>JAPDNY010000014.1:26053205-28453205 GCA_029375565.1 Gekko gecko | reverse complement strand
TTGGAGATTTAGCAGGCTGGTATTATTTATTCAGGGTTCAACAATGAAAGGATACTGCTGGAACATCCTGAAATGAAGGGGAATTGAGACAAATAACTAGCACATGTAATTGGGTGATCTTAAATTCCTCACCCTGATGTTTCAGTCCTGAAGTCCTAATTTCAATTTCACTTCTTTCTTGGGTTAACTGAGGTAGTGATTCTTTGGGTTGGATTCAACCAGCTTTTCTGCTGGTGAAAAAGGAAGGAAGGTGACCACCAACAAGGCTGTGCTGGAGATCATGGGCCTTGCATAGGAGAAAGCCTTTTGGGTTGGTAAGGAGGGAAATTGGATGAGAAGGAATGAAAAAGCTGTCTTGGTCCAACCATAATTTTTATATAATTTTCTGTTGCTTCCATTGAACCTTTTTCTTTACAATATATGCATTTTCAACATTATTTGTACATAAATAAATTGGCACAATCCATTATATGCATATACATACCATGCAACTAAATCTGTAAAACAATAGCAAAAAGTAGAAGTGGAGCTGTTGACAAAATGCAGAGGAGAGTAAAAAAAAAATGAAGTAGGGAACAAGTGTTACTGTGTGTGTGGATATTATAGTCAGAAGACATCAATATACCTAATTCTCAACATGGTCTCATTTGTAGATACTTAAATCTAGAAACTGAGGTCATGAACAGATTAGACAGATCTTTCTAGAAATCTGAGAAAAATCTATTCTGAAAAATCATAAATCTAATAATAATAAATTAAAAAGGTATACTTTAAATCTTTCCAAAATTATAGAATCACTGCTTGTAGCTTTAAGAAATAAATACCCTCTGTGGTGGTCACAGTGATGGTTGCTATGCAACCACAATATTGCCAGCCTTCAAGCTTTGTTTCCTATCAGTAAATGGAAAGGAGAGGAGGCAGAGCCCTTTCCAAGGCCTATTTGGCCTTTGAGGGAAGACTTATCGGGGCCTGGCCTGGCAGCCAGAAAAGTCAACAGGTTGTTGTGGTTAGAAGGTTGGATTTCAGAGATCCAGGTTCACATTCCCATTTGGGTTACTTTGGGCCAGTTACACTCTCTCAGCTTTACCTACTCAAAGGGTTGTTGTTAGGATCAAATGGAGGAGAGTATAATGATGTAAGCTGCTTAGGGTACCCACTGAGGAGAGAGATAGAGAATAAATGAAGTAACATAAATAAATAAATAAATAAATGAAATTACTTCTTTATTCCTGAAAGAGGAACAATCCATACAGATGATGAATGAATTGCCACAATACCCCCACCCCACCACCATCGTTTTGTCTTCTTGTGTAATAGCAGCGAAAATTCTCTCCCTACTAAAGATCAGGAGTACATTGCAAACAATATTGTTACTTGGTTTCTGATACAGTAAAAAGTAGTCAATAAAACTTCTCTGACACAGTCTTCCCCCTCGAGGGAACACATTACCCAAGATTAAAACAAATATTGCTCCCATTAGTGCTCTCTGAGTAAAGCTTAATCTTACAGGAGACATGAGAAATGGGCTGGAAAAGAAATCTGTGCTCTAATATTCATTTCTGCAATCTACAGAAAGAGCAATGCTTTAATATAACATGCCCATCTTCTATTTCTATGGTAATTATTGTTCTTGAGCAGTTCCTTCCGTGCTTCATCTCTCTCTCTCTCTCTCTCTCTCTCTCTCTCTCTCTCTCTCTCTCACACACTCTCTCTCTCTCTCTCTCTCTCTCTCTCTCTCTCTCTCTCTCTCTCTCATAATTGGCAGGGAGATTTGCTTGTACTATATGAGTTTTGGATTCATTGCTCTTAAACACAGGCAGGCAGACCGTGTGATCCAGCTCTTCTACATGTGATTTTGCATATTTTTGGCACAAGCTGTTGTAGGTTGAGACATTTATGTGTGCTAGCCAGTCACACACATGTGGTGGGGTGCAGTTTTGTGCTACAATATAAGCTAATGGTACTTCCTAAACCTGCATGAAGGACATATCTGTTTCCAGGACATGGTGCATGGAGAGGAGAAAGACTGAACATGCTGGCCTTGGGCCTGCCATAGATGCTCACCTTGATCAGGGCCCCCATTGTACATGCATATTCACCACCCTTGTGAACTGGAATGCTGTGTTTTGCACATTCCTGATCATGCGTCTGTGAATACAGTGTATCTGCACATAGCTCCTGTGCCCATGTTCAGGCAAATGCATGTGAGGGGATTTTTCTGTTCTAAATGCTAATAATTGTGGCAATAAATGCCTTTAAAATAAAAACTATAATATTTTTTTAAAAATCTAGCCAGTTAGAGTCCAATTTAAATGAAGTCCAGCTAAAGTCCAATGGGGGGGAAGTCTTCTGCTGCTGCTGGAAGGCCTGCATGGATGGGGCCCCTATGCAAACCCAGAGGGAAAATAGAATCAAACTGGATATGAAGAAAAGTCCCTACCAAACATAGATCTAAAATTGTGAGTTTCTGCTGCCTAGCAAGCCTAATCCTGATAGAAAATAAGGTGGAATACCAGAACTTGGGTCATCCAATGAAGTTGATAGGTGACAAATTCCAAACAGACATAAGGAATTTTCTCTTCACTTAGTGGGAAATTCAATTGTGGTTGTTACTGGAAATGAACATAGTGATGGTCAGGAGCTTAGATGACTTCAGAAGGAGATTAGACATGGTCACGGAGGTCCATCCACGACTACTTGACATTTAAAGGCAGTCAGCCTTAGAATGCCAGTGCTAGGAAGCAACATCAGGGTGGGAGAGGCCCTGATCTCAATGCCCTGTTGCATTGGATGGTCACTCTGTGAAACAGGAAGCTTGAGTATGTGGACCACTGGTCTGATCCAACAGAACTCATCTTATGTTCTATTCCCTCTCTATGCATGCTGCCCCGTACACAGACATAGCTTGTGTCCAGGGCTTCTAAAAATGGCAACCATGTGTAAAATTCCCCTCTTCTATCTGTAGCACCATGTGGAACTTCATATCCTATTTACATACCTTGCCACTGGTCTGTTCCACACATTTCTCTGGGGTTTCCCCTTTGTCACTGCTGTAGCTTGTGTGGAATAATAGCAGTGGGGCTTCAAACTGGCAAGTATAGAGATTTTAACATGGGTCATCCAAGTCCTAGTTCAACCAACTATTACATCACACTGATTAACAGTGCAGTCTTAAACTGAGTCACACCCTTCTAAGCTTACTAAAATGAATGGGTTTAGAAGGGTGTAACTGTTTTAGGATTGCACTGGCAGTCTTCATCTTGGGGATTAACTACAGTATGTTTGTGGTCACATGCACCAGAAAAAATGGGGGGGGGGATCAAGGCTATTTCCTCCAGAGGAATTTGAGCTGCAGTTGCATGATCACACCTCCCTTTGAAGCTGAGGGTGCAGTCCGTCAGTGCATGATCAGATGCAACTGTGGGTGAGTTGGGGTTTTTTGGTGCCATTTTTTCCCCATGGGATCCCCCTGAGGGACCCCCGAGGGATCAATTAATTGCACCTCCGTACCGAGGGCTTCCTATGGAGTTTGCGATGATGTGGATACCGCTAAGGGGGAAAAAAACAACGGCACAGAGTCAGGATGGCCTGATCAGACCATCCCGATGCCATGAGAACAGGGCCAGCCCTAGGATTTTTTGCGCCCTAGGTGGGGCTACCTTCTGACACCCCCCCCTGTGTGCCCACCAATTATGGGGTTGCCAACCTCCAGGCAGGGCCTGGAAAGAAGGAAGTCCAGCTGCCCGCCCCTGCGAAGGAGCCTGGGGGAGGCACCAATCCAGTCCAGTTTCCTCCTGGCTCACCCAGCGGCCAATGGGGCCTGGGATCCCCAAGAGCAAGACTGACTGGCCTGGGCTGCCCGCTCCCTCTTCTGTCCCTCCCCCACAGGTTGGAAGAGCTGCCCTGGGGGGGGCTCCCGGGTCCTCTTCATCCACCTGCTCCGCAGCAGCTCCCCCATAGCCCCCCCAGGGCCTTGGCACTTGCCCCCTGCCTGACCTCTCCTGACAGCAGGGCCTGCTGCTCGGTCTTAGGTGGTGTCTCCATCACATCCCTCTTGGCTGCCCCCCCAGAGATCCCCCAGAAGCACACTGGAGGCTTGCAGCCCTCCTCTCAGGCCTTCCACCCCAATGGGGAGCAGATGGGCTGGTGGCTCAGCACAGGAGGGGATCTTCTCTGGAATGGGAGCCAAAGTGGCCTGAGGGAGCTCCATCCATGAGCATTCTGGTCATCGGGGGTGGGGATGCGCCCCCCACTTATGCACACCCCGCTGCTGCCCCTCAGCTGCCACTGCTGCCACCTGCATGCCTTAGAAGTGTTTCCCTGGATAATAAACTCATAGGGTAGAAAAATGACCGAATTTGCAAAAGTAATAGATTTCTGAGGGGCTTTTTTTTGTCCTGTGCATTTTGTTGTTGTTGTTTTAAAAAGCAAACTGTACTGGGGGAGAGGGGTGGGAGAGCGGCAGCAGGGGCGAGGGTGAGCTAGCATGGCTCATGCCAGCGGGCTCCAGGAAGAACAGGGAGCAGCTCTCCATCAGGCGGCGGTGGCTCCTGCTCTGGCTGCCCCTCCTCCTGAAGGCGGAGCCCAGCTCGGCACCCCCCCTGCAGCACCTGGAGCAGCAGTAGCAGCAGTGCATCCTTCTGCAGCCCACTGCCACTCTGCCTCGGCCACACCTGGGGCATGCACAGCCCAGCTGCCGCCACCACCGGAGAGGAGGAGGACGGCAAGGGGGCAGGTGCCGGGCTGCTGAGGCAGGGAGGTGAGAGGCTGCTGCTCCACAAGAAGGAGGAGCTGGCAAAGGTGGCAACAGTGGTGGGCTGCTTCAGTGGTGGCGGCAATGTCGCTTCTTCCCCTCCTCCTCCTTGTCCTCCGCTTCCTGCTGGCTCAGCCATGCTGGAAGCCTGCACCTTGCCTTCGAGCACCACTGAGGCATGCTGGGCCAGCTGCTCCACCCACTCCACTGAGGAGCACAGCGGCACTGCCGCACCTGCCAGGGCCCACACACCTGGCAGCAGCAGCAGGAGGTGCAGTGGCACCCAGGAGGGAACCATGGCTGACAGGGAGTAGGCAAGGGCAGCCCTGCGCTCTCCTCCAGGTTGTCCTGTTGCTGCCTCTCAGCTGCTGCTGCTGCTGCCACCACCTGCACGCTTTCTGGGGCAGGGGGGGAGGGGCCTGCTGGCCAAGTTGAGGAAGGCGGGAAAGCGGCAAAGTGGCAGGAAGTCTGCCACTGCTGCTGCTGCTGCCACCTGAGGTGCCTAACTGTTAACAGTTGCCTCACTGTTCCCTGCTGCTTGGGCAGCGGCTTAGCCTGACTGATGGAGGGGCAACCAGAGGCCGGGAGGTGGTGGTGGTGGACTCCCAAGCTGAGGAGATGCGCGGCCATGGGCAGCTTCCCCTTGCTCTGTTTACCTTCAACGTGGGCTCTGCCAACTGCCCGCCTGCCTGCCTCCACACTGCCTAATGGTCTGGGCTGCCCCCCGGGCCCTGGGGGCGCTCCCCGTGTGCACCCCACCCCACCCTCTTGGCCTCTGCTTCCTCTTCCCTGCCACCTTCCACAGACGCTGGAGCTGGGGGGCTTTGGGGTGGGTGGGGTGGGTCCTGTTTGGTGCCCCAGGGTTGGCCCATGCTCTAGGTGAATGCCTAGTTCACCTAGCAGGTGAGCTGGCCCTGCATGAGAGCACGCTGGAGCGATCAGACATGGGGAAGTCCATCCATGGCCCATCACAACCCATTTACTACTGGATTTCACCCAGTGTCTTTTAACTCCCAGATGTTTTCTGATCGTGCCCTTTAAATCCACCTGGCATTTGCACCTATGTCAGGTCTAATTGTGCATGTGATCGCAGCCTGTAACTGAATACAAAGGTGCATTTTAAAGCAGCAACAGTGCAAGTGGAGGGGCACAAACACATCACATGCTTCATATGAGAATATCCTAGATTTAGGCCCTGACATTTCCATTTAAAAAGGATCTCAGGTGTCAGTCATGTGAGAAGACACGAGGGGTGTGGACTCCAAAAATGTTCATGTTGATTTCAGATCTGATTTCATGGAAGGCATACTTTTTGTTACCCTGAAGAGCCTGGAACCTTGCTACTGTTTCAGTATTTTTTTTCTGGGTACTTTGTTGGGATCCCAAAAATTCAGAACCATTTCCCTCATCCTCCTCAGTGGCAGCAGGAGCAAGGGTGGGAAGCAGGGAAACAGGAAGATGGCCTCACCAAACAGCTGTTGGGCAGCATCTCCTCTCCCTTTAAATTTTTAGAAAGACTAGAAGCCCCTCCTAACAGCTGATGCTAACAGCTGATTGTGGAGAGAGGCCAGGTCTACTCACAATTGGAATAATGGGGCTAATTTCTTATGGGCCAGATCTACCCATAGGAAAGTATTGGCCGCTCTACAAATGTGGCTTTTCTACAGTCCATGGGAAATAAGGCCCCCATTAGTTCAATGGCTGGGAGACCTGCCCTCTGTCCACCAACTACCAGCTGCTGTTTGGCTTCAGCTGTTAGCCAGGATTTCTAGCCCCTTTAAAATGTAAAGGGGAGGGAGACAGTGACCAGCAGCTCTTGGGTGGGTCAGCTTCCTCTCCCCCCACTCTTGTGTCTCCCTGAAACCAAAACACTCCTGAGGTTCCAGGAGATCGAATTTTTGTTTCTCCCAGAATTTTAGAATGTTTGGGGTCATTTTGAATATATCCAAGTGGATTGAAAATATCTAATCTCAGGTTTAATTTGATTCATGTGTATCCAGATTCACACCCTTAGAAGACACTTGTTTACTCTAAATTCTAGAAAGGCGCTGCTAGTCAAAATATGCTACTCAGGTTACTGGCTCAATAGTTAGATCCAGTATAATGCATCTTCGTATGGCTATTATTTGTGAATGAGGTATTGACTTAAATGTATGTTTCATCTCTGTATTGGCTTGAGTGTGCTTAGAATTGGGGGCAATGAATAATATACTCCAGCTATAATTGTGGATTTTTGATTTCTACCAATTTCTAACCCAATTCACTGCTACTAAATAATTTATCTGAGCAACACTTCTCAAAGTTTTCCAGGAGCAGATTAAAACTTTTTCCCAAATGAACCTTGGAGTAATAGGTTCTTTAATTTAACTGAATTATAACTGCATACAAAGTAATTTCTTATATCTCTGGTAGGGTACCTCTCAGAGCACCAGCATTACACATATGGAATTTAGTAATAGGAATATACATTATTTAATTCTGAGGAAAATTAGTTCACATTTGAGACAGCAAAGCCAGTTTCCAAAGGGAAACATGTGATGTAAGAGACTTCCAAAGTCAGTTTATGTTACACATAGCGATGATCATGAACTGGGAAAATGTGGTTTGGTTCATAGTTCATGACTGAACCACAAATTGAACTGAACTGGGAGGCTGGTTCACAAACCGAGGTGGTTTGTGGTTCATAGCCCTGCAAACCCCGTTGAAAGGGACCACAGTCTCTTTCAATGGGGTTTTCAGAAAGCCCCAAAAAACAGTTGAGCAGTGGGAAGCAGCTTGCCCCCCCCCATTTTTGGCTGCCTTGTGCAGTCCCTTTAAAGTTTTAAGTGACTGCAAAACAGCACAAAAAATCTGTGCACCAGGGAAGCTCTCCCCACCATACAGCTGTTCAGGGCTGTCTTCTGAAGACCAGCTCCTGTATAAGCAATAGCCTATTCATGAGTAAGGGCCTATTCTTGAGCAAGGTAAAGAAGGCAGGAAGCCACATATAAATCACAGGGGAAAGTACCCTTTTCTTCTGCAAAGCTTCTGAAAATTCTCTAATGGCAGGGTAGTCACTAGGAATGGGCACAAACCAGGGAAAGGGAGGTTTGTCCTGGGACGTTGTTTGTGTGATTACACAAACCACAAAACTTCATGAACCTGCCTTTTACCAAACTGGTTCATTTCATGAGGTTTGTGATGTGGTGGTGGTGGGGAGAGCTGAGATCTTCCCTCCCTCCTTTCTGCTGGCAGCAGCTCCCCAAGACCAGCAAAATAGGAGGGAAGAGAGATCTTGCAAAAGCCATTTTGAGGGAACTTTCCCTTTACCTGTAAGCCCATTACCCTGTTGTTTTGCTGATTAACTGATCAGCGCCAGCGTGTCTGCCACACAAGCCCTGTCCCAGCCCCCACAGGGAGCCCTGGGAATGAGGCAACAACCCCAGCCCCCCCCCCACCGCACAACTCACCAGGATGAGTGAGGCGGCTGGTGGAGACAACAATGGGACAGCGAGGAGGTGCCAGGAGGGGGCAGTGGCCCTCCAGAGCAATGTCAAGGGCACCATGGCCGCCCCAGAGGAGCGAGTTGTGGCTGCAGGGCAAATGAGACCCGGACCATGGCAGAGCTTCTGAGGCTGGCCAAGAATGAGCTGGGAGGAGCAACTACCTACAGCGGTCAGACTATGGTAGGGAGACCCCTGGCAGGGTGAAACAGGCGGTGGAGGAAGACCCGAGCCTCCGGCACACAGCAAGAGGGCATGGGAGGCGGAAGCAGGCTTAGCGTCTCTACTTTTAGGTGGGGGCAGGGCTGCAGAGGAGGAGGTGACAGGGGACTGAGGGGGTAATAAAAAGGGAAGAGAGGAGACAGCTGGGGAGGAGGAAGACTGGGCTGGCTGGGGCATAGGCATGAGAGAGAGAAAGAAAGGCCCCAAATTGATCGGAGACCCGGCAGAAGGCCAGAAACCCAGGATGGGAAAGAGAGGTGCAGTAACCCTCTGAACACTCCATCTTCTGAGGCCGCATCTCCCTTTTCAACTTTAGAGCCTCCCTCGGCCCTTGACGCTCTGCCACAAAGGTGGGAACCTGCACATTCCAGGGCCCTAAGGCTGGCGCTCACAACATCTGACACAGCCACGGTTGGCCAGCTCACAGCGGGCGTACAGGAGTGTGACAAACCCTGACACAAACTGCATGAACTTCCACAAAAACTATGAAGGGTTGTGGGAGGTTCATTGCGGGTGCGATTGCATGACCCTCAGCTCACAGACCATGAACTGGGCAATGTTCATCATGGAATTAGGTTCACAAAGAGGTTTGTGCCTATCCCTGGTAGTCACCACTCAAGCTTCATAGTGAATAGCTAAACGATGCACTTATTTAAATATAACGCTTTAGGTTCGATGGTTAAGTGATGGATTTTCTGTTGGAGGATGGCCTCCTTGCTCCAAGAGAAGCATTCATCTTTCAGTGGAAGATTTATTATGCAATAAGAGGGAATACTTGGCTATTACATAGTAATTCCATAATGCGAAGGAAAAGGTGGTGACTGAGGTACACATGGTAGCTTTTCACCTGCCTTCTGAAATAGCAGTAATTTATTCCTGCAGTAAAGTGTAGCTTCTGCACTGCCAATACAATGGGGAATAAACTGAGTTAGTACTGTAGTCATATGTGAAATATTTTACTGCTGAAGTATGCTGGTGCTGTTTGTTGGGGTAGAGATGGATGTACCCTCCATGTAGAGCTTTATTCCAGTAGTAAAGTTCTTCATCTCTCTAGGTTCAGATGCAATGAAGTGAACATAGGTCACTGACTTCCTACTACATTGGCAGAAAAGCTAATACAGAAAAGAAGTATTTCACTGATAAAGATACTATTTGAGAGGAAATGTGTGAATGTCCACTCGTTTATGTATATATTTGCTATATACATATATATATATATACACCATTTTAAATTCTGATCATGGATCATGATAATAAACTTGAATTTGAATGCCCACTTGTTTATGTAGACTAAGGAACAAACATTGTCTCAGAACTGGGGAGAACATTTGAGTGTATCCATATTTAAGGGATGGGGATTGATTTCAGGACTGAGTTTCCTCTGGCTCCCATTTTTTCCCCTGGAATATGGAATGACAGAAGTGAACATCCTACAAGATCTTTCAGGACCCATGTTGTCATTCTGAAAGAATCTCTTCCTTTTGTTTGTCTTAGTAAATGCTTTAATGGAATAAAAAGTGCTTTACAGGCAAAATTCATATCACCAAAACCAATTGGATTTACAATTTGTTTTTATTACCACTAAAGGAGCACTAATTCAAGCTCTGCACGCAATATAATGGCACAGAACAACAATAATCTCATTTTTATGGCTTTAAGCATGTTGAAAAGCTAAGCCTTTGTTGCAGTATATAGTGCCCAAATGTCATTATAACCTGAAAAATGTAGCTGACAGTCATAATTTGTCTTTTGGTTGATGGCCTTATGTTGCTTTCTAACATAAAGTACTTTTCCCCTCAAAACCCAGCTGAAGCGAAGTTCCCCACCACAACTCCAGACATTATTCAAAGTACGTGTGAGATTTCAGGCTAAGGACTATTGATTTGAAAGGAAGTTGTTGGTTAAACATGCTGAGAAATGGAGAAGCAGACAGACAGGCCAAAGGAAGGAAAGAAAATGATAAGGGACTGTGCTGACCAGAAGATCTACCAGTTTTGTGGAAATGTCAGTTGATTATGAATTTTAGTTCATTGCCTTTTAAGAAGTTCTATGTGTAACATCACTCCCAGGGAAAATCCAAAAATAATATCACACTTCTCTAAGAACTGCCACTCTAGGAATTGCTGAAACTCTTTGGTAAACTGTAGAGTTTCTGCAGTTCCTAGAGACCTTATGCCTTTAATTTTTTTTATATATAAATAGGAGCTGGAAGGTTTAGAAATGGGAGCTGGAAGCAGGGGATCCCTTGCTCCATGGGGAGACAGGCAACCCTCAGAAAAAAAAATATTACCATATATTATTACTCTGCTTTTCTTCTCAGTTTGGATTCAGAGTAGCTTATAAAATCATTCTCCCTCCTCCATTTTATCCTCACCCCAGCAACCCTGTGAGGTAGGTTTCCATGGCAGAGTAGGGATTCAACCTGTATTTCCCAGATCCCAGTCTAACACTCTAAGCACGATACTACGCTCACTTTCTGTCTCAACACAACGAACTTGCATGAAGCTATCCAATGAGGTTTGTGGGCTTGAACCCGAGCCTCCTCTCCCTAAATAGAATGTTGATCAAAGCAATATACTGTAATCTCAGTTTCTTCCACTGTTTCTTTCCGCATACCCACAATTATTTGTTCTGAATTCTTACTGAGACAATAAACTGTGTAAAAGATTAGTGATATAAGCGGGAGGGCTGCATGATATATACCAGGGCTGACGGGAGTGACAGAAGGGAAGCAATGAGGCCAGATTGCAGTGGGTAGCGATACCACTGGAAGAAGAAGAAAGTAGGTGTGGCGACTCCAGCTTGGGAAATTGCTAGAGGTTTGTGGGGCAGTGCCTGGGGAGGAGCAGAAACATAGCTAGAATGTGATGTTATAGAACCCACCCTTTTAAGGTGCCATTAAGGTGTCATGTCTGGTTTTTTTACTGGGAGTGACTTTAGTGAACTGGCATGACCTCAACACCTGCACTTCAGGAACTGGCAGCCAATGTAACGGGTTGCCAGGAGGTCTCCCGTGGGTTGCAGTTCACCGCATGAGCTTCATAGCTCATTGTATCTGGGAGAGAAGATAAAGGTACAGGAGCTTAGCATTTGATGGTGGGAATTTAACCAGGAACCTTCTACATGGAACAGAGATACACTGCCATTGAGCCATAGCCCCTACCATTGTTGCTTGGTTTTAAAAAGTGGTTTTTCAGCAGATTGCTGCCAGACAACAGGGAAGGGTCAGGATGAGGAAACGGTTGACTCTTCTCACAGCAGCGGCATTTCCAAAGCGATAGATTGCCTGAGCACAGAAAGAACAAATACATGTGGTCCTGAATGCCGGAACATTTCTGTCTCCCTTTAGAATTATTTACTTCCCCCCCCTCCCCCAATTGGAAATGAACATATTCCATCAGTGCAGAAACCCCAGAGTGCAAATGTAATTTCCCACGGCTAAGGCTGAGACTCCATAAAGTCACTTATGCCTATCATTCATACCCAGTAAAATAGTTTCTTCAACGGTATTAATAAAATTGACACATGGAACATTCCCTCAAGTGGCAAAGTGGGATATTTTTGTATATAACCTTTGTTTAATTTACTCTTCCATTATATTTTATCCTTTCGGATCAAAAGGAAATTAACATACCCAAATGCCTGGCTGTACCAGTTACACAAACAGGTCACGGACTCAGTAAAGTTCTTGAATGCTAATAGGCTTGACAAACGGGTTGGGGGAGACATATTATTCTTCTTTAGATGAACACCATTATCCAGAGAACACACTATCATGGCAAATCGGCTGAGGTGGCCATGATTATGGAATAACTTGATCCAACAAATATCACATTTGATTTGAAAATGGTACATAAGCAATTGAGAATCAAGTTAATGGAAGTTATTTAGAAGTTTTCTTCTTTCTGACCTAGGGATATATATTTTTTTGCTCCTCTTTTTCTCTCTTTCTTAATTTCAGTGCCATAGCAAATGCTAGAATTTCATTAATTCTTCCCAGTGTCAAGAAACTCCTGGATACAGTATGCTATAATATGGAATCTACAAATATCAGTTTATTCTCATTTATTTCTAGAAACAATCCAAAGTACTGGTGTTGGCCATGAAAGTTCAAAACTGTCTGGGGCTGGGGCATTGGAAAGACTGCCGTCTCCCTCTTGAGTCTCTCCAGTAGTTTAGATTGCCATGGGAAGGAATATACTTATATATATTTCCCTCCCCTTGGAAGGTGAGTCATTGTCTGTCTGGGACAGGGCCTTGTCTACTTATGGAGCTTGGTCTCCTGTTAGATGCTTGACTGATTCCACCTCTGTCATCTTTCTTGGGTGCCAGGTAAGTCTGCTCTGTTCAACTGAGCATTTGCTCAGTAGGTAGGCTCATTGTGGGTTTCCTAATCAATATGGAATTCATGGCAGTGATAACAGGGATTGCTTTGCCTTGTCTGCCCCCCCCGAGACAAGGAAAATACGAGGCTTGAGAGGGCATTATGCTTGTAGCAGCCAATCAAGAGGCATGATTTTGCCATATATGTATTCTTGTCATGCATCCTTCTGGCTGCTGACCCACCCACCCTCCCTTTAACATCATGGGATTAGCTGGTTGCCTTTGTGGCCAAGTGGGAATTTTGGGGGTCCTCTGATTGCCTATTGAAGGGGCCTTTTTGGTCTGTTTCTTAATGCTGGGGCAGAGATGGTTAAATAGCCCTTGGACTGTTTAGGCCATAACTAGTTTGGCAGAGATAGGGTGGGATGATCATGATAGGTAGGGCTGATTAGCAAGCACCTTGAGACATCAGCAGTGGTGGAGGCTGTGTCCAGAACAGCACATCACTGATCTTGCAGTGGGGTGTGGTTGGGAAGGAACAACATCTTTTGGAACCTGTTAGTGGCTGTGTGGCACGTCAGGGGAAGGGGTTGGTGCTGGGCACCTCTTGGCACATTGTGCCCTGGCAATGATAATCAATGATAAGGCCAGTGGAAGACTGGAGTCAACAAAGGCAGACGCTGCCAGGCTGCCTAGCACAGCCTGCCCATTTAAATATGTTAGCATATTTATGACATAATGTAGATCTGCATAATCAAATAAATAAACCCAATGCTGTTGTCTTGTGTCTTCATTGTGGGGGGGGGGTGCCTGGGGCAAGTAGTTTTGTTTGTTTTTATTACATTTAGTTTACATAATGTTGCTGTTTCACTTTTGGTGTATGCTGTTGCTTTTATTCGATTGGCACTGTTGAATATGGCTTCATTCTGTCATTGCGGAAAGGCAGCATACAATTGCATTTGTAAACAAATAAGTGAAAAATGAAAAAAAAACCACCCAGATACTAAGAATATATTTGAGAAATACTGTTTCCTGTACTGAATATTAAATCTATTGGAGTCCCTCAAGGATGTAGATACAGAAGGAACTAGAAGCTGTGGACAATGAAGAGTTAAGAGCAAAAACAAATTTGCTCCCCCTTCATTTTCCTTCACAGTGTACATTCTCTGTGTGTTCTCTGAATATTTGCCAAATATGTGACATCTGTATTTGGCACACTATCATATTTGATTTTGTACCCGGTAGCTCACAGTATTTGGCATGCAATGGCATTTTGTACTGGACAGCAAACAGTTTGTGAGATCTCATTTTTTTATGCCAATTAAAATAAGGAAGAGATAGCCAATTTAAGGTTGTAATAATAATAAACACACTTGTCAGAGTATAAGTCCCATAGAAGTAATTAGGATTTGTTACGTCTTTTTAAACATGCTTAGGGTTGTATTGTACAGCACTCAGCTTTCAAATTTTGAGGTCAAATTTCACATTCAGAATTTGAGTGGCAAAATTATAAGATTCATCAATACAAATATTTATGGATATCCGTTTCTATGTTACTACCTGTTATCTCTAGTATTGGTTCAAATAATCTACGTGGCTATACCCTAATTGTCTGTTTCCTTCTTTCCTTTTATTGTATACAGTTCACTTTAGTCTCTTTCAGCACACCAAGCATTCTATTCTGAGCATCTGTTCCTTTCTGTGCATTATCGATTTGGCCTATGTGTTGACAGTAACCAACTGCATATGGGAGGTAGTTGGTGCTTTGTTTTTGTTTTTTTTTGGGGGGGAGGATAGTAGCCGATAATGAATACATTGGTTGGTAGTAGTCTAATAACCTCAGCATAGGAGCATAAAAGTCACCATGGACATAAACTGCTAAAACGTCATTATGTCAGAGAGTTAGCATTTTTTGATATTCAACATTATTAGGGATGATTTTACGTGAGGCAAAATATGTCAAGACTGGGAACTAGATTTCTGTAAAATCAGAGATTTTGTGTTATGTTTGTGACTTTCTGCTATTCTACCCATTATGAATTGGTCCCATATTTTCTCAGACCATAAAGACATTGATGGAACTTCGTTGGAACACCGCTTTGAGGCTATTGTAATTTGCGCTGCTGCTAGCAGCAAGCAGACGAGTGACCACTTTATGGGACTATATGTTCAATTGGTTCAGTGCTGCAGTAAAAGGACTTCTGGTTCAAAAGGTAAGTCAACTGCAGTTATATTCTTTATATGAAACACTATTTCCCCCCACTATAATTGAACTGAACATGCCTACAGGACCACCAACAATGAATAAAGGCTGCAGCCTTTCCAGCATAAACTGCGAATCAATTTATACATATGATGTAATTTCCTCAGGGTGTAGTACCAGCATGTCATGATCTTCAGAAATTGGAAATGTACATTCAAATTTTTAGAACTGTTGTTAGGAGAGGACCAAATTTCTTTGCTTTGTTGAGGGATGGAGTGATCCAGCATGCTTTGCATGATGCAACTATGAAACCAGTTCTGAATACACTTTCTATGGACCTAAATAATCTTGGTAGGTGTTTCCCAACTGCTACTATCCACTTTTGGCAGAAGGCACTCATGGGTTTTAGTTATTCAAGACTAGAAACTGATGATGTGGTGTAAGAAGATCCATTTCCAGCCTGGTTTTAGAATCGCATCTGCTTTGGTTGCCCTGGTGAAGGCCTTTGCTGGAGGCTGTGATAATGCAATGTTTTTGACTCTCCTGGATCAGTCAACAGTTTTCAATGCCCATCACCCTTGATATCCTTCTGGACTGGCTTGTTAGGACAGGTGTTGATTACATTGTTCTCTGCTGGCTGTTTGCAAATGGTGGTTCTAGGAGGTGGCTGCTGTGGATGACTTCAGAATTCCATCATCTCTCATGCTACATAAATCTTTGACAGAGGTTGTCCAGCAATTTTCAGAAAGATGCCGCTTTGACTGAAAAATACTTCACTCATCACTCTTAAATATTCTGGCCATGATTTGAACAACACAACATACAGGGAGGATTCCAGTTGAGAGTCCACAGTATGGATGATTCCACCTTGAAGCACATGGGTCTACATACCCAATCTGATTCACAGGTATCCAAGATGGCAGTACTAATTGTATGTATGATCTATAGTGTGCTTCTGTCCCCCCCCTTCAGGTGCCTTTACTCAGTAGATGGTCTAGCATAGTAGCCTTTGGAGATGGTGGTGCTACTGGCACACTGCCAATGAGGCAGCTTTTTCATTTTTATATACGTTAGGGGTAGCAGTAGGGATCCCACAGAATGTGAACCTAAGGAGAGCTCATCTTACGTAGGAGAGCTCACCATAATGGATATCTTTTAATAAGATTGTGTTCTGTGTAGATCTTACTCGTAGATATCACTGCTGCAGACAGAAAAAGAAAAGTTTTTTAAAAATGATATGAAATTGTTTCAAAATTATTCATTAAAGTGATCTGAGTATTGTTCACTAAACAATCCCCCACCCCCTATCAAAATGTATACTTCAAATTGAAAACTGAAAATATTCAACTCAGCCACTGTCAATACGTTTCTCTAATCTTCCTTTGGGGGTAAGGACAACACAACATGAAAATCTTCTCAGTTTTCACCTAAAAGACCAATCAAGCACTAAAGTTAAATAAAAAAACTTGGGCATGTTAACTATAATCGTTTTTATTTACCACTATATGCCTTCCTTGGTTTTTTCCTCACCTCTTATTTTTTAGAGCGACAGTTTTGTGTTGACCTTAGATTTGCAAAATTGGTTAGAATTAGGATTAGTACGTCAAATGGGAACACCTGTTTAACAGATAAACATATTTAAATACCAACCTTTCCCTCTTGATTGGTTTTTGTGGAAGAGAACTACTGATTAGAAACCGACATTTAGGTCCATGACCTTCCAAAATGGCAGCTAAAGTGTGTTTAATGTTCTGCTACGTTTGTTCTTCCCTCCACAACTCATTTAGTTAAAAGGGCACTTTAAAGTGTCTCTTGGCTTGTTTTTCTTTTCATAAACACATCCTGATCTATAGCATTTGATGGAGGGCAAAAACCAAAAGTTTCCCAATCACACAGTTGAAAATTTGCTTCTTGCTATTAAGACCAGTCAAAATGCTCAGAAATGTTTAAATCAACTCCACAATATCTGTATCTTTAATCCATTGTTTATGAAACCCATTGGACTACCAACTTCACCCTCCCTAAAAAAAGCAGTTGGGCATTTGTTAAAATTCTAAGATCTCTAGTTGTGTGTGTGTGTACTTCAAATATTGACAACACACATTAAAGCATTATGCACTAAAATAGTAGTTCATTTTGGTAGGCCAGGATCCACCAGTGGTGTAGGAGTCCTTTTAAATGATATGCATTAAAGAAGAAGATGATGAAGAAGAGACTGGATTTATACCCTGCTTTTCACTCAGAGTCTCAGAGCGACTTACAAACTCCTTTCCCTTCCCCTCCCCACAACAGACATCCTGTGAGGTAGGTGGGGCTGAGAGAGCTCTTTCAAAAACTGCTCTTTCAAGGACTGCTCTTGTCAGAACTATGGCTTGCCCAAGGTCATCCAGCAGCTGGAAGTGGGGGAGTGGGAAATCAAATCTGGTTCTCCCAGATTATAGTCCACACACTTTAACCACTACACCAAACTGGCTCTCACACCAAATTGGCAGCTGCTGGAGATCTTGAGAGTCAATGAATGCAGAGGTCTTCATAAAGGGCTAGTGGTGGACTCTTGAACAGATCAACATTGCATAGAAGTGTTGGTTTATAAAATAATGCCTCTATGTAGTCAGGGTCGTAGCCAGCAGGAGGTGCCACAGGTGGTGCCCCCTGTCAATTTTTCTGTGCCCCCCAATCTCCCCCTTTAATTATGATGAGGAAGAACTGAGTCCACTCCATGCTGCTGCTGCTGCTGCTGCTCCTCCATGCTCGGGACTGAATGGCTCTTTCTCTCCAGCCTTTCCTCTCCAGCCAGGGGGAGAGCTTTGTGCATTGTGGGGGTGAGGCCCCGAGCTGGCCGGGGTCAGCTGGGCCCCAGGCCTCTAACTGATGCACATCTCTATCCTGGCAGCCTATATGAACTGGGAGCCAATTGCGTTGCCCACCCTCCCTTCCTGACAAGGCCCTAGCATTGATCGTAATGCAGCTGCAAGATAACAGAACCAGCCACATGAAGTGGGGAAAATCAGTGCTCCACCTGGCCCCAAGCTTCCTTGTGAGCTGCAGGCAATTCCGTATGCTCCTGGAGGACATCATGTATGAATCTCTGGCTCTTTGAGTTGTCCCTAAGATTTTTTTTAGTGAATTGGCTCATTGGGTTGAATCCAACCAGATTTTCTATTGGTGAGAGGAGGGAATCTCCTTGTATCATGCAAAAGGCTATGCTGGGGATCATGGAACCAGCATAGACAGAAGTCATATGGGATAAGGGCTGTAGTAAGAAGGGGAATTGGCTGGAAAAGTGGGCTAGATCTGACTCAATGTGTTGCTTATTTGAGGCTATCAGTGAAAAAAACAAACCAAAAAACAAAAACAAATTAAATGCACTATATTCCACCCTTTTGGTTTGGCAAACTGTAAACAATGATGTATGTAATTAATTACAGCCACTAAAAACATTGTGCCCATGCCTAGTTTAACACATCATTATGCCTGGTACCCATACCCTTTGCTTCCAAGAGTTTATAGTAAACCTTGTAAGTTTTGATTTAGACCAAAATTCATATGCAGAGTTTGCTTCCCATGAAAAAAAACACACATTGGATTTAGATTTGTAGCCATAATCTTGTCAGAGCAGATTATCAAGCGATTAGTGCAATTAAAACAAATGAATAGGGGTTTAAACTTTTATGAAAAAGCTGTTATATTGTGGGATCAGACTTTTTAATGGACTGCAGGCATTAAACAGACCTTGTATTAGATTTTGAAATTAATAGGTCACCGTATAGTATTCAAGTCTTCATAGCTTGATAAGATTAATGCTTGCTTATATAGCAAATTCAATGGCTCATTTAATTTCATATGAATGTTTAAAGTTAAATTGCTTTTGGATTAAGTCTAAACTCATTACTCATTTTAATGTTTGAAAGAAGTTACATTTTTCTTCTTTTCCTTTAATCAAATGCCTTGCCATTAACTAAAGCCTACATATTCACACAACTGAGAAATAGAAAGTTTACTAATTTAAACAATACCGATAATAAAGATCGGTTTCTTATAGATTATTTGATAACTGTAATCAGTTATGATTTTGGAGTGTTGCAAGCTCTCTGTGAAGAGCTTTGGTTCTGTGGATTCCACTGAGAAGGAAAACACAGAGCTTCATGAATCAGTTGGTTTATTGCAAACAAAAGCTGAACTGAAGCAATTTTAAGGAAGACAATCTCAGTCTCCCCCAGTATAAAGTTCTCATGTGCATCTAACAGAGTTTGGAAGGCATGGGAGGAAAACTGGAAAAAAAATTGTGTGTGTGTGTGTGTGTGGACTTCCCCCTGAAGACTTCAAAAACATTTTCCAATGGAAAAACTGGGAAATTTGGGGAGGCCTGAAATGTTTTAAAAAATGCTGAAATACCATTGCAATGAGTGAAACACTTTTAAAGACAAGGTTTATTCACTAGGGAAGGGCACAAAATGAAAAACAAAGCAAAATTCATGATAAATTTTGCCATGTTTGTGGTTCACAAAAAAGGTCCTTTCTGCACTTGGATCTTATCCCTGGCTTTATCAGAGTTCAGCTTGCAACACAATACCCTGCATTTATCCCTGGTTATAACAGCATCCATTTATTCTGGGGCAAGTGTGGGGTGAAACAAGGGTGACCTCAATGTAATATGGAAACAAAAAGCACCCCGAGATAATTACAGGAGTGAACTCAAGTATAGTGTTGAATGTAAGTTCAGGGACAGGGTTGAACCAGGATTGGTCTAGTGTGGAATCACCCACTGTTGAGTTTGTGGCAGGGCACCTGGTATGAACTTTCCATGAACTTTGTTGTTGTTCATAGAGGTTTGTGCTAATTCCTGAGCGGATACATTCCAATCAAAATATTTACAAAACATCAAAGCAACTACTTGGAGGGCATGTAGAGGAGCATCCAAGGGAGGTCTCCAGGGACTTTGGTGTCTCTTGCTTGCACAGGATCTGTTCTATACATTCCTCAACCTCCTGAACCTGTGGCAGACAAATGACCATATAGAATGGATCTTGTGCATGTCAGAGATACCAAACTCACAGAGGATTTCTGGCTGACTCTTCTTTACCTATCATCCAAGTTTGGTGAGGATAGGATTTACGGGGTCCCAGTTACAGCTCCCCAAGGAAGGTTCCCCCAGGAAAGTGCTTTCTGGGGAAATGGCAGGCAGTCATTTCCCCAGAGAGCACTTTCCTGAGGGTACCTTCTTTGGGGACTGTAACTCAGACCCCATAAATCCAATCATTACCAAACCTGGAGGGCAGATAGAAGAGTCAGCTGAAGATGCCCTGTGAGTTTGATGTCTCTAGCATGCTGGGGTGGCATTCCGCTGCCTCACAAATTTCACAAACCAAACCAGTTTATAAAGTGGCTAAAAATTCATGACAGTCCATGTTCATGAACGGGGTGCATCATGAACCACAAACGGAACTAAACTGCATTTTCCCAGTTTGTGCCCAACCCTATTATTCGCTGTAATTGCCGAGCATTAAAAGTCTTTTAGAATGAATGAACTGTGCCAAGACAACATAAGGTACAGCAGTTTGCAGTTATCTCTCGCTTTAGTGTTGGGTATGCTTGCAGTTTAGCTTGTTGAAAATGAAGCCATGTATCCTTTAAGTCCCACAAATATCTCCATCATGAATGCAGTGTGGCATGCTAACTAAATTATAAAGGATGCAATTTTGTTGTTAAACCAAACGGGCCCGCCATTTGCGGGGACGGGCAGGGACAGCGAGGTCAGCCGGCCGGAAAGGGGGGGGCCTGGTGCGTGGCGGGAAAAGACGCACCTCCCCCCTTCCCCAGCCAATAGAGGGCAGGGGGTGGTCAGGGAGGGGGAGGCATTAAATGCTGAAGGGAAGCTGCTCCCCCTCCCCACTTGACCACGAGGCGAGCCCGGTTTGCCCACCCATCCCTCCCCGAGTATTACGGTGCTGGGGTTTGGTGTTTGGAATTTGAGGGAATGCTAAAGGGGTGTTTATTGGGTCTTTGTAGGTATGGTATTGTTAGTGTTTATTTACCATTTTCATTGCACAATCTGTCACAACTTTCGGCGGTAACAGCATGGGGCCGGATCTGTTGGCGGGATTTAGGCCTGCGTGCCAATTCCGGCGTTGGGGACCCTTTAAGGGTCTTGGCGTGAGGGCTGAACGGAGCTGGCTAGCTCAAGGAATAACAGTGCTTGCCCTCATGGCCAGAGGGCAGGGGAGCTCACAAAGGGGCAAGCGTCCGTGTGAACTCCGATAACCTGCCCTCCCGCCTTCTCTACCCATGCCGGCTGGCTGGGTAACGGTTAACTCGGCTGGCACACGGGCCAGCCGGTAGGTCGGATCCGGTGGACCCATGCTGTGCCAATGCTCTACAGCTGTAACCAATAAAAGTTGTGGCCAAGTTTATCCACCTAATTTTCCAACGAAACTGGTTGTGTGAGTTCATTCAAATGGGGGGGGTGTACTAGGCGAGCTGACCTCGGGGTCCCAAGTAAGACATGGAACCGCAATGAAGCCATGTATCCTTTAAGTCCCACAAATATCTCCATCATGAATGCAGTGTGGCATGCTAACTAAATTATAAAGGATGCAATTTTGTTGTTAAACCAAAGTAAGCTATGAAAGCCAGCATTTGGCTATGGTGCTTTCAGGGAAGGGATGGAGGAAATAGTAAGGGAAAATGAGATGCCCCCACAAGTCCTTGCAGGCCCCCAACTTGTAAGATATATTGATGCTATATCAGATACCAATAGAAGAGACAAGTACTGACTGAGGGCAGGACAGAATCATAATGGAACATGGTATACAATAACCACCTGAGGAATTCTGGACAAAGGGGCGATAACTTTTTGTACAACTATCAACTTCTCTGACTTTTGACTGAAGAAAAGAAACCCTACATAGTATATCACTATGGGAGTCTTTTGAGAGAATCTGCTAGGTGTCCAGTGAGGTTGATTGAATAGCTGGAGCTCCTTTGAGAAAAGGAGAGGAGAGAAAAGGAGAAGCAAAATATGATCAATAAATCACCCTCTGCATGCTGCCAGCCATATTGAACATGGTGCCTATAGACAGCTGGTGGCTCTTTGTTAAGAAGAGCTGGGTTTATTGGTATACAACATTTAATAAAATCTTTTTTGGAGGGAGAAAGAGAATCCCTTTAAAAGAAATAAAAAAAACCCTTGATTTTCTTTTAAATTATACTGCCTCCCATTCATTTAAGGGTCCCCAAAGCAGCAAACATTCCAAACATTAAAAAGCAACATGCATACACACACACACACGTAGCAAAGCCTGTTGTAAAATCAATACAACAAGCTCCAGCAAGATGTGATGTGTTGGGCTGCACACGGCTCCCCCCCCACATGCCATTTTCTCCTGCCATCTTCAGACCCCGATATGACTGCAGTGCTCTCTCCATGCTTGTCTGAGGTTGCAGCCCCCCTCAAACCCATCCCTTTCGAAGCTCCTCCCTGAAATCTCCTGGAATTCCCCACATAGAGTTGTCAAGTCTATCTCCTCCCCAGGCAACCAGCAAGGTAGCACAGGTGTACCCCTGAGTGTGCGGGTCTAACCCCCCCTTGACCTTACAGCTTGGCCAACAGGGGATGACATAAATAAGGATCCAGGAGGGGGATGTGGCCAGCAGCTTCACCAACTGTGGCCACCACTGCCCAAGGTCTACCCAACACAGCCCCAGAAGCTCAGGCTGCAACACGGTCACAATAATTGGGCTGATGACACAGGCCTGGGAATAGGTCGGCGAGCCTGCCCCACAGCCAGAGGATGCAGTCACATCCCTGAGGAGCAAGCTGCCAATGCTGGTGCTGGAATCCAGCATCCGAGATGGCCCCCATGCCTCACCACCACTGTGGCCCCGACTTGGGTCCTGCTGCCACCTTTGGATGCCGGTGCAGCTGCCAACCCTGCCACAAGTTCCTGCAGCTACTGAGACCACTTCAGGCCATTGAAATTGAGTAGCCACCACCTGAATGGGCCCCCACATAAGTGAAGCTGCCACATTCTAAAGTGGGCCACCACCACTTGACTCAGACTGCTGCCACCTGCACCTGACTCAGGCCGCCGATCCTCGGTCAGGTAGGCCCCAATGTGTCATCGTGTTCCTAGCTCCTATTGACAGGGCTGGAGTCTGCGTCCTCTCTCCTGAGGTGAAGTTCTGCTCTGAGGGTAATTTTAGCGGGTGTTGCCTTGGTGGGCAGGACTCTGGGAACGCAGCTAATGGATTGGGAAACCTTTGGAGAGACAGCTCAGGGACCCAACTGATTTGGGAGTGCATGTTACGTTGCCACTTGAAAACAAGGCACCTCTGCATGGTTTCCATAGCCTCCCTGGGATCTGTTGGAAGTGTGAGACAGAGTTGTGTGTCACCTGCATATTGGTAACAACTCAGCTCTAATCTTTGGGTATTCTCCCCCAGTGCCTTCAGGCCAATTTCCCACAAGCACTGCTCTGCGTTCGCTCTTCCCTTTGTCCTGATGGTATGTGTCAATTTCACACTAAGTGCTGCATGGTCACATTTTGCCCCGCAGCTTCATGGGATTTTCCCCATGTCTACTCAATCCTGTTTTTTGAGGAATGAGTAAACGTGGGGAAAATCACATGAAGCCACGGGGCAAAATGCAGCCACACAGCACTTAGTGTGAAATTGACATTAGTCTTTTTAAAAAGCATGGGGGATAAGTAGAAGACCAGTTGGTTTTTATACCCCACTGTTTTCTACCCCAAGGAGTCTCAGAGCAGCTTACAATTGCCTTCCATTCCTCTTCCCACAACAGGCACCTTGTGAAGTAGGTGGGGCTAAGAAAGTTTTGAGAGAACTGTGACTGGCCCAAGGTCACCCAGCAGGCTTCATGTGGAGGAGTGGAGAATCAAATCTGGTTCTCCAGATTAGAGTCTGCTGCTCTTAACCACTAGACCATGCTGGATCTAGGGATCCTCAAAGATGGAGGACCTCACAGGCTAAAGACCAAGGGGCCCAGCAACAATCCCTCCACACCATACTCTGAAACCTACCTTTAAAGTAAGACCAGGGCTCTTTTTGTAGCAAGAACTCCTTTGCATATTAGGCGACACACCCCTAACACAGCCAATCCTCTAAGAGCTTACAGTAGCCCCTATAAGAAGAGCTCTGTAAGCTCTTGGAGGATTGGCTACATTAGGGGTGTGTGGCCTAATATGCAAAGGAGTTCCTGCTACAAAAAGAGCTCTGAGTAAGACTGAAACCACCACAAAACAGTGCCTCCCACTGCCTACACCAAAAGACAGTCAATGAAAGCTACTGAGAGATCCAGGAGAATCAATATGGTTGCACTCCCCCTGTCCTTTTACCAGAGTAGAACATCCACCAAAGCAGCCCAAACCATTCCAGTTCCATAATGAGATCTGAGATTAGATAGTAAGTTAAAAGAATCTGAATCCAAAAATGAGAGGCAAAAGGCTTAACTGATGTAGCAATACTCACATGAGAGCAATAACAATACTCAGTATAATAGCCACTATATAATGGTTTAAATGGTTTTGAGGACACTGTCTGAGTAAATCTCATCTCTGTTGGCAACAAACATATCTGAACCACATTCTAAACATTGCCCATCTTATGTACTGCCCACCTGACAGTGCATGAGAATCAATAACAATAGGTGTATTTGTATCATTCAAGACATAGCCAATTCTTTTAGCAAACAGTTCCATCACTTGAGCCATTATCCTCTCTAAAGACACTGCATATGGTCTGATCTCTTTAGGGCAACGCTATTACCCCAGCATTATTATGAACGCTCCCTCTTCTATGAGCATTTTCACCTTTCCCAATGGGGTTGCTCAATCAGGATTTTCTCTCGGTCCTTCCACCCTCTATTTGTTGTTGTTGTTGTCGTTGAATGACAGTTTTCTGGAAAATAACTTAAAGCAAAAAGAAAAGTTATTCATAGGCAGTGGAAGGGGGCTAAGGGTAAATGAAGCAATATAGATCCAGCTCTTCTATACCCTCAGATTAGAAGCCCTTGGGGAGCAAGAGAGTTAAAAGATGATAGCTTCATTGAAATAGCTCAGAAGTTAAGGAGCTGGTTCAGAAAGGCACAAAAGATCAATGGCATGAGAGGATCCCCCCCCTTTTATGAGGCAGAAAGAAGAATTTATACATAAAATACTAAATTATAGGTTGGATTCAACTAGCTTTTGCACTCTCGTCCAATTTTCTTCCTTGCTGCATCCCTTGTCCTGCCTGGCTTTTGTCCTTGCAGGTCCTATGATCACCAGTATAGTTCTTTTTGATGGTCAAAAGGGACCCTCCCTTCCTTTTTCACCAGCAGAGGAGATGATTGGATCCAGGACTACATATGACAGATTTTTAAAACCCACAAAAAGCAATCAAGCAAATGAAATAAGCAGTCAGTGGTAAAGTCTGCAGTTTCTTAACCTTGTACATAAGGCTTCCCCAAAGATTACGCTTTTTAATCTTTTAAATGAACAACCCCAAAATGGGATTGGGACAGACATGTGCTTGCGTATGTTTGTATCATACGGGCATATTTGTTAAGTCATTGTGCTTGGATGCAACTGTTGGCCCTTTCCAGCACCACCACCAGCGTGACAAACAGGGTTTCTTCCTACTTTCAGTTGAATGTTAAGAAAAGTAACGACTACTGAGGAATTACACAACTTTGAAATTGATGAAGGAGGGAAGTTGAGAGTTACAATGCAGAGGCAGGCAATCGCAAACTACCTCTGAATGTCTCTTGCCTTGAAAATCCTTCAGGGCCACCATGAGTTGTCTGCGCATGATGGAACTTTCCAATGCCACCAACATGACAAGCAGGGTTGCCTTTGATGTTCATCTGAATTTCTTCCTGAACTTTAGAGTTCAGAACTAACTGGTTTGCTTTCTGATGTGGAACCAACATTTTATGAATCCTCCATTTCCTTTCGTTTTATGAATCCTGATTTTAGTTTCAGAAATTTCTACTGAGCTTTATGCATAAACAGTTTACCACTTTTTTTTTTTTTTTTTTGCATTCTTGGATGATTCCTTTTAAAAAAGTGCATTCACAGACACAGCTATAGAGCTATGGATCCTGTTATCCTGGGTCTTTCTCCAGTTCAAATGAGGCACATGGTGTGGTTTGGCTGAGTCTGATTTCTCCAGGAAGTTGGAGGTAGGGCTGAGATGGAAAAAAGTAGATTTCTGTTCCTAGCACATGGAAATCTTGATGTTATTGATATGCATTTAATTGAAAGAAACCCTGCCCCCCCAATTATCCCTTGCTCTAAACCAGCCATATAGCCTGTTGATGGTTGTGACTAAAACACATTCCAAGATAGCTTTCAAGAAGAGTGGTCAAATGATCTATTAAACAAGACATTGCTGCTTGCTAACAGTTGCCAAGTTAGACAAGAACATAGAAAAAAGACCAGAGATGGGGTTGTGGCTCAGCTGTGGAGCATCTGTTGCCATGCAGAAGGTCCCAAATTCAATCCCTGACATCTCCAGTTAAAGGATCTGGCAGTACATGATGTGAAAGACCTCTACCAAAGACCCTGGAGAACTGCTGCCAGAGTAGAAAATACTAATCTTAATGAACCAAGGGTCTGATTCAGTATGCGACAGGTTCATGTGCTCCCGTGGGTGTTATTGTGGGTGTTATGGGCAAAACCGTGCATGTGTGAGAACACTGCTGATCTAAACATATCAGCAGCCATGAAAATGGCTAAGGTAATGGCTATTTTTTTTCAGTTTTTTCACAACAAAAGAATATGGCTGTAAACTCATATAAACAGTTCTTGTTCTAAAAATACCTGCACTATTTTTTTTCCTGCTTACCAGGTAGAGACGCCAGAATTGCAAAGTCTGGCTCCCAAGTGATGGCATGTGAAAATAATGCAATAACAATGTGGCAAATTGATGGCAAAGCAATGCAGGCTTCATGATTACCTTTCCTCCTGCAGGGCTTTGGCTCTGAGGTGTGAATGTGTGCATCTCCCACCTGGCCTCCCGGAGGATACATAAAGGAAAGCTGTTTGTACCTTGTGGCAGTCCTTTGTGAATTAGGCAATGGGAAGCATGCTTTCAAAACATAGCCCGTTCTGATCTTCACTTGGCAGGCTAGAAACTGCAGCTCATTTATGAAAGTACATCTCCAAAATGGCAAGGGAGCCACCTTATCAAAGAAGAGACATCAAGTTGTCAGTCATCTGTCCGACACGCACCTGTGATTGAGGGAAAATGCTTCCTTTAATATAGCTTGATATTTGATCAGATTATGACCAAAAAAACCCCAATACCCAAGTTACCTTCCCTCTCTTTCGTTGTTACATGATGCCTTAGGGGGTTGCAAAGTTGATCTAAGATCTGTGCCTATTAGCGAGGCACAGACAATTGGAAGATTTGTTCCGATCCCTAAACAAGAAAGCCTCATTTAGACAGCTGGCAAAAAGTCTTAAATCTAATCTAAATGCTCTTATAAAGGTTCCCTCTCTGAAATAGTTTGATAAATATCTTGATAGATAGTTCGCTGCCCCTTAAACAATAAAGGCTGTCTGCTTGAGGAATGATAAACGTTATTTAAAAAAAAAATAAAGGAAGGGGATGCTCTGATGTTCTGAGGACACTCTATGATGGCTAGTTTATTCAGCTCAGTGCTCCATCATGAGAAAGGATAACTGTATGAAAATATCCTTTGTCTCGATTTCAATTGCGTATTCTTTTTGTGGATCAAGACATAAGAAGGAGATACTGGAATGGGGGAAATGGCTGTATGCTAAAGGAGAAAACCTCAAAGCACAAATGGGAAAGAACTAATGCACTTTTCATGTATAGCAGAAAGGATGTGGATAAGATGGCAAAAATAAGACCAGGCATTTGACAGGTGATTGGTAATGTGTGTCTGAAGTTATATAAATATGCATCCCTGGTGATAGAACATTGGAAGGAGATATTAAAAAAAACAATTATCATTTGTCCAGGTGGCTAAACCTTTCAAATGAAGGTTTGAAATATCTTTGTTTAATATATATTTCAAAGCACTGGATGATGATACCAAAAATAAAATAAAATAACTTTTGGAGTATTATGAAAGAGCCAGTGCAAGGAACGGGAAGTAAATCAATTGCACTTAGCGTTCTGCTTTTATCAGGTAATGATTTCTCCTCACATACTCTCGTGTACATCAGCACCTTTAGGACATTTACTTAATATAAAGAAAACATTTTGAGTTAGGGATCCTTCTTTAATTCAGTTCAATTCAATTATTTGAATTTCTGTCAAACTTTGGAGTTCTGAATGACGTTGCTTTGATCCTCAAGTGGAATGGATGCATTAGGAATCTTTTGCTTTTCCTCAGTTTCATTTTGCCTTTTGTATTTTCCTCCCACATTACTTATGAACAGGTTCAAATTGGTACAGCACCGCAAAAGAGCAAACATGATGTGACTGTATATACAGCTGTCTAGAACTCCCCCTGCCCCAGCATGGATTTTTTTTTTTTAACAGAGCACAGGAGTACATGTTCATGCCTGTGAAAATCATTTCAAAAGAATCTTGATGGGATCGTACATATGTTCATATCAAGAATGCTGTTTTGCAGGGTTATTTTTTTAAATCAATGTACATATGCGTGAACGCATCATATCAAACTGCCTTATACTGAATCAGACCCTTGGTCCATCGAAGTCAGTGCTGTCCACTCAGACTGGCAGCAGCTCTCGAAGGTCTCAGGCAGAGGTCTTGCACATCACCTCCTACCTGATCCTTTTAACTGGAGATACCAGGGATTGAACCTGGGACCTTCTGCATGCCAAGCAGATGCTCTGCCACTGAGCCAAGGCCCCTCCCTATACACATGGGGGGGAATACACATAGACTGGGAGCTGTGGCCAACTACCCACCTTCCAATGTAGAATTAATTTTAAATAGTCTCCAGAACAAAGAGGGCTAAACCATACCAAAGACTGAAACTCTGGAATAATGGGGGTGGGGAATGAAGGAAAGCTGTATGTCCACTATTACACCTGTCCTGTTCATCTGCCATTACACTTAAGTTGGGTTAGTATTTCTTGTTGTGAGCTGCTGCACTGAGTGGTTAGTTACATTTCTAAAAGAGCAGCCCCCCATGATTTCTGAGGCTGCTTCCCTAAGGGCTCAGAAATACACCAAATTAATTGGGCAATGAGCCTCAGGAAGCATTTCTACAGCTACTGAAAGTATCAGTGATTGAATCCATGAGTTAGAGCATGCCTAACTCTGTCCTGGGTTGTGGTGTATGGCAAAAATCCTCTTGGATCCCCAAGGCAGGCAAACAAGCTCAAGAAAAGAGTAACGTTCTGAGACAATCAATAACCTCTGACACAAAACCATCCTGGAATCTCTGTTGACCTAAATGAGACATAAGGGCACTAGGTGGTCATGGTATGCTTTTGTTTCATATGGAACCCTCTGTTTCTTTATTGTTTGAGTGTATTCTGGGAATAAACCAGTTTTGTATCTATATGGGATTTATTTTGTAAGCTTCCTTGATGGCCCTGATGGGGTTATAAAGCAGGGTGTACATGAAATAAGTGAAGAAAATACTAGAATAAATAGGATCAGATGAGGGTTGAAAAAGTGGCAGTAATTTCATCCTATATTTCTTTCTTAGCTTTGTTGAGTCTGGCATTGTGTTCTGCATGCTTCTTATGATCCAGTATGAATTTCTGTGAACTTTGTTCATATGCATGAGCATGGAACGTGCCATTTGAATGAATATAGCTGTTACACAATGAAACAAGGCAGGGACAAGGCGGGATATAAATCAAAACTAATCAATCAATCCATCAATAAAGAAACAGGAGTTCAGTAGCATCACAGAGACAAAGAGGAGCAACAAGCTGATAACTCAGATTACTTGGCAGGGGGAATGTACAAAATAAGGGCAATTTTTGTATCCCCCGAGTAACCAATTCAGGGATCAGGTGGTTCAAGAGGGCCAATAGAATTTCACCAGATTTTATGAAGCTGGGGGGCGGTTCATCAGCCTGAAGGTCTTATTGCTTAGGTTCAGCTGATGTTACCTGGGCTCTCTCAGCCCTCTTTTTCTGAGAGAGAGAGAGAGGGGGGGAGGGAGGGAGGGAGGGAGTGTCTCTGTGTGTGTCTAGGCTTCGTAAACCTGTGCTCTCCTCTCTTCTTTGTTTTCTTCCCCCTGCCCATTGCTTTCTGTCGGCTTAGTAGGCTACAAACAACACAAGATAGAGTTTCCTCAGGGAATGGCGAAAGATTTGAAATTCATATCAGCCCCCCCCATAAGCCTGTCAGATGATCAGATAGCTGAGAAACTGGTAACAGCTTAAGCTCTGGTGAAATATGTTTTTCTGTACATAATTACCTTTGTATTTTGTTCTTATCCTTGATTGTCAGCATTTTAATTAAAAGGAGAGGCGAGTGAACCTGGGCGGTGGAGGGGGGGAGTGAAAACCCTGCTTGTTGAGAAAAGCTTTGCCTTCTCATTGAAGCCAGCCTGGCTAAGTTTGAAAAATGGATCACCTGAATCTGTTGCTTTTGTTTTAGTTTGTGGCCTGACTTTCTCCGCTTTCTCTTGCTCTGCGGTCAATGTGATATTAATTCAAGGGACCAGCAATATGAATTATTGGATATACCCTAAGTAAGACATATGAGGGAGCTGGATTGCGTTATATCTGTTTGCTACACAAACTACTTTCAGGACTTTAAAAAAAACTAAAAACTAAAAGAGGCAGTTTGCTTTTAAAGAGCTGCAGAGCAGGCAGAGATTCAACAGAATGAGCTACCTTCAGCAATGCCATGCAGGAAAAGCTGTACTGTGGGATTTCGAGATGTTAAAGTACACAGGCTGTCGGGACGGGGGAGTACAGAGGAGAGTTCTATTACAGCAAACCAGAAACAGATTCTTATGGCACCTTAGAGACTTACAGATGCTCAAAGCAGGCCCTCATTTGGTAGACAAATGCACATGGATTTAGAGGGGCAACATGTAATCACTGGGATCAAAAGACAATACAATATCAGAAGCAAAGACTGTAACATTTCCGCAAGGAAAACTCACAACCATTTTCTACTACAGTAATTGGCGACAACACTTTCTTGTTAGATTTACTAAGCTAATTCAATGTATTTTGCGTAAGAGGAAACCATTATCACAATTGAGTCCTAACTGGACAGCATCAAACTTTCCAATAAATTCCAATTCCATATTTTTGTTCTTGTTAAATAACGGTGTCATTGATTTCAGAAGCTGAATGTCCTGGAATAATTATTTATTTATTATTTTTTGACTCTCCTTGTAATCCATATTCACCACAGTGTCCTCCAAGCAATTCTGCACTAAAATTGAATTCAGCCTTCTTTTTAAATCCAGGTTCCCCCCCTCCATTCTGCACTAAAATCGAGTTTGACTTTCTTTTATTCTGGGGTTCTCCCCCCCCCCCGTTCTGCATTATATTACCTCCCTTCAGTGGTCAGCCCAGTTTCAGACTGGTGCTGCCCCAGATTATTTGGATGCTCTTTTGCCGTGGACTTAAATTGCCTTGACTCAAACACTGAGAAAATCTGGAGTGGCACGCAAATCCTGGAAGGACCAGAGAATGATCCGTAGTGCAATGGCTGTTAATATTTTTTTTAAAAGAACAAAACACCAGTCCTGGTATTACTTTTGGTCCTCTCTGTCCATCTACCTAAATGATGGAAACATTGACAAATACTGGAGGGGTGAAAGGCCTTGGAATAAAAAAGGAAAAAAGTCCCCCCCCCTCCAAATCCTTCCTTGGGGGGATCATTCTTCAAGTCCCTGCTTAGTTAACTAGAAGTGTAGACTGCATGAGCTTCGTTGTTTTGAGACCAGTTGCTCACATCCCTGTAGCTCCTTGTTAATAAATAGAAACGGTTTTAAACCCACCTGTCCTTGCTGTATGAACCTGAGAGCAGAAACCTGAGAGCAGTAATACCCTAATCCTGACAGAAGCAAAAAGAGAACATGACAGATACTAGGCTAACTGGGCCAGTGGTCTGAGTACAGCTACTTCATATATTCACAGTAGAACAGGCCAAACCAGTGGTATGAACGGCTTCCTTTTAGGCACGGACAGAGATTGAGCAGTAAAGCAGAAGCAGGAAATCATATTCTGGCCTACAGTGTACTTTGCTGCTATATTTTAGCTTGGATATTTTATTTTATTTCTATTTTCTCAGCTAACCAAGATTTTATGAGAACAGAAGCGGTATTTCCACAACCAAGACAATATTAACAATGTATCAAGAGAGGGAAAGATATATGATTATAAAGTGAAGGTTAGATTAGATTAGAGAGATACTTCTTTCATTGGAGATGTGTTGCGAAGCAACCATGGCAGTCTAGAGTGTGAAAACCAAGGTGATAGAATGATTCGACAGGAAGAACAACGCAATGAAAAGAAGTAAAACAATATGATAAAGATGGAAGATGATAAAGTCTAAAGGCTATGAGAGAAAAGTCAGAGAAGTAATAACAGAAAACGCAGCGGGAAGACGTGATGGGTCAGAGAGGAATTAATGTAATATGGTTTGTGATTATACTTTATGGGAGAAAGCATTAGGGTAATATGATGGAGAGAGGAGGATACTGAAGAGCCCTAGACTGGATCATACATTACTTGGACAAAATAGAATATGGCATAAAAAGTGGTGGATGAAAAATGTGTTCTTGAAATCAACACTCATTTCTGCACATGTTTAAGGACCTGATGTGAGTTGGAAGGGAAAAAAAACTTGTGTGAGGTTCAGTATGGGAACAGTGTGGGGTAAATTCGATTGAATAATTGGCTGCACCATTTCTTTAGCTTAATGACTAGATCAATCAATGAAAGCAGCAGTCAAGGGCAAATTTTGAACTGTAAGAGCTGACTAAGGGTTCATTCGGGTGGGTTTTTCCCTGAGCCTTTTTTGCTTCTGGTGTGCTGCTGGTGGACATTCCCTGCTGGTGGGCTTGGACATTTGTCAGGAATGTTCTAGTTTGGATTTCTTGCACCATGTAGAGGGTTGGGCTACATGACCCCGCTGGTGGACCTCCTGATGGCACCTGGGTTTTGGCCACTGTGTGACACGGAGTGTTGGATTGGATGGGCCACTGGCCTGATCCAACTTATGTTCTTATGGTTGATAAGGCCCCTTTTGATAATTGTATGACTATAGATGGCAGAATTTAAAAATTACCTGGCCTTCCAATAGAAAGTAATATCTTCTGTGTAGCAACGTTAACCATTTTCTTAATATTTCAGGGTCTCTGTTGCACATTTATTTAATTTTCTGAGTTAATTTATAGAACTGAGGTGTTTTGGGGCACTTTGCAACCTACCCCACACATGTGCTAAGACCCTTCTCTCTGTGTTTGTGTCTCTCCCTTGAGACAAAAGTTGTTTTCCTGCAGCAAACAAGACTATGAGGATTTCAAAATGCTCATCTCCATTGCTATGACAAGAAGATACGCATTTTGATTTTGCTTCTCCCACCAGGGAATTGAATGTGTGGTTTTCCAACAATGTTGTGCATTAATAAATCATTACAGGCATAGTGTGTATCTATGTGACAAATGCATGCATTAACAAATATGTGGATACAATGTGACCAAATCAATGAAACCAACAGCAAAAATCAGAGAACTTACTGATTACTGATAAAGACATAAATTAATATTAAGAGAAATTAAATAGGGAGTATATGACAATCTATACATGCCAGTGTGCTTTAAAGGAAGATAATGTAGCAGTCTTACCAAAGTATAAGTATATCAAAGTATAAAATATTTAGGTCTGGTAAATGGAGGGTTGCCAGTTCAGGTTGAGCAAATGTCTTGGGATCTGGAAGCTGTGCTTGAAGAGGGTGGAGTTTGGGGAGGGAACTCCCCTGGGAAGTGATGCTGTAGAGGCCATTCTCTAAAGCTGCTGTTTCTTCATTCCTCATCTACCCGTGTAAGCGGGTACATAAGCAACAACCTGGAAATCCCACAGATACTCTGCTCAGCTAGGTATGTAGCCTTTCTACATCTGAAGGAGCCTTGCTCTAACATAAGAGGCTTTTCCTGATGGAGGATTGGTCCTCTCACCAGAGGGAGGCTCCATACTTAATGGTGTGGCAGGATATAACCCAATATCTTCCCCTCTAATAAACAGTTACAGTGAGTTGGGCCCACCCAGTTGTTTTTCAATTGATCTCACACAATCCCGCCCCCCCCCCAGTTACCTCTATGCTGGCAAACAGTGGGAGATTTACCATGGGGGTGGGCATCACTGTCAACATCATGATATCACCGGTAATGTGGTGATGTCACATAGGGCTGATGCTCTAATCATAGAGTTCAAGGTGAATGCTAAAGCACCATCAGAAGCAATTATGTCACTTCCAGGTCACACCAGAAGTGACATCATGGCACCAGTTCAACATAAATTATCCCCCATTTCCACTGAGCGGTGGTGGGTAGAGTCAACAAGGAGCTGAAGTGGGAGACTTGGCCTCGCTACTTACTGCCCACATAGCTTTTCTCCATGTAGTCCCTTTTCTCACCAGCTCAATATTTTCACATTACAGATTAGTTCTCTCCCATCGGTTAGTTCTAAGGATTCCCCCCCACACACACTGTGTGGCTGAGCTACAATCCATTGTCCTTGACTGAGGGGGCGGTGGAAAGGATCGTAAACCTCAAGGTTTTGTTTTGTTTTCTCCCATAACTACTTAGGGATTTTCTTTCTTTTTTTGAAAAGACATATGAGGGAGATAGTGTTGTTCCATCTTTTGCTCACTGAGGCAAAATTAGAAGCCTTGAGCTTCCTGCTGGTAGAAGCCGCTCTCCATTTCTCACTGTTGAAATTCAATCTGATTTCTATCTTTTTCACTAAAAAGCTGTCAACAGAAAATAAGCAATTCCCATCAAAGAGTTATATTAGTTTCTGAGGTATATAAATTCAGCTGCTGATGGGAAAAGAAATATCCAAGGAATTTAAATAGCTTTCTGCCTTAATTTGTTTTCTGGGAAATGTGACCACAATGGAACTTTCACCCCACCCCACCCCACCCCATGCACCCATTCTCTGTGCCCCACAGAATGGCTGCCACAAGGGGAAAAGTTAATACAATGAACTTATAGTATGTAGAAAAGTAGCCAAGAGGAGGGCTGAGGGGTCAGATTTTCTCTCTTAAACAGATTGTTTTGGATTTCTAATCCCTGATGTTTTGGGTGGAAATTCTGTTTTGATTTCATTTATCCCTTGTTGAACATGTGATTTTTCAAAATTCCCATGTGCTTTTTGCTCTTCCATAAAATGTATGGGGAGTGTGTAGGGGTGACAGCTCTGGGTTGGGAGATTCCTGTTGATTTGGGGGCAGATCCTGGGGAGGAGAGGTTTGGGGAGGGGTTGAGGAGAGGAACCTCAATGGACTATAATGCAACTGAATTCACCCTCTGAAGCTGCCACTTTCTCCAGGGGAACTGATCTCTGTAGTCTGGAGATCAGTTGTAATTCCAGGAGATCTCCAGGCCCCAACTGGGCTTTGGCAATCCTAGGTATACATGCTTCCCCCCATCCACCATGGGAAATGAAGCACCAGGTAGGCAGGCAGGCAAATCATTCATGGAGAGATGGGCAGAGGCTCTTGGTAAGCAGCTCCGATTCTCCTTTGAGTGCTGCCCCACCTGCACATGCAACACTGAACAATGTGAGATTAGCAAATTGCCTTTGTGGCAAGTCTGGGGGAGAAGACTCTTTCACGTTTGCTTAGAGAGAAGCCTTTAAAAAAAAACCTGCTCCCCATTCTTTGGTGTGGTTGGATGTTATAATAATTAGGCCGGAACTTGGAGGTCTTGGTGTAACTAAAGATGGCAGGAATAGTGCAGGTTGCTATGGGGTAGGAAGGGATAATTGGTGAGCACTGAGATATGGATGAAGAGAGGTTTGAAGCTAGGGGAGTGAAGGTGGAAGGTAATTCTCTTGGAGGCAAGTAGCATCAACTAAACCCTTTCTCAATCTATGACAGGTGGTGCAGAGGAGATGGGGTTTGGCCCTTCCCAACAGTTGTGTTAGGAGGCTCACAACTACATGGGAAGTATTTGAGCCAGAGATGTCCCAAAGTAGGCCTCACATTTACCTGCCTGGGCTGGGGAATCCCCACCTTCCAGCCTAAGGTTGCCAACATCCAGGTGGAGGCTGGAGACCTCCAGGGATTACAACTGATCTCCAGGCAACAGAGATCAGCCCAAGTGGAGAAAATGGCCACTTTGGGAAGTAGACTTTATGGCACTGGGTGGCACAGAAGTCCCTCCCCTCCCCAAACCCTACTCTCCTCAGGCTTCATTCCCAAAATCTCCAGATATTTCCCAACCCAAAGCTGGCAACCCTATTCCAGCCCCAATTTCCCATCCCTGAGAAGCATTAGAAAAACTGGACTACTCAAAGTGATGTTTTAAGACAGGGGTGTCAAACTCATTTGTTATGAGTAGTCCAGATTTGACATAAATGATAAATGAGACCTTGTTGGGCTGGGCCATGTGTGTCATAAAATGTAATGCCAGGTAGCGGAAATATAAACTTTATAAAGGACACAAACACAAAAGGTGGTTTTTTTTTAACTTAAAATAAAAACATGCTTAAAACATTAGCAGTCTTGCAATATTTTGTTTATTTACCAGTGTCTGATAACAGATACCTCTTGCTCTGAATTATTGCATCAAAATGTCTGTGCTGTTGCAGTCTTGAGTATGCTGTTCAGGAGTGTATCTGTAAGCTGCAAACCTACGATGACGCAGCAGCAGCAGAACTGGAAGAAGCAGCAGAAGACAGCCAGTTCCACTGTGGGCCTGATAGAAGCTGCATGTTTGACACCCCTGTTTTAAGAATTTCTTCTAGTCTCTATGATAAAGACTATGGTAAAGACCATAGAGACTGTGGGAGACAGGGGAAAGTGACACCACACCTTGCCCAGACTCCACCCTCTCCAGACTCCCCCAAGTCTTCCAGCATGTTCTAAGTCAGTCCTGGGAACCCTAGTGGTAGCCCACTCTAAAAAGAGAGAAATCATTATTATTTACATCAGATGACAGTAAAACCTAGCTTGACCTTTCTTTCGATGTGATGTGTGTTCATACTGGCTTGCAGGACCAAACAAAATGCTAGTGATTGTCAAAGGACTTTGAGGGCCAGACTGATAACATGGTCAAAATGTTATACTAGGAACTTGGGGACACAGGTTGGAATCCCCACTCTTCTATGGAATCTTGCTGGCTGCCTTTGGGCCAATTGCTCTCTCTCTCTCTCTCGGCCTCGCCTACCTTGCAAGGTTACTGAGAGGATAAAATGGAGGAGGGGTGAATTATATTGTAAGCCACTTTTGGTCCCTAATGAGGAGAAAAGTGGGGCACAAATATCTAAATTTCAATGTATTTCCAAGGGACTTTCTCCACGGTGTTTCCTTAACAACGCATCATATCATTTTGCCTTAGGGTCCAATCCCAGGCATTCCTACTTGAACATAAGCCTCCTTACCTGCTTCTGAGTAAACATGAGGACAGTGCTTCAAACTTCTATTTCCCCAGAAGTCTCTTTAAAAGACAGAAATATCTTTACCATTAACAGGCTGCTTCTAACTCTGGCTTTGCTGTCAGATGGTACATCTGACTGGGACATCTCCTCCCTTATCTCTTGGCCTGATAAATGAATAGTTGGCTTCCTTACTCTAGACTGCTTAAACTGACAAGAGGTCCCCCCCTCCTCAGTTCACTCCTTACATCTGTTAATGCCTTTTTGATTTTCAGGAGGAGTTCAAGGTCCAGCTTCAATCAGATTTCAGCTGATAGTGTCAGGATGGCATTTGTAGAAAAGTCACTCCCATCTTCCCTTAAGGTACATCCAGATTGGATGCTTGCTGGGTCTTTGGTGTTCTTGTGCAGCATCTCCACTCGCTATAATTTCCCGTGACAACTATGCCAATGTCTACATTGGATGTTTGAGACTAGTTCAAAAAGATATCCCTGGGGCTTAAACATTTTATTCAAGGGATGCTCCCTCCCAAATTTCAGGCACATCCAAGCCAAATTTCATTCCTCCACTGCATGCAGATCCCTCATCCATGAAGGGGACTACAAACAAGGTCGAGACTCTACCCTGCCTCACAGCATGTGCTAGTCAAGCCTTTGCCCCAATCTAGCACGCAAAACCACCGAGTGAAATAGTTGTGCAAATATGACACATTTGTGTGAGAGCTGAATGTCCTCCAAAAGCCAGTGAGATGATGCAGCTGCTGTCAGCATATGCACAGAAATATGAGGGTTCTTTTTGTAGCAGGAACTCCTTTGCATATTAGGCCACACACCCCTAACGTAGCCAATCCTCCAAGAGCTTACAGAGCTCTTCTTACAGGGGCTACTGTAAGTTCTTGGAGGACTGGCTACATTAGGGGTGTGTCGCCTAATATGCAAAGAAGTTCCTGCTATGAAAAGAGCCCTGGCAATACCAATTGGGATGGTCCTGTTTGGCAGGAAGAGTGACTAACTGATTCAGTTGGATGATGTCCCTGTCAGGAACATATTGCTGAATCAGTTGTTCCTTTCATTGCTCTGCAATCACCTTCTGCCAGGAAAATTAAATCAGGCCATGAGGTGCCAGAAGAACACATGAAAAAACAAATACTATTTGGATATAAAACATTTAGTATACCTATGAATGCCCCTGCTTTAGATTGGGCCAAATGTTGATCAGTAGATACCCAACGGTAGTTCTCTGCTTGATAATTCCATTTTCTCTGTGGTTTAGTGCTCTAACAACCTATGAATTCCCCTGCACTCAAGAGATCAAAGAGCTTATTTTTTGCTACACTTGCAATAATTGACATTCCATTAACGCTACAATCCAGGAACCCATTAGCATTCCTAGAGTGAAATGCAGCAGCCCGTTAAGTCCAGGACAGGCTGTTCCTCTATAACAGTACAGTCCTAAACAGAATTACACCCTTCTAAAACCACTGTGAAGTCAAAGGGCTTAGAAGGGTGTGACTGTTTAGGATTGCGCTATGTAGTTCTTTCATCCTTTCACAGCTGGATGCAGCTTCAGCCTCCCTATTCTAACATCAGTTCTGTTTAACCAATGTTTCTTCCTTCCGCGACTCCAGTTCCCTTTTAAATGGTACAATTTAAGCTACTGCTTTCTGTTTAAAAAGATCTTCGTTTCTTGTTCCCTTCTTATCTGTTTTCTTGTTATTTGCTTTCTTGCTGTCGACTCCCCCCCCCCCCAATGTTTCCATTCATTCTCTCCACAACTCCCTGTTTCCTAACATTCACACTTCTCCCTCGTCTGAGTGTTTGAAAACATCTCTCTTCTCCCAAGCATCTGATCTCTGTCTCTTCCTTTTTACTCTTTCTCTGGTATTATTTTCTTCTTCTTAATCTTCCTGTTTGGCTTCTCCTTAACTGTAGGCAGGTGGGTTTTTTCATTCTTTTTTCCTGGCTTACTTGATCTAATTGTCTTACAAATGGTTAGGGTGGAGTGTTTTATAAATAATAAATATGGCTCATGTCACCCCTGACACAAATGGCCCCATGCATGTAGTCCTCAGGAAAAATGGGGAACTTAGATCTTGCTGTGGGAGTACTCATGAGACCACAATGACTAAACATGCCCTATTTCATCTGTTTGCCCCCCCCACCCCCAATATCCATTTGTATTGTGGTTAACTGATCTGGAACTCTGCTTTTCCCCACTGGTTTTGTAGATTGGTTTACATTATGTACGCACATTGAACTGCTGTTCTATGTGGTGTATATGGTATTTATACATGTGAACAACATTGTCTATTGTTTATATGCATAATAGAGATATAATGTCTAATGGTTATTTATTAACTATACTTACACATGAAGATGCTGTCTACAGCTAGGGTTGCCGATTCCACATTGGGAAATTCCTGGAAATTCTGGAGGTGGAGACAGGGGAGGGCAGTTTTTGGGGAGGGGAGAGTAATATAAGGCCATAGAATCCACCCTCCAAAGCAGCCATTCCCCCCCCCCAGGGGATCTCTGTCACTTGGAGATCAGTTGAAATTTCAGGAGATCTCCAGGCACCAGCTGGAGGCTGGCAATGCTGTCTACAACCTAGCCACATATTGACTGGACATGTGGGGTGTAAAGTACTGGGTTCGTTGCATGCAGACTCAGACTATGACATGCATTCAGACATGTTTATTGTACTTTGCACACAAGACTAAGGAAAATCAGCCCCACAAGGGCCAACTATATACACCCCACCTGGCACATCTCCAGTCCCATTGGAGGATTTGAATTTTCCACCAGAGGTCCTATTGGTGAACTCATGGTGGTCTAGGATCCTTGGTCCCTTTGTGATTGAGGACCAAGCTTTACTATGGCTGCAGACCCCTGGTGGCGGTCCGCATACACAACATGGGGAAGGACAGCAGGCGTGAGAGCACTGCCCTACCCCCATCTCTGCACAATCTCCAGGTCATCTGCCCAGTGTCAGCATGTGGAGAAAGTCTCTGCACTTATGAACCCTCTCCATCATTGGGCATGCTGTTTTCTGAAAGATGGTGCACACTGTATGCTCCTTTTAGATGTAGGCACCATGCTCATTAACTGGCAAACTTGTGGAGGCATGGATGGGGTAATCTAATATTGCCAATCACAGGGAGAGAGCCCACACTTCCTTCACACCTAGGCACTGCATTCATTAACTGATGGCCACATGTAGACAAGGGACAGGGTCAGCTCGCTCATGCCTGCACTGCCTCTCCATGCATTCAGTCAACATATGAGGAAGTTGTGTGTCCATGACTACTGAGTCAGACTCTTGGTCTACCACTGGCTTCTCTGACTGGTTGTGACTATCCAGGCAGGCCCACAGCTCCACCCCCTCAAAAGTGAGGCACGCCCCACAACAGCTGCTCCCCCTCTCCCCGCTCCCCTCCCCCCTCCTGTGACATTAAAAGGGCCCTCCAGCTGATTGGTGGAGAACATGGCCCACCAATCAGCTGGAGGACCCTTTAAATTTTACAGCTGCCCCCTCCCTCCCTCTGAGATTTAAAGGGCCCTTCAGCTGATCAGCAGGCCCTTTAAATCTTGCAGGAGGGGAGGGAGAGGGGCAGCTGCCAGCTGCATGGCTTCCCTGAACTCCAAGCAGCAATTTCGCCACTTGGAGTTCAGGCAAGGGCAGCTCCTGCTTGAAAAACAGCATCTAAAGGGAACCCTTTAAATGCTGTTTTTCAAGCAGGGCTGCCCGCGTCTGAACTTCAAGTGGTGAAATCACAGCTTGGAGTTCAGGGAAGGCATGTGGCCACCCCTCTCCCCTCTCCTCTCCCTCTTCTCTGCTGCCCCATAAAATTTCCCCATGCCCCCACCAACCCAAAATTTCTGTCTATGGGGCTATATCCAAGGTCCTGGGTGGAGGACTTTCACAACATTTCCTATCATTTCCTTTAAATAGGGGATGCCAGGGACTAAACTTGAGATGTTCTGCATGCCAAGTTGATACTCTACCATGGAACCACAGCCTCTCCCTTGAAATAGTTATTTATCAACCATCAAATCATGACAAGGTGACAAAATTCAGTGCAAGGGAAAAGAAAATGGCAAAAAGGAAGAGGTGAAATCGAAATCGAGATTTAGAGTGGTGACAAGACATTCAAAATCATCCCTGAAATGAGCCTTGTGCAGTCAGTGAAGACCAGATGCTTGACGATACACTGGCACTACGCATGCAATGATACAAATTATGTAGATAACGATGATGTAGTTAAGGTAAATGAGTGCTTAGAAAAGCACATCTCAATAGTCAAGGCTCTATGTGAGGAGAAAAAGAAATGAAAGAAGAGTCTGCAAAGTGCTTGTGCAAATCGTCCCCTCTCTCTCTCTTTCTTGCCATTAAGTCACAGTTTTCTTTTGGCTGTCAAGTCACCTGGTGGGGCTTTCAAGGCAAGAGATGTTCAGAGGTGATTTGCCATTGCCTGCCTTCGTGTCACAACCCCTGGTATTTCTTAGTAGTCTCCCATCCAAATACTGGCCAAGGCCACTCCTGCTTAGCTTTTGAGATCTGATGAGATCGGGCTAGCCTGGGCCATCCAGGTCAAGGTGTCCAAATCATCCTTTATTTGATTTAATCCATCCTGAAGATGGCCTGACATTTGTTGCATACAATTTACTATTATTGCCAGGGACTGTGTGAATAGTTTTGCTTTCCTGTCTCCCCAATGAAAATCACTTAGCTGCTGTTGCAGGTAGCTGTCCCAAAAAGGCAACAGGCCTGCAAGCATTTTGGACTCTCGGATCCCCAAAATACGCAGGGAACTTATTTCTATCTTGTTGGCAGTGGCAAGAACAGTGATTGCTAATGGCTGGAAGAACTCAAACGTCTTGTCTTTAACTCAGTAGTACTCTAAAATTTGGAAATTTTACGCCATGGATAAGATCTCAGACAAGGTTTCTTCCTTTGACAAATTAACAAATACCTCTGATTTTCAATCAAAATGGTTTCCATTCTTAGAATATGTTTTCAGTGGTGATATACCAATGGTTTATAATGTTCCTCACAAATACTATGATGTACTTCATTACATGTGACAAAGTCTGTAACCTATGTATGACTCGAACCATATAATGCGTGTTCTGTCTCAGTTGTTCTACTTAATTGTAAATTTACTTAGTTTGTTATGTTTGTTTGGTCCTATAAAATAAATATATATATATATTATCCAATTCGATTGTTGTTGTTAACAAGTTTGAAAAAGTAATAAAAATTTAATTTTTTAAAAAGCAGCACGTTGATTGTACAAGTTCCCCGTCCCCTGACCCGTCAGGCCAGTTGTGTATGCTGAACACACCAGTTTAATTGTGATTTCACCACTTGGGAGTGTTGTGCTCTTGAATGGGAAGGATACAAGATCAAGTCAACGCGGCATGAACAGTGATGCAAGAATTGATCTTTATAAATATCAGAGCCTCTGTGGTGTAGTGGTTAGAGTGACAGACTCGGACTAGGATCTGGGAGACCCGAGTTCAGATCCCCGCTCTGCCGTGGAAACTCGCTAGATAATGTTGGATTGGTCACACAATTTCAACGTACCCTCCCTGATATGGTTGTTGTGAGGAGAAGAGAATAGCGTAAGTTGCTTTGGGTCCCCACTGGGGAGAAAGGTGGGGGTATAAATGAAGGGTGTTTTTTTTTAAAAAAAAAAAAGTCAAAAAGATGCCGTGTCCAACGTGCACACATCCGTAAAAGACGAATGTAAAGATTGTGAATATAGTCATTCATGCTAAAGATAAGATTAAACAGAATGATATTGTGCTAGATTTAAAAAAAAAATGTAACAGGAGTCTCTAGAACTATTTTCAGAAGTCCTATTGGAAGCACTTCCAGGATTTTTTTTAAAGACGATTTCTTCTTGGAATACAACTGCTAGAGATGAGGTATTTGGGGTTACCAAAGTAGGACTTTTCCCAGCAGATCAGCAAAAAAAGCAATTTAACTCAGGTGTTTCATTTTGTACTTCTAATGCACTGAGAATATTTACTGTATGGTGTTTAATGGGCCTGAAAATCACACTTCCCCCTAAGGTTTGTGCTGAAGATGTGTCAGGGCAGGGAAGCCAACTGTATAATGGCAATCCTATCTGAGAAGAAGCTGTATCAGTAACTACAAAAGGGTTCCCCCCTCCCCTTTTGCTTTCTCTCTGTGATACTTTTTATTCATCCAAACATATTACTTTCTTCTTGCCAACTGTTTAGCACATTCAAAAGGAATACTGCCGAGCTTCTCTCCCAGAAGGGATTAGAATGACCACAAATCTCATCGCTTTCAGAACGAAATGTAAAACTGGCTCTCTTTGACCTTGCTTTCCTGGAACAACAATAATCTTTGCCGACCTGGGGATTCAGAGAAGAAACAAACATCTGGTAGGTATAACTGCGACAATTTCTAAACCATGCCTGGATCCCGAAGAGCTTCTTAACATTGCACAGAAAGGAACCAGGCAGTTTTAGAGAAAAGGATGTATATCTCCTGTGGCCTGGGAAGGTTCATCCATTTGCAAGAGAATCGGAGTGGTCTTGGGGATAAGCCACGCTGTTATCACTCAGGAACACTAGATTCTACTCCAGGGGAGACCCATTAATACCTAAAAAAAATAAAATAAGAAAGCCCCTGCAGTGGCCTCAGCTGAGAGGATAATGCAGTCTTGTATCCTTCAAACTACACTGATTTTAGAAATAGAGTGTTCAGTTTATGTAGTGTAAGGTAAAGGTAAAGGTTCCCTTGCTCAAAAGCCAGTTGAATCCGACTCTAGGGTTGTGGTGCTCATCTCCGTTTCAAAGCCGAAGAGCCAGCGCTGCCCAAAGATGTTTCCGTGGTCATGTGGCCGGCATGACTAAACACCAAGGTGCACGGAATGCTGTTACCTTCCCACCGAAGTGGTACCTATTTATCTACTTGCAATTTCTTGCTTTTGAACTGCTAGGTTGGCAGGAGCTGGAACTAGAGACGGGAGCTCACCCCATTATGCGGCACCCGGGTCTCGAACTGCTGAACTACTGACCTTCCACAGCCTGCAGTTCAGCATCTTAACCACTTGAGCCATCGCAGCTCCATATATTCACAGTAGAACAGGCGAAACCAGTGGTATGAACAGCTTCCTTGTAGGCACGGACAGAGATTGAGCAGTAAAGCAGAAGCAGGAAATCATATTCTGGCCTACAGTGTACTTTGCTGGAACTAGAGACGGGAGCTCACTCCATCATGTGGCACTCTTGAGTCTCGAACTGCTGAACTACTGACCTTCCACAGCCTGCAGTTCAACGTCTTAACCACTTGAGCCATCACAGCTCCTCATTTATGTAGTGATCTAGGTCCAAATGCCAGCTAGCTGTGGGGTCAGGGTTATATTAAATAGTTCAGAACCTAGGTTGAGCAAGGATGGATTTGAATCACAAAAGAAACAGCGGTAAAGAACTCGTGCTTCATATTCTGGAAGTGTTTTTTTTTTTTTAAGAGGTCATTTGAGAGTCAATGCAGTAAACAGTTTGGGACCGGGATCTCTGAAGGTTGTGCTTCTCTGATATGAAAACAGTGTCCACAGATATCATTTAGAAAATTCTTACAATATGAGTTACCTTTTTGGAAGATAATGTTGAGTGACAAGGCCTTTTCAGTGGTGGCATCATAGGCTGAGTTCAGACTGGCAATTTGCCCCGCTATAGCCACATTTCAGCCACGTTCACACAGGCACATCTGCCTGGCGTTCCCCACCCATAGGCAACCCGTGCTGTTCCGCTTCGCTCCCAGGATTAAAAGATACCTGTTGAAAGTGGTAGCAAATCCTGGAGAGTGCCTTTATCCCACTGCATTCTGCTTCTTGGAAGTGTGAACGCTCAGCCGAAAAACCGGGAGCAACCCACATTGCGCATAAGGCAGCAGCGATATGATTGGCTGTGCTCCACTCTACTGCCCAATGTGGTGCCAGCGCAATGGGATCTTCCCCAAATCAGTTGAATGCCTATGTGTGTATGAGCGCATGAGCGCATATGCACTCATATGCTCATACACACATAGGCATCCAGCTGATTTACCAGGAAAAAGCCGTTTACAGCCGTGCCTCCGTGCCAGCAGTCTGAATACTCCTGTGCGCCTCCTCCTGGTATGCTCCCACATCAGTTGGCCCTGTGTGACCGGGAAAGCCCCGAACATTTTGTTCTAGGGCTTTCTTGCCACAACTGGCTCCCACTTCAAACTGCCAGTCTGAACTCAGCCATAGACTTCCTTTCCCTGTGAGGCTTGATTGGTACCTTCTATACACGCACATGGACACACTAAAACCACATCAGATGTACTTCTGTGTAAATACATTAATATTTATTCTATTCTACTTAATTCATTTATACCCCAACATTTTCCCCAGTGGGGACCCAAAGAGGCTTACATTAGTCTCCTGTCCCTCATTTATCTCATAACACCACTGGAGATCCATTTTAGTGTAGTGGTTAAGAGTGGAAGACTTTAATCTAGAGAACTGGGTTTGATTCCTCACCCCCTCACATGCTGCTGCTGGTGTGACCTTGGGTCAGTCATAAGTTCTTTCAGAGCTGTTCTCTTAAGGGCAGTTCTCAAAAGAGCTCTCTCAGTCCCACCTACCTCACATAGTGTCTGTTGTGGGGAGGGGAAGGGAAAGGGATTGCAAGTCACTCACACTTCTTCAGGTAGTGAAGGGCAGGGTATAAATCCAATCTCCTCCTCCTCCTCCTCCTCCTCCTCCTCCTCCTCCTCCTCTGTGAGGTAGGTTTGACTGAGAGTGTGTGACTGGCCAAGATAACCCAGCAAGCTTCCATGGTAGAGTGAGGATTTGAATCTGTGTCTCCTAGATTCTAGTCTCGCACTCTAACCATCACATCACACAAGGAGAAGTGTTGTTAAACTGCCAATCACAGTGTACTTTTGAAGAGCTCCACCTCTCCTCCACCAGTAGTCTCACATTGCTTCCAATTTTAAAAAGCACATAGGAAAAAGGAAAACATTGCATTGGAACTGAGACTTACAGTTTAGATGTCTCTGTATGCTTCAGGTCTCTGCTCATTATGATCAGGAATCTGCTTCTTCCTCCGTTTATTGATGTCCATGGAAACAGAGTTCCACCTTTCCCCCCCAGTTTCACTAGCACCCTGCACCACAGAGATTATTATTTAATGGTAGAAATAGTGTAATGATGTCGTAGGGACAATTTCATTAAAAAAAATAGCAACCACGCCAGAAATGCAACTGCAATGTCCTGGCTCAAAGCTGCTCAACACAAACTTCAACAAGTACCACAGATGTGATCCAGTTAGGATTTCACCTTGCATGTGTTTGAGAGAAGCACGCCTACTCCAGAACCCAAAGCTTTAGAATGACACTCTGGCAAGGCCACTTTGAGAAACCAATGTTCATATTTCTTCAGCATTAAGATGTCTGAGGGAGCTTAAGAAACTTAAACGAGCAAAGACAGAGCAGGGAATTGTTCATTGCTCAGTATATCAATTTGCCAACAAGCCATTTCAGCCATCACGTCCCAGACAATTTCAGACTCCTTTCATTCCTCACAAAGTGCTGTTAAAATTGTATCCCAAATTATAATGGATGCAAATATTTGTGGCATCATTTAACACTTGGATAGCTCCATTGAGCTCTTCATCTAACGGCGCTTGAGTTGCACTTTCCTTTCATTGCTCTTGCTGTCGACTCTTTCATCTATCTGAAAAAAAATTTATTATGCTTCAGAGAACTCTTTTACTTATGCAAATAAAACAACTCTGGGGTTTTGTGGCAAATTAAACAGTAATTGTAGCCAGCTAGATTTTTGTGATTAGGTTAGGAACAGTGCTGTTGATCGCAAACAAATGGAAAACATAATCTATCTTTCTGCATGCTCGAAGCCAAATGACGAAACGGTGGCTTATTAAATCAACAAATAATACTGCACCGAACGTATTATACACACCATTTAAAATAGCTAATAGCATCTCTCTCTCTCTCTCTGTCTTGAACCCTCTAGTGAAATTTCTCAGGGAACAATAGAACTATGAATGATAATATAAAGACTTTTAAAGACTCACTTGTTCAAATTGGTAACTGTTGACCTTTTGTCAGTTCTTGTATGGAAGCAGAGGGAACATATACAGCTGCGGTCGTGGCAAAGTTACTAGAGGCTGAGCCTTGAACAAAGGGTGTCATAGATCAGGATTAATACATTGGGCCATGTTCATTGCACATGAAACTTGGTGTAATTGAAAAGAAGTCCAGGAAGGGTGCAAAGACCGTTTTCCCCTTCCCACCATACCTCTTGAATCATTCCTGACTTGAGGTTAGACTGTAGAATAGGCTGAAGGAGAAAGGGAGTGTTGGATGGAGGAGAAACAGCAGCAGCAGCAACTTTATCAAGTGGTTTGGGGGAGGAAGAGCAGCTGCAGGACTCCCTTCTTGGTGGGGTCTCAGCCCTGAAGACTTTATACTAGGGCTGATGATATAGAAAGGGCTTACTCATATGAGGGAATTCATGCCAGGGTGTTCATGGTAAGATATTTGGTTTTCTTTCCAGTCGCACCAGGGAGGAGCAGGCTGGGTATTGGCTTGGGGATCCTTTAGCTGTCATTGTCAATTGAAAGTGCAGACAGGTGGTCATTCCATGAAAGAAAGGGGGAGCCTTCTGCAAGCCCCAATACAGGGTCAGTTGGAGTTGTAGGGTGGAGAAGAAGGAAACCAGGACTCTAGTATTCTTCTCCTTTTATTGCTTGTGCCAGTTGTACTTATCTTGCTTGTAGTGAGTTGTGGCTCCGTGGTAGAGCATTTACATGGCATGCAGAAGGTCCTGGGTTCAATCCCAACACCTTCAGTTAAAAGGATCAGTGGATCAGTCAGGAGGTGATATGGAAGACTTCATCCTGAGACCCTGGTTTACTGCTGCCTGAGAAGACAATACTGACCTTGATGGGCCAATAGTTTGATTCAGTGTAAGGCAGCTTCATGGGTTCTACACATACAGGATGAAAGCAATTTTAGGTGATTACAGTCTTTTCTTTTTTTTAAAAAAAAAGTAATTAATCTGTGCTACCAGGATGGACTACTGTAATGGAATGTAGAAACTGCCCTTGAAGACAGCTTAGAAGCTTCAGCTGGTGCAGAATACATCTGCCTATCCTGTCCTTATATATAAAAGCCACTTGGGGTCACAACGTTCTATATGCGGCAAAATGGGTTGGTGCATAATCTGTCACACAGAACAGCTGCCAATCCCCTTGCTGTGTTGGATGTCTGCATGGCCTGAGTCCTGCCCACACACCCTACAGCTGGCATTGTGCCCTCCGTCTACACAGAGCTGCTGAAGAGGATGGATGCTCCGCTGGCAGGATGCTTGGGATGCTGAGGCTGACCACAGCACTACCGCACTGGTTGTCCATGGCCGCAACATGAGACAGGGAGCCAGCAGGGCTGCAAGCTGAGGACAGCGCCGCCCAGCCTCTCGCCCTCAGTGTCCTGTGAGGTGATGGCCAGGCCCAACAATCCACCAGCTGCTTCTCTCTGCTCTCCCTCCTTCCCGGCCTGCCTCTCACTTTCACCTGAGCCATGGAGGATCTGCTCCTGTTGGCAGTGCTCATCAACCCCAATAATTCTCCTGCCGAGCTGTGGCAGGCTGTTAGTGAAATTAAAGAATATATAAATACACAAATATATTCAAGTATTAATAACAGTTCTGTGTGAGATCTGGAGGGAGACGAATGAGTTGTTGATCAACTATTAACTATTTGGTGGCCTTAGCTGCTCATTTGTACCATGGGAATGATTGCCCCACCTCAGAGGGTTACTCTTAGGAATGACAGTTTTCTGGGGTCAGTGATCCTTCAACCTGGAGGGGGTGAGATTTGATGAGGGGTGGGATCTCAGAGAGGTACAATGCCATAGACTCCACCCCCCACACCAGCCATTTCCTCCTGGGTAACAATTGTTCCCAATCTCCAGGTGAAGGCTGGAGATCACTCAAAATTACCACTGCTCTTCAGGTAGCAGAGATCAGTTCCTCTGAAGAAAAAGGTGGACTCTATGTCATTATACCCTGCTGAGGTCACCACAGCAAATTGATGCTGATTCTCCAAGGCCTTGGCACTCTCCCAGAGCCTCTTTCTAGAGCTCGTTGTATTTATTTCCACAACAGGCCTTATTCCTAGTACACAAATAAATTAGACCAATCTGAGCATCATACCAATCCTGAAGCAGCTATACTGGCTCCCAATCTACTGTACAGCTCTTCGTGATTGGGAGAGGGGGGTCATGTCTGAGGAAGTGATTACAGTCTTTCAACAGAGGATGTTGGTATTGGCAAATTCACTGGCTTTGTGTATTTGACTTGCAGCCAGAGGGCCTATTAAGAAGAGGTCCTGTGGAGATCCACAAAAACACACCACACAACAAGTTTTGGAATAAAACCAGGCCACAGCTTTTATTGATTACAGACCGAGGAACATTGGCACAGCATGGGGGTAGATCCTAGAAAATCGACTGCCTCTTGATAAACATGTTCCTCAGCCCACCTGCTGGGAAAAAAAAATGGAGACTGACAGATATTACTGGTATCAGAAGGGATATTCCCCAGTGGTGCACAAGGGCAGCTGCTGCTGAGTGGTACCAATTTGACACCAAGCTGGTCCTACTGTGTGATGGCTCAAGTCCCCAGACCTTTTAAGGGGGTCCCCAAAAGGGGGGAGGTGGGCACACAGGCCCATCTTCCCCCAAAGGATCCACCCAGATGTGCAAAACTGCCAGCTGTGACAGCAAAGCAAAATAATGCAGAGAACCTCTAAACATGAGGAGGGTGGGCAGAGATCCAACAAAAATCACACTGCCAGATCCCAACGGCAGTGCTGCTTAAATTGTCCTGGGCAGTCTCGACATCACCACTGCATAGAGCCTACCAAAATTTGAAGTGTCCAATCCAGCTGTCCCCACCCAGCTGATGTGGAGCTGGCCGCCATGGTCTCCTAAGGCCCCCGCTTCTGCCAGCTGTTAGTCCCGGGTGTGGGGGGGGGGAACAAGGCCTCCTCCAGACCTCTCCTGCCCATACAGCAATCCGGCCTTTGCAAGTTAGTTCAGCCCGCCATTCTATTAGTATGCTCAAGGGAGTTAAAAAATCAAAAATGTACCCATCGACACATTAGAAGCGAGGTTATATGAATACATGATGCTGCCTTATTGGTCAATCAATATCAGTATTGTCTAGTCTGACCAGCAGCAGCTCTCCATGGTCTCATGTTAAGGTCTTTCATGTAAATATTACCTGATCCTTTTTTAACTGCTGGGGATTGAACTTGAGCCCTTCTGCGTCCGAAGCAGACGCTGTTCTGCTGAGCCACAGCCTCATCTTGAACTTTGGAACTTAAATCAGTGCAAAATGTATCCGTTTATCTTTTGCCACCATCAACCTGTTCTGAAGAATGTTATATGGTTCTGGAACATATTCCTTAGTTTCCTCTTTGTTTCTGGATTCAATTTAAGGATAAATCTCACAGTGCTTTGTACAGAATTCAGAAATTCAGATTCTAAGTGCATTGCTGCCACTTCAGGAACAGGATCCAGCAATTCAGAATTCCAAATGCCAGAGAGAAATCTGGAAAAGGAGGATTGTAGAAGTGCTCACAACCAAAACCTGTATCATGTTTGGTATAGCATGTGATAGGAAGCTCTTAACATCGCCATGGTATGCAAGTCTGTTACTGCTGAACATGCTTGCTAAATGTTTCTGTTCAAACAATTAATATTTAATTTGCTGCGGGCTATTTTGATAAATGTTAATTGAATATCTGCAAATTTCTTACAAAGTTCATATACTAATACGAACAAAATAAGGCATTTCTTTGCTTCTGTAATTTTTGAGCTAATTACTTGACTATTAGATTTATCTTTCCAATGCCCGGGAAGTCTTTCCCCAACCATCGTTTTATATTTAATTAAAAAGCAGTCTCTGTCTCAATTCATTGGAAAGGCAATGTGTCATTGGAGGAAAGAAGTTACATTTTTTAAAAAATGGTGGAAATACTTCACAAGTGATGAAAGGGTGACCAGTTGAGTTGCTTAATCCCAGGAATAATCCCAATGTAATTGCACCATGGAGATGTTAAGTATAATGAATACCATGGCATACAGCAGTAGAGTGCTTTTAACACACTAATCTTTGCATGTATACTTGCTCAACTGTGTTGGAATACTGGCCAAGTTCAGACTGGCAGTTTGGCCCGATATAGGCACGTTTCACAAATGGATTAAAGGGGCCGGTTCACACAGGCACAGCTGTCAGGCATTCCCCAGCCGTACTCAACCCATCTTGTAACGCTTCCCTCCCGAGTTTAAAAAGTACCAGGTGAAAGTGGTAGCAAACCCTGGAGAGCGCGTTGATCCTGCTTCTCAGATGTGTGCACGCTAAACGCTAAAAACCAGGAACAACCCTCGTTGATAATGTGCGACAGCTGTTCCTGCAGGGATGTGCATAAGCGCCCATGTGCAGTATGCGCTGGAGCGCACAACTGCGCCCGTGGGATGCTTCTGCCTCGCGGAATTAAAACTCCAATCAGGTAGCCTCCAGGGAGATGTGATCCTTCCCTATTTGCTGCTGTGCCTATGCGCTTATGCGCCCATGTGCATAGGCGCCTGCCACGGAGCACGGAAAAAGCCACTTACAGCTGCACCTCCGCCAGGGCCGCCTCTTCCCCAGTATGTTCCCGCATCAGTCGATGCCACTCTGACCCCAGTCACTGCTTGGGTATGCCCTGACCTGGATAGCCCAGGCTAGTCAGATATTGTCAGTTAAGCAGGCTCAGCCCTGGCTAGTATTTGGATGGGAGACCACCAAGGAATACCAGGGTTGGGACATAGAGGGAGGCAATGGCAAACCATCTCTGAACGTCTCATGCCTTGAAAATCCCGTGGGGTCACCATAAGTCAGCTGTGACTTGATGGCACTTTATACCACCACATGGCTGAAAGACAGATGTCAAACTGCTGTCTGGGAGACCCTGTGGACACCCTAAGAAAGCTGCTTAAGTTCCATAATGAAAGGCATATTTTAATTGTCACAGTAAATGAGAAGTAAATGGGGAACAGTTGTATGAATCAGCTCCAGTTGGCTGACAGACTGTCCCCCAACTGATAAGAACACAGGAGAAGCTAGTGTTGGATCAGGCCAATGGCCCACCCAGTCCAGCACTCAAAATACTGGGTGATGATGCTCAGGATATACACCAGAGTGGGGCAATTCATTTCAAGCTTTCATGGAGGAATTCCAGGAGCATATATTTTGCCCACTGTTGGAAACAGGAAGCTGGACTAAATGGTCCCTTAGCCTTACTTAGCAGGGCTCTTCTTATTTTCCTATTGCCATTCTGGCCCTCAGTTAATCTCCTTTTCCGGGGCTGGGATGATTTCCAATTTCTGATCCATGCTATTTCATCCCTCCCCCCCCCCCCAAAAAAAAAATCTTCCTTGTGATTTTATTCTCTCTTCTCCAAATTGGTCTGTTGATTCTTTTGTTTGACCCATTTCCTGTATAATATATATATTTTAACATCATTTTTGTATCAATAGATCACTATTTACATATTGTAGCATGTGAAGATTGTACGCATATGGTATGCAATGTGTGCATTAATTGCATATGTTATGCACAGAAATTGACTTCATAAATAAACAGCAATGATTCAGGAGGTACAAAGGACCTTCAAAACATAGCTCTCCAGGTAACATGAACCAAAATGGGGACTGGATTCTGAGCTAAAATGGGAGGAATGTGCTGATCGCAAAGTATCACATCTTTTGGAAGTGGTTATAACTACTTCCATCCCCGTTTAAAGGTGTCACTTCAAGACATATGGCATGGGAACATCAGTCTTATGTAAGGGTTTCCAGGATTTCAAATGGATATATTTCAAAGTAGCCAAAGGATAATAGGGAGAGTATAAAATAAAGACAGGCTAGCAATGCAAAAAGATACAGATAAATCTAGATATGCCATGCATGAGAACTGTTCTGTGTAGCTGTGAACTTGAAGACAGCACATGTTAATGGCCCACTGTAACATTTAATGTGAGGAACTAAAACCAAAGAGACAGAATACGGCTCAGTGGATGGAAATACACTTATGACAAGGGAGGGGCAAAAGGAGGAACAATTATGAGCCCAATGTAACCGAGATGAGGTTTGCTTCCAATGATATGAACCTTGACTGTTCAGCTCACTTTTGCAGCTGACAGTCTATCATGGCCAGCTGGTATGATTTCCTAAATGATAAGACAATATTTTGACACAATCTGCAATACCAAGGACTTTTCCACACTCATTTTTCTCTCTTGCTTGCCTGTATTCTTATCAGTTTCCCCCCTTTTTCGTATGCATTTTGCTCCTTCTAGTGGTCACTTAGATATTTCATTGCTGTATCTCCAACTTATTTCCCTGCACTTTTAAAGTGCTCAGGAATAAGCTTATGATACAGTGACCACTAGAGGGAGCAAAGCAAACACAGAAAGGGCGGGGGGGAGACCTGATGCAGTATAGAAATAACACCTGCAGAGAAGTCCAAAGACACTTAGGAGAGTTCAGGAAAAGCTTCTTTGACCTGGTCTGACCTGCTCTGTGGGAAGAGACAGAGAGAGAGACTATAAAACTCCTAGAAGAGAGAAGAAAAGAGGCTCTCTCTTGGTGCTGATTCCATCAAGGCAGACAAAACTCTTACCTGAGGTCTGCTGGAGGCAGCCATTGCCATGTGCAGAGGCTTCAAGGTAATGGGAACCTTTTAAAACAATTGTAACCTTTTAAGCTAAGGAGCTACCTTATAGTAAGATCCACTAGGGTATATACAGAGGGAGGGAAAGAAGAATTGTGTTTTACCCTTTTTGTTCAGATCCCTTGCTCGATCTGGTACTGTATTGAGAGAGTATGTATGTGAACATTTTTTAAAATAAATGCTTTATAACTTGTAGTGCATTCTTTGTACCAGATTAGACCTCCATCACTCCTGGCGCACCGTCTAAAAAAGACCACCAGGAAGAAGGGGCAGGGCAGGCAGTTGGCTATTTTCCAGCGGTACACAAGGGAGTAACCTGTCCCTGTGGTCATCAGATGCTCGATCAGTGGGAGTTACAGAGGCGAGACCTCAGGACAGGGAAAGGAAGCTGGAAGCCCTGGTTCTCTCAGTGGGCAATTCCTACAAAGGCCAGAGGGTGGTGGCTCTTGAGAGAGGGAGAGAAGTGCTAGGAAAGCCAGGTGTTAGGAAAGTCAGGTGGGTGGCACATGCCAGGCCGAGGCTTTGGATGGCCACTGGTACCCAGATGCCTCAGAAGGCACTGTGGAATAAGGCCTGCAGGTCAAAACAAGGTGGTTCCACCGCAGAGGGAATAGCAAATTCTGGTTCCCCGGCAGATGCCAAAGGTGTACTGCTGGAAGCCGACTTTACCTCCATGAAAGGTAGCCGGGTCCTTTAGGGGGTGGGGTCAGTGCCATCTTAATGGCTGGTCCCGGTCCCATTCAGGCAGTCTGTGCCTCGTGCTGGGCCTGCACTGGAGGTAGTGCAGACTTTAGGCTGGTCACCCCTTTTTGATGGGTGGCTGGGTAGGAATTGTTTACCTCTGATCCAATTGGCTATGGATGGGGGGTGTTTTTTGCCTACCCTGCACTGCTGTCAGTGGATTGAGGAATTGACAAGGGTGGAGCTGGTGGTTAGGTCTGCCACTTTATGGTTGGGCTGAGTTTTGTTAGGAAAAATTTGCTGCGACTCGGTAAGCACCTATCAGCAACCCTGGAGGGTGGAGGGATCTGTCAGATCATCACTGCTGCCTTGCGGCCAGGGATGAGATGGGCAGACTGCCTTTTGGATTGCCTTTGATGGATGCTCTACACAGGCCATGCGGCTGTGGGTGAGGGATCATCATGGCATATTCTATGTCTGGGCTGCCCAGGTTTGAGCTGCTTACAGCGGGCTATGCACTGGGGGCCAGGTGCATTGCCCATCTTATGGCAAGAGTGGGGTTTTGAGACCCAAGGCCTTGACCATGCTGCTTCATACTGTTAGCCCTTGCCATTGTTTATTAATAAATAAAGTGGCCTTTAATTTTCCCAACTACTGTTGTATGACTCTTTCTTCCGTCTATGGGGGCAAGAAACAAAAAAGAGTCTTCACCTGTTGGTAGAACACAGTAACGGAAACATGGTAGTTTCAAACCTGATTTTTTTCAATATTTTCTGCATTTGGGTTTAAAGTGATTATTAGGGGCAGCCAGAAGAGCTTCGGCTTGTAAGGGCATTTCAAATTGTCAATGGTTTTCTATGGTTGGCAGATGTCTGGGGTTTTTTTGTACTAGGTGGAAACACGAGTTGTTTTTAGAAGGATTTCTGTGTTTTTCTGTGACAGGCTTGGTATTTTTATGTGGGTCTGCTACAGTGATATTATTAGAACCTGCACTGGAAAGGTGATAGAAAGATGTTGAAATTAACAGACAGATAACATGTTCACTGTTGGAGAATAAGTGATAGGTCCATGGAAGGAAAGCAATGCCTTAGCATTCTGTTGTGTTTCTTCTCCCCACAGCTATTTGTGTGTATGAGCATTAGAGTCAAGACTTCCCTTCCTACATTTAACTGCTAGATTCTTGGGGAGGTATCTGAAGCTTGAAGAACTCTACTGTATGTCTTATAAAGCCATCTCCACATTTCCTGCACATATTGGAGGAATTTTATATATGGAACAGGTACCAGAAAACAGAGAATGTCCTTGGTCAATAGGCAAAGCTGAGTATATTTATAAAGCCCTCAAATGCCTACCATCTAAATCAGTTCCACTTTTCAGAATGGTATTTGGTCATCATCTTCCTGTCCAAATGTACTTTAAGCTTTTATATTTCATTTATTAGGCTCCTGGTGTTCATTGATCATACACAAGGCTGTGCCAGTATATCCTGACGACTTGGTTTGAGGAAACATAAGAATAAGAGAATGTGGTCTTCTTACAGTAAATTTTATAGAGAAAGAGATTTTTTTTTAATATGAGGCAACAAAAACATGTATCTTTTTCTTAATGCTTTGAAAATAAGGGGAGGGGGTGTGAGTAGAGCATCTGTTTTGCATGCAGAAAGTCCCAGGTTCAATCCCCGGCATCTCCAGTAGAAAAAAGAACTAGGTTCTTCAGGCTGAAATGTTATATTGTTGGGTGGTGTTTGTTTGTTTTTTAAATTTTAACAGCCTGTCATTGAATATTAAGGTTCTACTGTGTTACTTATGACAAAATGTAAAGACATAGTTCATTCTATATGGGGACAGAAAAAGCCAAGGCCTGTATATTCAGCCCATTGGAGGGGCATGTGCAATGCCTGGAGGCCTCACTCTGTTGTTGCATCCTTTGTCTGAAGTATATTGCCAGACAGATTTGGCTGAACATAGATTCTGATGGGTTCATGTTGGGGTTTAGTTGTTCTGCAGTTCCACATTCCTTTTGGTCCCCCCTTTTTTTATTTAATAGTGATCTTGATATAGTGAAATGTGTGCCAGGCTCTATGGAGTGATCAACTTGTTGCTTTGTTATTGTTCCCTTTAAAAAATAAATGGGGTGATGGTGGAGGACTAGGCAGTAAGAACATAAGAGAAGCCAATGTTGAGTCAGGCCAATGGCCCATCTAGTCCAACACTCAGTCACACAGTGGCCAAAAATACCAGGTGCCATCAGGAGGTCCCACAGTGGGGCCAGGACACTAGAAGCCCTCCCACTGCTGCCCCCTCCAGCACCAAGAATAGAGTGCATCACCTGCCCCAGACTGAGAGTTCCTATCTATACTTTGTGGCTAATAGCCACTGATGGACTTCTGCTCCATATGTTTATCTAATTCCCTCTTGAAACTGCCCTTGCTTGTAGCTGCCACCACCTCCTGTGGCAGTGAATTCTGTGGCAGTAGGTGATGTGAATGACCTCTCCCTGAGATGCTGGAGAGCTGTTGCCAGTCTGAGTGGACAACATTGACCTTGATAAACCAAAGGAGAAAGCTGCTTCATATGTGCTTCATAAGGCACAAGATATAGGGCATTCAGTCCAGAAATCACCTACATCAGATGCCTACATAAGCAGACACTCCAAAGCATAATACAAATCTTCTCATACTCAAAAAAATCTCTATAAGCAAAAGGGCTCCTTGTAAAATACATACAGGCACACAGAGGAGCCCACCATTTCCCCTCTTATTTTATTTAGGATATTTCAGAGTCATGATAGAGGCGTCTTAACCCCTCCACCATCCCAAGCTACAGATCTCTTCAAAAGGAGACCTGAGGAGTGGGGCACACTGAATGATATCTCCAAAAGGAGGAACCACTCCTGGTTTTAAAAGTTTTTTGCAACTCTTAATTCTGGCTTATTTAAGAGGATTTTTAACATTAATCCTGGGGTGGGAGTATATGCTGTTGGCCACACCTTTCAGTTCATTCTCATCTTTCTTCCTTTATATGTTACTGATTACCCAAATGCACACTGATAATACACTGCACCAAATTGATCTCGAGGGGATTGTACAGATGATGGCATCAAGATTCTTTCTGTGTTGTGTTTTACTTAGAGGCACTTGCAGTCCTGGGCATTGGTAAATCACTCCACCAAAAAGAATTTTGATGTAATCATTGCTACAATCACATCCAGATCGCTTTGTTCTTTTTCTTTTCTTTTTTGCAATGCTTGATCAGCATGCATGAGTGCATCAGGAATGCAGAGGAGAGGGAAAGACACAAAATGAATGTAGGAGCTGGTATCTCTGGCAACTGTACATGAAAGCACCTATGTAGGAGGAGCTGTGGCTCATTTGAAGAGCATCTGCTTTGAATAAAGAAGGTCCCAAGTTCAATCCCTGGCATTTCTAGTTAAAAACACCAGGCAGTAGGCCCCCAAAGATCTCAGCCTGAGACCCTGGTGAGCTGTTGCCAATCTGAGAAGACAACATTGACCTTGATGGACCAATGGCTTGACTTGGTATAAAGGCAGCTTCCTGCTTTTGTGTCCAGAATTTCAAAATAAAAGCCTTCAAACCATGGAGGAACTTTGGAGACAGCACCAATTGTTTTGGAACTCTAAAATCCACTGGACAATTCAAACAAGAAGAATTCTGAAAGCAGCCTTTGCTTTTTCATTCCAGCGATTGCTACCACACTTTGAAATAAAGGTAAAACATGTATACATGTGTAACAAGTCATTTATTAACTGTCAGTTGAACTGCACAACTTATTCATCTCATCCCTTTAGCGCTAGTTCCTTACTAGCCAATGCTCCCTCTAAGCTGTGGAGTCTTGTGAGCAAAAATTCTACTTTGTGAGCTCCTGGCATTAAAGTTGTAAGCGAGTGATTCGGCTGCTGCATAAAGCAGTTTGCTCTGGAGCCATCCTTCTTGAGCTAAGACAAAAATATGTGAGCCAGAGGCTAACAAATTGTGAGCTAGCTCACATTAACTCAGCTTAGAAGGAACACTGCTATTAACCTCCCTCTATAAGGTTACTTCCCTGACCTGGATGGCTCATCAGTCAGTTGTGGCTTGATGACACTTTCTACCACCAAGGAGTTGGCCGCCATTTGGGCAATCCCACCATGGCTCTAGTCTAAATGGCACTACTGCCTTGCCTTGCTTTCTGTATGCAAACCAATACTTTTCTGCCTTTCTATATGCAAACCAATACCAAAAGAAGCTGATTGTTATCACTCTGCCCCTATGCCCAGCACTGAGGGACATCCCTTCCGCACAACTGGGTCTGGTCAACTTGGGTATCACTTCAGTCCTTACTTGCTTCAGAGTACATTTCAGCTGTGCACTAATCCTGCCCTAACACAGGCTAGCTCTCTTAGCTCCCAGGCCAGATCAGCCAACATGAGATCATTCCCTGCCTTGGCATAAATGAACCCCATCATTCCTAAAAAGGCACAGGAGTGCCTGGAGGTGTGCGTGGGGGAGGTGTTTGTTGCCATCCCCTCCTGCCATCACTCCATTCTGCAAGACCCTGTTCATTTCTAGCTTTATTCCCTCACTTCATAGCCCCTCTCTAAATTCTTCCTTGCAACAGTTCTGATGGAACAGTGGTACACAAGTGATAAGCCTGAGGTGTGTCCAGGCTAGTTTTCAGTGAGACAGAGAGTAAGGGGTTTGTCATAGGGTCCAAGAGTCTTTTGTCTTCCTCCTCCTCCTCATCTCAGTAATGGACATTGGAGCATATTAGAGACTTTCAGACGAAAACCAGCTTTTGTTTCACAAATTACAGCAAAGCTTTTGACTGTGTGGGTCATGAAAAGCTACGGTTCGTTTTAAAAGAAATGGGTGTGCCACAAAATCTGATTGTTTTGATGCACAACCTATACTGTCCAAACAGTAGCCTCTTGTCCTGAGGATAGGTTGCACATCAAAACAATCAGATGTTGTGGCACACCCATTTCCTTATGACATGGTCTGCATATAGACTGAACAGATATGGAGATAAAATAGATCCTTGTCTGACACCTTTGACCACTAGAAACTATTCTGTTTCTTCACATACTGTCCTAACAGTAGGATAGGAAGGTCTGGGGAAATACTGCCTGCCTCTGAGCATCTACAGAGTGAAATTCTGACATTTTGCAGAACCTTCCTTTACATCCCCTCCTCTCTATGAACTTCTCTTTGATCAAAAAGGGATCAATTAGAAACTGGCTCCAAGTTTCTAAAAAGGGGAACAGAAGCAGATTTCAGGGAGAAATTGGGTAGAGGAATTAAGAAGATTCCTCCCGACAATGCTACATTGGATCAGGCTGGGCAGAAATTTAGAGCTAGCACCGTTTTGTGATTAAAAGCTGGACTTTCATTGGGACGAGCTGGGGGTGAATTCCGCCTCCTACCATGAACCTGAGAGCCCAGTCACACACACAATTAGCTGTACCATGGATGTGAATGCCAGGCAGATTTAAAGGTCACAATCAGACATGAACATCTGGGAAGCGCCCCACACCTGTCGGCAACCTGTTTTGCTCCACCGCAGAAGTGGAGTAAAAAGACACCAGGGAAAGTCCAGTAGCAAATGGGTTGCTACAGGCCACGGATGGACTTTCCCCTGTCTGATCGCTCCAGCGCACTCTCATGGCATCGGGATGGTCTGATCAGGCCATCCCGACACTGTGCAGTTGTCCCCCCCTTCTCAGTATGCGCATCATCACACACTCCATAGGGAGCCCTCAGTGCTGAGATGCGATTCATCGATTCCCCATTTAAGCACATCAGGAACAAATGGCAACCCTCCCCCAACTCACACGCGGTTGCATCTGATCACGCAGTGGCGGGCTGCCCCCGCAGCTTCAAAGGGCTGTGTGATTGTGCAACTGCAGGTCATTCCCCCCCTTGTTATCTCGCGTGTGTGACCGCCACCTTACTGTGGTGTCTTCATGCCAGTCACTCTTTCAGCTGAACCTGCCCAGCACAGTTGTGGTGAAGGAAAATATCGGTTAACGTGACCCTATGTTTCTTGTGAGAAGGCAAGGATCTCAACATGAGGAATGAATAAATGAATTCCCTTTTCCACAGATCAAGCAAATGGGCTGAAGAAATGTTACTTGGGAACCATCACTTGCCTCAGTTTCCTGACATACCTTTATTGTATTTTATCAACTTGGAATGGAACAGGTTTTTTTTAAGGCATCATAAATCTCCAGTACACTCTTTTTGAAAGGAAATGGATTCTCTATTATAATGTATAATCTCTCGAGCTCTTTCAGCATGGGAAGAATGGCACATGAGTTATCTTCACATGCTAATTTTTTCTCCTGTTAGCCACTGCAAAATGTTTCTGTCCTCCCCCACTCCTACGAAAAAGACTCCCCAGTAAGCAAAAGAGTAGCTACACATTATGTTGAACTGCATGGTGTAATAGGCCAAAGCAGAGCAACTATTTCTTCTCTTACTCTTTTAGAGCCGTTATAAAACAGTACATGGGCTACAAAAGAGACTGAGCAATGAATAAGCAAGTCATTGATTCAAATTTAGTCCTTGCCATAAACTAACTAGGGTAGAATCTACATCTCATTGGCTATTGTGTTATTTATGATCATTTTCTTGGGCTTCCTGAACAGTGCAGTGTGCATCAGTAAGCCTTAGTGTCTCTCTCCCCAAGCAGTATGAGGGTTATATCTCTGTATTTGGGATAAGCTCTGTCCTTAAAAGTTTCATTCTATCTGCTTCCAGGGTTTTGCCGAGGAGAAGAATATAGGAAATAAAGATAGAACATTCCTTCCTACTTCCCCAGTGCAGTGGAGACCAGTTCCATAGAAAGATGAGACAACCAATTTATACCTCCCCAAACTCCTCTCACATCTGGCATTGCTAGACTGTAAGCTAGGAAAAGTAAGTTTATCTTTAAATGCACCAATAAAGGATTTGATGATTGCAGCCATTCCAGCCTTAGTCCCTTGGTACCAAACCAGCAATAACAAATGGGGATTGGTCTCCTGTCAATGGGGGAGGTGGACATTTGGACGAACCAGTGAAGAAATATTGCGGTTTCGGTTTCCGGCGTCGCGAATGGCGGCCGCTTCTCGGGACGCTCCCGGAGGCGGTTAGCCCACGCGCAGTTAGGGGGGGTCTTCGCATATGCGAAAGACCCTAGTGAGCCTTAGGTTAGGGCTCCGAACCGGGGGCGCTTGGGGAGTAGCCTCTTTGCCGGCAGACAGCCGGGAAATTGAGGCTTTCTCCCCGCCCCAATCGGCCCCGCTGCGGCGTGCCCGTAATGGGACTTAGCGGCGCCACCGAATTCCAGGAGTGAAAACAGCGCTATGGTTTAACATAAAAAGAAGTAGTGGCATCGAATCGTGAGTTGAAGATCTATTTTGAAGCGTAAATCGGAGCCCCCTGCATGCGTATAAGCGTTGGGAGGAGGGGAGGAGTCCCCACCCCCCTCGAGAAGCAACTTATTCAAAGGGAGCGCGAAGGGGGGCAGAAAGAAAACAAAGTGTTGGTGAAAGTACCGTTGGGGCTGCATGGAAGAATGTGTTCATCTTAGCTTCCTGGGGGATGCGGCACGAACTTTTTAAAAGTAAACAAAAAAAACAAAATGTCGATAATGGAACAAGCCCTGCAGACACCAAGGAGAGGGAGAAGAGAGGAGGGACTTCCGGTCCAGATAGCCCCCCCAAGAGCTTGCTGTCAATCAACAGAAAAAGGAGATGCTGTGCCCCCTGCTGGAACAATTGCAGAAGATCAACCAAACTTTGTTTAAAATGGAAAGTGTTCTCATCAGTCGACAGAAACAGATATTGGAAACAACTAGAAAGATGAAGGAGATTGAACAGAAATCGAATTTGATTCCAGGTTTCCAGGGCGCTAAAGAAGAGGAGAAAGAAGATCTCGGATTTACCTTGACAAATGTCTTGGCACCCCTAACTGGCAGTGGAGCGATAAAGTTAAAAGAAGAGGTGGATAAGGCTCCCAAAGCCTATTCCGCCTTTATAAAAGAAATACTCTGCCAGTAGAAGGGGATGTCGAGCATAGCAGGCGACAAACGGGAGATCTAATTTCATCTGCTGAGTTTGTGGAGCCCTGGAAGCTTGAAGGCCAGAAGTTTAAAAAAAAAAAAGAAAAGAAAGAAGAAGGATTTCATCTTCAAAACACAGAAACTCCAAACTCCTGAAGAGACACGCCAGCAGGAAGAAGGATGCAGCATTCAAAATTGGGATAAGTGTAGAAGACAGCAGCCCAGGGGAAGGTGATGGAACGGAAGACTTCAAAGTTAAATGGACTTAATCCATAACTGGAAGAAAATTAAGAAGAAGATACTTTGAGGACTGTTCGTGTTACATCTGGAAGGAGCTGTTTAATTACTAACCCCAATGGACTTTACTAACTGCATTAACAGAGTGATTTTGGACTTTGTTTTAGTTAAAAAGAAGATCTTCTAACCATGATGGATGCCAAAACTTGGTATTGGTTATTAACCTAAACTAACTCTCACTAACAGAAAAAATTTTTCACTCCACCTTTTTCTTTCTCCATCTGTCTACCCTTCCCTTTTCTTATAAAAAGAATAAAATTCTCTCTTTTTTAAGAGAGTTTTACAACAACAACAAAAAAAGAAATATTGCAGAGCACCTGCTGCTGTTGAAACTCTCCCTAGAAGCTAAAATGGCTAAACTGAGGCTATTGTACTTTGGTCACATTATGAAAAGACCAACAGTCACTGGAAAAGACAACAATGCAAGGAAAAGGTAAGGACGGCAGGAAAAGAGGAAGAAGCAACATGAAATGGATCGACTCCGTCAAGGAAGCCATGGCCCTCAGTTTGCAAGACCTGAGACTGTTGACAATCGGATGTTTTGGAGGACAGTGATTCATGGGGTTGCCATGAGTCAGAGGTGATATGACTGCACCTAACACACACACTTGGTGCTGAAAAAAAATCTACATTTTTACATGAAAAATTCAGTGTGAGGAAATAGAAAATGGGGCAAAAATAAAGAACAGTGGATTCCGTTTGCACAGGAGAGAAGCAAAACAAAAACAAAGATTTTTGCTGGTCCTTTGCTGGTCCTCTCAAGAAATATGATTCGTCCCCAATCAAAGCCATTGATGCAATCTGGAGTCATCCTAGCATAGCTATTCTAGATTTGCACCAGAGGGTTCCCCCCCCTCTTTTTTTTTTAAAAAAAAGAACAGAGAAAGAGAGAGAGAGAGAGAGAGAGAGAGAGAGAGAGAGAGAGAGAGAGAGAGAGAGCGCTCATATTTTAGCTTCATATTTTTGAATGGCTCGTATAAAGTGTTATGGAAGTAATTAAAGGGGTGCGCACATTGCCTTGGGAAGAAATGTACCTATGATGATTCATAATTTCGAGGCCGGATTTCAGAGTCATTGAAAAAGAATTGTGCCCTGCAGATTTCAGAACTCCCAAACCAATGCAATTTATTTTCATAGCGCATCCATCATATGAAGAATCCCAGTGTGCTGCGCAGGGAGTGGAGTGGAAAGGAGAGAATATATTACAGGAGCGGAATGCTACAAGACTCCTAGTGCTACAAAGAACCCGAATGAAGGGCAGAATGAACATAAAGCAGAATCAGCAAGGAAAGAGAGGTGCAATCCAATACTGCCGAACGATTCATTAAAGGAGACTTACCAGATGGGAAATGTCTTCAGTCCCGGCTCATTCAGCGGCACCTGATTAGGTCTGGCATATGTGTGTGACAGTCAATTAAAACTGGAAGCATGCGAGACTCTGAATCCAGACTTCTCGAACTTTCTGGTAGTGAAACTCCAACTTAGATGACATATCCAGGGTAAACAAGTATAACTTATTGAGATAGGGGGATCACAGTGGGAAGCCCTTCCCTGTCTGGTCCCAGGGTATGCTTGAAAGCAATTCTGGACATGATATTGTTGCTCCAACTGTGTGGAAGGAGGATTGCACTATGCATGATCCTTTTAATATGTGAGATCACCATTTTGTATTACTTGGGCAATGTGCATATTTTCTGGCTCTGGGACATGTGAATGCACATCCTGAAAATGTATTGCATTTGTACATACCAAAGCTGGAAAAGGCACGTCTTGCCTTCTTTGCACAAAAATATGTATACTGAAAGGACTGCATATAACACAGTCAAGGCATGAGAGCAAGAACTGTAATTGCAGAAAAGAGCTCTTGCTGAAGCTAAGCTGGAAGAGGGATCAGTCCAGAATCCTGTGTATTCTGCTTCAAGTACCATGATGGGGAAGAAATACATGAAATAATCAATACATGTGTATTCAATTCAGTGTGCATAGTAAATTTATTTACAGGCAGTTATATGCATTTAAGACATTTAGGGCACAATTAGAAACTCTCAGAAATAACAGTCCTACCTAAAGCTGCCAATCTCCAGGTGGGGCCTGGAGAACCCCTGGAATTACAGCTTATCTCAAGACAACAGAGATGAGTTCCCCCGGAGAAAATGGCTGCTTTGGAGTATGGACTACAGCACTATAACTTGCTGAGATCCCTCCCCAAACCCCACCCTCCCCGGGCTCCACCTCCCAAACCCTAGAAATTTTCCAACTCGAATTTGGCAGCCCGAAGGAAAGATATGCATCTTTGCATAGATTCCACTGAAATGTTTACTTTAATGTATCGGTTTTATTTATTTAAATAATTTGTAACTTACCCCTCAGTGCAAAGGCTCCTGGGGCAGGTCACACCATACTAAAACACAGGGTCCGGTCACACTGCCGTTTTGATCGGGATTTGCTGCTGTTTCCTTGCGCATGTCAGTTTCACGTTCACACCCGCGAATCCGCCTCCCGCCCCGAAGCAGGCTTACTCGCGCAATGCTTCCGGGTTTTCCTGACCCCTGGAGAATGTAGTGTTTTCCTGGCACTTCCGCTTTCATTGCGCGGTTTCGCCTATGTGGACAGCCCCTCTCTCGCAAGGATTGCGATTAGGGCCGTCTGAACGTTCTTGGTTTTTTTCTTTTTTTTTTAAAGGTTCCGGTTTGAGCGCTTGAGCAAACATGTGCTTAATAAATCCATTTAAAGTTTAAATACTGGATTTATTAAGCGCATGTTTAGTCAAGCGCTCAAACCAGAAGCTTTTTTAAAAAAAACCGCACAAAGACGGCCCTGGAGGCGGGAATGAGAGGTGGGGGCTCCAGCAGCCTGGATGGGGCCGGCAAGGAGGATGACGGAGACGGCAGAGCTTATTTTCGTGGGGCAATGGCGGCAGCGGCGGCAGCAGCACCCCCCCCCAAATCTCGGCAGGAGCTGCAGCCGCCCGAGCCTCCCTGTGGCCGGCAGGATCACCTGGAAGGACGGTGCAGCAGCAGGCAAGCGGGTGCTGGGAAAGAGGGGAAAGAGGCCAGCGGCTGCATGTAGACAGCCCAAAGCGAATAAAAATGTTCCCGATTTAAATAAACCGGGAACAAAGCGCATGTCCTTTGCAGTGTGCAAATGCAAACTATTCTGGGTTGGATCCAGAGATTTCCCCCCCACACACTGAGTCTCACCTAATTCCTTTCTTTATTACCGCCTCAGTCTCATACAGTTTATGTCCATGCAGGTCCTGTGACCACCTGTACAATCTTTTTGAGTGGACCCTTCGTTCCTTGTTCATCAACAGAAAATCTGGTTGGATCCAACCCTTTAAAACTTTGCCCAAACCACCAGTGCAAGATCACAAACAGTCAACAGGGTGCTAGAAGTGATAGCCGAACCTAATGAAGTTATGATCCTGTGCAAATGAATACCGTCTGTTCCAGAGGCCCTTGTGTGTGAAATGGTTCATTCTGTAGGGACAGGGTCCTTATGCTGGCAGTCTTTCAGTGCTGCAAGGTGAGAAGTGCAGCCATATTTATTTCCTTTGACACGGCACTTGACCACTTCAAAGGAGGCCATAACAGGGCAATCCTCCCCATTCTTGCCAAATGAGAGTGCCAGATTTGGGTTTTACATACTTCCTGCAGATTGCCTCCTAGGGCTGTAGCACCTATTCCAGGCACTATTGCTAAGGATCCCCCTTTTGGAAACAGAACAGGAGAATCACACTCGAAAGACTGTAATGGATTTTCTACTTGAAGGTGATTGTTGCAGAGTGATGGGAGGCAATCTGCAGTGATTTGCACAGCATGGTCCCACCCTTTTCTATGCAATTTGCCAAAGTGGGCAGGGGGTAATCACATTTCACATTAAATTAAAGATTGCCTCTTTTAAAATGGCAGTTGCAATGGTTTGCATAGTCAGGGGGAAGAATTGAAATACTGCAAGCAAAGGTAACCCCCTCCCCACACACCCTGGGAGCATTTCATTTTTTTTTTTTTTGAGCAGCCCTTTGCTATGAAGATGAAACCTCCAAAATATTGGTGCAAAATATATATCCAGCCCACTTGAAGATAACACTGTCTTCATCTAATGAAGTGGCCCGAGCTCCTTGAAAGCGTCTACCACAATACATCCACTCTTCCTTCAGGTGCCATTGACACTCTTTGTCGTGTCCCCCGCCCAAGCTAATTTTTGGTGTTCTTTGACGATCTTTGTATGCTTCACTTATCCTTCAAATTGATCTCAAAAGTTTATGTTTGGTGGAATTAAATATAAATAAATAGATCATTGTACAAAGAACAATGGGCTGGAATTCTACTTCTCTATTAAGTTTCTGCATAATAATGAATGTTCCCCTAGGAGATTATTAATATATTGACTTTTTGCATGGTTCACTGAATTGTTATGACCAGTGAAAAGTCTTTTATGTGAATTTTTAGAGAAAAAAATATTGAAATGTAGGTATCTCTGAGCCAAACAAAGGTCTGGAAACCCCTGGATTAAACAGTGGAATAATTTATCTTTAACCTTTGTACAGCATTAAAGACACCTGAAGGAAAAAACACAAACACAATTATTTAATTAAGAAATAAACTTCCTGTTTTGTTTGCAAGCTGGAAGTATGCAGGTAACAACAAAGAGACCTAGAATATCTGAACAACTGGCTGGCTTTTAGATGGACAAATAATAGGCAACAATTCTAATCTTTCTGCTTCTCAATTCGTTCCACGTATTTCATTGAAAGGGATAAAAATGGATAAACGTGTAGCTGTCAGTGGTGTTTACCTCGTTCAACATACAGAGCGACGATTTCATTAAACCTGAACTTTTAGAAATAATATAATCATAACGAAAGAAAGGAAATAATATTCTCAGAAACTTCTAAAAGGAGAATGAAAAAAGAGTGATTTAAATAAGGCTGCTCTGGTGTTGGAAGGGGTGATGCGTCTGGGTCATGAGTTTCTGCTTATTTGATTGCCTCTATTGTCTCGAAACTGTTCAGCAAAAACAAAGGGTTTTCTGGAGAAAAAGACTAGCATGAAGACACATGAATGTTATTGTCGGGTTCTGAAGGCAGTCTGCTAACAAGGCTATGATTGCTAAAAGTCACTTTCGAGGTGGGAAAGAGATTGCAATGGCGTGAACTGATGCATCTGAACAAAAGCTTTGGCTATGGATGCAAATAATTGTGCCCCATGACCAGAAATCTAAAGTTGTAAGAAAATAAGAGTTGTTACGTTGGATCAAGTGAAAGGTCCATTTAGTCCTGCATCTTGTTTTTAACAGTGACCAGTTCAATGCCATGAGGGAATAGGGTTGCCAGCCCCCCGCTGCAAGGCACCACCCCCAATCAGCTGGGTGATCTTCAGTGGGTGATCTTACCAGGAAAGAGAAGAAGGCTCAAGCAATGTCACTGGTGAAATGGCGTCATCACCTCTGGCATGCACAGGAAGTGTCATCATGACACTAGTGACATCCAGGTGACACTTCGATATTTGGGCAAAAGCTCTCTGGTAGAAGCCTTTTTTTTTTTTTTTTTTACCATAGCTCAAATACCAGAGAATCATTGTAACAGTACAGCATAATGATGTCATTTCTGGTGCATGCCATGAAGTGACACACAGGTAGGTGGCAAGAAGGGGAGTCCAGTAGTGAGCACAGGGGAGGGCCGAACACAGTCTGCCCAGGCCCTCCCCCCAAATCCTGGAACCAGCCCTGATCAGAGCCGTTCTGCCTAATGGCTAATAGTCAACAGTAGACCTATCCTCTATAAGTCTGCCCAACCTCTGTGAAGGATTGGGCCACCCTCAGTCCTCCAATGCAACTGACACAGCTAGGGTAAAAGTGATGGAGTAATGCCAATGTGAATGATGGGTACCTTAAGGGATTATGAAATGCTCCTTCAAGGATCTGCAGTGAGGGAACTGTAGGTGTGTATGTTTGGTGTAGTGGTTAGGAGCACAGACTCTAATCTGGGAGTAGTGGGTTTGACTCCCCACTCCTCCACATGCAGCTGCTGGCATGACTTTGAGTCAGTCAGAAGTTCTTTCAGAGCTGTTCTATCAAGGATAGTTCTCGGGAGAGCTCTCTCAGCCACACCTACCTCACAGGGTGTCTGTTGTGGGGAGGGGAAGTGAAAGGAGATTATAAACTGCTCTGAGGCTCTTTCAGGTAGTGAAGGGTGGGGTATAAATCCAACCTCCTCCTCCTCCTCCTCCTCCTCCTCCTCCTCCTCCTCCTCCTCCTCCTCCTCCTCCTCCTCCTCCTCCTCCTCCTCCTCCTCCTCTTCTTCTTCTTCTTCTTCTTCTTCTTCTTCTTCTTCTTCTTCTTCTTCTTCTTCTTCTTCTTCTTCTTCTTCTTCTTCTTCTTCTTCTTCTTTGTGGAGGAATTACACTTGGGGAGCAAGAGGGTCAGGATTATCCCTCCCAGCCACTCAAGACTCTCTGTGTAGAATGGGACAGCATATGCAAGTGTCAGGATGGCTGTATGTTAGTAGGTAAAGTATCTTGTCCTTCTATAAACTATAAACATGGGCTATAAATATGGAGCTGCATTCCTCTCTTCCCCTTTTCTCCAAAGCTGCTGCTGCAGCTCCTGATCCTGAGCTCTGGACAACTCTTCCAACAAACTGAGATTCCCCCCTGGGGGGGGAACTTCTTAGCCTGCAAAGTCCAAAAGGAAGCTGAGCTGTGTTCCGGAGAAACCCAAACCTCCCCAGCACATGAGTATACCCAGTCCACCTAGTCCCTCTCTGCTTGAGCCGTATACCACCCCCCCCCCAAAAAAAAAATCATGAAGAAAGAGAATGAGAGTGATTGTAAACACAAGCTCAGCTTCCTTCCTGCAGCAGCAGCTTTGGAGAAGAGGGGAAGACAGAACCATCCTGGCTTGGGATTAGGTCACGATAAAAAGACTGACTCTCACTGCCTGATTTAAAGTTAACTGCTGTCAAACTTTGGTGGGAAAAAGTGAGAAAAATACCTTGATTAGGCTATCATGAGCCAAATCTACACGGGCGCAAAGAGCCTGGGTGAGGCAACTTGATTAATATACTTTAATTAGGCTGAAGTGAGCCAGAACTGTATTGACACAAAAGTTTGGGTGAGTCGAGATAGCTCCTGGAACAGGATGGAGCATAAATTAATGACCTGAGTGCCCTTCTTGATTGAGTAAAAACGGGGGGGGGGAGGAACTGGGCATTGATTAATGAAATAGCAACTTCCTTGGGCTGGGCAGACACCTCTGGGGTATTCCAGGATATTCCAGTGTTGAAAAGTCTTTTGTTAATGAGATGATATTGCATTTAACCAATACACTTAATCAGTTTCTAATGGCATCACTCCCTTCCTCTTCTTTCTTGGGATTTTCCAATGTCACAGCTGTGCCCAGCTGTCTTTATGAGGCTCCCCAAGTTTCATATCCCCTTGGCACTTAGGCTGTAAAAGGGGGTGCCCATTAAAACAATGATGTCCGGAATAAGAGGGGGACCCACTAATCAAGGGGACCTCAGTTGGAGGGGGAAGGGTCTTTACAACTGGGAAACTTTCTTTGTTTTTTGCTAGCAAATCCTGGAGAGTGGTAGCAAAGTGGTAGCAAATCCTGGAGAGTGCCTATCCCACGTCAGTCTGCTTCCCAGAACTGTAAACACTCAGCCAAAAAGCCGGGAGCAACCCGCGTTGTTCCCAGTGCATATGATTGGCTCATATGATTGGCTGTGCTCCACTCTACTGCATAAGGCACATATGATTGGCTCTGCTCTGCTCTACCACCCAATGCGCAATGGGATCCTCCCCAAATCGGCTGGATGCCTATGCGTGTATGGGTGCATGAGTGGAAAAGCCAAGGAAAAGCCATTTATAGCCACACATCTGGGCCAGCAGTCTGAACGCTCCCATGCGCCTCCTCCTGGTATGCTCCCGCATCTGTCAGCCCCGTGTGACTGGGAAAAACCAGAACAGTTTATTCCCTGGCTTTTTTGCCATGACTGTCTCCTGCTGCAAACTGCCAGTCTGAACTCAGCCTGTGAAACAACATGCTGGACTAGATGGACCACTGGTCTGATCCAGCAGGGCTCTTCGTATGTTCTTAATTTGTAAGTTGTGGGCTCGCTGTGTGAATGAACAAACAGAACAACTGATGAAACAAAATAGGTGAGGAGACAAAGCCAGACTGAGTTTAAAAGTTACTTAACCCCCCCATTTTCAAAAAAGAGAATCCCTTCCCTAAATGAAATGTTTAATTCTCTTTAAATGTGTGACACCATCCATCACCATTTTAGTCAGACACATAATAATGTATAATCTCAGCCTGCTGTCCACTTGTAAAAATGGGAATAGACTTCTCGAAATAAGCAATTTCCCCACAGAAAATTGGAAATTCTGCCAACCAATTCCAGGTGACTTGCCATCAATCAGTGTTAGAGTCTCCCAAGCTGTTACCGAAGGGTATTGCTATTAGCGTAGGGCTTCACCTGGTGGCTAATGGCACATAACAAATACATTCAAGAGCTATAGAAATCCTAAGAATCAGTAATTGTCAGTTAACTTTCAGTGAAGACCTTCTTGGGGATTTGGAATAAAATAAGATTTCCTCCTTCCTCCTCCTTCCTCGATGTCTCCTTCACCCACAGAATATCTGCCATATTCTTTGCTCTTATTAAAATGTACAGAAATTGCAGAAATTGTTACAAGCCTCCGTATCATTATGTCATACCGCTAAAGTCTACTGAGACACAAAACGGTCCCTTAATTATCCAGAGGCTTAATGTCTGACTATGCGTATCTCTGTGTCTTGGATATTTGTATTCCGGCAATTATTTCGAATCCAAGCTCAAATAAGTTCCACTTCCCTGTCAAACTTTCAAAGTGTTTTGATTAATACTGGGAGTGCATGTTTCCAAGGTAATCCCTTTTTTATTTAACTGCAAGTGTATGTAAAAATTCATTAACTCTCTTGACTGCTCAGGTGCCTCCACTGAGCCCTGTTAAGTTTACTTTAGAGATGGAAAAAAATATTTGGCAGATAAGAAATCTTGACTGAGCTGAACTAGAATCAGCCAGAGAAATTATGATGGATTTGTGATAGGAAAACTTTCCGGGGAGGGAAATGCATTTGTCAAAAGATGAAATCCATCAGGAGGTGAAGCTATGGTTGGAAAGTACACAATCAACATTCCCTAGATGAGCATCAAATATGGGGTGGGAGGGGAAAGAGCTGGAAGACAAGAATGGGGAAAAAGTCTAAAGACTTAATTCTGTTATCAGAACTGTTGCAACAGATCTGTACATGGTGCCGGCACAACTCAGCTTACAGTTATCAGTTCAGATAAAAATAATCTAATGTTTGGTCTTTTAAAATAATTTTGCATGCAAGTTTTGTGTAACTGTTTCTTAGGCCCTGTACATACCTGTTGTCGGAGAGTTTTAGGACTAAGAATCAAGTTACGACACAGGTTTAATAGTGTTAGTGTCCAGCTACAGCCTCCAATCTTCTTCCTGTTAAAAGTTTCCCTTAGCAAACAAACAGAAGCCTTGTGGTATTTTAAAGAGCTCACTTAATCAGATGCATGCGGTGGTTCTCACTAGATAGATTTTTTTTAAAAAACGGATGTTGCTATCTAATACTGGCCTAGATCAAGAGGAGGAGCTACTGCCTTGTGCATGGAAACTGTTATCTTGCCAGATTCTGGCCAGTCTTTTGTTGGCAAAACATTCCTGCTCTCCATCCCTTCCATATGGGCTCTTTTGAAGCATATCCTGCTTCATGGTTACAAAAGAAATCCAGGGATCAGGTCTTTGCTTCATTGAGTTTGATTTCATATTTCTAAAGAAGAGGAGATGTTACTTCTTGGGTGGTCATAGAAAAAAGATTGCCAAAAGGAGTGGATTTGTCATTGCAGTCACCAGGATAAGTCCACAAGGCTCAAGAATTCATTGATTATATTTTTTACTTCATCTATACCAGGGGTGTCAAACATGTGGGCCACAGGCCAGATCAGGCCCCTGGAATGCTTCTGTCAGGCCCACAGAGGAACTGGCTATCTCCTGCTTCTTCTACCAGTTCTGCTGCTGCTGCCCCCTAACTTGCTTTGCCAGACTCTCTCAATCGCTCAGGAGAGATAGATAGGCAAGCTTCTCTTCCCACCTCTGGCTGAAGCTCCTTCCCCTCCTCCTCCCAGGCAGAGAGAGGGAATGAGCCAGAGCTTGCTTCCTGGCCAGGCTGCCTCAATCACACAGGAAAGAAAAGCAAGCCTTTCTTTCCCTCCATTGGCTGAGGCTCCTCCCTGAAGGGAGGGAGGGAAGGAGGGAGAGCTTGCTTTGCTTGGCAGCCTCAGTTGCAAACAGTCTTTAAGACCAACAAAGTTTAACCAAGGTATGAACTTTTGTGTGCCTTGCTACAGTGTGTGTGTTTTGTTGGGCTTGTTATGCTGTGGCTCTCCTGGGTGCAACTGGGTCCCCTCCTCTTTTTCACTGTATTCATGCCCTCATGATCCAATCTTTCTCAATAGGAAAGCCATGTGAACTATTTAGATGAGGAATATCAACAAGCCAGTGAGGAGGAGTAGGCTGAGAGTGTGTGTCCAGACCAAGTTTACCCAGCACATTTCCTTTGGCAATTTTGAACTTGACTGTAGTGAATGTCAATAAATCAAAAGTAGGTTTGCAGCTTACAGGTACACACTTGAACAGCATAAGATTGCAATAGCACAGACATTTTGATGCAATAACTCAGAGCAAGAAGTGTCAGTTATCAGACATAATTAAATAAACAAAATATTGCAAGAGTGCTAGTGTTTTAAGCACATTTTTAAGTAAAAAAATTCTTTAATTGTGTTTGTGTCCTTTCTAAAGTTTATATCTCTGCTACCTGGCATTATATTTTATGACACACATGGGCCTGACCCAACAAGGACTCATTTATGTCTGATCCAGCCCTTGTAACAAATGAGTTTGGCACCCTTGATCTATACCCTGCCTTATTCTGCAGTGAGAATGCAAAGAGTCTTATGGTATGCTCCTCTCCTCCATTGTATCTTCACTACAATGCCTGGGATGGAGATTAGGCTGAAAATATGTGACTGGCCCAAGGCCATTCAGCAAGCTTCCATAGCAGAGTGGGGATTCAAATCTGGGTCTCCCACATCTCTGTCGGACAGTCTAACCATTAGATCACATTGGCTGTTCATGGATCAGAAGAAGTAACTGTATGGGTGGCACACTGCTGATCACGGTGCTGTCTTGTGTTAGATCCTTTGTGAATGGATGCTTTATGCTTAAAAAATAATTTTTAAAAATGTATAAAATAAAATATGTGAAGGGAGGAGACTACAAAGGGGAGTAATACATAAGCCCAATTGCTTCATGGAAACCAGGCACAGCTACCAACTCTGGGTTAGGGAATACCTGGAGATTTAGAGGGAGGAGCCTGGGGAAGGCAAGGTTTGGGGAGGGGAGTGTCCTAATTGGTATAAAATGTCATACAGTCCCACTCTCCAAAGCAGCCATTTTCTCCAAGGTAACTGATCACCGTCATCTTGAGATCAGCTGCAATTCCAAGAGATCTCCAGGCCCCACCTGGAAACTGGCAACCCTAACACTGGGCCCCCACATAAACTTCAGTTTTCCAAATGTTACTTCAGTCTCCCAGCTTACAAGATGGTAGAGTCCTGTTACGGGCCTTGATAGGTAGCCAACTTGGGACTGCGGAAGGCAAGTGTTGATTTGAAATCTGAAGGTTTCTTCCCATAATGAAGCAGTGTCAGTGACACAGATCTCCTAATCAAGCATTTATTAATTTTGCTTTGCAGCTTGGGGAAAAAAATCATTAAAATTCTCCAGCTAGCAGCCACATGCCAAGCAATTATTCCGAACAGAGGATTTCAAAGTCTGAGTAAATTAAATGGGCTCTGTTCTTAAAGCAAAACTGCCCTAAGAGCATCATTACTTTGAAGAAATAGCAGACTTGAACCAAGATCGGTCTTCCTGTCTCTTTCTCGTGCATATGTGTAATTCCGAGAAATGTTAATGAGAGGTGGGTGCACCTGTTAGAAGAGGTCAGAACCTCAAAATTCTCCAAATTGAAGGAATTGCTTCAATTTCGCTCCCAGACTGTCACAAACCACATTCACTGTAACAATCAACTTAACTCTTCAGGAAATAGAGAGAATTGGTGTATTATATTGTGTCTCATGTTGTTATTCTTGAATGTAATCACAGAAGGTCTGAGTAGTCATGAGAGATCAGGCCACATCAGTAACAATTACAAATGCATATCAGTATGCATATCAGCATCAGAGCCAGTGTGGTGCAGTGGTTAAAGTTGCAGACTCTAATCTGGAGAAAAGGTTGCCAGGACTTACCTTCTCACCAGCATGGGGCGGGAGGGAGCTTTCTGGGAGTGGTGGGGGGGGGCAGGGCAACATCACCACGTGTGACATCCCCGATGTCATGATGTCATGTGGAAGTAATGTCATCACCCTGGAGACGTCACATGGTGACACTGGTATTTTGGGGCAAAAACTCTATGGCAACCATAGAGTTTTGCCCAAAATATCAGAGTGTCGCTGCACAATGTCCCTGATGTGATAACGTCACTTTATGCATGGCATCATCACATTGGGGGTGTTGCACCAGGGTATGGCTGTTGGGTGGGGCGGGCAGGAGCCTGTGAAATCGGGGGATCCCCCTGCTCCCACCTGGGAGCTGGCAACCTTCTCTGGAGACCCAGGTTTGATTCCCCACTCCTCCTTCGCATGAAGCCTATTGGGTGACTTTGGGCTAGTCCCAGTTCTCTCAGAACTCTTTCAGCCCCTCCTACCTCACAAGGTGACTGTTGTGGGGAGAGGAAGGGAAGGTGATTGTAAGCTAGTTTGAGACTCTTTAGGGTACAGAAAATCAGGGCCTAAAAAATAACTCTTCTTCTTCTCTACCAAATTATCAGTTTGGATTCCAGATACTCAAAGGTCTTCCCAGGTTTGCCACCATCCAGCTGGGCTTGGGAGAGTTCCCAGAATTACAACTACTCTCCAGAACACAGAGATCGGCCCCCCTGGGGAAAATGGCTGCTTTGGATGGTGGGCTGTATGGCATTATATCTCCTTGAGGTCCCTCCCCTCCTTAAACCCTGCCCTCCTCAGGCTCCACCCTCCAGGAATTTCCCAGCAAAGAGTTATCAAGCCTAGTTTCCGTTTTGCTCAGAATGTTTGTACTAGACAAATGGCACTTGCCAATGTGTTTCCTCCTCCTCCTCTTCCTGAGAAGAAGAAAGTGCCTGCTTTCTTCTTCTCCTCTCCTCAGTGGAGCAGAAGATGCTTCACAAAAGCTCAGGAGACATCAACTGCTTGGACTGGTATATTTAGGGTTCTTAGAATCATATACTGATTTCCAGGACATTGAACCAGCAGCTACAAGAACTTCGTGACAGGCTGTGGAGGAGAGGTGGTTTCTCAGACCAGTTCACAAATGTGGGTTCTATTTGAGAAATATTTGCATGGAAACATATCTAGGGGACGCAAGTGCCTGACTGCATGCAGTAACATTTCCCAATACCTGTTGCCTGAGATCCCTTTAACCAGAGAGCCATTCAAACCAGGTGCTCTGCCACTGAACTATGGCCCTTCCATCATATGAGGTTACCAAGCTGCCTTTTCCCCTCCAGCCCCAGGGAAACTTAAAAGGTAGATTTGTTGGCATTATCTCATGATTTCTCATTGTTGGTTTTGGACACTGTAATGTAAGCTGCTTTGAGCCAGCTTTGAGGGGAGAAAAGTGGATTAAAATTAGCCAAATAAATAAATAAATAAATAAATAAATAGAGGCAGACCATTCATCCAGTACTGTCTGTGTTGATTGGCATCTGATATCCAGTGTTTTAGGCAAAGAAATGTCTTTCTTATCACTTGCTATGTTACCTGAGATTCTTTAATAGCAGCTGGCTAGGACTGGATTGGAGCTGCAGTGGCTCAAGTGGTTAAGACGCTGAACTGCAGGCCTTGGAAGGTAAGTAGTTCAGCAGTTCAAGACCCGAGAGTGCCACATGACAAAGTGAGCTCCTGTCTCTAGTTCCAGCTCCTGCCAACCTAGCAGTTCAAAAGCAAGAAATTGCAAGTAGATAAATAGGTACCACTTCAGTGTGAAGGTAACAGCGTTCCGTGCACCTTGATGTTTAGTCATGCCGGCCACATGACCACGGAAACATCTTTAGACAGCGCTGGCTCTTCGGCTTTGAAATGGAAATGAGCACCACAACCCTAGAGTCGGATTTGACTGGATTTCGAGCAAGGGAACCTTTACCTTTAGGATTGGATTTGGGTCTTTCTGTATGCTATACAACTGAACCACTGCACCTCTTACACAGTATGGCCCCAGATTATATTGTTTTATACCACGTCAGACAATTAGTTCATCTAATTTGGTATTGCCTGCCTGATTGACATCAGTGCTCTGGGTTCTTAGGCAGAAAAGGGCATTCCCCAACACCTGGCACCCATCCACTGGGGATACCAGGGACTGAAATTTAGGCCTTCTGCTCTACCACTGAAACATAGCAGATCCACAAGATAAAGAAATGGCTGAAGAAACAGGTAACCGTTTTCATTCTTCTCTTTGTTCTATCACAGAAAGGGATAGGGGAGAAAGCATAATAGAATCTCCCCACCCTAGCTCTCCACTCTCTAGTCTGAAACACTTTGTTGGGGGTTGGGGTTAACTTATGCCTGTAAAATGAAAATGCTACCAACTCACAATCAAATAACTGTCAGGCACATTATTTCATTTGGTTTCATCCCAGATCTTAAGGGACCATCGGTAAGCTCCAATTCAGGCAAAGATTAAATAAAAACTACTCAAAGATTTATAGAATTCTAAAGTGATACTAAGCAGGCTGTGCCAGGCCTGGAGAGATTTTGCTGTCGAAGGGGCCAGCTTTAACTACTGTATTTCAGCTGCAGACCTTTAAAAACAACAACAACAACTGCAGTTCACAAGATCTTGAATTGGAAAGCTATTTTAGCAAATGACCTTTACATGTTAATTGGGTACAAGCCATTACTTCTGTCTCCTACATGCACATTGATATATTTCTGGTTAAGGGGGGTGATGGTTTCAAAAATCTTATCCCTGCTCTTTTGATGCCAAATGATCCTTGTTTCTCAGGTCAGGGCTCTTTTTGTAGCAGGAACTACTTTGCATATTAGGCGACACACCCCTAATGTAGCCAATCCTCCGCTTACAGTAGCCCCTGTAAGAAGAGCTTTGTAAGCTCTTGAAGGACTGGCTACATTAGGGCTGTGTCCAGGGCCAGCCCGAGGTTATTTGTGCCCTAGGCGGGGCTACCTTCTGGTGCCCCCCCTGCTGCTGGGGCTCCCCAGGGCGAGGGAGGGTTCCCCTCCTCCTCCCCCCTCTCGCTCGCCCCTGGGGTGCACTGGCAAGTCAGGGGAAGGGGCAGGGGTTTAACCCCCTGTCTCTTCCGTCAGAGCACTGGCAAGCCAGGGGAAGGGGCGGGCGGTGGGGGTCTTTTGGCGCCCCTAAGGGCCGGCACGCTCTAGGCAAATGCCTAGTTTGCCTAGTGAGCGAGCCGGCCCTGGCTGTGTCACCCAATATGCAAAGGAGTTCCTGCTACAAAAAGAACCCTTGTTTCTCCCATGTGCAAAGTGAACGTGTGATTCTTTATCTGGATGTGGTTTTTGGTTATCTCACTGCAAGTATGAAAATAAGGAACATTTACCCTGTTTACCTGAAAGGAAGAGAAAGTTTCTTTCCATATGGGCTTTCAGGAAAAAAAAGAGACTGTGTTAAATTCCCATACAAGTTATAGGTATGTACAATAATATTAAGAAAACATTTTGTGTATAACATTTTCTTTTGGGGGATCATTATACATTCAGGATGCTCTTCCTTTGATCCAGTACTCAACATTACCAAAAAGGTCTTCCTAAACCACTCGCTCATTTTATTAATTTTCATTTAATTTGAATGTATTAAGTCATAAAGGTTATCTCATATAAGCTTCCTTGGACCATCTTTGGTTAGGACAGGCAGAGTAAAAGCATCTGAAGAAACTAATAAGACAACTTATTTGCTGGATGAATAGTCAGAATGATCAAATGCAAGAATCTTGTGATCTGTAGTATCTGTTGGGTGGTGCAGTCATATGATGTCCTGTCACTTTTCTTCCAGTACCAAAGTGAGATGAGACAAATCAAAGAGAGGTTTCCGAGCAGATGGTGTACAAATCCAAGGATTTGTCATAGGTTCAAAAATATATTGCTAACAAACAAAAGAAAGTGCTCTTAGCTCCAGCTCTATCCTCAAAGGGTGGCTTCTGTGTCCTGGAAACAGATTTGTTTTGAAAAACAGAGACCTAGTTTCTGTCTCACTGAAGCCTGCTTCTCACTGGAGGTGGCAAACCAGATGTCTTCACTGCACCACTTCAGGCGATCAGTCACTTGTAAGTAGCGGTCTCTTGATGGAATACAGAAAATACTATTCATTCATTCATTTATTCATTTGTATCCCACCTTTCTCCCCAGTAGGGATCCACAATGGGTCACAACACAAAAAGGCTAATAAAAAGAAGAAGCAAACAAGAGGGGGGGATGCTTCTAGATGCACGGCAGATCTCTACTCCCTCTCACCAAGAGATCGTCCTTCCGGTTCTAGGCTACAACCCCTGGGCTAAAAGCTGAAGGCCAAGAGCTCTTTGGACCTTGCCCTTCAGTTTACACAAACTCTGTGGCCTCACCCAGGCAAGTACCTGCAATGAACGCTCAGCCTGAATCTTACAAGTAGGCAACTATCTTCCCACTGTTCCCCTTCCTGCCTAGGACACTAGCCTCCCTGAGCCTGCAACTCCAGGCCTTCCTGGATAACTCAACTTCTCTAGACCCCTTTCAGTCTGGCTTCAGACCAGGCTATGGAATGAAGATGGTGCTGGTGGCTTTAGCTGGTGATTACCATTTGAACGCAGACAAAATCTGCTCCTATTGAATCTATTGGCAGTCTTTGATATGGTGAATTGTACCATTTTACTGAGAAACTTGGATGTTGAAATTGGGATTAAGGGATATATCTTGGACTGTTGCAAGAGGACTCAGAGAGTTGCTTGTGGAGACTAACTGTCAGCAGTGTGAGAATTGCTGTGTGGGGTTTCACAAGGCTCAGTCTTATCCCCCATGTTATTCAATCTCTGTGTAAAGTCATTAGGAGAAAAAAAAATGCAGCTGTCTTCAATATGTTGGTGATTCTATAGAGATCTTGAACCAGTGTCTTACTGCTGTGGTTAATTGACGAAGGATGAACAAGTTGAAACTGAATCCTGATAAGACAGAGGTAATGCTGGTTTGGAAGACTGAGGTATTGAAGGAGACTTTTGATAGGGTCCAGCTGACACTCTCTGATTCAGTTAGGAGCCATGGAGTTTTTCTAGACCCAGCTTTACTAATGAAGAAGTAAGCCAATGCAGCTGCATAGAAAGCATTCTATCAGTTAAACCTAACTCAACAGTTTCTTCCTTATCTTGATTTGGATAACCTACCCACTTGGATCCATGCCATGATTACCTCAGGATAGACTACTGTAATGTACACAGCATGGGCCTTCCCATGGAGTCTGCTCAGAAACTCCAGTTGATACAAAATGCATCAGCCTGATTATTAGCAGGTGTCAGGCAGAACATGCATGTCACACCCATCCTGCAGTCACTCCATTGGCTATCAGTCAGTTACTGAACTAAATTTAAGGTACTTGTTATCACTAGGGATGGACACAAACCGGGAAAATGGAGGCTCGTGGGGGGTCTCGCAAACCTCCATGAACTTTTCCATTTATTGAACTGCTTGGGTTTGTGAGGTTCATGCAGCTTCCAAGCAAGGAAGATCAGATGCAAGCCAGTTCAGTGATCCCTTTCGCTCCACCCCCCCCCCGGCTTGGTAGCCACAGTGGCTCTCACAAGCTCACTCATGGTGCGCCGCTGAAGCAGTATGGCTTTAAAGAGTTCCCAAGTGTTTCAAGTCTGGCCCACAAACCCTCTTCCAAACTGAACAAACCACTGCAAAAACCATGGCAGTTCTTGAGTGGTCCGTGAACAACATGATTACATAAATCACAATTCACGACTGCAAAAAACAGCCCAGTTCATCATGAAATTTGGTTTGTAATTTGGTTTGTGCCCATCCCTAGTTATCACCTACAAGAGCTTTCATACCCTGCAGGACCTCCTCTCGTGCTCCACTGTGGCAGCTTTGGCTACCAAAATAAAACCCTTTGAAGGTTCCCTCATGCAGTTGGTGAGATTGGTAAGATCGCCTTTCAGAATGTCCTGCCTGAGGAGTTCAGGACGGCTTCCACAGTACCATCATTCTGCAAGATGTGCAAAACAAAAATGTTCAGGAGGACATTCTTTTAACTGCATTGATCTATAATGGGACAGAGTGATCCTTATATGGGAGTGGGGAAAAGATACACTGAAATCTGTTGATTAGCATACGAATGAATGAAATGCGCAGTAGTTAAAATCTCATAGCATTTGACCCATTCATCTGATAGGGATTTGCTTTCTATCCTCCCCTTTCAAGTAGGTGACTTCTCTTATGTTCAAGTTTATGTGAAATGTAAATAATTGCAAAACATTTTAATTTTCCAGCTGTCAGAGCAACCAAGCTCTTCTTCACAGTCTCTCCGGTGGGATTTGGGACTTAGAAAGAGCCTTCATAATTCAGAAAACATTATTTTTCATAACTTTGCTTCCTTTGGAAAACCTCCAAAGGAAGTGTTCAAGAGGAATAGAGATGAGAAAAGAATTTGAAACTGGCATTTCTCCCCAACAACTGTCACAGAGGGTCACCTTGTTTAAAAGCCAAAACGAGGCTGATTACTGAAGCAAGGGAAAGAAATAATGGCACACAGTTGATAGATGGTTTTAATTCCAAGTATACAAATACTGTAAAGAAAATACAGGCAAAAGCCGTATGTGAAGGGTGAAATGTTTAAATGTGATCAGTTATTTTAGATTTGGTTATTTTAATGGTATTTATGATTTCTGTTCTTTGAGATTGATTGTAATGACCTTTGGCTGTGTGTGATAAATGCTATCATACTGCATTGCCTTAAAGATGCAATACTGTACCCATAGGCCAAGGGCTGCCAGCCCTCCCCTTGAAGGTGGGAAAAACCTTTGCCCTGGGCCTTGTGTACCTCCCACTGATCAGCTGGCCATTTTTACCATAGAGTTTTTGCCCAAAACACCAGAGTCTCATCATGATGGTGCAATGTGATGATGTCACTTCCAGTACACGCTGGAAGGGACATCGTCACATCACCAGTGGCATAGTGTGGGCCACCCTCACATTCCTGCCACTCCCCGCCCCCACCCCACCAGTTGCCAGGAAGAACCTGGAACCCTTCTTGCTCTGACCTGGGTGGCCCAGGCTATCCTGATCTTGTCAGGTCTTGGAAGCTCAGCAAAGTCAGCCGTGATTAGGACAAGGATGGGAGGGTACCAAGAAAGTCCAGGGTTGCTATGCAGAGGCAAGCAGTAGAAAGCCACCTCTGAAAGACCCTGAGGGGTCACCATGAATCAGCTTCAATTTGACAGTAAAATAAACAGAAATACACATCAATGATTCAAAAGGCACCCATATTGGAACCCATTTCTCATGAAACATGATTGTAGCTAGTACAGCTTAACACTTTTTTCAATATGGATGACCAGGTTCTCTTAGTCATGAGACATGGGTTCCAATATGAGTGCTCTCTGAATTCTTCTTTGAATCTTTCTGTACGACTTGAAGGTCTTTGTAATATGTGACTTACCTAGGAGACGCACGATCTGCGCAGGATTCAGATTGCAAAAGAAATCACTCGATGTACAGATGATTTAATTCTTAAGAGAGCCAGTTTGGTGTAGTGGTTAAGTGCGCTGACTCTAATCTGGGAGAACCGGGTTTGATTCCCCACTCCTCCACTTGCACCTGCTGGATGACCTTGGGCAAGCCATAGTTCTGGCACAGCTGTTCTTGAAAAAGAGCAGTTTCTGTCAGAGCTCTCTCAGCCCCACCTACCTCACAGGATGTCTGTTGTGGGAAGGGGAAGGGAAAGGATTTTATAAGCTGCTCTGAGACTCCTTTGGGTAGCAAAGGGCAGGGCATAAATCCAATCTCCTCCTCCTCTTCTTCCTCATGTTGAAATTTGTATAATTTTCAGGAGTGAGTTTCTCGTTTGTATATTTATGCAACATTTATTGTGAGAGCTAACTGTTTCGGAAACATTTCTTTAATTTATATTGAAAGCATGTGTTGCTTGAAACTGTCCCTTTAAACTATATTGCATCTGCAAATGCTTTCTGTGATTGTGAATTGTATAGTGTGAATAGCAGCAGTTGTCGCCGTGAACTTCTGTGACTGTCAGAATTTTTAAACCTGAGACTACAATAATTACCTTGAAATTGCTTAGATACTTTATTGTTTATTTCATTATATCACTGATAAACATGACACACACACAAATAATTCTGGATGTACTGCAGTTAAGTGCTTGTAACGGCTATCCACTTGGTGTTTCTTTGCCTCTGTCAACTGGTTTATACCCGGAGTCCCAGTTCTTGTAAAAAATTCCTAGGTGCACAGATGAACACATTGTGGGTGGGGGTAGTGGTAGGCACAGGGATATTTGTTGGGGTGGCCAGAGGAACAGATAGGATGGCCAGACCACCTCATATCCTTAGGCCTGGCCATTTGTCTTCTGTAGATTTTCTTCTTCTTCTTCTCTACTTTCTTACATAGGGCATCATATCTAAATTAAAATGAGCACCCATCTTCATGGTAGTTTTGCCATTCAGGGATTTTTGTTTTCTCGTTCAGTATGATCTGTTCTGAATTAAAAAAAAATATATCTATAGCATATTTAATCTTATAAATGCAGAGACATATTTTATCAACCTGTGGGCTGGTTAACATGCAATGTTCACCCATCGACAGCAAGAAAGAATTGCCTACAGTGGTACAATCAGATATTAGGAAGTTGATAGGAAATCATTTCAATCCATCGCCTATGGCTGTGGCACTTGGCAATGAAAAAAAAGAAAGAAAATGAAAAATAATATTTACTTTGTGGGGAAATGTTTAAAAATGCAGAAGGAGAAAACAGGGTTTTCCCCCTTTTATTGGGGGGAGGGTAAGCTGTAGAAAAGATAATTTGAAATCAGGAAACTAATAAAATTCAAGCTGTCAGTGAACATCTTGTACACATGCGCGCGTGCACACACACGCCCTTGAACAATGCAAACAATTCATAGACGTTTCCATTTGGGAAATCTTAACAGGAGCATTTTATTGTAGATGCAGTTTACAGACAGAGGGATTGGCAGGCAGAATAACAAAAATGATATGAAACTTTGTAAGACGTGGGGAAAAACAAGTCCTTCAGGTAAATAAAATCATTCTATAAACCTGAACAGAATAGCACATTTGATAAAAGATTTATACGTGGAACAATATGGTGTTTCTGCTGAAAACCACTTAAAAAACAAGATCTTTAGTGGAGGATAGGACACAAAGTTATATCTGAGGAATCAAACACCTGCAGTTCGGAGGGCCTAAATGTTCCAAAGAAACTAAATGGATTTGATTGAAGCCATGGGATTGGCTTCTGGGAGCAAAAGGACTCCTTTTGAGGGTGGAAGAACACCTTTATAGCTCTCCTCATAGTTTAGTTCCAACTGTCCTTATCAACAATAACAGTAGCAAAATTTTATATAATGCTTTTTATGTGTTCAAAATACTTTTTGTACACAACCTCAGTAATCTTTATTAGCACTTAATGGCAGGCCTGTGTTATTATTTTCATGTTACAGATGAGTTGTTGAGGCTTCAGGAAAATGCATGGCTGGAAAATCTCCCCTGGAGCCCTTTTTAAAGATGGGAGTGACATTAGCTACCTTCCAGTCCTCAGGAATAGAGGCAGATTTTAAGGAAAAATTACATATTTTTGAAGGAGGGAGTGAACAAACATGTGGACAAGGGGGACCCAATAGATGTTGTTTACCTTGACTTCCAGAAAGCTTTTGATAAAGTTCCTCATCAAAGGCTCCTAAGTAAGCTCAATAGTCATGGGATAAAAGGACAAGTCGTCTTGTGGATCAAAAATTGGCTTATAAATAGGAAACAGAGAGTGAGTATAAATGGGAAACTTTCTCAGTGGAATGTGGTAAGCAGTGGGGTACCATAGGGATCAGTCGGTCTGATGCTCAGTCTGATGCTTTTTAATTGTTTATTAACGATTTGGAAATGGGAGTAAGCAGTGAAGTGGCTAAATTTGCAGATGACACAAAGTTGTTCAGGGTGGTGAAAACCAGGGAGGATTGTGAGGCATTCCAAAGGGATCTGTCGAGGATGGGTGAGTGGGCGTCAACGTGGCAAATGGGGTTCAATGTGGCCAAGTGCAAAGTGATGCACATTGGAGCCAAAAATCCTAAATGTAAATACACATTGATGGGGTCTGAACTGGCAGAGACTGACCAAGAGAGAGATCTTGGAGTCGTAGTAGATAACTCAATGAAAATGTCTAGACAGTGTGTAACTGTAATAAAGAAGGCCAATGCTATTCAATGGAACTGAAAACAAATCAGCCAGTATCATAATGCCCCTGTATAACTCATTGGTGCAACCTCAGTTGTGTATAGTTCTGGTCGCCACACCTCAAAAAGGATATTATAGCATTGGAAAAAGTGCAAAGAAAGGCAACTAGAATGATAAAAGGGTTGGAACACTTTCCCTATGAAGAAAGATTAAAATGCTTGGGGCTCTTTAGCTTGGAGAAATGACAGCTGAGGGATGACATGATCGAGGTTTATAAGATTATACATGGGATTGAGCAGGTTGAGAAAGAAGTACTTTTCTCCCTTTCTCGCAATACAAGAACTCGTGGGCACTTAATGAAATTGCTGAGCAGTTGGGTTAGAACAGATAAAAGGAAGTACTTCTTCACCCAAAGAGTGATTAACACATGGAATTCACTGCCACAGGAGGTGGTGGCAGCTACAAGCATGGACAGTTTCAAGAGGGCATTAGATAAATGTATGGGGCAGAAGTCCATCAGTGGCTATTAGCCACAAGGTATAGATAGGAACTCTCAGTCTGATGCACTCTATTCTTGGTGCTGGGAGGGCAGCAGTGGGAGGGCTTCTAGTGTCCTGGCCCCACTGGTGGACCTCCTGATGGCACCTGGTATTTTTGGCCACTGTGTGCCAGAGCGTTGGACTAGATGGGCCATTGGCCTGATTCAACATTGGCTTCTCTTATGTTCTTAAGGAAAACTGACAATTGCCCTGGTGTCATAGCAGGCTTTGCACGTTCCTCCAGGGGATGCAGATACCCCAGCTCCCACTTCCCTCTACTACTCCTGTGGTTGGCAAGAGAAAAATAATGTTAAAAAACATCAATGCTGTGCAATGGAATGGTATCACTTCTGTTGATAACTTGGAAGTGACATCAGTCTGCTCTCGAGCCAGTGTGGTGTAATGGCAGACTCTAATCTGGAGAACCAAGTTTGTTTCCCCATTCTTTCACATGAAGCCAGCTGGGTGACCTTGGACCAGTCACAGTTCTCTCAGAACTCTCTCAGCCCCACCTACCTCACATGGTAACTGTTGTGGGGAGAGGAAGGGAAGGCGATTGTAAACTGCTTTGAGACTCCTTAAAGGATAAAAACTATCTCTTCTTCTTCTCTAGGAATCTCTGGAAACTCTGTGGTTTTACTAGCAATTCCTAGAGAGGCATGATGGTTTCCCCCTAAAGTGATATTGCACTGTTGCCAGTTGTTCCTGCCCCCATGGATTCCCATTGGTTGCTAGCTACTGGCTGGCAACTCTAAGCCACAGTGATGACATGTGGACATTATTTGGGGAAGAAATGGGAATTAATTTTTGTCTGAAGAAGAAACAGAACTGATCATTGACCAAGATGGGTAGCCACATTAGTCTGTCCATAGCAGAAGAAAAGAGTAAGAGTCCAATAGCACCTTAAAGACTAACAACATTTGTGGTAGGGCATGAGCTTTCATGAGTCACTGCTCATGAAAGTTCATATCCTACCCTACTACAAATTTTGTTAGTTTTCAAGGTGCCACTGGACTCATATTCTTTTCTACTGGTCATTGAACAGTGAAGGAAGACAGAAATATTTAACCCTTTTTTTCCAGGTACCTCCCCCCAAATAAGAATAGGAAACACACAAATAAGAATAGGAATAGGCATGGGTTTAACTATTTTATTTCAATGTCTGAGCTAAGTGATAACCTATTTTTAAAAAATTAAGAGATGGACTGCAGTCAGCAACCTTCCCATGACTGCCATTATTTGGGCAAATCCACCCTGATTCCAAACTTGACTAACAATCACACCAGCAGTACTTTATCTTTGCTTGCACATGCAAAGGGGTGAGGGGTGCTAGACTTCATCCCCCTTCCCTGATGCATCATAATAAACTTCCAGGTTTGGGATGCTGCTGCTCAGCACCAGCCTTCCAAAAGCAATTATATCCTATCTGATTCAGTGCCTCCAGGTTACAGTTCCCAGCACAAGGGGTGGGCACAAACAGGGCCGGCCCCAGGTGTCTGGGCGCCCTAGGCAGGCCAGCTTGTGGCACCCACCCCACCAGGGATGCCAACCTCCTGGTGTGGCCTGGAGACCAGGGGAGTGGCAGCCCAAGTGGTGAGACAGCGCCCAGTTACCCCCACCCCTTCCTTCCCAACGCCGGCTTGCCTGGGTGCTCCGTAGCTGAAAGGCCCCCAGGTAAGCCAGGGAAGAGGCGGGGGTTATCCTCGCCCCTTCCCTTGAAGTGCCGGCTTGCTTGGGCACTCCGCAATTGCAGGGCCCCCGGGCAAGCCAGGGAAGAGGCAGGGATTCTAACCCCCTTCCCTTGGAGCGCCGGCTTTCTTGGGCACTCTGCAGCTGCGGGGCGCCCAGGAAAGCCAGGGAAGAGGTGGGGGTTCTAACCCCCGCCCCTTCCTTCCCAGTGCCGGCTTTCTTGGGCACTCCGCAGCTGCAGGGTGCCCAGGAAAGCCAGGGAAGAAGCGGGGGTTCTAACCCCCGCCCCTTCCTTCCCAGCGCCAGCTTTCCTGGGTGCTCCACAGCTGTGGGGCACCCAGGAAAGCCAGGAAAGAGGCGGGGGTTTAAACCCCCACCTCTTTCCCTTTGAGCCGAGTGCCCCAGCAAGCCAGGGAAGGGGTGGGGTTTAAACCCCCACCTCCTCCCTTTAAGCCGAGCACCCCTTGGGATGCTCTTTGCTGGCGGTGGCGCTCCCGCCTTCTCTCCCCCCCAGGGGAGAGGGGGAGGGCGGCCAAGCTCTGCCACCACCTCCTGAGCCCCATCAGGGTGCTTCTTGCTGGCAGCAGTGGTGGGGAGGTGGTGGTGGGCTTTTCATGGGGGGGGCGGGGGGCAGTTTGGTGCCCCTGAGGGCCCAGCGCCCTGGGCAAGTGCCTAGCTTGCCTAGTGGGTGAGCCAGCCCTGGGCACAAACCAGCTCATGAATGTGTTTGTGACAAATTTTGGCGGTTTTGTGAACTGGAGTTTGTGAACTGAAGAGCTGCCATGAACTTCTATGAATTTTAAAGCAATTTGTGGCAGTTTGTAGTGGTTTGTGAAGACCAGAAAGCAGAGGTTTAAACAGCTCTGAGCCAATTATACCCCTGCTTTTTACTCTTCACAAAAAACAGCTGGGGGGAAGGAAGCAGAAAGTAGGGGTTTAAATGGCTTTCTGCTCCCCACTGCTTTCCAGAAGGAGAACCCTTGCATTCTGCTCCCCACCAAAAGCAGGGGGGACTTGCTCAAAAGCCAGTCGAATCTGACTCTAGGGTTGCGGTGCTCATCTCCATTTCAAAGCCGAAGAGCCAACGCTGTCCGAAGACATTTCCGTGGTCATGTGCTTGGCATGACTAAACACTAAGGCGCATGGAACACTGTTACCTTCCCACCGAAGTGGTACCTATTTATCTACTTGCAATCTCTTGCTTTTGAACTGCTAGGTTGGCAGGAGCTGGAACTAGAGACAGGAGCTCACCCCATCATGCAGCACTCTCGGGTCTTGAACTGCTGAACTACTGACCTTCCACAGCCTGCAGTTCAGCATCTTAACCACTTGAGCCACCACAGCTCCTGCACTAATGTATGTCTTTACAGAATTCTGTTTCATCATCTCTTGTATTTTTGGCCTCATAGAGAAAACTCCCTTGGCCTGGATAGCCCATGATAGCCCAATCTTGTCAGATCCTGGAATCTAATCAGGGTCAGCCCTGCCTTGGAAACTAACCAGGGTCAGTCTTCCATGGAATACCAGGGTCATGTCATGAAGGCAGGCAATGGCAAACCACCTCTGAAAATATCTTGCCTTGAAAACACTATGGGGTCGCCATAAGTCAACTGTGACTTGACAACACTTTTCTCCTCCTCCTCCTCCCCCACACCACAAAATAGTTTCTGAGTGAGTGAAACTCTTACTTCTAAAAACTCTATTTCTAAAAAAAGGGGAAAAAAAAGATCACAGCATATATTTGTTCTGTACATTCTAGCACGATGCTACCACTAAATTATCATTAGAGTGTAGTGGTGTCATATATACACTTGCTGTTTTTGTGTGTGCCAAACTTCCAAGCCTTCTGTTGCCTCCCTTAATGCCCATTCTTTTTCTAGAGTTATTACCAGCGCCAATGACATTTTAAGACTAAACCTCTTCTTGCCTCATGAAGAATGAGATGGGCGCGCTCTTATTTACAAAGTTAAAGCTTTTTGCACAACACGCAAATGCCTGTGAATCAAAGAGCCTTTAATAGAAAATGGCAGCTCTAAGGACGCAGGAGCCAGCTCAGTCTCTCGGTAACAAAAGCCGGTGACAGACCCAGAGGCAGCTTCAAAGCTGCTATCGTGACTGCATCTGCCAAGCAGCCAGATGCTCCTGCTAGACAATTCCTTTTGCAACTTGGCGCTGAAGAATCATCCTCGCCACTCAAATGCCACAGGAAAAAAAAAAAAAAAAAGTACCACTGAAGAGAATAGTGGCGCCAAGTCAGAGAGCTGCTATTCTGTTTCATTCCATAGGTAGTCTCCAATCCTCTAACTAGAGATGGCTCTGAAACTTCCAAACGAGGAAGTTCAAAGAGGGACTCTCACATTTGACTAGGTTTGTCCACTCTGGCTTTGGAAATGGCTGGAGATTTGGGGGCAGTGCATGAAGATGGCAAAGTTTAGGAGAAGGGGTAGTGGTGTAGTGGTTAGAGAGTCAGACTAGAGTCTGAGGCCCTTTGCCCCCATAGATGGAAGAAAGAGTCATATAACAGTAGTTGGGAAACTAAAGGCCACTTTAGTTATTAACAAAACAAGGGCAAGCAGTATGTAGTGGCATGGTCAAGGCCTGGGGTCACCAAAATCCTACCCTTGCCATAAGACGGGCAATGCACCTGCCCCCCAGGGTATAGCCCGCGGTAAGCGGCTCAAACCCAGGCGGCCCAGCCATGGAATATGCCATGACGATCCCTCACACCCAGCCTCACCCACAGCCTGTGTAGAGTATCCATCAAAGGCACTCCAAAAGGCAGTCTGCCCTCCTCATCCCTGGTCCCAAGGCTGCAGTGAGGATCCCGACAAACCCCTCCACCCTCCAGGGTTGCTGATAGGTGCTTACTGAGCCACAACAAATTTTTCTTTAATCAAACTCAGCCCCAACATAAAGTGACGGACCTAACTAACGATGCCACCCCTGTCAATTCCTCAGTCCACTGACTGCAGTTCAAAGGTAGGCAAAAAACACCCCTCATCCATTGCCAATCAGATAAGAAGTAAAAAATTCCTACCCGGCCCCCCTATCAAAAGGAGCGACCAGCCTAAAGCCTGCACTACCCCCCTGGCGGGCAGGTGGGCCGAGCACAAGGCGACGACTGCCTAACTGAAGATGGGGCCAGCTGTTAAAATGGTGCTGGCCCCGCCCCCTAGAGACCCAGCTGCAAACGCAGTCAGACTCTTGCCTCCTTTCATCAAAGGCAAACGCGGCACCTCACAGGACACCATTGGCATTTGTGGGGGAGCCGGATTCTGCACTCTCCTTTTAATCCATGTTCACCATGGTATCCTCCAAGCAATTCTGCACTAAAATCAAATTCAACCTACTTTTAAATCCAGGGTCCCCCCTCTTTTGGCACTAAAATTGAGTTCAACCTTCTTTTTATTCCGGGTTTCCCCCCCATTCTGCATTATGTTACCTCCCTTCAGTGGTCAGCCAGGTTTCAGCCAGCTGTTGCCCGTTCTTATTTGGATGCTGTTTTGCCGTGGACTTAAATTGTCTCAACTCAAACACCGGAGTGGCAGACAAACGTGGCAAGGACCTGAGAGACCCAGGCTTGGATCCTCAGTCTGCCCTGGAAGCTTGCTGGGTGGCCTTGGGCTGGTCATATCCTCTCAACCTAACCTCAGAAGGATGTAATAAAATCGAGCGGCTAGGATTCTTTTTAGAAAAAACAACGAGGTAGCAACCTCTTAAAAAATGCACAAGTTTTCAAGGTGCAGCCAGTGTTTTCTCCCAAAAGCGCTCTACAAGAATTAAGTTAACAAGACTCATTAGAGATTAATTTCCTAATCTTCAAGGGTTCTGCTGGGCGTAAACCCCACTCATTTCAATTATGCCAATTACTGCTCCATAGAAATTACACTTTAAAAGCCTTCGTAATGAGCATCACAGGATGACTTCTAAAGGTTTTTTTTCCCCTTTATAAAATGCTATAGCAAATAGTAATATTTTATTATTCAATTGATTTAATTGTTGCAAAAAGTGTTCATTTTTCCTCCCCGATGAAAGTCAGCATTGCTTTTTCATTGGAATCAGAATGATTATCATTCCAGAACTGCTCTGGGGGTAATTGCATTTCTAATTTGTGATGATCCTGATTGGGGGGGAGTATATATGTTTTTGCGTTTCCCTCATTCATAAACATGAGAGCAACAAGCTTTGAAATGCTGAAGAAAACACATACATGCAAAAATCTATCATGTTTTTTCATCATTTTATTAGCTCACATGTGTTATGCGCTGTCTTATCTCACAAACATTCAGCCTGGTTTACAATACAACTACATCTCTTATTTAGGGATGCCTTTTCCTTGTTCTGTTACTTTATTGCCCCAGAATTTTGTTTGTGCTGATTTTGATTCCTCCTAAGTACTGGTATAATTGGAGAATTTTTAACATTCTGAAACTGAAATATACATTTGCCATTGTATTCAGTTTCTACTGCTCATTTGTTTCACATTGTCACATAAAGATTATTTTGTCACATAAAGATTATTTTGACTGATACTTATTACCTCAATTGCTTTTTGTGGTGTGATATTAGTGCATACGTCCACATCACTAACAGAGATGCATACGGACTGAAATCTACAACTAGGTGTTCATGATCTGCACTGGGCAAAATCCAGTGGGGGGGACACTGAAGAATGCCTAATTAATCGATTTCACTTTTTTATTATTGTTTTCATCTTTGCAACAAGGTGTGGAACTTGAGATCCAGCCTAAGTTCTGGGGAACTCCAAAACTTGATTGTTAGTTGTGACAATGTGGTTTGATCCTAATAAAATGTATTACACTGCTGTTTGAGGTTTTTTTTCTGAAGAAGCATTATATTATCTATTGTCCGTATGTACTTCACATTTACTTATGTCGGATTACCACTGTTAACTTCCAGATTTTTTCTGTGTGGCTCTTTCATAGGGGACAATCTGAGGAATCTGAACACATTACAAGTACTGCCCTGGACATGCACATTTGTGCTAATTTAAGTACTATCAGATGCCGGCAGAGCGCATCCTGAAGTACTTCTTGATGATTACAAGATTTGACCTTGTATTCATTATTTCACAACATCCTTAATCAAGGCTCCATCAGAAACCAAAGAACAAATCCCTGATTTCAGCTGAATAGACTGTCAAGGAAGATTAAAAGTCTGAAATATTTTAAATTGTCATTTTTTATCTACGGTGTTCATGCCATGTAGGGAATAGGTGCTTTCACACACATGCCAGTTTTTATAACTGGAGGAATTACAGATTTTGTTTTTAAAGCATAGCTGTTTCCTTGTGTTGGGGGGAAAAAAGCCCCTTGTGCCTTAGTCTCCAGTAGGAGAGAACACATACTTATTTATCTAAAGGTTTCATACCCCTCCTTTCTTGCAACCAGGACCATGGGCAACATAAGCCCCTGTACCAGTGAGGGTCACTTGGTCAATGGCCTCTCAATATCCCTTCTCTTATCTTAGAATGGTTTGGTTCACTGTTACTCATATTCAAACAGCTAGGCTATAGAACTGTAGAGCTTTGGGCCTGCATATGATCGTAAGTTTTTCTTTGGTTTGAAGCATTGGTGTTATTATGTCATGACACCAGAGACATTGCCAAATTTAGTGATCTCCAATATTGTGTCCACCAACAGGTTTCTTGAGGCCCATTTGCTTCTTCCCCAAAGGAAATACCCAGTCCTGGTTTTCTTCCACCTCCTATATGCAAGGGGCAGGGGGTACTTGTGAAGAACCCTAGAGGTGTCACCTGGAGACCCAGCTTGGTGTAGTGGTTAAGTGTGCGGACTCTTATCTGGGAGAACTGGGTTTGATTCCCCACTCCTCCACTTGCACCTGCTGATGTGACCTTGGGTCAGTCACAAGCTCTGGCACAGCTGTTCTCTCAAGGACAGTTTCGGTCAGAAGTTCTCTCATCCCCACCTACCTCACAGGGTGTCTGTTGTGGGGAGGGGAAGGGAAAGGAGTTTGTAAGCCACTCTGAGCCGCCTTTGGGCAGTGAAAGGTGGGGTATAAATCCAAACTCTTCTTCTTCTCTTCTTCATCTTTGGATCTTCAGGGAGCACCCATTAGGAAACAGCTGCTTCGATCATAGGAGAATGATTGGCTTGCAAAGAAGATGGTGGATCAGATGTCCCACTAATCTGATCCAACAGGGCTCTTCTAATTTATTCCTGTTTTCTTATGTCCTAAGGATAAGCAGGTTTTCTCTTTTGTTCCAGCCCAGACTTTTCCTTTGTGCCATATTCTAATTCTTTGAAATTACGGTTTGTCCAAAACAAGGAAACAAGAAACATGATAATTGCAGCAGATGAAACCATTGTTAAAGAGACAGCTACAGGTGACTCAGGACTACCACCTAACTGCAGCTGTGCTCCTTCTGGCAGAGTGTAAGTCTAGCCAGAACAGGCTATATGCCATCCTCATGGTCTTTTAGATTTCTCACCCCCAGCAGTGCTACCATATCTGGAGCTTTTGTCTATTCATATTTTTCTATCACTCCTCCTTGAACTTGATAGGATACTATAAGCAATATGTAACAACCCGTACAGAACTGACCCAGGTGCCTTATGTGTGAAAGCCATTTCCTCTGAAAGGTCAGAGAAGGTTGGGGGGGGGGTGAGACCTCAGTAGTTACGATGAGATTATCAGTTCTTTCATTGTGTTTGTATGACTATCCCAAGTTTGCTGTGATTTGTTATTGACAGAGGTTCTTTGGGGAGCTGTGAGACTGGTCAGCCCCTTCACTTCAAGGCTTTTGCACAGTCTGAGCCCAGTATGCAAATGACTTAATTTCAGCTTTTGTTGATGGCAGAATGCAGGCAAACTTCACAAAACCTGTTTGTCAACCTGATACTAAGATGTAAAGAAAACACCTTGTCTAGAAGGTAATTTGGAAGAGCTCTGAATGTATTATGGAATGTGACGGTGTGATGTGCTGGATGTCAAGATCATGGACGGTTGAAGAAGCTTGACACTTTTCTTCCAGCTGTTGCATTAATCAAAAGAAATGAAAAAAAGCCTTTATATGCCTTTACACAAGGGATAATAGTATTGATAGCGCAAGTGTGAATATTAAAGGTCTTGTTTTGATTTGACAGGCAGCGCTGTCTTGCTATCAGGGTGATATACTAGGCGCGAGCAAGCCTCCCTGACAACGCGAGTAAGTAATAATTCAACAAAGCTGGGTGAATTAGAGTTTTAACATTTCAGCAGACAGGGGATGAGTTACTAACAAAAAGCATTAAAAAATCTATTTAGGCAAATGAATTTGTCACACTTTTAACTTCATTGCAATTTGGCCAGAGGCAAAAACTGACAACTTCATGATTTGAATTAACTCATTTATCATGTATGTGTCTAAGGAGCTCAGGGTGACATCTATGAGTTTAGCCCACGCTATCCTCACAACAACCCAGTGAGGTAGGCCAGGGAGGCTGCACCCCGAGCGATGATGATGCTTCAAGGATGAGCAGGGATTACATTCTAGGCATTCTTGTCCAATGCATGTTTTACTATGCGGCACTGGATCTTGTAGGATGAATTGCAAAAATAAATCTATACCCAGGAAGACCAATACAGCATGTCACATGGATGTTTTATAATGTCCAAATGGACCTTTAGATACTAAACAGTCTTGCTTACTGTGTTCTGATGACTATTTTTGTATCCTATTCCTTTTTAAAAAATCTTGCTGTTCCTTCTAGGAAGCTCAAGGTGATACAAATGGCCTCCTTGTCATGGGTCAGGGTGTGGGGCCAGATAAGAGTGAGGAAGTCAAGGAACAGTTTGGGGTCAAGAGCCAGGCAAACCAACCAACCAACCAGGAATACCAAGTCCAAAGTCCAAGGCAAAAGTGGGGTGGTCAGGGTGCAGTCCAAAGTCAAGAGCCAGGCAGACAAACCAACCAGGGAAGCCAAGTCCAAAGCACAAACTGTCACAGTAGGCAGTAAGCCAGAGTTCCCAAGAGTCAGGGAGTCAAAGGTTCGAGGTGCAGGTCTAAGCGTAATCGTGCAAGCCGAGGTTAAGGAGCCAAGGACGTCGAGACAGGAAGCAGGAATCAGGAACACGAGCGAGGAGGAACACGAGCGAGGAGATGCAAAGTGACTAGTTGCTGGCATGACTTGTCGGCATGAGTGCGAGGGCTAAATAGCTCACTAAGCTGCCGGCAATTAGCGTACCCCAAGCATGTCCCAGCTCCCGCTAATACTCAGGACTGAAAGAGCATCTGTTGCACATGCGTGCCTCTCGCTGCCGGGCTGCCATGTCCCGTTGGCACTGTTCTCTCAAACGGGAAACTGGTGGAGGTGAATCAGGGGGGAGTGCTGACCAGGCAGGAATCTGTCTCAGCTGTTGCTGGAGCAGCCTCTGAACTCTCAGCGCTGTCAGGTGTGGGATTTTCCGGCCTCGGGAGCTCATCCCCAGAAGCACTCAGCTCCTTCACTGGAGCCGTGTGCTTGGACTCAGCAGGAGCCGGGACACTTCTGCCCACATTATCTCACAGAACTTTGATGAGATAGGTTAGGTTGCCCCTGACCTGAACGGCTCAGGATAGCCCAGTCTCATCAGATCTCTTCATCCTGCAAGTTTACTATTGCAGAGTTTGATCCTGCTTTCCCCTCTGCCCTTCTCTGTCCTACTGTCCTTTAAGAGAATGGGGGCGGGGAGACAGAAATTGGTCAGCCCAACACCCCAGACTACGACCTTCCCAATGAAACTCTGTAAAGCGGAACTCATTTCTGAAGGTAGCACTTAGAAGTATTTCTCTTGCAAAGTGCTCTCTTCAGCAACGTCTACCACCTATTCAAAACAGCTGGGCCCAGGGCATGTTGGCCCTTGAAACTTTAAATACCTACTGCTGCAGACCACTCATAGTTTTCAGTGGAAACCAGGTTTGCCCCACAATGGGCATTTAAACTTTAAAAGGGTTTAAAGGGATGAAACACTAGCTGGGTGTAGTCTCTCACCATCCCTCCAAGCTCCTGCTGCCTGGAGGAGGAAGGTTTTTGCACTTTTAATAATTATATTTCTTTCTTTTTTTAAAAAAGAGCATGATTTCCTGGTGTTGAAACCTGGAACACGAAAACTGTGTCCAAAACTGATTAGAAGAAGAAGAGAAGAAGAACAGATTGCATTTATACCTCACCCTTCACTACCCGAAGGAGTCTCAGAGCAGTTTACAATCTCCTTTCCCTTCCCCTCCCCACAACAGACACCCTGTGAGGTAGGTGGGGCTGAGAGAGCTCTTTCCAGAACTGATCTTGAGAGAACAGCTATGAAAGGACTTATGACTGACCCAAGGTCACACCAGCAGCTGCATGGGGAGGAGTGGGGAATCAAACCTGGTTCTCCCAGATTAGAGTCCACGCTCTTAACCACGACACCCAACTGGCTCTCAGAAAAAACAATATCAACTCCCCCCCAAAAAAAGTTCAGTATAGTAAAAATCATGCCCTTAAAAAAACTAGAAATGAACTTAAAATGATAATATTTGAAATGTATACTCCTAGTGTATTCTTTCCCTGGCTGTGGTCAGCTGGTATGCTCATTGTATTGTGGCCATATTTCTAATCTGATTGGGTTTTTTTTTGTTTTGAGTAGTTCAATCAGACATCCTGTACTTGCCACTGAGGGTCACCCCACACAGCCACACAGCCATCCTCCAGTAAAGTATTTGCATTCTCACCCAGGAAGGGGATGAGAGAAACAAGGCACTGGAGATGGGAGGAGATGTCTGTACTGTCCGCACTGGATTTGCAACTAGGCGGCTGGCGATCTTGCCTGCACTTAAAGGCTCCCCTCCCCCAGGTGTTGCTTCAGCTGGATGTGGTGGTTCTGCTATCATGAATTATCCTAGGTGGAAAGGGGGCTCTTCTCTATTCTGGCAAATTGCAAAGCAAGAAGGCATACTTTGCCTGCTTCTCCTGGCATCTTGCTCCCAATTGCCTCTGTCAAAGACCAAGCAGACTTTCCTGCTTTGCTGCTGTTGCTGCCACTGCTAAACCTCTTGCAAATTCTGCACAAGCAATAATTAACAACCCTTGGGCAAGTAACCACTTATGTGCACATTGATAACTTGTAAAATAATGGTGGCAAAATGGAGGTTTGCCATTTCCCAAATGGCTTGACTGCACAAGAGAGTGGTCAGACATCTGGATATGCACAGTGAACCCAGTAGGTTCAGTAAATACCAGACTTTCTCCAGTGTCAGGAAAGTTGGGGGTGACCACGGGGGGCTGACCAGTGCAGAACAGGATACAGATTTTGCTGTCTGATCGAGAAATTTAAATCCTTTGGGGAGAAGCAATGACAATGGACCAAACAACTGGTCTGACCACACCCCAAATCTGCTTTACAGAAGAAGACAGGGAGAGTCGAAACACAACTGCTGCTTCCAGAATTTTAGATAAATACAAACTTGTGAAACCTTAAAGACTAGCAAAATTTTGTCCTAGCATATGCTTTCATGGGCTAGAGGCCCACTTCTTCAGAATTATAGAGCAACTGAATAAACAAAAGGGCTCCAATATGTGTGTGTTTCCATTTCTTTTCATTTCCGTACATGGTCAAGAAAATCATTTTTGTTCCATATTTTCTTTGATATATTTCCCATGATTAGTCTTTTATGGTATATTCATAGTGAAGAAAACAAGAATGACCACACCAGTAAGCAGAAAAAATGTAGAAAAACAGATGCAAGGTGAAAAAAGGTGAAACAAATATTTAATTCTTGTGGATCCCTACACGTTTCATAATTTGCTTTGTCAGGGGATTATTTCCAAAGTTATTGACTTTCCACCTTATACTGAATCAGACCATTGGTCCATCAAGGTCAGTATTGTCTACTCAGACTAGCCATGGCTCTCCAGGGTTGCAGTCAAAGGTCTTTCACATCTCCTACTACATGGTCGTTTCAAGTGGAGATATTGAGGATTGAACCCGGGACCTTCTGCATGCCAAGCAAATGCTGTACTAACAGAGCCACAGCTCCACTCCCCCATATGAAAGGCAAATTCTGTGTAAGACAAATTATCCTATACAAAATATACTGACATAACTAAATATTTGGTATATACAAAATGGACAAACACTTTGGAAACTATCTGTGTGTTTCCTGCAGTAGAGGCTAGCCTGGGCTTTCAGATGGATGATCGACTTATGTTGCCAGAAATCACCTAAATCAGTCTACGACTGTTCCAAGTTGTCTTTGGAGTGGCCATGAATGGATCTATACCCCTTCCAAGGTAAGGAAGAGTCCCTGCAGGATAGGAATGTGTAGACACACCTCCAGGATTCTGCTGCTCCACTTTAGGAAGAGGTTACTCTAAGGGCCAGTTCATATGTTATGGTCTACAAAGGCTTTGTCTGTGTTCTCCATGCTGTCTTTCTGTCAGACATGAGTCGTGGGTTCCCCTCAATTACTCTGCATGCAGGGCCTGATGTGGGTTGTGACTGTGCTGCATGGAGAGAAGGGGCTTCAGCCTTCCCATCGTACCATCTTCCTGACAAGAAGTGGTCCTGTGGGTACATGTGGCTTGCTCCAATAGGGTCATATCAAGTCTTGAAAAAATATGGGGAGGGGAGGCTGAACCACCTTCTCCCTGTGCATCATAGTCATGATCTAAATTGGGTACAGTGGGGGGCGGGGCAATTGAGTAGAACCTGCAACCCATGTCTGACTAAAAGACAGAGTGGAGAAGACAGGCACAACCTGGGCAGACTGTAACATGTGAACTGGCTCTTAATAAATCTATAACAATTGATAGCAAGAACAAAAGCCTACAGAAACCATCCCAGTGGGGCCAGTTAGCATGGACCTTAGATCTGGAGCAACCACTCCACTTTGCCATGCCACTTAAAGTCTACTTCGCCTAGACCTCTGGAGGCAAATGTTTACTTTCTCAGAAGAACTGGTGAATGGTTATTTACAAACTTAAATAAGAAGGTTACCTGCACTTATCAAATTGTGATCCTACTTACCCTAAGACTGAGGGATACTCCACATTAGCTTTGAAGGCATCTTCTCAGGTCTTTCCTACTATAAATCTTAATTCATTTTTGGTGAACAAAAGTAATTTGATTTGTCCCTGAGATGATCTTGTCCTTGTAAAATTCTCCTTGTGGCAAAGTCATTCCAGTCCTTTTTCTGGCTCCTGTTCTCCTGTCACACGGATCCATGAAATTCATTGATTAACCTGAGGTCCTTACTTAGCCATTCTAAAAACAGCAAATGCTCCAGTGTATCAAGGGGAAGAAAAAAAAAAAGAATTACACATCTGGCAATTCTGCCTGTTATTTATAGCCCCCTATGATAATGCCATAATTGATTCCAATGCGTAATTCAAAAATGCAATTTACTGCCCGACTTCTACATTTTAAAGCTCTACTACTTTGACGTCTACCAGGAGAGTAATCATTTTTTGGAGGCAAAGCAGAGATAATAATTGCACCGAATTTTATGATAACTTCATGCTCTTGCATAAACTTTTTTATTCCTTGTCCTTCGTTACCAAACAGATGATATTTATGACAGTCATATTCCTTTTGTTTTGCAAAGCGTGATTTACTGAGTCATAAAACCAAAGGAAAACTGATCAACAAGCAAGGGGGTAATTATAAACTGATGAACAGCTTCTCTCCTCTCCACAATTGCCCTCTGTTTTTATCACAGGATCTTTTTTTCTCTTTCCAGAATACAAATTGATTCAACTAATTCATATAGCCAGCATACTATAGTGGCTAGAGGGTTAGATTAGCATTTGGGAAGACTGGAGTTCCAAACCCCACTTAGGGGGAAAAAGTATACTTTATACATTTTGTTGAGCCAGGTCCACATTCCCCAAATCCTATTCACTTTCCCAATATTCAAACAGCAGCTGTGGGAAAGGAGTTTTTAAAAAATCCGCAGAGACCAGATTTGGCTTGGGATGACAGCATGGGGGACAAGGGCTCCTACCTTCCCCCTTTCAGTTTCCCCAAGCTGAAATGGCTCCCGGGTAGTAAAGTGTCCCACTTTGAAGCTGTACATGTACAGAATACCAGATCCTGAAGTTGAAGCTCAAATACTTTAGCCACCAAATGAGAAGGGAGCACTCACTGGAAAAGACCCTGATGCTGGGAAAGATTGAAGGTCAAAGAAGAAGGGGGCGGCAAAGGATGAGATGGTTAGACAGTGTCATTCATGCAACGAACATGAAATTGAGCAAACTTCAGAGGACAGCAGAAAACAGGAGTGCCTGGCATGATCTGGTCCAAGGGGGTCATGAAGAGTCGGACTCGACTGTGCGACTGAACAACAACAACAAAAAGTTTGATCCTTAACTAAGTTTAGTGACTAACGGTAGCCAGCCAATCTGTTTCAGACTATTAAACCTCAGAGGGGGCAGTGGCTCAAGTGGCAGAACATTTGCTTGGCATGTAGAAGGTCCCAGGTTCAATCCTGTCATCTCAGGTTAAAAGGAACAGGTCATAGGTGATGTGAAAGATGTCTGCCTGAGACCTTGAACAGCCATTGCCAGTGTAATAAACAATACGGACTCTGATGACCTGATAGCCTGATTCAGTATAAGTCAGCTTCACTATGTGTGTTGTGAGGATAGAACAGACAAGGATGAAACTCAAATGGCACCTTGAGCTCTTTGGAGGATGAAAGAACAAAAGGGTTATTAACACACACACATCCTTACACTTCAATCCTACACATATCTATTCAAATGTAGAATTATGGCCCAGGCTAGCCAGATCTTGTTAGATCTTAGAAGCTAAGCAGGGTCAGCCCTGGTTAGTACTTGGATGGGAGACCACCAAGGAAGTCCAGGATTACTATGTAGATCCAGGCAATAGCAAGTTCATCTTTTGCCCTGAAAACCCTACAGGATCGTTACAAGTCAGCTGCAACTTGATGGCGCTTTCCATCACTATGGGTTGCAGTAACGCGGGACTAAAATCTGTTCTGATTCTTAGTGCCAAACTTGTTCAAAACACTTGTTTTCATCTTAGAAATGACACATGATATGGCATGTATCTCTGTGTTTTTCAGACCAGGGGTTTTAGCAGTGGGACTTGGGTCCTTTATTCCCTGCAACACTATGCAGGATCTCCTGGCCTGCTCTCTGCTACGCTGCAGTGCCATCATTGCAGCTAATCAGAAGCTAGTATTGCACTCACCAGCAAATGTGGGATCGAGTGCTTTACAGGACATATGTTTTCCCAGGGGTATGCCAGCATTTCTGGGTAACACTACCCTGGCTCCAAACTCAGTAGACATTGCTTCTGAGTCTGTTTATGTCATCCTGCCCTGTACACTGTGGTGAGAGATACCAATCCCCACCCCTTCCCGCCACGTGCTATAGAGCAACCCAAGGTTTTGCTGCTCAGCAGCAAGACAGTCCCAGTGAGACCCAGAATGGTATAGTAGTTAAGAGTGGCAGACTCTAATCTGGAGAACTGGGCTTGAATCTTAGGGTTGTCAGATCTTACCTTGGCAGGACTTGGGGGGCATTCCAGGGGTGGGTGGGGATGTCACTGCATGACATCCCCAATGCAATTACATCACCTGGAAGTGATGTCATCATGCCTGGGATGTTGCACAGGGATGCTCTGGTATTTAGGCAAACTCTGTGGTTTTTTTCAGCCTCAAAACCATAGAGTTTACCCCCAAACCAGAGCATCCCTGTGCAATGTGCCAGGCATGATGACATCACTTCCAGGTGATGTAATTGTGTTGGGGATGTCATGCGGCGGTGACATCCATGTTTGGAGTGCTGCCAGGGGAATAGCAGCCTTATTTTCCCCACTCCTCCACATGAAACCTGCTGGGTGACCTTGGGATAGTCACAGTTCTCTCAGAACTCTCTTAGCTCCATTTAGGAAGGGAAGGCAATTGTAAGCCACTTTGAAACTTTAGTTGTTGTAGATTTTCCGGGCTGCAACTCCTTAGAATAGAGAAAAGTGGAAAGGTGGAGTAGAGAAAAGTAAAACCAACTCTTCTTCTTCTTCCTTCCCCAGCCTTCCAGCTTCACAGCCACTGATAAACCGGCTCAGGAAAAGCTGCCCTCATTTTCTGATGCAAATATCTTTGCCTATATTCAGTGTCCCACACTATTTCTATCAAGAGCCTAAGCAGCCATTTATTACCCACCCCCTACTGAGGTGAACAAGAACCCCTTCTGACCAGTTTGAAGGAAGTCCCTAAAAAGCAATCAGCTAATCCTGCATCATAAGAATGGGGAGGGTGGTAGCTGCTGCAAAAGCAATGCTGGCCAGAGGATAAGCTGATCATTCCTTTTCCTGCTGGCTATTGGCTGGGTTGAATGAAACCATGTGCTCCATTTCTAACAGGAAGGGATGTTGATAACAGCGCCCCCTAGCTTACTCAGGTCAGAACATCAATCTGAGTGTAATAATTGCTCAGCAGTGTCATAATTTAAGAACAGTTGGGTCAACTGCTGGTGGAAACTTTAGAAGACTACATTAAACAAACACCTGTCAAGGATGCTCTACATTTAATTAATCTGTTTGTAGGAACGAGAATGGATTTTCTGTGTCACTTGTCATCTGAGTTTTATGTTTTACTGTTCTTGTCAACCAGCAGCACTGAAGTGACAGAACTTCAGACTCTCATACACTCACATGCAGTCATGTCCCTGCCATTGCAACCATTACAAAATGCCTCTCACACTACAGTCCCATATTCCAGAGGGCAGGAAATACAGCTATCAGTCTGAACCTATACAGAAGTCTGTTGAAATCAACTCTACGTCAAGTAAAGCATCTGATTTGCATGCAGAAGGTCCCAGGGTCAATCCCCTGCATCTCCACTTAAAAGGTTCAGGTTGTAGATAATGTGACATCTGCCAGAGATCCTGCAGAGCTGTTGCCATTCAAAGCAGGCAGTGCTGATGTTGATAGGCCAAAGGTCTGACTCAGCAGAAAGCAGCTCCATGCGCTATTAGGAATTCACACAAGTGAGAAGTGAAATGAAAAAGATGAGGGGTTCAAATCAATCTCTAGCAAAAATCAACCAAGATGAGAGGTTCAAGCCAAGATGAGAGGTTCAAATCTATCTCTAGCAACAATGGGGGCTGTGTCTGCCTGCCCCGCAAGCTGTGAATCTGCCGCTTGTAGGGCAGGCAAGCTCAGCGCCCATTTTCCCTCCAACCATTTAAAGGGAAGGGTCCCTTTAAATGGTTGGGGGAAAGCATGGTGTGTGAATGCACAGCACTCTGTCCCTGACATCATTCTGTGTGACGTCATCACATCAGGGACAATCCCACCCCCTTCCCAGCATGCCTCCCAAAACACCCCCCCCCCGCTGCGGAGAAGATTGTATCTGGCAACCCTAGAGGAAAAGAAGGCAGAGTTTGTGTCACACATGAGCCCCCCCCACACACACTTCCTTCATGCCTCTGTTGTTTCCAAACAGATCTTTGGTTAATTGACCTAGAATTTGATGTCTCTGATAACATTAAAATTAGCACTTGCTTTATAATTAACACACAGCTAATGACAGTTTTAAAAGTTTTTTCCCCAACCAAAATGTTTCTTGAAACGAAAACCTTGCCGAAAGCACAGATCCAAAGCTCTGAATGCACAACAAATGTGTTTTATATGCAGAGACTATTCAATCACAGCAACCCCTGGAGAACAGTAGTGCAGACAATTGGGGGGGGGGAGCGAGAGAGCTGAAAATATGGAGAGAGAAAAAAACCCTTCTCTCCTGTGATGCCTTCATTCACTTTATGAAACCCACTCTTTATAGGTGAGAGACTTTGTTAGAAATCATTGGTAGCACAGTCACCAAATCAGGGGCGGCAGGGCGGGAGCTTTTCAGTCTTCTAAACAGACATCCATAGAATGAAAACCAGTTAATTAAACAAATCACTCATTGAATGTCTATCTCACTTGTTAGTCCATGGAGCAGAAAGGGGAGGGGAGGGCAACTCTTCAATTGCGTGCCTCATACAACAACCTCAAAATAAGTCACACAGATCTCTAGATAAAGCACATGTGAGATGTCATTTTTTAATACATGACCAGAGATGAAACTTGTGCCCATTTAACTGGACCTAGGCTCTTCACCCCCTCCCTGAAAGATGAGGACTTCCCTTGTTTTAAGAGTTTCTATTTACCAACCTTACATTCAGCCCTTTCCTGTCCTTCAAGCAGGTTGTTGTTACTGTGAAATATTTCTGTCCCCAGAGGCAGGCTGATCCCAGCCCCATAGCCAGAATTCTTTGGCTGGTGGGGCAGGGTCCAAGAGGCTGGGGCAGGGAGCAGTGAACTTAATTAGATTAAGTTGGGCAGTGAAAGAGAGAGAGAGAGAAGGCATGCCTTTACTCTTTCTCTCTTACTTTCCCCAGCCCCACCCTGCAGTGGCAGGGAAGCTGGGAGAGGAAAGGGAAGCCACCCTGTCATTTCTGGTCATTTTCACTCTCTTGGGATGAGCTGTTAGGTTTAACAGCTGTTCATAGTGGAGTGAAACTGACCAGAAGCAGCATGGCAGCTTCTCTTTCCTTCTCCAGCCTCCCCACCACTGCAGAAGCAAGGTGCATTGGGGGGAACTGGGGGGGTCTGGCATCCTTCCAGAGTGGGGCAGGTCTCATCTGTGGCGGGGCTCTGCCCCCAGATTCCCCTCTGTGGCTATGGGCTTGGCTGGTCCCTTAACTTATGATGAAAATTTCTGGTGGGCCCCGGAAGGCAGCTAGGAGTAAGCTGAGCCAAGGAACTCTCTACTGGTGGCAGTTCTGCTGAGCTTCATCAACTCAGGCAGGGTGCTCACTGGCGAGGGGACTAGGCAGGCAGTAAGCAAGCAGAATACCTAATCCATCCTTAGTCCCCAGCATAAATTGTATACAATCAATGTTAGTGATTGTTTGTACTGGGAAAACTGAAGGACTCACAGTGGATAATAGCCACCCCTACTCCAGGGCCACTAGCGCAGAGTTGATGAAAGACTGCATAGCCAGGTGGAGTCAATTCAGACAAAAACACCATGTTATTTTGTTCCAACCACATCTCAGTTATATCAGGTTGGTGTTCTTTTCCTGTAGTAATGATAATGGGAGAAGGCTTGTCCCTAGTCTCTGGGGTTGTTGTCCCCATGTGTGCCACACTTTCTCCATGGTGTATTTATTGTCTGTATTACAATGGCAAAGGCTGTTTCCTCCCTCTCATAGTTGTGTGTGTTAGGTCATGGTCACACGGTCATTTTGATCGGGTTTCACCACTGTTCCCTCTCACATTTAAATTGCTGATCAGACAGCCAAATCCATCTCATGCACCAAAGTGGGTTCACTTGTGCGATTCTCTCGGTTCCCTAGCGAGTTTTCCGACACCAGGAAAATCAAGTACTTTCTGGGTATTTGTGCTTTGAATCTGCAATTTAACCAATCTGGACAGCCATCTCTTGCTATGATCGCGATTAGGTCATCTGAATGTCCTTCGTGTGATGAGGGTTCCCCCCCAGCTTCCGCCTTTGTGTGCATGAGCAATCCTGTGCTGAATAAATCCAATGTTTAAACATTCAAGTACACATATAGACTCCAGGACTTGGTAGTATGTCACCAGTTCATTTTGTTCGCTGTTGGGGGGGGGAACCTATAAAAACAAGGGGGAGTACAGTGAGTCCAAAGGCGGCGGTGATTCAGTCATGTCCATATGTGCATGAGCAAAGCATTTTTTTTTAAATGCCGTGCTGCTGCTTGGGCAGTGCAGCTGTCTGGATGGTACCCAGAACCTCTTTGCATGATTCAAGTGGTTGGGGGAGGGATGTGTGATCATCCCAACCAAATATATATATATATATATATATATTCTCAATCAAATCTATAGTGGGAACAAATCGGGATAAGCTTGCCATGTGACCACAGCCTTATAGTTTAGTCTCATGGGGTAGGGTCCTTGCTCAGTTAGTTCAGCTTGTTAGTTAAAACTATAGACTGCATGATCTCCTTTGTCCTGAGCCTAGTAGCGTCCGTCTTTATATCTCCTTGCTGATAAATAGATGCCATTTTGAACATCTCTGCCATAAGAGCAGGAACCTTATTGCTGATGTGCATGCAAAAGGGAACATCACACTAACAGAAGGCCGGTGAATCTTTTTGCCCTGGGCATCCATCAAATGAAGACACAAGACCACAGCTTGGGTTTAACTGGTTTGTTTAAATAACTAATGATGCAGATCTACATTATGCTATTAAATATGCTAACATGTTTAAATGGGTGGACTGTATTAGGCAGCCTGGTAGTGGTTGCCTTTGTTGGGCAGACCTATCCTGACTCCACACTTGGCCCACATCTCCCTCTGGCAATGTTTGTCATCGCCTGCACACAATGTGCCGAGAGATGCCCATCCCCATTCCCTTCCCCTGATGGGCCACATGGCTACTACCAGGTTCAGAAAGATGTTGTTCATTACAGAGGCCATTCCTTCCCAGTGGCACCCTGTGGCACAGCCAGTGATGTGCTGTGACAGACATGTCCCCGCCCCGTCACTGCTGATGCCTCATGGTGCTTGCCAATCATCTCTGCCTATCATGATCACCACCCTTTATACCTGCTAAACTAGTTTTGGCCTACACACTCCAAAGTTCAGGGCTATTTAACCAACCTCCACAATGATCTCACAAAGCAGACAGTGCTCCGTTGGGTTAGCCAGCAGGCCGGGAAAGGTGGTGGTGGGGGGGCTGCTGGGAGCAGGTGGTGGGGCTTGCTGCATGTGCCCACCCCCTGGGCTCCTTACTGCTGGAGCTTCTCTCCTGTGTGCTCCTGCAGGAAATGACCCCTGCCTCCAAATAAGCTTTAAATCCCTGCCTGGATTTATATCTCGGAGTAGAAATGTTTGGTTGTTTCCACAGCTTTTAGAAGTCCCTTCCCCCCTTTCTATTTTTAATATGTCATGCAAATACCTCATTTCACCTTTTTAAATGAAAAGCTTTACAATAAAACTATGCCTGTGGAATAATACTCTGCCTACCTATGTTAAGACTATTCTAATCATGATCTCAACATTTGATCCCTATTACAACTGAGGGATTTACTGTCTGTTTATGAGGGGACTGAAAAAGCCATCTTTAGCAGCCTTAATATCCAAAGGGATGAAATATTAGATGACTTCATTATTGAACCACTAAAGTGGTGGCATTTTTAGACCCATGGTGGGGTACAGCAAAAGAAAGGTGGGCTGGGAATCCAGAAACATGAGGCTGGAAACTACTCTGCACATTGCCATGGGTTTGGATCTCTGTTAAGAGTCTTTATCAAAACTGGTTAGCTGAGGCTGCATACATTTTTTGTATAACACTTAAAATACACTGTGGCAGAATGATCCTGCTCTGACCTGCAGGCCCTGTTCCACCCTGCCCTCCAAAGTTATCTCAACACCAGGAGGGGCTTTTCTCTCTGTGTGTTCAACTGCCACCATCACCTGACCTTTGTAGGAATTGCCCACTTGGAGGGTCAGGACTTCCAACTATGGTTGCCCCGATGGGGGCAGGGGTTTCCCCCACTTCTGGGAGCCCCAATCCACCAACGGCCAGCAGACGGGATGAGCCCTGCCCTGAAAAGCCCTGTCACACCCAACATGCCCTGCATGATGATGTTACCTGGAGGCATGTCATGTAGGGGATGATCTAGCATTTGGGTTAAAACTGTATGGTGACCATAGAGGGTTTTTTTTTTTTGCCCAAATGCTAGAGCATCCCCTGCACGATGTGTCTGCCATGATGATGTCACTTTTGAGTGATGTCATCACAATGTGCATGTGAAGATCCCAGAACTAGAAGATCCCTTCCAAGTTCTGAGGCCTTGCCTTTGTGGTTCCCGCTACGCTGATCTGATTACCTCGGGGACTTCTTACTGCCTTTTGCACCACTATGGGAGTAGCTACTTGCCAACTGGCTGCCCTTTTCCTCTTGACAATCCTTGTAAATTAGCGTGATGAAAATGGTGGAGGTCTATGTGGCACAGAGAACCACTACCAGGATCAAAAATTATGCAGCATTTATTAAAAATAAAGTTTTCACAAGCATACTTTTAGCACAGCACCAGATTGAGAAGGAGATTCAAAAGAAAAGAGTAAAATACAGTTCCTCTTCCCCTCTCTCTCTCTACATGCCCTATCAGATATTAAATATAAGGCAGGCTCCTTAGTTTAGAAGAGGTCCATTAATTTCAAGCCTCCATCAGACGTGCAAGCCAGCAAATGGCAATGGCCACCTCTTCCAGACCTCAGTTAAGAGTTCTGTCTGCTTCAATGGAACCAGCACCAAAGAGCCTTCTTCTTTGCTCCCAGGAGTTTTCTCATTTCTCTTTCCCTACTCACTGACCAGGTCAGGCTGGGTCAAGGAGGTTTTTCCTGAAGTCTCCAGGAGTTTCTTCTTGAAGTTTTTCTAGTCATAATTCCTCCAAATCTCTGTTCCCTGCTTTGATGAGGGCCTGGACCATCCCATTGTCTCTTGCTAGATCTATTAGCATTTCTAAAAGAGTGGCTGAGGTGAGCAATTGAACTGACTTCCCCCTTCTGCCTGTCCTCTACCCAGAGAGAAAACTTTTAAAACTCCTGGTGAAAGTTTTGCTCAGTTCAGACCCCCAAAGAAAACACACATTTCTTCACAGGCTCAATAACAGCAATAAAGCATCCAGCAAAGACATCAAAACCAGCAGCACAGGGTTTCAAGTCAAAACACTAAGAATTGCATCCTGCCAACTTTTTCATTGAATTTTTCCTAATTCTCTTCCTTATCACAACCCATATTCTCCGTGACTTTACCATGAAGATTCTAAGATCCCCACCATAGCCATTTTCACTTGTGGAAAAAACTGGTTCAATTCAACCCTAACAATGCAAGCCTAAACAGAGTTGCACCCTTCTAAGTCCACTGAAATCAATGTGCTTAGAAGGGTGGAACTCTGCTTAGGGTGACAATGACTAGTGCTATTATTACTATTCATGTGCATTTCAAATGTCATTTAGAATTCTTGGAAATGGTATGAGGGGGGAAATATGCAAGGTTTAAGTCACATTAAGTAATTTTGTATCTGAAACTGCAAGGATAAGAAATCTGGACCCTTCCTAATAGAGTCTTGTGAAGCTGAAATAAACTGCAGCCACAGTAGCTTAAAAAAACAAACAAAAACATTTTGTATATTGAAAACAATGTTGAAATCAAAACTGGACTTTGGGATTTGAATCCTCAAGGATGAGAAAATTAGGAATCATCCATAGAATAATGTAGAGCTAAAAAGAACTGCAGCCACACATTTCTCTTTAAAATACATTTTGTTAGGATAAGATCCAACCAACGTTCGTCTGATTGACTTATGCTTAAAAAAATTCAATTTAATATTACAGAGAATAAGAAGTACCTAATTTTGAATGGCTTATTCCTGCATGTATTTATTTATTTGCAGTACAGTTAAAAAGGATTAAAACAGTATGCTCATAACAACAGCTACCACAGACACTTTAAAATGCTACAGAAGACTAACACTTGCAAAAGAATGGTAAAATTCATGGTGTTTGATACAACTCTAGAACTGAACTGTAAACCATAGCACCAGCTTTACTGATGCCCTTTACTTTTCTTTAAAAAAACAGCCCCCCCCCCCCAAATACTCCTTTAGCTGCCTGCTAAGGCATTAGGAGAGGGGAAAAAACCCTGCTAGGAAGCCCTTGCACAGTTTTGGAGGTGGCCATGGACAGGTGGAACAGGTGGCCAGGTAGATGAATGAATTCCACAAAGCTGAGTGCCACGACCCATAAGGCATTATTACTTTGCTTTCTTTATCTGGCTGAAAAGTAGCACACAAATCCAGGTTTTTCCAGCAGAACACACACATTAAGAAAACTAACAACCCCTTATATTTATTTATTTAATTAATTTATACTCCGCCCTCCAACTCAGTGTGCAATCCTACCAAGACTGGTTTTTTTAAAAAAATGTGGTCTAATCCTTGAGACCTGAACATTACAGGGAAGGCAAAAGATGTGAAGTAACAGAACAAGTTGAAAACAGCATCAAAGAGAGTGAGTGAGTGAGTGTGTGTGTGTGTGTGTACAATATCTCTATAACATTCAGAGTGAGGGGAGGAAGTGTGGAAAGTCTGCAATAAATATAAGAGTAGCCATGAAGAATCTGACCAATAGTTTGTTTAGTCCATCACAGGAGTCAACTAGATGCCTTAGGAAGGGCTACAAGCAAGGCATTGTGGCCAGATCTCCTACTGTTGCACCCTCAGCACTGGTACTTAGCAGTTTCCTGCCTCTTAACATGGCGGTTCTACAGAGTCATCCTGGCTAAAACTGCTGATGGACCTGTCCTTCACACCAACTAAACTAATGTCCATCAACACAATCAGTAATTAAATAAATTAATTACATTGAGTGAAGAAGTACTTCCTTAATGCATTCAGAATGCAAAAGGCCATTGTGATAACAGGTATTCAGAAGGATCCTCTCAATGAAGGTGAGGCATCTACAACTCAATCTTGATAAGGTAGCAGAACTTTCTGTAGAAGTCGTATTCCAGAACTTTTACGTTTCCCTAAGAACAATCCAATTTCTTTTTGAAATCTAACTAGCAAACTTAACATTGAAAAGTTTTTCAGATAGCTGGGATGGAATCAGCTTTATTCAGCTTTCTCCTTAATTGGATGGAAGCCTTCACTAAATCTAATTTCATTTGGAACTAATTATGGGGAGAAAAGGTCACCAATGTAAGACTTCTGCATAAATACGTTGGAAGAATATTGGCACAATGCAGTTAAGGATTTCAACAGTTTGTTGAAAGGACATGAATAACTAGATTTAAAAAAAAAACATTAAGGGTGAGAACAAAATGTACAATTTTTATTGTAGAGGGGGAAATAATTCTGAATAATATGTTGAAAATGAAGAGCTGCTGTGATAGGAAGACCTGCCTGAAATGAGAGTCAAAGAGGTTGACAACACATCTGTAGTTTGCTTGGTGAACTCACCTTGGGCCTAAATGGAAGTTCAGAGTTGCTATGCTTTGAAGGCTAATTAGAGATACGGGATGATTGTGGAGTAAGGTAGGGGCAAGCCTTGAAATTAGCATATGAAGCTGCCTAATAGTGGTTCATTACACTGATTCAGACCACTGGCTCATCACAACATCATTTATTCTGATTCCAAGACTCCGGCAGTTAGAGAAGGGATCTCCATCAACAGTTAGAGTTCCCTGCCTCCCCACTCCCACTACAGCTCCAAATGCCCCCCAATACTACTCCTGAGGGATAAGGACCCCCTCCCCTAAGAACAGCATGAAGAAGGGTTTGGAGGCCTGTTGCTGGGGGGAGGGGTCAGCAAAAATCAGCCCCTTCCCTCAGCAGAAATTTCTGCTGGATCCATCTCAATGCCTTCTCAACTCTTTAAAGTGGCTGACAAAAATCAGTTCAAAAATACAATTTAAATAGACAAATAAAATATATACAAAATGAGGATCTGACATCCTGGGCTGGTGCTGGTTTCAGTAGTTTGGCTCCCTTCAGACAACAGACAGGTCATGGGCTAAGATCCAGAGAGTCTAGAATCCTTTGGCTCTTGTCCTCTGGCTCACCCTCTGGTCATGCCCAGGCCAAATACCTGTAATCCAAGAGAAATAAAAATTCAGGCCATAACTTCTTCAGCTGGCAGAACAGATCTTGCCTACTTTATTTCCCTTCTAGGGCAGATATTACTGTACTAGATGTATCAGTTATGTGACATGACATGGGAGTTTCATGTCTGTTAGAGTACAGTGATAATTTGTGGACTCCATACCCTTTAAAAGATTTAAATCCTTTACACATTTGTGTTCTGAAAAGAATGAAAATAGAGCCAAGGTCCAGCTTCTGTGCCACATAAACATGCTATACAGCCTTGGAGAGAATCCACACATTGTTCTATATTGCCTTGGTTCTTGGATGTTGCTGTCTAGACAGGAAAATCCAATGATTATAATAACATTATATCCAGCAACATGTGCATCCAACCTTGCATATTATGGGAGCATATGCATGTGTCTTACGCACCTAAACTTTGCCTTGATGTTTCAGATAATGGGGCTTGTGAAATATGTCCTGGCGAAACTTCAAGAAGTTTTTCCAAATGTTTGCAATCTCTACTACTAATGAAATTTTTGACACCTCTTTAAAAATCAGGGAGGGATGGCACAACTATGGGTATGAATGTCCAGGCAGAAATTATTATTTTTTGTGTGAATATAATTTGTGTGCGCGCATGTGCGTGCTTCCCAGCCTGGAATTTATGGTGACTTCTGGCAACCCCTAGTGGGGCTAGGACGTTTCAGAGAGGTGGCTTTGATATTATCTACCTCTGTGTCCCGGCCTTGGTATTCTTTGGAGATCACCCTTCCAAGTACTTGCCATGGTTGGCCCTGCTTAACTTCCAAGATCTGATGAGATTGGGCTTGCCTGAGCTACAGGCAGAAATTCTTCAGGTGATGTTTCCCAGATCATTTGTTGCACACGTGAATATGAATCCTTGCATAATGTGCTGGTTGTTTTCAGAGTTTTGATACTCTACCCGTTTTTGAGGTGGACTATGGCTCAGTTATAAGATCAAAGGACTGGCATGCCAAAGGGGCCATATTCAGTCCTTGGTATCTCCAAGCAAGGAATCTCAAGTAACAGGTGTTGGGAAAGATCTTTCTCCACCTGAGAGTGGAGTTGTGCCACCAGTCAAAATCAACAACACAGAGTTAGATGGGCCAGTGGTCTGACTTGGTATAACCCAGTTCCACGCACTCACGATTTTTATGCCCTCTAGCACAGTTCTTGCAGAAACGGATAGAACACTGGCAGGTGAAAAGAATTGAGCTGCCTACAAAACTGTGCTCCCATTTTTAACATCCTGTACCAAAAGGTAATTTATTCTCTCATTATAGGATTCTGCCTTCCGTATGTAAATCTGTAATCAAATATTTGAAAAGCCAATGACAAATTATTTGGGTAACTACTGCTGGCTGTGTACCTCACAGTCATAGCGCTTTAGGAGTTTAATTGGTAATTTTGGCATCTACTCCAATTCATACGTGCAAATCCTAAAAAGCCACAGAGATGAATTTTCCAAGTTATTAAACACCGAAGCAAAGTGCCTCAAATTGGTGACAAAACACACACACACTTTTACTATGGTTAATTTAGCAAACTTGATTCTCATTATATGAGCTATTAGGACAAAGGGGTTTTAATTAACTTACTGGATTTCTGGTCATACTTCACAGGGATCATCCATCATTCTTATTGGCTGTCCCATAAGTAAATTTGGTATGAAGTAAATAAGTATTTGATGGTAAACCCTCTAAATATAATTTTTAATAATTGCTCATTCATGGTTCAAATGTTAGCCATCAAGCCATGCTGTTTTAATTACATTTCGGTTACGATACTAGAATGGCCAAATATATTTCTCGGGAGCTTACACAAGAGTGCTGGAGGTATTGACAATTATATTTTTACCTATTTATTTTAGTTGTGCAACAAGTGAAATCTGCACATTAAGCCACCAAACTTTCTGTTATTAGGATAATGCTCACCAAACAATGGGAATACATCTAGATGCATAGACTGGATTGATGGCAAAGGCCCACCCTCAGATTTCCTTTCCCCTACCCTTTAGGTATGAAACCACATCATACCAAATAAGACCAGAGGTTAATCTAACTCAGCATTTTCCTACTCTGGCTTAGAGTTTCAGGAAGAGCAGGGTCTTTCCTAATACCTACTACCTGAGATCATTTAAATGGAGATCCCAAAGATTAAACCTGGGACCTCCTGCATACTAATCATGTACTCAGCCCATTAGCTACACCTTCTCTCTTTTCTTTCCCTTAGACCTTCCTTCACCTCTCTCTCTTTGGGAACCCTTACTATCATCTTCTGCTTCATCTGACCCTGAGTTCTGTTGTCTACCTCTTTCCTTTCTCCCCTAGGGTCCTTTCCCAATGCTTACACTTCATGTACATTCACTTCTCCTCCTCCTCCTCCTCTCTTCCTCCACAACAACAACAAAAATAACCATACATTTCCTATACCACCTACAGCCAAAGTTCTCTGGGTGGTTTACAATAATATAAAACAGTTAATTACAATGAAGAAAACATTAAGAATTAAAAATTACGATAGATGCATAAAAACATTAATGGACAATAAGAGCAGTAAAAAACAGTTAACAAGGCACTTGATTAATTGTGCCGAACCCCTGAGTAATCATGGAGGTATTTAAAGGTCTCTGTTAAGAGGGCTGTCTTAACCTGGCACCAGAAAGATGGCAGATTTGATGCCAGTCGGGCCACAGTAAGGAAGTTGTTCCAGAGACAGGGGGCTGCCACCAAAAAGGCCCTCCCCCTAGTTGCCACCCTCTAAGCCTCTCAAGGAGTTGGCAACTGGAGGAAGGCCCCAGCGGTTGAGCATAGTGTTTGGGTAGATTGCAGGCAGGAGAAGCATTCCAACAGGTACTAAGGTCCCAAGCCATGTAAGGCTTTGTAGGGTAAAACCAGCACCTTGAATTGGGACCAGATAAATACAGGCAGCCAATGCAGGCTGGCCAGAACCGGTATTATGTGGACCTCTGGATCCCTGTTAGTATTCTGCCTGCTGCATTATGCACCAGCTGCAGCTTCTGAACCATCTTTAAGGGCAACCCCACGTGGATGTCATGGGTCAGTCAGGAGAGAAGGACTCCTCAGGAGAAGAGGAGTCATGTGTAGCTAGCACTGAATCAGCAGAAGCTGGCAAGCAAGAAGATGAACTGCAGGCTCATCAGAGTTCACAGCCAACAGCTGATGCAGAGCCACCAGCACCTTCCAGCTTCATTCCAATAGATGAAACCCAGGTGGTCATTACCAGCCCTCCACTTTCACCTGCACCCTTTGAGCACTGGAGATACAGAGCCACCAGAATTTTCCAGCCTCATAGAAGCTTGCAAGCAAGAAGATGATCTGCAGACTGGTCAGAGTTCACAGCCAACAGCTGATACAGAGCCACCAGCACCTTCCAGCCCTATTCCAACAGATGAAAACCAGGTGGTCATTACCAGCCCTCCAGTTTCACCCTTTGAGTGCCAGAAATGAAGTCTTAGAATGGAGCTCCAGGAGAGAAAGTACACATCTCCTGGCCTGACACTAGCTGCTTGGTGGTGATGAGTAGCTGCAGGGTTACTCCCAAGCAGTTGGCTTCAAGTAAGACCTTCCAACAGATGCCTATAAAAGCCAGTCAATGGACACTACTTGATGTGGAAGCAACAAGTCACCACCCCATGGAGTTTGTGACCACAGCCCCTGATTGTGCTCTACTTCAGTGACTTTTGGACCAGCTTTGGTCTTGGATCTCAAACCTGCTTGCTCTTGTGTATAACCTTGAACTCTGAGACACAGCTTTTGGCCCATGTCCTGAATTAGACTCAACTTGCTCGTAAATAACTGGGGCTGAAATTGATGCTGACTCTGGACTCTGGTTGTGCCTGTACCTAGACACTGACAGTAGAGTGTGTTGCAGAATCTAGTCTGGAGATTACTAGAGCATAGATTACTTGTCCAGGTAGGGGCACAGCTGGGCCACCAGCCAAAGCTGGTAGAAAGCATTCTGAGCCAGTGATGCCACCCAAGCCTCAAGTGACAAAGTTGGATCAAGGAGCACCCCCAAGCTATGAATCTGCTGCTTCAGAGGGAGTGCAACCCCATCTAGAACAGGTTGAACACCCCACATCCAGTCAAAGGAATCACCCATCAACAGCATTTCATTCTTGTCTGGATTGAATTTGGTAGCTCTCATCCAGTCCATTATCATAGTCAAACACCAGTTTAGCACATCCACAGTCTCACCTCCCAATGATGAAAAGGAGAAATGGAGCTACATGTCATCAGCATACTGATGATAATGCACTCTGAAACTCCAGATGACCCCACACTCAGCAGTTTCATGTAGACATTAAATAGTGTGAAGCACAAGACAGACCCCTTAGGAACTCCATGCTGGAGGGTCCATGGGGCTGAACAATATTCCCCAAGCACCACCTTCTGGAGGCAGCCCTCCAAGTAGGAGTGGAACCATTGCAATGCAGTGCCCCCTATTCCCATCTCAACCAGCCACTCAAAATGGATATAATGGTTGATGGTACAGAAAGCCACCAAGTGGTCCAGTAGCATCAACAGTGTCACATCCCCCCATCTCACTCCTGCCATAGGTTGTTGTAAGTCAGCCTGAGACTAGTGGCAGTGAGGACTCCTTGGAAGAAGAAGAGGAGCTGGCTACAGCCAGCCCAGAGTCAGAAGATGATCAACAAGGGGTTGAGATACTGGTTGATCATGACTCATAGACCACAGCTGTGGCTGATCCAACACCCTGCAGGTCTGAATCAGCAAACAAGCCTCCAGATGCAATTCCCAGCTCACCTGGTTCCCCCATGCCCTTGGAACCCTGGGGAAGTCAGGGGCATGCAGTGTTGTCATTAAAGAGAAAGAATGCACATCTCCTGGGCCAATGCCAGCTGTCAACTGATAAGGCAGATGAGTAGTTGCTGGATGACTGCCAAGTAAGCTGACTGTAAGCACATCTCATTAAGGCTTAGCTATAAAACCTGCCAAGAGCTGATGCTGAATGTGGATGTAACAAGTACACTTCAGACTGATTAACTGCTCTCTGGAAACTTTGACCCTGGTCTGAACTTGTATGCCTGTTATCTGGAACCCCCAACCCTGGACTGGACTTGGATGACCTGCTTCCTGAAACCCCTGACTTTTGGACTATGTTTGGAGCTTCTTGAATGCTGTAATTTCTACCTCTGGACTGGTTGATCATGACTGTACTTGTCTCCTGACAGGGCTGAGCCTGTACATAGGTCATCATACAGGGTGAACAAGGCTGTTTCTGTGCTAAAACCAGGCCTGAAGCCAAACAGATAATCAGTTTAATCTAAGAGTACCTGGAGTTGATTGGCAACCACCCTCTCTAGAACCTTGCCCAGGAAGGGAATATTTGCGACCAGCCTGTAGTTGTTCAAATTTTCTGGGTCAAGGGAAGGTTTCTTAAGATTAGGAGTGCAGCTTTCTAAAACACATCACAAAGACATGTCAGATGCACATGTTACCATGTCCAAATCTGGCTGGCTATATGCATCCTCTGTTATATCCACTTACATATGACTCTGAAAATTAGTGGAAGCTGTGAAAATGTGCTTGGTCTGGTGAGAAATGCCAATAAATTAAGTTTCCCAAATGTAGTTGTAGAAGACTTTTACACTGCATGGCTATTTGGACGTGACTCCCACTGTATTCAATAGTACTTACTCCTAGATAAAAGTGCATAGGACTGCAACCTTGCAATATAATCCTATGCAGAGTTACTATAGTCTAAAACCATGAGTTTAGACTAGACTAACAGCACATAAGATTATACTGCTACTCTATGGAAGAACTCTGGATGCTTTTCAACTTTTGCCTTCTTCAGCAGCTACATGGTAGCAATTAGGACTTCTGATCATTATCTGTATTCTTGAGGAATCTTTTTTTCTTGTCATCAAGCTGCGGGCAATTTATGGTGACCATGTAGGGTTTTCAAGGTATGAGATGTTCAGAACTGGTTTGCCGTGGCTTGCCTCTACATAGCAACCCTGGTTTCTCTTGGTGGTCTCCCATCCAAATACTGACCAGGGCTGACCCTGGCTTAGTCTGTATGTTTATACTGCAAATCCTAGGTTTCAATATTCTGAAAGCATGTTCTTTGCCATGTTTTAGAAACAATTTTACTGTGTATTTGTTGGACCACGTTCAATATGACTATGTTCACTATGATCAGGTTTGCCATGCCATGAGGCAGGAAAGATTTTTTTTTAATCTCAGACTAGCCTTTGAAGAATCAACTAGCCTTTGAAGTACTTTATGCAGAAATTGACCATTCTTTATTAGTGCACAGGAGAACTTGAGATAACTAGCATGGTCTGTGGCCCCCTTATATTCCCATTCTAAACACACACCCCCACACACCCCCATGATTGGTTTACTTACAAACAGCTCCCCCTATTGGTTCTCTATTAGGATCCTATTCTAAACACACACACACAAACACACGATTGGTTTATTTACAAACAACTCCCCCTATTGGTTCTCTATTAGGATCTGGGCTGGCCGATAGGGGAGTTCTTGGATCCTTTGCTTCTATTGTCTTTGGGATGCGAAGCTTGGCTTGTCCACATGGCCACGTGCAAGCCTGGACGCGTGCACAGTCTACCTTGGTACATAACACCCAGGGACAGGGGCTTTTCAGTGGTGGCTCCATATTGGTGGAATGAGCTCCCGGAAGACATCAGGGTTTCGATTAGGAGCCGCCACTGACACATCGGTAACATCTGAACTGTTAGCAACTGAACAGCCAAGGCCCTCATACTAAGAATAATAAGAACAGCTAGTGGTACCTGCATAGCTACACTATACCATCCAAAACAGCTCTGAGATGCCACTGCCATCTATACCTACAGCACTTCATATATAAATTTGATTATTGTTCAAATTTTAGATTGTTGCAATGTTGATGCATCTATGTTTTTATTGTATTTTAGCCTGTTGTGAGCCACCCTGTGCCTGCCCATGTGGAGAGGGCAGAATAGAAATAAAAAATAATAAATAAATCATAAATAAATAAATAAATTGGAATTCATCACAACTGGTTTTTAGGGTCAAAAATACTCAGGGAGGTTTGATCACAGGTCTCTGAGATAATGGGTTGGATTCAGCCAGATTTTCACACACTCACCTAAACTCCCCTCCTTACTACAGCCCACATTGAACATGTCCCCCCCCATATAGTACCGCAGAATAGCCTTTTCATTGGTAACATCAGCAGACAATCTAACCCTAATCCAATGTATTAGTTTGCCCTTAGACTCAAGCTGCTCACCCAGGATTAAAAAATGCTAGCAATACTTAAAAAACAAACATTGAAAATGGGTCCACTTCTTTTCGCTAATCTATTGGCCACTCCCTTTTTGCTGGGCATTTCACTAGGTTTCGGTGGGGACTGGATTGAAAAATGGGACCCTGTCAGTGATACTTTTTGGTATAGATTATATTTGATTCCTGCCAGACTCAGAGGATCAGAAATCTTCCATGAGAGGGGCTTCCTTCCATGAGATTTCCAGACCAAGCTTTAAGTCTAAACACCTGGAATAATCCCAGGTAAGCACTTATACTTACCTGTGAGGAAACCTTCAAGGTTTTCCAATAGAGTTTCTGCTAGAAAGACAACTTTTTTTTTCTTTTGAAAGAGGGAAATCAGTTCAGCTGCTCACCTAAGCTTTTTCTCTCACACAACATAATGATTTCCACATCTCAACTCAGCCTGTCGATACATGCAAACTTCCTCTATGAATTAAACACATGGCCATCTCCCCAATCGACCTCTAGACAGCAAGATGCCAGAACCTGCCTGAAAATTCTCAGCTCATGTGGATTATTTACTGTGACAAGATGTTTTGGCACAGGGTCATCTCATGTCTGTAGAAAAAAAAGATACACTTGAAATAACACTTTGATTGAGAGACAAAATAGGGAGAAAGAAAGTGAAGCTGAACTATTTCACAAGGTATGAATTACATCAGAGCACCGCTTGTTGGCCCTTTGAAAATGAAGGATTTATGGAGTACACTGTCACAACAACCTCAGACTTTCTTGGTTTCTGTCCTAAATCTGGTGAAATTGACACAAACTTCATTGTGAATCCAAACTAAGGACTTTTCTCCTTCTCCCCACTTCTCATTTAACACTTATTGATATATAAATGTGGAAATTCCTGGCTTGGAAAATGGCTCATCTCCCCACCACGGGCATGTGTTGTTTGAAATCTGACAGCCCACATATCTTTATTATCAGTTATGATTTAACTCAGTGTGGGTCCCCCCCTCCTCAGATTGTTATGTATTGTAATAATACGTATGAGCTTGAGGTTTGAGAAGGTAGCTAGAGTTGTTTCGGAGGGAACGAAATCTATTGGTTGTTATCTCTCTTTTCTTATTGGATATTAACTTGTTTAAGGGCATGGTTACCATAGCCCTGACAGTTTAAAAAGGGAGCCTGTTGCTCCACTGTTCTTTGTATTGGTTTACTGTTGACTGAATAAAGCTGAATCACTAGTTAAGATCGGACTTATGTCTCATACTTAACACAGATAAACTTCATTCTCATTCTGTTGGAAAGTAAACCATGTTGCCCTGGTCAATTTACCTCATCCCTCAGTTATCGATCCAGGCTCTGATTCTATCTCCTCAAAACCTTTAGTCCCCCTGGATATTCTCCTGGGAAGTAGGGAAGGTGGGAAAATGAATAAATGTTGGGGGATGGTGTCTTGCTTCAGGGAATGGTTATAAACAGGCCATGCCTTAGTTTGCCAAAATGTGTCAAGCCTGGTTTACTTATGCAGCAAAATAAGGTGGCTGCGGGGACATATTTTCAGAACTGATTGAAAAAGAGGAGAATTGGCACTGCATGTGATGGACTGATTTAAAATCTTTTCCTGAAGATGCTGGTTTTTACTAGAGTATTTTTTTTCTTTTAATATGAAAGGAACATAAGAATTTTAGCCCTCCCAGAAGTCTGAAATGGTACAGCCACTTCACAATTCTAGCACTTTTGTGGTTGCCAGTGCTGGGTTGGAAATTCCTGGAGGTTTGGGGCCGGGGGCTGGGGAAGGTAGGGTTATGGGAGAGGAGGAACCTCAGCATAGTATGATACTGTACAGTCCACCCTCCAAAGAAGCCATTTTTGACAGGAGAACTGATCTCTGCCATCTGGAGACATGGTTGTCAATCTGGGTTGGGAAATATTTTGAGATTTTGGGGGTGGAGCCTGGGGAGGTGGAGTCTGAGTAAGGAAAGGACTTCAGCAGGGTATATTGCCATTGAGTCCACCCTCCAAAGTAGCCATTTTCTCCAGGGGAACTGATTTCTGTCAGCTGAAGATCATTTGTCATACTGAAAGATCTCCAGGCTTGACTTGGTGGTTGGCAATTCTACTAGCACTTCATTCTGCTGCATAGTCTGCATAGGTCACAGGAATCCCCATGCCAGAGTTTACAGGATTTCCTCTTTCTGGAAAAAGCATGGTTTTCTCTTTCTCTTGGTATCTGTTTCTCAATGGAGGGCGTAAATGCTAACTTCTGCTAAAGGTCTCTGTTGCATAACTGTCTCCCTTTGGGAGTATTCTACCCAGTTCCTGGCTGAAGAGTTTTATACCCTTATTCCCCTTTGTCCTTCCATTCCTGAAGTGTGAGACACCACAAACTGAATGGCAGCAGGGACCTCAAATCCCACAACTTAACAGCCACAAAAGTATTCATTGCCTAATACCAGTAGGTCCTCTATGAAGACAGTTAAAAGACAAATGGCATAGGTTTGCCCACTTCAGTGTGAGAAATTTGTGGAGATTTGGAGGGCAGTGTCTGTAGAGGGCTGGGAATAGCAGTGGGGATGCGATAGGCTTGCCATTCCCCCGGGGGCAGGTGAGAAGTTGCCTGCTTTAGGGCCCCCCGATCCACCAACCTGGATTTGCCCGGTGGTGGGACCCTGCCCCCAAAGTGCCAGGATTGTGCTGGGCACATTGCCAGGGGGACACTTTAGCACTTGGCCTAAAAACTCTACGGTACCATAGAGTTTCTGGCTGAATGCTAGGGCGTCCCCCTGGTGATGTGCCTAGTACAATGATGTCACTTCCAGGTGAAGTCATCATGGCACGCATGCTATACACATGCGCCAGAAGATTGTGGAAAGGGAGCTCCGTCCCCCTGCCAGCAGCAGGTAGGGACCTGGCAACCTTAGGATGCAACATTATAGAGTCCACCCTCCAAAGGTGCCGTTTGCTCCAGGGAAGCTGATCTCTGTATTCTAGAAATCACTGGCAGTCCCAGGAGAACTCCTGTCTCCCCCTGATAGTTGCCAACACTATGCATTACATGCCAAAGGGTATTTGTGTATTTAGATGTTTATATTCTGCTTTTCACCCAGATGGGGACCTAAAGCAGCTTACAACATCCTTTCCCCTTCTTCAGGTTTTTTTCCATAATAAAAACCCTGTAAGGTCAGTTAGTCTAAGACAGAGTGATTAGCCTAAGGTCACCCAGCAAACTTTCATGCCAGAGTGGAGATTTGAAAGCTGGCTCTCGCAGATCCTAGTCTGATACTCTAACCACAACATCATTCTGGTTCTCCAGGTTCCACCTTCGGTTTCTGGCATTTTCTGCTAAAGGGTTCGGAGGACTAGGAAAAAAACATATGCATGGGTTCCTGAGAAGCCAGAGTGCCCAGTGGTTCAAGATAGTCGGCCAACAGGTGACACTGTTTCTTCTGGTTCAGCAGTGGAATGACCCAAGGGACAGGAGGACTCTAAGTAGCATTATAAAGCCTGACATTCTGACATGGATTATCAATTAGAACAATTGGTTGCTTTAGTGAAGACTGAGTTCTGTCATGATGGTTGATAATACTTACTCAATACAAGCTTTGCCTCCAGTGTACAGATGCACTTAGGGCCGATACAGCCATTGGCTGACAGAAGCAGTTTCAATGCTATCAGGGAGCTAGCCTGGTGCTGCTGTACAATTTAGTGATATATCTTTGCCCCCTTATTCTGAATAAAGAGTCAGGCACAAGAAATTGGATGAACTAAGGGCCACTCTATTTAAAATATCAACATGTAACTTAATGGCAAGGGCCAAGAATGACTTGTGGCATAATCAGGGCCAGGGGTCATTCCTGACCCCTCCCAAGTCGTATCATGGGGGGGCCACCCTGTCCCCGGCTCGAGCCGGTATATGTGGCTCATACCACTCAGGCACAGCAAGCAGGCATGCCATGGAAATCCCGCCACCAAGCTGTACAACTTAGGTGAAGGCATTCCTAAAGGCAGTCTGCCTTCCTTACCCTGGGTCACGCATCCCAAAGGTTAATCCAGCCAGATGCCTAACCCCAAACTGGGGTTGTTAATTGGTGCTCCCCTAGCCGCATATCACTCACCAACCCCAACTAAAATGACCAGCCTAACCGAACAGCACCACCCTATGCCAATTCCACAACCCACTGACTGGCTGTACAAGGTAGGTGAAAAAACATCCCTGACACTAGCCAATCAGTCAGGGATCAAAAATCCTACCTGGCCCCAGCCAACGAGTGACCATATGAAGCCTGCACAGGGATCAGGGTGGGAGGGTGGGCCAAGCTCGAACCCGGCAACTGAATAGGTGGGAGCAGAGCCAGCTGTTAAAGACTGGCTCTGCCCCCAAAAGGCCCAGATGCTGTGACTCAGCATCTGAGCCTGCTCTTCCTCCTTCAAAGGAGGTAAAAGCGGCCCCCAGCAGTAGGGCCACTGGCTGTCTGCCGGGTGGGGCTGGATTATCTTTCACCATGTTAGGGAACTGGTGATTTGTGAACTTTCCTTAAGATCACATGACGTTAGTTTGTTCCAGAACAAAACTGTACAAGGTATTTTCGTTGCTCTTCATATTTAAAGTTGTATTAAGCCATTCTTTATTCTGGTAATCTTTAAACACAGAAATATTATAATAACTGGTTAAGATGCATGCTCTCTTTCCAACTGCTTAATTTGTATATCTGTAAATAAACAGGAATTTTTTTTAACAAAAGCATTCTTCATTTTCAATACATTTTCCACAATGAAGTTGACAAAAAGCTCTGCTCCCTATGGCTCTGAGGAAGCAGGAGAGTGTGGAACAATGCTGTATCATTTCTACAGAAAGCCATTGCCCAGCTTTTGAAACCTCATCTCTTTCCTTTGGTTTGCCTTTTAAAACCCCAGCGATAATGAAACAGGCGAGGTGCGGCAAAGATCAAAATATAGCTGGAATACAGAATGAGAACAGGTGATTGATCTCTGAGTGAGTATCCAACAGGGCTCTGAAATTCTCAAGTGGGATTGCTTTTATTTTGCAAGAGGCCTGCTTCAGAAAGGATTTTCAAGAAGCTAAATGGTGCTGTTGGCAGACTGGGCCTGCTTTCTGGAGGACTGTGCTCTGAGAGGCATCAAATTTGGCAGATGTTGCAAAGCCACCTGATGGGGTTGCTTTCCACCTAACTTTACTAATGTGCATCGCAGTTTGAAATGACATGATACACATTAACTTTGTGCAAGTTCTCCAGTGAACCCCACAAAGATAAAACTGCTACTCCTTACTGCAGATTGAGGCCACCTTCATGGGAAAATGGAAAGGGACTCTGTTATGCAAAGGGAAGTCTGCAAGTTCTGAGTTCACTTCTGTATGAAAACTTCTGCATGTGAGGAGTCATAGCTCAGAGGCTTAGCATGCAACAGGCCCCAGGTTCAGTCCTAAAATTCCCAGCTCTGGGTTGGGAATTACCTGGAGATTTTGGGAGCAGAGCCTGAGGAGGGCAGCGTTTGGGGCATAATGCCATAGAGTCCAACTTCCAAAGCTGCCATTTTCTCCAGGTGAACTGATCTCTGTCACCTGGAGGTCAGGTGTAACAGCAGGAGATCTCCAGCCATCATCTGGAGGTTGGCAACCCTTTTCAATCTCCTACTTCTCCAGTTAACCTTCAACCTAGCCTCGGGGTGGAGGGAGGGCACACATATTGTATTTACTGTATATGTCCATCCCAAACCAACTTCCCATGTATTTGGGATAAAAATGAAGGGCTGTATCTCTCCACAAAAATGATTTCTGGATCACTATTTCCATAATAAACCCATAAGATAGGAAAAAATGCCTCAATCTGATATTAGTACCTAATGGGGTAAAAAGTATTCCAGTAGCAAAAGTGCATATATGGTCTGGGTTTATTTTCTGCCCAGGTGTTTTTGTTTTTTTACAAATATAAAGTAAGCTGTAAGTGGGGAGGGGGCATAGTATCACCAGATCTCATATCTCAGAAGCTAAACAAGGTTGACACTTGGATGGGAAACTCTTAAGGAAGGCTCTGCAGAGGGAGGCAATGGCAAACCATCTCTGCCTCTCACTTGTCTAGAAAGCTACTTGCTGGGGTTGGCATAAGTCAGTTGCAACTTGACTACAAGCTGTAAGTGGTAAATGGCTGTACTTTGGGGATATTGTACTACTGTCCAAGTGACAATGCTCTAAAAAGAAAAGGTTCTGGAGCTACTTTTCTCTGAGTTCTATACAAAATGCAACTGGGATATCAAATTCAACCAATGGTGTTTTCAGGGTTAAAAGGATCTCAGCAGAATGTGGGTTGGTGGGTGGGAGGGATCTCTGCTTTGGTGTCATGGTCCTGACTAGAGTAAACAAAACTAAGCTAGTATGGCACCCACCTCCACTTCCCTCCCTTAAGAGGCAAGATTTTCCTTCAAATTTCTTTCCGTTTTGCGACTGAGCCATCCTAGTTGATTGTTTTCTTCTTTCCTGAAGAATTCTGGCTGTTCCAGCCTGTCACGGTAGTTCCATAGTTTATTATTATTACAGCCCATGGCCAGCATAAATCGAAACAAACTAGTTTACATAAAATACAAAAAGTGCACAGCCATTTGTAGGAAATATTATAGTAAAATGTACAAAGACTTAAGAAAGAAGTATTTAAAAGAAGGGAACTTATAATATTCTTGAGGAGAAAAAACAGCAACAAAGAATGCAAAACCTAGGACATTATATCACTCCCCCATCACAGTATAATAGTTTGGCTGTTTGCTCAGCCCAGGAACCTAGGAGGAATGGGAGCTCCAATTAACTTATACAACTAAAATGGGACTCAAGAAGTTTTTATATTCCAAATTAAGAAAATATTTTATTCAATTTAGAGGGGTGAAAACAGGGGTAAATTTTCTGAGGTCTCAATATAGATAACTCTGAGGTAAAATCAGTACATGCACAGACTTTAGTTCTTATGTTTCAGGCTAATGAGAGTTTCTTAAGCTATTCAGAGTTACTTAAAATTGTTACATTGAGATGCTTTTGTTCCAGTGTTTTCCAAGCACTCCAGCACACTTTCTTTGAGTATTCACTGACTCTTTTAGTTTCTAGAAGGCTGTTACACTCTCTCCAGTACCCAGACCCCTTCTCTTGAAACACCAGTACTCATCTTGAATTTTTAACTGACTCTTAAGGTCTCTAAAGGCAGTTTCTAACCAGACCAGGGATCTCTGCACTCTTCAGAGCTATCATCCTGTTTAGACTAGATAGGAAAATTCCTTCCTTTCTCTAGAAGATCTATCCCCTTTCTTTGGTCCAAATGGGAGTCTCTGTCTAACTACCCATTCATCCTTGCCAACTTTCCCCAGTTCACCTGTCTGTGTTAAACTGCTCTCAGTCAGGGCTGAATTCTGAAACTATCAGTACTTGATTCTCCTCAGCTAGGGCTGAAATCAGATTGAATTCTCCTCAGCATCCAATTCAGAAGTCTATCACTGCTTAGCTGATGTTAACCAATCAGATTTCTTGAAGCAGCCTGTCACTCACGGTTCTCTGTCTCTGTGAAGAGTTAACCCTTCACAGTCCTTTATCTGTTTGTACAGCACTTCCAAGCTTTTAAAAGTGCAGTCCATCACAACTAGAAAAACCAGTGGTCTGCCTAGGGGTGTAAAAAGATACTGTTTTTGTTAGAAGCTTTTTCATATTTGAGTTGCAGTTCATTCACTTATTTTATGACATTAATATGTCATATGTAAACAATCCATTCATCTAATGGGACCTGATTCTGTAAAATATTGTTAGTATGGTCAGGACAAAGAGAACTGCTGTATTGTCCTGAGCCTGGAGAAGCCATATCAGAAATTTGTATTTTCCCATCAAAACAGTATGCTTGCAGAATTCAGTAACATCCCCTGGGACTTCACTTCTCCTTTATATGCATTTCACTTGTCCTTTATAGAACTTGAACCTGTGATTCCTTAGTCCTTGCACTGAATCTTCCCCATAAAATACACACATTTTCAGAATTATTTGTGTCCATATTTTTTTTTAAAAAAACATACTACACCTGCACTCAGTACAGATGTATCTACAAAACCAAAAGTGCAGAGAGAGAGAGAACAGAACCTCTTAAATAAAATATAATGGGTTGGATCCAGATTAAATTTTCCAGTGGCAGAGTGGAACTTTCCAGCTTCTCCCCTCCCAATTCAGCCCACAGATTTCTATGAAATGCTGTTCCTGGGGGGGGAGTAAACCCTGAGGAATGATATAAGAGGAGTTTGCAGCTGGAAGGGGGAATCAGTGGAAATGGCCAATTTAGTCTGGTTCCAACCCAATGACTCTAAATGAGATCCCTCTTTAGCAGGGCTATGCTTAGATGAAGCATAAATAAATGCCTGCATGAACATATCGGCTAAAGTGGATGTTCTGAATTCTCTGAGAAGCTACAAGCAACGTTTGCTAGAAACAAAAGGTTAAGTCTGTTGAAAATTGCAAGGCTGAAATGTGGGCCAGCCTAATCCTCGGTACAAGTATACCTTGCGGTTCCCTGAGAACCAACAGAAAGGCACTTTTGAAGTATTGATTAACTGTATTGTGCCTGATGATTGTATTTTATGTTAGTAGATGCTGGGGCACCTGTGGTCCCTTGATTACTAGGAAAAAGGTCCTTTCCATAAGCTCCTTGAGGTTGACCGAAATGGGCCTAGTGCATTCTCAAATTTAGAACTGGATCCAAACACTTCCTTATAGCACACAGTAACAAGACAATAAGAAAGCAGCAACTCCTTTCCCTGAGGGGAATAAAAATGGCCAACTACTTCAAAAGAAAAGGCCAATGGTTATGTAGGAAATAATTTGCCTTAAGAGGAATTGAGTTGAAATTATTTCTAATGAATAATGAATTACTTATTTTTAATGAATAAGTAATTCATAAACCTTTCTTGCAAGTGATTTCAGTGTCTTTACAATACTATCAAGAAAAGTGTGTAACTCATCCAGAAACCATGGACTCAAGACACAAGTATGTTCTGCAACAAACATCCCTAAATGCATGCAAGTTACTGCTAACAGGCAGCTGGCCTTGTTTATCTTCACCTCTGCATAAAACAATGCTGAGAGATATTAAACATCATGCAGTGGGGGTTGCCACTCTGGGCTGGGAAATCCTGGAGATTTGGGGGAAGAGCCTGGGGACGGCTGGGTTTGGGAAGGGGAGGAACCTCAGTGGGCTAAAATTCCACAGAATCCCCCCTCCAAAGCAGCCATTTGCTCCAGGAGAGCTGATCTCTGTAGTCTAGAGGTCAGTAGTAATTCTGGGAGATCTCCAGGCCTCATTTGGATTTTGGCAAGCTTAAGTCAAAGGCACCTCTCAAAACTTCAGCTGGATCCCCCAGCCCTCCTCACCTCCGCCACCTGGTTTCAGCAACAGTGGGGTCTGCTCTTTAGCCTCGGCTTAGTCATTGATTCTGAAGTGAGGAGGGGAACTGTTAGCCGAACTGCCTTATTTTTTTATCAAGCTTGAGGAATTATGATTTAAAAAGGGCAATTGGCATATAGCATAGGGACATAACCTGTGTATACCAGAGTCAGAATTCCCAGAGCCCGTGAATAGCTGAGGAGATCAAGTTGCCATGATAACTGGTCTTTTACTTAAAGATTCTCAAGCGTACAGTTATAACTAGCACACATATACACACAATACAGAACTAGGAAAAGAAAGCGACTTTTGTATTAGCCATGTTAGTCTGAAGCAACAGAACAAAGTTTGAGTTCTGTGGCAGCTTCAAGATCAACAAAGTTTTATTCTATAGACTTCCACAGATACTTCAGCATGGAGGGTAGGTTTTTCAGTGACTTCAGGCCACAATGACTAAAGGGAATTTCCATATTCAGAGGCAGTAAATCTCTGAATACCAGTGCCAGAAGGCAACATCAGGAGAAGGCCTCAGCATCTATGCCCTATTGTTGGCCAGTGTGTGAGAAAGGATGGTGGAGTAGATGGACCACTGATCTAATTTCTTACATTCTTAAATTTTTAAAAAATGACCAACAACAGCTGTTAAAATTAACCCTGGAAAACTTTTAGGTCATGTGCTACCTTGTTTGTCAATATCACCAAACAAAAATCTTTTTTTTTTTCTAAAGTGCATTTGCTTTGTAGAAGGTAATTTATAAACTTTTCAGGTGTGCCGTCTGCCTGGCAGAATTTGCCACCAGCGGAAACCTTTATCTGCACCGTGCAGCATGATAACAGTTGTCATGGATGTTTGTTTCCAGTTTGAGATTTTAACTGCTCTTCAGAATTTGATATATCTATATATTAAAATTAATGTCATTTCTGTTTGTATGAAACGAGAAGAAAAATACGGGGAATAATAAAACGGAATGTTAAGGCAGAGAAAGAGGTAAGAAATGGCACAGTGCAGAGTAAGTCGGCTACAGCTCATTTGCTGCTATCATTTTCCTGTTAACCTTCAGGGACCCTATTTTTATTTTAGTAGTACTCATTAGGGTATAAAGTTTAATGATAAGCCTTAAAAATCAAGAAGTTAGCGGCAATGCAAAAAGAACGGGAACGGAGTTTGCCACACACATATTTCATGCATCTGTGATTTTGAATGTTGGAGAATTTATGATAATACATAACAGTTTACCGGGGAAACAGTGCATTTCCATTAGACTGACATAATCAACATATCGTGGTATTCTGTACAGTCCTGGATAGCTGAGTTAATAGCGGGAAATGTATTTGGGAATAGGACATGATTTAGAATGAAAGAGGTGGCTTCATGTATTGGATTTTGAGCGGAGTAGCAGCCTCCACTGACGTCCCTGCCTTATTGCCACGTCTTCCTTTGCCACCTCTGCCTGGAAATCCAGGACAGAGTAAAAGGTAGATGTGAGAACAAATCCTTTGCCAAACAGCAATCTAACAGTGTTCCTGGTCTGAGAGAGCCCTGGTGCTTTTCTTTGCTCTCCTTATGGTTTTGTTCCACTTCTGAGTGGGTAGGGTAGGCAGATCCCCTGGTGGATGCAGGGGTCCCCCCCACCACACCCTGCCCCCCAGCCATCAATAGACTGGCCAGTGGAGGAACTTAACAGGAGAAAGAGAAAGGCCTAGGCCACATTGCCAACATCTCATCAGAAGTGATGTCATAGTGCCAGTGATGCCCAGGTGGTGTTCTGGTATTTGGGCAAAAACTCTATGGTAGAAGCAATTTTAACCATAGAGTTTTCATCCAGCTATCAGAGCATCACCCAGAAGTTGCTGGCATGATGATATCACCCATGGTTAGGGTTGCCAGCCCAGTGGGAGGGATGGGATTTTTACGATAAAGATTTGTGAATTCTTAGAGTATTGTGGTGTCACTTCCTGGTACGAACCACATGTGACATCATGCTGGCATACAGACACTGCCAGTTGGGATGGTTGCTTTCAGTATGAATGGGGACAGTTTATAATCTGAGCTGGAAAAGAGCTCGCAGTTTTACAAAAATTGCATTGTTCTCTAGTTTTGTAATCTAGTCCAATTGCATAATTCATTGGCTGTTTTATATGATTTAATTTCATTGTTTTAATATTTGTCTTGGGTCTTGAGGAAGACAGACTACCAGTGAAGTAGGCAAGTAAATAAATGAACTGTATTTCCCTGGAGAGGTGGAGTGGTTTGTGGAGGGTCTTGTTGGAGGAAGTCAGGTGGGTGGGCAGTGGATTAGGGATGACTTTTCAATGAAGAGCAAGTTCGGAATTCTTGTGGAAAAGTTTTCTAATGTCACTCATAATTTTCTGGACCCTTTCCTTTGTGAGCCAAACAATGTTAACCCATGGTGTCATCCTAAGAAGAATTACAAGAACTCTATCTAAGTCAACAGGGTGAGCAGGGTGTAACTCTGCTCAGGATGGCACTACCATGCACTCAGTCAAGACTCATCTTTATAACAGAAGATCCAGCCTGAAATTATTTCAGAATTTTAAATACTAGTCTAGTTATCTGTCCTTATGATCAGTGTTGCATAGGGACCAAAACATGTTATATTTATACACAAGAATCATCTGTGTCATTTTTGTTATTTTGGCTCTTCTTCTGAGTTCAAGACAGAAAATGAAATACCCCCCTCTGTAGCAATTATCAAGGTCTTTACCACCCTACTTCCATACCCTTTTAGTGTCTGCAAGTCCTCTGAGCAGAAATAGCGTGGAGCATTTCCACAAATTTCTCTATTGTTTGGCTCAATATCCTGTGGCCAGTTCCTGGCTGAGACTATTTGCTTCTAGTTATTGCTCCTTACCTTGTCCTCTGTTCCAACTGCATATTCCTAGCTTTTCAGTTAGCTTACCATGCTCCTAATAATGGTGTCCTCAAGCACCCCTGCTCATTACAGAATTTCCTTGTCTTTCCTTGGACACTCTTAGATATTGGTGTAATGTTCATTATAATGGAGCAGCCCAAGGCCCCAGAGGCTTAGAGATAATAATAATAATAATAACAATAACAACAACAACACTCTCCCCGTAAGGGCTCAGGGTGGTTAACAACAACTCATAAATACAGTTCTGTCTGTCTGTCTGTCTATCTATCATCATCACCATCATCATCATCTATCTAATACATATATCTATATATCCACACATACAATAAAGTTTAAAACCATAAAACAGCAATAATTAACTAATCAGATGGCGTTGAATATTCCATATCCCTCTCTAGAGGGGAGAAGATGGGGAGGCCAAGCTTGTTGGCAAACTGTTGCTGTCCTCAGCCATAGGTCTGGCAAAATATCTCTGTCTTACAGGCCCTGCAGAACTGCATTAGGTCCCGCAAGGCCCGGATGTCATTAGGCAGAGAGTTCCACCAGGTCGGCACCAGAGCCTAAAAGGCCCTGGCTGAGGACTGCCGATATTTCCGGAGCATAATGCCCTTTGGGGGAGGAGTAGATAGGGAGGGATGGTCCTGTAGATACGCAGGTCCCAGACTGTTCAGGGCCTTGAAGGGCAGTACCAACACCTTGAACCTGATCTGGTACTCAATGTGGAGTCAGTGCATCTAGTGAAGCACTGGTTGAACATGTGCTCTCAATGGGGTTCCAGTAAGGACATGCACCACTGCATTCTGAACAAGCTGTAATTTCCTGACCTGTCTCAAGGGCAGCCCTGCATACAGCAAATTACAGTAGTCTAGTCTGGAGGTCACTGTTGTGTGGATTACTGTGGCTAAGTCAGGGTGGGGCAGGAATGGGGCTAGTTGCCTGATCTGGTACAACTGAAGAAATGTCAGCCTGGCAACATTTGTGATCTGGACCTCCATAGATAAGGAGGCAAATAGGTACACACTCAGGTTTTTGGCAGCTGGTTGTCTTGGAGCCGGGACTTAAGAGCTTAGCATTTGGGTGTTGTGCTCTTGCCTATAGTCTAGGTTTTGCATACAGAGTGGGATCTCTTATCTTCTCCAAGAGAGTTTAATTAGCATTGAAATTACATGGCATGTTTTGAACAATATGCCTCTTTTGACAGCTGAGTTTGTCTCACTGATAAGCCAGTTGGTGCTGTGCACTGAAAAAGGTATGCAAAAAAGGAAATAATATCGAGTTGCACCAAATTAGTCTGTAGTTTCTACATGGCTGTAGAAGCTACCCATTTTGACAGGGAGATCCCCCCCCCAAGAAATAAATGGCAGATTAGACCCAGATAGGACCCGTGTATCTTTGGGACTGTCTCTCCTGGTATACCCCCAGAAGAGCATTACACTCAGCTGATAAGAACTTGCTTGCGGTCCCTGGCCCAAGAGATATCCAGCTGTCCTCAACCAGGCCCAGGGCTTTTAGTGCCCTGGTCCCAACTTGATGGAACTCTCTGCTGAGAACATCAGTGCCCTGTGGGACCTGATACAGTTCCACGGGGGCCTGTAAGGCAGAGAGGTTCTATCAGGCATTTAGTTGAGGACAGCAACAGTGTCCATCTAGCTGGCACTCTGACCCCCTCCCCCCTGCAAGGTGGTACCAAAACTGGAAACTTCTACTGCCGTCTCTTTAAATCTAATGTTACATGAATTGTCTTGCAATTTTAATGTTTTTATTCTTATGATATACAGCAGTTCTGTGGTCAGACCACCATGCCCTGAGGGCCCAAGTGAATATGTCACCCCAACCCTTTTTGGGTGGCGAGCATATTTCGGCTCGCTCGTGGAGCCAAATGGACCCATTGGGCTTCAGGTGGCTCTCCGGGACCCATTGCCCCCTGGCTGCTTGCTAGATGAACTAGTTGAGGATTGGCACAGCTGACTCTTGGCGGTCATCAACGGGATCACTCCCAGACACCCTCTGCACCCTTGTTCTAGGATGGCTCCATGGTATACCCAGGAGCTGATGGAATGAAGGCTCAGACAGCTAGAGAGACAGTGGCAACATGTTTGTGATGAGGCAACAAGAGCATCCTATCGAACATTTATGAGGTCGTATGAGATGGCAGTCAAGGCTGTGAAGAGGGAGTTCTATGCAGCCACGATTGCATCTGCAAGCTCATGCCTGGCACAATTGTATAGAATGATTCAGTCTTTAACAACTCTGCCACAGGGCAGACAAAATACTAGGGAATTGGATATAGGCTGTGAGGCTTGTTGCTCCGCCACGACCTCCTGGCCACACTTGAGACAGTGAGTGAACTCGAGCCTCCATGCATGTCTTCTGGTCCCATTCGGGATTATTTCAGTCCACTCAGCCTAGAGGACGTTGATCTCAATGGTACGCCCAACCACATGCAGCCTTGATCCATGCCCCTCCTGGCTAATTAAAGCTGGCTGTGAGGGGTTTCGAGGCACCCTTAGGGACATTATCCACATGTCCCTCTCTGAGGGGCTGTTCCCAGGGGCTCTCAAGGAAGTGATGGTCTGCCCTCTCCTTAAAAAAAAAAATAAAAAAATCTTTAGACCTGGCCAAATTGGCCAACTATTGGACGGTCTCCAATTTGCCCTATCTGGGCAAGTTAATAGAGAGGGTGGTGGTGATACAGTTGCAGAGCTTTCTGGATCACACTTCCACACTGGATCCCTTCCAGTCCAGCTTCCACCCAGGTCACGGGACGGAGACAGCACTGGTCGCTCTCACAGACGACCTCCGGAGGCATCTGAATTGAGGCAGGATGGTGGTGCTGCTGCTGTTGGACTTATTGGCAGCATTCAACATGGTCGATCATTGGTTGCTCGCCCACTGCTTCACCAACGTGGGGATTCAGGGGCTTGCCTTGCAATGGCTCGTCTCCTTTCTCCAAGGTTGGGGACAAAGGGTAGCACTTAGAGAGAAGCTGTCCTGAAGGCACTCACTAATTTGTGGAGTGCCACGAGGGGCAGTGCTCTCCCTGATGCTATTCAACAACTATATGCACCCCCATGCCCAGATTGCCTGGAGGAATGAGCTAGGGTGTCACCAATAGGCAGATGATATCCAGCTCTATCTGCTGTTGGGTGGTCAGTCTGACTCTACCCCGGAAAATCTGGACCGGGCATTGCAGGATGTGGCAGGATGGCTTGGGCCCCTCCACCCACCCCAGGGGAACTGATCTCTGTCATTAGATCATTTGTAATTCTGGATGCTCTCCAGGCCCCACATGAAGGTTGGCAACCCCTTTATACCCTGTTGTAAAGGGAACTTAGGAAGATTCTCTTGGGTTCTTCAAATAATTGACCCCAGCTGCTTGTGAAAGAACTCAAGATTTTACTGACATATGTAGCATTTGGGCCTAGAGGCCCTAACTGCAGCAATTCCAGTCCAGCTTCTTCTTCCCAGACACCAAATGGACTCTCCCCCAAACATTAACTCTTTCTTAAAATTTTCACCCCTTGTAGAACAATGTATTTTTGCTTAGGAGTATTTTATATTCTCTGAGGCCGTTCTGTTCTCTAGATACCAGTTTGAAGTCAAAGAGATGCAAATCAAGCCAAATACCTGAAACCTTTCCCAAATCATTTAATACCTTGTACAAATTAGAATGTGGCTAAACAGGAATGATTCTTACACTGTGGTCCTAAGCAATTGCACTCTTCTAAATCAATTAGCATTGCCAAGCCACCTGGTAACTGGTGGGAGAACTGGGGGCGGGGCTATGGCGTGGAGGTGATTGTTGCAAGCACAATGACATCATTTCCAGGTACAACCTGGAAACAATGGCAGTAGCTTTAGTCATCACCAGAAACTTTATGGTAAAGCTTTCACATGTGTGGATATTACTAGAGCTACCCTTTGTCACTTCAAGGCATTGGTGGCACCAGTGAAGTGTGTGGGTGTGTTTAAATTCCCCTGCCATCACTTGGTGTGATAGCAGGCAGTGAGAGCTCAGAGTTCCCAGCCTCCAGGTGGGGCCTGGATATCTCCCTCTTTTACAACAGATCTCCAACTGACAGAGATCAGCTCCCCTGGAGAAAATGGCTGCTTTGAAGGGTGAACTCTATGGCATTGTACCACCCTGAGGCCCCTCCCCTCCCCAAACCCTGCCGTCTCCTGGATCCATCCCCAAAGTCTCCAGGTATTTTCAACCCAGACCTCGCAACCCTGCCTAAAATCACCAGAAATTAATGGGGTTTACTTAGTTGTATGTCTGGATCAGTTACACTTCAGACCTAAACCTAATTAATTCAGGACTCTTAAATCTAGGAAGAAATTTGGATGGGGAGAACTTTGGATGTGTCCCCACCTGGTGGAAAAATATATGCCACTTGCAGTTTCTCTTGAAAGTCTGTAAACGATACGTATTTCATGTTTTGAAGGAAACCGAAATGCATACATAAGCCGTCAAAAAAAATAAATTTGCTTTGATGTCCTGTTTTTCCTAGATATCTGTACAGTTGTTGACCACAATGCCTCTATATCCAGTGCATGCATAATGATTGGTTTTCAGAGCTTTGTATTTGCAGATGGATAATGATTGTTGAGTTGCAGATAATTGTCTTGACCTTTCGCTTTATTCCTCAGAACTGCCTGCATAGAGGGAAGGCTATTACCCTCTGTAATAATGCCATGGATACTTCAAAGGTCATTTCATAAAGCACAGTTGTACAAAAGATGTTCATCATATTTCTAATAAGGCCAACACATGGTCAGATTCTCGCATCAATAGAGCTATCATCTGAACTTCAGCCAAAGCCATCCCTAGATTCATTCATGGGAAGCTCATTTGGAAAAGCAGATATATTTGAAGGAGAGCAATGATGAAATGTGGTTCCCCCCCCTTGAACTATTTCATACAAATATAAACTTGGATGCTTTTTAACCTTCTTTTTTAATAGGATGAAGATTCTGACTTATTTGTTTGATGTCCCAGGAGCCAAAACATTCAATCTCTGGTGATGGCCCTGAAGCATCTGCAAAAGTGTCGTCTGTGCTTCACAGCTGCTTGGGGGAATGCAACTGTGTCTGGGAACACTCAGAGGATATTGGTATATGTATATGAAAATGCTGGGAGAGGGTTGGGGAGAATGGACCACCAGTGAACCATGTCTGACGGGCAGACTGGTTGTTCTTGATGGGTAAGCTTGTTTCCCAAAGTGGGACCTGAGTTTTGTTGGCAGAGTTTAAATATGCAAAGAAATTGGAGCACTGACTGTTCAGAGAAAAATAAGTAGGTTTATTAAAGAAAGACACACTGTTATTGAAAACAGAAGAGTGAGAACCTTAATTGTCTAACCTAACTGCCCGAAGGAGGAACAACAACAAGGAGGAAGCTCTGCAGGAGAAGGAAGTCTCCAGAAGAGCCAATCAGGAGACAGGAAGGACTTAATTTGAAATTATGGGAAGTCCCTAATCTAGCTATGCTAACTAGCAGTCTTTCAGCTGTCCCCCTCTAGGGTGATCTTCTGATCCTCTTCATATAGATGTATTTATAGACCTTGTATACTCCAACAAGTTTCATATCAAGGATATGAAATATCCTTGAAATGGAGATAGGGAACTAAGAGCTTTGGTTAAGGTAGGGATGAGCAAATTTCCCTAATTCTGTACCATACTATTCCTGGAATTTCATTTTTCTCTCAATTCAATTCCTCCTTAATTCTGGCTTCACTAGGAGAATTTCTAAAGTCCTGGAAATGAAGCATGCATAGATTTCTACAGCTTTCACTTCCTTCTGTTCATGTATATTGTTCCCCCATTCTGTGTTTCCAAAGCACATGTGCATCATGATAAAACTGCAGAAAAGCATCTTTCATGCAATCATAAATGCAATTGCATGAGTTCTTTTCATCCCTATCACCTTCCCCAATCGAAGACTCAAGACTCTGAGTTTAACTAATTTATGTAAGTGGATGCGCAATGTCACATGAACTGCTGTTTAGGGGCAGGCTGCTCTACATGGCCTATGGCTACTGTCATTTAGGCAATTTCACTGTGCTGCAAATGTGGATGGCAACTTATTGCTGACTTTGCTTATCCTCACCTGCGCACTAAATGTGTTGGTATGTGCTAGACTTCATCTTACTCCCTCACTGTGCCACACAGATTATTAAATGTTTGGTCAATGCTGCTCAGCAGCAAGGGCATTCCCTCTCAAACATACCCCACTATGAACAAATGGTGAGCTGTTGCAGGAATGCCTCTTCATTGTATAATGTCTCAGCATGTTCATCAATTCACTCTTCCAGTCATGTCTCAGTGGGAGTCCATCTGCTTGGCATGCAGAAGGTCCCAGGTTCAATCTCCAGCATTTTTAGTTACAGGATTTGGCAGTAGGTGATATGAAAGACCTCTGCCTAAGATCTGGAGAGCCTTGGCCAGTTCAAATAGCAATATTCGTTTTAGCAAACTTGATAGGGACTATCAAAGGAACTATCCTTTATGAAGAATAATATTGGATTACCTACTTATTGCAGGGAGCCTTATTTATATTTGACACTGTAGACAGGGATTTCTATTCAAAATAGCATTTTTACATGGTTTTATTCAGAGAACGACAATATACATTGCCAGTCAGCAGTCTTGAATCTGGGGAACCAAGTTTGATTTCCTGTTCTTCCACACGAGGTCGGTCGGGTGACCTTGGGTTAGTCACAGTTCTCTTGGAGCTGTTCTCTCAAGAGTGATTGTTTCAGAGCTCAGTTGGATGATCTTGGGTCAGTCACAGTTCTCTTGGAGCTGTTCTCTCAAGAGCAATTCTTTCGGGGCTCTCTCGTCCCCACCTTCCTCACAGGGTGTTGGTTGTGGGGAGAGGAAAGGAAAGGAAGAAGTTTGTAAGCACTCTGAATGAAGAGCTGAGGATGAATCCAGTCTCTTTCTTTTTCTTCTCTAGAATACTATAGAAGCCTTTAGTGGTATCTAACTGTAAACTACAAATAGAACAAAATTTGGGGTGGAGTAAAGCCAATGGGAACGGCAACTTGACACTGGGTAGCTTGACTGAGCACTCAGTGTGTGGGGTGAAATCAAGCATAATCTGAATGGAAAACAATAGAACTGAGGGTTTCCTTCTGTGAAAGAATCCTTGTCAGCAACATGTGCATTTGACAGTGTGAATGCTCTCTGAGTTGGCGAATTGACTTAGTCTTGGTCATGTGTTAGGATTCGAATATATCCATTGCAATACATCATTAGTACCTCTGTTTTCTGTTTTAGCAGGGATAAAGTGTGACTTCCAACCGGATGCTGTGATCTGGGACTTTGAAAGCTGGCACAACGTTACATGTCTTTGGTTTGGTCCTAATGAGCATTTTGCACAGATTTAATAACACATTTGTCTTTAAAGGGAGATCCAGTGAGCTGCCATGGCCTGCAAACGTGGCATTGGTCATGACGGGCTGTGGATGGTGCCGGCTGGAATGCCGCAGCAACAGGAAATGAGGCAGTTGGCTTCCAGGGAGTTTCCAGTGGGGGCTGTTCTGCCCACTCACTTGGCCAGTGTTAGATATGAGACTCAGGCAGCAGCTCTCTGAATAGTGAAATCAGCTTTATTTACAGAGGTTGGGCAAGATAGGACGACAGCAAAACTAGGGAGCAACAGGCTCCTTTTTAAACAGTCCGGGCTTGGTAAGCCACACTCATAAGTACAGACCAATCACAGTATGTACATAAAGACCAATCACCTTGTTTCCCTCCGGCACATATCTTGTTTCCTGATTGGACAACTACTCAGAGCGTCCAATCAGTTGGCATAGATTTAGATATCAGACTTTAATGGGAGTTGGAATCAAGCTCCTGCATTTATGTATCTGCATACAAAACAGCCAGGAAAGAAACTACTTTCAGGCCTGGCAGCACAGCCTTAGTCATGTATATGAGAATAGGTTCCACTGAAGCCTGTTCACATTACGGTGAATGAACATATTGCCTGCATGTATGTGTATACATCTGTTGTATGAAGGAGCCAGTGCACATTTACTGTGTGCTTGTCCTTGGTCTTTAGGATAGGAACCCAGTTTCTATAAGAAATGATAGGTTCTGTGCACTCTTCGGGGTAAAGTGTTAAAATTATACAGGTTTTTAAAGTAACACCACATTGTAGATTGGCAATATGTTTTGAAAGCTAAATTAACTTCTTGCTATGATGGGTCTTAGTGGTTATTAGAACTAGAGAAAATTAAATTAAATATCACCAAGTATTTCAAAATGCCTTAGTGGGGCAATCACTTGACTTTTAAAACAATGGATGCCTCCCTGTTCAGGTCAGCTTGCAAACAGTGGAAAGTTCTTTACAGAATTCCAAGGCACTGAGGGAGTGATCCAGCTTTCCTACTGATGTTGTTTCCACAGTTTGACAATCCAGTGGATCTGGAACTGGATCAGAGACACTCTTTTCTCAATTTTCTATCTGGGTGCAGGGTTGCCAAAAGATCCGAGAAATAAGTCCTGTCTGTTTAATAGAGACTAAATACGTGGAAAAGCGCAGCTGTAGTTAGTTCATGACATGGAGGTAGATAACATCATGGATGACTAACATCCCATGAGAGGGACAGGGCTTCTTTTTTCTCCAGGCAGTTGGCAATACTACCCAGGGACATCAATAATTATTTCATTTGATCAGTGCAAGCATAAGCCCTATGAACATTGTGTAGTGCCCTGCAAATCACAATGCCTGTGCAATGCAAACATTGCTGTGTAAATGTAGTGGAATTTCTAAAGCATTCTATGAATGTCTTGGGGAAAGGGAGCTCTGGAGGACCAGAGGCAACCCACTTCCACGACAGTGATAAAAGGGTCACAAGCTACCTGGGTATTGTGGCACTTCCGGTGTACTTTATGCACTTTAGGCTTGCTGATGGAATTCCGCTGGCAAGGCACCAGTTTTTGGGGCCGTTACGGCCTGGGCTTTGGGATTGTTGGGCCTTTCTGGAGTAGTTTGGTGCCCACTCCTGAGCGCCCCCCCTTGCTATATGGTGAGTTCGTTACATTGTTGTGTTCAGTTCATTTTCTTCCTAGATGCTGTGTTCTGTGGCAGGAGGAGATGGATTCTCATCTGCAGATGCAGCTCTATCTTTGGGCAGCTCATCGGGCCAATACATAGGCCATTGGTTCTCAAGCTTAGCCAGTGGGCCACTGGGAGGTGACGACCTGGGATTCCTGAAAGTGAAGGCCATAGTTTGGCAACCCCGGGATGATCTTTAGTTCATTCAGTGACAATGGCCAGATACAGAATTGTGTGTTATGCCATGCTTTTACGTCTGGGTGGCGTAGCACTTTAGACTCCAGTGGGATTGGGGGAGCTCGGCTCGAGGCCAGTGGGGAGCTCTGGAATAGCAAAGGTGGCCAGACACAATAATTGAATGGTTGGCCGTGATTACACGTCGGGTATGGCATAGCACTTTAGATCCAAAGGGGACTGAGGGAGCTCAGCGTAAGGTCAATGGGGAGCTCCAGAATAGCAAAGGTGGCCAGACACAGTAATTGGGTGGTTGGCCACAATTATACTCCGGGTATGACATAGCACTTTAGATCCCAAGGGGATTGAGGGAGCTCAGCATAAGGCCAATGGGGAGCTCTGGAATAGCAATGATGGCCAGGCACAGTAATTGCGTGGTTGGCCATGATTCCACATCTGGATGGCGTAGCACTTTGGAGCTCAGTGTAAGGCCAATGGGGAGCTCCAGAATAGCAACAGTGGCCAGGCACAGTAATTGCATGGTCGGCCACAATTACACACCTGGTGTGGCATAGCACTTTGGATCCCAACAGGATTGAGGGAGCTCGGTGCAAGGCCAATGGGGGACCTCCAGAATAGCAATGGTGGTAATTGTGTGGTCGGTCACAATTCCATGCCTTGTATGGCATAATATGTGGATCCCAACGGGATTGAGACAGCTCAGTGCAAGGCCAAGGGGGAGCGCTGGAATAGCACCGGTGGCCAGACACAGTAATAGTGTGGTCTGCCATGATTCTACGCCTGGTATGGTGAAGTGATGTGGATCCCAAGGGATTGAGAGAGCTCAGCACAGGCCAATGGGAGCTCTGGAATATTCTGAAGGTTAGGCTGGGTCACCTTTTGCCTCACCCCAGTTTGAATCTATAGGGGCGATGGCATTCACAGTTCTGAAAAAGGAAATAACATTTTTTCCTTCAGGATTTACAGCAAAAGCTAGGGTTACTTTTAGATATTTGAGTGGGTGCAGGGACCTAAGCAGAGGCTTCACCCTTGTGGTGGCAGAAGTAGGTCTTAGAGTTCATGTGGCTTGGGAAGCACCGATCAGCAATCCCGTCAGTCTGACAGGATCAGTCCTGCGGCCAGGGATGAGGATCGCAGACTGCCTTTGGGGATGGCCACGACGGATGCTTCACACAGGCCATGCGGTTGTGTTGGAGGGATCCTCAAGGCGCATCCCGATCTCTAGGCCTGGCTGGGTTTGCAAGCGACTTACAGTTGGCTCCAACCCGGGGCCATGGTGTCTTGCCCACTGTATGGTAAGGATGGGGTCAAGGTGACACCAGGCCTTGCCCGTGCTGTTGTTCACTGTTTGTCCTTGCCGTTACTTTCAGTTATGCTAAATAAAGTGGCCTTAGTTTAACCCAACCTTGGTTGTCTGACTCTTTCTTCCGTCTGGGGGGCAAATTTGCATATTTTTCAATAAAAATGTGTGTGTAGTATTTGTTCATGTCTTGCAGTTCTCAAACATCTGACATTTATTCTATGTGACTGTTATATTAAGGAAGTTTAGCAACCCCTGGGCTAGAACAACAACATCCCTTGCCCCAGTGGTCATGAATGGATTTCTGCATTTTCCTCCAGGCCCATATATACATGCAGATTTGCCCTTGTAGAAGAGTTAAAGAAGTCTTCTGAGAAGAAGAGTAGATGGACTCTTTCAAGAGCAGTAACTATAAATTCACTTACCAAAAGTGTGAAGCTCTTTGTAGAATGAAGGAAGCTTAATATAAACTGTGGGTTAAAAGTGGTGCAGGATATGGTCAGTGGCTTTCTAAGTGATTGATGCCAAAACTTTGTGCTGCACTATGAAGTCTTTGATGGGAGGAAAATGCTTTGGGGTTCGATGGGATGACAATATCTTAGATTTATTTATTTTTTTGCATATGTGATGGTCATCTAACAAGTCTGACAAATTAACTGTGCCTTTGCTTTAAGCGGTAGGTATTGGGTTTCTGAACAGGCGTGCTTGAGTGTTTTATTCGAAGATATGGAACATTTTTCCCTGAAGAAACATTTCTGTAGATGTACAAGAAGATGACCTTTCAAAATGAGGATGGTGGGATGTGAATCGATTCTCCTACTTTATGGGGCAGTAAATGAAACTTTTAAAAAACAACCATGAACATCCTATCTTGGTGTTCTGTTGTAATTCAAACACTTAAGAGAGCAGCAGTAAGTATACAAGTTAAGTTTAGTGGTGATACCCACATTTATTTTTCTCTCCTGAAAATGTCTCCTGTAGTCAGGTTATAAAGTAATCCAGATTTAAAGTTTAGAGGATGGACGTAGGTCATGACTCGAAGACGCCATTAAAAACTTCATTCCTTTGTTGTCTTATGCCGGGAAAAATGTAGTATCATCTTCCTCCATATTGTAATATTAGCATATTGTGAGGTTTCCTGCCCTGTTCCTTCCTATCATTGGCTGCTGCTGGAAGGGCAGATTAACAAATACTTAAAATGAAGGTATTGCACATGAGTAAGATGATAATTTCCATAGGTGAGCACAACCCATTGGTCAGTGGCAGCCTCTTCTCACCACATAACTCTGATGCACAACCAGCATAGCATGGTTGTTAGGGTGCCTCTAACATAGGATGGTGGCCACAACCACAAAATGAGAATCAAACAAACATTGCAGTGGCAGCTGCCGCTGAAACAATGTTGTTTTAATTTGCATAGTTGATCAGACCTTCAGTGGCCAATCAGGAGTTCTTTTGGGCAAGACCCCCCACCTGGCCCCACCCACTTCCAAAAAGCCTCACCTGGTGAGCACCAAAAAAGAGAGAGGAGGAGATTGCACTTATACCTTAAGAACATAAGAGAAGCCAATGTTGGATCAGGCCAATGGCCCATGCAGTCCAACACTCTGTCATGCAGTGGCTGAAAATTCCAGATGCCATCAGGAGGTCCACCAATGGGGCCTTCATTCGGAGTCACAGAGCGGCTTACAATCTCCTTCTCTTCCCCTCCCCATAACAGACACCCTGTCAGGTAGGTGGGGCTGAGAGAGCTCTTTTGAGAACTGCTTGTGAGAGAACAGCTCTGAAATGACTTGTAACTGACCCAAGGCCACACCAGCAGCTGTATGTGGAGGAGTGGAGAATCAGACCTGGTTCTCCCAGATCAGAGTCCATGCTCCTAACCACTACACCTAACTGGCTCTGAAAGGTGTTGGTGGGTGCCATACAGAGGTTTAAATCCAGATCTGCTATGAAAGCTCATTGGGTGACCTTGGGTCAGTCCAACCTATTTCAGAGGGTAAAATGGAGAAGTTACTTTGGGTTCCCATTAGGAAGTAAAGCAGGGTATAAATACCTACCTAACTAAATACATTAGACTTGAATAAATATTCCCCACTTTATTTGTCTCTACATCCATATATATTTCTGTCAGTGGTATTGGTTCTTCCATGTTCCTGTGGGTTTTGTAGTTTCATTTGTATAGTGTGTACACATTGCACTATTTTTATGCACATTTTGTGCAGTATTTACATCCACAATTTTGACATATATGCATAAAATATATGCATAATTTGTAATAATTATTTTAGTAATGTACAACCAATGTTGAGAAGTGTGTACATTTTACAGGGGAAAATATGACATAAATATAAAGGTTTGTGGATTTGACTTGCACAAGGGAGAAGCAAAATCAAAATATGGATGGTTTTTTTTTCAAAAAAACAGATAATAAATTTGACATAATCCCAAATGATAATGGGTGTGCATTTGCAAATAGGTCCTTATAAATTTATTTTAGTGAATGTTCAGTATAAGCTCTTTTTTGTTTCACCTATTTTTTATTGCTGATGTTCTCAATTCATTTGTTCGGTCTATGGCATTTATATGATATTTATATACTCTATCCACTAATATACCAAAGTAATGAAAAAAGTTGTTAAAATGATTACATTTCTTGAAAAAAAAATGATGCAAGGAAACAGAAACTTCTTGTTTCAGTTCACACAAGTCATAAATCAAAATGGGGATTTTCAAGCCAAAATGGTGTGGCTGCAGAATTTGGTATCATTGCTAGTAAGCTAATAGGCCATTTATTATATTTTGCCTATGGTCCTGGAGACAACTTGAAAGTCTTCAATTACAGTCATTTTCAATCAAGAAAAAACACCCAATGCAACCCTGTTTGCTATTGGTGACAGCTAGATGTGGAACCCTGGTCTGTTTGCTGTCAGCTGGTGAGTCATTTTGTATGACAAAGAGAGCAATCCTAAGTGGGTCTACTTAGAAGTAAGCCCAATTTGATACTCAAAGCAGCTTATAATCACCTTCCCTTCACCTCCCCACAACAGGCACCTTGTGAGGTAGGTAAGGCTGAGAGAACTATGACTGGCTCAAGATTACCCAGCAGGCTTCATAAGAACATAAGAGAAGCCATTGATGGATCAGGCCAATGGCCCATCCAGTCCAACACTCTGTCACACAGTGGCCAAAAATACCAGGTGCCATCAAGAGGTCCACCAGTGGGGCCAGGGCACTAGAAGCCCTCCCACTGTTGACCTCCCCAAGCACCAAGAATTCAGTGTATCACTTGGGCTGCTAGTGTCCTGGCCCCACTGCTGGACCTCCTGATAGCATGTGGTATTTTTGGCCACTGTGTGACACAGAGTGTTGGACTAGATGGGCCATTGGCCTGATTCAACATTGGCTTCTCTCATGTTCTTATGTTCTTATGCCCCAGAGTCCCTGTCTATACCTTGTCGCTAATAGCCATTGATGGACCTCTGCTCCAGATGTTTATCTAATTCCTCTTGAAGCTATCCATGCTTGTCGTCCCCACCACCTCCTGTGGCAGTGAATTCCATGTGTGAATCACTCTTTGGGGGAAGAAGTACTTTTATTTATTTATTTATTAGCTTATACCCCACCCTCCCCGCAAAGTAGGCTCAGGGCAGCTTACATTCATTAAAACATATTACATAATATATAGATAGCAATTCAAATCTGATAAAATCAACATAAAATAATTCAATGTTTCACTAATTATACAAGATGGCATACTTTTTGTAAGTTTTCCATTTCTTGATGTTCTTCACACAAGCCGGCCATCACAGCCAAGAGTTGGTGGTGATAGTGGGGGCGGCTCCTAGTTAAAAGCCTGGTGGAAGAGCTTCATCTTGCAGGCCCTGCAGAACTCCTTAAGATCTAACAGTGAAGGGCACACTAGAAGAAGAAGAAGAAGAAGAAGAAGAAGAAGAAGAAGAAGAAGAAGAAGAAGAAGAAGAAGAAGAAGAAGAAGAGGAGGAGGAGGAGGAGGAGGAGGAGGAGGAGGAGATTGGATTTATACCCCACCCTTCACTACACAAAGGTGTCTCAGAGCGGCTTACAAACTCCCTTCCCTTCCCCTCCCCACAACAGACACCCTGTGAGGTAGGTGGAGCTGAGAGCTCTTGACAGAAACTGCTCTTTTTCAAGAACAGCACTTATCAGAACTACAGCTTGCCCAACGTCATCCAGCCAGGTGCAAGTGGAGGAGTGGGGAATCAAACCCTGTTCTCCCAGGTTAGAGTCCGTGCACTTAACCACTACACCAAACTGGCATTAGACACCCACTACATTTGTAATGTCCCACTACTTGTGCAGACAAACTTGCTTGGACATCCTTTAAACTAGAATGCACAACCAGATTTTTAATACTCTTTGTGCATCTAAAACCTATATAAAGTGGATTATCACATCCAGGGATATCACTCAGTAGGTACCAGTGCTTTAAAATGTTTCTATGGCCCTGGTCACATGGGAGGATTTGCCCTGCGGGAGGGACAGATCAGGGGCACATCAAGCGGGCACAATCATACCACAACATCTGGGAAGTGGTGTGCACCCATCCCCGATCCGTACCTTCCAGCCGAAAACCTGCCACAAAAAGGTAGCACCAAAAGAGTACTACCTAAGAGTTGATGCGCAGCACGGGCCAGTGTCTGATCGCTGACGCACCTGTCTCCCTGCAGCATACAGAGGCCTTGCTCACCAATCTGTGGCTTCCCCCTGGCATCTGATCATGTCGGGGAGCAACTGTGTGGCGGCTCGGGGATCTGTCTGATCCCGCTGCCACACTTCTCTTTTGATGCAGCTCAAAAAAGCCACACTTCAGCCGCACCTTTTCCCCCAGTGTGACCGGGGCCTATGTATCACATTAGACATAGGGGTAAAATCAAAGGGACTTGTTATACTATCCATGTTAGATTTTTCCCAATTCCTGAGAATACTTGCCCTTACTACACTGTCTGCACAGTCCCTTGCTCATTGTATAATATTTTCTGAATTTTGGGATATGATATTGATATGCATAGAATGAATTGTTTGTATTAATTTGTTTACATTAATCGATACTGAAGTTTGCTGAATGTTTGACTTCTTTCATAGTTAATTTTTCACGATTGCCCTTGTTGCCTTGCTCGATCTTTTTGTGATTCTGTTTTGGTTGTTACTACCTGGAGGCTGACAACTCTAGATATCTCCCTTGATCACTACAGTATTGCATTGAAACAGAATCCTTTAAGACATAATCCTCCATGTGAAGTTCAGATGCTGAATCATTTTACCATCTTACCATAGAGTTGCCAATTTATGGGTTGGGAAATCCCTGGAAACTTAGGGGCGGAGCCTGAGGAGGGCAGACTTTGTGGAGGGGAGGGACCTCAGTGGGTTATAGTGCCATAGAGGCCACCCTCCAAAGCAGCCATTTTTCTTCAGGGGAACAGATCTTTGTGATCTGGAGATCAGTTGTAATTCTGTGGAATCTCCAGGCCTCACCTGAATTTTGGCAACCCTAATTGCCACACCTGTTTCACTAGGGGAGGAGAGAAGGGAGAAAATAGTGGAAAATTCATGGGGTGGATCCAACCAGTTTTTATTCTAGTGAAAAAGGAAAGAGAGGTTTCCTTTGACAACCTCAAATGTCAGTGCAGGGGTTGGATGGGGCCTACGTGGACAAAAGTCATGTGGCATGGGGGCTGTAGTAAGGAGGAGAATTGGATGAAGCTAAGTGGAAAATTGGTCCAGATCCAGTGTTGTTGTTTTATATGTTTTGTTTCTGTTTTTATTTTTTTTTAAGTTCCCATACTCATATATAAGGTAGCACCAATTCTTCCCTCAGGACTTGAGAGAGCCCTGAAAAAAAGGTGCTCTCTCCTTTGTTACAAGTATTAAAGCTTTAAGCACCTGCTGTGCTAAATGAGCTGGGCCAGTTAATGCAGAATCACCCCAGTACACTGGATTATTAGGGACATAAGAGAAGCCAATGTTGGATCAGGCCAATGGCCCATCCAGTCCAACACTCTGTGTCACACAGTGGCCAAAACCCAGGTGCCATTAGAAGGTTCACCAGTGGAGCCAAAACTCCAGACGCCTTCTCACTGCTGCTCCCCAAGCACCAAGAATACAGGGCATCACTGCCCCAGACATGGTAGAGTCCACTGCTCTTAACCACTACCTGGCTCAGGCTAGGTGGCCCATGAAGCCTCTTTATGTGAAAACTGAGGCTCTGGCCTAAGGCATAATGCTTTCCTCCAGATTCTCAGAAAACAATTCAAACACCCATTTCACACCTATGTAGGGCATGTCACAATGCATTCTAATTTGCCACTCCACTTAATCAAATAATCAAGCAATTCTTTTTCTTCTTCTCCGACATGAGTGAGACTCGATGAGGAACACCAGAGAGCTTCTTGCTCTCTCTTTCATATGTCACTCAAACTATCTTTGTACCACTCCCAAACTAATACTTTCCTCCCTAACTTTGACTAAACAAGGAGCAGTTTTCCCCCACCCCCGAATCTCAAACTGGCAGGTTTTCCCTGGGTTGCATCTGATATCAAATCAAGATTTATTAACATTACAAAGATGTTGCTGTCCTAGAGCTGGCCCTTTTATCATTCTAAGCAGCTGCCTCCAGGCAAAACATTTAACCTTGGGAAATGCAATAGGAATTGTGAGAAGCCAGAAGTCTTTGAAAGTCCCCAAACCAAACCGTTTGCATTACCAAGAACCTATAGTACCGTTCAGTTGAAAGGAGAAGAGGCCCTTATTTTTGTTTGATATTTATCAGTTCTATCTGTTGCCCTTAAAATGGGAAGATATGGCAGTTTTTACTTATAAACAATGACTTTTCATCCCCCCCTTTAAAGCAATTCACTGATGAAATACCTTGACCCCACTGGGAATGCTATCAGGATGAAAGCACTGGGGGGGGGGGTATTCTGAATGTGGTAAATGTTTAAGAAGAGGCCTGCAGATGATCGTATCTATTATTCTGATTGCTTTGTAGTGAAGTGATAAATTCCACACTTGGTGTTTCTGTTATATCACCTGTTGCTCTTGTCGGAGTGAAAGGCTGATATTTCCATTATAAGTCATTTTTGTCATTTCACAGTGGCCCTGACAGAATCTCAAACTTTTATTGAAAAAAATTTATAACTCACATTTGTGAAAGCCAAGGTGGCATACCACCAGTCTAAAAAAGGCAATAAATAATGAAAATGATCAATTTAAAAAAGGCAGTGTGGAACAGTAGTTATTGAGAAGTATAGTGGTGAGAATGCTGAGAGCTGGTGAGTGAGCTACTGTGGCATAATGGTTAGAGTGTCGGACTGCAGACTGAAATCCCTGGATTCAGATCCCTGTTCAGGTATGACTCACCTGAGAGTCAGTCTCCAGAAGCCTCACTACATCTCAGACCCATTTGTATCTCATTCTAATTTACCCTCATATGCCATTAAAGGTTTTGAATTTGAATTTCACTACACAGGGTTGATTGGAGGTTAAAATAAAGGACAGACCCATGTACTCTGCCCTGAGAGCTCCACAGGATGGGTGGGATAGAGCAGTCCAAGGCCACAAAGCCACAATGGATCAGGAGGGGTAGCCATATTAGACTGTCTGTAGTAGCAGAAAAGAGTAAGAGTTCAGTAGCACCTTAAAGACTACAAAAAAACAAAAACAAAACAAAACAACATGGTAGGGTATGATCTTTCATCAGTCACTGCTCACTTCTTTAGATACACTGGATCACTCCAGATTGGTAATGAAAGTTCATACCCTCCATACTAGGGTTGCCAGACCCCTGGTCTGAGCGGGGATTCCCTGAATTTTCAGGGCTTCAGCCAACACCAGCTGGGGAAGCCTTACCCCAAGCCCCGCTCCCAGCAACAGCTACCATGGCCACCCCTCTCCCACGTTTCCTGAGAGATTTAAAGGGCCCTCCAGCTGATCAGGGGAGCATGTGGCCTGCTGATTAGCTGGAGGGCCCTTTAAGTCTTGCAGCAGGGGAGGGAAAAGGGAGGCTGCTGGCTGCATGCGTGAACTCCAAGCAGTGATTTGACACCTAGAACTCAGGTGTGTATGGCCCCGCTGGCCAAAAGCATTTAAAGGGACCCTTTAAATGCTTTTGGCCAGTGGGGCCTGGCCTCTCAAACCTGAATTCCTTCCAAGAGGTATTGCTGCTTGAAATGCAGGTGCACGAAACCCTCACTGGCCAAAAGTATTTAAAGGGTCCCTTTAAATGCTTTTGGCCAGTGGTGGCTGGGCCTCATGTGCCTGTATTCAAAGTGGCATTGGCACTTGGAATGCAGGCACGCAAAACCCCTGCTGGCAGGTGTGCAGGCTTCACCACTCCCTCCCCTTCAGCAAGATTGAAAGGGCCCTCCAGCTGATTGGTGGGCCACGTGCTCCCTGGATAAGTTGGAGGGCCCCTTAAATCTTGCAGGAGGGGAGGGAGAGGGGTGGTTGTGGGTGGTCATTGTTGGGAGCAGGGCTTGGGGGCAGGGACATCCCCAACATGACATCATTGTGCTGGGAATGTCCCTGCCCCCTCCTGGAATGCCCTCCAAAGTCCCCCACCCGGGATGAGGCCGGATCTGGCAACCCTACTCCCTACCTCAGATTTTGTTAGGTGCTACTGGACTCTTATGCTTTTCTAAAGCCATAATATTGCTTATCGGCAAATCTAATAGGCACGAAGTATCACAGATCTTTAAAAGCCCTGCAAAACAGCATTTGTGAAATGCCCTGTGAAATGACAATACAGTAAGAAATCTATGTATCTCCTCCGAGAGGCCTAAACAAAGAAGGCAGTGTATGGGTATACATAAATTTTAATTTAAAAAAAAATACATAGAGAATGATTGCCCTTACCTGAATGGCCCAGGCTAGCCAAATCTCATCAGATCTTGGAAGCTAAGCAGCATCAACCCTGGTTAGTATTTGGATGGGGGATCACCAAGGAAGTCCAGGGTTGCTCTGCAGTAGCAGGCAATGGCAAACCACCTTTGTTTGTTTCTTGCCTTGAAAACTCTACAAGATTTCCATAAATCGGCTGCGCCTTGAAGGCACTTTCCACCACCGAAGAATGATTGCTTTGAGAGTAGCGTTCTTTCACAAAGATAACGAGTTGCAGTAACTACTTTTTGACTGCCTGATTATCACTGAGCACTTCTCATAAATGGACAAGTAAAGACATTTGAAGTGAAGAGTGAGATAAAGTATCGATATATATCGAACAAATCAAGCCTGGACAGGAAGCTTGTGTTGGTGCAGGTTAAAAATCCTTCAGCTTCAAAACAAAGAACCTAATTCACACAGCTGCCCAAACTTATGTCCAGGCATTTCATTCATTCATTCATTTTTAATTTCCTTTCATTTATGTCCCACCTTTCTCCCCAACGGGGACTCAGAGTGGCTTACATCCTCCCTTTCATCCTCATAACGACTCTGAGATAAGGTTAAGCTGAGAGTGTGTGGCTAGCCCAAGATCACCCAGCAAGCATCCATGGCAGGGTAGGGATTTGAATCTGGGTCTCCCAGATCCTCATCCAACATTCTTACCATTATACCACACCGAATGAGCATGTGATAATTTAGTAGTCAGGGCAGCTATCTGCCCTGTCTATATCTCTTATCTGTTTCTGAATATTAGCCGTTTTCCATGTAAAGTATTACTTGAAGGTCAGCATGCCTCTGCTTCTTTTGTCTTGAAGAGCTGAACTATGTGTTATGCCAACGGCATGACAAGCGATCCGACTCTGCCTGGTTGGAGCTTTGGAGACTCCCTCTGAGAAAAGAAAGCTGGCTTGCAGTCATACTGACCATGGAGGAGGAGGAGGAGGAACTATCTGCCTGTCTCCTGCTATATAACTTGGCTTACCAGGAGAGGCCTTTATCGTAGAGACTGAGGGAATTCCTTGAGCATTACACGAAGCTCTCCTTCTCATGCCTTATCCCCAGCATTCACAGATTTGACAGTTGCATGTCTGGCAACCCTATATACAACAACTCCGGCTGTTTCTCTTACATCTACTTCTTTTACCTGCTGTGTCCTCTCTTACCTTCTGGGAACGAACAGCTGAGAAAGAGAACTAGTAGAAGACAGAACCATGAGGTAGCAGCCCTTCCTTCCCTGACTGCGCTCCATTTTATGCCCCAGGGGTTGGCCAAACGTAAGAGCCACATAGAGTAAACATCAGATGTTTGAGAGCCTCAAGACATGAACAAATATTACACATACGTTTTTATTGAAAAATATGCAAATTTTCTTTTTATTAAATTTAGATGAGACTGTCAAAAGTAAAAACAAAAGGGGGTACAAATAGATATTGATAATGGTATTTATTTGTCCAATGATATTTATTTGTCAGAGATAGAGATGTGGAAAGAAAGAAGGAAAGGTGGAAAGAAAGACAGAAAGAGAAACAAAGATAGCAAATAGATGGGGGAGGGAAAGGAAGGAAGGAAGGAAGGAAGGAAGGAAGGAAGGAAGGAAGGAAGGAAGGAAGGAAGGAAGGAAGGAAGGAAGGAAGGAAGGAAATAGATGGGAGAGAGAGGAAGGAAGGGAGAAGAGAGAGAGAAGAGAGAGAAAAAACAAGGAAAGGAAATAGATGGGGAGGGAGGAAGGAACAGAGAGAAGGGAAAAGAAAGGAAGGAAAAGGAAGGAAAAGGAAGGAGAAGGAAGGAAAAGGGAGGGAGGGAGGGAAAGGAAGGAAGGAAGGAAGGAAGGAAAAAGAAAGGAAGGAAGGAAGGAAGGAAGGAAGGAAGGAAAGAGGAAGGAAGGAAGGAAGGAAGATGGTGAGGGAGGGGAAGGAAGGAAGAGAGAAACAGAAAGGTGGAATGAATGAAAGAGGTGGAAAGAAAGGAGGAGAGAGAAACAGAAACAAAGAAAGCAAATAGATGGGGAGGGAGAGGTGGAAAGAAAGCAACTTTAACTTTAAATGTGTCCTCCAAAGCCCCACCCCATGCCTCCATGCTGGCTGGCTTGGCTTGGAGAAGAGATTCAAAGAGACAAATGCCTTCTCCAAGCTGGTTAGCGGGGGGAGCTTTGAGAGCACATCTAACGTTGGTTTCTTTTTCTGCTCTCCCCCACCTCAAGCCTACCCAGGGAGGGAAACACTGGTTGGGGAAGGGAAGACTGATCAGGGAGGCATGCCTCCCCTTCGCTTCCTCAGCCTCCCTGCCGGAAGCCACACAATGGCTGAGTTCAGACTGGCAATTTCCCCTGCTAGGACTATGTTTCGGCCATGTTTCCCAAGCGGATTAAAGGGGTCGTTCACACAGGCACATCTGTCTGGCATCCCCCACCCGTAGGCAACCTGTGCTGTTCCGCTTCACTCCCAAGATTAAAAAATACCTGTTGAAAGTGGTAGCAAATCCCAGAAAGTGCCTTTATCCCACTGCATTCCGCTTCCTGGAAGTGTGAATGCTCAGCCGAAAAGCCAGGAGCAATCCATGTTGTGCATAAGGCAGCAGTGATATGATTGGCTGTGCTCCGCTCTACAGCCCAATGCGGTACCGACACAATGGAATCCTCCCCAAATCGGCTGGATGCCCATGTGTGTATGAGCGCATGAGTGCATATGTGCTCATGCGCTCATATCCTCATGCACACATATACACATAAGCCTCCAGCCAATTTACCAGGAAAAAGCTGTTTACAGCCGTGCCTCCGGGCCAGCAGTCTGAACGCTCCTGCGCACCTCCTCCTGGTATGCTCCTGCATCAGTCGGCCCTGTGTGACCAGGAAAACCAGGAACAGTTTGTTCTGGGGCTTTTTCGCCACGACTGGCTCCCGCTTCAAACTGCCAGTCTGAACTCAGCCAATATATGTGAAAGATCTACATGTGGCTCCCAAGCCACAGTTTGGCCACCCCTGCATCCAGACAGGTTTGTTTTTTTTTTAATTGGCCTGGTTTATATTGACTTGGTTTGTTTTATTTATATTTTATTGAAATGGGGTTTTTTTTACCATTTTTTAAATTTCTTTCTTCTTTTTAAAGATATACCTTTTTGAATCAAGTAAAAGTTTTACACTAAGATCTTGGAAACAATATACACCAGATGTTAAAAAACAAAATGCTGAGAGAGTGAAAAGTATACTAAGTATAATAATTTTGACAAGTATAGCTTGTATAACTACTAAACTATAACTACCTACCTAACTGTATTATAATATTAGGAACTGTTTCGGATAAGTGAAATGGAGGATAGACTCATTATTTGCCATAAATTATAGGATACCATAGTTCAACAAAATTAAAAACATTGATTTGACTCAATCTGCGTCTGTTGGTCTGCGCTACTAGGGCCCGGCTCAGTACCTGAAGGGAACTAAGAACTTTGGTGGGAAAAATATACAACTGTTTCATTGTCATGGGAATGTGCCATCCAAACATTCCAAAGAAATAAATACTTCAGCCCTTTCCCATCTTCTTTGCAGGTCTTTGTAGGGAGACTTCAGCGTTCCGAACAGGCAGAGCTGCTTTGTACGTGGCAAGCATACCGAGCAGCCCAACTCTTAGCTGCTTTAAGGCGTGGAAGAATGGGAAGAGAGCTTTAATTTGAACACGGACCTTGCAAAAAGTCCAAAAATGTGTCAAAACGCAAATCAGCACTGGCTTTGTTTCAGCTCTCCAACATACCCTAACGACCAGGAGTTTCTTTCCATTCACATTTTAATCAGCACATTAATTATAGTGGAAATTGCATACACGTTAGGTGTCTCTGGCAGCAGCTGGCCTTAAAGCGAGTGTTCTCCGAGCAGGTAAATGACTGTGGGAGGTTCAATTATAGGTGTCCTCTAGCTTTCACAGATTTAATTCTCAAAAGTCAGAGGTCTTTCTGCTTAGCACTCACCACCTGTTCAGCGAGGCCTCTTTGCGTTGCCATCTCAGTTGGTGGCACATGCCAGGTCGGTCAGACACCTAGATGTACTTCTTTTCTAGCCTTTTTTTATCCAGTGAGAAGCTGAGCATCGAGACTAACCTTTGCCACCTTATCAAGCTACCTTATTACTATGGCCAGGATGTGAACAGATTTAAATAGAGGTCCTTACAGCACAAATGCCAAGGTTTCCACCATGACATCCATACTAGATAAGTGCTGTTCACAGTCGTCGTCCCCCCCATGAAAAAACCTAGGAGGATAAGGCATCATTTTGAATTGTACAGAAATATGAGGTGTGTTGTTTGACAGATCATCTTCTTCATGGGTACCTCTTCTCCTTTCTAGGACACACAGTGTCACTAAACTTCCTACCCATCTCTATCACTGTCAGTACTACACAGACATTTTCTAGCTAGGGACTATCGGCCTTCACCCAAAAAAAAATATTGTCTTTTCCCAAAGTGTTTTCAAATGTGGGACTTCAGAAGAACTCTCCACATTCATTTAATACTTAGGTAAAATTTCAGTGGCAGTTCTAGCTGGTATCTGTCCCCTAATAAAGAGAATTTCTCTGAACAATGGTACTGGTAGTATGAAACAGAACACAGTGAGCTAAAATTTAATTTATCCGACTCTGAGCTTCCACTCATCAATTGTCCATGAGAGTAATTAAAATAAAAATATGGCTTAATCCACTCTTGAACCACTGTTACTTTCAGCAGTGAGGGTGGCTAGGTTGTTCAAACTCACAATTTGTGCTTTCTTTCCCCCTAATTGGAATGTGAGTGGCTCAACATGTTATGCAGCACTTTGGCTTACTGTAAGGATAGATCCAGTTGGTCAGCCGTGTTGGTCTGAAGCTGTAGAACAAATTTAGAGTCCAATGGCGTCTTTAAGACCAATAAAGCTTTATTCAAGGTATGAGCTTTCGTGTGGCCATTCTAAAGTATTTGATAATGTATGTATTCTAATGTATCTGATAAAGTGTGCGTGCACAAGAAAGCTTATACCTTGAATGAACCTTAGTTGGTCTTAAAGGTGCCATTGCTGTAAGGATGCCTTTGAATGTCTCTTCCCTGCATTTTCAACTCAAAATCTGTATGGCAAATTTAGGGGAGAAGCTGTGGATCAGTGGTAGAACATCTGCTTGGCATGAAGAGGGGTCCCAGGTATGATCCCTTAGCATTAGGGTTGCCAACTTCCAGATAGCTCCTGGAGATCTCTTACTATTACAATTGATCTCCAGATGACCAGGTCAATTTCTTTGGTGAAAATGTCTGGCATTATACCCTGCTGAGGTCCCTCCCCTTCCCAAACTCCAGGGTCCCCAGGCTCCACCCCCAAAATCTTCAGGTATGTCCCAACCCAGAGCTGTCATCCCTACTTAGCTTTTCCAGTTTAAAAAAAAATCTGGAAGAACATGATGTGAAAGACTTCAGCCCCAGAGACATCTGCTGCCAGTCTGAATACACAATACTGCCCACAATCAACGAATGAACTATTGGTCTGATTCACTACATAGCCCTATTCACACATTAACAATTAACATACATACACTATGTACAGTGCACACTTGATAGTTCTTTACACATTGAATACTTCTCACATTACATTCAACGTACAGCTGAAGTGAGACTGAAACCCCATGTTTATCCATGTACTAATCCCTAGTTTCACTTTTAAGTGAACACTTGTTAGTTCTTTCTTACAAAAAGCTGTACAAGGGATGAAGGTTGTACTTGCATTCACTGCAATATGGAAGCAGGGCTAGTTAAAGGCTGCTTCATATAATCATGTGTGTTCATGTTTCCTTCACACTAAATATTCCCATATGCATTTTTAATAGTGTTTTTGTCAATAAGCACTCAATGTATACGTATAAATGTCATATATTGTTTATATAAATCCCATATGCACACCCACAGGAACACACAATGTAAACAAATGTGTAAAATATAGCAAAAAAAATCCACCGAAAGACAAATATAACAATGAATACACGCACGCATAGAAACAGGGAACCTGCAAGAAGGTGCAGGGGTCACTTCATTTCTCCCGAATCCTCTTCCCACACTATTTCCTCTTTCTCTCCTTTTAGCAGCCCACATATCCTCTCCCTTTCCCTTGCTTCCTTCTTCCTTCCCACTCACCATCCAACATTTCTTTGATCCCCTCCCCCAGACTTCAGTATTATTTGTTTATTTCATTGATTCCCCATTTTTCTCCTCAATGGGGATGCAGAATAGTTTCTGTCATTCTCCTCTCCCGACAATGCTATGAGGTAGATTACTCTGAGAGACAGTGATTGGCCCAAGGTCACCCAGTGAGCTCCCCCTGCAAAGTAGGCATTCAAAAACTTGGCCTTCTGGGATCTTAGACTGACATTCTGACCACAGCATTACACTGACTTTTGTGGGATGGCTACTTTTTTTAACAGTAGCAAAGAGTTAGGCCTGAGTGAGTCATGCAGATCATATGATATCAAGTTGCCCTGCCCCTTCCTCCGGAGTTTTATTGATATAAACCAAGTGCTAAGGGCCGGTAATACTGTTGTGGTTGCTTAGCAATGGTCACTGAGGGCATTTGTATATCAAAACTACCAGCACTGCTTCTAGGGATCCCAGCCTCCAGTTCTCCTGGAGAAAATGGATGCTTTGGAGGGCGGATTCTATGGGGAGGTCCCTGTCCTCCCCAGGCTCCACCCCCAAATCTCCAGGAGATTCCTAACCTGGAATTGGCAACCCTACACACCCCATCCCCTACCAGTGGCCAGGGCGGGACCTGGCAACCCTAACTGCTTTTATTATTTGGGAGAGGGTTAACTCCCCCACTCCCTTTTTGAGATTTCAGAATTTTCTGCAAACCTGGTTTTTTGAGGTGCGTAGAAAGATCTGTTTTGTCTGTTCATGACTCCAGGCTCCATATTTAAATATCTACAGATCTGGCTATGGTGAGAATTATGTCTGTCTGTCTGTCATCTCAGAGAACTTTTTCTCATCCCTTGTTTTCATTGGGTACATTAATTGGTATTTTTCTACAGAAGACATCTGAAATGTGACTTACGGATATCCTTCCATCGACATATGCCTGTGATCCCAGCTTAGATTGTGTCTGTTTGATGCATGTACACATCCCATCAATTACACATTATGTCTTTGGTGCAGGATGCAGTGGAGTACCCATATCAAAAAAGACTGCTGACTGAATGGTTGGCCATCTGCTACACTGTGGCGGGTTTGATCTCCCTCTTTTGCTGTTCTCTGTACCGACAGTGGAGGGAGATTGCTTGATCTGTTTTGAACTCTGTGGGCCCAAGAACATAATGCTGAAATGCTAAGACCAGTTATAACCTGTAGTACTCCATATCTTTTAATCCAATTCTCAAAGCCAACTCCAAAAAAGAAAGGTGTTGCAGCATTACTGAAAGACATGCCAACTTTGGTGATTCTCTGAGGTGAGAGATAATAGTATCATCAGGCACAAGCCACAGCCTTACTAATGCGAATGTGCCTTATGGCTGGGGATGTCTCAGCATCAAAGTGATGTGAAATCATTCCCAGCTTCTAGAGAATTTGTAATTTACTTTGGCTCCGTTGTCCATTTCAGCTGTTAATTGCCATCTGTTTGGCAATGTTAACTTCATTTTGTTTTATCCAGTTGTCAGTGGTGTTCAGGATTCATCTCCAAATGTTCATCTCACCTGTAATTACGTGGGGAAAATGAATCTGATCACTTCAGTTTAATACTTCCATCCAAGAGGAAGTTTAGGCTTAGAGGCTGAGAAATGTGGTTGATCTCCCACTGTATTGAGATACTATTGCTTTCAAGTCCGGTTTAGTATCTCCTTTCTCTGAAGAAGCTTCAAACTCGCCTAAGGAGAAAGAAAGCAATACTGAAAACTGTAAGAGACAGGAGGACATGGAATGTTATCCCTCAGATGAGTAGTGCAGAGTTCAAAAGACTGAAAAACAGAGCATGCTGTCCTCTGGGGGATGCCTCTGAAACATGCATCACTATAGTGGGTTTTCATAACTTTCATAAGAAGTTCACATTGAGAACTTCTTAGTGTGTGAAGTGTGAGCAAACGAACACATGGAGCTATTTTCTGCTGAGTCAGATTGTTGGTCAGTTGTGGCCTGTGCTACCTACTCTGGTTGGCAGTGGATCTCCAAGTTCAAGTGGACATCTTTCACATCAGTTGAACATTTTAACTGGGGGACTGAACCTGTGACCTACAAGCAAAGCAGGTGCTCTGCTACTGTGCCATGGCCACACCCCAAATAATGATATTCCTTACCATTACCATCAGCAACAAGGATGTGATGCAGGGTTTGGGATGCAGGGCAAAGAGAAGATCCCTGCTTAATATCTTTTATATTTATTTTGAAATAGCAGAACAGTTGGAAATAATCTGTATTATTCTCTCTGTCTCTTTATTTCAGTAGTTCTGAGCATATTTCTTTGGGTTTTAAAGAGTCATTTGTACTGTGCACTTATGTTGTGCAGTTTTATATGCTGTTAATATGGTATTTATATGTACATCCTTTATGTATATCGAGCATAATGCTATTTATTGGCCCATAAATAACATTGGAAAATGTGTGTATTTATGGAGGAAAATGGTGTGACAAAATAGAAAACGGCATGAAAATAAATCATCATGGTTTCAGTTCGCAAAAGGAAGAAGTAAAACTGAAATGTGATTTTGTGGTTCTTCCTATGCCTTCTTCCATTTTGAATCACCATTGTTACTTGCAGTAGATCCTTGTCCGTTTTCATTCATTCTGTACATTTATATCCCCTCTTTCCTTCAAGCAGCTCACAGTAGCCCAGTTCCCATGTTTTCCTCACGTTACCCCTATGAGACAGTTTTAGGGTTGCCAACCTCCAGGTGAAACCTGGAGATCTCATGCTATTACAATGGATCTCCAGACGACCAAGATCAGTCCCCATGAAAAAAAATGGCTGCTTTGACTCAATGGCATTATATTCTGCTGAGGTCTCTCCCCTCCCCAGGCTCCAGCCCCCAAATTTCCAGGTGTTTCCCAACCCAGAGCTGGCAACCCTGGGCAGGTTACCATGGAAGAAAATGACTGGCCCAAGATCAGTCTTCGAGCTTCATGACACAAACTGGGATTTGAACCTACACCTCCCCACTTGAATTCTAACCCTTTCTCCACTACAGTGGTTCTCTACTCTATGTATCTCAACGTTTGAGATATGTAACTCTCCACCCGTACTCACTCCATGTTTTGCCATCACATAGCTATGATACCCCCCTCCCTTCAGTTCCTTGGCTGTTTTCACAGCATTACACCAGGTTGTTCTCAGGAGCACAAGGACATCTCTGCCTTCTTTCCACACACCTTTGGATCTATGATACTTGCTTGTTCTGTCAGCGTCTCATTATATGTGTCATTGATAGCTTGCTTGGCCTACTGCCACATGGCAACTGAACAAGACGTGCTGTCACTTGGCAGTTTGCACACAAGGCACAGCTGTCAGTCTCTCTCATTCTCCATTTCATAAAAATCAGCTGGCCCTGGCAAGAGATCATAGGCAAAGACTATGCAGTAACTGTGCAGTCCTACTTGTGCAATTGCAGGAATGGCAACATCATTTTGTCTCATCTTTTTCTATTCTTTCCCTTTGCCAGTTGCTTTTCAGTGATAGGGAACTGGATAATTAGTCCCCCCCACCCTTTTCAATGCCCTCAGTCTGATTATTTTGGCTTTTCCCACTACCATCTTTCTACTGGTAACTAATGCATGACCCAATGCTAGAAGGCATATGACACAAAAAGAGCTTCTCATTATATACATGAGCATATGCTCTGCCCATTAGGCCCACAGACGACAGATGCTTCTGAAGGCCTCTGGATGTTAGATCATTGGAAGGGAATTGGGAGGGCTTCCCTGTGTGTCTGGTTATACCCTGCCCCTTAATGTTCTGGAATTTCACTCTGTATTGGCTTTCACTTCTCCTTAACAGTACAATTCCAAACAGAAGTACACCCTTCTTAGCCCATTGACTTCCATGGACTTAGAAGGGTTTATTTGTTTATTTAAAACTTTTCAATGTCACCTTTCCACCCAGGCTGATGGATTTCCATTCTGTACAGCTTAATGTGGTACATTCATGGATATAGATCAAGATAGGCAGCTGTGTTAGTCTGTCTGTAGCAGAAGAACAAGAGTCCAGTAGCACCTTAAAGACTACCAAATTTGTGGCAGGCAATGCTCCCTCTAAGCTGTGAAGTCTTGTGAGCAAAAATTCTACTTTATGAGCTACTGGCATTAAAGTTGTGAGCGAGCAATTTGGCTACTGCATAAATTAGTGTGCTCTGGAGTCATCCTTCCTGAGCTAAGACAAAAATGTGTGAGCCAGAGGCTAAAAAACTGTGAGCTAGCTCACACTAACTCAGCTTAGAGGGAACACTGGTGGCAGGGTATGAGCTTTCACTGCCCACTTCTTCAAATAAAGCTAGAATGGGAGTCTGTCTGTTGTATTTATTGGAAAGCGGAGTGATTTCAGATGCCGAATGACATTAGCAGGCAAATGACAATAGCAAGTAAATACCGATAGCAGGCATGATTGAATTTAGGTGAAATATGCAGAGGGGTAATAGGCATGGAGAAATCAGCATTGGTAATGAGACAGGAAACTGAGGTCTTGATTTGATCCAGGTGGATGTGTTGTCTTGAGTTTCATTATCAATTGCAATTTAGCAGTCTCTCTTTGGAATTCCTTTGTAAGAGAACAGCTACTTTTAGGTCAGCAACTGAATGAATAATGAATGGATGGATTTATTCATGGTCATTGACCAACATGTAAACCAATTTATATTTTGTAACATAGAAAGAAAACATCACATTAAAATAGAAGCAAAATTTTTAAGACTGGTTATAAAAACCTTAAAACCATAATGGTTAAAATTAAACTAAACTAAATCTTAGTTCTCCTCTTTTCAAGCTACTATAGATTTTCTAATTCTTCAGGCAAGCCATCCGAACCTAGCCACCTGATAAGTAACTTCTGCCTGGCTATCTGATAGCAAATTTCTTAAAAGGCAGATTATTTGCCTGTGAGAGAGGGGGAGTGTCTTAGGGAAAGGAAGAGACTCGCAGATGTTATTATATGCTTTACAATCAAAAATTACATGTTCTACAGACTCAATACCATCTACACAACAGGGGCAAATCCTTTCTTTGTAAGGAGTCTTGTTAAATTTTCCTTCCAGGACTGCAGATGGGATTACATCCCAACACATTAATGTAAACGTTCTTCTGTAGTCCTGATTGAATAAATGGGAGAGGTAAGGCATAGGAGCCCGAAGGACTCACCATTTCTCTATCATATTTAGAGCATGTTGTCTTGAGATATCCAGTAGTCTCTGTCTCACCATAAACTTGGCCTTTTCATAACCCATAGAACACAAATATTGTTTAGACAAACTGTAAGAGGCTAATTTCTTATCTAGCACCTTAAACCAAAGGGGTTCAAAATGATCTCACATTATTAAACTTGTCAATCCCTTGGGTTGAAAAGCTAGCTTTAACCAAAATGTCACTGCAATCCATAGCTTTGCCTCAACTGTAATCATGCTTGTCTCTATGCAAATAAGGGCATTTGGAACCCCATTAAGGGCTTGTAGAATTGCTCTCAAAAATTTTGACTGGACTGTGTTTGCTTTCTTAAGGTTTGCTATAATTTTAATGGAGGCTCCTTATGTAAGCTAAGCATGGCCGGCTCACCCACTAGGCGAGCTAGGCGCTCGTCTAGAGCTCACCGGCCGCAGGGGCACCAAAAGGCGCCCCCCCTCGCAAAAAGCCCCTCCCCGCCTTTTTCCTGGCTTGCTTGGGCAAGCTGCTGCTGGGAGGGAGGGGCGGGGGTTAAACTGGTCCAAAGGTAATCAGTGATGCTTCTTACTGGGTAGGGATTTAATTCTTTGATGAAAGACCACCCAAGTGTCAAGCTGCTAGAATTCAGTACCAGTAGCTACAGTCTACAATCACATCAAAGCTCAGTCTACAATCACATCAAAATCACTTTCCCCCAGTGTTTTGTCAATACAAACCAATCCAAGCTCAGCGTGAGAACTCTGGCCAATCAAGGGCAAGCTGGCCAGTGAGGTCTGGCGACAGCCGCCCTCCATATGCAGATCAGCCCAGCGTGTGCTCCCTACCCAACAGCCCTCTTTTTGGACCATGTGGGTTTAGCTGGTCGCCATTTCCAGGGCCGAGCAGGAATTTTTTGGGTCTCACTCAGATTGGCTGAGAGGGGGGCCTTTTTTCGCCTGCTTCACATGGTCAGAGGGGGTGTGGTTAAGCAGGCCTGGTAAAGCTGGTTAGGCCATAACTGGAAAGGCAGGAAAAGCACGGGTTGAGGGGATGTTGAATTGGCAAGCACCCTGAGATAATAAGCATTGAGGGGGGTCCCCATACTGGGTGCCTATGGGCTTGGCAGTCAGAGTGACTCAGTTGGGGGCCTCCTTGTATATATTGCTTATAAACAAGCATTAAGGCTTTGCAGCCATAGGCTGGAATGTGCCCTTCCTTCCCCTCTATGCACTGGCATGCAGGCCGTGATGAGTAAGGTCTGGAAGGATGCCGGACCTGGCTCTGAGCCGGGGTGGGTTTACCCTGCCAGGAGGCTTGTGTGGTGGCAAGCCTAATGCAAACCGTGCTTTAACGTATCAGTGCAGATCAGTTTATGTATAAATAAAACTCCCAGTTTAACCCATAACTTGTGTTTCATTCAAGGGGTGGGTGGGCCATGGGCTTGCCTGGGCTATCCAGGTTAGGGCAAGTCCACTGCTCTTAACCTCTACATCACGCTAGCTCTCCTACTTCATCTGGAATGAAAGGAGGGTAGAATGCAGCTCGAAGCAAAGTTCCATAATAAATGTCAATGAGAGTTGAACCCTCATGTATATATTGCTTATAAACATACGCCTGAATGGCTTAGATGATGGTAGAAATTCTGCATTTTCTTCTGAATGTAAAGAATCCTAATATGACACCTGAGGCTAAACCCGAGCAGCTGAAAATATCTAGCCAATATTTTCCCCTTGCTCAAGTTAACTACCAGCCAAGCTTAGAGACATCATATTAATTTTGTTCCAGAAATGCTGGCTGGCATATGTATCTGTGTATGGCAGGCACAAAGTCACTACTGAAACAGCAAAAATAAGCCCCTTTTCCCATTCTGGTTCCAGCTCGTTGCCTTTAGGATTATTATAGATGCGGGATGTTTTCTGTGCCAGTGTGTACTAATCTCATAATGGCATCTATTATATGTGTTTGTAAAACGACTCTTTCTATTCTCATCTTGGTGAAAAATACACTTTTAAGACTGATGAAGCCAAGTGAAATTGAGAAGCAGAGGCAAGTGGAACAAATTTGCAACGTAGGTCTGGGGCTGTATTAAGTGAACATTTATTCTCCTTAATCCATATTTATTTCTGAAATTTTGGCAGATAGACCTTTTTTGTTTCTTTTAAATTTCATCAGAGGTCCAGAAGGCTATTTTCATCCAACCTCTTTTCTATGGTGGCAAATTTCCCACTATGGTTTGTTTCTTATACTTTCAGTGGAAGTCTTTCTGGGGTTGGGGAGGATGTGTGACCACAGAGTGGGAGGGACCCATGGTCCTGCCAGCTTTGTCCCCAGGAAAGGGTTTTGTCAGTGTCTGTTCTACATGTGGTATGTGAAGTGGTCTCTCCACATGGAAGCTTCTGTGCTGATGACCTAGTTCATGAAAATGTTCCTTCCCTTTATATGTGTTTGTGTGGGAGGGAGATCCTGTGACTGCAGGTATGCCAGGGATGCCAGCCTCCAGGTGGGAGCTGGGGACCCCACAGAATTACAGGTTACCTCCATACTACAGAGATCAGTTCTCCTGGAGAAAATGGATGTTTTGGATGGTGGTCTCTATGGCATTGTTTCCCACTGAGGTGCCTGCCCTCCTCAGGCTCCTCCCCCAAATCTCCAGGAGTTTCCCAGCCTGGATCTGGCAACCCTAAGGTATGCCAGCCTCCAGGTGGGGCTTGTGGATCCCTGGGATTACAGCTCATCTCCAGATTTCAGAGATCAATTCCCCTGGAGAAAATAGATGCCTTGGAGGGTGCGCTGTACCCCACTGAGGTCCCTGTCCTCCCCAGGCTCCACCCCCAAATCTCCAAGTGTTTCCCAACCTGGAGCTATGCCCCCTGTCCCCTTCTGGTGGTCAGGGAAGACCGGACAACTCTATAGGAGTGTCATTGTTCATACAAGCATTTGTATGGAGCATTCTTCTCCCAAAGAGACCATGTTACTTAGCAGTCTGAGACTGGGAAGAGGTTGGTTCAAATCCCCACTTCACTGGGTTATCTTGGGCCATTTTTACTCTGCACAATAAAGCTATGAGGATAAAATGGAGGAAGGGAAAACCAGGCAGGCCTGTAGCCAGGATTTTGTGGATTGTGGGGGAATTTTTTTTCCTGGGGGGGGCTACTATTATTTTTCTGTCTGTTTCTAAACAACTGTACTTTTAAGTAATAATAAAGACAATAATACTACTAATAAATTAAATGCAGCACAAACACTCCCTACAACAGCCACCCCAGACATAAATGAAATGCAAAAACACCTCCCCCTGCCTAAAGCAATGAAATCCCTTACCATTTTCAGAAGGAAATCTTGTGGGGCTGGCCCTTTAAGGAAGGGGTGGAGCCCCTAATAGCCCCATTGTAGCGATGGACCAGAAACCAGGTATGCTGTCCTGAGTTCCTTAGAAGAAAGACTGGAGAAACACATAATAGATGGATGGATTAGGATTGGCAGCAGTGCCTTGGAAAATGGTGGGAGATTTGAAAGGCAGTGCAGAAGGATGGTGAGGATTGTCAGGATGTGACATGACTTTCAGGTGATGCTCTAGGAATTTTCCCTAATTTCTATGGTAAAAACCATAGAGACATGGGGAGATTCCTAAAGCATCACTACAGAGGCCATTTTCCATCAATTTCTACTGCTCCTCAGTTTCTCAAAGGCGGGGGATTAGAGCCAAGGGCAGGGAGGTGGGCAAACTGTGGGTGGGCAAATAGCAAGCCTTGAGTGAATAGATGGATGGATAGAAAGGAAGGGTCGATGCCACTCCACGTGAATGGCGAACTGGTGTTCTGCTTGGTGGTCAACTTATGTGAGCAGTTTTTGGAATCATCATATTAAAGTTCCCCAAAGTCTGATTAAGCTTATTTGGCACATCCAGAGGACTAAACTGTTGCATCCCATTAACAAGCTTTGTTTATGGATTAAAATGGGGTTATTTGAGCACACGTCTTGTTTACTTTCCAACCGCTTACCTACTGGGGAGTTTGACAAGTGAAACAAATGAGTGGCACATCTAAGGCATCTTTGCCAAGTATGCACACTTCAGCAAACAGATGCGAGTTCTGAGGTTTAGCCTTCTTGTCATAGTTAATCAATCGGTTCTGTCTCCTCTTTCAGCAGTCCGAAATTGGGAATGTTTGCCATAGATGAAAGAATTTAATTTCAGATTTTGGAACAGGACAAGGGATTGCAATAAAAAATGAAACATCTTTTAGGCATACTGCACTTTGATCATGCTCACAGAGGAAACAGGAAGATGGAGCCCCCACCCCTCATAATACTGGCCTTTTTGCAGGTCTCAGAGATAAGCTGGATGCTTCTGGATCACTCCTTGTAAGAATTCTCTCTACAATATGCCAGACTGATCCGCTTTGCTAGTGTTGTAGAATGAAACAGTATGCATATTTTTTTTCACCCATTTCTGATGGTGCATTACAGATTGGGGAGGTGGTAGTAATGCTGGTGGAATTTATTTTATTTTATTTTGGGGATTTTTATCCCACCCTACCCCGCAAACAGGCTCAGGGCGGCTCTCGACATATCATTCAACAATAAAACTATACATTAGATTAATAGAAACAGTTCATTAAAGCATTATCAGTAACAGTGAAAATTTAATTATCTGATTTAAATACCTGCTGGCCACTCAGTGAAGGGTTTGTTGTTTCAGTCCAGGCTGAGCTTCTGCCAGAGGGCAGAGATATGCTCTAACTAGAATAGGTCAGTTGCTCATGGTGGCCCTGATGTGAATACCGCCATGGGTCGCTGGAAACAAGGGAGGCTGAGTTCTTTGACGTCTGCCACCTCAACCCAAGGCCTGGTATAGAATGGGTGGTCTGATCTCATCAGATCGCAGAAGCTAAACAGGGTCAGTACTTGGATGGGAGCAGGTGCATAGCCAAGATTTTTTAGATCAGGGGGCATTTAAATTTCTTAGGGGGCACTGGCTAATCAAATTAATCCAGGGAAGAAGGCCGTGACGCCCTGGGCTGGATGGGAAGTCAGGGGGCTTTGCCAGCAAGTCGGGGGGCCTAGCCCCAAGATGCCCCACTGTAGCTATGGGCCTGGATAGGAGCCCACCAAGGAAGACTCTGCAGAGGAAGGCAGGGGCAAACCACCTCTGCTTAATCACTTGCCTTGTAAACCCTATGGGGTTGCCATAAGCCAGCTGTAACTTGACGACACTTTGCACACACACAGTAGTGCTGGTACATGTTTGAATATGCATTTATATCTGTATGATTTTTGTGGTAGTGCTGGAAGTATGGGTTGCAACCTGTCTTGCCCTAAGATGGGGCAGACCTGGATTCCAGTTTCTGCTCACCTTCAAAGCTTCCTGTACTTACTGGATTAGTCCCTCTCTCTCAGCCAATGTTGTCCACAGGTCTGTTGTGTGGATAAAATGGTGGAGACAGAACCAGTGATTCCACCAGTGATTCCACCTCCTTTCTGGGAGGAAGAGATAAAACCCACAAAAAATAGATGTTGTCACCTTATTACCCTTGAAAACAGCTTTTACCTGTGGAATCCATGACGAAAATCCTATAATGAAAACGTTAGGAAATTTCCAAATTATCAGGCAGTGTACATTATTTAGGAGATCTTTAGTTTCAGGCAGCAGGCTAGACTATTTAGTGTACAATAATATTTTCCTCACATTAAACCTCCTAATGATTATGCTCCCCTTGTTGACACTTGACAACATGCAAAAGCCTCTGAGGAATTGCTGCTTTAAAAGGAGGGGGAATTTTAAAAAAGAAAAGAAAAAGAAGCCATATGATGTAATTCAATTTGAAGGCAAAGAATTAAATGGTTCATAAACGACCATATATATTAACCTCATTCAACTGTTTCAAGATTCTAACCTCTAAAGATGATATCAAGGTAACCTAAATCCCCCGGCGAGAACTATTCATGCCCATTAATTGTTGCAATACAAGATACGGTGGGGTCTACATTGGACGCCAGTCCTTCAGTATTTGAAAATGCGTTTCTCAGCAGAGAGTGGAGGACACCGCTGGGACTCATTTGACTCTGACTTTCACATTAATTTTGCTGTGCTGTGAAGAGCAAAAGCAAAAAATCAATGTCCATCAGTGATTATTCAGGGTAAAAGATCTGGCAACAGTGAATACCAATGGCAGCAAAGAATATTAAACTTACTCAAGGCTCAGTGAGTTGACGAAGGTTGCAGTCCTAGGCTGTTATAATCAATGGGAGTTTTGCCAGCAACATCATATGCAACTGTCTTTATACTGAATCAGACTGGTGATCCATTTGTGTCAGTACCTACTGTGACTGGAAGAATTTCTCCAAGTTCTCAGCCATTGCCCAACCTTGATATCCAAGATCCTTTCACTGGTGTTGTGTACTAACTACGGCCGCGCACATGGTTGAGGTTGCACGTGGCCATGTGAACAAGCCGAGCTTTGCTCTCTACAAACAATAGCTAGAGAGGATCTGAGAGCGGGCCAATCAGTCACATTGGATCCTAAGGTAACCCTATGGTAATGGGCACTGTGTAAATAAACCAATCATGAGTGTGTATGGGTGTGTGGGGTGTGGCAGAGCAGGGACATTTAAGCAGGCCTCCGGGCTGGCTTCTGTATTCCAGTTTCTCCTGCCTTAATAAATTATGAGCTGATTTTACCATCAACACGTCTGGAACCAGAACTTTACAACAGGAAACCCCAAGGATTGAATAGGGGGCCTTTGGAATGAGAAACATGCTTTACTTTGACCCTTCCTCATGCATCAAGTTTGGCATTGCTCACAAATCCATTTATTCTAGTTTACTTTCTTCTCTATGTGGTTTACAAATGTAGGGAAGGCAGAGAACTAATTCGGATCTAACTACTGAGTTAGATCCACCTTCTCCTGGGAAAAGTCCTTCTACTTATGATGCTTATGGATGGAGTTTTCCAGTCACAAAAGGGCTGTTTCCATTCAGGGAAGGACACCTTCGGATCCAACTCAATAAACAGAATACTTGGCAAAGTAGGAGACTGTACTACCTTTTATAAAGGCCTTTCTCCAGTATACTTTTCATGAATAATTCAGTACAAACTTCTATGGAAATTATATCCATAAGATGCTGTGACAGCAGCACCACAGAACCAGTTCATATGATCTGCAGAATTGTGGCCACATTTCTTTTTCCTGGAGGATATTACTTCAGGCTTCAGATGGGGTTACACCATTGTATACTTTCAAGACAAAAATAGTGGGTCAGGAAGAAAGGTTCTAGTCGAACCTTGTCTTTGCCATCCCAGGTTTCTATGCCAAGACACTTTTTTGGGGTAGGAAGGAATGCAACCAACTCTACTGCCTATGGAGATTTATACACAAAAGGAGAAACAGAAATAAGGAGAAAATTCAAGATTTGATGTATGCAACTATGTTGTGGTTATAGCCTATTTACATATTAATATATTATTATTAAATCCAATTATTTATGGGTTATTAGTTATTCACACAGACCTTTTTTTTATGCCTACGAAGATTTAGCATGCTACCTCCCTACTCTGCTTTTGTCAACTGGCCAAAACCTACCCCTCTCCCAGGCCTTTCCAAGGTGCTGCTGAGTTTTCCTGCTGCTCATGCTCATGATTTTTAATCAACAGTTTTATACTAAATTCTTACACTCAGCTATCTTGCGCCTCTCCTGGAAATAAATGGCAGATACATTTATATCATATAACAATGGTTGTCAGCCATTCTACAGTGGCAGTCACATGTGCAAGATAAAGTGGGGGGGGAAGCGAGGTTATTTCCTCCGGAGGAATTTAACCTGCAGTTGCACGATCACACAGATCTTGGAAGCTGTGGGCACAGCCCGCCAATGCATGATCAGACACAACCATGGGTGAGTCGGGGTTTTGTTTTGTTTTTGCCATGTGTTTCTGGGATCAATGATTCATATCTCCGCGCTGAGGGCTCCCTATGCAATGTGCAATGATGCACATACCAAGATAGGGAGAGAGAGGCACAGAGTCAGGATGGCCTGATCAGACCATCCTGATGCCATAGGAGTGCACTGGAGTGATCACACAGGGGAAAGTCTGTCTGTGGCCCATAGCAACCCATTTACTACCAGACTTTTCCTAGTGTCTTTTTACTCTGCTTCTGTGGCAGATCAAAACAAGTTGCCAACAGGTGTGGGGCGCTTCCCAGATTTTTGTCTCTGATCACACCCTTTAAATTTGCCCAGCATTCATGCCTATGGTGCGGCTAATTGTGTGTGTGATCGCGACATATGCCAGCCAGCCAAAGGCTCCCCTGGGCTCAGAGGCAAGCACAAGCCCCATAGATAGGCATGCAATTGGGGAACCAATGTACAACAGAGGGTCAGATTGCAATAATGGAGACGCATCCCACACATTTCATTGACAAGCTTGTGATGGGCACCCCTTTCACCCATTTCAGTGTTGAACAGATCAAGCTGCTTACCAACCAGGTTATCCCAAGTCTTATTCCAAGATCTCAGATTTCCATGACATCATAGCCTAGCTGGCTAAAGGGAGGGGAGATTTTTCCTGCCCAGCACCTTCTTTCCCTACCCATTGTCACGGGTACCTCAGATGTCTTAGATATGAAAGTTCACATAGCACATTGGGTATCATGGATAACCTATGTCCAGCCTCTGAACGAAAGGGGGAAAAAGACATGAGGAACAATGGCATATGAAGAATTGTTCCTTTTCAAGGCAGGCCAGTTATTATTTCTCCTCACCACCACCACTCTTTTAACATATGCCTTCTTAACAGCAAAGTAAAGGGTGACGATCCTCTGATTTGGAGCTGAGGAGGAGGAGGAGAGATTGGATTTATACCCCACTCTTCACTTGGAGTCTCAGAGCAGCTTGCAACCTCCTTTCCTTCCTCTCCCCACAACAGACACCCTGAGAGAGCTCTGAGAGAACTGTTCTTGAGAGAACAGCTCTGAGAGAACTGTGACTGACCCAAGGTCTCCCAGCTGGCTGCATGTGGAGGAATGGGGAATGAAACATGGTTCTCCAGATTAGAGTCTGCTATACTTAACTCACTACACCAAATTTAGGAGTTGTAACATTCACTTTACTTTGAGCATTCTAAGTTGCTGAGGCTTGTAACATGCTTAACTCAGAACTGCTTGACTATAAACTTCAGAAGCGTATCTAGAGCAAATCTAGATTTGCCAAGCAGCACACACTGTATAGGGAGTTCTGCCTTCCAGATGACAGTAGCTGCCTGATGGATTTCTTTCCAAACATAGATCTCCTTCATTCATTGCTGTTTAACTGTACTTTTTACAAGGTCTAGGCAAAAAGTGAAAGGGGAGAGGTTGTGGCTCAGTGATAAAGTATCTGCTTGGCATGCAGAAGGTAACAGGTTCAATCCCTGGCATCTCCCATTAAAAAGATCAGGTAGTGGGTGTTGACAAAGACCTCAACCTGAACTCTTGGAGAGCTGCTGTCAGTGTGAGTAACAATACCGACCTTGATGGATCAATGGCATGATTTAGTATAAAGCAGCTTTGCACATGAAATGTGTGATGTGAAACACCATATCCTTACATCTGAGGTTCTTGGATTGACTAGTTTGCTTACTGGGCTGTTTGCAAATGATAGGAGAGCTGGTATTTATTGACTGACAAAGATGGGTACCACAGCCTTCAACTACAGGTGGTTAAAGCTAGGGCTCTTTTGAGATGGAGATAATGCCTTGCTGTTTGTAGTGTAGACTGACTCCCCCCCCCCATGCAGTTTCAAACAAAAAACCCTTTAGCTTAGTCATCCATCTAATTCAGGCATAATGTCATGCAATGTAGCCATCACATTATTTTAAAGGATGCTGTGCAGGAGATCTCCCGAGACTGAGTCGAAGTTCAAAAGGATGTGGCATGGAAACTCCCCTAGAAGCTCTTACACAATGACAAACGTTTCAGCTCAGGAATCATGGGCAAACTTCCTAAAGTCTTTTTCCAGTTGATTAAACATGAACATTTGGCAGACGTTTGGAGAACTAAACATCCCAGAGACAGTGAGTACTCTTTTTATTCATCAAGACACGAGTCTTTTTCCAGGATAGATATGATGTGGATGACAGAGAACCTAATCTTGCAAACACGCAAAATTGAGATACTACCTAGGACTCTTTCTGACCACAGTCCGATAAAATGGTCAACGTATGTTAAGAGAAAAAAATTTCGATGGCGACTCAACGAAGATTTGCTGGACAAGCAAAATATTGTGGATAAAATAAGGACAGAAACCCAAACATACTTTCAACTGAACTTAAATAAAAGTGTACAGACGCAAACGGTATGGGAAGCCTACAAGGCTGTGATGAGAGGACATCTGATTGCAATTAATAATAATGAAAGGAAACAACAAATGAAAATAGACAAAGAAATTATGGGAAATATTCGGAAAAAAGAAACAGAACTTAAGAAAAGGCCTGGTAAAAAGAAGATTTTGAGAGAATTGAGGATCCTAAGGGAGCAATATGCGGCAAGGTTGAACAAAGAAGTATTTTGGAACTTGAAAAAATTGCAACAGAAATCCTTTGAAGGTGCAAATAAACCTGGCAAATATTTAGCATGGCAATTAAAGAAAAGAAGAGAGAATAAAACAATCACTTGTTTGAAAGATGGAAATAAAGAGATCTTGGACCCAGGAGGAATTAAAAGGGAATTTTTCAAATACTATGCGACTCTCTTTCAATCGAAACAAGCAGATCCTCAAAAAATGTTGGATTACCTATCCAAAGTTAATTTGATACAACCAAATCCAGAAATGAAAACACTCCTAAATGCTGCAATAACTAAGGACGAAATTAGTAAAGCAATAGCCGAGGCAAAAATCTCCAAAGTCCCAGGCCCGGATGGCTTTTCAGCTAAATTTTATAAAAAATTTCATGAAGATTTGGTTCCGGTGCTGGAGATTCTTTTAAATGAAATTAGAAAGACAGGAAAGATCCCTGACTCCTGGAATGAAGCTGCAATCACCTTAATTCCTAAAGAAATGCAAGATTTAACAAATGTTAAAAACTATCGGCCCATTTCATTATTGAACAACGATTATAAAATATTTGCAAAAATATTGGCAGAGCGCCTTAAAAAGTTTTTGAAAGATACTATTGTGGAAGATCAAGCTGGTTTTTTACCAAATAGACAAATTAAAGACAATATGAGGGTTGTATTGGACGCAATTGAGTATTATGACAAACATCCTGAAAAAGAAGTCGCTTTTTTATTTTTGGACGCAGAGAAGGCCTTTGATAATTTAAATTGGGAATTTATGTTTAAAGTGCTTGAGAAATCTATGATGGGCGTAGAATTTACAAGAATGATCCAATCGATATATAAAGAACAAAAAGCTTCGGTGATTGTTAATGCAGAATCAACAGATATGTTCCGGGTAAGAAAAGGTACTAGACAAGGTTGTCCCCTGTCACCATTGTTATTTATCTGGATTTTGGAGATTTTGCTACAAGCGGTCAGAGATGATGTTAATATAAAAGGGTTGAATATTGGAGGTTTTTCATTTAAATTAAGAGCATTTGCGGATGATATCATGTTTATTGTTGAAGATCCTGTTAATAATATGCCTAAGGTATTTGAAAAAGTAAGAGAGTTTGGTGATCTTGCAGGGTTTTATGTCAACAAAAATAAATCTAAGATACTGTGTAAAAATATGATTGGTACAAAGCAACAAATGTTACAAAATGTGACAGAATGTGAAGTGGTTAAAAGGGTTAAGTATCTGGGAGTTGAAATTACAATGAAAAATATAGATTTGTTCAAGAATAATTATGAAAAATTGTGGGGTTCGATAAAGAGTGATTTAGAAAAATGGGAAAAACTAAGGTTATCTCTTCTTGGAAAAATTGCCGTTATTAAAATGAATGTACTGCCCAGGTTAATGTTTTTGTTTCAGACAATACCAATTGTGAAAGATGGAAAAGTGTTGGTAAAATGGCAAAGAGAAATCTTTAAGTTTATCTGGGCAGGGAAGAAGCCAAGAATAAAAATGAAGATAATGTATGATACTAAGGACAGAGGTGGCTTCCAAGTCCCGAATTTGCGTTTGTATCATGAAGCAGTATGTATGTCTTGGTTATCTGAATGGGTAAATTTGGAAAATAGAAAACTTTTAGCTCTTGAGGGGCACGATTGCAGATTTGGCTGGCATGCCTATCTTTGGTATGGGAAAAACAAAGCTGACTCCATGTTTAAGCATCATTATGTAAGGAGGACATTGTTTGATGCATGGACCAGGTATAAGGATACAATATCGGATGAAAGGCCTCTGTGGATTGTTCCAGCTGCAGTTATACATTTGTTTTCAGAATATAGAGGCAATGATTGGTTGAAGTATCAGGAATTGTTGCAAAGAGAAGGGAAAAAATATGTTTTAAAACCAAATAATGAATTAGAATTTGAGTATGGTTGGCTACAATATTGTCAAATAAGGGACATTTATAAAAAAGATTGTAAAGAGTTTGGTTTTAGGGCTATGAATGATGATTTTGAGAATATATGGTTGAAAAAAGAACGGAAAATGATATCAAAAATGTATAAAACTTTGTTGACTGTATATACTTTGGATGAAACCGTTAAAGAACAAATGATAAAGTGGGCCATAAATATGAACAAAGAAATTTCTATGGAATCATGGGAATTTTTGTGGAAAAGATCTTTTAAAATGTCCACTTGTATTAACGTAAAAGAAAATTGCTATAAGATGATGTATAGATGGTATATGACACCAAAAAAGATTGCTAATATTAGCATGGATAAGAACTTGAGTAATAAATGTTGGAAATGTAAAAAAGTAGAGGGTTCTTTTTACCATATGTGGTGGTCATGTGATAAAGCGAAAGCATATTGGTCTAATATACATTGTGTGATGCAGAAAATATTGAAAACCCCAATTGAGAGAAAGCCTGAACTTTTTCTCCTCGGTTTGACAATGGAAAAAATTCCACAAGAGAAAAGGACACTGTTATGGTACATGATTACGTCGGCGAGAATGGCCTTTGCTCAGCATTGGAAAATGGAGAAGGTACCAGATATACATGACTGGTTGAGAAAATTGTTTTTTTTAGCAGAAATGGACAAAATGACAAAGAAATTAAATGGACAAATGGCAGAACAGTACTTAAAAGACTGGGAAGGATTGAAATTGTATCTAGAAACTGAATATAGAATGAAGGGGAAAATATATAATTTGGATACGTACGGATATTGAATGAGAAGTGAAATGAATTTTGAACTGTATGTACTGTTATACATAATATGCTGAAATTGTAGAGGTTATATATAATTTAAATGTGTTACCTGGTTTGTCGAGGTATTTAAGTCTAAACTTGATTGCCTTATAATTTTTTCTGTTTGTTATTAGCAGTGTTGGAAGCCTATTAGGGGGGTGGGGGGATTGGGATCTCACTTTTTGGAAACTGTATTGGTAACGTGATTGGAAATGTTGAATATATCCCAATAAAAATTTTGTTTCAAAAAAAAAGGAATCATGTTCACATGTTTTCACTCACGTTTATTTGCAATGCACTCCTACACAGAGTTACTTTAGCCTAAGCCCATTGATTTCAGTGGAGTTAGATGGAAGCTGTTCTGCAGAGAATTGCACTGGTAACCTCTTGGGTTGGATCCTATCACATTTTCTACTCAACCTGGTTCAGTTCCCATCCTCACTGTAGCATTTATTTATTTATTTATTTTTCAGATTTCTATCCCGCCCTCCATGAGGGGACCACAGTCTGTAGCATAGTATTTTTGTGCCCCCTCTTTTGTCTTTTTGACAGGAGAAAACTGGGTATGATCCAACTACTGGATAGGGAATAAAGAATGCTCCTGAAATTATGATGTCCGAAAAAAGATGTCAGTCATCAACTATAAGTTAAACTTGTGTTGAGTAAACTTTTAACAGCTGAATTAATGAAATCTACTTGACTTACAGAAGGTCCCGGATACAATCCCTGGCATATCCATTTAAAAAATATCAGGCAGTAGGTGATGAGAAAGACCCAAACCTGAAACCCTGGTGAGCCACTGCCAGTCTGAGTAGACAATACTGACTTTGATAGACCATCTGTAGTGTGAGTTCTATTAGTGGCTATCTAAAAGCTTTGCCAGACTTTGTACGGTTCACCTGACTCCAGGCTCAGAGAAGTGATTTAATTGCTTGACACTTAGTATCACCTTTACACTAAAATATGCAAGGAGATGCTGGCCATAAATACAGTTCCTGTATGTCAGTTTAGTGTGTGGGTCCAGGCAACGATACTAATCACCAAGAGAATTCCTTCCTTAGGCTCTGAGTCCAATCTCTTCCCAGTCTTTGGTTGTCTCCTCCCAATCATAGATGCCTTAGGATATTTGCCAATCTAATAAATTTAAACCAACACTAATACTCACAGTCCATCTTTAGAGCCTAACTTGTCTACCCAAGGATCAGTCCTATTTAAAGAAGAAGATGTGGTTGAGTTGCAACCAACACATGGCTTCCCCATCCGCGGGACGTTCCAGGTAAGAGATGAGTAGAGTTGGTTTGTCATTGCCTTCCTCCGCAAAGCAATCCCAGTCTTCCCTGGTAATCTCCCATTCAAGCAATGGACCATGGCCATCCCTGTTTAGCTCCCAAACTCTGATAAACCCATACTAATCCAGACTATTTGGCCTGCTGTCCTGTTTAAAGCCACCTCCAATGTGTTGCGAAGCTCTTCTTCCATCCAATTTGAGAATGGCTCCAGTCTGAGAAACAATGGGGAAGCAACAAAAAGGATGAGTGTAATAGGTGGTATAGTTGCCAACCTCCACGTGGAGCCTGGAGTTCTCTTGAAATTACAACTGATTCCTAGACTGCAGAAATTGTCCCTAATGTAGGAAATGGCAGCCTTAGTGGGTAAACCGCATGGCATCACATCCCCGCTGAGCTCCTTCCATTCCGTAACCTCTGCCCTCTACAGGCATCAATTTCCGAATTGGTGGGCCAGCTTGCATGCTAAACTTGTCTCAGGCTCTGGTTCTGATGTCACTTTTGGGTGCAATGTCGCTTGACCCACAGACATCAACAGAGCTAGTTAAGACCCACATCTTTACTGGTAATACCTGCAAAAATCAGATTATTATTTCAGTACCAAGGTCTTGACTTCCTCTTGGCACACTGTTCTCTACTCCATGGGACTGAATAATCAATCAAAGCCCAGCATGATGTTTACTGGTCTTCATTTTGAAAGAATAACAAAAAAAAAAAGAGAGTCAAAGTTCCCTTTGACAGATCTCTCTCTTGAAAGTTCATACTCCCCAAAATCTTGTTAATCTCTACGGTATTACTGGACTTGAATCAAGCTGTGCTACTGTGGACCAACATGGTGACCCTCTGAAACCATTTTCAAACCATCACTATTACCATCAAAATTGTAAAGATGCTAGCTTTTGGCAATCATCTAAATATTAATTAACTCTAAAAACAAAAACAGTGACCTGTAGGACCAGTAACAGACAAGTAGATGGTTTATTAATTTCAGCAAGACCAGGAGGGGGAGAAAAACAACAATACCTGTGTACGCTTTTTTGGGTAACCACAAAGGTAGGTAATGCAAACCTTGTAAAAGACACGGAGAAAAATATGCTGAGGGTAGATGAAAAGCGACTTGGACACAGAGATAGGAAATGGTTTTTTAAAAAAGAAAGAAAGAAAAGAACTGTTCATCTGAAATGGAAAACTGATTTCAGCTGCGCTGGAACACTGGCTGCCCAGCTTAAGAGAATTAGTTTAATAACCAGAAAATGAAATGAAATGTAAAAAATATGCTAATACAGACTGAGTCCATTTGTAAAAAAAGGACTACTTAATATCGGCTTATTATGTTTATAGTCCTACCTCCTGCTTGTAATGATGCTAAACCTTAAATCACCCATTCCAGCACCATTTGGAGAGTTCTACTTTACAGAGACACACCAGTGTAGCATTCTGAAAATGGTCTAATTGGTATAACAGAAGCCAGTAGCCGGTAGATTTTCCAAAACCACAAGGGATGAGCTTTTGTGACAGTCAAAATCTTTTTATCCAGGAGTCATTTATCACTGGCTGATGTGGAAAGGCACTGCACCTGTTGTGGGTGTCCCTCTGATGAGGATATTAGAGGCTAGATGGTTGGGGTCAGAAGAAAGCAAGCCAGGAGGCAGAGACAGAGATTTCTCACTCTAGGAAGATGAAAAGAGCTAGTTGTGAGTGCCAGAGGGGAGGACCATGAGCCAGAAGGCACCATGTCTGAAGATACCCTCTCCAGACACGTTCATCAATACACCTTCATACTTCCAACAAGTCTTGAAGCATGCAGATGTCTGTGGGGATGCATCCCCTATTTTGTTATGCAAGTCTACAGCAATGGGGTGTGCAATAATCTTTGGAGGAGTAGGGAAAGATACACACTTGTGCAAAGCTGTTTAACGGGGCATTCAGTTGGAGCTGTGGGCAAACACATCAAGGTGATGTGTGTGTGCGTGTGTGTGGGGGTTAATCAGGCAAATGAACCCCGTCATTTGCAGCAAGTTCAAATGCTGACCATTTCACAGTTTGCAGAGTCCCTGATGTCTGCCTACTGGAGCCTATCCAGGATGTAAATTTGGACACCAGATTCCACTAACTGCTGTTTGCCCCCCACCAGGTTCTGCCCCAGCTCACCCTGCTGCACAATACACCAAAACAGGGCTGGAATATCTTTATGTTAAACAAGCTACAATATAAGGTGTTCGTATTGCTGAGCTCTTATTTAGATGTACCCAATGCTAACTTTATTTTTCACAGGTACAAAAATATTCTGCACCATTAGCAGACACTACAGTTAACATTCACTTTGATCTTTAAAAATAGATAAAACTAGTTCTTTTTTCAAATTATTCGAACTCTTAGTTCTGGCTTTTAATGAAACCCCCATAGAGATGACATCAAGGAGGGGAACTATGTACAGAGTAAATGGAAAGACTGGGAATCACTTTACATTCTCTTGAAAATTCTCCTGCTTTACAGTGCATTGTGATTGGGCTAATTTTGTAGGGGAAGGATGCAAAATTAATATAGACATTTAACACCTGCATCGTTAGATTAACAGCAATTTCTTTCATGAAATGCGATGCATGGTTTGTAAGAAACTGGGTGACAAAAAGCAAAGCAAGGAGAACACGGAATGCTGAACTGTTGGTCTCATTCTCCGATTTTGTTTTTTCTTTTCATCTGTTTTTGGTCTATAATTGATGGACTAAGTTTGAACGTGTAGTAGGAAAGGCAGTAACCTGAGCCTGAACTGTACGACTTCAGCCTGAGGAAAGGAATCACATGGTTGAAACTTTGGGGTGGGGAAAAAAATCTGCACACAAAACTATATGTTGTGGTACAGGCTAGGTTGTTAGAACCATCTTCTTTGCATCTGCCTTTCTATATGCAGGGTGATTTTATATGGAGTAGAGTTCACATGAGTGATTGCTTACTTGCTTCTAGGAGTGGTTCAGTCTAGGAATAGTTCTGCAACTTTGTCTACCAGATCAGTGAGATGAAAACCTCTTTGATGGAAAAGAGAATGCTGGTCTACAAAGGGGCTGAGTTTGGACAGGCAATTCACTCCGGGAGCCAGTCACAGCAAAAAAGCCCCAGAACAAACTGTTCCGGGGGTTTCCCGGTCACAGGGGTAGTCTGCTGTGGGAGCTTACCGGGAGAAGGTGCGCTGGAATGTTCACACCGCTGGCCTGGATTGGGGGAGCTCGCCACAGATTGCCGAGTGGGGGAGGATCCCGGCACCGCATTGGTCAGTACAGCGGAGCATGGCCAATCAAGCTGCTGCTGCTGTTCTGGCATATCAGCCCCGCGGTCACACTGCCGGGAAGAGGACTGACGCAGTTTAAAGCTGCTCTGCAGGGATTTGCTAACCCTTCAAAGAGATATCTATTTAATGCAGGCAGAAAGCGGAACAGCACAGGTTGTCTACGGGTGGGGGACACCAGGCAGATGTGCCTGTGTGAACGCCTCCTTTAATGCGGTTTTGAAGCGTCGCTGAAACGGGGCTCTGCCGGGGCGAATTGCCAATCTGAACTCAGCCAGGGTGTCTCTAACAAGTGTCAAGCCAACCATCCCACCCTGGTTGGGCTTCAAATGCACCAGCAATAAGCTTTCCCATCACCGATTTTTTAAAATTATTTTTGGAAGTGTCATCAACCAACAGTTCTCTGCTGAAAAGCAGGAACCTCCCTTTGGCTGAGCAGCATCTTTGCATATTAGGAATGTTGTAGAGAAGTCCACACAGCTTTTTAACATGCTGAAGGATTCTTTTAGGGGACTAATTGATTTAAACTGGTCTCTCTCTAAATATACCTTTTGACCAATGCATGATCCACGGAAAGTTTTTCTTTCCCAGGCAGTAATAGCTGCTGCAAGTGCAGCTATGATAATCTCTCCTCAGCAAACAGTGTTCTCAGCTAAAGTAAACTTTGATTACACAGACAGTAGAATTTTGGGTAGCTTGAGAAAACTTCCAGATTCAGTACACATTTTCTGTCAAGCTAAACTATGCACTTCTGGCTTTAGGGCAGATTCAGCAAGACACCGAGGTCTTTAACAGAAAATATAATGCAACTACATTAGAAATATTGGCCGAGGACAGACTGGCAATTTGCCGCGGGATGGGACCCGGGCTGACAACGACTCAATATCGGATTAAATGGAATGTTCACACAGGCACATCTGCCTGGCGTCCCCCACCCGTAGCCTACCGGTGCTCTCGTGCTTCACTGCCGGATTAAAAAAAACACCTGATAAAAGCTGACGCAAATCTCGAAAGCCTGCGTTTGTCGCGCGTTTCTCCGCTTCCGGGGAGTCTGAACGCGCAGCCGAAAAGCCGGGAGCAACCCGCGTTGGGCATGAGGCAGCAGCGGTGTGATTGGCTGTGCTCCGCTCCACTGCCCAATGCGGTGCCGGCGTTGCAAGGCAAAAAAAAAAAAAATCGGCAAAATGCGCTTATGCGCACATACGCCCACAGCCGAAATAATGGGGAAACAGCGAATATAGCGCGCCTCCGGCGCGGCAGTCTGAACGCTCCCGCGTGCCTCCGTCCAGTATCTTCTGGCAGAGGCCCCCGCTGTGTGGACGGGAAAACCCGGTATCGTTTACTCCGGGTTTTTTTTGCCGCGACTCGATACCGGGGCAAATTGCCAGTCTGTCCTGGGCCATTATTTCATTTTGGTTTAGGTTTGTGTATAAGAATATAAGAAGAGCCCTGCTGGATCAGACCAGTGGTCCATCTAGTCCAGAAACCTGTCTCACACAGCAGCCAACCAGTTCTTCTGGAGGACCAACAACAGGGCATAGAGGCTGAGGTCTTCCCTTGATGTTGCCTCCTTGCTCTGGGATTCAGAGGCTGACTTCTTGTGAACATGGAGATCCCCCTCAGTCACCATGGCTAGCAATCACTGATAGGTCTATCTTCCATGAATCTATCTAATCCCCTTTTAAAGCTGTCTATTTCTGTGGCCATCGCTACATCCTCTGACATTCCACATTTGATTCCACATTTTAAATACTCTTTGTGTAAAGAAATATTTCCTTTTGTGCATCCATATATATTGGGCAAGGGCTTCCATCCAGTCTTCCACCCATTTTTATAGACTCATTTGTATTGTGTGCACATATTGTATGGTGTACTCAATTTATATGATATTTAGATGTTTAATAGGTTGGATCTTAACTAAATTTGCAGTTGCCACCCCCACTCCTCACTGCAGATCCTTCTTAATGTTAATTCTTCATGGCCCTCTGTCCCCCAGGAGTGGTATTTTTGTAGAAATCAGTGGATGGCAATGGGATGGGCAAGGCAGGAAATTTTTGTTCCACTGGATCCAACCCAATGTATGTATAATGTATAAAACTGATATACGGCTCCAAAACTGTACATATTTTATGGAGTAAATAGATTCTAGCAACACAGACTTATGCAAAAATACTGAATCATTGGTTCAGTTCCTGCAAGAGATTTGAAGTGTGCGTACAGAGAAGAATCAGATCCAAGGATGAAAAACCTGGTGTGTGCGTGTGCCCACATGCACAGAATTATGGGTGCCACCTGAAGCTCTCTTAGACTATGTCAGATTATTGATCTATCAAGCTATTGTCTGTTTTAACTGGCAGTGCGTATTTAGGGTCTCAGTTAGAGGTCTTTGACATTACCTACTACCTGAGCCTTTTACCTGGAGATGCTGGAAAAGAGGAAGTAGAAGTGATTTAACCACCTTGTCCTTCCTCATTGCAGCCCTAACCCAAACCACATGGATATTCTTCATTGTGAGTCCTACAGTCCCAGAGCTGATCTTTCCAGGGGGTGGAAGAGGATGGGGGGGGGGGAATGCACAAAAACTCTGTGTTCTGTGCACAGTGCGTTGAAACACATACCATTATTTCTGTATGTATTTGTTTATAAAATCCATATGCCACCTGGAGGTAGATTGTGACATAAAAGCAACAGAAATGAAATAATAATAAAAAAGAATAAGAATCATGCATGAACAACCCATGAAAGCAAGCCATAAAACATTGAGGAACTCTTTGTCATAAGCCCTGGTCTAAACTCTGTTCTCTGGATCCATTCATAGATGCCCTTAAGCAGTTGTCTGGAGAAAGTGGCACATTGGAATAAGCAACTAAATGCTGATCAGACAGCAAATTCTCAACAATACACAGAATAAACTGGGATGAGCCCAGACGTGTCCTGCTATAGCACAGAACTGTGCCTAAAGGAATTGGCTGTACCTCTATGTCACTCACAGGATATTTATAAAAATATAAGTAAGCCAACTCATCTTTTATTAAGGGACTTCAGCCTGGAGTTAACCATGGTCTGCTCCCTGTATTCCCCATTGCATGTTCTATCAAAATGTCAAAGAGAGACTCTGAAAGTGTACAATAGTTGGAGGAATGCCACGGGGAGGGGTCATGGCTCAGTAGTAGAGCATCTGTTTGGTATGCAGAGGGTTTCGGTCCCTGACACCTGCAGCTAAAAAGATCTGGTTGTAGGTGATGTGAAAGGCATCCAACTGAGACCCTACAGAGCCACTGCCAGGCAAAGCTGTCAATACTGACCTGGTGACTTCATGTGACATGTGACACATGAAGCTGCTTTATACTGAGTCAGAGCACTGGTATATCAACGGCAACATTTATTTATTTATTTTTATATTCTCCCCCCCGCCCCCCGGCAACTGAGCTCAGGGCAGATCACCACAGCAGTTTTAAAAAGGCATTAAAACAATCACAGTAATCAAATCGTTACAACAATTAAAACAAAAAACCCCACAATAATTTAAGATAGGTAGCACTATAACTAGGAAGGTATAATAATCTCAAGTGACTGAAGCAGCTAGGCCGTGACCTCCCAAAATGTGGGGATCTTCTTAGTCTGGGCCACACAGAGATGGCAAGCTTCAGCAAGAGAGGCTGAATAATTGGGTGCCCACCACCTCACCCAAAGGCCTGGTCGAACAGCTCCGTTCTGCAAGCCCTGCAGAACTGTAATAAATCCTGCAGGGCCCTGATCACAGATGGGAGCATGTTCAACCAGGCCAGAGCCAGGGCAGAAAAAGCCCTGGGTCTAGTCAAGGCTACGTGGACATGCTTTGGACCGGGGACAACCAGCAAATGCTGGTCCACTGAGCCTAAGGCTCTCCGGGGCACATATGCATTGACAGCTCTGGCTAGCAGAAGCAATGTAGGGTCTCCAGTAGAGATCTTTCATATCATATGTTAATGGAAATGCCAAAGATTAAATCTGGTACCTTGTTTATGGGAAACAGATAGTGGACCACTGAGCCATGGCTTCTCCTTGTAGGTGGAGTGCACAAAAGATATTCCTTCCCTGAGGTACCATTTGGTCTAGGGTGTGCCTTACCCATCCTGGCCATATTTCCATTTGGTAGACATTCTGGCAATCTTTGATAATTACCATGATTGAAAGCAAAACATTAGATGCCTGAGTTAAAAAAAAAATCCAATATATTTGAAAGCAAGTCTGGCATGTTAGGGGCTTATTCTACAAGTCAGTGGGAAAAAACAAACGCAACAAAGAAGCTGAGTTTTGTCTGATAAATTATTCACTGTGAATTATCCACTCGAGTTCCAGTTAGACATATGGAGAGCTTACATGTGATATGAGACTGCACAAACTGGGATTAAGACTTTTCTTTGAAAGCCGAATTGCTGGGGAGTGGAGGGGGGGGAAGGCAATGGAGAACCGGTTCACTGAACTGAAAAAGCACTACTGATCCTCTTGCTGTCTTTCAGGAATAACAGACACCGCTTATCCCGAACCTATGCACTTGAGACAATTAATCCAGTGTGTAACATGCAGTTATTATTATTATTTATGCTGCTTCTCAACTGGAATGCAGCATGTTTGTTTTTGACTGCGTTTCTCCCTGGCAGCTTCTTCTGTATCTGCATTTCTCCAGTCTCCACAGTGTCGTTTAGAGTGGAGCCAAAAGGACTCGGGTATTTGCAAACGTCTCTGACTGGGTCTAAAAAGCAACAAAAGACACTTCTTATGAAGAATGTTCTGAAGAAGAAGAAGAGATTGGATTTATACCACGCCCTTCACTGCCCAAAGGCGTCTCAGAGCGGCTTACAGACTCCTTTCACTTCCCCTCCCCACAATAGACACCCTGTGAGGTAGGTGGGGCTGAGAGAACTTCTGACAGAAACTGTCCTTGAGAGAACAGCTGTGCCAGAGCTTGTGACTGACCCAAGGTCACATCAGCAGGTGCAAATGGAGGAGTGGGGAATCAAACCCGGTTCTCCCAGATAAGAGTCTGCGCACTTAACCACTACACCAAACTGGCTCTCTGCTCATTTGCATTCTTGCTGAATGTTGACCAATTCTTGGAAGGGACTGTCAGGTTTTGGCTGCTGTTGTTGCTGCTGATATGAATTTCCTCGTCCTTAATCTCTCCAAAGACTGACCTACAAAGCATGGGGTGGGGAGGGCACCAGACTTGGCAGCATGAGATGAGCCTTTAGTAGCTAACTTCTAAAGGTCAATCACTAGACCAGCCCCATCTGCTTGGAAGGTATAAAGCCTTTCTGATTTCAAGCAGCCTGGAGTGGTTGAAGGATTTGTCAATGGCAAATATCCTAAGTCTATCTGGTGGGGGTCCCCAAACAGGGTCCCCAAGTTGTCTTGGCTTTCCTACACCTGAGAAACCCAGTAGGCTGACTCCATTTTGAAAATGGGACTTGCTTTGTACTCTGAAGTTGATGGGCTTAGAAAGCTGTTATTCTCTTCAGGATTGCGCTGTTTGAGTGCTTTATCCCAAGACAGAAGCAGAAGTCCTAGACTACTGTGGGGGAGTTGAGCGTGGGGTGTGGTCCATGCCTCCCTTTTCCTTTTATGCATTTAGGTATTTAGACCCCCCCTTTTCTCCCCAATGGGGCCTAAAAGTGCATGTAAAATATCACTCTCCCCTCTTCCCCATCCTCACAACAGTAATCTTGTGAGGTAGACTAGGTAAAAAGAGAATGACTGGTCCAAGGCCACCCAGCGAGCTTCCCTGGCAGTGTGAACCTGGGTCTCCCAGATCCAAGCTTGACCATCTAGCCACTGCACCATGCTGGCCCTGAGACTTTGTACAGCATTAGCCCTCCTGAATCCAACCAAAAGCAGGATGGACAAAGTACACTTCCAGTTTCCTATTATAAATAATTATGTTTATTTATACTCTAATTGTATTTCTTTGGGATTTTTCACCCTTGCCTACCAGCTTGATTTGCTCTGATCATGTTATCAGGGTAACTCTCCAGGTAATATAGTTTTCTTTTATATAAAAGAATCAAGGTGGTGACAGTACAGGTTAAGTGCTTAAGGTGAGACTGTTGATTGGGATTCACATGAATGGAGGTCTGGGCAGAGATCAGGCTAGAAAGATCTCTGCTTGTCCTGAGGAGATTGTTCTTCAAACCCTCATTCGCTGTGCAGTGTAGGGCAATGTGGAAATCCTTTGTGATGTCAATGCCAAATTAATAAACCCCTAAACTCTACCATATCCACCTGGCACTGCTACAGTTAGTTGGCATACGGCTAAATATTCCTTAGATCACCTCTCTTTCTGTTGACAGGATCCACTCTCCTTTGTCCTTGCTAGCAACCCAGCTGTGGTCCTGCCCTGAAACGCTGGGGTGTGTGAAAAAAGAAGCAAATATTAGAATACGGAATGTGATGCACTTGTCACTTTTAAAAATAACTTGAATTACACACTCTACATTAAAACATGTTTATGTTTTAATTATGCAGTGGAGGTATTTTGACAAATTAATGTAATCAGATAGCTTGCAACGATCCTATAATTAATAACAAACAAGGCAGCCTCTGTATCGAACTCTATCTCCTACATAATTTGGAGTTCCTGTGCAGCACTCCGCTATTAATGAAAGTCACCTTCCTTGTACCCTCCACTTCAGTGTCAATAAAAGCCGATAAGGGTCACTCTGAAGTTCACATGCTGCACTCTATTGTGATGCTGCACTTGCTGAAGGACTGACAAACCACTGACTAAGCAAAACTAGCACACTATTTTCTTTGGAAGAATAAATATGTACTGGTTCATTAAACAGGCGGTTTCCTCTTTTGTCAGACAACCAAACCAGCTTCCTGAAGAGGGGCACACATATGACCAGAAGACCCAAATTCAAATTGCTGCTGAGCAGTGCAGTTCATTGGGTGACTCTAGGTCAGTCAACCTCTCAAACTTACCTACCTCATGGCTTTATTGTGAGAATAAGGGGTGAGCAATGTGTGCACTGCACTGAGATTTCAATAAATATAAATATATAGACAATACAACAAATATGTAGACAATGCAATAATATATTTAGATTGTGTACTCCTCTGGGTAGGAGCTAGTTTCTTCGGGCTCAAGCTGACAAGATGAAGCTCACATGTCTTGCTTTGTCTACAAAATGTTAATGGAAGGCTCAATTTGCCTAGGTCCATGCAGGAAAGGAAGAAGAGGTATAACCTATTAACCCCCACTCAGTTCCACTATTCAAACTGGTCTCCCAGCTTCTTTGTTAGAATTTTGAAAAGGGAAATATATTTTAATGCTAATAAAGCAGGGAGCCCAATCTCGAAAAATGAAACTGAGTCGAGGTTGACATGTCAGATCAGACCTCCTTCTTCTTTGTATAGCCCAGAGCCAAACTGTGTCTGAAATTTGCATTTTATGGATAGAACAAGATGCAATGTATTAATTTCATCTGTATGACTACCTTAGTTTCCATCGATCTGTGAAACTACATATACACTCAAGTTATGGTAGTAATCATTAGAAAGTGCCTTACTAATAACAATAATATGCAATACAATACTATTATTGCTATTGTTACTTTTTGTCTTATTAAAGCAAAGGTTCTCCAGATGGGTGATAGATTGGATAGACAGGTGGATGTAAGCAAATATTCCAGTTCTTTCATGCATCCCATCCTTTCCAGCATGATAGGTTGGATTTGGTTGAGAAAAGAACATGTTTAAAATCCCTTATCGCATCAAAAGCCAGGAGTAAGAGACAAGAAAAGCTACTGTCCCTGTACAGGGGGAAACCATATTTTATTCTCCATACATTTTGAGTAAAACTCTTTCTTCCAGGGACTGTTTTCCTTTCATGTAAGTAATGCAATTAACAGCAGTCTCCTTAGCAGAGTATCACCATTCTAAGCCCATTGATTTCATTGGGTTGAGAAGGATGTAACTCTGTTTAGGATTACTGCATCATGTTTATTTCAGTGGGATCTCTCTGCCCATCTATATTTTAGATATTTATTTGAAATATTTATATCTGGCCTCTTCACAATGTCCAAGGCAGTTACAAAATATTTAAAAATCCAATTTAAAATACAAACTTGGAACACATAAATCAAGTTAAAATGACATCAAATATTTCAGGTTAAAACAGCATGTTCTACGACAAATATCGCTACCAGCTGCCAATCAGAAATGTTCATTAGTTGCTTCCAGCAAAGGAGCACTGGATTGATTCCCTTTTGAGAGAGAGTGTGGGGCTTTCTGTACCAGACCCAATGCACTTTTCCAAAGTGTAGACATGGCAACTGAGAACAATTGTGCACCTTTCAAATAGAGGGTCTGTCAGACGGGAGGCACCTGATGCCCTTAGTTGGCACATGGGATCTGGTGGACATACCTAGGTCCACTAGATATGTGAGTCCAGCCCACGAAGGGCTTTAAAGGTAACCTTGCATAGTGTCTGGATAACAAACAGGAACCAGTGAAGCTGCCATAGCACAGGTGTAATACAATCACACTGGTAATATGATGACACCAGTTCACAAACACAAACCCATACATGATGGTCATCAGTGCAATCCTCAACAGAATTACACCATTTTCATTAATTCCAGTGGATTTAGAAGAGAGAACCTCTGTTTAGGATTCCACAGTCAATCTACTTTCCCTCTCAGTGTCTCAGAGGGTAGCCGTGCTGGTCTGCAGTGGAAGAGCGAGATTCAAGTCCAATAGCACCTTAGAGTCCACTGATCAATCTATCAACCCATCGATTGATTGATTGACCTTCGAGACTGACAAGATTTTCACATATTAACTTTTGAGTGTCAAAGCTCCTTGCATCAGATATCTGACGAAGGGAGCTTTGTCTCTTGACAGCTCATGCCCCCCAAATCTTGTTGCTCTTTAAGGTGCTGCCGGACTCAGATCCGTCTCACTGTTAACAGTTACAAATGCTATCAAGTCTTGCAATTCTACCCTTTCATTTTTTTTTTAAATCCCCATTTCAATCTTGTTTCTCCCTTGTGCAAATCAAACCCATGACTCCTTCCGTCTATTTTCTCTTTCCCCGTGCCAAAAGGTTGATGCTGCAGTTTGTCATGATGTTTGAATAGTGCCCAACTGAGGTCTGCCCCTCAGGGGATTTGTCATCCTTAAATTTTCTGTGTGGCAATTTATTATGCAGTGTCCTCTCTGGTTGTTGTGTTGTTGTTGTTTTTTAATTAAAATACCCTTCTTTGCTTTCTGCACAACTGGTGCTTGTTGGAAGGAGCATTTAGTCAATTAACTATTTTATTAGGCAATTGATTGTGTTTTCTTGCAGGTCCTTAGATCCTTGTACCTGTGACAAATAGTTATGAAAGCTGAATAATTTCACCTCTCTCGTTGCTAAAAAGGAAGCGATAAATAATGAAGCTTTAAAAAAAATGAGAAAGGTTTCAGTGGGGGACCGATACATATAAAAAATACATGCTGTGTATTATGGGATGTAAAATGCTAACTGCTTGGAGCAGAATTGTATTTCAATAAATCACACTGTTGCACTGACCTTTATTGATAGACTCTTTCCCCGAGTGAAAACACAGGCCCTGCTGTTTGAAAAGATCTTTTGTTGCGGAAGACCTGCAGATTCATCAGGTAAAACCATAATGATTTTCTATCTGTAGGGTTCTCTAAATCAATATTTTAAGAGAAAGGGGGCAAAGGAGGGGGGGGGGAAATCCCATGAGAGTGATTTCTAGATTTGGAAATGTGTTTGTCGTCCCAATGGAACAGACATGTGCTCTGGCAGGAAACAGAAAATATTAGTTATATTGCCAGTTAGTGTAACTGCAAGGAAATAGGAGGGGAATCTTCCAACTGCAATAAGAAACAAATGGCTTAATTTGACAGAACATCCAACTGCTACCCAATGGCTCAAGAACCAGTTTGGTGTAGTGGTTAGGAGTGTGGTCTCTAATTTGGGAGAACCGGGTTTGATTCCCCACTTCTCCACATGCAACTGCTAGTGTGACCTTGGGTCAGTCATAAGTCCTTTCAGAGCTGTTCTGTCAAGGGCAGTTCTTGAGAGAGCTCTCTCAGCCCCACCTATCTTGCAGGGTGTCTGTTGTGGGGAGAGGAAGAGAATTGTATAGGGATTGTAAGCTGCTCTGAGACTTCTTCGTGTAGTGAAGGGTGGGATATAAATCCAATCTCCTCCTCCTCCTCCTTCTATTGTATGGTGATGGTATGGTATGGGTCAGACCTAATACATTGGCTGCAAGGCTGAAGTGGAGATAGACTGTAGCTTCTAAAGGCTGGAGTTGTGGATGGGCTATATGCTCTCTGCTGCATGACATAACAATGGCAAGTACAAGTGGAATTCATTGGGCTAAATGTACATTTTGCCCTGGGAAAGGAACCTATGGAATGGACCCAGACTGGTGTTTTCTTCCCTGGTGATACGCTGGGGATTATGTGACCTGTGTAGACAGACACCATGGTGGTGGTGATGGTGGGGCGGTTCTAACATGGCAAACTGGCCAAAGCTGAGTGGTGGTGGGGGATTGGTTGGTTCCCACTCTCAGTGAGAAAGCAGGAAGCAACTTGGATCCCCTGCATTGCATCAGATCAGGCTAAGAACTCCCCCATTCTGACTTCTAATAGCCATTGATGAGGGTGTCAGCAGTAGGACATGAAGTAAGCTGGTAGCCTGGCACCCCTCCCTCATGCCCAGATCTATCTAAATTCAAAGCTCTCTTTGCTTCAGATTCCAGGTGCCATCAATGACCATTGAGAGCAGGAGGCAGCCAGCCCCTCCTCCATTGTGCCTACAGCCAGCTCCAGCTGGCAGTCTCTCCCCAGCTGTGATTGATGGACTCGCCAGAGAGAGGACAGGAAGCATCCAGGCAACTTTCCGTCCAGGGCTGCTGAGCATTTTGTTCTCAGCATGATCACCAGGCAAACTAACCTTGGTCAAATTCCCTTGCTCACATGCGTGATGAACTCCTGTTTGGATTGCTTTGGTGTTTTCTTTTTAAAATCATCTCAAACTCCATGCCAAGCAGCTTTGCGCCTTCTTGGTTACTGACTCTGCTACAGGGCCATTTCATGCCTTGGTTATAAACAACAAATAAATTGCAGCACATGCACAGTCTGCAATCTAAATATTGTCAGTTACCAGACAAGAGGCAGGTAGGCCCAGATTCATGGCTGATTTATGTGTCAGCGGTTCACAGTTCATTCCTTTTTGCATCTGTACAGTTGATCATATCCTTTAATAACAGTATAGAAGATACATTGCTTGCTTTTTGCACCTGTGCAATCAGAGATGTCTATTATTGAATGTTTGTAATAACTGATTGCAAGACCAGCTAAGTTTATGGGCACTGAGGGCATACAGAGACAGCTAAGTAGTAGGTCTCTACTAAAAAAAACAAACCCTACTGTTTAAACTGTCTGCCTTTTAACAATTGGAGAAGGCAGTAGACAGGCAGAGGCAGGTTGCCAGCTGCCTGAAGGCAGTCTGTAATTGTACAACTGGACACATCCCAATTCACCCAGATACATTTGAACTGCTCAATGAATGATCGGCCTCCTCATTGTACCTGGCAAACAAGCTGAAACAGCAAGTTATCAAGAATCTCTGCTTGCTTCCATCCTGTGTAACACTAATATTGTGTGGGATCATTTCATCACATAAATTTATTTTGGTCAGCTCTGTTGTTTTCATCTTTTTGGTATTTGAGAAAGATTTCCCATTGATGCAGAAAAATCCTAACCAGAGTTCCTGCCTAGTAAGCCCATTGACTTCAATGGATTTGGAAGAGTGCAACTCTGCTCAGGACTGCACTAATGGAAACTCAGCCATTGCACTAAATGCTACCATCTGTTTTATTCTGTCTGTGGAGACTGTTGTTTTGGACAAGATGAATAAAACAAATGAAATATATCAAAATGAAGTTCCTCGAAGTACAGATATTTATATCGTGGTCAGAGTAGGGTAGGAAAACAAACCGTCTTTCATTATTCAGGTATCAAATGTTAAAGATTTGATCTGACCAATTATGAATATGCATTACAAGCTGTGGTACAGCCAAAATTCAATTAGTTTGTATTTGAAATTCAAATTCTTAAAAAAATGAATTTTACAACCCATACAAAACAATCACAGCAGAATGAACAAAGCCACCAATAACCAGTGTTAAAAGTTATACCATTGAATGGGAATATCAAATTATCAATATGGCATGTATATTTTTCTAAAACCAACTGGCTTTTTGCAGGTTTCTGAATTATCAACATCAGAAGGATCAAATATTATATTAAATGAATGAGTGGAAACAAATTAGCATATCAAACAATTCTTGGAAACAAACAATAATTCACCAGTCCCTTTTAGGAACATTTTCAAAAATGGGATCCCAAATCAAAGTGTTGGAAATAATCATTTTAGTTGTACTTTGGACATGTGTTTACTTATTTATGTATTTTTACCCTGCTGTTCTCTCCAGTGAGGACCCAAAGTGGCTTACAAAATATGACACATTTGAAAATAAACAACAACAAAAATCCAGATGGTAACCTTTGTAGTGGAAAGTGTTGTCAAGCCCTGGCTGACTTATGGTGACCCATTATGAGTTTTTCAAAGCAAGAAATGAACACAAGTGGTTTGTCATTGCCTGCCTCTGCATAGCAACTCTGGATTTCTGTCATGGTCTCCCATCCAAGTTCTAACCAGGGCTGACCCTGCTTAGCTTCTGAGAGCTAGCCTGGCCCACCTGGGTCAGAGCAAGCAACAACCCTGACTGTGTTTGTGACCTGGGGCTAGGATTGAGCAGGGGAAAGCTTTCTTCAAGTTCCAAGCTGGCCATGCGGAGATATGGGGATGTGGCCTCACAGCAGACTTCAGGCAGCCGATCTGTGCCTTGGGGCCAGCCGGGGGGCGGGGGGGCAGAGCTTTAGGTGGTCTTAGAGCTCAGGGTCATTTCTCAGCTTCATTCCTCCCCTATGTAGCTGAGCTGCTTACCTCATTGTTCTGGCTCTCCATCCCATCTTCTCTGAGTGTTATGGGATGCATTTTGGTATATTTTTTCCCCACCGCACGTTCATCACAGTTTGGTTGTACCATTTGGGCATTGGGGTGGATCCTTTAGGGAGGAAGGCTGTGCCTGTGCATCCACTGCCCCCATTTTGGTGGCTCCCTCAAGGGATCTTAAGGGTGGAGCCATTCAGCAGCATGCGCAGCTTGGAAAGGAAACCTCACAGCAGGTGAGCTGGGGGGACAGGGTACATCAGGTGGCAGGAGGGCTCACCCAATGCAGGATCCACTCCCATGCTGCTCCAATGCTCCTGCAGCTGTATTCAATAAAGATGTGATTGAATTTTTCCCAAACTGGTTATGCCATTGTACTTCCTTCCTCACTCTCACCCTCATTCCCCCCTCCCTTTGCCCCTGAGTCCTCAACGACATACTTTATTCTGGGCTAATCCCAGATTTGCCATCTCGGCATTGGGCTCTTGCCCTTCAGCTTGTGCTTTTGGTCGCACCCAGCCAAAATACATGAAGAGATTCTCAATGCAGATCTTTTGTTTTTTTTAGCTGGCAAAAAGATGCTCCAACCTTACTGCCCAGATAGGTTGGATTGACAGCCCATGTCATGAGTCAGCCAGGGCTTAGCAATAGTGAGGACTCCTCAGGAGATGAGGAGCCCTGTGTAGCCAGCCCCAAGTCAACAGAAGCTGACCAGCAGGAAAATGAGCTGCAGGCTTCTCAGGATTCACAGCCAACAGCTGTTGCAGTCATCATCACCCTCTAGCCTGGCTCAGCAGGTGAAAGCCAGTAATCCATTCCCAACCCTCCATTATCACCTACACCCTTAGAGCACCACAGATGGAGGCTGTGAATGGAGCTACAGGTGAGACAGCAAAGCACACGTCTCCTGGCCCTGTGACCCTGAGAAGCTGTTTGAAGGCTTGACAATTAGGCTTGTGTCTATAAAGCCACCCAACGAAGGCTGCTGGGCATGGATTCGACATGTATATTATACACTGACCTACTACCACTGCCTCACCTGATTAATCGCCAATATTCTGACCCCAGACTGAACAACATTGCTCTGCTGAATCTCTGATCCTCTGACCTCGGACTGAATTACACTGCTTGATCTCTCAAACTCTGGCCCTGGACTGAACAACACCAAACTTCAGAACCCACCTCTAGCTGCACCTCTTTTGACAAACAGATCAGGGTGTGGCAACCAGATATTTCGGAGCCTGTCAACCAACACAGCACAATTCTAAGCAAAGTTCACCCTTCTAAATCTATTGACTTCAGTGGACCCTGTTTAGGATTGCATTATGTTCAAGATCTGGTTTACTGGCTAGTGTCAGACATATTATGAAATTGTGTTATATTTTAACAATGATTAGTTCATGAAACGGTCAAATGACCATGCAAATGGTGATTAAAATCCTGGTTTGCCTTAATAAATGGTGGTTTCCCCAACCCCCTTTGCTTCTCCCTGCCTCTCCTGCAGAGCTCTGTCTGTCCTGTACTACATAAGTTGGGATGCCCTTGGACACTAACTTCACCCCCCCACACACTAACCCAGCCTTTGGGGAAAAAATCACTGCTATATCTCCGTTTGTATTATGAACTATGCAGCCAAATGGGGCTCAAAATCAGATATGACTTGGCCCCTTTCAGTCACCAATAACTCTGACATCATCATAATTAAAAGATAATTTAGAGATAATGTTTTGGTTTTTAAAAATGCAACTTCCCTTTTCCAAACAAGGCAGCAGGAGAAGTATGCCCATTAAACAGACATGGATCAAATGCTGCGTTCTTCTGAGCCTGAAACATCCGGACTAGAAATGTCTGTCATCTAGTGTGACAGATAACAATTGGATGGGATACCCTGCACAATGTGCCATCACTCAGCACCACTGCAGGAGACAGCTTCACAGAACATGCAGGACTTCTAAGAAGCTATCTGTTCACACAAGAACTGCCATTTGTGCTACTATCAGTGAATCATACCGATGAAACCACAGGGCCTTCCGAACAGCTCTTTCAGATTTTCTTTTGTGCACAGTCACTGGACTTGCAAGACTGAATAATTATTTCCTGCCACTGGGGTCATGGATAAACATACTCACATGCACCAACAAGCAAGGAAACAAATAGACCTGTGCAGATTGACTGAAATCCATGGGGTTAGATCCCAGGAGCAATCACTACAGCTTCAAATGCAAAATCCAGCCAATGAAGTACATAATTTGCATTGTAGAATGGCAGTTCAATAAACAAAGCAGGATACTTTGGCTTGTACTCTGTGAGATCTTTTGTCATATGTTCTTATAAGGGGATTAGATAGATTCAAGGAGGATAAGTCCATCAGTGGTCATGGCAACTCAAGGGAACCTCCACATTCAGAGGCACTAAGCCTCTGAATCCCAGAGCCAGGAGGCAACATCAGGGGTAGGCTTTGGCCTCTAATCCCTTTTGTTGGCCATCCAGATGAACTGGTTGGCTACTGCGTGAGACAGAACGCTGGACTAGATGGACCACTGGTCTGATCCAGCAGAGCTCTTCTTATGTTCTTATAGAAGAGCCCATGGAACAGGGCTTTCCCACTTTCTCCTCCCACTGCATCCCACTAAGCTCCCTTTGTTCTGTTCAGGATGGCCAAAGGCCCCTCTTGAACATCATAGGAGGCAAAGAGAGAATCTACAATTGACTCCCACAACAACTTCCCTGGAATTTGAGATTACTCAAAAAGTCTTTACTTCAGATGCGATTTTATAGGATGCTTAGAAATTCTCTCCAGCATATGCTTTTTGGATCTGACTTTTCCATTTACTAGATTTTTTTGAGGGAGTGGAAACATACTGCACGTGCCTTTGGGTATGAATTAAGGCTATGGAAGAATCATGGAAGTCCAAATTGCTACTGGTATCTCAGCCTTCTAAAAAAGTATACGATACATATCGAAAGGCACATCCGTACAAAGTTCACATAAATTGCAGAGGATTCCTGGAAGTGGGTGGGAGAGAATTCCTGATGCAGCAAAACAAGGATGAGTTGAGTGACATTTAAAAAATGTTTTAAACAGATAAATACATTTATCTAGCCCTATGATTGCTCTCAGTCGAGTGTAGGAGCCAGCAACTTCCTAAATCTTTCATATCTCTTAACATGACTTTGATTACTTGATGGTTTTATTAGGGACTGATGCTTATTTTATTTACTCTTCAATGATCAGTTTAGAAGCTGATTGTCAAAGAAGCGATTTAAACTATGTTGGCTGTTTTTGACTTTGAAAGCACTGAAAGTGGTCTTGCAAAAAACAAAAACAAAAACAATTGCCTTTCAAATAGCTGATAATGAACAAGATAACTGGAGAATACAGGCTACATCCAAGGAAATTTGATAGGGAATGGTAAATCAGAGGGAATTATATATTTACCAGATAGAGCTTAACTATGGATATTGTACTGGGATCAATACTTCTAAGCATTTGAAACTTAATCATATTCAAGACACTAGTGCCGTTATTAAATTTCCTATCTTTGCAGTGTGACTTTGTATGCAGCCCGATCAATACATACCTCATTTCCTTTGGGTTACCTCATTTCCTTTGGGTCCCCACCCCCTCACTATCAAATATATGACTGACCTGTTTTTATGATCAAATTCATTTTCATCCTCCTCTTGCATACCTTTTGTGTACAAGAATATGCCATTAACAAACACTGGATGGAGCCATTAAATTGTGTTTCAAATTAAAGAAACGTACAGGAATAAGGTATTGGAATGAGAGGACATTTTAGACTGCAACCATTCTTTACATCTTTGCTATTGTCAGGTCCCTTAGATGTAGGCCACATGAAGTTTTCATTTTTGTTAAGAAATACCCAAATTTCTAGCCAACAATTTTATTTTGATGTTGTCGAAGGCTTTCACGGCTGGAGTTCATTAGTTGCTGTAGATTTTCCGGGTTATGTGGCCATGGTCTTGGCATTGTAGGACCTGACATTTCACCAGTAGCTGTGACTGGCATCCTCAGAGGTATAGCACAGAAAGATGGAGTATTCTCTGTGTTAAGGTGAGCAGAAAAATGATAGGCAGGTAATTTATATCTACCCTGGAACCCTGACTCAGCCCTACCCCACCTTCCAGGGTAGATATAAATTATCTGCCTACCATTTTTCTGCTCATCTTGATACAGAGAATACTCCATCTTTCTGTGTTATACCTCTGAGGATGCCAGTCACAGCTACTGGTAAAAAGTCAGGTCCTACAGTGCCAAGACCACGGCCACACAACCTGGAAAATCTACAGCAACTAATTTTATTTTGGTTTTATTCCACTGTTCTTCCAAGGAGTTCAGGATTGTGTGCATAGTAGTAGTAGTAGAAGAAGAAGAAGAAGAAGAAGAAGAAGAAGAAGAAGAAGAAGAAGAAGAAGAAGAAGAAGAAGAAGAAGAAAGAAGAAGAAGTTGTTTTATAGCCTGCTTTTCTCTAACTTAAGGAGTCTCAAATCAGTTTACAATTACCTTTCCCTTCCTTTCCCCACAACAGGCATCTTATGAGGTAAGTGGGGCTGAGAGAGTTCTGAGAGAACTGTGACTGGCCTAAGGCCACTCAGCAGCTTTCTTGTGGAGGAGTGGGGAATCAAACCCACTTCTAGGGTTGCCAGGCTGCAGGTGGGGCCTGGAGATCTCCCACTTTTACAACTGATCTCCAGCTGACAGAGATCAATTCCCCTGGAGGAAATGGCTACTTTGAAGGGTAGACTTTATGGCATTGTACCCTGCTGAGGTCCCTCCCCACCCCAAACCCTGCCCTCTCCCAGATCCACCCCCAAAATCTCCAGGTATTTTCTAACCCAGAGCTGGCAACCCTACCCACTTCTCCAGATGAGAGTCAGCAACTCTTCATCACTACACCACGCTGGCACCACCAGTTGCACCCTGGCAACAACACAGGGAGGCCAATTAGGCTGGTTGCACCTAGCACAAGGTCAATAATTAGGCTTCAGGACAAGGGATGACTCATTTGACACACAGATATTCGAGTGGCTGTACAAGGATGACTCTCCCTATTGATTATGGAGTGAAATTTCTGATAATATTCCCCATGGCCAGAGAAGACCCATCAGTGGTCAGAATGGGAAGCTTTGGTGCATTTAAACTGCACTGGATCAAATCTCCTCAGGCAGGAAGTTCCATAGCTTGAGAAAGGAAGTTCTGATTGATGCCTACTTTTTTTTTATTTGCATATCTACAAGTGAGAAGTTTCTGTGATATCCTGAGGAAGCCAATGGCTTCAGAAGCAAACTGGCCATTGCTGGTCTCAGTGAGCCATGAAGTCACTGCCAAGTTTGACATATTGAAGAAAACTGAAAGGAAAAGAAAAGAAAAGAAAAGAAAAGAAAAGAAAAGAAAAGAAAAGAAAAGAAAAGAAGGAGTACCACACACACAAAAAGAGCTGTACTGACCTAGCAGTGAACAGAAAGTTAGAGTTATTTGGTTATATCACCTGCAATGAAATGCAATTTTCTGAATTCTGAGTGTGAGAGGAAAGTGATTTTCTCGAATCTGATAGATGTGGGGGGGGGGGAGAAGGAAACCACCCCTAGTTTAAATATATGTGCCATAATCAGGCTAAGGACATGCTGCACATTTGAAGGAGAGAAGCAGAATTATCTGCAAATATTTCCAGCCACAAAAGTAAATGGGCACGCCAATGGAAACTACTTGAAATGGAAGCACCACACCTCTCACGGTTGAGGCAGTATCTACACAGTTTTCTGGTAAGCTAGCAGTGACAGCACCAATCACTTGTACAGGGCCTAGGAGTCTCTGAGACTTTCTGCGTTCCATACAAATGATTGCTTTGATAGGTTCTGGACATTGTGCCTGCAGAACTAGAGAAGTATTGTCCTTACCTGTAATCTGCCTCAAGAAGGAATCTGGAGAGGTGGCATGTAAATTTCCTAAAGAAATAACCCTGAAATTCACATTAGACCATGGCAGAGAATGGGGACTCCAAACCCAATCTATGTAACATGAGAATCAGAAATCCTGTATACAATCTTTATATATATATATATATATATATATATATATATATATATATATATATATATATATATATATAAAATAAGGGCAGGTGTATATTGTGCAAGGAACTGATATTGTTCTGATAGCAAGATAATATATTAAAGTCATAATCCCAGTCATAAAGAAATATTCTATTTGAAACCTTTTTGGTACTATATAACAGATATACATTGTGATCCTAAGGAGAGTTATACCTGCCTAAGTTCATTGAAGTCAGTGGATTTAGAAAGATGTAACTCTGTTTAGGACTGTAATAATAGTACATCTTCATTGGTGTAGATTAATCTAACTCCACTTGTGACAACTGTTTAGTATTGCTGGCCCTACACAGGTGATCCTCATGAGCTCCTTGGGAGCAAATCCTGGGAAGAGGAAAGTGTTGCTAATGATATAATATTACTTCCAGGTGAATACTCAGAAATGATGTCATTGCCCCACTGGGATGCTCTAGGAACCCCTCCAGTGTCTAACCATAGAGAATGGGTCAGTTCCTAGAGCATCAGGGCATGGTGGTGCTGTGATGTCAAAGCATCCATGATTTTGTTCAGCCATTTTTCTCCCACTCCTCACTGGATCAAGGATGGGCAACAGGGGCAGGGGCAGGAATTTTGACACCCGCAACAGGCACCTGGAAAACATACACCTGGCTGTGGTATTAAACCCAGGTTTTTCTCCTTTGGCATTTTGCATGCCGACGTTCTAGGGAAACTCATCAAACCCTCTCAAACTCACCAATTAAATAGGCCACTCTCAGCATTGTGATAAAAGGCAACCTCTCTATATGGTGTTATTTTACCCAATTTGATGTGTCTGAAGAGGCACATTATATCCTGAAATGAATAAACTAGAAGGACTGTCTTGCAGGGTTGAATATCTGCCATATACATCAAGAATGGGTTAAAGAGCACATGGGAATATTGCCACACACTATGTGCTTTCACATGGAAATTTTCCAGTGTTTAGGTTGGAAATTGGACTAATAAACTAAGGTGATATGCAGTCTTTTGAACTGACATCACTAGGCTTAAAACTACTGCATCTAAAAAAAATAACTTTTTGGCCTAGAGACACAATGGCTCTTTATAAATAACAAGTAAGTCTTATTATTGTTATCCATTGCTCATAAATTAGAGTATAGATTTTGTGTTCTTTTGTATTAGAGAACAAGAAAGCTAATTCAGTACTCTTCAGGGGAAAATCCATACGAGAAGAAAAGCAATGTATTAGCTGCTGACAACTGATTTAATAATTCTATGATAATTAGGCAAAACACCCGGCAAAGACCTGGAGGTTATTTTCAGCAGTGCCTTGCTTTTGGGAAGAGGAGCCCTGAGTGGTTTTTAACAGAATTGCTCAGTGGTGCAAAGCACGGCAAGGATGTGTTTGTTAATGGAGAAAGACTCTGGCTCAGTGATAGAGCACCTGTGCTTAGCATGTGAATGGTCCCAGAATATGATGGTCCCATGGATTCATTCATTCATTCATTCATTCATTCATTCATTCATTCACTCATTCACTCATTCCCCTCTTTTTTCCCCAATAGGGAGCCAAACTGCCTTACATCTTTCTCCGTCCCATTTTATCCTTACATTAACCCAGTGAGGTAGGTTAAGTTGGCCCAAGGTGACTCCACAAGTTTCCATGGCAGAGTGGATTCCATGGCAGATTCAACATAAGGCACCTTTCTATGATGCTATGCTTATGCACAGACTTTGCAAGCCAAAGCTCCCGTGTCTAATCCCTGGCATCTGTAGTTGAAAGGATTGATTTAGAATATTTTGCTATCACCCCTGCATAGACCTTGTTTGAGGTGGCTTGCCAAACGAAACACAGGAGCATAACCATCACAAAAGCTGTGGCAATTAATAAACAATTAAAACCCCAGCATTAAATATAGCATGAGCATGAAAGCACCCCAAAGATTATAACACCTCAAAGCAAGTCTCATCAAACACTTCTTAGGCTAGAAGCAGATGGTAAAAACAAGTTTTAAAAGATCAAACTCTTAATGTAAAGCCTGGATAAGAAGACATATCTTAGACTTATGCAGGGATGCATGAACTACTGTGGGTTTGGCTTGCTTCATATGTACCAGTCAAGGATCATCCCCCTCAGCTGACTGATCATGTGTTTGTTGAGCCAGTTGTTTGAGTTTGCTGGGTGGTGCTACGTGTAGCACAGTGACATGCATGCATGCCTGATTGACTTTTTACATGCTTGCTCTGTCATGTATGTGTGGTTTTGCAAAGGAGCTTGGGAGTTTTATTTTCCCTGTGGCTTCTTTCACACTGGGGACTTTATTCTCACTTTGCAGTTCCATTTCTGCAGCAGAAAGCCCTCTCTCCCAAGTGAATTTTGAATTTCTTCAGTTCTGAGGCTTTGTTTCTGCAGCTTCCACCTACCTACTGTGCATCACGACATTATGAAGCTTAGAAAAAAGATGACTAAGGGGGGACATGGTAGAGGTTTATAAAATTATGCATGGGATAGAGAGAGTTGAGAAAGAGAGATTTTTCTCCCTCTCCCAAAATACTAGAACTTGATGGCAGCAAATGAAGCTGATGGGCAGCTATGGTGACTGAGGGGAACCTCCATGTTCAGAGGCACTAAACCTCTGAATCCCAGAGCTCAGCCCCAAAGGCAGCATCAAGGGAAGGACTCAGTCTCTACGTCCGGTTGTGTGCCCTCCAGAAGAAATGGTTGGCTACTTTATGAAACAGGATGCTCGTCTAGATGAACTACTGGTCTGATCCAACAGGGCTCTTCTTATGTTTTTACGAAGTTTATCCCATTTAGGAGTTCTTCCTTTCTGCAGTTTTCCTCCTTCCACTGTGCATCACCATGTTATGAAAAAGTAGCAAAAAGATTACTGTGTGACCTCCAAATCACAAGGGAATTTGTGATATTTGCTATGCAAACCCAGTGTAATCCTGGGATTGACTCATCACAGTAGCTCCCCATCAACATGGTAAGTCCACCTGACAAATTTATTCACTGTGCTGTTCGCAACATCCTTAGACTACAGGTGGACGACGGCCGGTTAGGCACCAAGGTGAGCCTCAAGGGCATTCCACAAGTGATGTGCTACCACTGAAAAAGCCTCTTCTCTGGTGGCCACCTGCTTCACTTCTATCAGGCTGCAGGCACTAGGCAAGACATTTCTCTGCCTTAAGCTTGGTAGCGTGGTCCAGGCAGAGGAGACAATACTGAGCTAGAGAGACCCACAGTTTGTCTTCAGATAAGGCATCTTTATATGATGCTATGTTGGATGGGAGGAGCTGTGACACATGTCCTGCATGTGAATGCTCCTCATTCATTCCCTAACTTCTCTAAACAAAGGATCTCATGCAGAATGGCTCTGCTTAGGATGGCACTGTTAGAACCATCAGGGGAAAGACTTGACCTCTAGGCCATGCTTATTAGCCCTGCAGGACAACTGGTTGGTTGTTGTGTGAGACAGGATGACTAGATGGACCACTGATCTAATCTAGGAAGGCTCTTCTTATGTTCTTTACTGGCTAAAGAAGGCTAGTTCAAAAGGTTTCCAGTTTTGTGGAATTTATTTGCATTTAGAAGAAGGCCTGTGAAATCTGTGCCTTGTGTATATGATTCCAATTTTTATAAATGATTTATATTTATAAGGACTGATAAAAACATGAATGTAAAAAAAGAGAGAGAGGTATCGCTTGAGAGCAGGCATAAAGATTGTGATAGACATAGGAAAGATAGATGTACTCAACAGATAAGGATTGACACTTTTACTTAATACATTAATATATTATTTAGTGAAAAACCCCTTCACATAGTCTGTCCTGTTAATAACTGTGCAAATGAGTCTATTTAAAGGGTGAGGTGACCAAGACATGAACGTCCAATTCCATTACATAATCTATTCACTCAACAGAAAATGTTGGTATTTTTTTTTAAAAAAATCAAGGATCAATCAATCATATGACATTCTAGTCCCAATGGAATGATGCCTACAGTAAGGCTTTGACCTAACTTAACTAGTTCCTCCGAAAAAGAACATCTATCTTCATCCACAGTGCAGTCATGACTTCCATTAATGGTGCAAACACCTGTCCAAGTATTTCATAGAATGCATGTTACGATAGCTTATTTAATGAGACTTTCACCAACAGGACCACTTTGCCTTAACTTCACAGAGACTTGACAGGACTATCTCCTCGTCCTTTCCTCGCCATCATTTTACTCTGCCTTGTACAACTCTGTGATATCACTCTGGTGTTAGCCGGATTGCATGTAATTATTAATAATGAGAGGGGTAGATGATTGATTATCAATAGGCAATCGGCTGCGGGAGCGAACACCTGCGTATACAGAAGTCCAGCCCCACTGGGAGGTGTTGGTAACAGACCAGGAGCAGTGTTCCCTCTAAGCTGTGGAGTCTTGTGAGCAAAAATTCCACTTTGAGCCACTGGCACTAAAGTTGTGAGCGAGAGATTTGGCTGCTGCATAAATTAGTTTGCTCTGAAGCCATCCTTCCTGAGCTAAGGCATAAATGTGTGAGCCGAAGGCTAAAAAACTGTGAGCTAGCTCACACTAACTCAGCTTAGAGGGAACACTGACCAGGAGACCTTATGAGTTTGAAAATAAAGTCTTTTACTGGAGTTCTTCACAAGCAAACAATACACAGTCTCACACATAATTACTCAAGTCTAAGAAAATACAGAGAGAAGCACAAGCACATTTGCATTAGCAGGTAAATCGTTGGTGGGTAATACTTACTGGTCCCGTCGTGCAGAGCGTTCCTCAGGAAAAATGGAGGGGAAGAAAACTAGAAAAATGGGGGACCACGTGGCCTGGGCTAGCAGGTAACATGTGGAAACTCAGGCTGCAGACCTAGAGTTTAAAGATGGAGGCAAGGGTTGGGGATAGCAAGCTGGACATAAGAGGGTCAAAGGTTCGATAGGGGTCGAAGAGCAGAGAGAGAGCTGGTGGTCAGGCGTCTCCTTATATGCAGGAGGGAGGGGGCTGGTCACAACCCCTGGTTCCACCTCCTGGTAAGTCTGTCCCTGAAAATACCCTGTTGGTTGAAAGGTGTAGGGGAGGTGTACCTGAGGGGTGGTCAATATTGAGGGATAGAAACTTAACTCATGTCTGGCACCTGGTAGCAGCTAGGATGAGTCACCGGGCCAATTCCATTGTTTTCTTGATGACTTTAGCAGGCTGCTGATGGCTAGCAATTAGTTGCCAGGCAACGGTGAATAGTCTCTGCCTGGTCTACGTGAGGTCTTGCAGGTGAGGGGGGAGGGAAAGAGGCTGCCTGCCTGAGTTAGAAGGAACTCTTAATTGTGGTTTTTGGAGTTCTTTGTCCTTGTATTTCATCAAGGCATGGTGCTGTGTTTAGTGCAGACTGGGGCTGTTCCATTCTCCTTCATGAAGAATGGGCTGGCAACCTATACTGAGCACTGGAGCTGCTGAGAAGGCCAGGAGGAAGTCTTTTGCTGCAGTCTCTTCTGACATCGTGGTGGGGTTACCATGTGGTTCAGTCCCTTATGCATACACTGGTATAGTTTATTATTTTATTACAGTCCATAAAGAGGCTCAGAAGCCTTGCAGGGCAACACTGGGAGCAGTGTTCTCTCTAGGAATTCATGCCCTGTTTACAGAACATAGACATCTTAGCCCAGTTACTATGGAGTGATACATCCAAAATTCACATCACTAGGATGTTTTCCAACATTTGTAATTACAAATTACTTGGTCTTGCTTCCAAAGTAGACCTGATCTATTGGAAATCCTCCATTTTCATTTCCAAATCCTATACACAGACACATTGCCCCATATTTCAGTTCCTTTAGTGCAGGGGTGTTGAACTCATTTGTTATGAGGGCTGGATCTGACATAAATGAGTCCTTGTTGAGTCAGGCCATGTGTGTCATAAAATGTAATGCCAGGTAGTGGAGATATAAACTTTATAAAGGACACAGACAAACACAATTAAAGCTTTTTTAAACTTTAAATAAAACATGCTTAAAACACTAGCACTCTTGCAATATCTTGTCTATTTATCAGTCTCTGATAACTGACACCTCTTGCTCTGAATTATTGCATCAAATCATCTGTGTTGTAGCAATTTTTACTATGCTGTTCAGGTGAGTATCTGTAAACTACAAACCTACTTTTGATTTATTGACAGTCATTACAGAAATCACATGCTCAGTGTTTTGAGCCTAGGACCCAGGGGAAAACATGAAATGGTTGGGCATTGCGAACTTTTGTACATAAGTTGCTTCCTGTGCTGGACAAGAAGGCATCCTGACACAGACTGAAGGCTGTTTGTTTATCTACAAAACTATAGTCTTCCTCAGAGAAATAACTACAACTTCATACAAAGGAAATGTGCTCGGTGAACTTGGTCTGGACACACAATCTCAGCCTAATCCACCTCACTGGCTTGTTGTTATTCCTCCTCTAAAATAGTTCATATTGCTTTTTCACTGAGAAAGACTAGATCATGAGGGCATGAATATAGTGAAAAGGGGGAGGGAACCCAGTTGTACCTAGGAGAGCCCTGGCATAAGGAGCTCAACAAAACACACACAGTGTAAACAGCCCAACAGAATACACACACGCTGTGGGAAGGCACACAAAATCTCATACCTTGAACAAAACTTTGTTGGTCTTAAAGGTGCCTGGTATTTCTCCTGTGTGATTGAGGCAGCCCAGCAAAGCAAGCTCTCCCTCATTCCTTCCCTTCCTCCAGGGAGAAGCCTCAGCCAGTGGAAGGGAAAAAAAGGCTTCTCTTTGTCTCCTATATATGATTGAGGCAGCCTGGCCAGGAAGCAAGCTCTGGCTGGGTCCCTCCCTCCCCCTGGGAGGAGAAGGAGGAGGTACCTCAGCCAGTGCTTTACTAGACTCTCTCAATCACACAGAGAAGGCTTGCCTATCTATCTCTCCTGTGCAACTGAGAGAGTCTGGTAAAGCAAACTGCAACATAGCAGCAGCAGCAGCAGAACTGGAAAAGGAAGCAGGAAACAGCCAGGGCCTTGCAGGCCAGATTGCAGTGCTCCAAGGGCCTTATCTGGTCCATGGGCCGCACGTTTGACACCCCTTCTTTAGTGCATTTGTGTCTGCCTTTCAATCTTGACTGCATGAATTAATGATCATAGGTAGGATCCTGTAGATCCACTTTACTAATGGTGGCAATTTTGTCTGGTCTCCCACCAAATTAGTAGGCTATTCTACTGGGGGGGGAGGGGGACACACACACAGGAGAAGGCTCCAGAGAAACCATGAATAGCAGAATGAATTTGTAGGATCGAAACTGTTGTACAAATAAATTTCCAGCCAAGAAATGGAGTCAGAAATGAGGAGGAAGATATTAGTGTTTTAATTGCAACCAAAACACCTGAAAACAGTTAGGCCATCTAAAATTCACTGCTTTCTAAGAACAACCAGGAAATACATGAAATTCTATATTTCAAATGACACCATCACAGCATCATCATGAAAATAATATTCAAAAAGCATAATTAGTTACAAAAAATTAAACATCATCTAAATAAAAATTCCCTTATTGGTCAAATGTAAAGACAGGCATGTCTGTGCAACAGCATCAATTGCTTACATAATTCAATCTAAACACCATCAAGCAAGATTTCTATACATCCAAACAACGGTGTTTTTCTCTGATACGGAGCGAAAAATCCTTTTTGCAAAATTGTGACCTAAGCAATTAAAACCCATGAACTTTATATCTAACTGTCTTGTCTGCTAGCATCAGCTAGAAAAATTAATCCAATCTGAAAGAGAAAGGCCTACTGCTTTAATAGACCTATATTACATCCTAAGAAAATCTTGCTTATAAAGAAAACCCTATAAAACCAGAAGAATATGAATAATCAAAAGGAAATAAATGTTATAATCAAATCTATACTACAGAAACTAATAATTTATACTAATTTTTAAATGTGATATTGAAAAAAATCTGTTTGGTTTATCACCATTTAAACTAAAACAGGAGAACTAGTGGGCATTCAGTACATACATACTTTGAACAGAGGTAATGAACATGGAAAAAAATAGACCCCCCACTAATATGTTTTGTTTATCTAGAAAAAAAGTTAAAGTCAAGAGAGTCACCCTGAGATAGCTTGACCACACTTGCTGCAAAGATCAGGCAAAATTATCTTGAAAAGCAAATTATTGGGCTGCTATTTGAAATGCAAAAGAAATTGCTCTGTGCATTAAGAGGCAGACATGCATATTTGACATAATAATGGAAATATAAATGATATTACTTAGTAGTATCAAGATAAGGTGTCTTCATTTATGAATCATGCAATTTTTGAATAATGACAATGTATTAACTTCAGCTTTAGCTAGACTACATGGAGGTGGTAGGCACCACTTATATTATTACCTTCCTCCTTTGCACATTTTGTCATCTTAGCAGATAGGAACATTAGACAATAACCACCCCCCAGGCCATTCTACCTAAAACTCTTTTTACCTGTACAACTGGATAGATTTTGCAACAGAAGTGTAACACAACAAATGGAATGCAAGATTTGATAAGAAAAAATAAAGACCGAAGACTGATGATGATGTTTTAAATATATTTACATGTACCTAGTTATTTTGTATAAAATATGTTTTAGTAGTCTCTTTCTGCGCCATTCAACAGAGAGCTACATACACATTTATGAAGTTTTCAACCTATGTCACAAACGATGGGTTTGTTCTCATGTATCCTTTCTGCTAGCGTGGAAATACTGAGTGAAGTGCCCAGCTTAGAGGACTAGCAAGAAAACTTTTCAAAAGTATTGGTTGCTTTTCAAATTGTGATTAAGATACGATGTGGCTTTAACTAAATTCTGCTGTAGATGGTGCAGTTATCAAATTTGCTTTCATGTGGCGCATTTGTTCATTTATTAGAGTTACCATGTACATTTGGCATGTTGAATTGGCAACTTGCTGTTTCAGGAATCCATCTTGTGAAGGAATGGACTTCTAAGCCCCTCCTAAATCCCATGACAATCCCAAATCTTTGTTTGGCAACATCACCCTTTTCACTCGCTTCCCATGGATGCCCAAAGCAAATTGCTATCCCCCCAGTACTGCTAATGACATTGAGAGTATCTCTTGCCAGATGGAGTCATATGTCTAGCAGTCTGTACCCACACTGAGCCAACAGGGTGTAGTAGTTAAAGTGTCAGATTAGGATCTGGGAGACCCAAGTTTGAATCCCCAGTTGTGCCATGGAAGCTTGCTGGGTGACCTTGGGCCAGTCACACACTCTCAGCCCAACCTACCTCACAGGGGTTTTGTGAGAATAAAAAGGAGGAGAGAAGAATAACGTAATCCACTTCGTGTCTCAACTGTGGGGAAAGCTGGGATATAAATAATGCTGCTGTTTAAAGGCTCCACCTGGTTGCTGTGCCTGGCCACTTCATCCCACAAGCTAGCATAGGAGCGATTGACTGCAACTTTACAAATTCAAGCTATCATGCTCCAGGAATGGTGTGTTCTTCTGTTGCCCTTCTCTGTTACCACACATCAGACCATGAGTCTGAACAGGCATGGTGCAGTTCAAGAGCTCAGAGCATTCAAAAGATAAGGAAGTATAATAAATTAATAAAAATACTACACATGTTCCATTCAAGTAATTTCAGGCTGAGCGAGGGTGTAGTTAACTTGCAATGATGAAAATCTTGTGGTGAATTCTTTGGTGGAGGGCATTTGATGGGTTAAAACTGGGACTTTATTTACATACAAGCTGATCTGCATCATTATCCAAATTAAGCATGGGTTGGATTGTGCCTGCGAGGCAGGCTTCTTAACTGGGCAAACCCACCCTGGCTCAGAGCCAGGTCCGGAATCCTTCCGGACCCTACCCCTCACCGCTTGTACTCCAAGTGCATAGAGGGGACAGAGGAGCACATCCTTGCCATGACTGCTAAGCCATTACTGCTAAGCCTGGAGGGATCCCTATCTGAGGCTCCCAGACTGCCAAGCCCTTAGGTACCCAGTTTGAGGCCCCCCCCCACTTTGCTGATATCTCAGGGTGCTTGCCATCTCCAATCTACCCTCTCAACCCATGCTTTCCTGCCACAGAGGGGTTTAGCTTAACACCCCTCCCACCAGCAATAAGCCACCAGGTCTCACAGACTCTTCTGCAGATCAGCCAAGAAGATATCCATACCAGTGACAGATAAGTGAACCCCATCAGGCCTAAAGAGATGCGGGCACAGGAACTTAATTCCTGGGTGTGGTATCACTTTCCCCCCACGCAGCAACCGACCTACCAATGACAGTGTTCATCTAGTGCTGTGCCTTGTCTACCTTAGATGGGCTAAAGACCCCCTGCCATACCTGCAGAGGCAATCTATCGGACCATACCCAGACAGTGTCAGGAAACTATTCCCTGAGTGTCTCCAAATCCCGCAATATCTCCGCCAACAGAGAGACCGCTGACCTGGTGCCCAGGTCATTCTCGCCCAGGTGCACGATTACAACTCAAGGGGGCACACCTGTCACCCTGTGACTAGTAAAAGGGGGAGCAGCTGGCCCCTATGCATCCCCCTCATCCCCAGCCATTCAACAGAGGCTCTGTCTCTGATGCCCAGCTGGGAACCCATGCTAGAGCAGCCAGCTCTCTACTCGCCAATATACGATCAAGTGCCCACAAATCAACATGCCAATATTCCTTGTCCTTGTGCCATACCCTGTAACGAGCCACACCATGAGCCATCAGTGCCTACGTACATAGCCCCTGTATGCCCGGGAGCTCCAACACCCCAAGTGCTGGATTCCAGAAGGGCCAAATCCCAGGTCCATAGCTGTTGAGGCTGCCCCAATGCAAAAGGAGTGGGTCCCAAAGTGGCCCCTGGCTAAGTCCGCCATGTCCAAAGCCCGGCATAACACCGACCAAAATTGATATTGGGTCAAGGATAGTCTGCTCTCGTGCTGGAAAAGCAGTCCACTCCTCTGCCCCACCAACACCATCCATTGTACCATCCCCTGCACCAGGCACAAAGCTACCTCCAGGTTCCTGTGAAGGGTAACTAGCTGCCCTACACCCACCTGGTCCGTCTTAGACTGTTGGACTTGAAATGTCACTGCAGCCACTCCCGATTTGTACCATCCCACTGGGACCTGACGAGCAGCTCACTTATCCGAAAAGCCCTGAAAAAAAGCCACCAGGGTTGCCACCTGGAATAGCACCATTTCTCATGGCGAGGAGCATAGGTCCATAAAGAGGCTGACCAACTTCCTGATAATGTCTGGGGTAAATGGCTGTCTGATATCAGGGACTGGTGGTGACTCCCTAAACCAGCCCTCCATCATGCACCATAGCCTGAAATCCCGTGTGCAGTCTACTAACCCCCAAGCCTTTGACTGGAATGCCACCGCAGCCATGTACCTTTTAATGGTGCCAACCGCCAGGTGCCTTGCCTTCAAGGCAACTGCAAACTGAAGCAGGTGTTCCATTGGTACCGGCCAGTGTTCCCTCTAAGCTGAGTTAGCGTGAGCTAGTTCACAGTTTTTTTTAGCCTCCAGCTCACAGATTTTTGTCTTAGCTCAGGAAGGATGGCTCCAGAGCAAACTAATGTATGAAGTAGCCAAATTGCTCACTCAGAATTTTAATGCGAGTAGCTCACAAAGTAAAAATTTTGCTTACAAGACTCCACAGCTTAGACAGAACATTGGTACTGGCCAGAGCTGTTCGAGCCCAGACTCCCTCCAGAACCTGCGGAAAACCTCAAGGTGCCCTTTGTATGCTGTCCTCGTACCTGGTGCTAATGATGCCTCAACTGCTCTCTCGACCTCCAGCTGCCAAGGCTCCACAAGGCCACCGGCATCAGCTCTGACTCCAGTTTTGCCCCCAGGGCTAGCTCCCAGAACCTGACTTCCTGAAAACGAGACAGCACATCAGCAATGTTGTTGTGCACCCCCAGAACATGCTCAGCCACAAATAGTATATTGTATTGCAAACGTAGCACAAATGCTCGCACTAACCGCATAACCATGGGAGATTTCGCCGTCAGTTTATTGACAACCTGTACCACCGGTAGGTTATCACACCAGAACTTGACAACCTTGTCCTTTAACTGGGCATGACATAGGTGGACCGCCACCACCATAGGAAGGAATTCCAACAAGGTGAGATCCTTTGTAAGGCCAGACTCGGCCCAGCCCCTAGACCGGCGTTGAGTGCACCAGCACCCTTGCAAAAAAACTCCAAACCTCATGCTGCCTGATGCATCAGAACAGATCTGCAAGGACGCCTCCAGGAGCATGGAGCTGCGCCAAAAGGACACCCCATTAAACCCCTTAAGAAACTCCAGCCACATGTACAGGTCTGCCTTAATCCCAACTAACTCAGACCCAGTGATGAGGCAGGGAGACTCCCCCCAGTGAGTCACAAATTTGCCAGACAAAAGCCCACCCCAGGGCCCCACTACTCTGCAGGCAAAATTCAAGTGGACCAGCAGTGTTTGCCATTCCTGCATGGTTAGGCTTTTCTGAGAGCAAGCCTGCTCCAGTAAGGTTACCAGCCCCGCCACCTTATCTGTGGGCAAGGCACAGAGCTGCTTCTCGGTGTTGATCAAAATCCACAGATAGGTAAGACTGGTGGCTGGTCCCTCAGTTTTCTCATGTGCCAAAGGTACTCCCAACTCAGCTGCCATGTCCTGAAAAATATCCTTGGAACTCCGACACGCGTTAGTCCCTGCCCGTCCCATGAACAAAAAGTCATCCAGATAGTGTGTAACCCTGTTTGACCCCATCCTTTGTTGCACCGCCTATTCCAAGAAGGAGCTGAATGTCTCAAAGGCTGAGCAGGAGATTGCATACCCCATGGACAGGGCATGTCATAGTAGAACTGGCCATCAAACTTAAAGCCCAACAGGCCAAAATCCCCTGGGTGTATTGGCAAAAGGCGGAAAGCCGATTTGACGTCTCATTTACCCATAAGTGCTCCCTTCCCACAGTTGGCTACCATACGCACTGCACTGTCAAAGGATGCATAGTGCACTGTGGAAAGTTCCCCCAGGATCCCATCATTGACAGACCTCCCACGAGGGTAAGATAAATGATGAATGAGCCGGTACTCACCTGGTGATTTCTTAGGGACTACACCCAATGGGGAGATGCAGAGCATGGGCATAGGCAGCTCTGTAAAGGGGCCTGCCACACTGCCACTAAATCTGGCTGGCCAGACTTCCCTGATAGGTCAGTGCTTCCACGCTGTCTCCCAATAGGCTCACCCTCCCACATGATTCCTTCACGGATGTGGGGGGGTGGGAAAAAGCTTGTGCTTGCATGGGGGCAAACACCAGTCTTCTACACACATCCCAACTATTCTTAGATTATTTCACATTTTCAGCATCAACTGGTTGTAGAATTTCTTCTGCTAGAATGAAGACTCTCTAGATATCTGTGCATCAGTGATTCTGCTTTCAAAGTACTGGCTTCTACATCTTCCTTTATGAAGCTTACAATGATTTATGGCATATGGAATCTCTGGGGTTCCTAGAGAGGGGAAGAGAGAAAACACATCACAATTGAAAAGTTTTTTTTTTGTGTGTGTGGTGTGTGCTTTAAATACTTTACACCACATAATGTGTATTGGTGTTTGCAATGATCAATAGTCATGGCAAGTACTCTCATCAGATATAATCTGCAGTCACACTGAAGGCTTGGTGTGATCTGGCAGCACTTCTATTTGCAGCAGTTTAAATCATCGTGGGAAGGGGTGACCCGACAGCACACCCTGAAGTGGCTCCTCCATGCACTGGTCTGTGCTTAAGCATCCACACTAGGGGTGTGCATTCGGTATTCTTCAGATATTAGTTAAGCCAAATCAGATTCTCTAATCTGATTTGGCTGCTGATAAGGTGCTCCAGAATAAAAGCCGATCTTATTTGGCTTTTATTCAGGGCCCTGAATCAGGGACAGAAGGCAATAGACAGTTTCAGTGTTTCAGATCACTGAAACTGACCAGCTCAATCTTCCCTTCCCCAGGCACCCTGCAGCTGTGGGGCGCCTGGGAAAGCTGATCCTGGGAGGGAAGGCAGTTTAAACTGGCTTCCTTTGGCTTCCTCAGGCGCTCTGCAGCTGTGAGGAGCCTGGGGAAGTTGATCCTGGGAGGGAAGGAAGTTTAAACTGCCTTCTCTTGGCTTCCCCAGGAGACCCAGAGCTGCAGAGAGCCTGGAGAAGCCCAGTCTTGGAGGGAAGACAGTTTAAACATCTTCATTATGTTTAATGGTAACCATACAAACTAAGTTTGTTATTCCTGAACCTGACAAATGTCTTCATTATGTTGCATGCTAATTTACTGCCCACCCTCTGCCTATATGTATGGACTGGCAAATTATGTTTCATTGTATCTGAGGAAGTGTGTGTGTCCATGGAAGCTCATACATTGAATAAAACTTTGTTGGTCTTAAAGGTACCACTGGATTCAAACTTTGTTCATCATTCTTGCTGAAATTAAACAATTGGGCTCCGGATCTCAGTGTTTCGGATCATTAGAAAGCATGGCAATCAGATTAGCTATATTAACCGTCTTAAGAGAAAAGCTAAATTTGGGTCAGTTCTTGATGAGGTAATATCCAATGTACATCCCTATAAATTATCCTCTCAATGACAGATCCTGGGAAAAGGCCAGTGTTCCCTTCAGAGCCATTAACACTTTCCACCTCGCCTTCTCTCAGGTTTCTCTTACAGATTTGCTACCTGGGTTTACTGGTTTTGTTCATGTACCTTTAATCAGCAGTTTTGCACAGAGCAAGTACACATTTTCCTGTCATTGACATGAGTGGCAAGGGAAGAAAATGGTCTCACCATCTATATTGTCAGGCAGCCAGACCATTAAAGGTGGCAATCCTATTGATTCAAAACGCATTAGAGCTCAAGTGCGATGTTTGGGTACTGTTTTGTGTTAGCCAGTTCTGCTCTTGTAACAGTGTCATGGAGAGTTATAACATGTTAAATTATAGAAATTGCATAGAATCCTCTGGAAATGGGCCCTACGTCTTAGAGACAAGGTTGGAGAGGCTACTGTTTTCTCACCCCAGACATTGAATGTGTGTGTTCTAAATTTAGGAACTATTCCTAAATCAAGTCAATTTCACAGCCGTAGTTCTTTTCTTTTTTTATATAAAAATACAACTAAGTTGTTAAAGGTCTTTAGGCTCGAGTTAGCAGAAACTATGCTTTCTGGATACCAAAAAGGCAGACGTTGACTTTGATTCCCGATGTAAAATGACTACCTTTTTCTACAAATCTTCTGTAGCCGTATAAGATACCATCCACTTGCCTATAATTTGGGTGAGCAAAGCCTACAAAGTTACTTGTTTAATGTCTTGGGACATTTGAAACCTGTGTTCTTGGTTCATAGATTCCTGAATAAATGTGAAAACTTGCTAACCTTGAAGAGAGTTGGATGGTTCGATATCGGAAAGTGGCGGAATTTGGTACCACTGCTAGATCTCTCCCTGCCCCAGAGAGATCCAGTTTGATGTAGTGGTTAAATGCATGGATTCTAATCTGGGAGAACCAAGTTTGATTCCCCACTCCTCCACTTGCAGCTGCTGTATGACCTTGGACAAGCCATAGTTCTGTCAGAGCTGTTCTCTCAAGGACAGTTCTGGAAAGAGCTCTCTCAGCTCCACCTACCTCACAGGGTTCTGTTGTGGGGAGGGGAAGGGAAAGGGGTTTGTAAGCTGCTCTGAGACTCCGGGTGAAGGGTGGGGCATAAATCCAATCTCCCCTCCTCCCCCTCCCCTCCACCCCTCTTCTTCTTCTTCTTCTTCTTCTTCTTCTTCTTCTTCTTCCAGATGAGTCCTCCTGTTCCTTAATCAACTTCATTGGCAAACCCCATGGAAAAGCTGGAGCAAGCAGAGACCTGCATAATCCAGTTTCCTAAGCAATTCCTGGGGACAAGTATTTCCAAGGTTCCATACAGATGAATCAATAGTGTCTGATCTGCTGATCTTTGTCAGTAGAACAGGAACACCCTATGCGATCACATGCTGCTACACCCTTCTTACTCCCCCTTCTTTTGTGCAGATTCCTCTCCCTTTTTTCTGGATCTAACTATGGTTGGTGTTTCATATGCCCCAGAAATGTATTCTCATCTTTGGACTACAAAGCTGACAGGGCTGGACCCACAGCATTCCTCAGTCATGGAGAGGAGTAAGTTCAGGGCTGGGACGTGGACACACTAATGGTCTATTGCTGTTCCAGTCAGGGAGGGTGGGTGTGACATTAATATACCCAGCACAACAGCAGTGGACAACAAAAGCTTGCAGAACCTGGGCAAACCACCCCTGTAACTCATGAAGCTACTTTATTCTGAGTCAGGCAACTGGTCTATCAAGGCCAATATTGTCTACTCTGAGTGGCAGCCTCTGGAAAAAAAAAATCTTTTAACATCACCCACTAAGAGATCCTTTAAGCTGGAAGTGCTGGGACTTGAACCTGGGTCCTTTCATGCACAAAACCAATGCTCTGCCATTGAGCCACACCCCTTTCTGTTAGCTCTACTATTGGAGTGCTGCCTTCAGGGGTAGGGGAAACAGGTGGGCAGTCTTCATCAAGGTAAGCCTTTGGTTTCTCCTTTCGATATTGCTTCTTGGGCAAGGACAACCGGATCAATTGGAAAACATTTAAAGGCTGTTGTGTATGCAGATTGTGGCATGCAGGTATCGGAAAGGCGTTTAGCAAAGCAAATTGCAAAGCTCAATAGCTCTATCAATTCCATCAAGCAACATTTTATCTCTCCTTTTGATGCAGTTTGAAGATGAATAATAAAATGGCTGGCAATCAGCATTAAGTAGCAGAAAGCTTGCCTTAAAGGTGATTAGTCTCATCAGCAGGGCGTCTCAAAGAAATTAGCCACAGCAACCCCAGAAACGTGGTGGCAGTTAAATATCTGTTCTAAATGGAAGATTTTTTATCATGACATTTTTCCCCCTCTCTGATAGCATGCCGGTCTGTGTCTGGTCCTTGACTTAGAATCAAATGCACACTCATTGCTGGTGCTGCTGGGAAATTCTGTGATATGCTTGTTCCACATAATTGTATCAATGTGGAAAAGTGGACAGGATCCAGGCCTGTAGCTACAGTAGGGCATCTCGGGGCATGGCCCCCTGACTTACCACCAAGGCCACCCAACCTCCCATCCAGCCCAGATAGTCCCTTGGGTGTGTGTGCAGGGGTGTGTGTGTGGATGCCCCCTGACTTATTTAAAGGTCCCCTGAATTAGAAAATCCTGGCTACAGGTCTGACAGGATCCCACAGAAGTGCCCACTCTGCTGCATCAGCATGTGTGAATTGGGATGTTGATCAGATTCATTATTATTTTTGGTGACAGTATTTTTCATATTTTTTTTGGCTGTTATGCATGACTCTGTTAACATGTTTGTTTTTTGTTGTTCATTCATTCTAGGGTTACCGGGCAGTGCCTGGCAACTCGCAGGAGGGTTGTGGGTGGGGCCATGGGAAGCCACAGCATTGATACAAAGGGTAACTCTAGGAATCACTGGGGGGAAAAAATATATGGTTTTACCACAGAGTTTCTGGTGATTCCTAGAGCTACCCTTTGACACTTACAGTAAGAACTTCCACTAGGTTCATGAGTCTGATTTCTCTCTCACTCTCTCTCTGTCTGTCTCACTACCACTGCAAGCAGTGATGGTCAATGGGACCTGGAAGTGGAGAATCCCCCAACCTTGGCAGCCCAAATCCTGCCTATCTCTATAAATGCATTAGAGGTGGCTTGCAATCTCAAAGCAATAAAAAAATCAATCACCATCAAATAAAAACAAACAAGCAGCAGCAACAAGTTGAAGCAGTGACACAAAAACATATCAGGAGTAGAGTTCTAGGTTCTGAGGAGGGATCAGAAACTGAGATAGTTCTCTCAGACAGGAATACCTCTGAGTGCTTTGGGGGCTTGGTGAAGATCTTCTGAAAGCCTTTAGCCAATGAGGACACATATTGAGTGGCTTTATAAGCATCTGGGCAGGCCTTTTGCCACTGGCTACTGAGTAGGGTTGCAAGATTACTTTAATTCTGGCTTGTTGTTGGATAAGTGTTGGATCTGGTTGTTCAGTGGTTGCTGAGATTTGGATGGTATTTGTGTCTGTGAGGGAGTAGTCTAAATGTATCTGCTGTCTGTTGTGTGTGTTTATATGTGAATGGGTCCACTACTAGCATGAGAGAGGTGTGTGTGTGTGGGGGGGGGCTTTCTCTGGCACTGATAAGAAGAACCTTGCTGGATCAGACCAATGGTCCATCTAGTCCAGCATCCTATCTCACACAATGACCAACCAGTTCTTCTGGAGGTCCAACAGTAGGTCACAGAGGCTGAGGCCTCCCCTGAAGTTCCCTCTTGGAACTGGTGTGCAGAGGTTTACTGCCTCTGGATATGGAGGTTCCCCTCAGTCTCCACAGCTAGTATGCACTAATAGACCTATCTTCCATTAATCTCTCAAATCCCCTTTAAAGCTGTCTGTGCCTGTGGCCATCACTACATCCTCTGGCAAAGAATTCTACATACTCATTGTGTAAAGAAATATTTCCTTCTGTCTGTTTCAAATCCATTGCTCATCAACTTTCACACAATGGCCCCTATTTCTACTATTTTGGGAGAGAGAGAATAATTTGTCTGTCTACTCTCTCGATCCTGTGTACTCCCTGCAGGGAAAACAAATTTCATTTTTTCTGTTAGGTGCTATTTGTTTGCAAAAGGAAGGTAATTTATTCCTTTGTAGGAAAGCAGGTTTTCCCAGTTTGGTGGAGGCATAGCCCCAGGGATGGAGCAAGCAGTTCTGTACCATTTGGAGGGCTTGGACTGCATTGGGCTTCCCCTGTTGTCCCTATGAGCTGGAGCAAGTGGCAGCAAGCAGGGCTTGAGCATGGTTTTAGTTGCCTCCTTGGTCTCTCAGAGGTGCAGGCTTTATGTTCCCAGACTCCCCTCACTCGGATAGTCATCCATCCTCCTGTGGTTTGGAGCTTAAGAATGTGGTGGCTATTTTGGCCATTTTGGTGAGTGTGGCATTTGCGACCACAAGGCCAAGCAGATTTCATTTGTTGTGCTTTGTTGGGGCAGGTGTGGGTTTTTTTGCTGCCCGGGCAGTTTTGCCCGGTTAGTGCCAATTTAGTGGGAAAACAGGGTAAAAGGGAGGGCTTGGGTTGTCATAATTTATCATATGCCCCGGTTACAGAGGCACAGGGAGAGTGCTTGGTTACAAAGTTGATTGGTATTTTTTTAAAAAAGGAATCATTTACATAATTAGGTTTAGTTGCATAGTTAGCACAGTTCATTAAGGTGGATTTTTCTGCAATTAGACAGCAAGGTTTGGTTGCACAGTTAAGAAGGTCCTTTGTATAGTTAATTAGTATGGACCTGAAAAAATTCAGGAATCCCAAATATTTCCCAAATCCGAAAACCATACCAATTATTGGGATTCAGGAATATCGGGAAATATTGATATTTGCGGGGTTCAATATACCTGAACCCCAAAAAATACCTTTTTTTTGCACACCCCTAGTGTGGACCAAACACCTGCAGAGAAGTATTTGGAAAGGGGCACTAAAGACTGCTTGTATTGAACAGGTGAGGGACAATGTTATCAGATCATTACGGAGGGCAATTTTGGAGGCTGGGGGAATCTTTTGCCCCACACCACGCGATTTGCTATGATATGCTTCACCTTTATAGGGATGACAGTGTTCAGCTTTCTCCAGAAGAGTACTATGCCTGTTTAGCTGATCTGTCTCAAAGCCTGCAAGACATTATAGACAGCAGATGCAGCAAGGAGTGGTAAACTTAGCTAATCCCCTTGTTTGGCAGGATTGCATGGGATGCTCATGATACATAAGGGTGATTGAAAAGCACCTTAAGACATCAAGCTTGACATCAGTGGAAGGACATGAGGTCTGGCACCTCTCAGCACATTTCATGTACAAGCAAGGATAAATGAAGCAGGTGGCCACATTTGGAGACATCAAATCTGACCATTGGTGGGCTGCCTGGCCAGTATGGTGGGTTAAGAGCATTGGACTCTAATCTGGAGAACCAAGTTTGATTCCTCACTCCTCCACATAAAGCCTGCTGGGTGACCATGGGCCAGTCACAGTTCTCTCAGAACTCTCTCGGCCCCACCTATCTCATAAGGTGCCTGTTGTGAGGAGAGGAAGGGAAGGTGGTTGCAAGCTGCTTTGAGACTCCTTAGAGTTGAGAAATGAAAACCAGCTCTTCTTCTCTTCTACAGCAGCCAGCCCCTCAAAATATATTTGTATAGTTAATAAATTATGATGTAGATCAGCAATTGAAATTAAACTAGTTAAACCAACACTGTAGTCTTGTGTCTTTATTTGGGGGTTCTGGGACCAAGGAGATCTTCTGCAAGTGTAGGTGAATCTCTGAAATGGTTTTGTCTGAAATGGTTTTTGTCTGAATCTCACAACAAGTCTACTCCCATGACCATAGCCAGGACTCAGCACTTCAGTTCTTTTGTGAGAAATTACAAGTCAAATTTCAATTAGTACTTCACTTTAGTGCTCCAGCCTTTCAAAACTCAGGGTGAACTCTATTAATAACAATTTGCAAAATAATGTTCCACACTATTGGAGATCAAGTGTAACAAAATGCAGTAATTTGAATTTCAAGTCATTAATAAATCTAGCCTTTGTGGCTGGTGTTGTCACGGTCCATCTGGCAGCCATTTTGGGTCCTGTAATCACATAGGATAATCATCATCCTTTGGGGGGAAATTTATACACTCTTTAGCAATAGTGGGTCTTCCCAACAGTGCCCAGAGGCAATTAAACCCTTTTGGATTGCTGTAGGAGAATTCCCTTGAGTGCATTATTATATTATTATAATTATTATTTTGTGGTTCCATTTATGAAAAAAAAATCTCTTCAGTATAATTTCTTAGGTCTCTAAACATATCACTGCACTAGTTCCTAGCAGTGTCATTTGGCTCATACAACATGTTTTGTGTGCTAGAAAGGAATCCTCTGGTCAAACAATTATTCTGGAGGGGTAAATTTAATTACTCAAGCAGACTTGTGTAAATATTCTGCAGCTGTGGTCATGTATACCTTGAAGGTTGAAATTTCTGAGCAAATGCAGTCTACTCATTTTCTTACAGGAGGAAACAAGTATAACTTACTGAGAGGGAAGGTGGTAGGGTGTAGCTTTATCTTGTTAGATCTTCAAAGCTAAGGCTAGTACTTGGAAGGGAAGGGAAGACTCTGTAGCAGAAGGCAATGGAAAAGCACCTCTGTTGCTTCTCACTTTCATTGAATATTTATTCATTCACTCAATTTATACCCTGCCCTCCCTGCCAAGGCAGGCTTAGGGTGGTTTACATAGACCTGCATATATAAATACAATAAAAATCATTCATAAAACACCATAACAATTAAATTATTAGTTGTCTTAAAGTGCTGAAACAATACTCAAATAAAATGTAAGAGCAGAGATTCCAAGATTAAACAATATTACTTAGGTGACAATCATGATGGTATCCTCATACAGCTCAGTTGATCAGTTTATATGTGCAGTGGGCACAGGCTGTAAGTTGTAGACCAGGGCACAGGGTCACTTCTCAGGTGTTTAGTGTGGCTCCTAATCAAAGGCCTGGTTGAAGAACTCCACCTTGCAGGCTCTGCAGAACTTTAAAATGTCCCACAGGGCCCTGATCTCTTCTGGGAGCTCATTCCACCAGCATAGAGCCACCACCGAGAAGGCCCTGGCCCTGGTTATCGCCGGCCTGGCATCTTTGCGGCCTGGGAGGGCCAACCGGTTTTGGGCTCCTGAACTCAGTGCTCCCTGGGGAATGTATGGGGAAAGGCAGTCCCTTAGGTCTGCTTCACCCTGACCATAAAGGGCTTTAAAGGCCAAAAACAGCACCTTGAAGTGAATCTGGTATGCTATTGGCAGTCAGTGCAATGCTTTTAGCACAGGCTGGATGTGCTCCTGTATAGACAGACCCATCAACAGCCCGGTCACAGCATTTTGTACTAGCTGCAGCTTCTGGATTTGGGACAAGGGCAGCCCCATGTAGAGAGCATTACAGTAGTCTAATCTCAAGGTGACCATCGCATCACTGTTGCCGTTGCATTTGGGGAAGGGAACCAACTGCCTAATCAGCCAAAGACTGACTTGGCAGTGGCTGCTACCTGGGCCTCCATTGTTAAAGAGGCATCCAGGAGCACTCCTAGGTTCCTAACCTCCAGTGCTGGCACCAACTGTGCCCCATTGAAGGTTGGGAGTGGGATCCCTGCCCTTAGGCCACCCTGGCACAGGCACAGAATCTCGGTTTTCATTGGATTCAGTTTCAGTTGACTCACTCTAAGCCAACCAGACTCAGCTTGTAATGCCTGGTCCACATCTTCTGGCATAGAGTCAGACTGGCCACCCAACAATAGAGCTGGCTATCATCCACATATTGGTGGCACCCCAGTTCATGCCTCTGGGCAAGCTGGGCAAGGGGGTGCATATAGATGTTGAACAGCTTTGGGGAAAGCATCGCCCATTGAGGCACTCCACAGATCAGTGGGTGCCTTTGGGACAGCTGTTCCCCTAGTGTCACACTTTGCCCCCGACCCTGAAGGAAGGACGCAAGCCATTGCAAGGCAAGCCCCTGAACTCCAGAACTGGCAAGGTGGTGGATCAGTAGCTGATGATCGACCATGTCGAATGTTGCCGACAGGTCCAGCAATAACAGCACTGCCAATCTACCTTGATCCAGATGTCTCTGGAGGTCGTCTGTGAGGGTGACCAGCAATGTTCCCTCTAAGCTGTGGCGTCTTGTGAGCAAAAATTCTGCTTTGTGAGCTACTGGCCTGAAAGTTGTGAGCCAGGAATTTGGCTGCTGCATAAATTAGTTTGCTCTGGAGCCATCCTCCTTGAGCTGAAACAAAAATGTGTGAGCCAACAGTGAGATAGCTCACACTAACTCAGTTTAGAGGGAACACTGGCGACCAGTGCTGTCTCCGTCCTGTGTCCCAGGCAAAAACTGGACTGGAATAGGTCTAAGATGGAAGTTTCAGCCAAAAAGCTCTGTAACTGGACTGCCATGCCCTTTTCGATTAGCTTGCCCAAATAGGGCAAGTTGGAAAGTGGCTGGTAGTTAGCCAATTTGGCCAGATCCAGAGATGGTTTTTTCAAGAGGGAACGAACCATGGCCTCCTTAAGTGTCCCAGGAAACAGACTCTCTGAGTGGGACTTATTGATAATCTCCCCTAGGGCACCTTGGAACTCATCGTGACCTGCTTAAACTAGCCACAATAGGCACAGATCAAGGAGACATGTGGTGGGGCATATAGTTAAGAGCAATTTGCCAACTTCCTCTAGGCTGAGTGGACTGAACCAGTCCATAACCTGACTAGAAGATGTGCATGGAGCCTCGAGTTCGCTGTCTCAACAGTGGTGGGGAGACCATGGCCGAGCGACTTTATCTGCGAAATAGCTCACAAAAGCCTCACAGCTGATGTCCAGTTCCCTAATGTTTGACCTGCCTTGTGGCAGAGTTGTCATGGACCAAATCATTCTAAACAATTGGGCTGGGCGTGAGCTCGCAGACGCAATCGAAGCTGTGTAGTACTCTTTCTTCGCAGCTTTGACTTCACAGGGTCACCATAAATTGTCTACAACTTGACAGCACTTACATACATAGTGTGCATTATGCCCGTTAGGTGCCTGGATCAAATATTTCTTTCTTCCTCGAGGTTTTAACTAAGTGAGTTCCATTTCCCCTCAGGCTTATTATTGAGAATTCTTATGATGTTGTTTTTATTATTTTATTGTATTTTATTTCTTTGTGAGCTGCAAACAAACAGGTCCTTTAGAGAAGTTACATATAAATTTTCTACATAAATGAGGTCTTCTTCTAGATGAGATCAAGCACCACATCAAATACTCACTTGATGTCTTTGAGCAGCAAGCCAGGATTAAACTAGGATTAAACCACTGCTTGATCTGTCTCTTCTTTGTCCCTTGCCCATTAGTTTAGACTGCCTATGTGGACTTTGATTTCAACGATCACTTTTGTGGCTCAGAAAGCCCCTGCAATGCAGTGCTCAGAGTGATGGTCTAGGAATGGGAATATTTGGGTTCAAACCTTTATTCTGCCAGGAAGCATACTGGGTGATTTTGAACCAGACATTCTATCTCAGCCTACCCTACCTCCTGGGGTTGTCATGGCAGTAAAATGGAGAAGGCAGAACCGTGCAAATCATCAGATAAATGTATTCAACTCATCTTTCCCAGGTCAATTGATCCCCACTGGGCAGCCAGAGGCCCATCTTTTGAAGAAAAAATTGACGGTAATAAGATTTTTGCGATTGGCTATTGCTGAACATGAGAATTTATTCCAAACCAGTAGCTGTTGGTGTTTTCCAGACTGCAGCCGCCTTTTGTGTTTTCAGCAGCGTCATGATGGCTCCAGTGAATCGGTTCACACTGGCATTTTTTCCTCGGTTTTTCCCCATCAGTCCCTTCAGAGTCACATTTGAGGATTGTTTTTACATTTTTTTTGCACATGCACTGAAGCACTGCAGCAGCCTCAAGGAGACAATTACACTTAAAGAAGCTGCCTAACACCCACACCCCAATTACTCATCATGGCTTCTATCATTCTCTATTCATCTCTATGGGTCAGTCACCCCTTTATCATCCACTTTGGAGTCCTGAACCCTGAGCTTCTTGATGGGTGATTTCCCTGTCCCCCACCCCATTCCCAAAAAAGCCCCCAAGGGCCAGCTTGCTTTCCTAGGCAAGCATTTTTTTGGGGTAGGCTGATGAGTGATGGAAGGTGGCTGGAGGCACAAGTGATATCCACCACTACTAGCATTGCCCTGCTCTGGACTTGGCGTTGCCTACCCCAGCTCTGCCTTGTTTCTTCCCTCCCAGTCGGCTCTAAGACGTATGCTTGTGGAATGAATGAATGTCCCCTGGGTGGCTGCTGTTACTGCCCCCAGCATTCTGCGAATATCAGGGGTTTTGGTGTGAATGAACTGAGACGCCTTGCCAAGTATGCTTTTTAATGTGACCCCACACTTCCAAACCATCTGCGCTATGTATCCTCCATCAGATTTACCCAATCTTGCCAAGAAAGAGTAAAGAGTGATGCTAAAATGTGTTTGAAAATGGTGCCCAGGGACGTGCAGTAATTTGCTCTGGAGTCTGAGCAAAATAAAGAGGGTAATGATTGGCTGCTGGTGTTGGCAGTTCTAATGGGAATGACTGCTTGTTTCCGCTCAGGTGCCTTCCAGCCACTGGCATGCAAATTAAGCAAACAAACACACACCCAAACCCACCCTTTCTGAGTGGGTTTGGGTGGCAATCCTCAAAGTGGGCAGGAATGTTCACATTCTGAGGAAGAGGCTATCTTGCAGATTCATTTTGAAATGAAAATAAAAAGTACAGGAGAAACGAGTTTTTAAAAGAATGGGGAAGAACTGGGACAGCACAGGGATTTTTACGAAGTTGTCTGGACACAAGGGATAACAATGATAGCATCGGGGAATGAAAGTGGAATATCAAGGCAGTCTGTAAAATGCCACCGTTTACTCCTAGCATGTGAGTTAAACTTAAACCAGGGCTTTTGATTTTATATAGTGGTAATTCTGAGTTTTCCACCAAATGTGGACTCAGCAGGGTGGTGTTGCCAATCATGTTTCCAGACAAATGTGTTTGTGTAAAATACCATCAAGTCAACCCCAATTCATGGCAATTTCGTAGGATTTCAAGGAAAGAGGTGGTTTACCATTGCCTTCCCTCTGCATTCCTCTGGAATTCCTTGGTTGGTTCCAATGTTTCCTCTAAGCAGAGTTAGTGTGAGCTAGCTCACAGTTATTTAGCCTCCAGCTCACACATTTTTGACTTAACAAACTAACTTATACAGTAGCCAAATTGCTTGCTCACAACTTTAATGTCAGTAGCTCACAAAGTAGAATTTTTGCTCACAAGACTCCACAGCTTAGAGCATTGGTTGTCTTCCATTCAAATTTTAACCAGGGCCAAACCTGCTTAGCTTCCAAGATCTGATCAGATTGGGCTAGCCTGGGCCATCCAGATCACAGCCTAGACAAATGCATTTATATACTTTTTAAAAGTCCTATTCACACTTCACATTTTAATGGGGAATGCTTCCCAAAATCTTTTCATCCAAATTTCTCCACAGATGTTGGAATTCTGAGTTACTGGACCTTGTTTTCAAATTGAAACTGATGCATAAGGAATTCTTCATTCTGTCAGGGTTTTTTTCTTTAACATCCATTTTTAAATATCCAATAATACACATGCATTTCAGCTCCTTTCAGCCATCCTTCCTTCTCATTTTACTGATGCCCATATAATACCTTGTAAAACACTGTAAAATGCAATCTTGATGTGATTCTATTCAATTTATTTTTTATTATTTATTTAAACCACAGAACCCGTAAGGCAGAGATGTTCTGCCAAGCTTTTGGTTGAGGGCAGTGATGGTTTCCCTCATGGATGGCACCCTCTCCTTTTCCGCCAGAATTGTTTTTGCATTCCTCATCTTCCCCTGCCCATGAGGAGGTAGTGCAGACCAGAATGAGAAGAAATTATATAGTCACATCATCTTGAATTCTATTAAGTGTATTTGTAATTTATAGTTTTGTGTATTTTAATTCTACTGTTTTTATGTTCTCTCTCCTTATATATAATTGTGTTTTGGTTATGGACTCTCTTGAACATTCCACAGGCTCCCAAATCAATTGGCTCCCTGATCTGTCACTCAGAGGGTGTCCCTAGCCACTGGCTGTGTTGCCTGAGCCTCACCCAGCTGCCACTCAAGAGTACTTGCATGCCATTGGCTGGGTGCTGGGTTTGCTCCTCTTCCCCGCTCACTCCTTCAGCCACTGTGACCTGTCAGAATTTCTGGCAAATGGCTTTCTGTCTTGATGAAAACACTTGCCTTCTGTGGGACTAAGTTTTCCCTCAGTAGCTGTTGGTAGGTGTAATGGAATGGCACTTGCCTGTGTCTGTAAGATGGCTGCCATCTCTGTGTTTACAATGTTCCCCCATAAGGCTTAATTGAGCTATAGTTCCAGAGAGGGGCCTGCAGGGGTTTCACTCACTGGGTTGAATGGGGCTTCCTCATCTGCTGGCCTACAGTTCCCAGCCACCCCAAGGTCAAAAAGTGTGGGAAAAGAGGGACTGTCCCAAGGGGTGGGGCAGCATCAATATAGACTCCAGCTAGGTCACAAGCCAGAGATGTGGGGAACTCTGGGAGGCAGCAGAAATTCAGCCACTCCACAGTTGGCTGGATTGGGGAATGAGTGGAAGTTGCCCTGCTTTCTTGGGCAGGAGAGAGCGGCTGAAGCAGAGCCAGAGGCCAGAGAGATCCTATCCTGAGCCCACAATGTCCAGAGGTAGAGAGTATTGTGTGTAGGGAAAGAGAATTGTGTTTAACCCATGTTGATTTATGCCCTGTTGGTTCATAGTGTGTGCTTACTCCTACAATTGTGCCTTATTTATTTAAGGTCCGTGTGCACCATAATTGTGTAAACAGTTAAATAAATTCTTTTATTTGGGCTAATAATCTGTGTTGTGCTCTGACCACATAATCTCCCCCGCTCTGCACAATACCAAAGAAAGGGGGTAGCCCAGGGAAGTAAGGAAAGGTCAGACCCTTGGGCTGCCAACTTTCCAGGGATCCCTCAAAGATTGGGGATTCCATCTCCAGTTTCGACCAGAGGGGTCTCACTGTCCCTCTAAAAAGACAGTGACAATTCAGTGAGTGGTGGCAGTAAATTTAAGGAGTGAGATACGCCCACGAGATGAGGGTGGGAGGCGAACAGCTGAGATGTAAACTGGAGCCCGTTTTGCCACAGTAGACAACCAAGCTTGGTTCAGAAAGAGGAAGGAAACCCTTTGCAGGCCTTTGTGAGGAACTCATTCGGGCCAGTCCTGACTAGGGTTGCCAGCTCCAGGTAGGGAGATTCCTTGATATTTTCTGGTAGAGTCTATGGAAACCAGGGTTTGGGGAGGGCAGAGGCCTCAGCTGAACAGAATGACATACAGCCTACCTTCCAAACCAGTTATTTTCTCGGGGAGGGGGAGAGATCTGTTGTCTGGAGTTCAGTTGTGATACCTGGTGAACTTCAGGCTCCACCTGGAGGTTGTCTACCCTAGGCATTGCAGTCAGTGGTTCAGAGTAGGGTCTGCTAGATCCAGGTTCTTGCTATAGAAGCTGAGTGAGTGATTTTGGACCAGTCACAGATTTTCAGCCTAACCTACCTCACAGGGTTGTTGTGCAAGTCAAAAGGGGGAGAAGAGAATGATGTCAGCTGCTTTGGTCCCCATTGCAGATAAAGACTACTTTTCTCCAGGTGAGGGCTGGAGATCACTCAGAATTACAACTGCTGTCCAGATGGCAGAGATCAGTTCCCCTGGAGAACATGGTGGACTCTGTGTCTTTATAACCTGGTGAGATGCCCCCCCCCCATGACAGCCAATGTGACGTGGAAGTCAGGGTTTCAGAGCACTGTAGAGGCTGCAGTGGGGGGGGGGAGATAGAAAGCTGAAGAGTGAGGGGGAAATAAAGGTAGGTTGATGCTTGGCTGGAAAGGACATAGGGTTGCCAACTCCAGGTGGGAAATTCCTGGAGATTTGAGGTATGGAACCTGGAGAGGGTGAGATTTGAGGAGGGTGGGACCTCAGGCAGTTACAATGTCATAGACTCCACCCTCCCAACCAGCCATTCCCTCCTGGGGAACCACTGTTCCCAGTCACCAGGTGAGAGGTGGAGATCATTTAGAATTACAACTGAGGGGGGAGGAGGGAGGGAGAGGAGCTGGAGATCACTCAAAATTACAGCTGCTCTTCAGGTAGCAGAGGTCAGTTCCTCTGGAGAAAATGGTGGACTCTGTGTCATTATACCCTGCTGAGGTCACCACAGCAAATTGACACTGAGTGTCCAAGGCCTTGGCACTCTCCCAGAGCTTCTTTCTAGAGCTCATTGTATTTATTTCCACAATGGGCCTTATTCCTAGTATTTATATATTGTTGTACATCACCCAGAGCAGGGACTGGGCAATTCAGAAATTGAAATAACAATAACAACAACAACAATTTGTATGCTACCTTTCCACTCAGCTTAGGTTCCCCAAGGTGGCAAACCATCAAAAATTTAAAAATATATTGAAACTACAGAATATATATAGATGCTAGATAGATAGAATTTTAAGCAATTAAATAAAACTTGTACACACATAAATATCATTGCATCAATGCATTGACCAGTGCACTGAAATGTATGTACATATCGGTGAAACCTGCACAAAAATAACCTTGGTGCCATCAAGTTTGCTGTGTGTGTGTGTGTGTGTGTGCACAGTGTTTTATTAATGCACTCAGGCACTTTGGTAATATGGAGTGAGGGGAAAGATGGGGATAAACTGAAGGAACTAAAAGCTTTGCAATCCATGCATGATCCCGGTCTGAAATTATGTAGAAATTCTCTTGGTTAAAGTAGAATTAGGAGGAGTGGAAAACCACACAGAGAGAAATTCTGGAGCAATAAAGAAATTAAGTGGGAGAAGCTATCTGCTTTTCCATAGATTTTAGGTACAGTGTATGCAAAGTATTGTATGAAGTGTTCTTTAGTGAGAGCAAAGTAGAGAAGGTCCATGTTTAAATGGCTTGATTCAAAGTCCGCATTGTCTCTTCAGTGCAGCCGTGTATATTTTGAGATTTCTATAATTTCTATTCCTGTTGAATAGCCATTATGATTTATTTTAAAAAGTCCCAGCCAGTAAAATACATCATTATCTTTTAAAAAATTCCAGCCAGTAAAAATACATCATTATCTTATGTACATAATCCTATCAAAGACAGTCAGCAAGCTGCCAACCTAACAATAATTCTCTCTGGCTTTAGGACCATTAAGTTGAATCAGATCGCTAGATTCTCAGTGAGAGAAGAAGAGCTTCTTATGTTGCGAACACTACTTTATGATCATATCTGTGAGAGAACTAAGAACGGAGCACTGCAAAACCAACGGAGGGGAAAATCCTATTGAAATTCATAGGAGGCCGAGCCGATGTATAGAAAGCAGAAGTGGATTGGTGCTAATGAGAAATGCAAAAAGATATGAAGTGAGGAACTTTGTGACAACTTCAGATGACTTCTCTCAGGATTATATATTTTTAAAGTGTCGGTGGCATATTATTAGCTGATGCAAGTTACCATTAAAAAAGAAAAGAAAGTGCCTGATGCATTGCTAAGAGATCCAAAAAAAGATGGCCATTAAATACTTCAGACTGTATTAAGCTTTCTCCTTGCTCCCCAAATCTTTGTTATCTGCATCCTAAAAATGACCTGAATATAGAAATCTAGAAGCTTCCATGAATTCAACATGCATAAGGATGTTTCTTGTTCATAAAAGCAGTCCCATTCATCCCATACCTGCATGAACATAAGAACATGAGAGAAGCCATGTTGGATCAGCCCAATGGCCCATCCAGTCCAACACTCTGTGTCACATAGTGGCCAAAACCCAGGTGCCATCAAGAGGTTCACCAGCAGGGCCAGAACTCCAGAAGCCTTCCCACTGTTGTGTTGCCCCTCAAGCACCAAGAATACAGAGTATCACTCCCCTGGCCATACTGTTCCATCTATACCTTGTGGCGGCTAATAGCCATTCATGGATCTCTGCTCCATATGTTTATCCAGTCCCTTCTTGAAGCTGTCTATGCCTGTAGCCACCATTTCCACCTCTTGCAGCAGTGAATTCCACATGTTAATTACCACTTGGGTGTAGAAGTACTTTCCTTTATCTATTCTAAGCCTACTGCTTATTAATTTTATTGAGTGCCCATGGGTTCTGTATTTTGAGAAAGGGAGAAAAGTACATATTTCTCTACTTTTGTAAGCCCCTATCATGTCACCCCTTAACCATTGTTTTTCCAAGCTAAACAGCCCTATCCTCTTTAACCATTCTTCATAGGGAAGGTGTTCCATCCCCTTAATCATTTCAGTTGTCCCTTTCTGCACTTTTCCCAATGCTATAATACCATTTTTTAAGTATGATGACCAGAACTGTACACGGTATTCCAAATGAGGCTGCACCATAGATTTATACAGGGGTATTATGATACTGGCTGATTTGTTTTCAGTCCGCTTCCTAATAATCTCTGGCATAGCATTTACCTTTTTGATTGAGGTGACATTTTCAGTGAGTCATCTACTATGACTCCAAAATCTCTCTTCTGGTCAGTTACCACCAGTTCAGACCCCATCAATGTATATTTGTAGTTAGGATTTTTGGCTACAATGTGCATTACTTTGCACTTGCTCATGTTGAAACTCATTTGCCATATTGACACCCTCTTGCCCAGCCTGGACAGATCCCTCTGGAGCACCTCACAGTCCTCCCTGGTTCTCACTGCCCTGAACAATTAATGTCATCTGCAGACTTAGTAACTTCACTCCTTACTCCTAATTCCAGATCATTAATGAACGAGTTAAAAAACATTGGACCTAGAACCACAGCTTAACACCTTTCACTGTGAAAACTGCCCATTTATACTAACTCTCTATTTCCTGTTAATTAACCAGTTTTTAATCCACAAGAGGACTTGTCCTTTTATCCCATGACTGCTGAGTTTACTTAGGAGCCTTTGACAAGGAACTTTTAATCAAAAGCTTTCTGGAATGAACACTGAATTGCCTTCACAGATAGGTTGAAATGAACTGGGAAGTACAGATATATTTTGCTCCCTGCACGATATGTCTCAAACTCAGGGCTCTTTTTGTAGTAGGAATGCCTTTGTATATAAGGCGACACACCCCTAATGTAGCCAATCCTCCAAAAGCTTACAGTAGCCCCTGTAAGAAGAGCTCTGTAAGCTTTTGGAGGATTGGCTACATTAGGGGTGTGTTGCCTAATATGCAAAGGAGTTCCTGCTACAAAAAGAGCCCTTACCAGATAAGGATGGGAAATAAGAGTGGTACCATAGATTTTTTGGTGATTCCTAGAGAGGACTGATGTCACTTCCAGGGAAAACCCAAACAATAGAGTAAAACCTGGACTACAGAATTTTACCATAGAGATTTGGCCAGTTCTTAGAGAGGTGTGACAATCACTTCTGGGCTTTTCCCGAAAGTGACATCACACTACCAGCCAACAGCTGAGGGGCACAACATCCTTCATCCCCACCCGAGGGGCTGGCACCTCTAACTCCACACATTTACTTAGTTGCTTCATTTATAGACCACCTTTCTCACTGAGACTCAAAGCACAGTGCAATAAGAGCAGTACACAAGTTTAAATTGTACTGCTAAATGTAGTAAAATATAGCGGTATAATATATAGAACCAACAGTAATATTTACAACCAACAGTATAATACTGTTGCACACACAAATTAAAAATAATGTAATAAAAGCAGTAAACAAATTCAAAACACTGCAGAAAAGATAGTAAAGTATGGCAGTGTAATACATACAAACAGCAGTGTAACAAAACTGTATTGCAATGTTAAGAGTCTGGCACACCAAAAACAGTATAATTTAGTTCCCACTCCTTATTTTAAATAAGCCACAAGAGCAGCTGATGAGAAGGGCACTGGAGAAGCTATTGAGCTCTGCCCTGCTCTCGGTGGCAGGCTTTTGCTTGAGTTGATCCACCTACCCATCCTGGGGATAGCTGATTTGCTTTTTAAGAGGTTGATCAGGAATTATTGGGCCTTCTTCAAATATGTCTGGAAAGGTGGCCTTTTCTCACCTGCTCCATGGTGTCCTGGAGCCATCTAAGGGTGTTGGGCTATTTCCAGGTTAGTGAAGTGGCCAGGCAGATGGGAGAGGGAATGCCTTTGATGACTGAGTAGCATCATCCAAGACTTAGTTGCTGGACAGCACATGGACAGAGGAAAATGAGGCTTATCATCTCTTGGCACTGATTTACTGGTAGATGAGGATAAATGAAGCCCACAGTGGCATTGGGCTAGGATTGCCAACTTATCCACTATGGTGGGCAATCTCTCGAGCTCCACAGCAGTTTGAATGAGCGATGAGGGGAAATGCAGGTGAAGACATCTCTAGAGATTGGCAAAATCCAGGTAATAAACTAGTTAACTTGCATACTAATGTTTCATATCCTTATTTGGGGGTACTTATCCTTCCTTATATTATAAAAGAGACTTGGGGTGGCAAGATTTGATGCACGGCAAAATCAGTTGGCGGCTAGAACTGTCATTCAGAATGCGCTGGTTGCATTGGCTGGCTGCATTGTGGGATACTGCCCACTGAGGGGCCCCCCACCATCCCACCCTCAGTCTACACAGAGACACCAGAAAAATGGACCCTCTGCCAGCTGCAGGAAGCATGCATGTCTTGCCTTCCAATTCGCCCAATGGCGGCAGGGAGCCAGGAGCACGGGCCCGGCTGGCCTTGCTGTGGCCTGCTGGCTCCCTCCAGCCACAGCCCAAGCTTGCCTGGCCTGCACTGCTGCTGCCTTCCTCCCCAGACTCCAGCCGCGGCCTCCTTGTGCCTCCTTCCCATGGCTGCCCGATTGTGTAAGGGCTGTGCAGAGCTGGGCCCTGGCTGGAAGGAGGACAAAGAGGGAGATCAGCAAAAAGTTCCATCGCCTGCCTTGCTATGGGCTCCTCTCTGTTGCTGCTGATGCTTGGCCTGGCCAGCAGCATGATGACTCTGGTGGGAGGGGAGGGAGGTGTGGTGCCTCTGCTTCGGCACCACACTGCCTGCCTGTCTTCGCCCCCCCCTTCCCTTCTGAGGCTGGTGGGAAGGCTGGGTGCCGTGGGACCACTCCTTTGATGGAGTGCTGCCCATTGCCAGCCCATCTGAGGCCGATGGGAGGCCTCTGGGAGGGTCAGGTGCTGTGGGACCTCTCACCCAGTGGCACGCTCACTGTCACTGGCCTGTCTTTGCCCACCCCCCCAGGTGAGAGGACAGACACTCCAGTGACTCTGTCGCTGGCGATGGGGAGAGCTGCCACAAGGGAAGGGACGAGGCTGAGTGGCCTCGCCCACTGGGCTCTTGAGGGTGAGGGGGAAGGGATGAGGCTGGTGACTCTGCAGCTGCCACTGGGGGTGGGGAGAGCTGCGACAAGGGAGGGGGTAAAGCCAGGAGGTCTGGCCCACTAGGGCCTTGAATGGGGGGGAGGAAAAATGACAAGCCACGTGAGTCTGGCAGAGCTAATGCTGCTGGGGGCAGGGAGAGTTGTGGCAAGAGAAGGGATGAGGCTGGGCATCCCTGGCTGCCAAGGCCTTGAAGGGGGGTGAGGAATGAAGCCGGACAGCCTCGCCCACAGGGGCTTTGGGGGGGGGAAGAATGAGGCCTGCCACCCTGGCCCCCCACCAGGGAATGGATGAGCCCTACTGACCTGGCCTTCCTGTGGGGGGGGAGGAGTGATAAGGCCTGGCATCCTGGCCCACCAGGGTCTTGGACAGGGGGTGGGGGAAGAGACAAGGGGAGCCGCAGATGGGCACCCTGGCTAGAGATCATTGTCTTTATTATCACAATGGGCCTTATCCCTAGCAATATTATACTGGTAACATTACAATAAAACAGTAAGAGATATAGAACAATGCTACAAAATTGGATCATAAAATTATAAAAAAATAGTGTAACAGTATTATATATATCATAAGCAAAGCAATGACAATTACTAAAATTGCACATATCTTAAGGTTTGGCCCAGCTATCAGAAGAGACTAACAGTGGGGTAACAGAGAACCATTTTAATTCCTCAAAAACACTATTATGATTTCTAGAATGATTCTAAGTCAAAACAAGGTTGTTGTTTTTTGCTGATTCCATGACACTCTGATTAGCCAGGTCACCTGCGCATGTATGTGTTATGTGTGCATTCTGTGTGCAAATCCTTGCGTGCATGAGCATTCACTCACATGGCTTTCAAAGGCTGTCCCATGGAATAGATCTTTCATCTCTGTGTCCTTTCATTTTGCTCACTGCTCAGATACCTTGTCCCTATTTTTTTTTCCTGCTTCAAGCTACTTTAAAATATAACTTCTTGTCCAAAAGTAATGAATGGTACGTTCAGCAGAGAAGAATGCTGAACTTTTCAAACGGTATCAGGGTTTAAACTGTAATGCTGAAGAATAGATCATAAAGGCGCCAGCTGTGAAAGGAAATTGAATATTCTGATAGATCCGAAGTTGCAAATTGGGTACACGAAATTAGAACATATTAAAAGAAGACTGTAGTAAATGAAGGTTCTTGGGAAGTGCTTGAAAGGATGTAGGAGGGATAAACTCATGCTTCTCTGGGGCCCATTGACTTGAATGGGAACATTTTCTCCATCTTACGACTCATTTTCCAAAGTTGGCTGCTTCTGTATCTATAAAGCTACCTTATTTAGTGAAGGCGTTTTGTAACTCATGAATTCATGAGCTGCTGTATAGTGAATCAGACCCTTGGTCTATCAAGGTCAGTCTTGTCTACTCTGACTGGCAATGGATCTCAAGGCAAAGGTCTTTCACTGTCTAATCCTATGAACTGGAGATGCAGGGGATTGAACTCAGGACCTTCTGCAGGTAAAGCAGATGCTCTATCACTGAGCCATGGCCTCTCTTGCTGGTTTACTATATTCCTAGCTTGCCAGGGAGGGGGGACCCTGCTTGAGTTGGATGAGACTTTGTTGAGACAGTGATGGCGCCATCCTCATTGCCATTGCATGGGTTCCCTGATGCATTCCACCAACAAAGCTCAGGTCTCTCCCAACCTGTTTCATTGTGCCTAGATCATCCATATACCAGAGGAAAGGCACTTTCCTAGAGGGCACCAGAGGTAGAGGGCACCAGAGAATGACTGGTTTCCAAAATGCTCGGCGGGGTGACGACTGCAAGAATCTAAAGGTGACTCTTCTGATGCCCTTTCTCAAGGCTTGTAAGACCATCCTTTTTCAATGGATTTTTCTTTGAAGGGTGTATGTCCTATGCGGGATATGTTTTTCACAGGTGATTAATATGTTGTTTGGTATTCCATCTGTGGTGTTATATCATGTTTTGTCATCTCATTGTCATTGTTCAATAAGTCAGTTTGGGCTAATTAGGAAATATGAGCCTATAAATATGTTGGAATGAATAAATACAGTGAGATGATTTGCATGGACTCCTGGTTTTGGAATGAAGTTTAGAGATGTTGTTTAAGGAATTCGGGAGGAATGGCACTTGAAATGAAATTCTGGAACAATAACAAGGAAAATCCCCTCATCCTAATAAACCACTTTGTAGAAGGAACAGAGGAAGTTTTCTTGGAGGGCTATTATAAAAACCTACTTTTCACATGGTGAATCTTTAGGTTTGTTTGCCATAGTTCATTCAGGGATAGAAGGCTTGGATACTTCTGACATTGCTTCTGTACTGCTGTGTGATTATCCCAGTCCTTCTGCCATCACCAAAAGGGGAGATTTTATGGCTGCCTTAGGTGAACCAATGGAAACTGGAGGGGTTATAAACTTCCATTATGCCATCTCCAATTTCTACTAAATCCAAGTCACCGGAATGCTTGTTAGATATGCATAAAACATTTTGTACACTTCCCGCTTGCTCAGAGGCTCTTCAGTAATTATTAGAGCTGATCTTGTGCACATTGTTAAGATTTATTAGCTACTGGAAGGTAGTGTTTCTAGGGGATGATATTTCAAGAATCTATATATCAGGATTTGCAGGAATGGAAATTGCACCAGCATTTGAACTCCAAAGGGGGCCCTGAAAATAGAATCACACTATTGGTTGCAGCTGATGTCCTTGGAATCCAAAAGCCTTTTCAGTCTTTCACAGATGTGAAAGAAGGATGTGGGTGTATGAGGGAAAATATTACGTTTGTTTTAGATCAGTCTCTTCTCTGCAGCACCTACAGCTTGCCACAAGTTATGAAAGATAATGTTGACTGTTGTCGCAATCTGGAATGGGAACATGTGATTTTAGTCATTACATGCTGCTCACAAATATGGCTCACAGGGAAGAACTGGACCTGCAAAGACCTTCTCCGTTCTCTGACACCACAAATATTCTCAACTAGGGTTTACTGTCCTTAGCCACCAAGAGGGTAGAACTGGAGGGGGAGAGGCAAAATTCCAAGTGCTAATGGATATCAGCAGGGCTCTTTTTGTAGCAGGATCTGTTTTGCATATTAGGCCACACACCTCTAATGTAGCCAATCATCCAAGAGCTTACAGAGCTCTTCTTACAGGGGCTACTGTAAGCTCTTGGAGGACTGGCTACATTAGGGGTGTGTCGCCTAATATGCAAAGGAGTTCCTGCTACAAAAAGAGCCCTGGATATCACGTTCTCTGCATTTCTACATTTCCTTTTTTTTTTTAAAAAAAATGCAAGTCTCTAGCACTCTTCTGGTAGAGCTATAGCTTTTCCCTAACATCTCTGCAACTGAAGATGCCTGAGACTTTTTTAAAAATAATAACTCTAAGACTTCAGAGATCCTGGTACACATTTTTTAAATAACATTATATTGATATAATGATTTTTGAGTGCAAATTGAAAATAAATAAAGCCTCCTGCTGTGGGGACAATCTCAGGGACTCAGCTAACATATCTTCTCTCCTCCGAAAGTACGACTGATTTCCCACCACTTTTCCTTCCTCATTAAGTATCTTTATATTGCTGTAAGCTTGTTTTTCTGTTTTGGGTAAGTAGAAATATTTTAAGGTATTTTTTCTTCCAGTTGAGTACTTTCTGAGAGAGACTGATGTGTCACCTCATTCAATGTGTCTCATTCCTAGGCAATTTGTGTCTCATCTGTATTTAATTTATAGTGCATATCAGTATTCCGGTGAAGTCCTTTGGCTGAAGAGTTTTTTCTGATTCTGCTCACTCATTTTTTGTTTTGTTTTGTACCACAATCTATTGCAATCTACACAGTATAAATGTATTCTTCAGTAATCCTGTCCCTTTTGCTTTACTGTTTCGTACTTTGAATCCTTTGATAAGGAAGCTGTTCTGGCAAATAGCCATTTGAAAGGGACTAGGGTTGCCAGCTCTGGGTTGGGAACTTCCTGGCAATGTGGGGGACAGAGCCTGGGGGAGGACCTTAGCAGGTCATGGAGTCCATCTTCCAAAACTGCCATTTTCTCTAGGGAAACTGATCTCTGTAACCTGGAGACCAGTTGTAATTCTGAGAGATTTTTTTTTAAAAAAAATACAGTGTACATACAAATAATGCAATAAAATATACAAACAATACAATAAAAAGTGGACTATGAAATTAGAGAATGCATGAGGAAAACTGTGTGATACGTACAATAAAACAAGGATGACAAAACTGAAGAAAAATGGATCAGAAACAGAGAAGTCTTCAGCCTCCATCTGGAGACTGGCAACTCTAGTAGCGCCTCACAGGGCTCTTGCCCTGGGGCTCTTAGCCTGGGGTGCATAGCATCCACATTCAGAGGCAGAAAACTGCTGAATGCCAGTGCTAGAAGGCAATAGTGGGGGAAGGCCTTGGCCTCTTTGCTTTGTTGTTGATCCTCCACAGTAACCAGTTGGCCACTCTGTGAGATGGGATGAAGGACTGGATAGGCTGATCCAGCAGGGCTCTGCTTATGTTTTTAATTTCCAAAAATAAGACCATAAGAGCCCTGCTAGATTAGACCAGTGGTCCATCTAGTCCAGCATTCTGTCTCACATGGGGACCAACCGGTACTTTTGGAGGTCCAACAACAGGAAACAGAGGCCAAGGTCCTGATGTTGCTTCCTAGCACTGGTATTCAGAGGTTCACTATCTCTGAATATGGAGGTTCCCTTTAGTCACCATGGCTAGTAGCCTGATAGACCTATCCTCCATTAATCTGTCTAATCTTCTTTTAAATCTATCTATGCCTGTGGCTACCACTACGTCCTTTGGCAATGAATTCCACATTTTAATCATTCATTGTATAAAGTATTTCTTTTTCTAGTTCTACCTGGGCCCATACACACCGTGGGGCCTATGAGGTCCCAGCACCCCCAGCCATTTGCCAGGCACCTCCACCAATCATCTGGAGCAGGAAGGGTAGAGAGGAGGCCTTTCTGCCCTCATTGTTCATCTGAGTGGCCTTCTAATTTCATACTCACATCTCTTTGTTAACTCTTGCATTTACATGCCAATTTGCTGCCATCCATTGATCTTACTGGGCCACCTGATCCAATTTCAGCTCTGCATATGCATCTTGGCTCTGAGTGGCCCTCCTAATGGCTGCCCCCACGCTCTTTTTACAATTTTAAGATAACAATAAAGAGTCACCATCATCAACAAGGGAGTGCAAAGAATCATTAAATAAAGATAGCAATACTTAAGGCCTATTCCGCTCCCCACTGTATATATAAAAGCTTATCTCTCCACTGTGCTAAGGTGCCCCATTAACAAAAAATATGCACCTGGATCACAAAATTTCTGGGTACAGCTCTGGTTCTACCTTACTTCATCACTCCATTCTACATAATAGAATCTAGTATTACAGAATTAACCCATGGAGACCTGGTATCAAATTCCTATTAGTCAGAAAATCAACTGGGTGATCTTGACTAAGTCACATTCACTCAGCCTAACCCACTACACTGGGTTGTTGTGAGTATACAACAGGTTAGATCTAGCCAGCTTTTTCTCTCAATCTCACATAATTCCCCTTCTTACTACAGCCCTTGTACCACATGACTTTTGTCCATGTAGGACACATAATCCCCAGCATAGTTTGTTTGGTTTTTTTTGCTGGTCAAAGAGAATTTCTTCCTCCTCTTTTCACCAAATGGAAAGCTGGATGGATTAAGCCCAATGTCCGGGACCCTCAAGGGACAGTGAGGAAAGGCTAATCTGACCACCAATAAAAGCTACGCTTGGAGCTGTAGGATCAATATGAATCAAAGCCTTGTGGTATGGGGATGGCAGCAAGGAGAGGAATTGGAGAAAATTGAGTGTGAACAGTGGCAGGTTCCAACCCATTGGGATCCCTTCACATAACCTGTTCAGACTCCCTGGGAAAAGAAGGCTGTGCTTTTTGAAACAACTCTCACCTTGAATGTCCTCGTTTGTAAAACACTAAAACTCCCTCATGGAGTTTGTGTAAAGATGAATAACATGAGGTAATACCATCCCCAACCTTGAGGCAATCTGAAGCAACAAATTGTTCTTGGTTAATAAAAACATGTCATCTTCCTCGTCTTTCATGCTTTTCTTTTATTTCACAACTGGATGAATAATTTTTGTTCACCGAAGGCCAGAGACAGAGCAAAATAGATGTTCAGAACATATGAGTACCAGGGATGAGATTTTACTCAGCAATGATAAAGTTGTCAGAGCTGTCAGCACACTCTTTTATCCATGTGACATTTTAAGAGGCAGGGAAGCCATGTTAGGCTAAGTAAGCTATAAAGCACTCAGTCCAAAATGACTGACATCAGCAGGCTCACACAGAGAGTAGACCATTTACAAATTTCTGAAAACATGGTTCACCAGCCATGAAGGTTCGGCTGCCCTCCCCAGATCTTGAGCACAATTTATCTGCTTTATCTAAGGAATGATGAATGAAAACATAACATAACAATACACTAGGAAATGCATTTCCCCATTTGCTGTAATCTTTCTTTCAGCCCAAGTTAATGTCACTTTCCCATATTAGAATTATTTTTAATTTCAGCTAGGGATGACAGCATTTCCCCCAGTCTGCTGTGTATCATTCTGAAAGTTTGTTGTTAAATAGTGGGTTTAACACGGCAGAGGTGAAGGCAGAGTGATTTCAACAAGCAGCAGTTTATGGGATTTCAATAGAAATGCTTTACATGGGCCAGCTGCCCTGACTATATACACCCAAGCCACTCCCACCCCCCATGCAAGTTCAAATGGCCTCCAGGCTTCAGATTGGCTGGCTGCCCTCAGGGGCCAATCTGCAGGCAGGTTCCAGGATCCTGCCTGCCTTTGTTCTGGGGTTTCAAGCTCCAACTAGGTGGCTTGCCTAGACAAGCCCAGACATGCCTTTCCATTCTCCATCTAGGTGGCCTGCCAGACTTGTCCAGGCATGCCTCCTTATGCTGGCTACTAGCACCAGCAGCAGTTAAGCTTGAGTGGAAGATTGCACATATCCAGACATAACATTTGCTCTGCCTTGCATCCAATGTTCCCTCTAAGCTGTGGAGTCTTGTGAGCAAAAATTCTACTTTGTGAGCTACTGGCATTAAAGTTGTGAGCAAGTGACTTGGCTACTGCATAAATAAGTTTGCTCTGGAGCCATCCTTCCTGAGCTAAGACAAAAATCTGTGAGCTGGAGGCTAAAAAACAGTGAGCTAGCTCACACTAACTCAGCTTAGAGGGAACATTGCTTGCATCTGATTCCTCCCAATTATCCAGATTTTCTAAGAGCAATTCCCAAACTGCATTGTTGGTATGGCAAAGGTTCGGCCACAGCCATTTTGTGCATTTGGTCCAGTCCTTTGGAATGTCTCACCAGAGTAGGTGTTGAGGGCACTCAAGAAGACATGTAAGAAAGTTTTATTTCAGGGTACATTTGATAAAGGTTAAACTATTCTGGGGTGGATGTGGAATTATATGGTATAGCCTAATCTCATCAGATCTCAGAAGCTAAGCAGGGTCAGTATTTGGATGGGAGACCGCCAAGGAAGACTCTGCAGAAGACACTGGGAAACCACCTCTGCTTCTCACATACCTTGAAAGTGCCCTGCTGGGGTCACCATAAGTCAATTGTGATATATAAACTGACCTATAAACAGTTCTGGCAGATCAGCAAGTTTTTAACCAATGTGGTGTTGTATCTTGCCAACAGACTGCTCATTATTAACACAGCACAGAAAAGGAATCTTGATTTAACGATAAGTATGTTTGCATCAAGATTTTTTTTTTTTTGCACACTGGTTTACTGATGTGCACATGAATTCCTAAACTTTGGCAAAACTCCACACAGAACTCTCACTGAATACAACCATATATCCATTTTGCAGTGGTCCCCCTGCAATGTACATGGTTACTATGGTGGCTGAGATGATGGAACTGAAAGTTAGAGAATATTGTCCATGCCTATTGCTCGGCATAGGAATAATAACAAAAATGTAGCAGAGGATTTCTAATGTGTTTTGGTTTCCTTTTTAACATGAGAACAGGTCATCTGAAAACAGCAACATTCCTCTCATTGTACATAAGAGGGGAGAAAACACAAGTGAATGAAGAAAATTAAAAAAAAAAATGTGGCATGGACAACATGATCCAAAATTCGAGGGGTGTGTGTGTTGGAACGTTAGAAGGCTGCTATTACACCAGTTCAGGGACTAGATATTCGGAACTCCAAAATCTGAGGAGAAATGTAGATGAAGTATTGTGAGGGATGAGATTGCCAAGAGTTTGCTTTTGGCCATAGACAGAGATTGCGAAATGACAAAGAGGGAGGAACTGGTGGCCTCGAAGGTATTAGGGTTTAACCTCAGGCTATGAATCTATTGCCGATCACCTTGTGCTGTTTCCACACTGTCATGGCATGGGAGTCCAAGAGACTCTTGTGACATTTTGTTCTGTCATGATATGACAAATGGCTCTTTATTTGCTTTCCCGTTGAAATATGCTTCAGCTTGACATCTAAACAAATTTCCAATATAAATAATCAAAGCAAACAAACAGATTAGTCTGCCTTCGTTACACAAAGGTGCCCAAGAGAACAATCAATAAAGCCAGATTTGACAAACCACCTGGTCATTTGCAAACTGCCCTGCTGCTGTCTCATCATGCACACAACATGCAGGGGAAGTTTAGCTTCCAGTTCTCCTATTCCTGATCCTGTGGACATTTTCCCCTGGGGGAAAGTCATTACACAGTTTGAAGTATTGGCTTGTTCTACCTGCCTTTCAGTTATTTAAATATTCTATCAGTTTCCAAAAGGGAATCTGCAGAGGGCGAGGACTGGGTGCATGGGCTGCACCTGATCGGTCATCTCTAACAACCGTGGGGTACAACAGTGTGGCTGGGACACAGAGGGGGGAGGAACCAACCAACCACAGGGCAGCAGTATGGAGATCCAACTCTGGGGAGGCAGGGACAAAGGAGCAGGGAGGAGCAGGCCATGAACCACTAAGCCAAGCACATGGTACACAGCCCAACCCCTTAAAGCCTCAGCCAAATTGTCTGGAGGAAGCAGCAAGCAAGCAAGCAAGCAAGCAAGCAAGCAAGCAAGCAAGCAAGCAAGAAAGAAAGAAAGAAAGAAAGAAAGAAAGAAAGAAAGAAAGAAAGAAAGAAAGAAAGAAAGAAAGAAAGAGGTTTTTACCACCCCATGTATCATCCTATGCAGATCCACCTAGGAGTGAGCCCAATGTCAAGCAATGGGAACCCCTGGAAAGTGGCACACAGAGAGCAAAAGGATCATGGGGCCAACCATGGGTGCCAGGTTCCAGCATGGTCACTTCCCATCACCATAGTGCCCCGGTTGACTTCCATGGGTAAACTGGGAGGCACAGGGTTGGGGACCAGTGTAAGGCCACTGATTGCCACGTATAGGTCCACAAGCAGTCTTTCAGTCCATGCCTGCTGCCCATCCATGGCCCCAGCAACAGTCACCTGTCACTTGAAGTGCCCTCTGAGCCACCATGAGCCCCTCCAAGCACTGCTGGCCCTGAGCCACAGAATCCCTCCACTCACACTGGGTCTCCAGTCACTCCCTCTTGATGGCCACCCACATGGATGAGAGGATAGGGCAATGTGATACGCTGGCCCCAGAAACCACGCCCAGGGGCCGGGCATCAGCAACAACTCTCCAGCAAACAAAGGAGAAGGAGAAATGAACCCAAAATGTACTGAGAATGCTTCAAGGGTTGAGCTACATCAAATGAAATTTGTATCAAAAGAAATATATTTATCATATCATGTAGATATATAGAGTTGCCAGGTCCTACCTTGTCACTGGTGGAGGGATTTGGGGGGATGTTCCTGGAGGGGAGGGGATGTGTTTATGCATATTAATTCTGAGGCATGAATTTTTGCTCACTGTTATTGGATTTGTCATCTTACTGCTATGCAAACAATTAGCATCTCTCTCTCTCTCTCTCTCTCTCTCTCTCTCTCACTCTCTCACTCTCTCTCTCTCTCTCTCTCTCTCTAGTGTGTACATAAAATGAAATAGGTATCATTCCTCATGTCTTCTAAATCAGGAAAATAATGAATAGCACCCCCCCTTTCAGATGAGATCTGGAAGTGCAGATGTGGACAAGGAACCATTTCAACTTCCTCTCCTCAGCACCTCTAAAACAGCTTTTAGTTCTGTGTAGACTTACTGTTTGCCTGCCTGCAGCGGACAAACCCCTGCCTTCAGCCCCAATCCCGTATTCTCAAGAAATAGAGGTATGAGGGGGAAAAAAAATAACCAGAAAGTGGCCTCCATAGTGACCCTCTAGAAATTTCTCCAGGTCTCTAGGATCTTTACTCAGTGATTGGGGGAGTTCCTAGAGTGTCACCTGGAAGTGATGTCACATTCTCCTAATCTCCACCCTCTCTGGGCATCACCCTCAAAATCTCCTAGCAATTGCTGAGGCAGTGCGGGCAACTCTAGCTTTGCATAAAGCATCAAGAGAATGCCAAGACTGCACGACATAAACACAAATTTCTTCTAGTTACAATGAATTACCAGGCATTTTCCTACTTACATTTTTAAGCTCTTCATCATGTATTCTTTAAAAAGAAATAGAAGTTAGAGGATGCGGTATGCAAACTGCAATTCATAACCCTGTTTCCTGAATAGAAATCCTCACATTAATGCCAGTGGTTTGAAAACAGCCTGAAACACAGTGGAATATTTTGCTTTTCAAGTCAGTTTCTGTCGGTGTGGGTTTTTGCCATTGTTTGCATCTTGTAAAAGAGTCCACATTACACAGATTGCCTCAGGCTATTGTTGTCTGAAAGGTTTTATAACTCTTAACACAACAATATGCTGCCAAAAGGTCCTCTAGCTGCTTACTCTAGAATGAAATATAACCTGGAAATATGTGCAGAGTTTACAAGGCCTTAAGCAATCCATAATTATGCATTCCCGGACATTTTGTTACTTGGGGACATTTTTACTATCCCACTTCCATACTTATTCCAAGTGTTTTTTACAGCACCAAAGTTCATGAAACGGTGGAGAAGATAATGTCAGCACTTTTCACTGCTAACTTGAATGTCTGAGTTTGGAACGGAGCTTGCAAACAAAGCAAAAAGAAAGAAAGAAGCTTCTTCTGGGGTGAATCGTAGCTGAGCACAGCTCAAACTGAGCCATATTTTATTCTAATCAAAATATGACAAAGTGGTTGATTTTTAAGGCAAGCACAAGGACTAAAAGGAGCATTTGCTTTGGGAACAGGATTGCCAATTCACTCCTTAGTTGATATTTTGAGAGCTCCTTTGGTTTGATACATTTTTATTTCCCCAGCGTGAAGATAAGAAAGTTGTGGGGGGAATATGACAAAGAAGATGCTCAAATGGTAACACAACAGTATGTAGCAAAAGTTATAAAAATGTAAAAGCTAGGACAAAAAAAAGAAAAGAAAGATTATAGATAACAAACAAAACTGTGCAAAAACCTGCCTGATCTTTTTGTTGATCTTTCTGATTTTCCTTTAATTACTATCGACTTCTACAAATGCTTCCCTTTAACAGAACCCTCCACTTCTTCTCAGATTTCACTTTCAGGAAATCCAGAAGCAACTAGAAATATATTTATTGATTTATATTCCCACTATACATTTTTCACAGAGATCATGGAACTTAACAATTTAACATGGGGACAAATATGATTGCCTCAACTGGATGTATGTAAAAATCATGTAAGTTTCACCTCTGCTCAGTCTCAACTGTCAGAAACCACCCTATGAACTAGCAATTCTTAGAGTGCCACCCTTTTAACCCATTGACTTCAGTAAGGGTTGCCAGACGCATTCTTCACCACAGTGGGAGCAAAAATGGGAGGTAGAATGCTACTGGAACATCACTTCCAGTTGTATCCAGTAGTGATGTTGCAATGCTCTAGGAATTCCCCAATCTTAATCTGAAAAAACCTTCGTGATTTGGGGAATTCCCACACCCCCATTTTAGCTATGATGGCTAAATAAAACCACCGTGCTCAAAGGTGTGATACTTCTGGACATTTCCTCTGAATACCAGGTTTTTATTTTGTTCTTTTGCAAAGTGAGCAATAATTCTTTGTTGGCCGTTGTATTAAATAGGATGTGGGATCAAATGGACCAATGGTCTAATTCAGCAGAACTCCTCTGATGTTCTTATGATAGAAATTCAGGAGGAAAATGGCTGAAGTTAGAAAAAAAAAAAACTAATCTCTCACAACTCATAGGAACATTTTCCCCAAATGAAAATAGGAACGGTAATTTTTCTAGAAACAGGCAGCCGGGAAGTAAGGACAGTCTGTGGTAAATGTCGGCAGTTGGCTTCTTTCTCTGCTATGTTGTCCTGAATGTAAATACAGAACTAGAAAGCTCCTGAAGGCTCCTGGTTTGAGTCCATCATGGCAGGAATGTTGTCGCCTTTAATTGTGATGGCCTTTCAAGGAGCCTGCTTCTGAGAGAGAGAGAGAGAGAGAGAGAGAGAGAGAGAGAGAGAGAGAGAGAGAGAGAGAGAGAGAGAGAGAGAGAATATATGTGTGGCGTCTCTGTTTCATTTACTCTGATGTCTGCTAATTATTTCTTTGCAGTTTAATCAGCTAATTATTGGCATGTTATGGCATTTTAAGAAGTAGGAATCATTTTGTGCAGTTGTTAATTAAATGCATGCGGTTTGGTTTTTGTTTGGTTTGGGATAAATTTTAAAGAATTGGTCTTCATTCTGCCATCAATTGAAATATTAGGAGTAATTACTTTAAAAAAAAAACACTGAAAGGAAGCATGTATTTAATGAACAGGGGGTGCTTAGGGGTTTTGGAACAGAATCTAAATTTATGGGTGTCAAGAGAAAAATAATTTTAAAAGGAGCATGAATTCGATTTTTATTCTGCCCAAATTTGTTTTAATCAAGCATAAATCAGGAAGTCAAAACCAGAATCATCAAAGAGAACTGAGTTTTGAGTGAACTTTTGGGCTTATATTCAGCTACACATACTTATCTAATGAGTGATAAGGTGAAAAGGAATAGAGCTCAGTGGCTTGAATGCACACACACACACGTCCAAATCCTAAATTCAGTCTCAGAATCTCCAAATAAAAAAGATAGCTGGTAGCAAGTGCTGAGAAAGCTCTTTTTCTCTGCCTGAGAACTTACAGCACTCAAGGGTACCATGAGGATCACCGATACTTGTACTTGCACATACTTGCATTTTAAGCCAGAGATAACTTCCAAAAGGTCCTGAGTGAAGGGGGGGGGGAGGCAGCCATTCTGTGATTGTTGCTTGCTACCCCCTATGGAAGACTTTTTTTGGGGGTGGTCCTCACTGTCCTTTTGTTGCCAAGCAGCCACTTCAAATGGCATTAATACAAACTCCTAAATATGACCACCTTGCTGAACTGTGAAAAGACTGTGTCAGGGCAATGGACAATGCTGTACCCCAAAACAATGCCTTTATACTGGACTAAAGGGAAGTGCTTTAGCCAAGGGGAGCCTTGCACCTAAGCAACATGCCAAACCAGACAAGAACCCTCTTGCTCCTGCATCTCCAGCACCAGAATGCAGACCAGCAGCCCTGACCTCCATACACACAGAAACAGCAGCAGATCACAGCAGGAAGCCATGCTCTGCAAAAAGGACAAGATGTTCCTGCACAGACGCCATGAATATCCCCTCCTCCATCACTCAGGCATTCCCCTCCCACCTCCACATATTAACATCACTAAAAGAAGCAAGCATTCCTCTCCAGACTAAAACAAAAAGATGTGCCCAATGACAACAGCAGCGAGCCCTCAAGTCTTCCTGCCACCCATCAAGATAACGCAGCTGTTAAGCATCTGGTGGTTAACCCAAAGTATCGGTCCTGCAACCTGATTGGTTCTCTTCCTTTCCTCCTTTCTCATAAGAGGGGTCACTCCCAGCCAAGCCATTACCTGCAATTGCCCAACCATTAATCCCTTAGTTTAAGTTTTTGGTTAATATTTTCTGGGGACCATGTGACAACAGGCAACTGCCTCAGGTCACATTTTAGCTATAAAAAGAGAGCATCCAGACATTGCTCTCTTTCTTTTGTGTTTTTACCTTTCCAGACCCCATCCTATGTTGCTGGTTCCATTTGTAGCACTGTTTGGAACTTCCCACGTGTGTTGCTGGCCAACTCACAATCCCCTTCCCATATTTGTATCCCTTTTTTGCTGCAGAGTCAACTCACCTTGCTGGACAGGTACGGTATCACCCCACCGATGATACTGCCTGCTAATGCAAATGTCTCTGCACTTTTCTATCTGAATTTCTAGATATATATTGTTTGTATGTATACTTGATTTTATATTTGTATGTGTGGGAATCCTTTAGTAAAGAAATCACTGTTTTAGTAATCTAGCCTCAGCATCTATTCCTGGGAACTGGGAATTCAAACTCTAGTATACACGGGTTATGGTTCTATAATTAATGCCTATTGCCGCTTAATCCTACATATATATTTCCCTTATGTATTGGCCATTTCCAGCTCTCCTATTGGCTGTGCTGTGCGCTCCATCAACCATTGGCCCATCAACCGCCAATCAAGAGTGCTCGTGTACCATAAGCTGGGTGTTGGATTCACTCCTCTCCTGCTCACTGCCAGCCTGGACACTCTTCCCTCACAGAATAAACTTTCAAAATGTCTGTCTTTCCTGATGAAGACACTTCTCCTTCTTGGCTCCTGTGGGACTAACTTTTCCCACAATGGCTGTTGCTAGGCAACCAAGCTTGGTTATATCAGTAAAAAGGCAAAGGAAGGAAGCCTTTCCAGGTCTTTGTGGGGAACTCATTAGAGCCAGTCCTAACTAGGGTTGCCAGCTCCAGGTTGGGAAATTCCTGGATATTCTGTGGTGGAGTCTAAGGAAGCCAGAGTTTGGGGAGAGGAGAGGCCTCAGCTGCATAGAATGCCATAGAACCCACCTTCCAAAGTAGTTATTTTCTCTGGGGGTGGATGGGAGAGATCTGTTGTCTGGAGTTCAGTTGTGATACCTGCTGACCTTCGGACTCCATCTGGAAGTTGGCTACCCTAGGCATAGCAGTTAGCACTTCAGAGCAGGGTTTGCTAGGCCAAGGTTCTTGCTGTGGAAGTTGAGTGGGTGATTTTGGACCAGTCACAGACTTTCAGCCTAACCTACCTCACAGGTTTGTTGTGCAGATCAAAAGGGGGAGAGGAGAATGATGTAAGCTGCTTTGGTCTCCACTGTGGAGAAAAACTGTACTTTTCCTCCTGGGGAACCATTGCTGCCAATCTCCAGGTGAAGGATGGAGATCACTCAAAATTAAAACTGCTCTCCAGATGGTAGAGATCAGGGGCAGAGAATGGTAGCTTGATGGTTGGCTGGGAAGGAGATAGGGTTGCCAACTCCATGTTGGGAAATTCCTGGAGATTTGAGGGGTAGAGCCTAGAGATGGTGGGGTTTGAGGAGGGTTGTAACCTCAGACAGATACAATTCCATAGACTCCACCCTCCAAACCAGTCATTTCCTTCTGGGGGACCATTGCTGCCAATCTCCAGGTGAGGGCTGGAGATCACTCAGAATTAAAACTGTTATCCAGATGGTAGAGATCAGTTCCCCTGGAGAAAACGGCTGCTTTGTAGGGTGGACTCTGTGTCATTATACCCTGCTAAGGTTGCTTCCCTTCTGCTTGGGTTCTCACTGTGGAGAAAGACTGAAGTTTTTCTAGGTAGAGGCTGCAGGTGTGGGGGGGAGATGGAAAGCTGAAGTCAGAGGGGCAGATAAAGGTAGCTTGATGGTTAGCTGGGAAGGAGATAAAGTCACCACCTCCAGGCTGGGAAATTCTTGGAGATTTGAGGGATGGAGACTGGAGAGGGTGGTGTTTTTGGAGGGGTGGGACCTCAGACAGGTACAATGCCATAGACTCCACCCTCCAAACCAGCCATTTCCTCCTGGGAAACCATTGTTGCCAACCTCGAGGTAAAGGCTGGAGATCACTCAGAATTACAACTGCTCTCCAGATGGCAGGGATCAGTTCCCCTGGAGAAAATGGTGGGCTCTGTGTCATTATACCCTGCTGAGGTTGCCACAGCAAATTGACGCCATGTGTCCAAAGCAAGGGCACCCCAGAGCCTGCTTCCACAATGGACCTTATTCCTAGTAAGATATAATGCCCCACATTTACTAATAAAATAAGGCAATTTGGCTAACACTTTCTTTACATTCCAAAAGGACCTCCAGGCTCAACAAGTTTGGGGACCCCTGCCAGGGGAGGATTGACCAGTAAGGCCACTGGGAAGAACAGCCACCTCTCCTGCTGGGGTCACACCAATTCATAGGCCACTCCCTCTCCATCAGGGCTACTCCAGGCCAAACAGGGAAAGATGGCTCACCATAGAGAAGGATGAACCTGACTGGCCTCATCCCACCCAGTTGCCCAGATAGTCCAGGCACCTCTTGCTGGCGGACATGTTCTACCTTTCTACTTGGTGGGTTGAGATGAGTAGATGTGGTGATGGAAAGTGCTGTCAAGTTGCAGCCAACTTATAGCAACCATGTAGGGTTTTCAAGGCAAGAGATGAACAGAGGTGTTTTGCCATTGCATGCCTCTGCACAGCAGCCCTGGTCCTTCTTGATGATCTCCCATCCAAGTACTAACCAGGCCTGACCTTGTTCAACTTCTGAGAACTGGCAAGAGTGGGCTAGCCTGGGCCATCCAGGTCAGAGCTAAATTCAGGGACAGACCTTCATATCTTTATTTAATGCTGCTTCCAATCAGTGTTCCCTTTAAGCTGAGTTAGTGTGAGCTAGCTCACAGCTTTTTAGCCTCTGGCTCATACATTTTTGTCTTAGCTCAGAAAGGATGGCTCCAGAGCAAACTAATTTATGCAGTAGCCAAATTGCTCGCTCACAACTTTAATGCCAGTAGCTCACAAAGTAGAATTTTTGCTCACAAGACTTCACAGCTTAGAGGGAACATTGCTTCCAATACATTAGTAGTCTATTGCAAATGAAAAGTATACATGTGTGTGTGGGGGAGAAAATTGCTAGAATATTTTTCCTGCCTATTTCAGTTATCTTCTGGTAATGCTAACTTTTCAGTGTTTGGTAGCTGCCGTCTTGAGGGGAACATATATCTTAACAGTCAACTGGGATTATTAAGAGTAAATGATTTCCTGATTAATCTCCATATCAATAATGAAGACATCCTTTTGAATTTATGTTGGGGACCCTGATGCAGAACCCTGATTTACTTGATGTCTTATGCTTTAATAGAGTCCAAAGATAAACTGGGTGTGAAAAAAAAATCTAAGTCTGTCTAACAAATCTTTTCGGTTGCCAAATTAATAGCTTCATTGATGTCACCAGTCTTCCATTTTCACTCCATTAGATTCTAAATTTCATGTTGAAATGGCATAGCAAACAAATTTAAATGAGATTTTCATTTTTTTTTTTAAGAAAGATAAGATTGGAGGGGGCCAAGCAATTTAACGCCAATAAATTATTTTGCAAATGATTAAATGACGTCTTCCTTTAACTATAAAAAGGGAATTAAAGGGCATTGGTTGATGAACAGTCAGTCATCTGCAGACCTTTGAAACCCTTGCCAATTGCACCTGTAATAATTGGATAGCAGAACTTTATGGTGTCTTGTTCAATATTTCTTTTGTTCTTCAAAGCTACCACTCTCATCAACGTAATGATTAGAATGTGACAATGAAAGGACCAGAATAAATTATATTTTGCTCCCAAAGTGCACAAGCTAAATGTTTCAACCCGTTATTGCTTCAGTGTGTTGCATGAATACAGATGGCTGCCTGAATGCCACAGAGTGTCCAATGATTCTCATTATAAACAGAATGCGAGTCCTCATAAATGACAACTTTTTTTCAGCATAGATTGGTCATCTGATTGTTCTGCCAACTGGCAAGGAAAACTTTGCCTTGGGTGCAAATGTGTGGTAGTATGGCCACAGGGATTCCAGCCTCCAGGTGGGACCTGAGGATCCCCTGGAACTACAATTAATCTCCTTGTCATGAGAATTCCTGGGACCGGCAGGTGCCAAACCCCCTGGAGCCCCGCTGGGTTCGATAACCTTTGGTGACAGCCCACTTACCAAGGGCTGTGTGGTGAGGAAAGGAAATGGCTCTGCCTGAAGCAGTTCCAAGACAGACTCAGACTGATAGTGAAACAAACAAGCTCTCTTTATTTGGAGGTTAGTAACAGATAATAATAGGTCTGGTCCACAAGGCGCTAGACTGTAACCCTTGAAAATAAACCCCTATACACTATAACAGACATTCACATACCACAGATAAGACATAGAAACAAAGTAACAGACACACAGAACAAGAGCCCTTGGTCCCAGTCAGAGCAACAAGGAGAGTGCAAGCCTCCCATGTTCCAACGAGTGGACAAAGATGGCTTGAGAGGGAACCCAATTTATACAGATACATCAAAGCATTTCACAAGAATTGACACCTCAGTGAATTACATCAATCTGTACTTCAATCGTTGGTTTGATATGTAATAGATGTTCCCTTTAAATCATGACATAGAAGGAAACATTTGTTTGTCTTGAGATGTTCCCAAACAATTTACAAGTTGACTTATATTTGAATGAACCCTGTCAGGATACTCCTCCATGTTCCCGTTCCTGAGGAAGAGATAACAAAAGACCTCGGGCCTGGTTTCTGTTATGCGCAAGGGAGTGTGAAAGGCTAGGCCTTTTTCCTACTTTGGCATACCTAATAGAAAGGTTTTAAACTAATTTCCTGTTGCATTCCAATACCTATAGACTTCTAAATTACTCCTTTATTACTTGAAATGTAAATACTTAAAGGCCAGATGCTTGGAAAACAGGAAACCTGTCTCTGTTTTCCCAGGGAAAGAGAAATCAGTTTAAAGTTAGGTTCACTGGTGCAAGGATTCATGGGAAAGCAAGCATAAGGCTATGGTTTGAACTGAACCATTTTGGGGAGACAAACCTTAAAGCATATCTAGAAAAATTCTTCCAACACTCCTGACAACATAGACCAGTCCACCTGGAGAAAACGGGTGCTTTGGAGGGTGCATTGTGCCCTACTGAGTTCCCTTGTCCTCCCCAGGCTCTACCCCCAAATCTCTAGGAGTTTCCCAAGCTGGAACTGAAACCCTAGCACCCCACACCCTACCACTGGCCAAGAAGAAGAGATTGGATTTATACCTCACCCTTCACTACCCGAAGGAGTCTCAGAGCAGCTTACAATCCCTTTCGCTTCCCCTCCCCACAACAGACATCCTGTGAGGTAGGTGGAGCTGAGAGAGCTCTCCTGAGAACTGCCCTTGAGAGAACAGCTCTGAAAGAATTTATGACTGACCCAAGGTCACACCAGCAGCTGCCTGTGGAGGAGTGGGGAATCAAACCTGGTTCTCCCAGATTAGAGTCCGTGCTCTTAACCAGTGCACCAAACTGGGAACCCTATTGGTCGTCTGTTTAACTCTCTTCTGAGTCCATAGAAATATCCAGAGCACACTGGTGAGCTTTCTCCAATGGGAACTAAATCCATGCATGAACACGTCAAGAAAAAATTGCAAAAGAACAGTCTTGATGTGATTGTAGATAATTGCTTTTTTGTAGTGTTTTACCAAGGTACACATGTTCATGGAGGGGAAAGACAACAACGGAATTGGAGGAACTACCAACTGCAGCAAACTGTACATTACTGAGATATGGGGTTAATTTTATACATTAATTAAATTCAGTACATCTGGACTCAATGAGTAGACTGCAGCATAGAACAAAATGTCATAATAATTAAAGAATAGAATGGGGAGAAAGGTGCTCATTCCTGGGATGGTCAGAAGTTAATTCTCTTCCAGTTTTGTGAAGTAATGTTTATGTACTTGAAATGCCCCACAGAATTTTCTTTCCCTGTTTCCTAACTGTAATTTTTCCTGTAAAGAACCACAATAAACACTTTCTTGAAAGAGTTACACAGTCAGTACATTAAACCAGAATACATTGAAGCCCCCGATGCAGCCCTTTGATTTTGCTTGTTTGACATCACATTAAAAATGAATGAAAAGGAGGGGACATAAATATTGAATGGATTTGTGGCATTATTGGGAGTCATTTCCCTTCTCCCATGCTAAGCAAGTATAGCCAATTGTTCCTATTAAAGAGAAAGTTGTAAAAAAAAAAAAAAAAACACCAACAGGCCCAAATGCTGCTCGTTTTAGTGGAGATGAAGGATTGGCCAAGCAGAAACAACTGCTGTTTCGCACTTTCAGGTGACTCAGACTGGCTCGGCTCACAAATTTACATCTATTACTTGAAGATGTATCTACATTTGATAGGAAATGCATTCATGCTACATTAGAAATAGGACTTGGTAATTCAGAACTCCAGAATCCAAATGGAATTACCAAAGAAGAGGACTTCAGAGCGGTAGTGAAAAGTGTTGTCGCGTCTCAGCCAATTTATAGAAACCCTGTAGGGTCTTCAAGGCAAGCAACTAACAGAGGTGGTTTGCCATTTCCTACCTCTGCTGCCATTGCCTGGCTCCACCACCACTCTCCATGAGGTTATACTTGATGACATATTCATACCTGCAAGCCATTACTTGATTTTGCAGTGCTGGGCACACATGAACAAACCCACCCCATGACAGGCAAAAGGAGAATATCCAAAATACAACACAAGGAGACATCTGGCACTTACAGATCCCAATCTAACATTTCAGGTGGGAGTTATTCATGCTGCTAGATTTGCCAGCTCTGGGTGGTGAAATTCCTAGAGACTTTGGGGGTGGAACCTGGAAGGGTGGAGTTTGGGGAGGAGAGGGACCTCAGTGTATAATGCCATAGAGATCACCTTTCAAAGCAGTCATTTTTTTCTAGGGGAACTGAACTCTGCAACCTGGAGACCAGTTGTAATTCCAGGAGATCTCCAGCCTGGGGACTGGCAATCTTGCCTCCTGCAGGCTGAATGGTGGTGCTGCTGATTCTAAGGTTCTTCTGAAATTCTCCTGATCTGAAATTCCCCCTTGCTTTTGGAGTTCCAAATTACCTGACTTTGTTTCTGAGGCAGAACGAAGGCATCAGGAGCTCTCTACTGTTTTGTTTCATTTTGAAATTTTGCACAGAGCGCTGTACATGCATGGTTTGCTACAGTTGTCAGTACATTCATTGGTTTTAGAAAATTATACAAGAAACATGAACCAGAATTTCAGTTAAATTTAGTAATATTCTTGCCAGAAATTATTCCTGAATATGAGCAATGTTAAGCTCTCTCAGCCCTGACCTGGATGGTCCTTCTTGTAAAACTAAGCAGGGTTGGGACTCTGATTAGTTCTTGGATGGAAGTCCATCGAAGAAGTCCAGGGGTGTTATGCCGAACCAGGCAATGGCAAACCAGCTCTGTTTGTCTCCTTGGAAATTCCATAAGGTTGTCATAAGTTGTCTTCAACCTGAAGGCACTTTCCACCAACAAATTCAATCAAGCCCTGAAGATTTGTCCATCCCTAGGCTGAAGAATGAAATTAAAAAATGTATCATGCTCACATGTTATTTAGCCTTCTATGGTCACCTACAGAGTAATGAGCATTTCGCATACTGCTTCCTTCAAGCCTTAAGGAAGCCTGCTTTTCAAGTAATTGATCTTTCTCATTAATAAATCTCCAAGTATTCAAGTAACAACTTTCAAACACCAACTAATACTATACCTCAGATTCCCTAAGGTGTCATCTGTAAAATGATCATTGATTTTGACCTTTTGAGTAGATTTCTCTCTCTCTCATTTTTTAGTTTTTTGTATTATGCACATCAATAATAGGGAAGATGAAAAAGAAAAAAAAATATGCAAGAGAAAAAGGGAGCAGAATGTTTTCAGACTGTTTGGGACTGATGTGCACCTTCTTCTAACTGGATCAATTTTAATTTTAATTGTGTTCTAAGGCATCTTCTCCATGTATTGATTGGTCACTACCACAAATGACTGGCATGGAGGCACCATCAACTTGCCATGCAGTGATTGTGGGTTATGTTGCTACAGTTTAAGTATTTCCATTCTCTGCTGACCAAGCACAGGAGGAGGAGGAGGAGGAGAACTTGGAAACATCTCATGATAAGCAAGTGTTTGCCTCTGCCTTATTATTTTTAAAGCATTTGCAGCCATGGAGAGCTTTTTTAAAAATGCTGCTAACAAACCTCAGCAAACAGCATCAGTAAGTCAAACATGCTCCTTGTGCCCCTAGTGGCTGCAGTGCAAAACTGCACTAAAAGTAAAATAAATTATGTTGGATGATTACAGCACACAGGCCTCAAGCAATCTCTGTCATCTGCTGATCAGTTGTAATTCTCCCCCTTGCCTCCTCTATGCCATCAATTTGCTACAGTGGGGTGTGTGCCATGGCTTGTCCATTAAACAAAATGCACCTGTTCTTCCCTCCCCAAGCACATTTTCCTTGTAAAATACAAGGAAGCCAAATCACTGTGTGTCGCTCTTCTAGCTGCAACTTTCATTCTGTCGATCCTTTCCAGCCCTGATGACAGATCTAATAAAAGACAATTTTCAGCATTAATAAGGATCTTTACCAACCGAAAGTGCCTTTCAGTGGAAAAGGAAAGCAGCTTTGCAAATAAATGATTGCCAAGTGCATTATGATCTCTTAGAGTCACTCGCTGTCGATAGGACAGTGTACACAATTGCCACAAATGTGTATTGAGAGGTGCCAGAATTAATGTGCTTTGCCGAAAAGATAAGGGCTTTTCTATATAATGGGATATGCATTCTTCACATTAAAATAGCAGATCTCCCGCCCCCCCCCCGTTATCTGTTGATGTCTGTTTCAAATGGCCCATGAGTCATTCCATAGAACAAGTCACCCAAAATACTCTCATCCACTTTGGATTAAAGTACCATTTCCATTTACTATATGATGTTTGCATACAGCCATGTTAATCAGAATACATTGTTGGTAGCTTTAACAGAAAGTATCATAATCTCTCTGCTGCTCTCTAAGAGGTATTACCCTTTGCAAGACACCATGAAATCAAAGCATAGAGTTGAGAAATATGTACAACACTAAGGACTACACTGAAAAGAAATATGATTTGCTGAATAACTGTTGTTAATTACTTGCCTTAAGCCCTTATGACATAAGGGGCACTTCTACATTTTTTCTAGAACAGGATTTTCATCAGAATACACACTATTCTAGGACAAGTTGCTCTATGTAAGGACCCTTTACATAGCATATGGAATGGGATTTCATGTTTATTCTCTTTCTTTATATTTCATTAGTATGTTCCAGAATTTTATTAGGGTGTGCATTCAGTATAAATCAAGCCAAATATATATATATATTCTCAGTCAATCACTGAGGGGGCTGATGATTTGGCTATCTGGGATTTGGGGGGGCCATCAGAAAGCTGCAGTTACCATGCAGTTCTCCATCCATTTAAATGCCTTTGGAGTTCACTCACTGTGGCACAAAGTCAAACTGCAGCTTGGAGAAGGTATTATAAGGCAACGCATCCTTTCAAACACCTTACCCCCCCATTGGAAACAATGGAGGATGGGGACACCTTCTTCTGGGGCCCATAGAATTGAACACCTTGGTCCAATCTATGCTGCAAATTTGGTGTCTCTTCTTTACCTCAAAAAACAGACACCCCCCCAGAGCCCAAGATAACCCCAGATTGATTTTCCATTATATCCTATAGGGACCAATCCCAATATTTCCCAAATCCCAATAACATACCAATACTGGGATTTGGGAATATCAGGAAATACCCGTTTTTTGTTTAATATACCAGAACCTGAAAAATACCATTTTTGTGCACACCCCTAATTTTTATTTTGGTATATGTGTGTGGGGGTGGGGGTGTTTGAATTGTGCTTGTATTACAATATATGTTATTTTTATGGAACGCTAGATTGCAACATGTGTTGAATGTGTATAAGACATACATAAAATAGATATAAAAATACTCATCACATACTCATCCTCAGAAAAATGTGTGGTAGCTGACCAGAAGGATTTGTGAAGGACCACTTAAAGAAGAAGAAGAAGAGGAGGAGGAGGAGGAGGAGGAGATTGGATTTATACCCTGCCCTTCACTTGGAGTCTCAGAGCGGCTTACAAACTCCTTTCCCTCCCCCACCACAGCAGACACCCTGTGAGGTAGGTGGGGCAGAGAGAGCTCTTTCCAAAACTGTCCTTGAGACAACAGCTCTGACAGAACTATGGTTACTGTTGTTATACTTATAAAATGGTAGAGAAAAATTATATATACATAATGAATTAAGATTGTTTGAATTTTTTCTCTTTTTTCCTTTATAAAGGAAGATCAATTTAAAATATTTAGATAATGAAATCAAAAATATATTGCGAATGTATAATCAAAATGTATTTAGGGGACCTTTGTACATGGAATTGATTAAGACTGGTTAAAGAGCCATATGGAAAATTTATAACCTATACTGAAGGTATCTAAGGGAAAAATAATTTTAAAATTTTTAGGCAAAGTTTTATAATAGATGATGAATCATTAAGAAAAGACTAGAGAACCAGCATTTTAGTTTATGTGCTTTTGAAACCTGCATTTTAGTTTATGGGCTTTTGAAACCTGCATTTTAGTTTATGGGCTTTTGAAATCTTAATATATATTATAGAATAACATGTTAGAACTGCTTAAACAATGCTTCAATAGAAGTGAATGCATTTTGTTAAAACATAGATCTGCAAGAAATATAGTTGGCTAAATGGTAGAAAGATAATTAGAATTATATGTATGAGGTATTATTAATAGTTACAGAGATCATATGAATTCTCTCATGTTTGTTTGTCTTAAAATAATATTTTTTTTTAAAAAAAGAACTATAACTTGCCCAAGGTCATCCAGCAGCTGCAAGTGGAGGAGTGGGGAATCAAACCCAGTTTCCCCAGATTAGAGTCCACACACATAACCACTACACCAAACTGTCTCTCAAAGTGAACTACAGAAGAGAATGACAAATATTCATCCAACCCAATACACATGAGAAGTTCTAGATTTTTTAAACAATCCTTATGAAGTAAATTTCCTGTTAAGACTAAGGGAGCAATCCTAAGTGAGAATACTTGGAAGCAGGGGTCTTTTGGGGGGGAATGCACCAGAGCACAGCTCCGGAAGCAAAGGAGCCAAGCCCCACCCCCAGCCGGCATCCCCGGGGTCTTTCAGGCAGCCGAATGTCAATTTCAGCTCCATTATATCCTATGGGCCATTGAAGTCAATGGTGAAAACATAGGGTATATTCGGGGGGCTGGAGGGGAGGGGGGTTTGAGGGAGAGGCTCCAAACTCACAGGGTAGCTGTTGGAGCCTCTCCCCAAGATATCCACCAAGTTTCAAGAACATTGGACCAGGGGGTCCAATTCTATGGGCCCCCCAAACAGGTTGCCCCCATTCCCTCCATTGTTCTCTATGGTGGGAAAAAAGTTACTGTTCACAGTGTTTGAATGGCTGTTGTTCTCATTATAGTACAGCACAACTGGCTTTCACATATGTATGTGGTTGCATAGCCTTAAAGTTAGCAAAATTTCCTGTTTGTATTGAACTTCTTGATTTTAGTTATCTGACCTGGCTAATGAAAACCTGTGACCTTCTTTTCTGTATCCTCATTGAATGTTATCTAGTGTTGAAATAGTTTTTGTATCACTATTTATTGCCGAACACTGTTGTAACAGTATTGGAAAAATTTAATAAAATATAAATTAAAAAAACAAAAACAAAATGGAATTCTCTTCACACTCCCCCTTACTTATTGCTTCACAGTGCTTTTCTCTGCAGCTAAAACACAGACTGAAGCATAGACATTGCTGGCAAATCAACACTTTAAAAATGTCCATGTTTATGTGTTAAGTGCCATCAGGTCACTTCTGTCTTATGACGACCCTATGAATTCATGACTCCCAAATAGCCTGGTTCAGGTCTTGCAAATTGTGGGCTATGGCTTCCTTGACTGAATCAATCTCATGTTGGGTCTTCCTCTTCTCCTGCTGCCTTCAACGTTTCTTAGCATTATTGTCTTTTCCAGTGAGACTCGTCATTTCATAATGTAACCCAAGTACAATAGTCTCAGTTGAGTCATTTTAGCTTTTAGGGAGAGTTCAGGATTGATTTTATAAGAACATAAAAGAAGCTGCGGTGGCTCAAGTGGTTAAGACGCTGAACTGCAGGCTCTGGAAGGTCAGTAGTTCAGCAGTTCGAGACCCGGGTGCCGCATGACAGGGTGAGCTCCTGTCTCTAGTTCCAGCTCCTGCCAACCTAGCAGTTCGAAAGCAAGAAATTGCAAGTAGATAAATAGGTACCACTTTGGTGGGAAGGTAACAGCGTTCCGTGCGCCTTGGTGTTTAGTCATGCCGGCCACATGACCACGGAAACGTCTTCGGACGGCGCTGGCTCTTCGGCTTTGAAACGGAGATGAGCACCGCAACCCTAGAGTCGGATTCGACTGGCTTTCGAGCAAGGGAACCTTTACCTTTACCTTTTAAAAGAAGCCAATGTGGGATCAGGCCAATAGCCCATCCAGTCCAACACTTTGTCCACACAGTGGCCAAAAATACCAGGTGCCATCAGGAGGTCCACCAGTGGGGCCAGGACACTAGAAGCCCTCCCACTGTTGCCTCCCACAAGCACCAAGAATACAGAATATCACTTGCCCTAGACTGAGAGTTCCTATCTAGAACCCATTTATTTTCGGCCATCTGTGGTATCTTGCCATTTGCTTTTCCTTATTTCTTAGTGATGATAATGGTTACCGATTTATTTGGATCAGGAGAATTTTTATGCATGAACAACTGTGCAAAATGAACTTTCCCCTTGTGTTTATGGTATCTTAAAAAGTAAAGTAAAAATAAAATAAAATCGTGCAGCACAGTGAGAAGCACTCAAAAACGAAAAAGAAGAAGAGGAGATTGGATTTATATCCCACCCTTCTCTCAGGCTGGTTTACAATCTCCTTCCCTCCCTACAACAGACACCCAGTGAGGTAGGTAATGCTGAGAGAGCTCTTTTGAGGACTGCTCTTGAGAGAACAGTTCTGAGAACTTGTGACTGACCCAGGGTCACACCAGCAGCTGCATGTGGAGAAGTGGGGAATCAAGCCCAGTTCTCCCAGATTAGAGTCTATGCTCTTAGCCACTACATCAAGCATTTTGGAAACAAGTGCACTATAGATGCTTGCACAGATGCTGATTTGGCTCACATCCTGTTTACTAGTTATGAACAGACACCTGATTTTCTGATTATTGATCTCATAGGTTATTGATCTGTTGGTCAGTGTTCAACAGGTTCAACACAATTGACTTTTCACATGCTTGTTCCCATAAAGTTAAGACCTGCCAAACAGACGCTTCAGATCTTTTACTTTGGTGTATTTCAGCTTCTCCCAAATACAGCAATTTTAGGGGTGGGGGTGGATTCAGTCTCATCACAGCTAGAAGTGGGCTTCTAACCCACCCCTCCCATTATTATGTTTTGAGAAGGTTTCAGATCTCTAACTGGGCTGTGTTTCAGCCTTCCCCAAACAAAGAGATGGGGGGGAGTAGATCAGAAACCCACTAAAGTACAACCTTATCATGCTGGACAAAAACAAACAAACTGACATACAGTCCCTGTAATGGAGGATAACCTGTTCTGGAAAAGCCCTCCTTTGCATTTTCTACATGATAACCCATGGCATCATGTGCAAAGACTGCTCTGATTGTCTATCTTTACATGCTCAAGCAACTCCAAGCTAGCAAGCACAGATAAGTGTGCAACCACAAAACCTGTTCACAAGTCATTCAAGCAGTTTGCCCCTGAACTGAAGAAATCTGGAGACTAGCTATTAGATGAGGTAAATTTGACTGCCAAATGTGTTGACCTCAAGCGGTGGCAGCATCTCCAGACAAGGCCACTATATTCCAAAGATGTAATACCCAAACATAGATTCCAGTGGAATTTTGGAAACATACACCCCCCAACCCCCCAGTGCAGGCACCAGTCCAGCTCACAGTGCAGACTTGGAACACAGCATGAGACAAAACAAAAACAAAAACAAAACATTGGGGTGAGTCGTCACACTTTGTCTCTCACCTTGGCACATAAAATGGGACCTATCTGGAAGTTATAGTTGTCTGCCAAATTAGTGTGCAGGCACTGAGGAGACGTTAACCAATTAGTCCTGCACTCTTCTGGCATGAGGTCACAGAGTGCAATTGCTTTATGCATTACCACACCTGGCATTCAGAACGGAATGCATGTGGTGCCTTGGCAGGTGATCTGGTGAGGAAGCCAAAGAGGAGCCTCCCCCAGGGAAGCCAGCAGGTGCTCAGCTGGAAAGTCGCTCGCTCAAGGTTAGAAATGACTGTAATGCATGTCCAATCTATATGTGGCTGAACAGCTCTCTAGAAGCAGTGGAAGAATAAAGATTGCTTTTATCCATTTGGGTGCATCATGAATAGTGAAATGCACTGGCCTCTCAGGAAAAGAGAAAACCATTTAGCCCAGGCAATTAGACTGATCTGAGGCCTCTTTTGGAGAAGTAAGAAAGCTGCACAACTTCCTTCCAGAATGGCAATTCCTCACAGTAAGTCAGAACAATCACTGAGGTGACCATGTCACTCCATTCTGAAAATGGAAAGCTAAAGCACCTTGATCCTGGGCTACATGGATTTATATATACTAATAAAAACCTGCTATGTTCTGGTGGATATACACAGAATTGGTTCACAGTAGTGACGTGTCAAAAGTTTGAAAATGTTGATGCCTGAGCAACCAGCTCCTCAATGGACCATCATGAATAGAGCCTGAACTCTTCTAAAATGTGAATCTGTTCATGATGGGTTTACTGGGAAACATCCACAATTTGGGAAAGGTGGACTCATTGATCCCCTTTGAAACATAAGATTTAGAACTGTTCATCTAAAATCTTATACTAATGGAATCCAAACATTTTGAAAGGGCTTCTTATGGGGGGGGGGGGTGGCACTATGAGACGGTTATCTTATTGGGAAAATCCATTGATGGAGCCAGATTAAGGTTTCTAGGGCCCTTGTACAGAGGGTGTTCATGATTCCTTAATTGCTGCCACTTTCCCCTTAATTGTTTATCTGACATTTGCTCTCCCACATGGAAACTACCTTCTTTCCCAGTCACAGATCCCTTCTTCTATCTGTTGCTACACTGAATGAACTAGAAAGCAAGTTTCTCACACTATCAGTGCTGGTGGTGCTAAATAAAGCATGAGGAGGACATTTGGACTGATTATAGAAGGAACACAGTATAGCTTTCGTACATTTAGTAGACATTTCTCCCATTGGAGATTGACCAATGTCTCCAGCTGGGGTGGGTGGGTGGACTTGATGGATGCCCAATTGTGGTGATCCCTCCTGCACGTGGTTTGCTTGCAGGCCTATGAACATTCATGCCAACCCTGCAAATCCAGCTGCTACATAATGTGTGTTTGCATATGTAGATCATGTACTAAAGAGGTCTGAAGGCAAGGAATCCCATGTAATCTACTGAAATGAATTAAAAATGAGTAATAAAGCAAAACAGGGGGGAGGGGAGAATAAAGTCAAAATGCACGAGCAACTCAACAGAAGAGGAAAACTGTGGAAGATGGACCACCATAATCAGTTTTTTTTATGATTGCATATTGTAAAAAAGAAAAAGGGAAAAAAAGAATTCTGTTTCTTTTAATGCCAAAATATTCCAATTGGATTCATTTAATTAAAGTGAAATCAGATTCATCTCATTAAAGTGACAGCCTGAAACAAATTTAAGCAACATTGCCAGGGACTAAAATATCTGATATCTCAGAATATTCTTTCTAAAATGACAGAAGTTTAGCTGTGAAAATGTCCATAAAAATAATTTAACTTATAATGATTAAAATTCAAATTATTTGAACATAGTACTGCTATTCCAATCCCTGGAAAAAAACATAGCCCTAATGGACTGCCCCAGTGGATCTCAGACCAGACCAGCATTTTTTCCAGGCCCCACTGCTGGACCTCCTGGTGGCACCTGGTATTTTTGGCCACTATGTGACAGAGGGTTGGACTAGATGGGCCATTGGCCTGATTCAACAATGGCTTCTCTTATGTTCTTATGGATTGTGAGGCACTCCAAAGGGATCTGTCAAGGATGGGTGAGTGGGTATCAATGTGGCACGTGGGGTTCAATGTGGCCAAGTGCAAAGTGATGCACATTGGAGCCAAAAATCCTAAATATAAATACACATTGATGGGGTCTGAACTGGCAGAGACTGACCAAGAGAGAGATTTTGGAGTCGTAGTAGATAACTCAATGAAAATGTCTAGACAGTGTGTAACTGCAATAAAGAAGGCCAACGCTATGCTGGGGATCATTAGGAAGGGAACTGAAAACAAATCAGCCAGTATCATAATGCCCCTGTATAAATCATTGGTGCGACCGCATTTGGAATACATTTGGAATTTGGATTTACTTTGTATTTTGTTTATTTAAATTGGTATTTTTGTAAGTCAGTTAGGATCCGCAAAGGGAAGGTGTGACTAGCACATAAGTGTAGGCATAAGCATGTGCATAGGTTCCTATGTAGAAAATGCCATGAACATATGTGAAGGGTAGCATATGTTCAGTAGTTATGAGCCTCATTCAGTACATTCATATTTGTTTTCCAGTTAATCTGTGTGGTGTCCAAGAACCTGCCTACATCTCTCTTCCTGGCCCCTTCACTCACATAAGGGAGGTGCCTGTAAAGTTACATGTTTCTCTTAAAACCAATAATCCTTAAATCTATCCCGTACTCATTTTCTAAAGCTATGAACTAATTTGTAGGTTGGAGACAAATGTTGGCCTGTCTAGGATTAACTTCAAAAATCTATCATCTCACTTTGCTGTTCTTCATGACAACAAAGCTTTTATTTATAAAGTTCATTCCAGTATATTTTTTGCCAATTGGGACTATAAAGTCATGTCATTGTTTTGGTTCCTACACAAAACCTTTCCAGTCAGTCAACATTCCATGCTCACAACAAATAACAATACATTTAGAAAAGAATTCTGGTAAATTTCACATGAAAGTCAAAGCAGTATTTGATGTTCAAAGTAAGGATTATTTTGGATTCTTCATCCCTGCTGTTTCAACCCGTAAATGCTTTTTTAAAAGATTTAATTTCACTATTGTGCAAATTAAACCCATGATTCTTTATTTTTGTGCCATTTTCCACTACCTCGAAACTCATTTTCCTGTAAAATTCACATATGTTTCAACAATAAATTAATATTATATATGACATAACATTATGTAGAAATATCATATATGTTGTAATTCTATACATTAAAGAGGAATGTTTAAAGCCAACAGTGAAGGGAGAGACTTGAAAACTATTAAAAGAAGTTGTGGAACATTTTGGAACATTTTATTATCCCTAGTTCAAAGTTGGCACTGATACGTCTTCTCTCTTTATACCTTTTTCCAATTAAAAACTCTTGGCTGTTATCATTTTAATGGACAAAGGGAACTGAAGTATAGAAGGCAAAGGGAAACTATGTATTCCAGGAGAAAGGCCTACCAGATGGTTGTTTAAATGAAAAGCTCTTCCATAATTGGAAAGTGCTGATTGACATGACTTTACAATGCAAGAAAGGAAAGGGTAAAGGAAATGAGGAAGGAAGTACTCTTCATTAAGAGTACCAGCTTGCAAATGGTACCTCAAAACAAAAAGGACTGGCAAATTCCATTATAAGTATAGAAAGTGTGTTTTTGTTACAGTAGCTCTGCTTACAGGTGATGTAGTCTGGGGTGGATGGTGGGGAATCTCATTATCACGATCCATTAACTCTATACTTTTTATTGTACTATTTAGTCCCTTTGCATGCAATGTTGATGGAAAAATAGCCCTTAATGAAGTTTTATATACAAAGCAACACAAGTTGAGACCTCTGGAAAACTGACATCCACGTGCCTCCAAACCTCAAGGATTTAACGTATGTGAATAGTAAGATAGCTCAATACATCATTGAAGATGGTGCAACCTGGGTCTTCCTGCAGTGATAGCTTATGTTCTCAGTGATAGCTTGTGCTCTACCATTGTGCCCTACCAGGGACATGGGGCTCAGTTTTAAGAGTAAAAACATTTGGTAAGTGTGTAGAGACTTTCTCTGTATCATGCATTAGCAAAAGGGTCTCCTCCTCTTTTGAACTTCAATACCAGAAGTGAAACCAGTAGCAAGAGGTGCTTTTGGGAAAGAGCTGATCACATCCCATTTTAATCTTAGCCTAATGGACAATTTGAAACTATATGTTCTCACACCAAAGAGTCCTCTTCCAGTCTTATGTCTGACAGGGTAGTATAGATAGACCAGGCTAGTCACATCTCATCAGATCTCTAGCTAAGCAGAATAACCAGGTCATCCCTGGTTAGTACTTGAATGGGAGACCACCAAAGAAGTCCTGGGTTGCTATTCAGAGGCAAGTGATGGCAAACCACCTCTGAATGTCTCTTACCTTGAAAGCCTATGGGGTCACTGTGACTTGACAGCAATTTTTAAAAAAGGAGACTTGGTGCCACCACTCCAGGTGCTTTGCACCTTTCACCTTGCCTCATGCATTGATACGCAAGTAAACTAAATTTAGAAAAGGGTAAATCTGAGGATGTGCATAAAACTTCACTCTCTCTCAACACTACCAACAGAATAGGGATGTTGCTGAATTTGTTGACTGACAACTCTGGTATGATATAAAAGTTCAGTTTATTTTATACTCCTCTTAAAGTGTGAAAAAACTGCCGTGGTCCCTTTTCCTGTCTACATTAACTTCTGGAACTTCCATATCCAGAGGCAGTAAACCTTTGGACAAACATGCTAAGAGGAACATTAGGGGAAGTTCCATAGATAGGAAGTTCCATCAACCTTTTGTATCTTATCTTTGTGGACATTTTCACACCTGAAAATATTGTTGGTCTCTAAGGTGCTACTGGACTAGGATTGCCAGCACCCCTCTGGAGGTGGGGGATCCCTTGCTGCCAGACCCTGCCCCTGCTGCTGCTGATCAGCTGGCTGAAGGAGGGACTTACTAGGATCAGGAGGGAGGTCCAGACTACATCACCAGCAATGCAGTGACATCACTTCCAGTGTGTACTGGAAGTGCCATCATCATGTCGGTGATGTTGCAATGATACTCTGGTATTTGGGCAAAAACTCTGTGGTAGAAGCCATTTTTACCCTAGAGTTTTTGCCCAAATACCAGAGTGTGACCACGATGTCACAATGTGATGACATAACTTCTGATGCATGTTGGAAGTAACTTCAATGTGTCATCAACAACATAGCCTGGGCTTCCCTCCCACTCTTGATAAGTCCCTCCCATCCCCTGCCAGTGACCACTAGGGACTTGGCAACCCTGCAGTGGACTTGAATCTAGTTGTTCTACTGCAGACCAACATGGCTACGCTCTGAAACGATCTTCTTTGAATAGCAGGTTATTAACTGGAACCTGGGTATTTAAATGCCAAATAGGATTTGAATCTGAATAACAAATATGGATTTTGTTAGTTCATTTGTGAAAAAACACAGTCAAGAACAAAGAAGGAAATCAGCACAGAGACAAACACAAGGCACAAGTTTGGGTGGATGGAAGGTGTGTGTGTGGATGGGTGTGCCTTACATCCCCTAAAGGAGAGGAATGTGCACTGCACCAGAAGCCCTCTGTGAAAAGTCACAGAAATGGCATATTCCACAAGTGAGCACTAGTAGTAAGAATAGGGCTTGCTTCACACACATAGAAGAATGAGGTGCTAGAACGCTGATATGATAGATTTGACTGCACTGCATTAAGACTGCATCAAAAGAAGGTGTTAAATATGTATATTTTGGCTAAGTCTAGTCTGGGTTGCCATCATATGCTGTGTATGTTCAGAAAATCCAGTTGATTTGCAATACAGGCCATCGAGATGATATTATACCACGCTGGAAGGACTTCTGCTCCTAGTTTGTTTCCATACATGATTCAAAGTCTGCTTCCTCTCATATGAACCCCACACACACATAATGAAAGCAAGCCTTCTCCTGAGTCTCTCTTTTATCTGAAGCTGGATTACTGTTGAGAGAGCAGCAGCAGAAACCTGAAATACTCCTGACATTAACAAGGAACGGTTTATTACAGAACTCGCTGGAAGATCCAAGGCAAAACAGTCAGATTGAAGCATTAGAAATAATGAAAAACTTTCCTCAGCTTTCTTTCATCCTGTTCTCACTTTGACGTGCTTGAGAAAATCCATAAGTAAAATCAGTCTGTGACTTACTATGTTTTCTACTTACCAATATAAAAGGTTCAGTGAACCCCTTGAACTATGATTGGAGCCTTTACTGACTAGTGGAGACAAAGGGGTGCTCTAAATCTGCTTGAATTCAATGAAGAATTTATGAACTCATGAAGCATTCTCTCATAAAAGGCGACTGTCAGTGTTGTCCTCAGAGCTGTGAGGCTCAGAGTTACATCCCAGCTAGGCCACATATCCCAACCACCGCAGCTCTTCACTGCTGTCCCTCACTTACCTCGTCCCACCCAGCCCCTGGCTAATTTAACAGAAATTGAGAGAAAAGCCAGATAGGAAGTACTGGTGGAATGTGCCATCAAGTCACAACTAACTTAGGACAACCCCATAGGGATTTCAAGACAGGAAACAGAGGTGACTTGACATTGCCTGCTGCTGTGTAACCACCCTGGATTTCCTTGGTGACCTCCCATCCAATTTCTAACTGAGGCCTACTTTGCTTAGCTTCAAAGAGCTGATGAGATTAGGCTAACCTGGGCCACCCAGGTGAGGGCACATAGGAAGTAGGTGGCAGAAAATTTGTAAGTGAAATTGTTATATGACTTGTATGTTTTATACTTATCAATAGAAAAGGTTCAGTAAGCCCCTTCAACTGTCATTGGCACCTCCACTGACAAATGGAAACAAAGGAATGAGGGACAGGGCTTTTCAGTGGTGGCACCTTCAATAGGTGATTGTGTTTTAAAGAGAAATCTACTATGCCAGCACAACTTTTCTCATCTAAGGGAAAGTGAAAAACTGCTTTATTTCCGCAGTTGTTTGGGAGTATGGTGTGACATTTTTATTAGCCTGTCAGCTATTTTTTTTAAAAAAAGATAATTTCATTGCTGCTTTCAGGCTTTGCCTTCCCACCCCTCAAATGAAACACAACACAAGTTATGCGTTAAATTGGGAACTTTATTTACACATAAGATAATCTGCACCATCTCATTAGCACATTAAAGACTTTCAGGCTGTTTTGAATAAAAAAACTGGAACTTTTAATTGTTTTACAGTGATAGGTGCTACTTTTGTTTTATATTTGGAATGTTAGGAATCCTGAAGGACCAGGTTAAAGATGTCATAAAAAATGAATGAGATTTAACCTGGGGTTATACACTTACCAAATTTACTGCTGCTTCCTTCCATGGAGTAGGGTTGCCAGATCTCCCCTGGCCACTGGCATGGGATGGAGGCGTAAGGTTGCCAGATCCATGCTGGGGAACTCCTGGAGGTTTGGGGATGGAGTCTGGGGAGAACAGGGACCTCACAGTGGGGTACAATGACACAGAGTTCACCATCCACAGCATCTATTTTCTCCAGGGGAACTGATTTATTTATTTATTGGGTTTATATCCCACCCTATCCTGAAACAGGCTCAGGACAGCTCACAACAGTTAGATATAAACAAAAAAACCCCCAATAACATATGGTAAAATCAAAACTATCAGCAATCAAACTGTAATAAGCAGACAATAAAACTAGATGGCAATAAACTGAATGGGACTCCAAGGCAGTCCTTAGAGTCTGCTGCAGGATGCCTAGTCCAATGATGTTTCTATGATGTCATTCTGTGGGCAGGGGAAGCCAAGATGGACTGAATGATGCCTCAAATGAAGGCCTGGTGGAACAGCTCCATTTTACAGGCCCTGCGGAATTGTAGCAAGTCATGCAGGGTCCTGATCTCACATGGGAGTGTGTTCCACCAGGCCAGGGCTAGGTGGAGAAAGCCCTGGCCCTGGTTGAGGCTAAGTGAATGTCTTTCAGGCCAGATGTCGATCAGCCAAGCCCAAGGCTCTCCAGGGCACATATGGGGAGAAATGGTCTGCAGGTATGCTGGTCCTAGGCCACATAAGGCTTTAAAGGTCAACACAATGACCTTGAACTGGATCTGGTACTCTATTGGCAGCCAGTGCAGTTTGCGGAGCACCGCTGAATGCACGCCTGTATATATGTTACCAGTTTCCAGGTCAGGTTCAAGGGCAGCCCTGTGTAGAGTGAGTTATAGTAATCTAGCCTGGAGGTGACCGTTGTGTGGATTACTGTAGCTAAGGCTGAGGTCACATGGTTGTTTTGATTGGGATTCACCGCTGTTCCCTCTCACATGTACAATTGCTGATCAGACAGGCCAATCCGCCTCCCGCCCCAAAGCAGGCTCACTCGCACAATGCTCCTGGTTCTCTCCCAGGTTTTCCTACACTCGGAAAAATGAGTACTTCCCAGGTGTTTCCTCTGGGATTCTGCACTTTCCCCTATCTGGACTCCCCTCTCGCAATGACTGCGATTTGTTTTGTTTTGTTTTAAAAATTCTGGTGACCTTCATTATGCACATGCACAGTTATGCACATGATAATCCTTTGCACATGCACAAATGATTAAAAAAAAAAAAAAATCCCACACCACCACTTGGGCGGTTTGGCTGTCTGAGACTCATTGCGTGATTCAAGAGGGACGTGTAACCAGTTTTCATCTGATGAAAAAGTCATGGATAAACCAACAGCTGGAGCAAGTCATGGTAAGAGTTCAGTGTGACCGCAGCCGAAGTCCCTGGAGGTGAGATAGGGAACCAGTTGCCTGACCAGCTGAAGAGGACAAAAGGCTGACCTGGCAACAGCAGTGACTTGGGCCTCCATAGAAAGTGAGGCATTCAGGATCCATCCCATAGCCTGGAGATGAGCTATAATTCCAGGAGATCCTCAGATTCCACCTGGAGGATGGCATCCCTATGGAAGCTTTTTAAGATCATTTTTACTGGGGGTGGGGTTTACACCAAAATGTAATTTTATATGAATATTGTCTCAGTGACATTGTCTACCTTGGGGTAATTAAGGGGGAGGCTGCAGGAGGGAGTTCTGTTCTGCTGGCAGAAGTGCCCTCCAACCTCATGGTCTATTTCTGTAGGATGCTATTTACTGTTATTTATTTCCAAGGAGTTTAAGGTGGCACATATCATTCATATCATTTCCCCGTCTGTGTTAACTAAGAAGTAGGTGAGGTTGAAAAACAATGCCTGGTCTGATGTCATTCAGGAAGCTTCATGGAGAATGGGGAACTGAACCCAGCACTCTTACAGATCATAGCCTAACTAAATCACTCAGGTTCTTCCATTCCACTCCTTTTTACTTACCTGGACCATTTTAATCTTATCATTCTGCAAGGAGCTCAGGTGTGTTGGGTTAGGCTGAGAGAGAATGACTGGCCCAAGGTTATCCAGCAAGGATAATGGCAGAATTGAGACCTGAACTAGGATCTCTCAGATTTTAATCTGATATTCTGATCACTACACCAACCCTATATTTCATATGGCCATTCTTGTTGACGATCTGGCATTTAAGTCAAATAAGAATGATTATCCGGAGCTGGGTTTCCCTCCTTTGTTCTGACCACAGCACCACATGGATTCTGAAGCTTAATGGGATTTCAGAAGAGATTGCAACATAGATCCAATGCCTTTTTTGAGAATGGATATTGGTTAGAAATAAGGCTTCATTTTGTAACCATCAGGCAGCACTCCATTATAAAGGATTCCCGGTCTAAAATCAATGCCTGCATTACAGGTCAGAGGCACACTCTGTCAGTTTCATTCTCCTTCCTTCACTTTACCTTCTGATAACTTTGGTTAATCCCATGCCCTTTGGAAAAGCTTTCCTGCAAAATGTTGATGTAATATTTATTGATCGACAAGCAACTTCTGCCTTTAACGTTGTTTTGCCCTGTCATTTTCTTGGTTTTAAGTGAGTACGAATCTAATCATTGAGATATTCACAGAAGGAAATTCCTGCAGGGAACAATCTAGTTTCCACAGGTTCAACCTGCTGCTGAGAGACAATTCCACAGTAAATACAAAACAGTAAGAACTAGTGAATGACTTTGTGTCGATATTTGTCCCTCCCCCTCCCCCATTTTTGTCAATATTTGGAATCTGAAATTACAGAACAAAAGGCTTAGGCCTTCTGCTGCTAAATCAATAGAACCTCAATTAATTCAATAGGACCGCTGAAATGTATGTAGGCTAACGGCTAGGCCCTGGATTCTTGTTCATTTTCGTTATCAAATTTTTGATTTAGGTTCCTGTTCTGGCAGGCACAATAAACACAGCAGGTCATCGGCTGCATTGATCTAAGGTTAAGCTCTTTCATTAAACATTCCATTCATGCCGCTTGATTAAAAAATGCCTGGGCTTTGAATGCAGCGAAGGAAATGAACTTGGTCACAGAGATTAAACTTTTAGGGCTGCTTTTGTGAACTGGCAAATGTTGGTGGGGGGAACCAAGTTATTTGTACGATGGAAACAAAGAGTCAGAGAGGAGAAAAACGTTGCTTGAAGCTGGAAAGCTTCTGTTGTATGATTACGGCATCATTCAGGGCTAAATAAGTTTGTCCCTTAATTCACAGATAGTTTCAGAGGGAAGCCATGTTGTTCTGCTGTATGACAGAGTCCACCCTGACCTGGATATCCCAGGCAAGCCAGACCTCGTCAGATCTTAGAAGCTAAGCAGGGTCAACTCAGGCGAATTCTTGGATGGGAGACCTCCTTGAAATGCCAGAGGTGGGAGGTGGGGGGAGGCTTTACTCAGCCACCTTTCTGAATATCCTCCAGGACCCCAGTAGAGGTCAGTTACCAGGGGTCAACATGACTTCCAGGTGTGCGTGCACACATACATGCACATTTTATCTGAGGAACTGTTTATTTGTAGTAATGATATGAACCGCTCTGAGCCTGCTGCGGTGGGGAGGGCGGGATAGAAGCCTAAATAAATAAATATAAAAATACAAAAAAAAAAACACAAACAGATTAGAGTCCAGGAGCACCCAGGAGAGCAACAAGATTTTCAGGGTCCAAAATTTCAAGAGTTAAAATTCCCTTTGGTGACTGCCAAAGGGAGCCTTGATTCTGGGAAGCTTATACCCTGAAATCTTGTTAGTCTCTGAGGTACTACTGGACTCTAACCTGTAGCCTTTGGCACCAAAGACTAAAGCCAACTTAATCTTCTGTGTTCTTCTGATTTTTCAAAGTGGAAGTTGACTACTCCTTGTAAACTTTGTTAATTAGAACCAATTGAATAAGGCAACACACCATTGATGTTCTATTGAACACTGATTGCATCAATCATACTTCTGATGAAGTTTGGAAATGAAGAAATGTAATCCGGAAGCTTCGTCAATCTTTTTGAAAAATATTGGGACAGTGTTTATACATATTGATTTTCTGTAATTTTTGATGAGTTCTTTGAGCGACTCATGTTATAAATATACTTGTTGTAAAAGCAAAAGCAAGGTTTTATAGTGTTTGAGTACTTAATCCCGACTGTTGTTCTATTTCTTCGCTGATTCCTTATAAAGCAGCTTCAGGTGTTCATGTTTCATTTTGAGGAAGGAGCCATGGCTGAGTGGCAGAACATCTGCTTGGCATGCAGAAGGTCCCAGGCATCTCCAGCTAAAGGATCTGGCAGTAGGTGATATGAAAGACCTCTACTGGAGACCACGGAGAACTGCTGCCAGTCTGTGTAGACAATACTGACTTTGACGTACCAAGGGTCTGATTCAGTATAAGGCAGCTTCATGTATGTGTGTTCATTTAGTAGGGATGGGTGATTTTTCCAGATTTGGTTACTTTTTCTAGTCATTTATATTTTTTTTCTGAATGGCTTTGGTTCTCACATTTTCAGCCTCCAACACACACACATTGATCCCTGTGCTGTTTTTGGGGATAGGGAGATCCCCAGGAACAAATTTGGGGAGGGATTTCCATGGGCTACAGTGGGAGGCAGGAACTGGAGGGGGAGGTTAGTGGAATTCCACACAGGCTGACAACCCTTTTTGACTGTTAGATGAATGCAAAACTGGAGATATTACAGCTTCAAAAAGTTAAGAGTGTAGCTTTTCCAATTTGACTTTGAAGGGTACTTAAAAAAAAAAAAAACTTGCTCACAGGAGGAGAATCCTATATGCTCCTCATAAGTACAGGCACTTATATTTTATATTGTTTTCTATTTTTACAAATGGTTTAGGGTTTTTTTCTCCTACTTTTCTCCAATTAGTGTACGTTATGTCCAATATATGTGTCTTATTGTCAATGTCTATAGAATTTAACTTTGCAGTGTACATCATTTGTATATATGATGTCCAACACACATTTATTGGCATAGACATAGATTTGGATCCAAACTAAAATTTCAAATAGCAAAAGGGAGCTTTTCTTCCTCCCCACTCCCATGACAGACAACTGATCTCCATAAAAATGCTGTCTCAGGAGCATAGGGGACTGTGTTGGATGGCCTCTAATTCCAACCTCCAGGAATACCAGCAAATCCCTTCCTACAGAGGGAGTATGCAGAAGCTAAGTGGCATCAACCAATGAGAGGCTGTGTAACCTCAGGGCGGGGAGGAGAAGGTGAAGGGAAAGTTTGTCATCACTTCAGACAGGACTTGAGGAAGAGACAGAGAAACAGGAGATTAGTTAGATACAGGGTTGCCATCTTCAGGTTGGGAAATATCTGGAGGTGGAGCCTGAGGAGGGCAGGTTTGGGGAAGGGGGGTGTCTCAGTGAGATGTAATGCCATAAAGTTCACCTTCCAAAGTGACCATTTTCTCCAGGTGAGCTGCTCTCTGTTACCAGGAGATCAATTTTAATCCCAAGAGATCTCCAGCCACCACAGGGAGGCTGGCAACTCAAACTAGGTAGCTAGGCTTCACCTGATGAAGGACAAGAACTCAGATATCTATAGGATAGGTACATAGGGCTTGGGGGCTGATAAAGATTTGGTAGAAACAGAACAAGAATCCTGTGTTGCCTTGAGAATTGTGTTACCTTAAGGATTTAAGGTTAGGGACTTGTCAGGGGATTGATGAAAATGCCCCAAGAGCCAAGCTAACACTGTTTTCAATAGGCTGAGATTCTTAGGTTTAAGGAGGAGTTCCAAAAGAAATTTCAGTATAATTTCAGTAATACTGTGTGTGTGAAATTGTAACTGTTTAAAAGCAGAGCTCTGGTGTGCCTTGCTGTAAGCAACCAATGAGTTGTTACATTCTTTCTCTTATCTACCAAACCAGTAAGCACTGAACCTTTCTAAAGAAGAGACAAGAGGCTTACCTTTTTGTGTTGTGAAAGGACAGTGTTGGTGTGAATCACTAAGCAACAAGGGGAGGGGGGAACAGCAGGAAACTACTCCAGGTTCCAATTTTACTCCCCCAGCCTACTCTCTCTCTCTCTCTCTCTCTCTTTTGCCATCAAGTCAACCACTAAATCTGTTCTGAAACATCTAAGTAGAAGCATCAACCAGTAATGGCAAAAATGGCAGTAATGGTCCTTCAATAGGTATCTCTCTGTCTTGAAACCCTTTTTCTCCTGCTAAATATTTACGCCCTAACAGGACATCCTTTTGGAATTCAGCATACGTGCCCTGTTTGATCCCAAATCCACAGTTGTAAAATATATTATCTCCTAATAACCATTCCACAGAGTTGTTCTAGGTGTAAAAATTATTCCTGAAGGAAACAAACACATGGTATTTTCACAGCCAACCTCCCGCTATTACCACCATCTAGAGAAGGGGATTATCTTCTTTATTTTTTCCCCCTTTCTCTTCCTTCCTGTCTGTCTGTCAGTCATTATTCCATTATTGGCAAGACAACTGGAGTCCTACTGTACTCTAAATAAGCAGGTTTGAAGTATAATGTCAGGCATATTGAGACGAATCAAGCCCATCTGAGAATAAATGAATGGTAATGAGTGTGTCCCTCTTGGCATCATTGCTGGGATTAGTAATTTGTAAAATTGTAGCGGTGTGAGGAAACAGCATGAGAAAAGCCATTTCCTCCCTTCTTTGTCCAGTCTAAATGCAAATCTGAACTTTCTTGGCAGTTCATTTGCATATTAATGTGTATCCTATTCCACTCCAGAGATCACTTTAGATTTTCTAAATTAAGGTGTGTGGGTGAGCTGATGAAAAAGGGGGTCATTCAACTCTGGCAGACAGTACAGTCAAATACACCTCTCAGGAAGGTAGACAGATAACATGAACCCATTGTGTGTAGGGGTGGGGGGAAGATGACCTTATCCTTGGCCTTCTTTTGCCATGGCCCCTTGATCAGCTTTTTTGTTAGGTGGAGTTAGGTGTGGAAGAAGGGAGAAGATGGAAATGGCCAGCTGCTTGGGAATGTTCTTTCATTACTGCATCGGAACATAACCACCGAGAAGTTGCAAAAGTGTAAGGGTACACACTGGCCTAATTAGCATTTCTTCCCAGTTGCATGCAAAATGTCATCTACCAGTTGGTGGAAAATAAAAATGTAATGTGAGCAGTAATGAATTAAATTGTGGCTATTTGCCTTGGAATGCTAAAATAATGATCTGAAATTACGATGGTAAATATTCCCCTTGACAGTTCCAAATTGGACGTAAAGCTAATAGTACTTTGGGTGAACTTTGAGCTGCAGAATCACTTTTAATGGCTTATTCTCTGTTTAATGGTTTATTCTCTGTGATGACACCAGCTCTCTGAAAGTTCATAGGCCTCTGGTTTTCATTCAAGCAATTTGGTAATTGTCACAGACATCAAGGTTTGATGAGCAACCATAGGGACCTGTTTTGCTTTCTTGCCAATGAGAAGTGAGACAAACTGAAGGATTACTTGTCATTCAAAGACTCGATCAGACCATAACACAGACAGTAAGTACCACTGAAGCCTCCCTCCCCTTCTCTCTGCTGTAGGAAATATCCCAAGCAAACATTTTCATTTAGAGTCCACTGTTAGCATAAAAAATTGCTGTATTTGCCTACAGACCACAGATCCTGTCACAGTGAGGCTGCAAAGCAATCTACAGGATCATCAGACAGCTTTAAAGCTCTAGTAAAATAAAAAAAAATGGAAAATCAAGTTGCAGATTTCCCCCCGTGTACTTCATGGACACTAATTATAGTTGTCTCCCCTCTCCATCTTATGCAAAGAGTTTCATGCTTTTTTCTTTCTTTTTAAAGGAGGCAAAATTGTGTTTGCATCTTCCTTTTTGAACAGTATTTGATTTAGATTCATTAGCAGTAAAGTGCTATATGTCTCTTTCCATCTGACTCCAAATTTACCTACTTTCCAGCACCAGGCCAACACTTTCTTATTTACTTCTCTAAATTACCAATTTAGGGATTGGTCTTCCTCTGCTAGTTTACTATCAAGCTGTCAGCTGTAGGGATGGGCACAAGCCACATTTTTTGCAGTTTGGTTTGGTTTGTGAACCAGGAGGTTGCTTTGCAAACTGATTCTAGTTTGTATTGCTTTGTGATCCATTTAAAGTTTAAACCCCTGCTTTTTGCTCCCCACTGCTTTTTTTGTGGGAAGCAGAAAGCAGGGGGCCATTTAAACCAACCAGCAGTTTTTCATGGACAGCAGAAAGCAGGGGTTTAAATCCTTTCTGCTCCTCATGAACAGCCATGAACTACCACAAATTGCATCAAATTTTGTGATATTTCATGGTGGTTCTTCAGTTTGTGAAAATTGCTTTGTGAACCACACACTGGCCAAAATTCATGATGAACAACCAGTTCAACAACCAGTTCATGCCCATCCCAAGTCAGCCCTTTAACCTGTGGTCTTAACTGAAACTTTTGCTGCTGATTTTAATATAGATTACATTTTAAATTTAAAAAAGATATCTGATTACATTCCTTGTTTTCTGTTAATGTCTGAAAATCTCTGTCTGCCTTTCGGTGTGTGCCCTAGTAGCACATAGTTCTGCTAGGAGCAGCTGCTGAAGGAGGTAAATCAGTTGCCTCCTGGAACTGGAGCTCACATTTTTAATCTGAGTTCATTAGAGGTCAGACTCTGTAAGAAGATGCACAGGTTTCCTTGGGTCTGAATCCCAGGGCTTGCATCCAGTGCTTTTGAACAGGGACTTCTAACAGAGAAGCTGAGTTTCAATCCCAACTTTAAGTACAAGCTAAAGGGGTCTCAACTTGCTAAGACTAAAAGGGCAAGACCTTGGCATCATAGTGGATAGCTCAATGGAAATGTCAACTCAGTGTGCTGCAGTGGTGAAAAAGGCAAACTCTGTGGTGGTGAGAGGGAGTTATTAGGAAAGGTACTGAAAATAAACCAGCTAAAATTATAATGCCTCTGTATAAGATCTATGATGTAGTCTCATTTGGAATAGTTTGTACAGCATATCTTGAAAAGAATATTGTAGAGTTAGAAAAAGTATCAAAGAGGGAAAGCAAAGTGACTAAGTTTTTTGTTTGCTTGTTTGTTTGTTGATGTTGAAATATCAGGGATGATAAATCTGAAGTTGCCCATCCATCCTTGATGGACTGGAGTTTTGCCTGCCTGTTAATAAATAGGAGACTATAATATGGTAAGGTAAAGGTAAAGGTTCCTTTGCTCGAAAGCCAGTCGAATCCGACTCTGGGGTTGCGGTGCTCATCTCCGTTTCAAAGCCGAAGAGCCAGCGCTGTCCGAAGACGTTTCCGTGGTCATGTGGCCAGCATGACTAAACACCCAAGGCGCACGGAACGCTGTTACCTTCCCACCGAAATGGTACCTATTTATCTACTTGCAATTTCTTGCTTTCGAACTGCTAGGCTGGCAGGAGCTGGAACTAGAGACGGGAGCTCACTCCGTCATGCGGCACTCTCGGGTCTCGAACTGCTGAACTACTGACCTTCCACAGCCTGCAGTTCAGCGTCTTAACCACTTGAGCCACCGCAGCTCCTTAATAATATGGTATCTATCACAAAATGTATAATAGCAGTAGTAAAGGGGGGATTACAAGCATCATACAGAATTTTTAAAATACAAAAACTCAAAAGTTAATATGTTGTCGAAGGCTTTCATGGCCAGAGTTCATTAGCTGCTGTAGATTTTCTGGTTTGTGTGGCTGTGGTCTTGGCATTGTAGGACCTGATCTTTCGCCAGTAGCTGTGACTGGCATCCTCAGAGGTATAAGACAGAATCCATTTCGAACAGCCCCGGTCCTTGCGGCTGTGGGGCTGGGGAAGCGTCTTTGCCTCCCAGATGGAGAGGCGGGCCATTTCTGTTAGGTGGCAAAAATGCCATTTATGGGTCCTCTTAGGGGGCGAGGCCAAAGAGCTTATAAGTCACCCCCCTCCTTGCCACAGTTCCGCAGCGGCTTTTGGGCCACCCACCCACCCTATTAGTAGTGCAGGCTTTGGCTGGTTGCCCAGTTTTTGGGGGCCGGATAGGAATTTTTCACCCCTTCCTGATTGGAATATGGGAAGGGGTATTTTTGTCTACTCTGCACTGCAGCAGTGTTGCAGGGGTTTTTGTTGAGGTGTAGCTGTGTTAGCTATATTAGTCACTTATAGTTGAGCAGGGTTTCAGGCTGAGACAGATTGCGGTCCCATGAGCACCAGCTGACACCCCTTCTTTGGGGTTGAAAGGGTCAAGTGAGTACAGCCTTTGTGCCTGGTGGCACGGGGTAGGGAAAACAGACTGCCTTCAGGACTGTCCTGATTGGGTCCTCCCTTTGGGCCCTGTGGTTCAGGGGATGGGCCTACGTGGCTGTCCTGCAACAGCTAGCCGGCTGGGTGGGAGCCATGGCTGAAGGCGATCACTCAGGACAGGGTGGCTTGCCCTATTTTGCATGGCAAGGGGGAGGGTTTCGACCCCTGGCCTTGACCATACCACAAATTCTGTTGCCCTTGCCGTTATTTTTTCAGTTAAAGTGATTGTTAATAAAGTGGCCCTATAGTTATTCCAATATTTGTGTCTGCCTCTTTATTCGGGCTTGAGGGGCAAACTCTGTTGCCCTTTCTGTGTTATACCTTTGAGGATGCCAGTCACAGCTGCTGGCGAAATGTCAGGTCCTACAATGCCAAGACCATGGCCACACAACCTGGAAAATCTACAGCAACTAATCAAAAGTTAATGTTCTGTATATGGAGACTGCTGCCTTGTAGACTCCTTCTGTCCAATAGTAATTACTCTGAACTCAAGAACCAACTTATCATCTCTCCTAGAATATCTGGTGGTATGTGGTAGGTTTACAGTGAATGTAAATGTAACCCTTGATTCTTGTTTGATGAGAGCCAGTTTGCTTCTTATTTGGTGAAAGCTAGTTTGGTGTAGTGGTTAAGTGTATGGACTCTAATCTGGGAGAACTGGGTTTGATTCCCCACTCCTCCACCTGCAGCTGCTGGATGATCTTGGGCAAGCCATAATTCTGTCAGAGCTGTTGTCTCAGGGACAGCTCTGGAAAAGGTCTCTCAGCCCCACCTACCTCACAGGGTGTCTGTTGTGGGAAAGGGAAGGGAAAGGAGTTTGTAAACTGCTCTGAGACTCCAAGTGAAGGGCGGGGTATCAATCAAATCCCTTATTTTTGTTGTTGTGTGGTCAACCAAATGGTTAAATAAGTGCTGTTTGGGCATGTCATGAAAAGAGTGGGCAAAATATGAGAGAGAGAAATAGAGAGAGAGAGAGAGAGAGAAAGAAAGAGAGAGAGAACACAGTGCCATGAAAGTGGAAGATACACTAGGATTTCCATCTCTCTCTCTCTCTCCCTCTCTCTCTCTTTTTGAATAGACGCCAGAACAAAACAAGGAGCAAACCTGGCCAAGCATGACAAGGAGCGGCTGAGGAGATGCCCCAGAAGGTTACTGCTTTTGATTGCCTAGAAGTTTGACCTATTCAGTATATAGGTCAACCTGCCATGCATAAAGAGATGCTGCAGTGTGCCAGTCCAAATGTCTTCAGGAAATGGCTGTAACTTTAAATGCTTTGTCAAGTGCAAGCATGCAGACTTTTTCTATGGAAATGAAAATGGAGCATTCCAGCATTCTTCTTCTTCCTTCCTTCCTTTTCTTTTTTTGCGTAGGAAAGGCCTAGAGCTTGTGTCAAAATTCCCGCAATACAAAATTATAATTTCTTCTTAGCTGTTAGAAACCATTATTTTTAGTTTCATTAGACTTTTCAGTAATACTGTCATTAAAACAAATTATAGAATTTGTATATGTTTGGTTAACAAGAGTTTGTTTAGCACCCAGGATCTAATCTCAATGGCTGCATTAAAAAAGAGAGGTACATTTTCAGTAATATATGCATTTTCCCAAACAAGAATAAAAGGGTAAGTAGCTCTTTTGCTGAACAGCCATTTACCATAACCAAAAGTGGAGTTTTTATATTATGTCACCTTATTTTTAATTTAACTATCCAAGGACTCAAAATATAAGGCTGGTGAGATGCAACAGATATTTAGATATCTACAGGATCCAGTAGGAATGTCTTATTTCTGTTGTGAAAAAAAAAATGCATGGCACATATTTATAGAAAACTTTAAGGCAGGGTTGTCAAACATAAGGCCTGGGAGCTGGAACCAGTCCATCCAGGGTCATATGCAAGGGAGGGAATAGGAGGCTGGGGGGGGGAGCCACTCCTACTGTGGCTTGTAAAAGCATGGTGGATCAACCTCATCTGGAGCAGTCAAGCAGAACCCCTTCACTTCAGGGACACTCTTAGTGGTAAGCTGGGAGCCACTGCAGCCTCCTTCAAACCTCTCCACTTGGCCTGCAGCTCTGGGGATGCTGACCCAGATGGCCTCAGAGATCAGCATTTGCACGTGGGGGTATGTGCAGATGATCCCCTGTTGGGGCCTGCTGGAAGCCAGATTTGCCACCATTTTTGTGCCTTCCTATGTGGCAGCTGTGCTTTGGCTCATGGAGGGGGGGTTATTTGGCAGTTTCTTCCACACATTGGGGTCCTAGTCCTGCCACCAAGCATGCGACTCAGCAGCCAGGCATCCCTCCTCCATGGACCATCTGGTACATGGCCTGGCCCAACAAAGTGCCTTTTATGTCAGATCCAGCCCTCATAACGAATGAGTTTGACACCTCCATTTTAAGGAACTTACAGAACGGTGGTGTTTTCAGGTGTGGTAGTGTAAAGTGCTGTCAAATTGTAGCCGACTAATGGACAAACAGAGTTGGCTTGCCATTGCTTGCCGTGGACTTCTTTGGTGGTCTCCCATCCCAGAAGTAACCAGGGCCACCCCTGCTTGGTTTCCAAGATCTGATGAGATAGGAATAGCCCTGGCCATCCAGGTCAGAGTTCTTAGATGTAGCCGTGGTTATAAACACAACAGATCTGAAAGCAATTTTGTTGATAGATGTAGTCTGATAGGACAGAAGTCAGAAAGTAGGTGGGAGATCTGGAACTTGTCTGATTTATTGAGAGAAGCAGCAATTGTTATGTCCTTAGGCTTATAAAATAATCCTGGTTTGGTACTTAACATGTGATTTGATTGTTTGACTCAAGACAGTGAAAACAGCTCTTCCGCTTGCAACTTTCCTATACCCTCTCTTCAAAACTCAGGTGAGCCTCCAATAGCTCTCAACATTTGGAAGTTTGATATTTATTTGGTAAAAGTGGTACAAAGATCTCTGACGTAAGGAAAAATGCACTGGAATCCTCCTGTTTGGAGCAGAATGCCAACACATTTTCCAAACTTTTTTCCTTGCAGATAATAAGGAGACTGTTGCCAGTCACTCATGACAACATTCACCAAGGTTTGGAGGAGAAGCAAAAGTCAATGGGGCAGATAAGCGCTAGAAATTTCACAAGCAGGGACACAAATCTTGGGATCCAACAGGAAAGTATACAGTTGACGGTACATTCCTAAGTGGAGTTAGACCCATTGAGCTGAACCTGACCAGATTTTCTGCTGGTGAAAAAAAGAAAGGAAGGCCTGCCTTCCTCTAAACTGAACTAGGGGGTGCTGGTGCACAACATTTTAACAGGCAGCTCAGGGAATTTCTGCTTCAACCCACAGACACTGCTTCAGCCCATTGGAAACAATGGAGTATGGGGGCATCTATTTCTGGGGACCATAGAATTGGACCCCTTGATTTAATCTTTTTGAAAATTGGGGAGGGTTTTGAGGAGAAGTGCCAACAGCTATGCTGCAAATTTTGTGCTTCTACCTCAAAAAACAGCCCCTCCAGAGCCCCAGATACCCCCAGATTGATTATCCATTATATCCTATAGGGCCCATTAACTATAATGGTCCCCATAGGTTACAATGGAGTCAGGGGGCGATTTTTTTTATTTTTGCATGACCCTATTATGCTTTTCAGTATGATTTGTAAGCTGTCTTGAATCACAGGGAAAAGTGGGATATAAATATTTGAATAAATAAGTAGTTTGGGCAGGTTGATAACATTTAAGCAACTTCCTGTTTTTTTTAAGTTAGGCAAGGTTCTGACAGTGATTGTTCCTGAAGAAATGAGCAGTGACTCTTGAAAGTTCATACCCTGCCATATATTTTGTCATTTGTTAAAGTGCTACTGGACTGTTGCTCTTTTCTCCTGTGTCTCTTCTGTTACACTTGACCTGTAATGCTAGTTGTCATATTTCACTTAAAAAAAACAAAAACAAAGTAGTCCACAAAAGCCCCCCCCCCCCAAGTGCTGGTATGTTTTCTAAGGCTCAGCACAGGATGACAGTCTGAGGCCAAGTCTACCAATATAGTAGACTGGAGCGGGTAGACCTGTTCTCTGGAGGACAGGTCTATCAATACAGTGGAAAGGGGTGAGTAGACCTGTTCTCTGGAGGACAGTGGAAAGGGTGGGTAGATCTGTTCTTCAGAGGACAGGTCTACCAATACAGTGGAAAGGTGTGGGTAAACCTATTCTCTAGCAGATGCTGGACAGGTCTACAAATATAGTGGACTGGGGCAGGTAGAACTGTTCTCTGGAGGATAGGTCTACCAATACAGTGGAAAGGATTGGGTAAGATTTGACTTGATTCTATTTTCTCTCATAATGTTTTAATTATTCTTAAAATATAGTTTAAATATAATTTAAGATAATTTATTCTGATATCTTTACAATGTTATGGAAGTAATCTAAAAAACTAATTTACACAATAATCAAATGTAGACTCGCTCATAATTTAATGCTACTAAGTCCCCCCCCCCCCGGCTCATGAGGTAGAATTTCTGCTCACAACACTGTGGAGCTAAGCTGAAGATCATAGGATATGTATGGACAAAAGCCACGTGGTTGGGGGCCTGAAGCAATGAGGAGAACTGAGGAGATGGAATTAAAAAAAAACCCTGGCTAGATTCAACCCATCGACTTCAATGGACCTGAATGTTCTAACTCTGGAAATATGAGCTTATTAGAAATTAGTTTACTGAGAAAACAGGTAAACCTTGCATTAGAAATGTTTGCCTCTAGAATCAAACCTCTCACTGAAGGGGAAACATAACTATTGCAAGCCACATTGGGACAGCTCTAACAAGCCAAAATAATGAGCTAGAATACAGGAGGCAGAGTTGAAAGTGCAGATCCTTTGCAGCAATTTTCATTGCAGACACAAAGTTCATGCAGGAAATGGAGTGAGTGGAAATAAAGCAGCAGAGACCTAGCAAATTCAAAGTTCAGAAAAACAAACGAGACTGTTTTCACTGTAGCTCTGCACAACACTTTGCAAGCGACACAAGACGTTGCACAAAAGCAGATCAGTGCAAATGCTGTAAAAAGACTGGAGCAGGGGTACTGGAGTCTGACCAATACTAATATGCCATTCAGGTGTCCGATGTTACTGTTGTGAGTGGGGACAGTGACCGTCCCACATACATTGCAGAAAGAGAACAATGTGTTCTGTTGGTTCCTGCCACAGTTTCAGGAAAATCTGAAGCTGTTGAACTGATGTTCCTGAAGAATGATGTCTTTTCCTCAAGACCTACCATGGATTTAATTGTTATTTGTAGGATGTGGTTGCATTTGCAAACCCTCTCAAAAACTGTGAAATCAATTTTGACCAAACTGTACCAATGCAGCAAGCTTGAAATTCTGCTTGGCCAAATGCAAATGTAGGGAAATATAACTCTTCTTTTGTTTTGTGCAACATATAGAGTTGGCTCCTAAGGCTGTTTTCTACTTGGTTGGATCCTCTGATTCCCTTCCACCAAGCATTCCACCAACAGACAATGGCTTCCTTCAACATATAAAGAGTGCCTTATTTTAGGCTATGCAAGGAACTCTGGCTACTAGGCATGCACTGACTACTTGCACCATTCATATACCGTGTCCATGATACACATCAAAGGATCATCTGAAACAAACAGTGGCTATGAGATCTGTATTAGTGGTGAGGGATGGACTCCTAAAGCGAAGCAGCAATTTAAACCTGAGCTACCTTACAACTGTATAATAAGGCAGCCGTGACACATCTATCACCACTTCCAAGGTGTGCATGAGAAAAGTTTCCAATTGTCTTGTAGGGCTCCATTCTGACTGCCATTATACTATCACTTAATTTCACTATATGGGCCTGAAGTAGCATTTATATCACAACTCATACTATATATGTATGTGTTGCCAAGTCATAACTGACTTATGGTGACTCCAGCAAGGGACTTTCAAGGAAAGTAAGAAACAAAGGTGGTTTGCCATTGCCTTCCTCTGCAGACTTCCTTGGTGGTCTCCCATCCAAGTACTGACCATGCATAGCTTCCAAGATGTTATCTTCCCTCCCCACAACTGATTCTACAGTAACACAGATGGGTATACTTGTAGAGGGAAATCAAACTGATCTATGATACTGGCACCCAATTTACCCCACTAATAGGCATAGAAGATCATCTGTGTAATGTCCACAAGATAACTGAAGAACTAAATGGTTTTACTGGATGGTCATTGTGTGAAACAGTAAACTGGATAACATGAACCACTGGTCCGATCCAGCAGGGAATCTCATATATTCTCAATCTCAGTAGTTGAGAGAGCCCAATGGCAGAATCAGTTCAATTTCCGGACTTTTTTTTTTTTTTTTGCAAACCCCTATGACCTCTACAAGATCAAAAGTCTACCCTACCCAATTCTCCAGTAATTTCTTTTTTGTTTGTTTTGGGTTTTTTTTGTATTTTTCATATGTGCACATGTATGTCCATGTGTGTATACCTGGAAGTCATGGTGACCTCTGATGAGTGACCCCTACTGGGGCCTGGAGGATATGAAGAGAGGTGGCTGAATAAAGCCTGCCGCCTCCTCCTGACTGCTGGTATTCCAAGGAGGTCTCCTATCCAAGTATTTGCCAGAGTCGACCCTGCTTATCTTCTGAGGTGTGACAAGATCGGGCTTGCCTGGGCTATCCAGGTCAGGGCTAACTCTCTAGCAATTTCTTGAGTGCCTTATCTTCCTCATCCAGTATCCCCAAGGGCACGGCTGTGGCACTGGCTCAGGTTCCTGACAGACAGAGCTGCCAACTCTTTTTCTTTCCCCCGGCCCTAAGAAACCCCCGTACAATTGGGAAACCCCACTAGGAGGAGTACTGTACTTTGCAAATTGATCCAATAGTTTTTACCCCCTTTGTATTTCCATTTTTGAGGCTACTGTCAGATATAGGTGATGTTTTGTTTTGTTTTTTTTAAAAAAGACCACACACATTTGTTTCTTTCAAAATAATATTAACCCAGGGGGAGGGCTGTCAGGAGGAAGTTGGGCATCAAATGAAAATCTGTCCCCCATGAGTCTTGACAGCAGCCGATGCCAAAGCACATAAGAAATGCCGGCACATCTTTCTTCTCAGTGTCATACCCATGGTTCCGATTTCATCTCTGTGTGTTCCACAGTCGATAGATCATTGCTGCAACAAAACAGGTTCTTGTAGAGAGATTTTGTAAAAGTGTACATGTGCTGTTGCCTCTATTCTCTCCCCCACCCCCACCCGTGCCCTTTCAGCTGTTGTGGAGATTGATAGATTTTAATGGTTGCCCTTATCGATCTTGGATTTTTCACCCACTTTGACTTAGTTTATGGGCCCATTTTGTTTTAAAACAGAACTGGTGTACTCCATAAAATTAAGTCAAATAAGTGCACTTGCTCGCACTACATAAAATCTTGGGAGGAAAGATGGTGTTTGCTATGGAAAGGATGCTGCATCTTTTAAAATGATTAACTCACTGACAGGGATGTGGTTACCAGTATAGCTTAATCTTCTGTGCAGTTTTTTGTTGTTGTTTGTTTGTTAAAGGAGGCTTGGATGGAAGGGTTATAGAGAATTACATCACACTGGGACAATTTGTGGAATTTCAACTTAAATCATTTTTTTTTAAAAAAAAAAATCTAGCATGCACAAGGTTTTGCCAGCTTCTGTTATCCAGACTAAGTAGATTTGTGCATATAGCTGATGCTCCCCATTGATGCCCCCCGTGGTGAGCCTTTTCATCCCAAAGTGGCGACAAAATTAGTAATGGCAGACTCAGCAGTTTAATGACGCCATGCCGAGATCTGAGTATTTCTTGGCGTACAGTTGACAAAACGCCATTACCTGGCACTTATAAACCAAGTTGGGTTTATGAAGTCTGCCATGCACCTTACACCTACTGTGGGTATAGCATGCTATGCGGTCTCCAATAATGACTTGCAAATTGACTCAAAGATCTGCCTGCACAGCAGTGCACTGAATGTGGGCTACCACGCAGAGGGATCTATGCGTGCCTCTGATGAACAAGATGATTTCAGTATTCTTATCCCTTCTTTTGCAATCCCCAGTTCCCTGTTGGGATTTCCATTCAAGTTGACAACACAGAAACAAAAGGAAGTTTCTCAGTTATGCACAAATTGTAATGCATAAGTCACATATTTCTGAGGTGAGCACACTCTTTTGTAAGTTGGATCTGAAAATAATCATAACATTGGTTGTACCATAGGGTTGCCAGGTGCCCCCCTTGTCCCTGGCAGGGGATGGGGGGTAGGGTTGCCAGCTCCAGGTTGGGAAACTCCTGGAGATTTGGGGATGGAGCCTGAGGAAGACAGGGAGTTTGGTCAGGTTCAGTGCCATAGAGTCCAGCATCCAAAGCATCCATTTTCTCTTGGGGAAATGAGCTCTGTAGTCTGGAGATGAGCTGGAATTCCGGGGGACCCCCAGGTCCCACTTGGAGGCTGGCATCCCTAGAAGATACAATTATGCTGGTACATTTTTTTTAAAGTGTAAAAGTCTTAGGGATTTCTCTGAAATTATCCCTGAAGATGTTTTTGAAAGCTCCCACTCCATGGAAACAACTGAAATATTTGAACTTTTGAAAGTCAGGTTCTGTTTCTGAAGTGAGAGTCAATGTGATGTAGCAGTTAGAGCACTGGGTGATGTGAGTTTATGCCATGAAATCTTGCTAGGTAAGCTTGAGCCATTCACACACTCTCAGCCTAACCTACTTTACAGGGTGGTTGCGAGGATAACATGGAGGAGAGGTGACGTAAACTGCTTTGGGTCCCCACTGGGGAGGAAGTCAGGGATTAAATAAATAATGCTCTGAGTGGTTTTATTAATTTATTATTTATTATTTCAGTTTATATATTACCCCTCTCAAACGAAGTAGGGCTCAGAGTGGTTTGCTACTGTTGTTGTTCAGTCACACAGTCGAGTATGACTCTTCATGACCCCATGGACCACATCATGCCAGGCCCTTCTGTCTTCCATTATCCTCCAGAGTTTGCTTAATTTCATGTTCGTTGTATCGATAACATTGTCTAACCATCTCATCCTTTGCTGTCCCCTTCTTCTTTTGCCTTCAATCTTTCCCAGCATCAGGGTCTTCTCCAGTGAGTGCTCCCTTTTCATTTGGTGGCCAAAGTATTTGAGCTTCAGCTTCAGGAACTGGCCTTCCAGGGAACAGTCAGGGTTGATTTCTTTTAGGATTGACTGATTTAATCTCCTTGCAGTCCAAGGGACTCTCAAGACTCTTCTCCAGCATCATAATTCAAAAGCATCTATTCTTCAGCGCTCAGCCTGCCTTATGGTCCAGCTCTTGCAGCCATACATTACTGTGGTTCATAACAGTACAAAACAAACATAAAAGTATAGTTAAAACAGTATAAAAATGCAAAGCATAGAAAACAAACAATTCACAACTGATAAAAGTGGATCCAGCATTAAGCCCCAAAAGACAAACTCAACCAGAAAAGGCCTGATGGAAAAGTTCAGCCTTACAGGCCTTGCAGAACCAGGTCTAATCTAAGAGGGCACTCTACCAGGATGAGCTTAAAAAGCCTTCACCTTGTGGATACCAAACATGCAACCCGAAGGCACAGTAGGCCGTGAGATGACAAGCGCAGCCACTGAGGGGGGTTGTAAAAGGAGAGAATTTTAATGTAGCTCAACAGGGTCCTGCCATGAAGTAAAACCTTTGTCCCTCTTTGATACTGGTTGGTCCTCCAGGGTCATAACTAGGGTTGATAGTTCCTACCTGGCTTCTGGTGGGGGGCCTCCCAGTTCCTCCCTGAAGATCTTCTGGCAGGCATGTGAAGCATTGGCACCACTATGACATCATCAGAAGTGACATAATCATGTTTCCAATGTTGGGGGTGACTTTCTAGGTTTCCTTCTAAAAAAACCCATAGAGTTTTGCCCTAAATCTAGAGCATCACCCCCAATGTCAGAAACACGATGTCATCACTCCTGGGTGATGTCGTCATGCCAGTGGCACCAGAAGGGGGCTTCTTGAGGGTGGGGCTTCCCCCGCTGGCCAGTTGGGCTGCAGCAGATTGGGCCCCCCAAAATCGAGGGATCCCCTGGTCCCATCGGGGGGATGGCAACACTAGCCCTCACAGACTAAACTCATTCCAGTGTGATTTAATGCTCTAATAGAATGGTTGAGCGTTGCAGTAGGATCAGAGAACCCTAGTCTTCATCTAGTGATTATTTATTGCCAGCATCTGTACCCTATCATGCTGGGAACCAAGGATGAGCCTGTTGGTATGGAACTGAAAGATAAGGAGAACCTCATGCATGAGAAAGCGACAGGGAGATGCTAGATTCCAAAAGCTGTGTACGTGTGCTCACATTTTCTGTAAATAAATATTTTTTTATTTATATACATTTATATTTATTTATTTCTATAATAGGATATTGCCTATCCTGGATCCAAACCTTTAATGTTGGGAAAAGGGTTCAGAATTGTACGGCTCTCCTTCTGTCAGTGAGGCTTAAGCAGGAATAGCCAAGGTAGTCAAATCTCTTTTGAAGGTGGCTTACTTCCAGCGTTCTGCACCTGGGGAACCTACTATGCCTCCGCTTCCCCGCGATAGGCTTGTTGCACGTTGCTGGAAAACGCTGTAAAAAGAGGTCAGTCTTTATCCTATGAAATAGCCAGTCATTCTCATTACGATGGCTGCCATGGACTTCTTCGCAGCCATATGGAGAGGCTGCAGATTGGATTGGGGATTGTCAAACAGCTGCCGCATAGCTTGATAGGATATTTGCCACCGTATCATTGCCAGGTACTTACAGAATTGACTACTGGGTGATAACAGCAGGGAAATATTACTTTCAAGTAGCTTGCCCCACCATGTTGCATAATAAATAGCTATCCCCCCCCAATAATGCTGCAGCAAATTACGAACGTGCAGAAAGAAATGTTATCCATAGAGCCATTTTCTTTTGCAGAAGCTAATAATAAATACAGCACCTGTTTCCCTATCAGAAGCATCATTAATTATGACAGATTATGAAGTGAAGGGAAAGGATTACATGACCCAGTACAAAAGGAAAAAGGAAAAAGGAAATTGAAAGGGAGATAAAAGGTGGACCTTACCCACCCCCAAAAGCTCAACAGAGTTGAAATATTTTACTAACGGAGTAAACATTCATTGGTACATGATAACATGGCAGAAGCAAATGACTGCTGGTTACAAGCTGGTACTACCATACAGAAAAAAATTAGGGAATCACCTTGGTTTAAGACAAGGGCTGGAAACCCCTTGGAGTTTTGAGGGATTTAAAGCATTCTGAGCAATGTCACTTCTGGTTGCACGATTGGAAGTGACATCGCATTTTGCCAAGGTGCTCTTGCAACCATAGAGATCTAGGAGATGGCTACAGCATTGTGACAATATGTGACATCCCAGGGCTCTTTTTGTAGCAGGAACTCCTTTTCATATTAGGTGACACACCCCTAACGTAGCCAATCCTCCAAGAGCTTACAGAGCTCTTCTTACAGGGGCTACTGTAAGCTCTTGGAGGACTGGCTACATTAGGGGTGTGTTGCCTAATATGCAAAGGAGTTCCTGCTACAAAAAGAGCCCTGGACATGACTTCCAGTTACACAACCAGCAATGCCGTGGTAGCACTTTGCCTCCCATTTTTTACCTCCTGCCACTCAGTGCAGCAGATGGAAGCCAGAGGTGGGGACCGACCTGGGAAGCCTAGTTAATGTTGGAAAAGATGTCTGGTATACAAGGAAGAGAAGAAGACCCTAAAGGGGGCAGCAGGAAGACAATTAGATAGGACAGTGATGTCAGCACCTTCTCTTGTTTTAAGTGTCCTTCCTTGTCTGTCTCCAGATTACTAATCTTAGTGCAATTTCCTTCTTCTTCTCGTAAATTCCACATCCACACTCCAGTCTTACTCTCTCTCTCAGTCAAGAGATGTAGTTAGGAACCGATCTCTGCCTCTCCTTTTTTCTATCAAGTATATTAGTTCCTAAATAAACCTTTGTCTGCTCTTTAATCAGGTTGTGCACTGTTGTGCTAATTACTCTGCTAACAGTTAAGATACTGGTTCTTAACTTTTGTTCCAGCATGGCCCACCTCTTATGCAAAACTATCTTTGAATGACCTCCTAAATCACGAGTAAAAATATAGGATGTGAAAATAGCACTCGGTTCATGCCTACTCAATTTATATAGGTATATATATATATGCATATGATATAAAGATTTCTGGCATACTTGTGCCTGATGGCCACCAGCCAGTTCTTTAATGCTACATTCCAATTTGCTGTGTGCCACTTTTTTTAAAGGCCTAAGGGGAAAACATAGGATCTGTGTGAGCGGTATAAAACAGCTATATGAGCTGTATAAAACAAACAACTGGTTGCCAGAAGCCATTGCAAGGGGAGAGGAGAATGTGAATCACATTCACATTCATGCAAATAAGAAAGCGATCCACATTCACACTGATAGATGTATAATGTGGTTGTATCTCCCTGACTGTACATGAGTAAAAAAAAAAAAGGCTCTTCAGGTCTAACAGAAGTCAAAGTCCTTACTAGTCAGAGGGTAGACTCTTTCACCGTTGGGAAGGGGCTGGGGCTCACTGGCAGACAATCCCCTTTGCGTGGAAAATATCCCAATGCAATCCATGGAATCTTCTACATGGGACTGTGGAAAGACGCTGGCAGGGCAGGCAACAGTGAACTAGATGGGCCGGTGGTATGGATGTCATAGGGCTGGCAACCATTGGTGAGCAACCAGCAAGAGAAGGAAGGCACGAGGGGATGATGTTGCCTAAACCCAGACTTGGCATCATTGGTCCTTCCCGCACTTGGATCTCATCCCTGGTTTTATCAGAGCTCAACTCGTGACACAATACCTTGCATTTATCCCTGGTTATAACAGCATCCATTCATCCCGGGACAAGTGAGGGGTGAAACCGGGGTGACCTCTGTGTAATGTGGAAACAAAACAAAAAAAATACCCTGAGATAATTACAGGGGTGAACTCGAGTGTACTGTAGATTGTACGTTCAGGGACAGGGTTGAACCAGGATTTAAGGTCTAGTGAGGAATCACTAGTAGCCAGCATGACTCTCTAGGATCCCCAAAGAACTCTATAGTAAAGCCACTGGCTCAGTGACTCCCTCTCATTTTTTCCCCCTGCCACAACAGAAGACCTGGTAAGCTGGAAGGCCATTGTATTTTATAGCTCAGAGAAATTCCAGGAGAGCTGAGATGGTACAGTGATTGGGGTGCCATTCTGTCACAGAAGTTCAGTTGGGTGAGCATGGGCCAATCCTTGCCTCATAGGTTAACCTACCTCACAGGGTTGCTGTTCAAGGCTAAAATGGAGGAGAGGAAAATGTCATAAGTTGCTTTGGAGTCCCATTGTGAGATCACACGGGAGATGAATCTCTACAGAAAATCAATAAATGAGGTCTCGGTCAGATCCATTTTGCCTATAGAGAGATGATATAGCCATTTGGGGGCCCCTGTTTCTCATCTGGCCAAACATTCCCTCAGCTGGATTTGGACCTCTAAACACATTTTTGAATATGGACTGGACTCCCAACGTAGATCAGCTTATAGGCCTATCACTCTCTTTGTAGTAGCAAAGAAGAGACAGTAACCAGGCCAACACGTTCCCAGTGACTCTCACAGCACATTTATTTTTCACCACCAAAGGGAATTGTCTTTTGGGTAATTTTCATCTGCTCCTTTGCCAGGAAATAAATTTACAAGACGAAAGCCATATCCTATTTTTAAATCCTCCCCTTTGTCACCAACTGACAACAAAAGCACATCTTTAAATTAGTAAGGCACAACAAAGCAAAAAAATATATATCATTTGATAGCTCTGTGGCGTCTGGTACAGGCATTGTGTAGGTTGTAGACATGAAACGTGAAAGTGACAGCCTCTTTTTTTTTCCCAGAGCAAAGAACTGGGGAGGGTATGTGATTATTTGTTTATAGATTTGGAAGAACTAAGAAGCCCGTGTACATCTTTCAAATTGACTACATCACAAAGGAATAATTTATTGCAAGCACATAACAAAAAGCTCCCATTCTAACCCACCCAGGAACTTCTTTAGAACTACAATAAATTTGCCTTCTGTACTTCCATTTCTAGGAAGAGGTTAGCACCTAGCAGTCCTTGGGCCAAACCTAGTGTTGCCAATCTCCAGGTAGTGGCTGGAGATCTATTGGGATTACAACTGATCTCCAGGTGACAGAGATCAATTCGCCTGGAGAAAATGGCTGCTTTGGAAGGAAGATTGTATGGCATGACACCACACTGAAGTCCCTCCCCAAACCCTGCTCTCCTCAGGCTCCACTCTCAAAATCTCCAGGTATTTCCCAACCCAGAACTGGCAGCTCTAGATCTGGCTGCCCTGACATGACTCAAAGTGGATCCTGAGCCTGGGACATGAGAAGTGATTTGAGAAAGCTATGTATTTAGTTTCATTGCTTATTCATCATCAATCAGGCTTGCCAACCTCCGGGTGGGGCCTGGAGATCTCCCAGAATCCCAGCTATTCTGGACTATAGAGATCAGTTCCCCTGGAGAAAATGGCTGCTTTGGAGGGTGGACTGTATGATATTATATCCCATTTAGGTCTCTCTCCTCCCCTAACCCTGCTGTCCCAAGGTTGTACCCCAAACCTCTAGGAATTGCCCAACCCATAGCTGGCAACTCTATCATCAATGGTTCCAGTTCTCCACTCCCCCCCCCATCGTTTTTTGGTTTTTTAAATATTGTGAATGCCTGGTGTTGATTCATTTGAAATATGGTGTTGGAGGAGAACTTTACAGACACCATGGACTGACAAAAAGACAAATAAGTCGATTCTAGATCAAATCAAGCCTGCATTCTCCCTAGAGGCTAAAATTACTAAACTGAGACTATTGCCCTTTGGTCACATCATGAAAAGACAAGACTTACTGAAAAAGATAATAATGCTAGGGAAAGTTGAAAGGAAGACCTGAGATGCATTGACTCTATAAAGGCAGCCACAGCCCTTCAGTCTGCAAGTCCTGAGCAAGGCTGTCAATGATGGGGTGTTTTGAAGGTCACTAATTCATAGGATTGCCATAAATCGGAATTGACTTGCGGACATGTAACTCAACACAATGCTCTCTCTCTCTCTCTCTCTCTCTCTCTCTCTCTCTCTCTCTCTCTCTCTCTCTCTCTCTCTCTCTCTCTCTCTCTCTCTCTCTCTCTCTGGAAAAAGAGATGCCAGAACTCTCAAGTGGGAAATGAAGTTTTCAATCTGTATACTGAAAACTCATGAACTTTTAAACATTTCAAAAATAATTTTGTTGAAGAGGTTCTGGAACTCTGTTCCAGCATGTTCTCATGGGGAAAAAGCCCTGCAACACAAGCATGTTATCTATATTTTATAGAAGCTGGCATTGCATAGTGGTTAAAGAGCTGCAGCAGGACTGGGGTGAGCTACGTTTACATGTTCACTCTGCCATGAAGCTTTGGGCCAGTCACTCTCTCACATTCTAGGTCACCTTTCAGGCCTGTTATGAGAATAAAATGGGAAGGGGAGGAGGCTCTTGGAAAAGGATGGAATAACAACAAGGTAGGTGGAACTGTTGTTATAGGCACACCACTTATTATATTAATAAGGCAGGTTCTTGAGTTCAAACAGTTCTCTCTCTCTCTCTCTCTCTCTCTCTCTCTCTCTCTCTCTCTCTCTCTCTCTCTCTCTCTCTCTCTCTCTCTCTCTCTCTGGTTGCAGCCAATTTATGGCAACCCCATGGGGTTTTCAAGGCAAGAGACATTCAGGGGTGGTTGACCATCGCCTGCCTTTGCAAAGCAACCGTAGACTTCCATGTTGGTTTCCTGTCCAGGTACTAACCAGGGTTGACCCTGCTTAGCTTTGAAGACCTGACAAGATGAGGCTAGCCACAGCCATCCAGGTTAGGACAAACAACTATTTAGTGGTGGAAGAAAATGTCATCAAGTCACAGCCAATTTATGGTGATCTCATAGGCTTTTCAAGACGAGAGACAAACAGAGGTAGTTTGCTATTGCCTGCCTCTGCATAGCAGCCTTGGTCTTTCTTGGTGCTCTCCCATCCAAGTATTAATCAGGACTGCCCCTGCTTTGCTTTTGAGATTGGGGTAGTCTGGACTACCCTTTACTTTTAGCCAAAAGCAAAGAGCTTCAAGCCAGAGCTTCAGGCAGCTCTTCTAACTCCACAGGGTAGCAAAATTACCACATGCCATCAAACCCCTGCCCTCCCTGTTTGCATATGAAGGATGTAAAACAGAGACATCATAAGCAGGGCAAATCCAGCCCCTGGCTAAAGGAGCTGGCTATCCTGGCCCTAAGTTACCTGTTCCTTCCTTGGGCATGTGCCACAGACACTGGTAGCTATGGGGGAAATTATCTTTTTAACCAGAAATGTTCTTATTCTAAAAAATAAAGTTAGAATTCTTTCAATGGAAATTGACATGTTGTTGTTGTCCTCGTCATCATCGTCGTCTTCTTCTTCTTCTTCTTCTTCTTCTTCTTCTTCTTCTTCTTCTTCTTCTTCTTCTTCTTCTTCTTCTTCTTCTTCTTCTTCTTCTTCTTCTTCTTCTTCTTCTCTTCTCCTCCTCCTCCTCCTCCTCCTCCTCCTCCTCCTCCTCCTCCTCCTCCTCCTCCTCTTCACAAAAAATTGCTTTCAGGTCGGGCAAAATTACCACTGATCCTAGCTATCTTATCAATTTTCTACCCCACCTTCTCTCCAAGTTTACTATACACATTGTCCCTCACAACCACCCTGGTGCTGATGAGGCTAAGCTTGTGTGAGGTGAGTTTCATGACTAAGCAGGGAGTTGAACCCTGGTCTCCAAATTCCAAGTTCAACATCCTAAACACTACACTACACACAGACACAATCTCTCTCTCTCTCTCTCTCTTTGTAGTTACACTACCTCAAGCATGGTCATAAGAAAAGTTGGGGAAGGACTGGGAAGAAAGCCCAGTGATCACAGTGGCTAACCTCCTGCTATTCTGAAAATGCTTTCTTGGGGGGAGATATCCAGTATTCCAACAGATGCTTTAAGTTGGTTCAGTGTCACAAATTTCAAACACAATGAAAAAAGATCGAAATGAGAGAAGAGAAAACTGCCCTTAGTGTTCCCTTGACTTTCATCCTTCGCACTTTGAGTCTTGGCTGAACAGCATGCAAGCTAATGATGCCTCCCATGCGGTGGTATTCTCCATGTCATAGCCCCAGAGAGGCATTCAAGAAATAAAGGAAACAGAACATAAATTCTTTAAAAACAAAAAACAAAACCCCCACTCTTTTCTTGCTTTTTTAAGAACAACATACAATCAGTGTGGGCTGTTAACAAAAGGACATGGCTCTATTATTGTACAATACTTAGCCTTTCTAAACTCCTCAAAAGAGGTGTTTGTTAAGGGCTCAGCAGCAAATATATATATATATTATATAAAATATATATAAATGCTGATCTTGTGCACATAGCAGAGCTGAAGCATCACCGAGGGAAGATGAACTCTTGCATCTGAGCAAGTGAGCTCTGGCTCAGGATATTTTGTTAGTCTTTAAGGTGCCAGTAGATTTCTGTTGTATAGGGAAGAGTACATAGCATAGACTTGCCAACCTCCAGGTGTAGCCTTGATATTTTCTGGAATTATTGATCTCCAGACTACACTGATCAGTCCACTTGAGAGAGCATGGCTGCGCTGGAGGATGGACAAGGGTTGCCAGGTCCCTACCTCCTGTACAGTGTGTGTGGGGAAGAAGCTCCTTGTCTGGGAGTTTAATACATGTGTAGAGCATGCTGCGATGATGTCACCTGGAAGCGACATCATCACGCTAGGCACATCGCTGGGGGACGGTCTAGTATTTGGCCTGAAAACTCTATGATACCATAGATACCATAGAGTTTTCAGGCCAAACACTAGAGTGTTCCTTGGTGACATGGCTGGCGCAATGATATCACCTCTGGGTGACATCATCATTTCAGGCACGTTGGCCCAATCCAGGCACTTTGTGGGTGGGGTTCTACCACTGGCTGGATCCAGGCTGGTAGGTTGGGGCCCCCTAAAGAAGGCAGGTTGTTGGCAGTGGGGCTAGGATGGATAACCCCCCTCCAGCATTGGTGTTGTGCAATGCCAGATCTATAAAAAATAAAACCATGGTCCTCTGGGACTTCCTGATGGAACAGCAGGTAGATCTGGCTTTCATGACCGAGACCTGGGTGTGGGATGGGGAGACAGTAGGCCTCTCCCAGCTTGCCCCTCCTGGGTTATCGGTCTTACACCAATCCCAGACTAGGGGGCGGTGGGGAGGAGTGGCTATGTTCTTTCGGGAGGCTTACTCCCTCAGGGCGCTCCCGCCATTGGAGATCATGGACCTCAAGTGTGTCAGTCTGGTACTGGAGGCAAGGGAGAGTGTGGCGATTTGGCTGGTGTACCAACCGCCTAACACGCCGGCTGATAGCCTACTGGCCCTGATGGAGGCCATATCAGGCTGGGCTCTGGAATACCCTAGGCTGATCGTCTTGGGTGATTTCAACGTCCATGCTAATGACGCAACTTCCATTCAGGTGGCGGACTTGGTGTCATCCATGGTGGCGCTGGGACTCTCCCAACTTGTAATGAGCCCCACTCACAGGGCACACGCTTGATTTGATTTTCATGGCTGGGTTAACAGTAGACTGGATTATTGCTTTGGCAGTACCATGGTCAGACCACCATGCTCTGAGGGCCCATCAGAATGTTCCACCCCGACCCTGTTTAGGCAGCGAGCAGATTTTAGCTTGCCTGCGGAGCCAAATGGACTCAATGCGGCTTCAAATGGCTCTGTGGGATCCGATGCCCCCTGGTGGCTCATTGGATGAGCTTATGGAGGACTGTCATAGCTGACTCTCCACAGCCATCCACGAGATTGCTCCCCTGCGCCCTCTGTGCCCTTGGTCTAGGCTCACTCCCTGGTATACCTGGGAGCTGCAGCTTATGAAGCAAGAGCTCAGACAGAAAAATGGTGGTGTCAGGCTCGAGATGAAGCAATAAGAATATCTTATAGGACGTTTATGAAATCCTATGAGATGGCAGTCAAAGCCACTAAGAAGGAATCCTATGTGGCTACAATTGCATCCGTTAGCTTATGCCCAGCACAATTATTTAGAATGATTCAGGCTATAAAAGTTCTGCCACAGGGCAGACCAAATCTTAGGGAATTGGATATTGGCTGCGAGGCATTTGCGAGCTATTTCGTGGATAAAGTCTTGGTGCTCCACCGCAACCTCCCCGCCGCAGTTGATACAATGAGTGAACTTGAGGCCCCTTGCACATCTTCGATTCCGGCTTTGGATTCCTTTCTCCCGCTTGGCCTGGAGGAAGTTGGCAGATTGCTCAAGACTGTATGTCCAACCACATGCAACCTTGACCTGTGCCCTTCCTGGCTGATTAAAGCTGGCCACTAGGGGTTTCGTGGTGCTCTTAGGGAGATTATCAACAAGTCCCTTGTGGAGGGACAGTTTCCAGGGTCTCACAAGGAAGCGCTGGTCCACCCACTCCTGAAAAACCATCCCTGGATCCAACCGAATTGGCCAACTATCGGCTGGTTTCCAATTTGCCCCATCTGGGCAAATTAATTGAGAGGGCGGTGACAATACAGTTACAGAGCTTTCTGGATGACGCTTCCATACTAGATCCCTTCCAGTCTGGCTTACACCCAGGACACAGGACGGAGACAGAGCTGGTTGCCCTTACTGATGACTTCTGGTGGTATCTGGATCAGGGCAGTTCGGCAGTGTTGCTGTTGTTAGACTTGTTGGCCGCATTTGACACAGTTGACCATCAGCTACTAACCCACTGCCTTGCCAATGTGGGGACACAGGGGTTTGCCTTGCAGTGGTTTGTCTCCTTTCTCCAAGGTTGGGGGCAAAGGGTGGCACTAGAGACCCCCGATGACTGAGGCATCAGAGAGCCAAAGGCTCTGGGGGCATGTGGAATGTTCAGTCAAGAGGGACATGAAAACTCAAATATATATAAGGAGAGATTATGCCAGATGCTTATATGATTATACACGTTAGAACTGCGGCTAGGATTTTATATGCAAAATACCGGAAGAAAGAAGAAGTCCCATTAAAATAAGAAATTATTGGGTGCGATCATACGTACCAGAAGCAATGGCAGCCATGCGATTCCCCCGCAGATTAAAGGGACGCGATCAGACAGGCACATCTGTCTGACATCCCGGAGTCGTCGGCGAGGCATCATTGTGCGCGGCAGTAGCATGAAAAAAAGCTACTGCCGATAACCCAGTATTATGGGGAACTGCGGATGTGCCGCAGGAAGTTTGATCACGCAAACGCACATCATTGCAGGCGGGGCAACCCCCCTCCGTATAACTGCAGCCGTTGACAAGTTATTTGAAATGGCAGAAATGGACAAATTAACTTTACAACTTCAAGATAAAAAAGAGGAAACTTTTGAGAAAAACTGGTCAAGATTATATAAATGGATTGAAAAATATCTGTAAGGAACTATAATCTAATGGTTAAATGATCTTTTATTACATTTTTAAACCGGCGCAGGTGCAGATTCTTATATGTAAAATATAAGCTGATTTAATGAGTACACACTTTGTGTTTGTTATATGTTCTATGTTAGTTTTTCTTCTTGTGTAGCTTTATCTTTTTCTTCTTTTAGTAAAAATAATAAAACTTAAAAAAAAATACTTCTCGTGTTGGAGGAATTGCCTAAAAGTAAGTAGACAAGGTTTATGACATTAGAGTCCACACTATGTTGCCAGTTCTGGGTTAGGAAATATCTGGAGATTTCGGGGATAGAGCCTGGGAAGGGCAGGGAGGAAGCTCAGGCAGGCTAAAATGCCACTGAGTTCACCTTCCAAAGTAGCCATTTTCTCCAGGGAAACTTATATCTGTAGATCAGTTGTAGTTCTGGGAGGCCTCCAGCCACCACCTGGAGGTTGGCAGCCCTAGCTCTTCAGTCACACACATGCTTAGCTCTGGAGGTGGTAATGTCTTACAGAAAATATGCATGGAAAGGACACCGCATTGTAGTTTCCAAATGCTGTGTTCTCACTTTCTAACTTCCTTGTTCCATATTATCCCCAAATTTATAGTAATTCCAGAGAAGTCGTTACGTTTATTGCAGCAAAAACAAACAGGAGACTTGTAGAATTTTAAAGGTGACCAGTTTTTTAGTCTAGTATAAACTTTTGCAAACTAGACAGAACACACTTTGTCCCCCATACTGAAGTTCTGTTGCCTGATTAGGATATAATCGTAGAAATCTTTGTTTGAAATCATAATTGTGATTATTGGGCCACAGAGGGTCACATTAGGGTCCCTTTTCTCTCATGTGCAGCTGTTTTGTAAACTCATTAATCTTTTTAAGGTATTCCACTAGGGGCAGTGTAACCACACACTCTCTTCTCGGCAGTCTTTAAAATATTCCAATGAGTAAATAAGATTTGGATTTCAGTAAACTATACCATCTTCCTGGAAGTCCAGGACACTATGATAGAAATATAATGCATTTTTGGAGGACTCAAGAGATCGCCTCTCCTCAAAAATGCTTGCAAAACTCTGAAAACATCCATCTTTTGTCTCTCCTTTCCTTTTCAAGGTGGGGGGAAGCAGTTTACCAAACTATATACCCAGAAGCAAGAATGAAAGCTGTTCTCTGCTGGTTGATCCAAATCCCACAGGCTGTGATCAGATGAGCCCCACCGCTTGTTTCCCTGGCCCCCGCCAAAGCGATAAGTAAGGGATCCGTGGGGGTGGGGGTGGTGGGGGCTTGATGGGGGGTGCTGGGAGAGCCTCCCTCCCTCCATCTCTTTGCCATCTTTCCCTCATTTCCTTTCCTTTCCTTTCCTTTCCTTTCCTTTCCTTTCCTTTCCTTTCCTTTCCTTTCCTTTCCTTTCCTTTCCTTTCCTTTCCTTTCCTTTCCTTTCCTTTCCTTTCCCTCCTCTTCTTTCTCTCTTTCCTTCTCTTCCTCCCTCCCTCTCTTTTCTTCCTTTTTCTCTCTCTTTCCCTTCTCTTCATTACTTCCTCTCTTTTCCTCCTTTCCTTCTGTCTTTCTTTCATTCCCTCCTTTCCTTCTCTCTTTTTACTCTTTCCCTCCTTCTTCCCTTCTCTCTCTCTCTTTCTTTCTTTCCCACCTTCTTTTCTTCTCTTTTTTCCTCCTTTCCCTGTTTCCCTCCTTCTTCCCTTCTCTCTCTTTCTTTCCCTCCTTTTTTTCCTTCTCTTTCTTTCCCTCTTTCCTTCCCTCTTTCTTTCTCTCTATTCTCTCTCTTTCCTTCCCTCTTTCCTCCTTCTGTGGCCCAACTCTAGTGAGAAGGGGTTTAAAGTTCAAACCCCTTCTCTCTTCGTTTTCTATGAAAAGACCCCTGCTGTTCCCCAGTCATCACCCTCCCATTCTCACCTGTCCCGAAATCAGTGATTTCTGATACTGGAGAAAGTCCGAGGTTTATAAAATGTCTGGTTTCATCCCACATTTCTGGATGTCTGAACAATTCATCGGGGTCTCAGTCTGGAAGGGAAGTCTAAACTTTCCCTTCCATTTTTGGCCCTTAAAAAAATAGCTAGTGATATGCGCATAAGTGGATCTCCACTGCAGGGTCATGAGGCACTGCTTGCATGTTCATGCACTGCAATGTTTTGTTGGGATCAGGAGTCTCCAAGGGGTTGTTTTTGAGTGACAAATTCAAGGGAAAAAAGCCCCTTACTGTGATTTCTTGGAGTGGGATAGCAGTGAAAATATTCTATATTTAGGCTCTCATATTGGCAGCCAGGATTCTGCCCCTGGAACTTTACTGCAAGCCACTTCATAATATTGCTCTGGTGGGAAAGCTCTATAGGGAGAGAAAAAGGAAAAACTTACCTGTGAAATGATGATGTTACTTCCAATGGAGGGGAAAGAACCTCCTTCTGGGGCCCATAGAATTGGACCCCCTGGTTCAATCTTTTTGAAACTTGTGGGGGGTGGGGTTGAGGAGAGGCACCAGCAGCTATGCAAATTTGGTGTTTCTTCCTCAAAGAACAGCCCATCCCAAAGCCCCAGATACCCCTGATCAATTCTCCATTATATCCTGTGGGGCCTCAAAACTATAATGGAGCAGGGGGGGAAATGATTTTTTTGTCCATCCCATTATGCTTTTCAGTATGATTTGTAAGATGCCTTGCATCACAGTAAAAGTGAGATATAAATATTTGAATAAATAAGTAGTTTGCGCAGGTTGTTAACATTTAAGCAACTTCGTGTTGTTAGGTTAGGCAGGGATCTGACAGTGATTGTTCCACCTCTGATATACCTGACCTGTAAATTTGTCATATTTCACTTTTTAAAAAACCCAAGGTAGACTGCAAGAGTACCCCCCGCCAAGAGGGACCCTCGAAATTATTGTCAAATTTAGGTAAAATCTGATAACAAACTAGGGGCCAGCGGTAGCCTAGGATCTTTCTTTCTTTCTTTCTTTCTTTCTTTCTTTCTTTCTTTCTTTCTTTCTTTCTTTCTTTCTTTCTTTCTTTCTTTCTTTCTTTCTTTCTTTCTTTCTTTCTTTCTTTCTTTCTTTCTTTCTTTCTTTCTTTCTTTCTTTCTTTCTTTCTTTCTTTCTTTCTTTCTTTCTTTCTTCTTGTGGTCCTGATACAACACTCTGAGCTCCCCTTCCCCTTCCCTATGAGCTTTACAAATCCACTTTATATTCTGTAGTTCTCCAAGTTTGGTATAGATCCAGTTCAGGTTTTGATTGCGGCCTGGCCTTCTTGTCTCCACAGATTGAGAGAGAAGGGCACAAAAGGTTATAGTAGCCCTTCATTCAATGTAGCTGGTTGTCAGAACTCTGTACTTTGTGGCCTCCCAAGACAGAGGCCTGCCTGCTTTCTAGCAGCCTCTTTCTATGCACCCACACAACTACTGACTGTTAGCTTCTTGACACTTTTTTCCCAGATAAAATAATGACAACTGCCAGATTTTCTTTTTGCATAAGCTGTTTTGATTCCTTGAAAATGGGTTATATCTGTTCTATTTAAATCTCTATTTAACACAGAAAAGCAAACAAGGGTTAGCCCTTCAAAGTTTATGACTTCCTGCTATGAATTGCAATCTGTACAAGTTTGGCTGTGATGACGTATACCCACAGGCCATTGCGTTCCACTGTAAAATGAGTAGACCCCTGAATTGCAGTAACTGGCAAAGCAGCCAGTCTGACATGCACTTTTTAAATTGATTATGTTATTTTAATGATTGATAGTGATGGGGGAGGAGAGTCCTTTGAAGTAAAGCTGTGGCTAAAGTTGTTAGCCATCTCTTTTATCTTGCTTTGTCTTAGGGTTGCCAGGTGCCACTGGCAGGGTGCTGGCAGGTTGGTAGAGTTGCCAGCTCCAGGTTGGGAAACTCCCGGAGATTTGGGGAGGGAGCCTGGAGAGGACAGAGGCCTCCACAGGGTACAATGCCATAGAATCCACCCTCCAAAGCAGCCATTTTCTCCAGGGAAAAAGATCCGGGGATGAGTTGTAATTCCAGGAAATCCCCAGGTCCCATCTGGAGGCTGTCCCTACCTTGCCTCCAAGGAGCTAAGGGCAACATACGTGGTCTTCCCTTCTTACATTTTATCCTCACAATAGCCCTGGGAGGTAGATCAGGTTCTGAAAGTAACTGGCCCATGATTATCCAATAAGTTTTCTTGGCTAGGGGTGAACCCGTGTTTCTAGAGCCAAGGCTACCGCACCAAAGTGGGTGATAAACAGTGCTACTTTTTCCATTCTTCATCTCTTCCCCAAAACAAATGCTAATACTTTAATGATGGCAGAAAAACACATCCATTTGTTTTCATGCTACATAATTAGGACACACACCCTTAAAATCAAATCTGTTTCACAGTGCACAGAGGAAGCACTGTTCTGTTTGACATGCTGTTTGCATTGCCTTAATTGCCCATTGTATTCACAATTCAAAAGATCATATTTCTCCCTAAGCACTAGAAAGTAGATAAGAATCAGTTTTGTGCAGCACCTCTGCATGAAGTTGCAATAAAGCAAAAAAAAAAAAAAGTTTTCCGCCCTTGGGCCAGGCAATTTTGTTCTTAAATTCGCTGATACTCATTTACCTGGAGCAATAAGTAGGTTATTTTTGCATTTGGTGTGAGAAATCAGACATTGCTAACTATGAAATTGTAAATCCATATTTTTAAATGCTAAGCTTTAAAACAAAACAATCAAACGGCTTTTCATCAATTCTCACGTGCATTGAGCAGCAAATGCAATAACAGCCCATAACAACTTCTAATTGATATCACATGTTTTCCAGCCATATTGCAGATTTACACTTACTCGTTAACTCTTTTTTTCCTCCTGTTCCCCAGATGAAAGATGCTATTTCTGTGACCACAGATGAATCCTGCACCAATATTTCTGCAGCAGAATGATGGCTCCCAGTGTTGCAGAGAAATCAACAATATCAAGCACCTTGACGGGCATGCTTTTTTTTTAATGAACTCAAACATATTTCAAACTGATCTAACCACCCTGATTAAAAACATGACAATAGAAAACAATCAATGTGGAGTTTACTTTTAATTTACTTTTTAATCAGCTTTATTTTAATCAGAAAATTGTATCTAGTTAAACTCATTAAATGATATCTGGGCTGAATGAAATGAAACGAACCTTTTACTGTTTGGTTGGTGGGTTTTGTGCAATTCTTAGCGTTGGCTGGGGGCCAGCATGTGGCATATAAAGGAGAAATGTATACATGGAATGATTTTTTTTTTTTTTTTTAAAGACAGATGAAGCTATATATAAGAACAAAAATATCAGGATGGTAGATGTGTTGGGCGAAATGCTCTCTAGGGGTGAAGCACTTCGCCCCAGGTATAATAACCTTTGGGATCTTTTGGTCTATGTCTACGAGGAATGGGCTGCCGCGGGACCTTCCCAGTGAAGAGGCGAGAGACAGGACTCAGAATAATGTTTTGTTTACTTAAATAAAGCACAGTTTCAATAACACTCAACAAATACAATTCACACACACATTCATATTAAGATCTAAGAATCAAAGATAGATAAAGCACAGTTGCATGAGCAGGTTATCGTTGGTTTCGTTGAGGGCAATATTTACCTCCAAGGCGCGGCTCCTAAGCTTCCAGCGAGTGGGGTTAGGTGGGGTAGGAAGGATGGAAGAAGGGACACGCAGTCTAGATCAGCTAGCAACACGTGTATAATTCCAGCGGCCGACTGGAACGAAGCGAGGCAAGGGTTCAGGTACAGGATGGGGGCATAAGAGGATAAAGCAGACAGACAGAGGTCGTGGTTTCAGCAGCGGCAGCAGGGTGGGGGGTGCAGCAGAGAGAGCTTCTCTAGAGCTAACCCAGAGATCGCGTTATTATAGCGTCTTGGGTGCTGGGCGTGGAAGGCCAGGCGGTGTACACCTACTGACCATCCCAGCCGGCTGTGTCAGTGTCAATTTCAAATCTTATTGGCTACCCTGTCTGTTGGATACCTGGGGGCTGGGCAGAGGAAGCTGGCTGGCAGGCAGATGGTTTCTCCAGGTAGCTGATGGCTCTGGTATTGTTCCTGTGTATGCCTGGGGTGGGGAAGGCACTTAATCTCATCATGCAAATGACTTGCAGAGGAAAAGTCCTTTGTCTGCTGTATGGCCCTTAATCCGTGTATGTGACATGCGGCAGGTATGCAATGGAGTCCCTCAGAGTAAAAAGACAGCTTTTTCCTTCCCTATGGGCTTCTCCTTTGGCATCCATTTTACAGTCTAGCAAGTACACAGGCCATGTGGCAACAGCAAACAGTCCATAGCAAAGCCCCATAATGGCGTCGGGGCTAACAGATGTTGTACTCTGCATTAAGTAATGCTGAATAAGACTAAACTCCAGTTTAAGAACATAAAAAGAGGCCTGCTGGATCAGACCAGTGGTACATCTAGTCCAGCATCCTGTCTCATACCGTGGCCAACCAGTTTCTCCTATGGAGGGTCAACAACAAGAAATAGAGGCCAAAGCCTTTCCCTGACATTGCCTCCTGGCTCTGGGATTGAGAGGCTTAGTGCCTCTGAATATGGACGTTCATAAGAACATAAGAGAAGCCAATGTTGAATCAGGCCAATGGCCCATCTAGTCCAACACTCTGTCACACAGTGGCCAAAATATACTAGGTGCCATCAGGAGGTCCAGCAGTGGGGCCAGGGGGGGCCCTCAGTCATGGCTAGTAGCCATTGACAGACTTATCACCAGGAATCGATCTAATCCCCTTTTCAAGCTGTTTATTCCTGTGGCTATCACTACATCCTCTGGCAGTGAATTCCACATTTTAATCACTCTCCGTGTAAAGTAGTATTTCCTTTTGTCTGTCTTGATTCCCACAATGGCCGGCCACCCAGTGGTGGCTCCTTGCCTTTAGAGTGCCCTCTCCCATAAAGCTCCCCTCAAACCTATTTTACTTTCTTTTCGGCCCCAGGACAAAATATCCCTTTTTATCCAGGCTTTTCACTAGGCTAGGGGTCCCCAGCATTTTTGTGCCGATTGGCACCTTTGGAATTATGGCTGTCAGTCTCCATGCGGCTGGAGATCTCCTGGAATTGCAACTGACTTCCAGGTTACAGAGATCAGTTCCCTTAGGAAAAAAATGGTGGATTTAGGTGAACTCTGTGGCATTATGCCACATCAAAGTCCCTCCCTTCCCCAAACCCCACCCTTCCCAAACTCAACTCCCACATTTCCAGGTATTTCCTAACCCAGAGCTGGCAATCCTATTGGGAATTCTGATACAGAGTGGTGTTCTGGGGATGGGCGGGAATGTTGCATGACATCCCTGATATGATAACATCACCCGGAAGTGACGGGACATCATATGGGGACACTCTGGTATTTGGGCAAAACTCTATGGCTTTTTTCACCCTCAAAACCATGGAGTTTGCTCAAATACCACAGCACCCCCCTTGATATCTTCAGCACGATGACGTAACTTCCAGGTGATGTCATCATGTTGAGGATGTCACACAGTGATATTCTTGTTTAAGGTAGGGGTTCCCCCTGCCTGCCAGCTGGTCTGTGGTGGAGGGAAGCTCCTGAATCTGGGGTATCCCCTGCCTGGACCTCGTGGCTGGCAACCCTACTGCTTCAGGAGGCAGAGCCTACCACAGAATGTCAGGGATTGAGGTTAGATGTAATTCTAATAGTAAATCTTCAGTATTGCAGGCAGAAGCTATGTGTGATAGCATGCCTTTTAAAGCAACCATATTGTTTAAAGCATTTTTACATACACACAGTTTACTGTTTAAAATGAACAGATTGTTTTATTTATTTATTTATTTATTTATTTATTTATGCACGCATGCATGCATACACAAGTTTACCTTCAGTCACACAGTGAAGAGTGTTGTGTTCTGGTGGCAGCTGCTAGCAAAACATTCATTTGTTTGTTGTAAGAAATGTGTACAGTCAGTCAAATCTCCAGTAGCCAATCAGAAGCCCTGTTGGGCAAAAGCCCCATCTGGTCCTGCCCACTTTCTAAAAATGCTTGGTGGACACCAGGAAAGATGTTGACAGGACAGTTAGCCTGATTACTCTGAATTATTAATTACTATGGGGAATTTGTGATATTATAAAATAGCAATAGGCAATATAGGAGCAAACACCTTTTAATACAGAGGTCCCGCTTCTTCCAGAAGTACCAGACATAGATAAGGAGACTGGTTTCCAATATAAAATGATTCTTTTACTGTAGATTCTTTTTTTTTAATTAAAAATTTTACTGTAGATTCTTCACAATCAAATAATACACACACATACATACACTAATACAGAGGTAGGAAAATTAGAGAGAGATGGATAGCACATTTGCATTAGCAGGATATTGTTGGTGGGCAATATTTTACCTGTCTGATGAGATGGAGCAATCCTTAGGAAGAATGAGGGCGACTATAGGGGAAATGGGGTCATGTCTTGAACCAGCCCAGATACGTGGAAAGACTTTTGGGTATCTAATCCAGAGTCAGCCAGATAGGTAGGGTGCAGAGAGAGAGAGACCATATGGCTGGGTGCCCCCTTTTATGAGAGGGGGCTTGGGGGTTTGGGCCAGGCTGGCCACATGTCCTAGTCACATGTCTCTTGGGGGTGGCTTAAGCTGGTCACATGTCTTGGCCCACCTCCTACTAGTCCATCGCAAAAACATGCTGATTGGTACTGGGTTCAAGGGGGAAGAGTCTAAGGGAGTGGTCAATATTGAACTCTAGTAACTCTAGGTAATGAGGTGATGCCTGATGGGATTATGACTTATCATGGATGGCCCTCTATTGTCTTCTGGCTGCAGCTTCTGTGAGGTGAGTCAATCTGGGGGAGGGGGAGTGCATTGCCTATGTGTGCAGGAAGAAACTCCTCATGGAGTTTGAGTCTTTGTTCTCCTGCCTTGACATGGCATCTGACTGATTTTCAGAGCTTCAAGCAGTTGGGGAGCTGGTCCATCTTACAATAGGTAAGTGGGCAGGTAACCTCAGGAACCGTGGCACATTATCTCAGGAAGGTTTCCTTCTGCTGGATATGTCTCCAGTTGGTCTCACTTTGAGTCACCATGCAATACAGTCCCTTTTACACACCATTTACTCAGTCTAGGTTTCTCTTGCTTATGAAATTATAAGTCCAAGATGGCGTTACATGTGCCTTGTAGGGCAACAGGACCCCTGAACAAAGGAGTTTTATATCTGTTAGCTGTTTTATGTCTCCTTTTGGTCTGTTGTATCTATATCACTTTAAGCTTCTCGGTATCTCTGTTATATTGTTTTTATGCCCTGGCTTGGTTTTAATGGCCGGTTTTAATGTCTTAGCTGGCTTTCTTAATTACTTTTTTTTTAATGTCCTTCCTAAATGGTTTGTTTTACTGTTTTAATTGTAAACCACCTTGAGTAGGTCTCTGGAGGGGTGGTATACAATTTTTTTCTCCCAGACAAGCAAATCAAACTAGATTATTTTAGAAAACCCACAAGAAGAACCTGAACGATGTAGTCTTTCTCACTGTTGCCCCCACAGTGAATGATATTCAGGATGGCCCAGGCAAGGCTAATCTTATTGTACCTGGAAAACTAAGCAGGGTTGGCCCTGGTTAGTAATTGGATGGGAGACCACAAGGAAGTCCAGGATTGCTATGAGGAGGCAGGCAATGGTAAATGTTCATAGCTTACCTTGAAAACCTTAAAGGGTCACCATAAATCAGCTGTGACTTTCCATCATCACTAAATGATGTTCAGAGTTAGCTGTGTTTTAGTAGCTGTTTTCTAAGTTATTTCATTCTAGATGTTTAGAAGTGTGTCTCAGAAGAAGAAGAAGAACAAGAAGAAGTAGAAGAGGAGGACATTGGATTTATACCCCACCTTTCACTTGGAGTCTCAGAGTGGCTTACAAACTCCTTTCTCTTCCCCTGCCCACAACAGACACCCTGTGAGGTAGGTGGGGCTGAGAGAGCTCTTTCCAGAACTGTACTTGAGAGAACAGCTCTGACAGAAGTATGGCTTGCCCAAGGTCATCCAGCAGCTGCAGGTGGAGGAGTCGGGAATTAAACCTGGTTCTCTCAGATTAGCATCCATGCACTTAACCACTACACCAAACTGGCTCTTAGGGAGACTGTACTCTGTTGCTGGGTGGACTGAACCTCTTGATACTAATAGAGTAAGTTAGTAATAGAGTAAGGGGGATATGACATTTCATGGCCTCGGACCAGGGGATCCTCTTACTTGCCTCAGTAGGGGGTGTCCTCCCAGGTTCTTTCTCAGCCATTTCAGTCATAGACAGAAGGATTAAGGTCCCATTCACATGCAGAAGTAGCCAGGCGATATTCACAAATGACAGGCGGATTTTCTGGCTGCAATCACATGAGAACATCTGGCAAGCATTCTGCACCTGTTGCCAACCCATTTCACTCTGCCAAAGACGCAGAGTAAAAAAATACCGGGGAAAGGACAGTAGCAAATGGGTTTGTGATGGGCCACAGATGGACTTCCCCATGTGATCGCTCCAGCGAGCTCCCATTGTGTCACTGATCCTTCGTTGGAGCACATCCAGAAACACACAGTGGAGAAAAAAAAAACTGATTCACCTGCCGCTGTGGCGGGTCAAATTGATACGGCACAAAAAGCCTCGCTTCTCCCCCAGATTATCTCGATCATGTGACTGTGGCCTAAATTTGCAGTACATTTACCTTTGGCACTATGTCACCACCCAAATTCCCCAACCCTAATGTTCTCTCCCTACCAATCTGAGAACTGTTCCTTCCCTCAGTGTCCTATGTACTACTGGTGAAAGTGTCAAAAGTCCACAATCTGGTGGGTTGCTTGTAAGTCCCCCCCATCTCGCAACTGTGCTTCTGGGTGTCAGCCTTCTGGGTCCCCCGGGTGTCTCCCACACACCCCTCCAGTTGCAGGCCCATGTCTGTTCCGTTCTCTAATGGCACTGATGACAGCACGTCTCCTGTTGCCTTTCCAGTGGGCTGTTGGATGTCTCGTCCTTTCTTGTGTCACCAGTTTTTGCTGCCACCACCATTGTCATGCTCCTGACAGCCACAGCTTCTCCCAGGCTGCCATCGCCACCATGTCCCCACCCACCTTGGCTGCCCCCTGGTTCCCAGCTGCCTCCCCTGTCTGTGCAATCCTTGCTGTTGTGGCTTCCTTGAGGCTGGTGCCCACTGTTGCTGTGAGGGCAGTCCTCCATTGCAGAATGTGTTCCTCTGGCACAAGAGACTTCCATTCAAACAAGACCAGCACCTTTTAATAAGCCAAAACGCATGTAGAGCCAGAGGAAAAGAATAGGAGCTTCTGCACTTGCAAGCTCAGCATTTTTCAGTGAGTTAAAGAACACCTAGTGCCAGAGGAAAGCCCAGCAGAGATCACATTCACTGCAACAGAAAAGAAAAGGAAAAGGAGGAGGAGGAGGAGATTGGATTTATATCCTGCCCTTCACTTGGAGTCTCAGAGTGGCTTACAAACTCCTTTCCCTTCCCCACCCCACAACAGACACCCTATGAGGTAGGTGGGGCTGAGAGAGCTCTTTCGAGAACTGCTCTTGAGAGAACAGCTTTGACAGAACTATGGTTTGCCCAAGGTCATTCAGCAAGTGCAAGTGCAAGTGGAGGAGTGGGGAATCAAAGCCTGTTCTCCCAGATTAGTGTCTGAGCACTTAACCAGTACACCAAAATGGAAGTGAGGCATAGTTTATGTGTCAGTTTTACTAGATGATCTCCAGCTTGCATGACACAAGATGAATAACAAAGTTCTCCCTGCCCACATTCCCTACAGCAAGGGTCACCAACATTCCTGTGGGCACCATGGCACCTGCTAACCTTTCCTGGTTCCTGCCAAGTGTTTATAGACAGTGGGTGGGGCCGGGTAGGGCTTCTAAGTGGCCACTGGAGACCTAGTTGTTTGTGCAGATTAAAAGATATTCTCTTTGGCTGCGTTCAGACGGCCAGTCAATCGCGCCATGAGCCCTCCTAAAATTTTATCCCGATTTTTTTAATCCAGCCTAGCACGACCAGACGCCCCCATGAAATAGCCTCACCGCGCGTTGTTCCCACCGTGATTTGTCTACACGGCATCCACCGAGGATTTTTTTAAAAAAAGTTTTGTACATTCGCATAGGCAAGGCTGCGCCTCCTTGGAGAACTGAGGCGATCGCGGAGGGTTTTCAGCAAAGTCCCGGTCCTCCCCTTGCCATCATGATCAATGGAGGGACTATTTTGCAAGTTAGAACAGTCCTTCCCCCCCTCCATCTCCCTTCGCGGTAACGTCTTGTCTCTAAAAGAAATAAGCATGAATATTACATTCCTCGTAGCGCTTATCGCTGAATGCGTTTCCTCGTTAAAGCGCACATGGGGTTTCAATTTTTTAAAAATCGCGCCCCCGTCGGCTCGGTCTGACGTCAGACCAAGCCGACGGGAGCATCGCGTGCTAATGGAGTGACCAGACGGAAGAAAGTCTGCAGTTGTTGCGCGGGTAAGCGAAAACCCTACATTGAAACTGCTACTTTTTAAATCAGGATTGGAGGCGCAGCAGAACGGGATGCTTATGGGACCGGAATATTTCGCAGATGTTTCTGTCTGGTCGTGCATTTTTGATCCGCAAGGGAGTCGTTCCTATGGCAGATCAAAAGATCCGTCTGAACACACCCTTAAACAGCTTCTGCCTGAAATGTCGAAGAGTTACTGTTAGATGTTTGCATAACCATGTTCCGTGACATTTTGGAATTGGCTCTGCCTCTTTTGGCAGCTGTTTAGAGGTTGACTCCATTTCCTGAAGCAGCCATTTTGTAGTTGTGCATCACATCTTGTGTGATAATTTTGAAGGAAGAAGAAGAAGAATTGGTTTTATACCCTGCTCTTCACTATCCAAAGGAGTCTCAGAGCGGCTTACAATCTCCTTCCCTTCCCCTCCCCACAACAGACACCCTGTGAGGTAGGTGGGGCTTAGGGAGCTCTGAGATAACTGCTCTTGAGAGAACAGTTCTGAGAGAACTGTGACTGACCCAAGCCACCCAGCTGGCTGCATGTGAAGGAGTGGGGAATCAAATCCGGTTCTCCAGATTAGACTCTGCTGCTCTTAACCACTACACCACACTGAGGTACCTGCAGGCTCCAACATCTCGGGGACCCCTGTGGTACATCATGCATAATTTTACAAGACTTCACAATGTACATTGATAATGTTATAAAGCATTGTTTTCCAGTTAGTTGCTAATATACAATTAAGTTATGGCAAAATAGAAAATGCAGGGAAACAGAAGAAGTGTGTTATCCAATCACTGACTTCCCTTTGAAATGTAGAGGCTTTCACACATCTCCAAGAACTGTGGCTTATCTTAACAAATTCTTCAGACTTCTCATAAAATGTCTCATATTCTTTGGCAGACCCCTACCCCACACCCACTAAAACATTCACTTCAAATTTCAGTCGATGTGAAGTTTAGTGACAGCTCTGGGTGTGCAAGAGCTCTTCTGAGAGATTTTCCTGGTCTTCTCAAAACTCTGTTTGGCCTTTTTCAAATTTTATGAAATGTTTTCTTTTCTTTTTTTTGCCTGAAAGGAGACCCTCAAAATCGATTCCAACTTCGCTTCAGGCAAAATTTTTGTGACAATTCTTCTTTGAAAGCAGCTGTCTGGGTCCCGCTTATCTGAATGAGCACCTTTTCCAACACGAGCTTTTTTGGATATTAGACTAGCAAATGACTCTTCTCTGGGTTACAGCCCCTCTGGAAATGAAAGCAGGAAGTGTTCAGAATAGAAAATGCTTTTCAGGTAAGGCATGCCTCTTGTGGGTCAACATCCTCAGGCAGTTTCCTCTTCCAGCTTCTAGTTTTTGGCACCGGTTGAAAATCTTCCTCTTTTTCTACTTTTTAAAAATGCTACTGATGTTTGTTTGTTTCTAAGATTTGGGAGGGGCTCCTAGTTTTATACATGGACATATGTTCATGTACCAGTTTGTTAGAAGAGGCTGGGGCTCAAACTGTGGACCTGTGGACTCATGTGCCCTGTGTGTGCCTGCATGATGAGCCACTAGGCTTGCAAGCTATAATGTTCCCAACTAGTGATGGATTCATATGCTCCAAAGTGATTGTATCCACCCAAGATATCCATTGTGCCTTCTCAGCTTGGAAGGATTATAAAGGCTTTAGTAATCTGTGGACTTTGCTTGGTAACTATAGCATATACCCATGAGTGGCATGTGGCCTGGCAGACCCATGTAGTTCTGACCCTAGTTTCTCCATTGCATCCCAAGGACTTGCATTTCAGACACAAGCTCATGGGATGCAGTGCAGAAATTTCCCATCAAGGAGAGGGTGGGATTGAACCATGTGTCCTAAGGGACTGGCAATGAAAAATTTCACAAGTCACTTATATACAGACTCCTCACTGGGGTTGGATGAATGTCCCTCCTTTTCTTCTGTAGTTTTATTGCATCCAGCGTTCCATACCATCTCCTTCTGATGATGTACTGAAGAGGGCCGGTCTGGTGTAGTGGTTAAGAGCACAGACTCTAATCTGGGAGAACGAGGTTTGATTCCCCACTCCTCCACATGCAGCTGCTGGCTTGACCTTGGGACAATCACAATTTCTCTGAGAGCTGTTCTCGCAAGAGCAGTCCTCAAAAGAGCTCTCTCATCCCCACTTACCTCACAGGGTGTGGGTAGGGGAAGGGGAAGGAGACTGTAGGCCACTCTGAGACTCTGAGTGAAGGGCAGGATATAAATCCAATCTCTTTTTCTTCTTCTTTGAATTTCTGAGGATGTATACGTCAATACACATCTCATATGAGACATACTACATTCAGAGCTTTCATAATGATAACGTGTATCCCAGTGTGAATCCAACATATCCCCCAGTTTGGAAAACACCAATGAGAAATACCTGCAAGCAATATGCATACAGTTCTGTTTTATAGCATGAATGGCTTGGATCAGAATAGAGTATTCCACAGAGAACCCTACAAAGCAAGGTTTAGGAAGGATCCTCCTTTCCCTCCTTATTTGCACTGCAATTGCATAAGAATGGCTCAGGTGTTAATCATTGGATAGTAATGCGGCTTTAACCTTAACTGCATATTTTAGTATGCACATATATAAGTTTCAGCATTTTGTCATGAGGAAACTTACTGAATGTAGTCTGTGATGGGGAAAAAATCACTGTGAACTCTGTAGAAACATGATGAAACCAAAGACATGATTCTGATCAAGAGCTATAACTGGGAACTTGCCCTTTCAAAGGCCAACGGATTGTCAGTTAGCCTTTCTAAAGGCCAAAAGCCTTCAAGGAGCCCGGGGATTATGACCTCTTGGACAGAAAACAAAAGACATCTCCATTGGCCACTCAGAGTGAAACATGAAGGCTTTGCCTGGGTCAGCGGAGTGGCATTCAAATAACTCATGAATAATCATGGCAAAAACAGCACAATGGAAACGCCATCCTAGTGTCCTGTTTAGCCTGCGAGCTGATGAATTGTTTTGTAATCTGTGCCATTTACCGGAGCAAATGATCTCTTCAGCTTTTTACAACAGACTCCTATTTATCCTAGAGCTGTAAGTGAAGTTTCACCTAAAAGGAAATTCAAAGCGAACTGAATTTGTGCACATGTGTGTGTGTGTGTGTGGGGGGGGTTGGTGCCTCCCCTTTGATGAACCATCTCAGATCTCTCTCTCGCTTTTGGTCTGTCTTTCTTCTGGCATTCTTTAAAAAATTAATAGCTGAACTGCAACTGTTAAACTCTTCAGCATCCCATTAAGAGACTACCCAATGGGTTTGTTGGCATATGGGCAATCCCAACCTGGCTCCAAGCTGTTCCTCACAATTTCATGGGAAGACCAAGTGGAGTCTTGGTTTAAAAAAAAAAAAAAAAAAACTGTCAGAATCTATTGCATGCCAGATTTTTTTTTAAATGTCCAAGGGGAAGCTACTGCTCAGTCTGCCAACTGAGACTAGTAGTACAGTCCAGAGAAGGGATTTGCCCTTATGCTTACAGAAGACTGGGAAAGGGAATTTAGCCCTTTCCTTCCTTTTCCTTCCCTTTCCTAACAATAAGCTCTGTTGACCTGAGCTCTTGTGCCAAAGAGGAATGAAGCCACTCAGCCCTCCTCCTTTGCTGATCTGTCAGCAGCTTCTAGGAATGCCATCGACCTGATCCTTGGATATCCAGCTGTCTTCCCTGTTCCTGCTTTATCAAATTGAAATGCATGACTTGCAACTCAGCTGCCCCATCACTGAATTTTGAGCCAGGGCTGTGAGGTTTTCTTGGTCTTCCAGAGTATACTGGCAGCTTTTGTCTGTGTGGGCATCTGGTCAGGGATGCCAGATGGAACACCTTGTGGCAGAGCTCAGAGTACATCCCATCTCACCCCCCCCTTGCATCTTCAGTGTAGGTGAAAATGTAATTAACTTTTTTATAATCCAACTTGAAGTTATACCATGCCAGATCTGAGATTTGAGCTTGGGGAAATAACTGTTTTCAGCTGGAGAGATGAAGATTTTTTAAAAGACTGGTTTATTATTGTTGGGTTTCCTTCTGCACAAACTACTTTGATCTGATTTTCTGATAATGAGGAAATGAGGACTGGGACTACAATGTTAAACATGACTGTTGCCCTTAAAAGACTTCTATAATAATCTTTGGAATACACCTGATACAGGGATACACAGTGAAGTAAATGGAATGAAGGGGATTACGGAGTGGCTATCGATGCATCATTCCACCATAATCACATCCTAGGGTTTTTTTTTATATAACCTTGGTATTTTTTTTAAGTAAATACTTTGCTGGTCCTGAGGATAAAGATTTTAGGGCAAAAGGCTGTTGGCTGAGGATTTGCAGCTAACTATCAATTTAATCTCTGTTTTTCTACTGTTTTTAGGGTCTTTCACATCTGGTGACCATCTCATCCAAAGCTATCTATGTATGCATGTGGGACATCTGAGTCCAAACAAAAGCATCTCTGACATTATTGATTCTGTTTTTAATTTCTCAGAGTAACTGGAAGGGGATTTTTTTTTCTCTTTAGAGAGAATACAATTGAAAGTAAAGAAATGAATTGTTCTTGTTTGCTTTGAGACTGATGACAAGGAGATAACCCCAGGATAATCCTTCTATAAATGCTCCTTTCTCTGCATACCTGTTGCATAATTCTTATGTTACATTCAATGCATGTTCAGCCAAACACACAATTTATACTCCCTGGTTATAAAGGGACTGGCCCCTGGTTATAGTTTTAAAGTGAGCAAGTTCTGACTCTTTCTTAGTAAGACAAAAAAATGTTCATGTGTTCATGCACAACAGATATGTACTCACTGTAATGTGCATACAGAGGTGTGTATGTAGGACAGGCTATCACATCAATCTATCTCCAGGTGTAGAGAATTTCCAGACCAGCACTACTACTTTACGGGAGATAACTGGCGAAGACCGTCATCATGCCCTGTGAAAGTATGCTGTGGGATGTCTGATGATGTATATGAAGGTTCTGAAAAAGACATCATCTGCATATTGTCTCCAGAAAACTCTGCCTGATGTTAAAAATATATGTAGGGATGCCAGCTTCCAGGTTGTGCCCAGAGAGCTCCTGAAATTACATCTCCTCTCCAGTAGACAGAAATCGGTTCCCCTGGAGAAAATGGCTGCTTTGGAGGGTGGAGTCTATGGCATTATACCCTGTTGAAGTCCCTCCCCTCCCAATCCTGCCTTTCCAAGGTTCCACCCCCAAATTTCCAGGAGTTTCCCAACCTGGAGGTGGCAACCCCAAATATGCTTTGGCTTGGAGTCACTGCTTCTAGGTAAAGTGACATTTGAATTAAAACCAATGCTAATTTGGTAACCTTTCTTCTTTCATATTGTGGTGGGGAACCTTCAGGTCCCCCCCCCCAAAAAATTGACCATATATTATATCAGTGTTCATTTGAATTCCCTGGAACTGCTTGCTGGCAACTTCCTACTCACTAGCTAATTCCTAACAGTTAACTGCAGCTGTAGTGAAAAACTAATATATCCTTTGAGAGAATTCCTGAAGCACTTGGACAGGCAACACTATATTGTGCAAATCTTGGCTTGATTCAGAAAAGCATTCTTTAGAGTATGTATGGTGTTATTTTGTGGGGCATTGTGCATTTGGTGATGTTCCCTTATTGCATTGTATTTTTTTAGCATAATCCCTTAAGGAAAAAGCCTTTGCTTTGGCTTCTCTGGTTCTACTCGTTGCTTTCTGTAGCTGGTTATGGAGTACCAGGGCCCAGACTAGACCTTCCCTATGTTCTAATAAAGCTCTGCTCTGTTTCGGTAGTGGGTGCTGTGGAACTATTATATGCCTATATTTTTCTTGCCCTGACCTGGATTGCCCTGGCTAGCCCAATTTTGTCAGATCTTGGAAGCTAAACAGGATGGGACCCAATGCTCCCTCTATATGGTCAGGGGCCAGCATACCTGAGGGACCGCCTTTCCCCACATGTTCTACAGAGAGTACTGAGATCAGGGACACAAAACCTTCTAGTGCTCCCTGGCCCTAAAGACTGGCCACTACCAGGGCTAGAGCCTTTTCTGTGGCAGCGCCACACTGGTGGAACAAGCTCCATGAGGACATCAGGACCCTGTGGAGTCTACTTCAATTCTGCAGGACCTGCAAGACAGAGCTCTTCCGCCAGGCATTTGATCACACTTAACATCTGGATTACTTGGAGCATCCCTGGGATTGTTTGCATCACCTAAGTCTGTAATAAATGACTCTTGTTAAGAAAATATGGGATTATTGCCATCACATAGGAAATATATATATATTGCACTTCAGATTTTATGTATTTTAACCTGTTTTAATACTTTTATGTAAGACACCCTGAGCCTGTTTTGGCGGGGTGGATGGGGTATAAATCCAATGAATGAATGAATGAATGAATGAATGAATGAATGAATGAATGAATGAATATGCAAGCAAGCTGTGGAGTCTTGTGAGCAAAAATTCTACTTTGTGAGCTAGAAAAGGCTCTAGCCCTGGCATTAAAGTTGTGGGCGAGCAATTTAGCTACTGCATAAGTTAGTTTGCTCTGGAGCCATCCTTCCTGAGCGAAGACAAAAAAGGGTGAGCTAGCAGCTAAAAAGTTCAGAGGGAACACTGGCTGGGCCTGGTTATTATTTGGATGGGAGACCACCAGAGAGGTCCAGGGTCGCTTTGCAGAGGCCAGCAATGACAAACCGCCTCTGTACAGCTCTTGCCTTGAAAACCCTACAGGCTTGCCTGTAAACTGGCTGTGACTTGACTGCACTTTCTGCCACCTTTTATTTTCCCTTACCCCAGCAATGCTAAAGTGTTAAAAATAAGAGCCATATGCATGGAGTGGTGTTGAAATTCCTGTGGACCTTCTTTTTCTTCAACAAGCCTCTTCTATGACCCTCATCACCACAGTATCCCACTGCCTAACGATGCCTGCTGATTGAAAAGAGCCATTTGAAGCCTTAGCCTGTTGAGTAATCTGGCCAGCGGTGTACTCTTAGGCACTTTATAATCAAATAAATGATCACATTTGTACTCTGCTGACACTTTACTGCTGCGATTACTGATCTGCCGAGGATTGTTAATGTGTGTGCAAGGTTCCGTAATGAATTGTTTCTCCCATAGATTTGATTTGCCTTCTATAGTTAAGTTTCTCATGTCCCCGCGATGTTGCGGCTTTGATCTATGAATAGCCCTGACCAAAATAATCCCTCTGCATTGCTTTGCAGACATTAGGCACAGCTCCCCAAAGGATGCCAGCTTATTTTATTTACACTTGTATTTCCTATTTATAAGCATTATCCATCGCTTTTAAAAAGTTTTTTTTAAAAAGAAGAATAAACAGCTCTTTATTACTGAGATATTCCAGGCTTCCTTTTCAATTAACTCCTGCTGGGTTTCTCTATTATGTATCAAAGCTAAATATTACCCAATTTAAGACTATAATTCGTTTTTAATGCCTGCTCCAACAACATGGTTTGTTTACTACTTTGTCTTTCTTACCAATTTTGTCTTAAGAATTAAAGGGGGGGGTGTTAACCTCATTAGATTTCCTTAATCATATAAAATGTCATTTTTTTAAAAAGATCTTCATTGTCCAGGTTTGTTCCCCAGACTGGATTAGAGGCAGGTAACATATTCAACCACTTGGGGAAATGTGGTATTATCAAGGTCTATCTAACTATATGCTTTATACAAGAAACATGTTAACAGCACAATCCTAATGGGATTAAGTCCCATTCAGTAGACCTGAACAGAGTTCTGAATGTTTAGGATTGTTCTCTTAAGAACAAGGGTTAACATCGGCAGTGCAATTCTACGCAAAGTTATTCCAGTCCAAGCCCACTGATTTCAGTAGGCTTAGATTGGGGTAATTCTCCATAGGACTGTACTGTAAAGACATCAGCAATTGTAACCAGTGTTCCCTCTAAGATGAGTTAGTGTGAGCTAGCTCACAGTTTTTTAGCCTCCGGCTCACACATTTTTGACTTAGCTCAGGAAGGATGGCTCCAGAGGAAACGATACAGTAGCCAAATCGCTCGCTCACAACTTTAATGCCAGTAGCTCACAGGGTAGAATTTTTGCTCACAAGACTCCACAACTTAGAGGGAGCATTGTAACCCAGTCTAGTATTGGTCCACCTCCTATTACACAGTTTGTTTTCTTGATGCTAGTGCATTTCAGAGGGCTGGTTTGTTTTGACATTATATTATCTTGGAAGAAGCAAATTTGTCTTTATTTGCTTCTGTGTGACATAAATAAATACAGATTTATACATCCTTGTGTGCAAATTTTCCATTTTAGAAGACAGGGATAAATCATGCATGCCAATTTTGAATCTTGAAACAGACCACAAATGCAGGGTGTTTTTTTAAAAAAACAACAACAGTTATTTGAATGGGTGGGTGGCTGAAGACACTTCCAACTAGGACCACCATTCAATCCACAGTTTACCCTGTTTCTGCCTAGGATCAGATCAAATAACTTCCCTTTTGCAGAGGGGAGCATTACTTACCATGATAATCTTTGATCAGCTGTACTTCTAGCCAAGCAAGAACAAATTTCCAAAGCCATTTTTTAAGGCAGATGAAATGGTAGGAAAATAGAGGGTCCCCCTTATTTCAATTAAGGGTCACTGGAAAATCCTGATGAATTTTGGCTGTGGAGGAAGATTCCATTTATCTTTTACATGTTTTCTGAAGCCAGGAAAGGCAGAAATGGAGTTATAATCACTACTTTGCTCAGTGGCTGTGCAGTGATTAAAGGGACGGTGAAAGCTGTATTCTGCTTGTTGTGTGTTATGATTTACCACTGGAAGGAGCTAGAGTAATGGCATTGAATCACTGAAGTCTATAGCAGTTAAGGCATCAGTATGGTTAAAGATCTAAAAAGAAAGAGGAATAGTGTGTCCGTGTGCGTGTATACACACACACGTACACACACAAGCAGACTTGCACCTGAAGAGGCCAGTCATGGGATCTGTTACTTCTGGAGATGGTGCAGCTCAGAGATGTAGAAGATCTTTTGAAAATATGACATTTGAGGTCTTATATATGAAAAACAAAAGGTATTTTTTTAAATGGCCAGATCCCCCCCCACCCCTTGTTTAGACAATGGAGCAAACAGGGATGGGCCATGGCTCAGTGGTAGAGCATCTGATTGACATGCAAAATGTCTCAGGTTCAATTCCCAGCATTTCCAGTGAAAAGGATCAGGCAGTAGGGGATGTAAAGAACCTGGGACCCTGGAGAGCTACAACCAGTCTGAGTAGGCACAACTGCCCTTCATGGACCAAATGGTCTGAGTCAGTATAAGTCAGTTTCATGAATTCATGAGAGATGGAAGAGTGAAGGAGATAAAAAATGAACTACTCAAAGGGATCTTTTGGAATAGTAGGAAAGGGTCAGGTTCTGGAGCTCCTTCACAGATGAGGAGATGGATTGTTATACTGGCGCCATAACATTGGCAACTCAGAACTATTTCCTCTGCCATTTATTACTGGCTGGCAAAGGGTACAGCAGCATAGACCACATCTATCAACATTTAGAAGTGCAAATGAACTTGTAAAGGGACACCTAGATGATGCATGCAACACGAGTCAGGTCAGGGATCCCCTTTCAATAGTTTGCTTAATTTTGGTGGCAAGTCTCCTTGGCACTGAGAGGGTAATGTTGGCCTATTCGGGGCTGACATTAAGACTTAAGAGGGCAGGGCAGCCACTTCCAACTCTCTGCTACCAGCAGAAAATGTGATGTGGTGTTGCAGGGATCTCTGGGGCCATTTTCTAAGGGAGGGGCACCTGGTGAATCAATCCAGTTCTTCCATTCATATTCTTTCTAGTCCCGCTGAAGGTGACAGAGCCTGAAGGAGCATACAAGCGACACAGACCCCTATCTGCAGCTGCTGGAGTGACCACCAAAAGGGGGCAAAATATGACTCTTTCATGGTCTTCAAAGCCCTCTCAGCATCAGCAGGGCTAGAAGGAGTCACATCCACTCTTCATGCCAGAAGGAAACTATGTTTGTGTGTGTGTGTGTTTAGCCACTGGAAGTTTTATTGTTTGATTTAGATACTCCATTTATAGTCTTCCTTCCTCCCCAGTGGGGACCCAAAGCGGCTTACATCTTTCTCTACTCCATTTTCCCCCTTCACATCAACTGTGATAAATAGGCTAATTTGAGGGACAGTGACTGGCCCAAGGTCAGCCAGCAATCTTCCATGCCAGAGTGGGGATTTGAACCTGGATCTCCCATATCCGACACTCTAACCACTACACCAAACGAGGGTTGCCAGGTCTGGGTTAGAAAATATCTGGAGACTTTTGGGGTGGATCCAGGAGAGGGCGGGGTTTGGGGAGGGGAGGGGCCTCAGAATGGTACAATGCCATAGAATCTACCCTACAAAGCAGCCACTTTCTCCAGGGGAGCTGATCTCTGTCAGCTAGAGATCCGTTGTAAAAGCAGGAGATCCCCAGGCCCCACCTGGAGGCTGCAACCCTATACCAAAATGGTATCTCCCACCCCCAAAAAACCCCTACCAGCAGCCCTGGCACTAGCCAAGACTTCCTTCCTTCCTTCCTTCCTTCCTTCCTTCCTTCCTTCCTTCCTTCCTTCCTTCCTTCCTTCCTTCCTTCCTTCCTTCCTTCCTTCCTTCCTTCCTTCCTTCCTTCCTTCCCCATGGCTCAAGGTGGCTTGTGGGCCTAGGTCTGAGGGAGTGGCAGGAGACAGCAAGGCTGACCTCCACCCAACCATGCAAACCAGACAACCAGACATACCTTGGATTAAACTGGCCCCATAATGTGGGATGGCTGTTTGTGGGATTCCACATGGGTGGCAGCCACTGCATAGTCTCCCCTGCCACTTAAGGGTCCCTTGACAGCCCCCCCCCGGCTGGTCATTTCCCCTGAAAGCCCTCACCTCAAAATCTCTTCAGATGCCCCAAGGTGGCTTACAATACATAATTAATACTTCATAAAAGGAGAAAGTCCCCAATTCACCCCACAACCAATACAACCTAGTGAAACCCAATAACAAGCAATAAAATGGAGGCAGACCACACTAGGTTAAAAGGTCTTGTGCAAAGAGCAGTCTTTCTGAGCCTTGTAAACATTTCTAAGGACAGCAAACTTCTTACTTCCTCAGGGCACCTGTTCCATAGAGTGGGAGCAGCCACAGGAAAAGCTCAGGCCCTTGTCAATACCAGGTAGGCAACTTTTCACGAGGGAACAACCTGATGGTAGAAACCTCATAACCTTTGCAGACACACACTATATAGGGAGCGGTGGTCCTTTAGATATGTGAGTCCTGGGCCCAGAAAGGCTTTAAAGGTCACAACCAGCACCTTGAACTGAGACCGGAAACAAAGTGGCAGTCAAGGAAGCTGTTTTAAGATGGGGCAAAATGTGATCTCAATAGCCAGTACCTAACAACAACTGGGCTGTCCCTGTCCAAACCAACTACCATTGCCAAACCAGATACCATTTGCTTGATGGGGAAACCATTTTTTTAAAAAAAGCTTTCTGCTTCTACCTTAATCTTAAACCCTTTTCTTGCTCCAACAGAGAAATGAGACTCACAACTCCCCTTTGCATATGATAGTGGGAGGGGGGGGCGTGGCGTTCGCGCGAATCATGGCGGGCGCCTTTTGAGAGTCCTCCGTGATCCCTCGTCTCCTCCTGCATCAAAACGCTATCGTAGAAACCCCTCTTGATGTACAAAAGGCATGGGAAAATCATCTAAAAGTAAGCCGCACATTGCTAAACCCTTAGACTTGCAGCTCAGCCACTTTTTTCAATCAGAAAAAACTAGCGACCTCTCTAAACAACCCGCCAATACAAGCGTCAAAATGGCGACCGGGGCCTCCCATTTCAATCCGGAGCAAGCCCTGACTAAAAAGGATCTTAATGACACTCTATCAGACACTCTAAAATCCTTTAAGTCAGAAATCCTTGAAAGCATTAATGCTATAATGAAGCCTCTTTCAGAGAAAATTGAAGAACTACAAACCTCGATGCATCAGGTCGCACAATCTGCAGAAGCGGCTATGGAAGCATCAACTTCCAATCAGGAAGACATAAAAATTCTTCAAGACCAAGAGACCTGGGCCAAAGAACGCATTCTCCTTTTGGAACATAGATCAAGGGAAAAGTTTTTAAAATTTCGCGGCTTCCCTGAACAGGCGGAAGGCTCTGAAGATCTCACCTCCTTCTTAGCAAGATGGCTAATCTCTGTAATGAGCTTTGAAGACGGCATGGAGCCCATGCTTATCCGAGCCTACCGAATGGGCCCTCAGACACCTGAAAAGCGGCGCGGCCCAAGAGATATACTCGTAGAGTTTTTGGACCTAAGAATCAAAACTCGAGTTCTGCATGAAATAAAAGGTGCTGGAAGTTTTAAATTTAACAACGTCGACATTCACATTTTTCCTGACGTCCCGCCAGAAGCCCTCCAGATTAGAAGACTCCTCAAGCCCATTACCACTCGGCTGACAGAAGAAGGCATTAAATATCGTTGGGCCTCGACTGGTTACCTCCAAGTGCGAAGACAAGGATCCTTACACCAGGCTATTGACTTAGACTCAGGCTCAGTGATGTTGAAAGCTTTAGGGGTGCAATCGATCGAGAATATGGACATAGATCCACTATCTCTCCGTAAACGCAAGCTTCCAGAGAATTCCACCCCTCCTCGTTGGAGTAAGATCCCGACCCGCAGAAGGATGAACTTCTAATTCTTGCTTAGATCCAGGTCTACCTCATACAGATTTTAAGAGTTATACCTTTGTTCTTTGCTTGCTGTTATGATGCAATTTTTATGCTTTTCCACAGGTTGTTCTGCATATTTGCCTTTCTTAGTTTGTTTAAATGTATTAAAAAAAAAAAAAATTCTTCGTTAAAACTGTCAAGATTGTTTAGACGCGGGAGGGAGATGGGGGGTGTTTTCTATTACGGTTGCTCTCATTGTTCCTCTCATGTTTTTGAACATGTTTTTTTGGTTTTATGTTTCCTTACTGTTAATCCCAATTCTTGAGCCCATTTGGCTCAGTGAGGGCTTCGGTCTCTCACACTGGGATTTTTTTTTTGGGGGGGAGGGAAAAAATGTGAGGGGAAAGGGCAACAAAATTTTGGGTTTTTCTACCTTACTATTTCTGCAAGGTTAAGTTGGATTGAGTCTAACTATCTTAGTTATTGTCACTTAAAAATATCTAGAAGACATGATTTTTATATATCTCTGATCCTTAATGTTCTGTTTGGTTGGTTATGTGTGCTTTTTGCTAGATGTGCTTCTTTCATTGCTCAAGGCTTTGTTTCGTTGAATACTAACACCTATCCCTACAATCCATTATGGGTGAGTTGAAAATTGTTACTTTAAACTGTCGTGGGCTGAATAATTTTATCAAAGCTAAACGTATTGCTAGCCACCTTCAAAAACAAAGGGTTCACATCGTTTTTTTACAGGAAACTTTCATAAAAAAAAGATCTACAGTTTTCCCATCTAGTTGGTACTCGACTCAACTTCTAGCTTTGGGTTCATCCAAATCTCGTGGTGTGGCGATAGCGATCTCTAAAGATACTAATTTCAAAGTAGAAAAAACCCTGATTGATCCTGATGGTAGATTTTTATTTGTTAATGGAGTTCTTAATGAGGAAAAACTGACTTTGGTTACCGTTTATGCTCCTAATAATAATCAGCTACGCTTCTTGTCCACCACATTAGTTCAGTTACAAAATTTTTCTCCTGATCCTGTTATTTTGGGTGGTGACCTTAATTATCTCATGCACCCAATTTTGGACAAATCAGGTAACACCTCCCATTTGAGGAGGAAAAATAACAAAAAAGACTCTGACTATCCACTTCAGCAGTTAATTCGCAAACATAACTTACATGACATTTGGAGACTTCACCATAATGCAGAGAGAGATTATACTTATTATTCCCATCGTTTCAAAGTCCACTCCAGACTAGATTACTTGCTTATTTCCACCCCATTGGTTGACAAAATTATTTCCTCGAATATTGGCACTCAACAATGGTCCGACCATGCCCCAGTTCATTGTATTTTGCGGCAAGGTCAAAGAGAAGGTTTTAAATTTACTTGGAAATTTAATAAAATTCTCCTCTATGAAACAGAATTAAAAAACACTCTACAGAAACATTTGCAAGATTTTTATTTTTTAAATAAATCTGAAGAAATCTCCTCTTCTACTCTTTGGGATGCCTCGAAAGCCTTTATAAGAGGTCATTGTATCGCTCTAACAGCGTCCTGTAAGAAAGAAAAAAGAGCCGTTAAGACTGAACTTTTACACAACATACAAATTATGGAATATAAACATAAACTGACAGGTAGTTCGAAGATCTATAAGAGACTACAAGAAGCTAGAAAGAAACTAGAGATGATCGAGACCAACACTATTCTCAAAAATGACTTTAACTATTTCAAAAATTCTACATCTAGGTCTTCTAGACGGTTAAGACTTCTTTCCTGGAAGCTAAAAAAACGGCAATCTGAACGCTTTATTACTGGTTTGAAGGACAAACATAATACTTTGAAACATTCAACTAAGGACATTTTACAAATTCTCGAATCTTTTTTTAGCCAACTATATACTTCTACATCTCCTAACTCCTCTAATATCAAAGAATATCTGAATTCCTTAGTTCACCTGCAAAAAATTTCTGAAGAACACCGAGGCTTTCTGGATTTGCCCTTTACTGCTTTGGAAATTGAGCAAGTGGTGAAATCTTTAAAAAATAATAAAGCACCCGGTCCTGATGGCTTTACGACGGAATTTTACAAAGCTTTTCTACCAACGCTGAAAGATGTACTCTTGGACACCTGCAACTCAATTATGACCACCGGAATAATACCTGAATCGTGGAAATTGGCAAATGCAATTTTAATCCCTAAAAAAGATAAAGACTGCAATGACCCTGCTTCATTTCGACCAATATCACTGCTGAACATCGACTACAAGATATTCACCGGAATGATTGCTTCAAGACTTCAAAACATCATTGGTCATTACATAAACACTGACCAAACGGGCTTTATATCTTCAAGAGATATTTCTGACAATGTTAGAAAAACTTTTAATATTATTCATTTCGCTAAACACAATAAAATTCCAAACTCTTTACTGTTTTCCATCGACATTCAGAAAGCCTTTGATTCACTGGAAACTTCCTACTTAGAAACTTTGCTCAACCACTTAGAATTCGGCCCTTCTTTCTGCAAGACTATTCATGCATTGTATGAGAACCCCAAAACAAGCATCCTAGTTAACGGAGCATCTTCAAGACATATCTCCCTTCATCGTGGCACAAGGCAGGGATGCCCGCTTTCTCCTCTATTGTTTGTTTTGGCCATGGAACCTCTTGCCTGTGCACTATGTTCAAACACCAGTTTTAAAGGTATCTCAATCCAAGGAAGAGAGTTTAAACTGAGTATGTTTGCAGATGACATCATTCTTTTTGTTTCTTCACCTTCTCATTCTCTAGATGCTATTCAAGACACTCTGGACACCTTTGGTCAACTAGCAGGTCTTAAAATTAATTCAGCCAAATCTCTGATTTATCCAATCAATATAGATCCTGCAATCAAATCTGATGTTCTTTCCCGATTTAAGTTTCAGTGGGTGGACTCTTTCTTACCCTATTTAGGTATTAAAATACCTGTGAATTGGTCTGACATTATTAAATTAAATCACACAGAGACACATAAGGATGTATTAACCAAGTTAACTAATTGGAATAAACATTCCTTTTCATGGATGGACCGTATCAGTGTCTTACAATCTTATGTTCTCCCCAAATATATGTATTTGTTTCGCACGCTTCCTATACACATTCCTAAAAATCTCATTAGTAAATGGCAGAAAGACATTAATAAATTTCTGTGGAAATTCAAATCGCCACGAATACGTTTTCTTACCATGAGAAAGGCACGTCGTAATGGGGGCCTTGCAGTTCCTGATTTATTTTTGTACCAACAAGCATCGTCTCTAGCAGCATTAGTCAGACAATATAAACCGGAAGTCATCCTAGACTGGAAGTGGATCGAAGAGGCGACTTCTAATGGTCATACCTTCCAGGAGTTATTATGGAAATCCAACTACTCCACAATCAAATCCATGATCTCCTCCCCTTTTTTACAATCCATCCTTAACACATGGTACTGTTCAAAAAAAAGATTAATTCCACATTTCTCCAAACTTAGTACATTTTGTGGTCAATCATGGTTCCCGCCGGCTAAGGATTCATTCCTCTTTTCCACATGGAAACAGGCTGGAATAACTAGAATTTTTGATGTGTTACACAAAAATAAACTGCTGGACAAAACTTCTCTGCAAAATAAATTCAACATCAGAATTAATTGGTTTGAATACTTCCAACTTCGTCATTTAGTTGAATCACCGGAAGTTAGTTCAACACTCTCTTCACCACTTACAGAATTTGAACAACTTTTAATTAAGGAAAACAAAAAACGTGGGCTTATCTCTAAGTTGTATCAATTATTAATTAACTCGCAGACTACTCATGGTCCCAACTACCAACAAGCCTGGTCAGTAGATCTTCAACGACAAATCACGGATCATCAATGGAAACAAATATGGAAATCACACAGTAAATTATCTAAATCCCTCTACATCTACGAAGCTAATACGAAAGTATTATTCCGGTGGTACTTAACGCCTGTCAAACTATCTCATGTGATTCCTAATCTTTCGCCACTGTGTTGGAAAGAATGTGGTGAGAGGGCCACGTATTTCCATAACTGGTGGTCCTGCACAGTTATCAATAAATTCTGGCTACAAGTATCTAAACAGATAAAAAACCTCACTAATTATAACTTACCTTTTGACCCTGCGCTGATGCTCCTAGACCTCTGGCCCGATGATGGTCCCTCAGAACCTGAAAGAAAATTAATTAGCATTCTTCTTACTGCAGCAAAAATTTTGATAGCCAAACACTGGAAAGACAAATATCCACCTAAAATTCAACAATGGTTACACAAAATCTGGGATTTATTTATGTTAGAAAACTTTAATATCTATCACTCAGACAACCAAACAGAACTAGAATTAACTAACCCGTTAAATATTTGGTATCCCATTCTAGAGACAATTGATGTAGACAAATTCGATTGGGAAACGCTTAGAAATGTTAAATTTAAACTCTTACTATACAACTAAAAATGTTTAGTAAATGGTTCTTATGTCTTAGATTGGGGATTGTTCTATAGTTGTTGATCTCATTGCTCTTTTATCTTTTTTTACTATGTAGCACCTAGTTATCCTTATTGTTGTACTTTATTGCCATTATCCAGCTTTTCCTTCTGTATATGTTTACTATGATAAAATTAATAAAAAGTTTGTTTAAAAAAAAAAAGCATATGATAGTGGGAAATCAGACCCGCTGTGCTAAAGGCTAGGTACTCACATCACTTTGCTAGGTCAGTTGATGTCAAATCGCCTCCTCACCCTGAGTATCTGCTCAAAGCAACAGTGAGTGTTAGTGTGCAAAAGTTGCTCTTCTAAATCATAAGCCTTTTTATAGCTCTGTTATCTTGTCTATAGCTTATTGGCATTCAATAACAAATCTAGCTAGATGGTAGTGCCAGAGCCACTTGGGCTGCTGACTGGCACCAGACCATACTCATTCTCCTCAGTGCTGTTTTCAGAGTTTGTGCCTATAACACTATAACACTGTCTGGCTTTCTCTTTTATTTTCGACTCTGGCATGTCCTATTGTGCTTGTTAAAAGCATCCACCTGTAAAAAGCTCATCCACTTGTTTAAAATGGCTCCTTTTAATCAGATTTGTGAGCTCTCCCCTTGACACCGGTTCTGTTGATCCCGAGTGCCTTTATTTTCTCAGCTCTATGACAGAAAATAAAACACTATGGTTCGACACCTTGTTTTCTGTGACAGGGCTCCTGTGACCTTTTTAATACTGGGGTGATAGACAGACATCCAACTGGGGAAGTTTGTATCAGCGTTGATGTGGGATGGTAACCTATGAAATATTCCGGAGACTTAGAACAAACAGCCATGACATCAGAATTTCCTTCCTGCTGAACATGTGTGAGCTTGTTCTGTACATAGGTATCAAAGCCCAGCAGGGGCGGGAAAGTAAATGAGGATTGGGCTCTGTGATTTTCTTGGATTGGAAAGTGGTTTGTTTGTTTGTTTTTATATAGGATGTGCTTGCTTGATTTCTGGTAGGCTATTTCTTTAATGGTTGCAGGATTGGTAGAAATTCAAGATGTCAGACTCTTCCCAGCATGAACTAAAAACAAAACAAAACCCCAAAGGAGATATCAGATTCCTTAAAGGAGGGAAGGCAGTATGGTATGGTCCAGTCTCATAAGATCTCAGAAGCTAAGCAGAGTCATTCCTGGAAGGAAGACCACCAAGGAAGACTCTGCAGTGGTAGGCAATGGCAAACCACCTCTGCTTCTCACTTGCCTTGGAAGCTCCGTAAATCACCATAAGTCAGCTGTGACTTGACAGCACTTCACACACACACACCAGCTCCCTTGCAGTCAGTATATGATCACAATTCCATTTTGTTTTCTGCTTGTTGAGCATTTTGTCAATGATTTTGTTCTACATAGTTTTGCTGTTGTTTTCCTAGATTCCCCCCCCACTGTGTACACAGGTTGCACAGTCTTTCTATGGAATTACTATGTATAATGGGAACAATCCCATTTTGATCTGCTCAGAAGTCCCATGTTCTTGAATGGGGCTTATTTCCAGGGAAAGGTTCTTGAGACTACAGTCTTCAATAGATAAAATACTGATTATACATATAGTTTGTATAGTTGATGCACAAATAACACTGCAGATTGGGGGTGAAGAAGAAGCAAACAGTATGGACATAGGTTAAATTTTACTTTTTGGATGTGCTGCTATATGTATTTATTATATACTAGGAATAAGGCCTAGTGGAAATAAATACAACGGGCTCTAGAAAGAGGCTCTGGGAGAGTGCCCCGGCTTTGGGCACTCAGTGACAATTTGCTGTGGCAATCTCAGCAGGGTATAATGACAGAGTCCACCATTTTCTCCAGAGGAACTGATCTTTGCTACCTGAAGAGCAGTAGTAATTTTGAGTGATCTCCAGCCCACCCCCAAGATTGGTAACAGTGGTTCCCCAGGAGGGAGTGGCTGGTTTGGAGGGTGGAGTCTATGGCATTGTACCTGTCTGAGGTCCCAGTCCATCTCAACACTCACCTTCTCCAGGTTCAACCCCTCAAATCTCCAGGAATTTCCCAACCTGGAGTTGACAACCCTATCTCCCTCCCAGCCAACCATCAACCTACCTTTAGTTTTCCATCTCCTCCCCCATCCCTCCTACAGAGCAGTTGTAATTTTGAGTGATTGGCAACAATGGTTCCCCATCAGGGAATGGCTGGATTGGAGGGTGGAGTCTATGGCATTGTACCTGTCTGAGGTGCCACCCCTTCTCAAACCTCACCCTCTCCAGGCTCCATCCCTCAAATCTCCAGGAATTGCCCACCTGGAGTTGGCAACCTGATCAGGACTGGGCCCAATGAGTTTTCTCCCAAAGGAGTAGTAGTAGTAGTAGTAGTAGTTTGGATTTATACCCCGCCCTTCACTGCCCAAAGGCGTCTCAGAGCGGCTTACAAACTCTTTCCCCTTCCCCTTCCCACAACAGACACCCTGTGAGGTAGGTGGGGCTGAGAGAACTCTAACACAAACTGTCCTTGAGAGAACAGCTGTGCCTGACCCAAGGTCACATCAGCAGGTGCAAGTGGAGGAGTGGGGAATCAAACCTGGTTCTCCCAGATAAGAGTCCGCGCACTTAACCACTACACCAAACTGGCTCTCCACTACACCAAAGGCCAACATAGGTGTGGAAAGGGCCTTTTACTGACAGAGGAGAAAGTACAGGTGCCAACTCTGATTAGGGAAATGCCTGGAGATTTGGGGGGGTGGATCCTGTGGAGTGCAGCATTTGGGTGTGTGTGGAAGGACTCAGCAGGGTATAATGCCATAGAGTCTACCCTCCAAAGCAACCATTTTCTCTCGGGGAACTGATCTCTGTCATCTGGAGGTCAATTGTAATAGTGGGAAATCTCCAGGTCCCGCCTGGAGATTGGCAGCCCTAGGGGAAAGTCAGCCACACAGCAGGGAGTTGAAGAAAATGGTCTGATGGTCGCTGGCCCACCTCGTTAGCCAGCCAGCCATGCTGAAGCTAAGCAGGAGAAAAAGCCTTTTTCCATTTATTCTGACAGGAAAGTGGCCATTGGGGAGGGGGTTATGCTGAAAGTCCTTTGTTTTTTTACTCAGAGAACCAAGCTTGGCTGCCTACCAACAGCCACTGAGGGGACAGTCCCTCACAGGAGTCAAGAGAACTGTCTTCCTCAGGAGACAGAGCTGTCTGCCAGGGGGAGTGGGTGGGGAAGAGGAGCAGACCCAGCACCCGGCCAATGGCATGCGAGTACTCTTGAGTGGCGGCTGATGGGCCAATGGCTGAGGGAGGGCATTTTACAGCCAATGGGAGCGCATGGAATCTTGCGAAACCAAAAGATAAATATTTATAAGGAGAGATTGTACACTTTTTTTGTTCTAGATATATATTACTGCATCACTGAATTGACTTTATTGTATTTTAGTGTTTTAATTTGTATGTTGCCTTGGGAACTTTGTTTAGAATATACATATTCTTCAATTTTAAAATGTGTATCCCACACTTCTCAGCCAATACATGCTCTCGCGGTTGCTTACAGCCCACTGAAGTGTGTGTGACATGCAGTTCTGGAATTTTACCAACTTTTATACAATTCACTCTCTGGGATTTAAGTGGAAGACTGCCCCTCCCCTTGACTGCTTAAATCACTACCCCCTCCTAGCTGCACTTGGTCCTGCTGGGGAAAAGAAGTTTCTCTTACACATAAGTTTTGCTGGGGGGGTATAAAAGAAGCTAGGATGAAACAGAAGAAAAGCTGCACCCCTGTTCTTCTACTTCGAATCTAAAGCCTCGTTGTTGCATTGTACAAAAAAGACAAGATGCCATGGAGCTACACAACATGCATTTTTTATGCTAAGAGGCAACAGCCAGGCAATTTCTCATCACGCCTGGTTGAGCACAAGGTGAGACTTCCCTTCCAGCTACCACTGGTCCTCATGAGAGAAACGAGGCAGCAGTCGGGCATCATACCATCATGCCTGGATCAATATTTTGCTAAATTAATATTTGCATTATATTGGTTCAAATTTTAGTTACTGTGATCTATACCTGGATGCCATTTTGGGTTAAAAATGGCTGTAAATACAAGCCAGGTACCAGCAAAAGAGAGGCTGTGGTGGCTCAGTGGTTAAGATGCTGAACTGGAAGGTCGGTAGTTTGGCAGTTTGAGACCTGAGTGCTGCGTGACGGAGTGAGCTCCCGTCTCTGGCCCCAGCTCCTGCCAACCTAGCAGTCTGAAAGCAAGAAATTGCAAGTAGATAAATAGATACCACTTCGGTGGTAAGGTAACAGTGTTTCGTGTGTCTCGGCGTGTAGTCATGCCGACCACATGACCACGGAGATGTCTTTGGACAGTGCTGGCTCTTTGGCTTGGAAACTGAGATGAGTGCTGCCCCCTAGAATCGGATTCGACTGGCTTTCGAGCAAGGGAAACCTTTACCTTTACTTACCAGCATAAAACAGTTTCTACTATGCGGCTGTGGCATTTGGAGCTGTCCCTCCCCATTGGTTCTGAAGTTCATTGATAGTAGCCACTACAGTGATGGGAGTGCTGCTTAAGGGAGTGCTCAAAAGAGCCAGCTGCTTTCTACCACTTTGGCCTCCTCTGAAGGAGAATGGGGCAATCGCCAGTTCCTAAGGTTGGCCTGCCCTTACTCCATCTAAGGGCTATAACAAAGGGATTAGTCCTTATGCTTACGGGATGTGTACAGCATTTTTGCGAGGGAGATTCAGGAACAGAAGCTGATTCTTGCATTCACTGCGAGCAGGATAAGATTAAGCAGAGTTAGGATTTTTATTATATTAGTAAAGAATGCTCTTTTAGGTTGGGGGAAAAGTTATGGGTCAAAGAAGTACAAAAGGAATATAACACCATGATAGAAATTCCCAAGGCAGTATGATCCATTCCGTTTTTAAATGTATGCACAAGACTATCATGAATAATGCATTTTCTATACTATTTTGCCATGCATTATTGAAAGCATTTGTGCTGAATGCCAGTGATCATGGGGCTTTTACATTATGCGTATGTGATGCACTTAATGCCTTCTGTTGATCACATTAATGTCAAGACATGATCCGGGACACGTAACTGTCCTTGCCTCTGGCAGATTTTGCAACCCTCAGCCTCCAAGTTACACAGGAAACTATAACGTGAATTCTTTGCTTACAAACTGAATGCATATGATTTTTTTTCCCGTTAAAGGAAAATAACAGTGGGATCACAAGATCAAAAATGTTCTTCTTCCGTTACAGATATGGCATGTTAGCCCCAAAATGACTGTTTGTTTCATGTCTTCAGTTATATTCCACCTTTCTTCCCAAATTGGGTCTCCAAGTGGCTCACAACAACAACAACAACAACATAAAGTACCGTAATGTAAACACAAACAGGAGGAGGGAGGATGGGAGGTTTCAAAATCCAGAGAGGATCTTTATTTTTATTTATTTGGATTTATATCCCGCCTTCCCTTGGACGAGCTCAGGGTGGCTCACATTTATTGGAACCGTGTGCCAAATCATAATAAAACATATAAAACCAGTTAAAACAATCATACAGTAGCAAATAACAATTAAAGTGCTAATTGTGGTGGTTGTTCTTACAAGATATTAGATGGTGTACAATCAGATATAATACTAATCTCTTCATTCAGCGGTATTCCGATTTCCCATGGTGGTGTGGCTCAGTCTCAATGCAGGGCCAGTCCCTTACCATAGGTGTTGATATTAATGGTCGTTGGTAGTGGTGGTGGCGGCTCCTAATTGAAAGCCTGATGGAAGAGCTCCATCTTGCAGGCCCTGCGGAACTGTGTAAGGTCCTGCAGGGCCATGGTCTCCTCCAGGAGCTCCCTCCACCAGAGGGGAGCCCCCAGTGAAAAGGCCCTGGTCCTAGTAGCAGCGAGCCTGGCATCCTTGGGGCCTGGGACAGTTAGTCGATGTTGTGACCCCAACCATAATGCTCTCTGGGGTATGTATAGGGAAAGGTGAACCCTCAGGTATGTAGGACCCAGGCCATATAGGGCTTTAAAGGTGAGTATCAGCACCTTGAAGCGAATTCGGTATACTATCGGAAGCCAGTGCAGTGCCCTCAGCACCGGCTGGATGTGCTCCCATCTAGGGAGACCCATCAAGAGCTTGGCTGCGGCATTCTGTACTAGCTGCACCTTCCAGATTTGCACCAAGGGCAGCCCCATGTAGAGAGTGTTACAGTAGTCTAATCTCGAAGTGACTGCCGCGTGGATCACTGTAGCCAGGTCGTTGCAGTCAAGGAAGGGTCTTCCTCTCCCTGTGCCAGGGGATCTTCCTGCCAACTCTAAGCTACAGCCCTCAGGCCAAGAGAAAAACACAAAGCGCCCTCTGGCTCATGCCCCAGCCTTGAGTTGTCAACCCTGTGTTGGGAAATTCCTGGTGATTTCAAGGTAGAGCCAGGGGAGGGCGGGGTTTGGGGAGCAGAGGGACTTCATTAGGGCATAATGCCTTAGTGTCCACCCTCCAAAGCAGCCATTTTCTCCAGGGGAGCGGATCGCTGTACTCTGGAGTTCATTTAAAATTCAAGCACTCAATGAAATTGCTGAGCAGTTGGGTTAGAATGGATAAAAGGAAGTACTAGTTCACTCAAAGAATGATTAATACATGGAATTCACTGTCACAGGTGGTGGTGGCAGCTACAAGCATGTACGGCTTCAAGAGGCTTCAACTGGATAAGCATATGGAGCAGAGGTCCATCAGTGACTATTAGCCACAAGGTATAGATAGGAACTCTCAGGCTAGGGCAAGTGATGCTCTGTATTCTTGGTGCTTAGGGAGGGCAACTAGTGTCCTAGCCCCACTGCTGGACCTCCTGATGGCACCTGGTATTTTTGGCCACTGTGTGACAGAGTGTTGGACTAGATGGGCCATTGGCCTGATCCAACGTTGGCTTCTCTTATGTTCTTATGACGTCTCCAGGCCCCACTTGGAAGTTGGCAACCTATCTAGTTGTACTTCCTTCAGTACCTACCAGAAGAGAGACAAGCAGCCTGAAAGTTACAAGCTATGGCAGCCATTTCCCCACAATTCCCCCTCCTACTTTTTGGCATTTATACATCTTACTAATAGTCATATTTTGCAGACTACAACTATGGAAAGGAGGAATGAGGGCAAGAGGTAATAGTGACAAATACAGAGATGGAGAGAGTGTAGTACAGTGTTCAGAGTGCTGGGGTTTGATCGGTAGACCTAGGCTGAAATCCCCATTCTGCCTCGAGGCTTACATTGAGGTCTTCGGGCCATTGTTGCAGACATAAAATGACGAAGGACAATGATCATGTGCTGCCAAGTTAGAACTGTCTTATGGTGACCCCAGCAAGGATTTTCAGGCAAACGAGAAACTAAGGTGACTTGCCTTCATCTGCAAGGTCTTCCTTGATGGTCCTCAATCCAAAAGCCAATCCTGATTAGCTTCTGAGATCTGATGAGATCGGGCTATACCATTCCACAATGACACATTATGGTTAACCAGAGTGTGAAGTTTAGGCCTTAGACTGGGAGACCCCCCACTTTCTCCATTGGGGTCGCCCTCCCTGCTTCCTCCTCAGCCACTCCACTTTAAGCTTCCAATATAATTATACGAGTGTTGTTCCCATTCAATCCACACCATACAGTTCCTCTCCCACAACCTGAGCCCCTGCCCAGTCCCTCGTGCAGTGTGTCTGTCCCAGTAGCTGTCAAGGTGTAAGAGTCCCCCACAGGGTCTAAGTGCAGCTGCTCCCAGAACTTGCAAGCCGCTTCCCTTGCCTTGTGGTCATGCCTGCTTCTTGCCCACTTGTGTGCTCCAAGACTTTGTACTCAGTATTGCGATGGGGGGGAGGGAGAGAACTGAGCAGCTTTCTCCCTCTCTGACTGCTGTTCCCTCTGCTGTTCTTCCTCCACCACCCCAGAACAACCCCTTCCCAGCCACTTGCTTCCTCCACCACCCCAGAACAACCCCTTCCCAGCCACTTGCTTCCGTGGTCTCCTGCCTGCCGCTGTTTACTGCTCTCACTGATGGGCTCTGGGTGACTCCCCTTCTTGAGCCACTGTTGGGCATTGCGCACACTCTCTTGGCTGTCACAACCTGTTCCCAGCTGCTCTCCATGTCTCCGCTGCTCCCAATCTCCCAACTGTCAGCTCCTCCCCCGGACTTCTTCTGACTGTCATGCTGGGGCTCCTGGCTGCTGCTATCTTTTCCTGAGCCTTCGCTGCTGCAGCATCCGCCTTGCAGCTCTCCCTCAACCCTCTCTTCAGGCCCTTTACATCTCTTGGCTGCTGGCTCCATCCCTACCCTCCCAGCGGTGTCAGAAGACCACTTCCAGCCTGACCATGTTTATGGTCAGGCTGTTAGAGGTCCCTGCCCTCTGCCTGGGAGCTGTGGGCCTGGCCTCTAGCCACACTGAGTTGTGTTCCAATGAAAGGGGAAGGCATGGCATCTGCTTGATATAATGTTTGAATGCAACCTTTATTGCAGTTCAGAATGAGGATGAAGGGGGTACGTTGTTGCCTGCCTCTCTTCTGTGATCTCTATTCCTGAAGTACCACAGGAGGGAACATTTGGATTGGGGAGTAAGAATGGACTTGGAGCAAAGCTGAGCAACCTTTGTCATGCAAGCCGGGCCTGCTTGGCTCGCCAGCACCCAAAGCAGCCACAGTAAGTCACCCTCCTGCAAACTGGCAACAATGCAGAAGGAGACATTTGGTGACCAGTTACCATTGCCATTGACGGATCTGAACCAAACAGCCCCTGTTTAGCAAAGTTGCTGTGGCTTTGCTCTGTTTGCTCCGGGCCACAAATGGTCTTCTAGGGCAATGGCACCTTGGGAAGTTTCCCTGGATGCTAAATGGCCAATCTGCCCCCAGAGGTGAGTCATCACGTGGAACGGAATGGAAACCTCTCCGCTAATATAAATGCTACAGCTGATTTGATTAAACAACAAACAAAACAAGCAAACAAAACAGGAGAATCTGGTTTGCATGTAGTGGGCAACAAACTCTGTTTTCTAGTGAAGAGTTTACATGGGAGATGTTTTGCTAGGCACAAGTAATCCTTGTGATTAGGATGGTCTACTGGATAACGTGCAGTTCTTCATTCTCACTCGCTGTCTTCCTTGACATTTGTTTTATGAAAACCATACTTCACTTTGCTAATCTTCTCGCGAATGTTCCTCTGCCCTTACGCTACAATTACCTGCATTTGTAAATACGGTCAAAACTGAACTATGACATAACCTACCCATTATCATTTGGGGCCTGTCCTGGTTTCCTTTATGGCTGATGAGGCAAGACCAGACCTTTTTGGTTTCATTTTCATTAAATCACAACCATGTGAACCATTTACTTTTCTCTGCCGAGAATTTTGTGCAGCCTGTTGTGAGGAGCAAATATAATTTTCATTTCCTGTAATGTAATAAAAATAGCCCCATCATTATCTGTCATCCAAATATTTACTTCTTGGAGAAGAAGCCCTACCAAAAAATAATCTCTTCAATATGACTTTGGCAGTTTTTATCGGGCTGCCTCTGGTGAGCCAAACCCAACCATGAGAACAAAATTACTAGTGGTGAAGTTTCCACTGATTTCACCGTTCTTGAATTTAAACTTTGTGACCAAATGATGCTGAACTTTGCCTCTCTCAAGATCTACTTTTGCTGTTTTGAGAAATTGCTTCGAGGCTGCCTAATATCAGATGTCATCATGGGCTCATTCCAGGTCAAATGGGAGAAAAAATAATTAAATCTTATTTGTACATTTCTTGCTCTCAGAGACTCTCATTACACAATCAATCACAAGACACTCGTAATGATAACACTTGGCTCATACTTTTGAAGTCACAGCCTTACAACTTTCAAAATGTCAGTTGTCCTACGACATTGACCTAAGAGGAACTTTGTGTGTGTGTGTTTTCATTTCTTTCAGAATCAAGATATATCCTATAGTCTTCTACCTTTCAGCGGAGGAAAAGCTTTTCTTTATTTGTATTTGCAGAGAGACCCTTCTCCCATTCTGCTAACCACACACACATGACATTTGCCACAGGTGATAATCAATCTGCTTTTCATGCTGGATAAGCCACTGGGTGCTTGCATGTTGACACACCCAAGATTACTGCTTTGGTGGAATCTTGTAAGATAGTCAGGGCCCTCATCGGTGGTATATCTACTCTACTATTACTGTTCTGATATTTCAGATGCCCTTTTCCATTTCTCATATTTGCCATGCATATTCAATGGGTTAGATCCAACCTGATGCTTTTTTCAGTTAATCTCATCCAATTTCTCTCCTTACTATAGCCCCCATTCCTCATGTCCTATGATCCCCCTGCATAGGCTTTTTTGTTCTCTCGGTTTTTATTTTTTTAACTTCATAATATTTGTGGTATTCTGTTGTTTTACTGTTACATCTTATGTGGCCTATAACCCACCCTGAGCCTGCTTGCAGGGAGGGCGGGGTACAAATTGAATAAAAATAAATGAATGAATGAAATAAAGCAGAGATCATGTCCCACAATCACCTGAATAGACTTTTGCAGTGATCAAAGAAGAAAAGTGGGATGGGTTTTAGTTCTGCCTGTTTCTGTTGCCACGAGGGGAGGCAGCATGGTATAGCCTGATCTCATCAGGTCTTGGAAGCTAAGCAGGGTCCGTACTTGGAAAGGGGACCTCTGAGGAAGGCTGTGCAGAAGGTAGCCATGGCAATCCACCTCTGCTTCTCACTTGCCTTGGAAGCTCCTTGCCGGGGTCGCCATGAGTCCACTGTGCCTTGATGGCACTTTACACACACATATTTCTGTTGCTAATTTTCCTGTGGGGTGGTAGGTGATTTAATTTCATTTTTATGGGATTGATGCCATTTTTATAGCAGTCTGATGTCAGCAAACTGTTCAGCAAAAGCAGGCAGAAATTTTTGCATTATCTTCAGTGCTGACTTATCTTTCATCTTAAGATTTAAAATGGTGAGCCAGTTTACAAAAAAGGCCCTTATGTAATCTGTGGAAGGAGAGAAACACGGGAACTTTCCTCACTTCCTCTGGTTAAGTTGCTTGGGGATAATTTAATGCAGCAGTCTTTCAATAGCAAATACTTTGAGTTACGAAACAATGCAAAACGGTTATGTTTATTATAACGCCATCCAGCTACACTTTCTCAAACCCACACTGGGAGATGTGCCCTGCACTGTGTTACCTCTGCCTTATGAGTCACCCATTTATTGTTTTACAGCTATGCTTTCATTATCAAAGAGATTAAAAATCTAACAGAGTTGCCGTTGTTTATGGCTGATATAAACCTCTGAATATGAGGGCTTATAACCAGAAATGCTGACACAGACTATTGCAATAACATTCACAAAATAATTATATTAAAGGACTGGAGAGGGCAGGGGGAAAGCATCGAGGACAATAACTTGTTTGCGATATCCTCTAATTGAAAGAAAGAGCCGAAGGTTTAACATGAAGATCGTTCTTAAGTTACTCCCATCACAAATTCCTGAAATCAAACATCCTGATTCACCAAGTGGGATCTGCTTGGACCAGCCAGGTTCCTTGTGTGGATTCCTTCTCAGGGCCAGTAACCTTGCATACAAATCAGGTAATTTAGTTAACCTTAAAAAGGGGGTTAGCCCAATTAAAGGAGGATAGGTTTTTCAAAGTTCTTTTTAGCTACGGTACCTAACTAGAATCTGGACCTGGATGACCCAGGCTAGCCTGATCTCCTCAGATGTCAGAATATAAGCAGGATCAGTCCTGGTGAGTACCTGGATGGGAGACCACCATGGGAAACCAGGGGTGCTATACAGAGGTAGGCAATGGCAAACCACCTCTGCCCATCTCTTGCCTTGAAAACTCTGTGGGGCCACGATAAGTCAATTGTGACTTGACAGCACTTTCTTCCACCCCTAAATATCTATTTGCCCTGACCCTGATGGCCCAGGCTAGCCAGATCTCATCAGATCTTGGAAGCTAAGTGGGATCAGCCCTAGTTAGTACTTGAATAGGAGATCACCAAGGAAGTCCAGGCAATGGCAAACTACCACTGTTCGTCTCTTGCCTTGGAAACCCTCAGGGGTCTCCATATGTCAGCTGCACTTTACACACACAAACCTAACTAGAGCTTCCAGCAATTGAGGCAGTATATCTGTTCATGGGACCTGTATGCACACTGAAACAATGCAGTTAAAGAGGGAGCAGGCACAAACATGCTGAACTTGCTTCCTGCCCAAGTGCGATTGCTGGCTTTTGAGCACAGCACCAAACTTAGTCAAAGCATGGATTTTGCTATAGAATTGAATTCAGCAGGTGGTCATTTTCTTCCTCCTGAGTCATTAAAAAGATAGGAGAGAAAAAAATGCATCTTGTTTCCCATTCAGAAATAGACACATTGCTAGCATGATTGCCATGGCTCTGTCAAAATATGCAGTTTACTGCAGAGGGTGCTGCGTTTCTCTCATAAGAGGATGCTTAAATAGATACTTTCTCACAACTGGCAGGAAAGGAATTTCCAGGTGGCTGAAGGGACTCTGGATAAGATGGATGACTTTGCTGTCATGCTTATTAAAGAAGCCGAAAGCCAACCAACACAAATGATCCTCTCCCATTTAAAAATGAGGGGAAAGAGACTAACAGCTTTTAATGACTTCAAAATGCAGCTTCTGTGACCTGGTGTGGACGTAACATAGCCCAGTTGCAGAACCAGGGTTAGATAGTTGGGTCTGTCTTCTGTGCTGATGTGCCATCCCAGTATAATTAATATAATTAATATTTACGGGAACACTAGGTTGTGCTAAACAAGAGTTGCAAACCTCCTTCTTTCTCTGCTGACAAAACTGTGATTTGATGCCACCTATTGTTAGCATTAAGTTTGCAGAAGACATGATACTAATCATACTCCTGGATCCCACCAAAAATCTCAGCAGACAGAATGCTGTTCATCAACACAGCTTGACTTTGCTACATTCACCCTGTTGCTGCAGCTCCATAGCCCCTCCTTACTGCTCCTGAGGTCCTGTGACCCCCTCAAGATAGCAAGAGGGGGAAGTCTGAGGTCTACCATCTTTAAGATGCCATCTTTTATTGAAGACCGAAACATCTAGAGCACTTAATAGTGTAAATGATTGTTTTAATGTTTTTATGTTGTTTTTAACTTGGCATGTGCCCTATTTGTGAGCCGCCTTGAGCCCGCTTGCGGGGAGGGCGGGCTATAAATCAAAATAATAAATAAATAAATAAATACTACAGGAGGGGGGAATTAGTGAAATGTACTATTCCTCTGACACCTGGAAATTATTAGTGAGATCCAGTCCTTTGTGACAGATAAAACCTGCCATCAGAAACAGTATAGTTCAGAACAAATTGCTCTTTCTGAATGAGATTTCTGAATGTGCGTAATTCTAGATTTCAGTATGCTCTTTCTGTTTCAAAGTCCTCTATTGGGGGGGGGTGCACATGTGCATTTCATCAAGAGTATTCTTCTGTGGCCCTGACCTGGATGGCCCAGGCTAGCCTGCTCTTGTCAGATCTTGGAAGCTAAGCAGGGTCAGCCCTAGGTAGCACTTGGATGGGAGATGAGCAAGGAAGTCCAGGTTTGCTACACAGAGGTAGGCAATGGCAAACCATCTCTGTTTGTCTCTTGCCTTGAAACCCCTGCCGGGTCATGATAAGTTGGCTGTGACTTGAGGGCACTTTCTACCGTTCTTCTACAGGAGGGGAAGGAGGTGTCAAACCAGCTCATAATGAATCCAATGTTTATACCTGCCTCCTATCACGGTTTGCCAGCTATAATGGAATGCTACAAATCGAAGGCTTTTTATACTTCCCTACTCAACTGCCCTTGCAGATGTGAGTGCGCCAATCCATATGTGTCATCGTGCTGAGTTAACTGTCTGCCATGCACACTGCTACTTCTATTGATTCGCAGGCAATGCAGAATGTAGTAGTTAAACTAATCACTCAGGCTAACTTTCTCTTGGTTTCTCGGAAGCAGAGAAGTGCTGAGATTCAATAGTGTCATGCAGCTCCTTGGAGTTCAAAAGCAAGGCTATTGTTGATATTATTATGATTATTATTACAAAAATGAAGCTTGCCCTTCAACAGTTCAAGATGAAGAGGGCATGATGAATTGCTACTTTCTGGAAGGAGTTGGATTGATATCATACGTGCTCCAGTGTGTGCTTAAAGGTGGGACTGGGGGACTGGTTCAATGGAAGAGCATCTGCTTTGCATGCAGAATCAATGTAATAGGCTGCAGCAATTTTATCTCCAATTAAAAGGACAAGGTAGGAGGTGATGTGACTGTCCTCTGCTTGAGAACCAGGAGAATTGTTGCCAGTCTGAGTAGACAAGACTGGCCTTGATAGATTAATGGTCAGATTCATGTGTGCATGCTTGAAACCTAATGCTTAGCTTCTAAGATCTGATGAGATCAGACTATACCATGTCACCCCCCCCCAAACTGATCTTAAAGGGGTTGTGATGATGATGATGATGGTGATGATGAAATTACTGTTCCATCAACTCATCCATTCTGAACAGCCACAACAATTGAGAGAAATTTGGCTATGGCCAGAGTGACTTTCTTTGTTCGTCTCTCAGAAGCCACGTCACCCTATGAGGACGCACAGAGGGCAAACCTTCAAGAGGCATAATCAGCTCATTTCTGAGCCAGTTTGGCGCAGTAGTTAAGAGTGGCAAACTCTAAACTGGAGAATGGGGTTTGATTCCCCACTCCTTCACATATAGCCAGCTGCGTGACCTTGGGTCAGTCACAGTTCTCTCAGAGCTGTTCTCTCAAGAGAAGTTCTCTCAGAGCTCTCTTAGCCCCACCTGCCTCACAGGGTGTCTGTTGTGGGGAGAGGAAGGGGATTGTAAACCACTCTGAGACACTGAGTGAAGGACAGAGTATGAATCCAACTCTTCTTCTTCCTCTTCCTCCTCCTCTGAATGGATATGGCAATCAAGTAGGATGTGGTCTATAGTTTCTATTTTCCCATTGCCACACAGGCACAACCTTTCTGAGTATGGTTGCTTTATGTAGTGCTCACTGGTAACCACTGAGGGTAGTACATTTAGATTTCTGAGAGTAAAAGCTCTTCTGAATTTTGGAATAGTTAGATTTTTCACATAATCTGGCATTGGGAGGTGGAATTCCAACTGCAGCGGAGGAGCAGGTATGTGGACCTCAGAGCAGTGGTTGTTATATGTCCTCTGGAACGTGGAGGATAGAATTCCCCTTCATTCCCTGTAAAATGTGACCCTTGCTCATGCCATACAAGCAGTCCTGATCCCTAAACTGTTTTCTGGTGATACAGGCTTTGCACCTGCTTGGTGCAGACTTTTCTGCTTTGTTGGCCAAGTCCCCATGCTCAGCTCTAATTATATGTTTTATAAATAAGAGAGCAGAGAATTTTAATATAGCTGATGCACCAGTGTATTGCCAATCCAATTCAATAGGAGGGGCAGCTTAAGGTTATATCTGTGCTATTGTCAGAGAGCAGGGCTAGGCATAAATGACTCTATTTCACCCAACTGCAATCTGTGCATTATTTATACTAGTGACTGGTTTCCATTCTTAGAGTGACAGGTTATTTGTCTGGTTCTGGAGAGGAAAAAAGTTCAAAATATCACTCTCAATTATTTAAACTACATGGACAAGTGAGATGGCACACAGCACCCACTCTCCCCAAACATCGGTTTTAAAGTGACCTTGCCCCTTGGATTCATTTCCTGTATCCTTTAGAATTATTCATTGCTTCTGCAGGAAATCCTGTTTTCTTCTTTGCAAACACCTTGGGGAAGATGAATACTACTGAATTTCTTAGTAGTTAAAAGCTGGTAGTAGGCTGGTTTTTAACCAGTTTTTCTGCTGGTGCAAGAGGAAGGAAGAGACCCTTTTGACCGCTGAAAGAATATACCAGGTGTTGGGGCCTACATGGGTAAATGTCCCAGGGGACAGGAGGAAGAGGGGAATCAGGTGTGATCAAATAAAAAAATCGGGCAGGATCCAACCCAATGTAACCAAGGAAGTACGGTTCAAATGTCCTGTCTATTCTTCTCCTCAGATTGGCAAGTCTTTGGCTAGTTTAAAAACAACAATACAATAACCAATAAACCTAAACATTTTAATAACAACCAAGTAGTTAATCCTTTCAGACAAAGCAGAGACATACTCAAACCTTCACGTATGTGAAGGCTCTGCCCATTGTTACAAACGAGCATAATGTACCTGGCCAAAATCAATTCTGCCACAGAAGAATACTGTAATTATTTTTTTTATTGCTATGAGGAAATTTATTACCTTTGCAATGGATAGCTTTGCTCACTACCAGCAGCACCGATGAGGAGGAGGAAATCTATCTCTTGCATTAATTGATGAGAGAGTCATCCTCAGATGCCAGAGCATAATCTGTAATTAAAATATTTCAAGCTCTTTACCTCTCTCTTTGTCTAGAAGAGGCTAGCAGGGAATCTTGGTTGGTGTTGGCTGCAAAAGGACAAATGCAGGTATAATGCAGAAGTGATTGTGTAAATTGTCAGCAGGAAAGCAGAAAGCAAAAAAACATGTTTAGAAACAAAAATAAATGTTGGTATCATGGTTTTGAGAGCCAGTTTGGTGTAGTGGTTAAGAGCACAGACTCAAATCTGGGAGAAGTTAGTTTGATTCCCCACTTCCCCACATGCAGCTGCTGGTGTGACCTTGAGCCAGTCACAGTTCTTTCAGAGATGTTCTCTCACAAGCAGTTCTCAGCCCCACCTACCTCACAGGGTGTCTGTTGCGGGGAGGGGAAGGGAAAGGGATTGTAAGCCACTCTGAGACTCCTTCAGGTAGTGAAGGGCAGGGTATAAATCCAATTTCTTCTTCTTCTTCCATTCCCAGGGTATCCCTGGGAAATCTACCACCTTCCACCAATCCTAATGGGCTTTTGTTTACTTTGCATATTTTACTTAATGTACTTAGTTGCTGCTTTTCTCCTGAAGGAATCTAACATGGTTTACATTTATAAAATATGCAATAAGGGGCAAAAAACAATAAAACAAGCACAAAGCAACCAACGGAGCCACAATGAAGGCTTGGGTCCGATTACAGGATACATTAAATGTGAGCTGGGTTAGGGAAAACCCCAACCAACTCACTTTTAATGTGCAATCCAAAGATCACCTTTAAAATAGCAGGGGGAGGGGCACAAATCAGCTCCCTAAGTGGAAGCAGGAGGCACTTCATCATCCCCTCCCTCCCACCCCTGCACTTTCACAAGCAGAAAGGGCTGCTTGTCTTCATGCCAGTTCTACATGTCTCCTGGGCATAGGGTTGGCAACTCTGGGGTGGAAATTTCCTGGATATTTGGGGGTTTAGCCTGGGGTGGGTGGAGTTTGGGGAGGGGAGGGACTTTGGCAGGATACAATATCTTAGAGTTCACCCCCCACCCCCAAAGCAGCCATTTTCTCCAGGAGGACTGATCCATGTAGTCTGGAAATCAGTTGTAATTCCAGGAGATTACAGGCACCACCTAGAGGTTGGAAGCACTAACTGGGTAGACATGTAGAACTGGCAGAAAGATGAACAGCCCCACAGCCCTTTTCTGCTAGCAAAAGTTTACGGGGTGGAAGAGAGGGAATGATAAAGCTTTTCTTGCCTCCATGTGTGCTTGGGAGGCAATTTGTGCCCCTCCTCCCATTATTTTAAAGGTAAGCATCATGTCACATGTTAAACATGTTTTTGTCTCATCAGACTCTTGGCCAAGCCACTGTGTGGAAAGAAGACAGCCAGTCTACTGAGCCATTTTTCACTGTGCAGTAAATTGGAAACACACTTCTCTTATAAATTAATGCTATTTCTTCTATTTACATTCCAATTTTTAGACAATTGTCTCTCAAAGAGTCTTCGTTAAGACAGACAGGCCACTACCCTTAGGCTTGCAAAGGGAAAAAGAGAGAGAGAGAGAGAAAGAGAGGATTCATAAGGGAAGGGGAGCAAAGGAAGGAAATCAGTTTGACAATGTCAGACAGCAGTTAGAATACCCAATTGGATCCAGGTAGCACAGTACAAATATGCCCTCTTTGGTTTTTGTTTTCATACGTCTCATTCATCCCACCCCGTTTTCATTGTCAAGGGTTGAACTTGTTTGTTTCTTTTTTTGCCTTTAATATGCAATAGGAAAAATTCAGCATGAGTAAACAGGAAATTGCACAAAGATAAAGATTTGTATGTTTCATTTGCACAAAGATGATGCTCAATCAAAGCATGGCTTTTTCCAGAACTGAAGGGATATGAAATTCTCCAGCATCCTTAGAGCTAAGCTGAGCTTCCCCCTCTGAAGTTGTTGCTTGCACATTGGTGGGACAGCTGGCACACAGCCCTTCTCCCTCTGCTGGTTGTCAGCATCCAGAATGTCTGTCCATCCACTTCTGTAGTCTCAGAACAAGTGGGCACTTGAGTGGAGGATTTGTTGTGATAGAGAGCCAAAGCAAATTCCTCCTCTGGCCAATGGCTAAGGCAAGGCCAATCTTCTCCTTGCAATGGCATTCTTCCTGCAAGAGAGGGGTGCATCTCCCCTTAGTTCTTCAGCTGGTCCTTCAGTCATTGCATATTTTTTGCACAGGTATTAGGACTTCTCTGTAATATAATGATTTGGAAAGCTGCATTGATAAAGGGGTAGGGACAGTGGCCTATACTATTGTATTGCTGCCTAGCACTGTAAGTATGCTCTGACTATGTAGCATCTACACCATTTAACCTGTCATGTTCAAAGATGTATGAATTGTTTCAGGTTTGTTTAATCTCAGTTGTAGATTTCCGCTTGTTTTCAGAGTTCTATAGTCCAAACTAGGGATCTGTGCCACAGGGGGAAAAATTGTATTTTTTGGATCCAGGTATCAGAGAACTGGGGGGGGGGAATCAGTATTCCTGGTTATGCCAGTTCCAGATACTGGTTTGGTATTCAGATCTGGGGGGGGTTGGGGGGAGATTCTGCTATTATTTGGCTCCATTATTCCCTATGGGGAACTTTTCCAAGGGGCTGGAGGGGCTGGTGTTTAAGCTAATGGCAATAACATTGCAGCAGAGATGCTGGTGCCTATCCACTAAATAATCCCTAAGTTTCAAGTGATTTGGACTAAGAAGTCCAATTCTATGGGCCCCTGAACAAGGTGCCCCTAGTCCAACTCCATTGTTTCCTTTGAGAGAAAAGTCCAGGCTTTCTCCTGAATAACAATAATCAAACTCACAAGATCAAGCCAAGCAACCATTGGCCAAAAGCCTCCCAATGCAAACAGAACCAGCAAGCCCAAAGGACCAATGCAGAACCTGGGAATCCTAGCAGAAGCTCAGGACAATGTGGGAAGCTTAAACAACAAATGTCAAATCAGAGAATCCAAGCTAATGTCACGCCAGAGAATCCAAACCTATGTTGAGCCTGAGAATCCAATACAAACCAACTTGAGCAAAGAACACAATGTTCCAACTTGCAAGAACAACAGAACTAGTTTTAAAGCATGGAATCCAAGAAAAACCAACCTGTCAAGCCCTAGCAAGAAGACACTGACACAGAAACTCAAGAAAATTAAAGGAGGGGGGAACAGACAGTTCTGGGAGTCTTAAAATGTTGGCTCCCAGTACTTCCAGTTACTTCCAAATATTTTTGGAATTTTTCAGGACTCATTTACTGGCATCCTGGATACCATCCAGACCCTCAAATATATCTGGAAAATACCAATTAGGTATTTTTCAGATATGTATTCAGAACGGAAATATCTGAACACATACCACTAGTCCAAACTCTATTTCACCATTCATATTTGACTTACAGGGTGCAATCCACAACGAGTTTCAGTGAGAAAGACAGACAATCAATCAATCAATCAATCAATAGGTGGTCAGATCTAGCCAGCTTTTTACTCAGTCTTGCCCAACACTCCTTACTGCAGCCTTCAAACCATATTGTTTTTGTCTCTGCAGGTCCTGTAACTCATGGCATTTGGGGGGGGGAGGTTGTCAAAGGGGACCTCTCCTTCCTTTTTCATCAGCAGAAAAGCTGGTTGGATCCAACCCCTCTAGCTCTGCCTTCCATGGCCTCCTTTTAACTGAGCAGCTGGATAGCATTTCAGGGTGAGCGGGTGTATTTGTTTTGTGTATTATTTTGCTTGCAAGGAATATCAATATTCCTTTCTTCCTTGTTGATTTAATGAGCTGCTAACGATGGTCTACAAACAGGAGACTGTTGTATAGCTTTGCACAAAGCGCGGAGGGAACCCCACCATGGCTGCTGTTGTGACTCTTGCCAGGATTAATAAATCTGAAGCCATTTACATCCCCTTATAATGAAGAAAAGTACAATAGCCAAATCTGTGAGACACTTGGCTCAGGAGTTGAGGGAAAAAAATAGATGAGAAATGTGAGCTTGAATTATTGAGCCTGATACAGAGAAGAAAGGTTATTAGAGCTGGTGCCAGAGAGTATTTACTAATCTCTCATTCTGTGAAAACGGCCCCTCCTTTCCAGGATATATGTTCAGTGGAGCAGCAAGTTGGTGAGCTCTCGACTACACATGAAACCTGCATACCACACCTGAGCTGCTGTCTTTTCAGAGCTGTGTGCAGAATTTCCGCCAAGTTTCATAGGCAGTGAAATATAAAGGGGAATCAGAGCTGCCTGTCTCAGCTAAACAGGAATTCCAATCCAAACAACGCAGAAAGAGACTCAGTGAGAGCAGTGACATTTCTCTCTCCCTCTGTATACACAGAGCTCTAATACAGAGGTGAATTTGGAGGTTCCTCCTTAGGGGAAACAGGCATGGAATAGGCTGCTTATGATCTACTCTGGAGGCTTTTTGGAGACTTGCTTCCCAGCTGGCCAACAAATTATAGTTCCTCCATTGCTCTGTTTTTATTTAAAATGTCTGAATTTTCTACACATCATTCTGCATGAAACAACTGCAGCAGTTTTCAGTTCTATAAATTAATTTGTATCTTCCCCCTTCCACTATGCCATGGATGCATTGCAAAAGAGTCATCCTAGTGTGGTAGTAATAACATGGTATCAAGATCCTTTTTGTGTGGTATTTGACCAAATGCTTAGAAGTGCCTGTGTGCATCAATAAAACACCATGTCCAAATAATCTAGATACAGTCATATATATCACATGGATTGCTTTGTTGCAATGCTTTGCTAGTGTGCATAAGCACATCTAAGTGATCCAGTTTGGTGTAGTGGTTAAGAATGGTGGATTCTAATCAGGAGAACCGGGTTCAATTCCCCACTCCTCCTCTACATGAAGTCAGCTGGGTGACCTTGGGTCAGTCACAGCTCTCTCAGAGCTCTCTCAGCCCCACCTACCTCACAGGGTGTCTGTTGTCTGGAGAGAAAGGGAAGGTGACTGTAACCTGCTCTGATATTCCTTTGGGAATTGAAGAGCAGGGTATAAAACCAACTCTTCTTCATCTTATGACCCAGTTGGAACAACAGACAAATGAAAGGAAGAAACTGAAAGTTATGGCATACCCCCATTCCATGTAGGTTCCAGTTCATGAATTAATTTTAGAATTTTTTTCTAGCCAGATTCCAATTAAACAGGAATGAAATGCAGCACAGAATGAAATTTCAGAACAACAACAAAAAGGACAAAAATAGGGGACACCCATAATTTCTACTGAATTATTTTAATGGCCTTACTTCCATGAATATTCCACCACTTCAACAACTACTACTATACTACTACTACTATTTCTATGACTGCTGCTGCTATTATTTCTATTAATAGTACTGTTACTGCTGCTGCTACTTTTAGTCTTAATCAGACTTCCACACCAATAACAGACAAATTACTCACTGTGCAGTCAGTATTCAATGGAAAGAGAAATGCATCTGTTTTGCTTGTTTTACTTAAAGTATTCTTGTTATTTTGAAGCTATCCATCTAGCTTCTAATTTTGGCCGCCAATACTTCTGGGCATATATTGGAACCCATGAGGACTGGGGACTTCCATTTTTAAGAATGAATGCTGGGATGCTCAGCAACCTGAATGCCGCTTCCAACACTACCATCTGCAGTTTTCATAATTGTGTGCAGAATGGTAGAATACACATAGCTGCATTTTCTTACTGCTCATTCATTTGCTACATGAACGGGCTAGTAACTGCTTGACAAAGAAAGCTGGGTGAAAAGAGAAAATGAATGGGATGAAAACCAGCTGGGAGAAAGAGGAAGCGTATTTTCGGCAGCCCACTGCCCTCTGTTCTCCTACCCTTCTTGCAGTGTGGGCTTTGTTTCTATTTCTCTGTATACCAGGGGGATGCCGCTGAATACTGATGAGAAGACGCATGCTTCAGTTCCAGGCAATCGATTTTCTAGTAATTTTTGGGAGCCTTGAATACCTGACCCACAGTATTTCAGGGGCTGTTCATCAAGGCAGGGCAGAGGAGCAGATTATCCCGTGCCGTTATTATATTTTTTGGCAAGGGGTATCAAGGAACACCTGGGAAGATCTGACATTTAAATCTGTCGCATTCCTTTGGTTCTCTCTTGCCAGGTTTATCTACGCTGCCTTTTCTGGCTTTGTCAGTTTAGCTGTTCTGCTGATTTCTAGTGAATAATGGCTTTGCTCCTTTGAAATAGCAGACCACCTCAGTGAACAAAGACAAGGTTTTTTTCTTTTCAGCAAAATGATGGCTGAAGCTCAATGTGTATCTTCATGCATGATATCAGAGCATTTCTGCTGTGATTTGGGGGGGGTACAGCCCCCCAAATCTGCTTCATTTATACCGTATCTTTCTCTCCGTTCGGGGACCCAAAGCAGCTTATGTCATTCTCATCTCCTCCATTTTATCCTCACAACAAGCCTGTGAGGTAGGTTAGGCCGAGAGTGTATGAGTGGCCCAAGGTTACCCAGCAAGCTTCCATGGCACGAGTGGGGATTCAAACGTGGATCTCCCAGATCCTAGTCCAATACTATGCCATGCTGGTTCTGTATGGAGCATTTCATGTTTGCCCATTTATGCCATGCATGAGCTACTTCTGTTTTGCACATAGAGAAATATTGCATGCCGAGGTGGAGGCTAGGTTGAAACCTGGTCTGTGAAATACTAGATGACTGTGTGCAGGAACATTTTCTTAAATATAGGGGTGTGTGAAACAGTCCCCCAATGTTGCCTGAAATGGTACAGTCCAGGAAACCTTTAGTAGTTGATTCTACTCATCACGTTAACTGGCAACAACACTTTCTGAAAACAAGATAGAATATAAAAAATAGACTACTCAATTATCAAAAACAGGATTCTTGGAGAATAAGTGATTACCATTCAGATATGGTGTTTATTGGAATAACTCTGCCGAAACATGTTCAGTGAATTATTTTTGATTCCAGATGCAATTGAATTTTTTGTGTGTATGTGATATAGGACTTTTTGATGAAGACTCATGTCCCCATGAAATTATTAAGGGAGAGCGTATGGAGGCTTTGAACGAGAATCCTTTCCTCCAATAACCTGTTGAAACTTATTAGAATTAAAATCTAAAAGTAGCGGAAATTACTTGTTATATTTAACTGATTTGAACAGGTGATGGGAAATGTATTTGGCTGATGCTAGATTGTTGCTTTTTAAATCTTGCCTGCACCACTACTGCTATTCCGTTAGGCTGGATCCGACTGGAGATTTCCATGTGTTCCAGAGCTCTTGTGCAAGAGGCAATGTACTAAAAAAGTTATGCTGGTACTTTATGGTAAATTCAGTTGATTGCATCCCAGCTTGGATTTCTGTTTACACGAGACATGTGCCATCAGTTACTGGCTGTAGGTCTTTGCTGCAGTATATCTAGCATGATTACTTGTACAAATGGGACTGTGCTCATGGAACTTGTGTTTCTGTTCGCACACTGCTGGATCAATCCCACTCCATTATTATTATTATTATGGGTTTCAAGAATGATGCAAGAAAAGAAAATACATGTTAGATGTGTTCTGCAAAGAATCATGTAAGGGGGTCTGTCCTAACCAGAGCCATGCCAAGTTGCTTCAAAATCTTGCTTTAGTCAAACTCATAGACACTGTGAGCTGAGTGGCAGAGCATCTTCTCTGCACACAGAAGGCCTCAGGTTCAATCCCTGACATGTCTACTTAAAGGCTCAAGTCGTATGTGATGTAAAAGACTTGTACTTGAGGCTTCTGAAGAAGTGAGCAGTGACTCATGAAAGCTCATACCCTGCCACAAATTTGTTAGTCTTCAAGGTGTTACTGGATTCTTGCTGTAGACTCCAGGGTCCAAGTAGACCCTGGAGTGCCACCATCAGTCACAGGAGACAAAGCTGATTGTGGTAGACCAATGGTCTGGCACACTATAACACACCTTCATGTGACCATGCTGTTATAGCACCTTGTGGTGCAAGGCTGTTGATGAGGGAGCAGCACTAGGACAGTCCAGGGATAACATTGTCTGAGACTACACAGTGCAACCTTAAGCAGAGTTAAGCCTTAAGCAGGTTGATTTCATTGGACTTAGAAGAGTATGTCTCAGCTGTTGGCAGCTTACAAGCTGTATGACTCTATAATGCTGTGCTGTCATCACCAGGGCTTCCATCATAGACCCCAGATGTTATCCAGGAAGGGCACCAATTCTGCAGTTCAGTAGCAACTGCTGCTGGTAGCTCTAGAGAAGCACCAGGTGAGTTGTCCTCATCTTTGTCCCTGAGCGCTCTTCTGAAACTCCCTGGTGAAGAAGTGGGAAGGGGCTGTGACTCAGTGGTACAGCATCTGTTTGGCATGTAGAGGGTCCCAGGTTCAGTCTCCAGTGTTTCCAGTAAAGGATGTGAAAGACCTCTGCCCGAGATCCTGGAGAGCTGCTACCAGCTAGAGTAGACAATGCTTACCATGACTGACCAACAGTCTGACTCAGTATGAGGCAGCTCTGTGTGTTTCCGTGTCTGTGTAAGAAGCATTTGATCGACTGGCTTGGAAGTGCGCAGTATCCATTACCCCATAGTGTATGAAACATTTCTTCAAGAATTATTCATCCTACATGGAATTATTTATTCATGGATATGAATCTTCTCCGGATATTGCCTAACCTAATTCCTTTTGGGTTTCCAATTTTTGAAAAAAATAAATCAATAACACAACCTGCTAACAAAGAAAACCTGAAGGTATCAAACTAGAGAAGCTATTGTGATTCTTCCTACGTTCATTATTAATGATTATATCTTGAATAATTTAATGTGGGCTTGGATAGTTGAAGTCCCATTACTGTTGAAGAGATGAAGATTTGGGGGTATTAGCTGATACCTTGAGTCATACACTCAGTGAACCATTGTCAGTTCAATTTTAAAAAGTGGGAATAGAGTATATGAATCTACTAAGCTGGATGGCTTCATTGGCTTCTGATGCAAGGAATGTGGTTTCAGGTTCTGTGCAGATATGAATCTCAGGGGCAAAGGAGATGGATGAGGATTTTCTGTTTTGCCTTCACAGCTGCATTCATGTTGGCTTCAAAGTAGCCACCAGACAGTCTTCTGCCCTTTTTGTCCATTAGGGTTGTTGTGAGAATAAAATGGAGGAGAGGAGAACACTGTAAGCTGCTTTGGGTTCCCACTGAGGAGAAAGGTAGGGTACAATTTAAATAATTTATGTCACAGAAGTTGGTAATCTAGGATATCAGTGACCAGGATCTCCCATGGTTTATTAACAAACTGCACTGAGGAGCGTCCTGATTTACATTGTCTCATGCTTTGGGACGTTAGCTATGACCGGGCTCTTTTTGTAGCAGGAACTCCTTTGCCTATTAGGCGACACACCCCTAAATGTAGCCAATCCTCCAAGAGCTTAAAGTAGCCCCTGTAAGAAGAGCTCTGTAAACTCTTGGAGGATTGGCTACATTAGGGGTGTGTCGCCTAATATGCAAAGGAGTTCCTGCTACAAAAAGAGCCCTGGCTATGACATTGTCTCATGTCAATATCACACAAATTTTACCTCCTAAAAATGCATGGCAAATCCTCCCGTATATATAATTCTGTCTTGGTCATGGACTCCCCTGAACATTCCAACAGGCTCCAAAATCAGATCTCTCCCTGATCTGTCATTCAGAGGGTCTCCCTATTCACTGGCTGCTTTGCCTGAGTCCTGCCTCCAACATTCTAAACAGTTTGCTGTTCCTTTTTTCCCCACAGCCAGTCAGAACACAGAGGTCATTTGCATATGTGGCCTGACTGGCCTTTGCCTCTAACATTCTAAACAGTTTGCTGTTGCTGTTCTGAGGTAAAATACATTTCCCGTTAGTGCCTGTTGGGGAAAACCATTGTTGCCAATCTCCAGGTGAGGGATGAAGATCACTCAGAATTACCACTGCTTTCCAGATGGCAGAGATCAGTTCCCCTGCTGAGATGCCTGGCCAATGTGACATAGCAGTCAGGGCTTCAGAGCACGGTAGAGGCTGCAGGTAGTGGGGGGGTGGAAAGCTGAAGAGTGAGGAGAAAATAAAGGTAGGTTGATGATTGGCTGGGAAGGAGATAGGGTTGCCAACTCCAGCTAGGAAATTCCTGGAGATTTGAGGGATGGAGCTAGGAGAAGGTGAGGTTTTAGGAGGGGTGGGACCTCAGACAGGTACAATGCCTCCAAACCAGCCAGTCCCTCCCAGGGAACCATTGTTGCCAATCTCCAGGTGAGAGCTGGAGATCACTCAGAATTACAATTGCTCTCCAGGAGGGAGGGGGAGAAGATGGAAAACTGAAGTCAGAGGGACAGATCAAGGTAGATTGTTGTTTGACTGTGAAGGAGATAGGGTTGCCAACTCCAGGTTGGAAAATTCCTGGAGGTTTGAGGGGTGGAGCCTGGAGAGGGTGGGGTTTCAGGAGGGGTGGGACCTCCCAGATACAATGCCATAGACTCCACCCTCCAAACCAGCCATTCCCTCATGGGAACCATTGTTGCCAGTCTCCAGGTGAGGGCTGGAGATCACTCAGAATTACAACTGTTCTTCAGGTAGCAGAGATCAGTTCTTCTGGAGAAAATGGTGGACTCTGTGTCATTATACCCTGCTGAGGTCACCACAGCAAATTGACACTGAGTGCCCAGGACCGGGTCACCCACCCAGAGCCTCTTTCTAGAGCTCGTATTTATTTCCACAACGGGCCTTATTCCTAGTTGTTCTGTAAAACACAACTTGTAATAGGGAAAAAATAAAGGCTGTCTGTCCCAGCAACCCAAAGTAAGTGTAAGTGGCACTAACGGCATGGTCCCCAGAGAAGCCCAGTGCTCAAGTGTGAAAAGAGCACCTTAGGGCTTTGGTTACCTCTCCCTTTTTCATTCCAAGTACCACTGCAAAATTATTTGCAGCTTCACTGTGACTTCCGCTGCTTCACTGTGTCTTCTGAAAAATCCTATCTGCCACCAAGGAGCTCGTGGATTTCTCCCCAGCCTATCTGTGTCATCTTCTCAACAATCCCATCAGGTCATTAGGCTGAAAGTGTGTCACAAGACCCAGATTATCCAATTAATGTCACTTTAGGATGGTCATTTGCACCTAGTCCCAGCGCTCAGCTATAACTACAGCACCACATACAGTCCCTACTATTTTGTTTTTTGGGAATGATAGGAGACAGAGACCGGAACCAGCAGGAACAGTAATTTACAAACTAGGATGGCCAGCTCCAGGTTAAGAAATTCCTAGAGAACAAATCAGTCAATCCTAAAAGAAATCAACCCTGACTGTTCCCTGGAAGGCCAGATTCTGGAGCTGAAGCTCGAATACTTTGGCCACCAAATGAGAAGGGAGCACTCACTGGAGAAGACCCTGATGCTGGGAAAGATTAAAGGTGAAAGAGAAAGAGGACAGCAAAGGATGAGATAGTTAGTGTTATCAATGCAATGAACATGAAGTTAAGCAAATTCTGGAGCACGACAGAAGACAGAAGGGCCTGGCATGATGTGGTCCATGGGGTCGCGAAGAGTCGGACTTGACTGAACAACAATAACAGAGATTTTGGGATGCTGCCTTGGGGAGGGTGAGGTCTAGGGAAAGGAGGGACCTCAGCAGGGTATAATACCATAGAGTCTCCTGTCCAAAGCCACCATTTCTCCAGAAGAACTGATCTCTGTATTCCTGTGTTCAGTTGTAATTCTGGGAAATCTCTGTTCCCCACCTGGAGCTAGGCAACCCTACTTAGGACAATATCATTATTCAGGGGTTTGGGGTTTTTTTGAACCACAAAAAAACCCAGTGTTCGTTTTTTAACAGTCCTGCTATCTGTTCATGTGTTTCACAGAATGACTGAAGGTGTGAACTCCTGGCCTTAGTGTGGCTTACCAAAATGACTTTAGAGGCAACACACCAGTATCCATTCGATACTATTTGACTGCTGATTGCTTCTCCGTTAGTATGTGATACAAATTAAATCAACATGCCAGGAAAAAAAGAGAGCAACCCATTAATAATTATCTCATTTGGATGTGCTGCGCAGCAAGCTGTGCGAAGCATGAGGTTTAGCTACCCCTACTATTTCAAAAAAATGGCTCCTTCAATAAAAAATAGCAAAATTCAATATTCTCCCAAATGTTAAATGAAGTATGAGACGTCCTCCATCCCTCTCTTTGTTGTGCATTATGTTCTAAAGTAAGGCACCATAATGAGTGCAGTTTATTACACAACCATCATTATTGACTTCTTCCCCCCAGCCATGCATCAGAAGTTCGAGAATCAGATGCCTTTCTCGCTAGCTTTAGAGTATTACCAGGCTTAGTCAAAAGCTTCTCTGTCAGCATCTCTCTCCATGTGATTCCCATCAGGTTATGTATCACCAAATGAACTGTTGATGTAATAATGCAGCCATCTCATTTGGATTTGATCTATCATTAACGGAGCATCACCCTGTCAAGTTGCAGTGTTTTATGCATTTTGATAGGCAATACTAGTCTAATTTAACAACAAAAAGGTTTTATTTTGTTTCATCGCAAATAAATACAAATTGCTGCTCTGCCCTTGCATTCTCATTCTAATGTTCAGGTAAAAAAAATCAACATGATTAGCTTACAAATAAATCTAGGCCCATATCCAGGATTCTGTGGCTTGTGGGGCAATTTTTTTTCCTGTTGGGGCTGAAGTTCCCAGTGCAGAAAGAAAAGCCATAATTTTGAGGATTATGACTCAGCTACTCTTCACTCTCTCTCTGAGTCTTTTCAAGCTGTCTATTCTACATAGTTGTTCTTATGCTAGCAATCACCCTTAGCCTATTAACCATTTAATCAAAAGAAAGCTGTTCCCAGGATAGATCTCTAAATTGCAAGCTGTCAACCACTTTAGATGACAGTTCTCAGCTGCTGCAAGTTAATCACTTCTGCCAGCTTAAGCAACAATTCTAACAATAACCCGGCAGGTGGGGGTGATGACTTCTGTAGTCAAGGAAGCTAACACTTTGGCAGAAAAACTCTCTTAAAGGAGACCAGTTTCTTGAGACAGAATTAGTAGGTATCCTACTCCAACCCCCTTGCTCAGTGCAGGAATTAGTCAACTACAGCACCCCACTCTGCTTAAAGGAGCATACGCCTTTAAAAATGTTTTTAAATGATGGAAAAAAGCATTTACAGGAGAAATTCTTGTGGTGCTGTGCCTTTAAGGAAAGAGGCGGAGCCCCCACAATCCCCACCATAGCTATGGGCCTGAATAAATCTATCAAAGTGAGCCAGTATAGTATAGTTCTTAGAGTGCCAGACTAGGATCTGGTAGACCTGGGTTTGAATCCCCACTCTGCCATGGAAGCTTCCTGGATGATCTTAGGCAAATCATATGCTCTCAGCCTAACTTACCTCACATGACTATGGTGATGATCAAATGAAAGAAAGGAGAGTGCTGTAAGCCATTGTGGGTCTCCATTGGGGAGAAAGATAGGATGTAAATGAAGTAAGTGAATTAAATTAAAAAGAAACATATTTTGAGGGGGGGAAATTAAATTAAAATAATGTAGGGCCACCATCTGTTCTTTTAATATCTCTACATCCCTAGCCACAATAAAACCTCTTAACTGATAATATATATAAACACACTAAAACTCAGGCATGTGATAATCATCTGAGTATCCACAAAGAGATTGAGTTCAAAATTTCACTCAGACTGCAATATGTTCTTATGTACAGTTTTGGGTTTGGTTTGGGGTTTTCTGCTCTCAGTTTTCTAAATTCATCTGTATTGTGCTCCAGTGGTGTAGTTTTTATAAGTAATTGTCAGTTATATGATGTATGTCATTTATACATCTATGCACACACATTACTGGGGGACCTATGAAGATACACAGCGTAGGTGCATCCCATTTCCCCCTCCCCTGTTGGCCTCTGGGGTTTCTTCTCCCTAGGGTTTGTGATTCAGCAGGAAGAAAATCACTACCAGTGACCAGAATAGCTTTCTGTATCGGATCAGGAGCTTAACAACAGGACAAGACAATTACTCTAACTGCAGCCTGGTGGGAGTACGTGCCTACAGCTATCCACATGTTTGGAAATTTATCAATGGATTTTAAGTACACATATAATGGAGACCCAGAGGTAGATCAGAAGGAAATCATGCAACACGGCTGGGAAGTAGAGCTAAACCATTCAGTATTATTGCTCTGCCAGAACGCAATCTATTCCATATCACATGCTTTCCCATCTTTAGATTTAGCTTGGAGAATTTAGAATACGAACACTGGCATTTCCACAAGGGCCACTGGCCACAGTTTTCAGTTCACATCTGCTTTGCTGATAAAACATCAATGCACACAATCATACCCAGAGTTGTTTTGGGTTTTTTTAAAGTAATATGTATATTCATTAATGAGCAATGTTTACATGTAAGAGGGAAAAGCAATTTAGCTTAAAACTGCAACAAACTGTATGCTCACTCAAGGTCCACAGGTTAAAAATAATAATGGATAAATCATCAACCCATCCCTACAGTACAGTAGCGGACCTTAAAAGCCTGTGCAAAGTTATTCATGTTGAATCCCTTTCCATGTGTCACAGGTGCATAAGCAAAATCACAGACAGATACGCATCAGGGGAACACACCTTAAAAAGCACATGTTTGCTCAGAGCTGTGAGGAAGTAGAAAGGAAAGAGCGCAGAGGAAGAGCGCACAGAGCCACACAAAAGGAGTGATAAGCTTCCCCTCTACTTCCATTTCCCCTGGTGAAAGTGGGGTGGAATGGAAACTGGAAGCTCCCTCCCCCCCTTGCAGCACTCCCTTTCTGTCCTGAGAGAATGGTTGCTGTTTAAAGAGAGTTCCTCCAGTGCACGTCTGATTGTGAGTCTGGTTGTGCACCTTTGATCTGGCACATGTTGGACATATCGTGTAGCTTGGCTCTTAATCTGGAGCAATCCTGCATAGGGCTGAAAATCAGGTAATTCTGAACCCCAGATTCGGACCAAACATTTGGAGGCAAAATTTCATAATCATCCATGGTAGAAAGTGATGAATTTGTATGTAGTCTCCCCACACACACACATAGTTACTCATTCTCTGCCATTTGTCTAGTGAGACCACTGATCCATGGTGAGGAAATGACATTAAAAAGCTTAATCAGAGTGATTAAATTATCCTTTTATTAGAGCGTTTGCAATCATGTTTAAAAATGAGTAGAGAGAAAAAAATGGAGCAATAAATTCTGAAATGGTTTTTTATTTTTTTTTATTTCTTGGACATCATCTGTGAATATTTTACTCCACTTTACAAAGAGTTATAAATGTAAAACCCTCCAGGGAAATAGGTTTCATTTGCAAGGACAAGACCCCATTAAAAAAAATTAATGTAGTCGAAAAACCAAGCCATGAAAAACCAAGGAATTTCTACAGACATTTTGGAACAAATATTTACTTACCTGAAGATTAATCCTGCCTCGCTGGACAACGATCATTAGAGCCAAGAGGAGAAAATAATTCTGTATCTTGAACATTGTTGTTTTCCCCCCCATTTTACTAAGCGATTAAACATACAGCATAAATCACTGAACTCTTCTTTCTCTTATGTTGCAATATCGTTGAATCATAGAATCATAGCTAGCATGGTGTCATGGTGGACTAGGTTTGGGAGAACTGAGTTCAGATCCCTATTCTGCCATGGAAGATTGCTGGGTGACTTTGGGCCAGTTGCACTCCCCCAGGCTGGTTGTTGTGAGGATAAAATGGGGGAGGGATAATGTTGCAAACTTCTTGGTTCCCCATTAAGAAGAAAAGCAGGTTACACATGTTTACATAAATAAAACAATTACCGTTAAAATAAGGATTATTGTCTGACCTGATCCCTTACAGTGCCATTAGGGTCTGTAGACTCCACAGAGTCAAGTTGAATATGATGTACTATGAACTTTAGGCAGCAAATTTCAGAAGGTGTGCCATTTCCAGCTTTTCAGCCTCCACTTCTTTGTTCATTCCCCTCCCTTTGCACACACTTCTGATCTAAATCAAAGTCTTGGGTGGGAGTTTTGAGTGTGGTGACAATATGTAATCAGCATTGTTCCAACTCCATGATGTAACTTCCAGAGAGAATGCTCTAAGATTCCTCCCAAATTCTATGGTTTTACCATATATTTTACTGTAGGGTTCTGGATGAAACCTAGAGCATTGACCCAAGCAGTGATGTCACTTCCATGCTCACTCTGGAAGTGACATTGCAGCTCTGGCCCTAGGGATGGGCACCCAGATATTTCCAGGCCAAAAATATACCCCCAAATACCTTATTGGTATTATTTGGGTATATCCTAGTCAGCCAAAATGGTATTTGGGATTCTAGAATTCCAGATACTAATTCTCCCAAAATCCTGAAAATATTCAGGAATATTCGGGCATCCGTTTTAAGGCTTCCAGGCCTGTTTTTTCTTTAATTTCTCAGGGTTTCCTCTCAAAGGGAGAGAGGGAATAGGATCAGATGATAGAATACTTGAACAGTCTTCACAATCATGGCAATTCTCACATCCCTCCATAGCTCTGAGGATTAAAAAAACAGGCCCACCTACAGCTTAACTTCATTTCAGAACTAGATTTTTGGGTATGTTCTCAGTGTTCTGGTCCACTTTGGATGCTCCTCTTGCCTGCCTGGGAAGACTACTGGGAATAATTGTAAAATATTATTTCAAGCATTTCTGTTTTGTTTTTTGCTGGGGGAGGTGTAGTGGGATGGTAGAGGTGACCTTTTTCTGGTTCATTATTTAAAAAAAATATTTCCCTGTGGTTTTGTATGGTGTTGTTTTCAAAATGATTTAAAAGGCTTGTGTTGTGTTGGACTTCTTTTAGAATATAACTGCTTCACCATTTTAATTTTAAAGGGTTTGTGTTTTGGGGTGCTGGGGGGGGTTCCAAGTTTTAAAAAGTTTACTTTTTGCATTGTTCTGGTTTTACAGGTGAAAAATCCCCCTCCCATTTTGCTACCACTGTTGTATGACACAGGACAGGGGGCCCACGGGTCCAGCTTTGGCAGGAAATCTGGCACTAGGGTTGCCAAGTCTTTTCTGGCCTCTGGCAGGGGATGGAGGTAGAGTTGCCAGCTTCAGATTGGGAAACTCCTGGAGATTTGGGGATGGAGCCTGGGAAGGACAAGGACCTCAGTGGGACACAATGCCATAGAGCCCCACCTCTAAAGCATCCATGTTCTCCAGGAAACTGATCATTGCAGTCTGGAGATGAGCTGTAATTCCAGGGACTCCCCAGCAGTGTTCCCTCTAAGCTGAGTCAGTGTGAACTAGCTCACAGTTTTTTAGCCTCCAGCTCAGACATTTTTGTCTTAGCTCAGGAAGGATGGGTCCAGAGCAAACTAATTTACGCAGTAGCCAAATTGCTCATTTACAACTTTAATGCAAGTAGCTCACAAAGTAGAATTTTTGCTCACAAGACTCTGCAGCTTAGAGGAAGCATTGCTCCCCAGGTCCCACCTGGAGGCTGGCATCCCTATATGGCACCCCTATATGAGAGCCATTCTAATGTTCACTTCAGAGTCAGAACTATTTCAGGCCTGAACTAGCATTATAAATCATGCCACATTGATGCGACCCCTTATACACTGCCAAAATTATCTCTGCAAAACACCTGAATCACCCTACCTTCACAGCTGCTTCCAGAGGTTTAGACAATGATATGTAAAACCTGGTGTCCTCCACATTTTGGTGAACAATGACTCTGAAGCTCCTGATCATCTCATTCAGTGGTTTTATACACAGACTAAAGAGCACTGGGGTTAGAATGGATTCTTGGGGCACCCCATACAACAAGTCCCAGCTGATTCTGCCCTTCCTATGGAAACCCTTTGCTTCCCAACAACATGAGTGAAACCAACGGAGGAATGTCCCTTTTAACTCCAAACATTGATTGCAGTTGATCCACCAAATATCATAATCAATGGCTTCAGATGCTGCTGATAGGTCTAGCAATACCAGCAGTGATGGATTGCCCTTTTGAACCACAGCTGGAGATAATCCACCATGGCCAGTAGGGCTGTTTTAGTCTTGGAACCTGGCCTGATGCTGGATTGAAATGTATCAAAGGCAAATGTCTCATCCAGAAATGCCTGCTGCTGTTTTGCTACTCAGTCACCTTGTCCATAAAAGGTTCATAGGACAAAGTCTAAATCCTTCTTAAGAAGCACTTACTAAACTGTGAAGGAAACTCCCCTTGAAGGAGAGACATATTAATAATCTTCCCCAAAGGAAGTGTCACTTTCTCCTGGCATGAATTTAACAGCCAGGACAAACTGGAATAGTTTCTAAAATGTGGCCTTCACTGGAATATGGGTTGAGAGTATCTTGCTAAATGAGGCAATGGCTGATGATACCTCTCTTTTCTGAATTGAGAAGAACTGTGGTTGTAACAGAATGCAGAGAGTATGGCATGCCCAGTTTTTGCATTGATCAACAGCTGCTCCATAATCCTTCAAATGAATCATAGGTTGTGGTATTGAAGAGAAAGGAGGCTGTCCCCAAGCACACTTCACTTTGCTACTGAAGACTTTTCTGGAGGATATTTTTGGGTAGAAGTGAGTACTGGATATGGTGCCACTACTGATGAGGCCTTCCTGTTCTTGTAATTTTACCACTTCATTTTAATCTTTTCTGTGTGTAACTCAAAACATTTTGTGTAAGGTTTTGTTTCCCAGTAAATTTATGCAACATTTACCATTATTTTAACTTCAGTTACATATAAATAGGAAACATTAAAAGGGTAAAATGTCCTGAAGAACCAAACCGACCAGGAAAATTGCAACAGAAATGGGTGAAGCAAAACCTCATCATGCTACAAGGGTCAAGCCACCTCAAATAAAATATTGTCAAAATATATATTTATTATATGGTGTACACAATGGAAAAGATCAAAAACGTAAGGTCTGAATAGCAGACTACATAGAACATCAACACGAGCTTTACATAAGCTATAGTAATTTCACATATAATTGATGATATCACATACACAGTTGATGAATATATCAAATGACCAACATGACTAGACATGTTTTGACCTCCAGGGCCTTCCTCAGTGGTCAATAATATATGCTATTTCAAAAAGACACACATTCAGAAGTTAATATATAATTCCAGATCAGGTATTGCTTTCTGAAAGTACAGCCAAAAGGGTGGGGGAAATTGTTATAATAAACATAAGTATCATAAATACTATTGAATTTTTTTGAAAATTTCTGCAGTAAATAAAAAGCATTTCTACTGCTTATGTTGTGCAGTTGCTGAAAGTTTATAAAGCAGGCCACGGATCCCTTCTCATGGCAGCTGCACTCACACAACAAAATCTTCAACATTGTTACCATCTAAAAAACAGACATTATATTGAAGCTAAAATTTATAGACATATAAATATGCAAATGAACATTTAAGTCTAAAAATAATTATATTCAAAATCAACCTGGTATATAAATAATTAGATTTGCACACTAGCCTGGTATAAAATTTTAAGTGCCTCTGGATGTGTGCGTCATCAACCAAAAGTTGCAATAAAGTGACACATTTGTCATGCTACAGTTAGCTATATGCTCAAGCTAAAGGGTGATGAAATACTTCCCTTGTGTTGTGTAATACAGCTCCTAGTGGAGGGAGGGAAAAGTAAAAGGGAGTGGGGTGGGGGGAGGAAAGAGAAAGGGAGGGGGAAGGGGGCTGAGGATCAGCACTGTTAAACAAAGAACAGCAGGCACATAGTCATTCTCATTCAAAAAACAGCAGGTCCACTCCACTTCTTCATTCAGTCCCATAGTTGTTAACTTCTGGAGATGATGTATACAGAATACTTCTCTTTTCTATAGGGGTTTAAGCAGGCCTGTAAATGAAGTCTGGACAACTTCCACAACCCAAGATTGCAACTACTTCTCAGTGTGGCTGGAGGTAAGAATGTGGTTGACAAGCGAAGCATTCAGGTGTGGGTGGTGTTGTTTTTAATCTAATGCAGCTCTTATGCTGACAGATTCTTACCTTGACAGGTCTGGTAGTCATTCCCACATGTATCAAGTTACAAGGGCACTGAACAACATTAGAGTTAAATTACAAAATGAACTGATGGAGAAAGTTCTAGTGTTGGATAAATTTTGAAACGTTTACCTAGTCGCTGCACAAGCATATACTACACAGTGGCCACATGGGAAAAAATACCTTTCGGTGCTGTCCTCCCACTCTTGGAGCTGTTGTCCTTCAGCTCTGGAAGCCTGCTTTTTACTAGCATGTCATGGAGGTTTTTCACTCTTTTTAGCCATAAATAGGGGAGGATTTTGGCACCTGGGGATATTAGATAGAAGATTCCTCTCTCTCTCTCTCTCTCTCTCTCTCTCTCTCTCTCTCTCTCTCTCTTCTCTCTCTCTCTCTCTATATATATATATATATTTGGCTGAACTGGTTTGTATGTGCTATTATAAGTTAAAGGAACATACCCTCAGAATGATTACATTTGAGGAAGGAATATTCCAATAATCTGTTCAGCCAGAAAGTCACTTCAATACACATACGTTGTTGCTTTTTCTTCCTACAATTTCACAAATATTTAAATTGTTTTAGGTTCCCTCCAAATGGCTCAGATGTTTTCTTCAAAGAGGAACCACTACATTTAACTAAGGTTTCACAACAGACAACATTCAGAAGCAGCTAGTGTTGTTCCGAAAAGGGGAATTTCTTTTGCCAAAATTCACTTTTTAAAAGATATAGTCATTGATTACTATGATACCTCAGTCCACTTCCCTCCATCAGAGGCAAGATTTCCCTCCATTTTTCTTTCCCTTTTGTGACTGAGCCACCCTAATTATTTGTTTTCTTATTTTATAAAGACTCCTGGCTCACAGTATAGTACTTTGGCTGTTTGCTTAGCCCAGGAACCTGAGGGAAGGAATGGGAGCCCCTTTTAACTTATACAACTTAAATGGCACTCAATAAGTTTTTATATTTCAAATGAACAAAATATTTTATTCAATATAGGCCCCGGTCATACGGGCCAGAAAAAGCAGGGGGGAGGTGTGGCTCTTCGCCCCGGATCAAAATAAGGTACGGTAGCCCAATCACATGGGCCACTGGTTTGCCACATTCCAGCTCCAAGTGCTGATCACACCGGGCTGCTGCAGCACGGCAAAAAAGTGGCGCAGCAGAGCACGCAAGCCATGCTGGTGTAAGGCACGCATGCGCTGGGGGGGCGCTGTTGGCATCTTGTGTATGTGCATGTGCCATTTGGCATTGGTGCACATCCCATGGAAACTTACAACATCTGGAAACCCTGGGACATGGGCAGGCATTGGATGCCACAGGATACTGGCGGTCCCGCAATCAGACGCCGGCCTTTGCCCCAGAGTTTCTGGAAACTAGTGCTTCATCCCTGATAGTTTTTTACTCCACATCTTTGGAGGGAAGCCGTGGGTTGGCCACGGGAGTGCTACGCCTCCCAGATGTGCCTGTGTGATCATGCACGGAAACTCCGCAGGGCTACTGTGCCTTCAGTGGGGCAAATGCTCCATGTGAAAGGGGCCATAGAGGAGAAAGGTTGGTGAAATCAGGGGGGAAATTTCTGAGGTAACTCAGTATAGATACTCTGAGGTAAAATCAGTACGTGCACAGACTTTAGTTCTTATGTTTCAAGCTAATGAGAGTTTCTTAAGCTATTAACAGCTACTTGAAAGGCTTTTGTTCCAGTATCTGCCCAAACACTCTAAGGCTGAGTTCAGACTGGCAATTTGCCCTGCTATAGCCCCATTTCAGCAACGTTTTAAAAGCAGATTAAAGAGGGCATTCACACAGGCACATCTGCCTGGTGTTCCCCACCATAGGCAACCCATGCTGTTCCACTTTGCTCCCACATTTAATAGATACCTCAAAAAAGTAGTAGCAAATCCTTGAAGAGTACCTTTATGCCACATTTGTCCGCTTCCCAGCAGTGTGAATGCTATGTGGAAAAGCCAGGAGGGAGCAGTGATATGATTGGCTGTGCTCCGCTCTACCGCCCAATATGGTGCCGGCACAGCGGGATCCTCCCCAGATCAGCTGGATGCCTATGTGTGTATGGGTGCATGAGCGCTCATGTGCTCATGTGCTCATGCACTCATACACACATAGGCATCCAGCTGATTTACCAGGAAAAAGCCATTTACAACCGCTAGCAGTCTGAACGCTCCTGCACGCCTCCTCCTGGTATGCTCCCGCATCAGTCCGAGCTGTGTGACTGGGAAAACCCGGAACAGTTTATTCTGGGGCTTTTTTGCCATGACTGGCTCCTGCTGCAAATTACCAGTCTGTCCTCAGCCTAATACACTTTATTTTAGTATTCTCTGACTCTTCTGGTTTCCAGAAGGCTGGCACACTCTTTCCAGTACCCAAACCCCTTCACTTGAAAGACCAGTACTCATCTTGAGTTTTTAACTGACTCTTAAAGTCTGTAAAGGCAATTTCTAACCACACCAGGCCAGGGATCTCTGCAGTCTTCAGAGCTAACTGTTTGACTGGATGGGGAAATTCTCTTCTCACTTGAAGATCTATCCCCATTCCTTGGCCTGAAGGGGAGTCTAAATACTCACTAGTCCTTGCCAACTTTCCCCAGATCTCCTGTCTGTGTTAAATTGCTCTCGGACAGGACTGAATTCCCAATGAATTCTCCTCCTCAGCATTTAGCTCTAAAGTCTCTCTCTGTTCAGCAGATGCTAACCTATCAGATTTCTTGGAGCAGCCTGTCACTCAAGGCTCTCTGTTTCTGTGAAGAATTAACCCTTCACAGTCCTTTAGCTATTTGTAAAGCACTTCTGAGCTTTTAAAAGTGCAGTCTGTCACTTTTCTTTTGTTTTTCTCTTTCAAAAGAGGATTCCTATTTGATTTCTTTTTGTGAAGAAATCAATGCGTACCTTTTGTAACTTCAGCCCTTGTAGCTGTTGTGTTACACATCACAGGGTGGTGCTCTAGCAGCAGGACAAGAAGGTCTGGAAATACATGGCCAGCCTTTGAGCATGTAGATGATAAAATTCTGACATTGTGGAGAACCTCCATTGCTGCCCCTCCTCTCTACAAATTTATCTTTGGTTAAAATGGAATTGAATGGAAACAGTTTCCAAATTCCTAAGAAAATGAAAAGAAATGGACTGCTAGATTTCAGGGAGAAACTGGGTAAAAAGGAACCTGAGAATTTCTCCTAGCAATGCTAGTGGCAACTCAAGAAGAGCCCTTCCTGAGACTCCTTAACTCACTAGTTGTGTTCATATATGTGTATGTTTATCATTTGCTGACTGCAGGTGTAAAACAGATACAAAAGGGATATGCATACCAATATAGTACATATGTATTTTAGAACGCATCAGACTATGAAATGAATCACTGTGCTTCAGAGTTGCTTTGGTGGTGGTGAAAGTGCTGCCAAGTTGCGGCTGACTTGCAGCAATGCTGTAGGGTTTTCAAGGCAAGAGATGTTCACAGGTGGTATCTCATTGCTAGCCTCTTCTTACTGGCCCTGGACTTCCTTGGCCATCTCCTATGCAGGCTGATCCTGCTTAGTTTCTGAGATCTGACGAGATCAGGCTAGCCTGGCCAGCCACCTCAGGGATAAATAAAGCAGCGCTCTGAACTGATTGATACATCTCAGCAGCGACATAGATACACTATCTCTCTCCTCTTCCATAATGAAATTTAAGTGGCATACATTAAGTTCTTAGGAGGTCTCTCATGCAGTTACTGGCCAGGCCCTGTTTTGCTTCACTTCAGCAAGGCTGTTGTATCCTTGGGACCTAACATGACAACTGTTAATAATATGTAATGAAGTCCTTAAAAAACACAGGGGAAGGTGCCATCTTCAAAGAGACATTTCATCTTGTTAGAATGCTTATTCAGTCCTGCTGTGACCTGTTTGTGCTTTGTCTACCCCCCTCCAATGATTCTTTTTTTTCATCTGAATGATTTTATTCATATTCATATATGGGCAACTTAGTTGATTAATTAATTGATTCATCAGTTAAGCCTCATACAAATAATTGCCTAAGAGGTCTTCAAGGGAACAGTCCTATTTGTGTGTGTGTGTGTGTAAATGCAATTGATCCAGACTGTGCTGCAAATAAAAAAGCACATTACAAAAGCAACTCTTTTGAAATAAAAATTGACATAATGTAAGTGGTTTAAACTCCTTTAAGATATTATACACAATTTCAGGTTAGATTATACACAGACCGAAAATTAAATCAAATTATATTATGTATTCTTAATTTTCTTCAGAGAATCAAGGATTGGTGAAGTGTAAAACTCTAATTAATTGTGTCTTATGCAAATAGATTTTAAATTAAAATACCTCTAGTTTAATGCTATCATCTCTCCAATTTTCTTGCAACTTCATATTACAGAATAAGCTAACCACACATGTAGCTCAGAGAGTTGTAGACATCATAGTCATTTTGCTAATAAAGTGATATGCTTGTAATTCATTCCAGAATTATCTTTTCTGGGACAGCAATGGATTCTGGATTGTGTGAGCCAAAAAAAGTGCATTGAAAAAAGTTTCTATGATGCAAAGAAGTGAAAGAAATTTGCCCCCTCCCCCAATCCTAGTTTGTAGCAGATTGCAGGAGTTTCTGTAATTTTTACTCAGGTAGAAAGTAATTCTATAATTCATTTAAAGCAAAGAGGACTATTGGAGTAGACTATAAGTTGGAGGCTTTCCCATACTTTGGACTGAAGGTGAAAGCCATATGTCAAAACCAAGGTTGCCATCTCTGGATTGGGAAATTCTTAGAGATTTGGGGAGTGCTGCCTGGGAAGGGGGAAGTTTGGCAAGGGGAAGGAACTTAGCGGGGATGTTACACCACACAGTTAGCCCTCTGATGCTGCCATTTTCCCCAGGGAAGGTGATATCTGTATTTAAGCTGTGATCACATCCAGAATTAGTCATGCCATAGGTGTGAATGCTGGGCAGATTTTAAGGGCGCAATCACATGAGAACATCTGCCAAGTGTCCCACACCCGTTGGCAACCCATTTTGCTCCACTGCAGAAGTGGGGTAAAAAGGCACTAGGGAAAGCCCAGTAGCAAGCAGGTTGCTATGGGCCAGGAATGGACTTTCCCCTGTGCGATCGCTCCAGCATGCTCCCGTGGTGTCAGAATGGTCTGATCAAGCCATGCTGACTCCATGCTGTTGTTTCCCCCCCTGTTTCGGTATGTGCATCATCGCACACTGCATAGGGAGCACTCAGTTGATCCTTCGTTGAAGCGCACTGGAAACACATGGCAACCCCCCCATTCACCCGTGGTTGCATCTGATCATGCAGTGGCAGGCTGCCCCCGCAGCTTCCAGGGACTGTGTGATTGCGCAAATGCAGGTCAAATTCCCACGGAACAAATAGCCTCACTCCCCCCCCCGTTATCTCATGTGTGTGACTGCAAACTTAGTTTATTTAGTATATTTGTATTCCGCTTTTCTCCCTGATAGAGACACAAAGTAGATCAGAACACCCCCCCCCCCATTTTAAACAAATTTACATAAACATAATGGAAGGGAAGGTGGCATGATACAGCCCCATCTTCTCAGATCTCAGAAGCTAGATAGGGTCACTAGTACTTGGATAAGGGACTACCAAAGAAGACTCTGCAAAGGAAAGCAATAGCAAACCTCTGCTTTTCACTTGCCTTGAAAGCCCCTTGCTGGGGTGCCATAAGTCAGCTGTGACTTGGCCGCATATCAGAGAGAGAGAGAGAGAGAGAGAGAGAGAGAGAGAGAGAGAGAGAGAGAGAGAGAGAGAGAGAGAGAGAGAGAGAGAGAGAGAGAGAATAAAAAACAACAACAAAGGGAAAAAGTAGACAGAACATCTTGAGTTGATGTCTACCAGGTCAATTGATCTGGATATAGTGCTATGGGCTCAGAGCCAAGGTTCAAGAGCTCTCAGGCTCCTGCCCTCCAGTACACACCCGTGGCCATGCCCAGCCTAAATTCCTTCAGCAGGACAAACAGAAGCGCTCAGCCTGGATGTTTCAACCTAGCAGCCATCATCCCTCGATTCCTTGGCCTGCTGGGCACCTAGGTTAGAATCCAAAGAGCTCTGAAGGCACACATGTGTGTTTCTATGTGTACAACAAACCTCTCCTAGTTTCTCCCACTCAGTTTCCCACGTCTGAGTCTGACAGACACAGTAGGCTGCTTTGGAGTGAGGATCCTCACAACATAGTTGGCCCTGTGGAGCTTCTCACATGCTGCTTTGGACTGTGACCTGAAATCCAGTTGATGTAAATCCAGGTTAAGCGTACCTTTGTCTTTGAATTGCATTCAACATCCAAGATGCAGAACTCAATAAGCATTAAATGGCTGAGATGCTACTCTTAGCAATGGATGAAAAAGGTCTCAATTTCCATAACTGACATGGGAACCAATCTCCTTGCAGTTCTTCTTTTCTGGATCACAGCATAGGTGTTTGGGTGTGCAGTTGAGGCAAGTTGTACAAAGCTGCAGCTGTAAAGAACTAGAGTGCAACAAAAATGCTATCTGCAGCAAGGGCAAGTGAGAGCAGTCACCCAGCTGCCTTTCACAAGGTTGCTGTTTCCCCCAGGGCTGGGGGCCCTTTGACCATTCTCTCCTATCTTGCCCCCACTGGTATTCCTGACCTACTCTCTTGTTGAATCACACACACACTTGGGCATCAACTGGTGTTCATTCATTATCGTGGAGACTAGTTGGACTTCAAGGAGAACTCCAGACCCCACCTGGAGGCTGGTAACCATTTCATTTCATTTATTAACAATAAGCTCCTTCAACCAGAGGTCATTTATTAACAATAAGCTCCTTCAACCAGAGCCCAATGATAAAAATCACAATTCATATATCAATAACAATAAAACTGCAGCAGGTTGGCAACCTCTACATAGTGCTACGAACCACCGTGCTGAAGATTTGCATCTTACATTTGTTGTCTGGTGAAACAGCTAATAAGTGAGAACCTTTCATTTAACCTCAGATGAAAAAAAAAATGCATATAGGTCAGGTAAAAATGCAATAGATGCACATCTTTTTGCTTACAGTACTTCAGATCTTTTCGTAGCATTATCATTGGGCTGAGCGAACGCTGAGTGCCCCAGTTTGTCTTCTGTTGCAGAAAGCGGAAGGTGAATGTGAAAAGAGCGGACGTAATAATCAGTGCTCTTATCTGAAGTATGGTTTATTGAATGCAACGGTAGGGGCTGAGCAACAAAAAAAACAACAGGACAGGTCACACTCAAGGACATCTTTCCTTGCATGTAACATCTGACACAGGGAAAGCCGCTGCTGAGTTTTTGCCTTGAGGGGGGCTGTAACTTACCGACAAAGTGCTTGCTTTGCTTGCAAAAAGGTTGCAAGTCCAATCCCCAGTTCAATCCAGTACATAGTAGGCCCTTGTCTCAAATGCTGGGCAGCTGCTGCTAGTCAAGTAACTCTCTAGGAATCACTAGAAGCTCTATGGTTTTAACACAGAGTTTTTGGTGGTTTGTAGAGACACATGATGTGAAAGGCTGCCAGCCTCCAGGTTGGGCCTGGAGATCTCCCAGTCTTAAAACTCATATCCAGATGGCAAAGAATAATTCCTCTAGAGAAAGTGGCTGCCCCGGAGGGTGGACTGTATGGTGTTGTACCGAGTTGGTCCCTCCGCTCCCTAAACCCCACCCTCCCCCGGTGGCATGCCCCAAAATCTCCAGGTATTTCCTAACTCAAAAATAGCAACCCTAGAGGTTACTTCTGAGTTTCCCCTGGAAGTGACATCATGCTGTTGACTCAATGGATCATTTAAAACAAAAAAATCTCCCACCACTGCTCAGAGCAGAGGCAGGCAATGGCACTGATCAGAGCTGTGGTGGAAAAGGAGAGCTGGGGGCAGAGAGTGCCTTCCTCCGGGGGGCCAGCAACCCTACTACTGTGATTGGGCTGCCCTATCCTGGGGCTTTGAAGTGACTATTAGAAGGGGGGAAGACAAACACATTCAATAGCTTGTCAGCTCATCAGAGTCATCTGATTGCTGACTAAAAAAACATCCCATCTTTCCTTTCTTCATAAAGTTGTACATGATTAGCTGGTTGTCTCTAGACAGCAAGAGTTCTTTCAGGTACCCTTTAAAAACGGCTAAAAATTGAGAAGTATTGGGGGGGGGAACTGGCTAAAAATCCTGTTTCACACAGCTCAGATATGGGGTAGATTAAATAAACCTTGTTCCAATCTGGTTAGTCTTCAGCTTTAGAGAGCCAGTTTGGTGTAGTGGCTAAGAGCAGTGGACTCTAATCTGGAGAACTGGGTTTGATTCCCCACTCCTCCATATGGTGCCAGCTGGGTGGCCTTGAGTCAGTCACAGATCTCTCAAAGCTATTTTCTCAGCACTTTCTCAGCCCCACCTACCTTAAAGGGTGTCTGTTGTAGGAAGAGAAAGGGAAGGAGATTGGAAGCCACTCTGAGACTCTGAGTGAAGGGTGGGGGTATAAATCTTTCTCCTCCCACCCCATCTTGGATGGCCCAGCCTAGTCTGACCTTGTCAGCTCTCAAAAGCTAAGCAGGTTTGGCCCTGGTTCATACTTGTGTGGGAAACCACCAAGGAAGTCCAGGGTTGCTACGCAGCAGCAGGCAACGAAGCTCCCGGTGACCCGGCAGCGCCGCTGGCCGCCGGGGGCTGCTTTGCCGCCCTCAGGAAGACGGGCAGCAACATAGTCACGATGTCTGTCATCGTGACGTGGGCTAGGGGGCGGAGCCGGCTATGTTAGACGGCCAGGCTCCGCTCCCGCCCGTTGTCTGTTGCTCCGATGTGCTCGAGCTGATAACAGCTCAGAGCACCGGGAGCAGTCCTGGGCCTCTGTTGAGGGCCTGGGATAGCAGCGGAGCCGGCCGGAGTGTCGGGCCGCGGCGCAGAGCCGGACGGAGCGTCGGGCCGCGGCGCAGAGCCGGACGGAGCGTCGGGCCGCAGCGCGGAGTCGGCCGGAGCATCGGGCCGCGGCGCAGAGCCGGCCAACACGTCGGGCCACGGCGCAGAGCCGGCCAACGCGTCGGGCCGCGGCGCCGAGTCAGCCGGAGTATTGGGCTGCGGAGGCAGCCGAGGTTGAGGCTGCGAGGCGGCCAGAGCTTCGAGACATGGTGATAGCCGGGGGGGAAATGCTATGGCCTGGCTGGGCATCGGGTTGTGCAGCCTGGGGGTGAAACCTTGGTGGCAGCAGCTGAGGCATGGGCCGCGGCATGGCCATATGGGCCGTGGCGGAGGCTGGAGGATTGGGGCTTTGGTAACGATTGGGTCTCTTTTTTGATTTCAACAGGTTCTTTATTATTTTATCAGCCCTATCTTCTGCCCTCTTTAGAGTAAATGAATTAATTATGTTTCTGAATACTTACATTACTTAACTCCCTCCCCACCTCACCATCAGCAGCCGCCACAGTGGGCTGGCCTGCCTTGATTCTGTGTTCTGTTGGGGCGGCTGGGTGTGTGGTGGCCATTTTGTGGTGGTTGGAATGCGGCGGCCATCTTAGAGCTAACTGGAGTGGCGGCCATTTGGGGCCTTTCCCTTTGGCAGCCATTTTACAGTTCTAGGCAGCATGGGCCCAAAGAAGGGCTTGGGGGCATCATCTACTAAGCAGTCTGCAAATAAGTGGGTAGGCCAGAACATGGTGAAAGAACAACAACCCCTCCCAAAATGGCCCGCTTCGGCGCCTGTAGGTACTGTAGATGCAGTTTATATAGTTGGTGCCTTGGTGCCTTCTGCACTTATTAGCATTGTTCCACCTCTGGTGCCCTATACTTGGGTAGGTGCAGTTTCTGTGGTGATGGCTTTTAGGCCTCCTGCAGCTACAACTTCCGGTTGGGTGACCCTCGATCAGTCACAAGTTATCTTAGAGCTGCTCTGAAGAACAGTTTTGGGAAGAGATCTCTCAGCATTGCCTTCCCCACGGGGGTCTGCTGTGGGGAGGGGAAGGGAGTTCGGGGTCACTTTGAGACTCTGAGTGAGGGACAGGGTATAAATCCAATCTCTGCTCTTGTTCTTTCTTCCTTTCCTGCCACGGTTGCTGGCGTGGTTTTTTGATGATAGGATGGAAACAGAACTAATCTCCATAATGCCAGACTTGGAGGGGGTTGGGAACGGATGTGTCTCAGTGAGAGACCATCTGCTTGGCATGCAGGCGGTCCCGGGTTCAATCTCCGGCATCCTTAGGTGATAGATGTGGTAGTGGGTGAAGTGATTGACCTCTGCCTGGAACCTGTTGAGCATTTGCCGCTTTGTGTAGGCAATCCTCATTTTTGGCAAGCTTGGAGGCATGCAGTGCTATTGAAGGGGCTATTTCTTATAAGAATAGAAATTGCTTCCATTTTTATTGAAGTTGGGATTATGTATTGGAGGCGGGAGAACGGGATGGCTGTTTAATTTGACGATATTACAGGGTTTTTTATTCATAGACTTCTAAGCCCGTTCTTCAGATTGTACTACTTCGCCATCATGAGAATGGTAGTAGTTCTGGTCTGGTGGTTGAGAGCAGTCGAGTCTGATCTGGAGACCCAGGTGTGATTCTCTGTCTTGCCGGTTGGGCCAGTTGAGTGATCTTGGGTCAGTCGCATTTCTCTTAGAGCTGTTTGCGTTTCTCTCAGGGCTCTCTCAGCCCCTCCTCGCTGGCGGGGTGTATTTTGGGGGTAAAGGAGTGGAAGGAGATTGTAAGCTACTCTGAGAGAAGTGCGGGGTATAAATATGGTTTCTTCTTCTTCTTTGAATACTATAGGGCGGTTCATGATATCTAACTATAAACAGAACAGAAACAGGATCTGAGGTATTGGTATGCAGCCTGGGGGAACAGACACTTGAAATTGGGTAGCTCGATTGGGCACTTAATGTGTGGGCGTGAATTTACGGTGATTCGGATGGAAAGCAACTGAGCTTCTAATGGCGCCCTTCGGTGAAGGACTCCTTATCAGCAACATGTGACTTTGACTGGGTGAATGCTCGCTGAGGGGGCAGATTGGGTTAGTGATTGTCATGCGTTCGGATTTATAATACCCATTGCAATACATCATTGGTGTCTTCTGTTTTTGTTTTAGCAGGGTTACGGTGCCTTTCAACCTGATGCGTGATCTGGGAATCTGACAGCTGGCACATCGTTACATGTCATTGGTTTGGTCCAATGAGCATTCGTCACAGGTTTAATAGTGCATTCTTCTTTAAGGGGAAGGCCAGTGAGTGGCTAGGGTCTAGATGAGTGCATTAGTTACGACAGGCTGTGGGAGGTGCCGGCTGTGATGCGGGGGTGTTGCCACAGCAATAGCAAAGGAGGCAGATGGCTTCCAGGGAGGTTTAAGTGGGGTACTGGTTAAGCAGGACTCATTAGCGGATCAGCATTGTTTGGGAGGCCAGAGGGCTGTTCTGCCCACGCACCTGGGAGAAATGAAGTTACTTCTAGACCTGGCAGCCCAGCATTACTTATAGTGGGTGAATGGGTTCCACTGGGGCCATAGTCACCTTATGGTGAGTGTGCATGCAGCCTGCATGTATGTGCGTACAGCAAATGGTAGTGGAGCCAATGCAGGTTTCTGTGTGCTGGTCACAGTCTTTGCTATTGAGAAATACCAGGTACCCTTCTGGGTAAAGACTTTTAAAATAACTGAATGCATAAATTCCAAACAAGTAACCAAAATTAATTATATAGGTTTTAATGTGACACCACATTGTAAACATCACAATTTAAAGCCGAACTTACGGGTTGGCATCGAAGGTTCTTAGTGGTTATTATAGGAGTATTTCATACCTAGGAGCATTTTCAAATGCCTTATTGGGACGGTCCTTTGACTTTATAACAACGGGTGCCTACCTGTTCAGATCTGGTGGCAATAGTTGCAATAGTTCTTTAAGTAGGCCAAGGCACTAAGATAATTGATCCAGATCTCCTCTAGTGTTGTTTTCACAGTTTGACAATCCAGGGAACCTGGTCCTAGATCAGAGAGGCTCTCTTCTGATATAGACTTTAGCTAGTGACGCTTACAGGCTCCAGATTCCTATCTTTCAGGGTGCTGTTTGCCAGAAGATCCGAGGGAAAAGAGTCTTGTCTGTTTAATAGAGACTTAATGCTTGAGACTGCACAGCTTTAGTTTTCATGGCTTGGAGGTAAATATAATCTCTTGATAATTCACATCCCTCTAAAGGGAGGAGGCTTCCTTGGCTACACAGGAATATACATGAGTTAGGTCACTTGATCAGGGCACATGTGAGCCTTATGTACGTTGGGCAGTGCCTTACAGATCACAATGGCTGTGCAAATGGAAACATTGCGGTGTGGATATAGTGGAATTCTACAGCATTCTATGAAGGTACTGGGGAAAGGGAGCTCTAGAGGACTAGAGGCAGCCTATTTAAATGGCAGTGAATTAAGGATCAATTTTGGCAGCCTGGGATGTTGCTGCACTTCAGGTTATTAATTCGGTTACGGATTTAGGCCTGCAGATGGAACTTTTCTGATCAGGCATCCTCTTTGCAGCTGTTGGGCCTTTCTTGGGGTGAAGTTTGGAACTCACTCTTCTCGGTTCAGTGCCACTTCTACTGCAGCTGCACGGGCTACGGGTTCCCTTGCTGACTGGCGGTGTCAGTGGAACCTTGTTCATATTTAGACTTTTGTCTAGTCACTACCCTCCAGTTTGGGGGTGGCGTTGTGGCTCAGTGTGCTAGTGGCAGGCTTTTGCCTAGTGTTCAAATAATGAAATTACAAAGTTTAAAGTTATTAATGAGGTTTTCTTGCAGGTGCTGCTGGTTGCGGGGCGAGATGAAGGGTCACTGTCTGCGGCCACAGCATGGTCCTTTGGGACATCCTGGCTGTGACGGCCCTTGTGCTATGAGCTGAGGCAGACCTGGCAATAATAAGAGCAAGATGACACAGAGTGCGGATCATCTAGTCGGCTATTCTGCTTCACCTTGAAGGACACGGCCTTGGTGCTGCAAGTGGAGTCTGACCTTGTGATGATAGGAGCAAGGTGGCCTGCAGATAGGCTGGCTGGCTATTCTGATTCACCATGAAGGACAAGGACAGAGGGTTCAGAGTGGAGGCTGACCTTGTAATGATAGGAGCAAGGTGGCCTGGAGTGCAGATAGTCTGGTCGGCTATTCTGCTTTACCATTAATGACAAAGACGTGGCATTATGAGTGGTGGCTGACCGTGTGATGATAGGAGCAAGGTGGCCAGGTGTGCAGATAGTCTGGTAGGCTACTCTGCTTCGCCATGAAGGGCAAGGCCCTGGTCTTACATCTGGAGGCTAACCTTGTGATAATAAGAGCAAGGTGGCCCAGAGGGCTGATCTCTGGACGACTATTCTGACTCACATGCAGTGCACTGCCTGGTGTTATAAGTGGAGGCTGGCCTTGCAATGAGGGGAGCAAGGTGGCCTGGTAGTGCGGAGAGTGGGGTCTGTTATTCTGCTCTGCCATGTTTGGCGCAATTGACGAGACCCCGCAAGGCATACAGCCACCCGCTGGATGAGGAAGGCCATGGAGGGTGGTGGAGTTATGGGACCCGTATAGTGCTGATGGGGTACACCTATCTGACAAGGGCAACAGGTTCTTCTGTAGGACTTGCAGCAAGGGATCAGCTCAGCCTTGGCCTTTTTTGTGGGGAGCAAAGACCAAAGCAGAGGCTTGGTCTTGGCTGTGGCAGGTTGGTGCGGGCAAGAAACCGGAACCGGTGAGCACCTTACGGCATTTTCCCCATTAGGGAACAGGGGGTCATCAGGAACTGCCTTCGGATTTCTATGGTCCAGGGTGGGGAACGGTGATCACCTCCTCTGGGAACCTCTTAGGGTATGCTCCTCTCTGCAAGTTGGAAGGCTTCAGGGGTAGGCGCTCCTAGGTGGCGACCAGTTTGCTGGGCTGCTGGTCACAAGCCAGGCCGATGGCTCAAGACCAGAGCTGGGTGACCCACCCGAGAAAAGGGCAAGGAGGTTGGTCAGCAGAGTGACACCTGCCTTGCCTGTTCCGTGCTCGCTTAGATGGTCCCTTGCCGCAATGTTATGTTAAATAGTTAATAAAGTGGCCCTTGTTTACTTCCAAACTGTTGTCTGTCTCGTTATTCCGACTAGGGGGGCAATGGCAAACCACCTCTGAACGTCCCTTGCCTGGGAAACCCCCCAGGGTTGCCATAAATTGGCTGCAGTGTGCCAAGACTTTCCACCACCACAGGACTACATGAAAAATGACCCAGGTCATGAACATCCAAACTGTTGGACAGAAAATCACGTTCCTTGTTCACCACTGGCAAACAGCCCATGAGCCAAACTGGTGGGTGTTCAAGAAACCCTACCCCAGAGTACCATATATGGAAGCCATACACAATTCTGCTGAGGCTCTACTGATCTCTGTGCAAAGAGGGTGCAAATGGTGAATGTGTCCTATTGAAGGAAATGGGCTGTTAAAGATAGAAATCATAACAGTCTTAAAGGGAGCAATCATGCATAATGCTGGTTGCATCACTTTGGGATAAAAAATGGTGTAATACATTTTAGTGGGAAATAAAAAAGGGGGGGAAGACAAGGAGAGGAACTCTACAAACATTCTGGCAGATCAAAGTTAAACTTTAAAGTGCTAACATAAGTTGAGACTAGTCTTTTTTTTGCTGGGGTTTAGGAAAAGTTGCACTTTGAGCAATTATCATTGGAAAATGAAATAATTCAAAACAAAATGTATTTCCACAACACAGAATGAAAAAAAAGAGAAATCTTTAAACCTTAAGTGGTTTTTGCAATAAATTCTCACAAACATCCCTCCATTTTTATAAAGGATACCAGTCGAAATGGTTATAGGAGTTGACACTTAAATAAAAACCTGCAAGGAAGCATTTTTTTTCCTAAGTTATCTTCAACTCAGAAAATACCGTAGTGAATTATCAGCAAAGATATTGGGGCTAAAATGGCTCTGGAGACCGAAAAAAGGGATTCAATCATACTATTTGAGTACTGTTTTTAAAAATAATAAAAAGGAATTGCCACAGGAGTAAAATATTAGTGAAATATTTCTGCCTTGATGATAGTCCTACACAACAAGCCAAATGTTTTCCATCAGCTCTGTATTGTTGTGCACCAGGGGATCAATAATCCTCCTGTTCTTACTTGCATGCCTGGGATTTGCAAAAATAATGGGGTGGGGGAGATGTCAAAACCTTAGTAAGCCACAATACATGGACTGCAGCGTTAACAAAAGGCTCTCTTTGCTTTGCTTTATTTCATTTGCATTTGTTTATTTTGATGTCAGTGGTTTCAGACCTCCATTTACATGGGTGGTTTTGAAGGTGTGGTTTTTATAAACTCTATTAGAGTTGCCAACCTCCAGGTGGTGGCTGGAGATCTCTTGGAATTACTCCTGATCTCTAGGCAACAGAGATCAGTCCACCTGGATAAAATGGCCACTTTGGAAGGCGGACTTTACGGCATTACACCCCGTTGAAGTCCCTCCCCTCCTAAAATCCTCCCCTCTTCAAGCTCCACCCCCAAAATCTCCAGGTATTTCCCATCATGGAGTTGGTAGCCCTATTCTATACATGTACAGTGTTTATACCCAGTTTATACAAGATTTGCGCTTTGGACTTGGTGTTATTTACACTAGGGACTGTAGTCTTGAAACAACATGGATAGGAAATTTTAAATCATCCTTAGTGGGTGGTGGGGTGCATTTGGCTTGGTGTCTCAAATCTGCAGGATCTGGACTACTGCATGGATGTTAGAGAACAAGAAGATTGGGTGACTTTGTGAGATTATTTCATTGATTTAAAATAGTTGTATTCCATTTAAACACTAAAAGATATTGGGTTATATCCAGACTCAATTCCCACTGTGGACCCCAATCTTCTCATTCCTCAGAGCCTCCTGTACCCCACAAGCAGCATTTCATGGAGATCAGAGGGTATAGTCAGAAGAGGAAAGCAGGGAAGCTCCATCCTGCCCCTGTCACATTCTGGATCCAACCAATTATCATCCACAAAACCTAGCAGCAAGTAAGTTCCAAGAACAGCAATTAAAATGGCAACAGCTTAAAATAATCAAGTCAAAGTATCAGCTGAACAAGATGGGTTTTCCATTACTTGTATTGGATTTTTATCTCTTCCTCACACCCAAGGAGCTCAGCATACATGATTCTCCCTTCCTCTGTTTTTTTTTTATCTTCACAATATCCCCATGAGACAGATTAGACTGAGAAAAAGTGACTGACCCGAGGTCATCCAGTAAGCTTCAGGGTAGAAGGGACGCTTTCAACTTAGGTATCCCCACTCCTAGTGTAACATTCAAACTGCTGCACCACTCTGGCATTGTATGCTGGATGATTTGAAATGGTCTCCATTGAAAAGTGTATTTTTTTCCTGAGGAGGTACAAGGTCAAATGAATGCTTCTGTGGGGCTCAATCTTGAAAAAAACAACAACACCAAGTATAGTACACTAAGTAATAGATCATAATTCTATCCCTGCCGTATTTCCCATGGCCTTGGAAGTTCCATTATGCATCTGAATTCAAATGTCTATCTTCAAAAGAACATTGTAGGGTTTACAAATAAGTTGTTGGTGAAATTCTTGTTTCTATCTTAGAAATCAAACTGGACTAAGAAAAGGATAGGATAGGATAGGAAAGGAAAGGAAAGGAAAGGAAAGGAAAGGAAAGGAAAGGAAAGGAAAGGAAAGGAAAGGAAAGGAAAGGAAAGGAAAGGAAAGGAAAGGAAAGGAAAGGAAAGGAAAAGAAAGGAAAGGAAAGGAAAGGAAAGGGATGGAGGGAAAGGGTCCTGTCAGAGGTATAAGGAAAACATGTAATGCCTGATGACCTAATTTTACTACCAGGAAGGTTTACCACAAAAGAGTTGCATTAATATTTAATGGCTATTATAGCCTGGGTTATCAATTATTTATGTGCTCTGTTATATTTACCTCTGAGGTACACAGGACTCTGTTGTCAAATGGAGGTCTAGAAGTAATATGATTCCCTGAGAGGAATGGCTCATGCAAGCATTTTTCCCTACATGGAATCAACTCAGATCATAGGACACTAGACCTGCTGTTAACATTTTGGCTAAGGCAACATTTTGGAGCTAATTTGGGTCTTTAATCCTCAGAAAAAAACAACTGAAGAACCCCGAGGAAAGCCAAAATAATATCAATAGGACTAATGAAATTTCTGTATGAAGTTCCACACAATTGTCATCAGTTCCGTAGTCTCGATTAGGGATGGGCACGAACTGCATTTTTGTGGTTCAGTTCATGGTTCATGGCTGAACCACAAATTGAACCATGGACCAGCATGCCAGTTCATGAATCAAACTGGTTCATATTGGTTCAGGAGCCATTTAAAGTTTTAACCCCTGCTTTCTGCTCCCTGCAGCATTTCACAAGGAGCAGAAAGCAGGGGTTTGCCATTTAACCCCGTTTTCTACTCCCTCTGAAAAGCCATGGGAAGCAGAAAGCAGGGGTTTCCAAATAGTTGAGCGATAGGAACTACTGCTCAGCTGTTTGAAAACTGCTGCTTTCTTCTTCCTGTGGCTTTTCATGGGGAGCAGAAAGCAGTGGTTTAAATTGCTCTGAGTCATTTAAACTGAACAGAGGAGCAATGTGGAGCTCCCAGCAGTGTCTCCATGCATATGGAATTTTGCCAAAGTTTGATGCAGACCTGTTTGGCAGGAATTTGCTGCTCTTTGCACAAATTGGCTGTCAGCACCTTCACACATGGCAAGTTCTGCTGTTGAATACTATTTGTAGTATTTCTACAACCAGCCAGCCCTCTCATCACTGCTTGTACATCCCTTCATTTCCCTATATTTGTCTAGCAGTAGCATCAGGAAAATTTTAGTCCTGTCTGTCTTATACTGCAACAGCACCACCTTGGGCAAAAAAAAAAAAAGCCCCTGGGAAATGAATCCCCCAGAAGTTCAGAGTCCAATGAATGAATTCAGGTGTCCTGTAGGACTAAATTTCTCATAGGAAATGCTGCTCCATTTGTTTGGAGGGAGTGGCAGAAGTAGGCATGGGCACAAACTGGTTCACTAAAGTCTATGACAAATTTTGGACAGTTCATGCTTTGGGAAGCCAAGTTCATAAAAGGTCAACAGGCATGAACTTTCCATGAACTTTGAAGCAGTTTATGGAGGTTTGTTGTGGTTCTCTGCTCAATCAAGATTTTTAGCAGACTTCAAAATAAGAGGGAAGTAGAAGTTCCCTTCAAGTTTGGTGTCACTGACTTGTTCCTGAACCATTCCATGGACTCCTGTAGCTGCAGTAATGCAATCAAAAGAAGACTAACGTCAAATCACAGAATCTCTACAATACAAACGGAAGGGGGGAGACATTTTTTCAAGCCCAGTACAACCAGTTCAGTGTACAGAATGCTCAGCAGAATCCAGTATCACTGTGGCAATGCAAGCTTAAAAGGATTGATCTCAAAGCACATTGTCACAAGAAATCGAAGTGAGGAGGGGTGTTTGCAAGTCCAGCACAATCAGTTCTATGCAGGGCTCTTTGTAGCAGGAACTCCTTTGCATATTAGCTGACACACCCCTAATGTAGCCAATCCTCCAAGAGCTTACAGAGCTCTTCTACAGGGGCTACTGTAAGCTCTTGGAGGATTGGCTACATTAGGGGTGTGTCACCTAATATGCAAAGGAGTTCCTGCTAAAAAAGAGCCCTGGTTCTGTGTACAGAATGTCCAGCAGAATCCAGTACCACTGTGGCAATGCAAGGTTAAAAGGACTGATCAGTCTCAAAGCACAGTGTCACAAGAAATCCAAGCAGGCAGTGGGGTATTTTGCAAGTTCTGTGCAAGAAAATGGGAACACAAAGGAACACCAGCAAAGGGGGGGGCTCTTGAAACTGACAAGAGTCATTTGAAACTGACAAGAACAGTAGAGAAACCTCAGACACTTGTCATTTACCCAGATAGCAGTTTCCTGGGACACCTTCTTTGGGGGGCTATAACTTGGATCCTGTAAATCCAATCCTCACCAAACTTGGAGGACAAGTAGACGAGAATCAGTTGGAGACCCCCTGTGAGTTTGGTGTCTCTAGCACACCAGGGGACCATTTTACTGGGTCACAAACCTCACAAACTAAACTAGTTCATTTGATGCCTAAAAGTTCATGATGGTCCATGGTTCATGAACCAGGCACACCATGGACCACAAACCAAATCACATTTTCCTGATTTATGCCCATCCCTAGACAGATGTTTTGTGAATTTACTGCCACTGCTCTCTCACTAAATTTATGGGAACGAATGGGGTTGTCTGAGAGAGTCTGTAGTTGTTCAACCTTCTTTGTGGGCACTCACACAGAAACATGAGGTTTTTCAGAGTGCTCATATGGAAAGTGTACAAGAAGTGGCTAGCTACAAGAAGTTCTCTTATTGGTAGGTCTGACATGAAGGGAAATTTAGAAGCAAATTCTTCCCCAGGTCAAATATCTAAGAAATTAAGTGCCTTTTCACAAAATTCATGAAATGGCTTTGAGGTAATGGAGAACCCCTTCCTAAGGACACATATTTGGATGGAAGAAAAAGATCAGTGTGATAGCACTCTGATAAGCCACAGCAATTCAGTGAGCACAGCACCTGGGAAAAAGTAGCCATTCAACTGCTGAAATTGCTGCCAGCAGAATTTATGTGAAGCCCACTTCACACTGAGTTTTGTCCACATGATTTATGCCAATGCAGAAAGATTCCTCTGGGCAGTTCACAGATAGGGAAGTCATGCTGTATGAAATGAGTCTTGGACAGCGTGGTATATGGAGTTACAACTGGCTTTAGAAGTGCTGAGTTCATTTCTGCCTAGTATAGGTTCTGTAGTCCTACAAGAATATCTGTGGACAACTAGCTGGTCAATTTGCATTATAATTTTGTTCACAAAAACGTTAACTGATTTTTCACCATCATGCACTTGTGTTACAGGGTTCTCATAGATTGCTTCAATGTGCACTACACTGGACAGCCCTAGATGATGGTTTGGAAACTTTCATATGGCTCAATACAGAGCTGCTTGACCACTGACTGATACAAGGCATAGGGAGCACATCTCTTCATTGCCTTGGTGGCTGATTCATTTCTGACCATAGTTCAGAATGACTAGGCTTGCCCCTAAATGGTCTGGGGCCAAGGCACTGGAAAGGTCACTAATACCCATAAAAGCCTTTCCATTATATCTGTAACGAAGGCCCTGTTCTTAGTTCTTGAAAACTAACTTAGGCAATACCTGGACATAGGACTACTTTGGTAGTGGTACCTAGAATATAGAATGGTTGTTGGCATTAATTGTCACTGAACAAGGCAACTGTAAGGGATGGGGAGACACCTTGCAACCCTCAGTCAATAATTGTGAGAAGTTAATGTTGCAGAATGTGGCAAACACAAAACAGAGATGCAGAGGTGTTGGTAGATGGCGGGGAGGTCAGGTATCCCTAGATGAGGGGGTCAGGCAAGATTTGATTGAGGTAGTCTGTGATTGTGCATGCATGCACATTTGTCTTCTTTGGACAACTGAACATACATGAACAAACAGTGTTAAACATTCAGCTATGCTGATCGTAACAGGCAAACAGACTACAGCTGAACTTGTGGGTAACTGAGCACCCTCAGCAGTTTCTAAACAGGGATTTGGCCCATTGTGGCCAGTGGAGTGCCCTTTCTTTTGGTAGGAGCTGCCATACCACATTGAGCTGTTTCCAAGCATGACCTGTGAAACTCTCAGGGCTTTCCCCTTTAAGAAAAAAAAACACCCTTCTTGGTTCCAGTGAGTAAGAGCATGGTGGCTATAGGCAGAGCCTTAGTTGTGTGAAAGCACAGCCTACAACCAATCTGAGCAGGAGGGGCGGAGCTAAACTCCAAGTGACAAACATTTCATCCCATCTCATCTTCACCCCTTTAACAGTGGTGGGTTGTTTTTTTTTAATATTTATAGCTGGGCTACAGTGTCCCAACCATGGCTCAGCTGTGAAACAGGAAGGGGTGTGTGAGATTGCTGCCTTGACTCTTCTGATCCAGGTGATAAACTACAAAGGGGTGGGGCTGGTGCCAGCAGTGAGCAGGCTGGGGCCATGTAGAGGCTCTCCCTACAAACCGCCCCCCTGCTGCTTGCTGCTGCTTCCACAGCAGGGCGGTGTGTCACACTCCCATGTGGGATGTCTCCGTCTTGTAGAAACAGTAGACCATTGACGTATTCTGAGGCATGACTAAAAATAAATCTCATGATGTGAAAACGTGCTCCAAGGAAGACTGGAAAGGCTAGGTCACCTTCTGTTAAGTTTCTTGTCCCAGTATGATTGTGTCATTTCAACTTTATTAGGCATGCCAGTAGAATTTGCATAGGATTATCTTCCGGTACAGTGGATTAGTTAAAAATGTATGCAAAGGTAAAATACGGGGGAAACCTGACTTCCACAGTGAGAGGTAACAGCAATGTGCTGAGTGTGTGTTTTAAATCTCTGGTAGCCCTGACCTGGATAGCCCAGGCTAGCCCCATCTCATCAGATCTCAGAAGCTTAAGCAGAGTTGGCCCTGGTCAGTATTTGGAAGGGAGACCACCAGGGAATACCAAGGTCGTGACATGGAGGCAAGCAAGGGCAAACCGAGTTGTTGTAAGCCAGTTGTGAATTAGCAGCAAAACAAAAAAAAGGACGGGGTGGCAAAGTCCTGTTTTCGAGACCTTGGAAGGTCTTAGCCAGCAGAGTAGAAAGCCCTGGGCCAAGTAAGCCAATGCTACACAGGGAAGAGGGAGACTTTAATATTTTGTTCTGATGTCTCTTTTTAGTATGTCCATAATCAATTGTACCTAGAAGTGCAGAGATGCGTTTTATTACCTTTTCCAGCATCATATGAATTCAGTATATTTAATTATTGCTATTAACTTGCAGTAAACAGAAGTGTTATTTGACTCAGTTAGGTAAACAATACTGTTCTCTCTCAATGTTTCATCTCTTTAATATGCTAGCAATAAAAAAAAATATCTCATAGGCGCATTCATTTCTGATTTCTGCCTCCGACGACACAACTCTCTATGAACTCTGAATTGCTGCCACATTCCCTTCACCTTGGTTACCTTCCGTAGAAAATGACAGCGCTGTAAAAAAAGATAATCCTTTTTACAAGGTGATTACACCCCACTTCTAATTAATTATCAACATAATCTGTTTTAATGACAGCTACTATTTACAGCAGTGCTTATCAAATAAATCACCCACTTACATTACTGTTCCAAAGCTGTCTATAGTTAACAAATAAATGGATCAAGATGGGTAGCCATGTTAGTCTGTCTGTAGCAGCAGAAAAGAGCAGTTCTTCGAAGTGAGCAGGGACTCACGAAAGCTCATACCAGGCCACATATTTTGTTAGTATTTAAGGTGCTCCTGAACTCTGGCTCTTTTCTACCCATAAATGCATAATTCACATAACCCAAAAGAATTCAAAAGATCAGTCAGCTAGAATGGACGAAAACTGAATATTTGACATTTGCTAAATGCTTCACATTTCCACCAATTATAACGTTTATTTAAAAGTTTCAGATTCTAAATATGGCATTTTTAGTTAGATGACGCCGCTGCTGCTGATGACGATTTTGAATGGATTGTTTCGAATTTCTCATCCCTGCAGTTTCATTCTGAATACCTCTTTTTTAGGGTTCGTTTTTTCTTTCTATGAACTGAACCCATGATTCTTTTTTGGCTTTGCTCAGACAAAATTTCCTGATAAACCATGCATTGTCCAGTGTGAGTTGTTCGTCAGTAAATCAGCATTATATATGACATTTATTTTATTTACATGTATCTAAAAATATTTGATATATGCCTTTCTCTTGAGCATCTGAGGACCCAGACATTATACAGATAATATTACTATACACATTGTATGTGAAAATCACAGGAGGTTTCTGCACAATGCAAACAAATCCACAATGCCATTGCTGGCCTTTCTTGATTGGATGTCGGCAGACTTCAGATATGTTATTTCAAAGGCTGTCCATGGGCAACTGGAAATGAACATTGTGTGTTATTCAACGGCTATCCAATACTAAACACTATTGACTGCTACCTATCACATTCTAGATCCTGCACTGTTCCCATGGAACCTGAATAAAACAGTCAGGTGGCTTGAGGATATCACATGTTAAGTTAGTGCTGTCAGCCTCCAGGCCTTATTTAAACACAACTCTTTTTTTCAAATTGTTCTATGCAATGTGGGATCCAGCTTTCATGATAAGCTGTACTTGGGTAAACGGAGCCTGAAAGCCTAGGGTTGCCAGGTCCCCCAGTAGAGCAGGGTTCCCCCAGTTTCAGGTGCTCCTCTCTACCCCCAATTACCCCCACAGAGAGGGAAGAAGCCAGAAATAAACAAGATGACATAGGCATGTTGGTGATGTCAGGGGGAGGGGAGAGACATGCTGGTTTTTGGGCAAGACTCTATGGTTAGAAGCTAATTCTACCATAGAGTTTTGCCCCCAAACCAGAGTGCTTCCCCTGATATCGCCACTGTGCCTACGTCACTTCCACATGATGTAGGCATGTCGTGTTTATTTCTGGCTTCTTCCCTCCCCACTCCTGGTAAGTGCATCCCCAAACCCCACCTGAAGGTCCAACAGACCTGGCAACCCTAAGCCAGCGTGATATAAGTGCTTGAGTACTGGACTAGGACCTGGTAGATATGGGTTCAGATACCTATCCAGACATACAGCTCACTGGGTGACCTTAGACCAGGAGGAGGAGGAGGAGGAGGAGTTTGTATTTATACCCCACCCTTCACTACCCAAAGGCATCTCAGAGCAGCTTACAAACTCCTTTCCCTTCCCCTCCCCACAACAGACACCCTGTGAGGTAGGTGGGGCTGAGAGAACTTCTGACAGAAACTGTCCTTGAGAGAACAGCTGTGCCAGAGCTTGTGATTGACCCAAGTGGAGGAGCGGGGAATCAAACCCGGTTCTCCCAGATAAGAGTCCACGCACTTAACCACTACACCAAACTGGCTCTTTCTCTTACCTTAACCTACCTCACAGAGTTGCTGTGAGGGAAGAATGGGTGAGAGGAGAACCCTATGTGCTTTCCTGAGCTCTAAGGAAAAAGGAGAGAAATGTGGTTCAACCCAGGAGAAGTTTATAGAAAAAATTAAACTCTTCATCCAAGTGTGATCATTGAATTTGGAAGGGTATTTTCTTGCTTTTGTTTTTTTTTAATAAAACTGTAAAGTGTTTAATATCATCTCAGCACTTCTTGAAACAACCCAGTAGTGTATGTTAGTATGTTTATTCCTAAAACTGTAGGAGACACATGACTTGGGACAAAAGGAAATGGTACCTTCCCACTCTGCAGGATTAATGTTATATTTCTGGATCCACAAATAAAGACTATTAAGGTGGCAGTCACATGCATGAGATAATGCGGGGGGGGAGGAGACTATTTGCTCTGAAGCAATTTGACTCATAATTGCATGATCACACAGTCTCTGGGAGCTGCGGGGGCAGCCCGCCACTGCATGATCGGACGCAAACTGTGGGTGAATTGAGAGGTTTTCAGAAACAGCTGAAACAGTGTACTTTACCTGAAGCAATAACTTCCCTTTATGGAAGGAAAGTGTGATGGTATAGCCCAATCTCATCAAATCTTGGAAGCTAAGCAGGGTTGGTTCTCAGATGTGGGACCACCAAGGAAGACCCTGCAGAGGAACATAATGGCAAACCACTTTAGCTTCTCACTTGCCTTGAAAACTCCTTTCTGGGGTTGCCATAAGTCAGTTGAGATGTGATGGCACTTACATACATACATATATCTTCCATTCTGGATCAGGTAATTTGTGGAGGAAGTTCTTGAGAACCATCCATAACAGCTAAAGGATCCTTAGGGGATAGGATGATTCCTTCTTGCCTGAACAGCCAGAACAGGCGACATTGATTTAGAGCAGCAAATAGTTTGACCTGGTATGAGGCAGCCTCATAGACCCGTATAGCTAGTAAGATCATGTCTGAAGTAAACCAGGGATCTCCCAGCCACTATATCCTTGCTGGCCTTCAAACATGTCCCCCAGATCATCTTTTTGAACAAATCCAAGTCTTCAAGTTGTGTTCGCCTTTCAAATAGAAAGCTCTCACTTATTTTGCTTCAGCAGCAGCCCTCCCCCTTTGTTCACTGTTCCGTACTTGGCTATCATTTCGTTGCCATATGACTCGATCGAGTTATTGAACGTAAAAGCCAGAGAGCATTTTGCTGTACATGAATTGAAGGGAGACCATGCTGGGACAGTCACCTTCAACACTCTGCATTCAGTCTAAATTTACAGTAATAGACTCATACTCCAAGGAGGCTTGCTGTGTTTGTTTGCAAACTAGTATGCAGTACTTACAAGTCTGTGGTTTTATTGACATATTCCTTTCCTTTCCTGTGGTTTTTAATTGAAACCCCCACCGCTCAGCCGAGCTCCTGGAAATTAGGGAACAGAAGTCTCACATTTACCTTAGCGTTTAGACAATATGAACATGCATAGTAAAGTTTGGTTGCTTGGTTTTGAAATACATGGGCCACTTTAGAGAAGTAGTTTGTCCTAACCTGAAATTCACTTAAAAATGTATGTGTTGAATACAGGCGGAATGTTGTATCTAATTAAGTGAACAATAACACTGAAGGACAGATTGTTCATTAAGCTCAGTAAGCTATATCCAGCCAGACTGGGGCATTACAGACTTTCACTGCTGTTTGTAGCTCTTGGGCACCTGAGATTGCAGTCCTAAGAACACTTACTTAGGAGTAAGACCTACTGAATAAAGTGAGACTTCTGAATACAAATACATACATAATACTTCTGCTTCTTAATTCTCATCTACCATATTTTATTAATCAATACCTTGTATGGCACAATTGTGTCATGCCTGGGGACTAGTAGGTGGGTGGTGATGGACAACATAAAAGGTAGCAATACCACCATGAAAGCTGTGTCCTTGGTGTAGCTCTGAAAGTAAAAATTAGAAAATATGACAATTAAAAGAAAGGTGAAAAACACATTTAGGATTAAGAATGGCACAAACAAGACTAAGGAAGGAATATGAACAGTGTATTTAATGTAGAGCAGATCATATTTAAAACTGAGACTCCTTCCTTTCAAAAGTGGGTGGTTTACTAAAACCAAAGACATTAGAAACAGCTCAAAGTCTGCTAAACCCAACCTATAGTAAAATATTCTCTTAAAGAGAAGTTTGATCATATCTGTTTTTACTCTGTGCTGTTTTCCCATAGATTGTATCATTCTGTTCCTTCAGACCATCATCGTCTGCCCCTACTTTTCAAGAAAAAAGTGCACACAATTCAACAACACACTGTTGTCTGCAGAAAGAAGAAGACGAGATTCGATTTATATCCCCCCTTCACTAACTGAAAGAGTCCCAGGTTGTGATCACACGCACAATGAGCTGCACCATAGGCGTGAATGCTGGGTGGATTTAACATGCGCAATCAGACGTGAACATCTGGCCAGTGCCCCACACCCGTTGGCAACCCACTTTGCTCCACTGCAAGAGCAGAGTTAAAAGACACTAGGGAAAGTCCACTATCAAACGGGTTGCTAAGGGGCATGGACGGACTTCCCCCTGTGTGATCATGCCAGCGCACTCTCATGGCATTGGGATGGTCTGATAAGGCCATCCCAACTCTGTGCCATTTCCCCCCTTCCCAGTATGCACATCATTGCATACTGCCATAGGAAACCCTCAGTGTGGAGATGCAATTAATTGATCCCCAGTTTAAGCACATTGGAAACATGTGGCAAAAAACCCTGAGGTTTGTGTTTGATCATGCAGTGGTGGGCTGCCCCCACAGCTCCCACAGACTGTGTGATCATGCAAATGCAGGTCAAATTGCTACAGAACAAATAGCCTCGATCCCCCCACGTGTTATCTCATGCGTGCGACCACAGCCTCAGAGTGGTTTACAGTCCCTTTCCCTTCTCCTTCCCACAACAGACACCCTGTGAGGTAGCTGGGAATGAGAGAGAGCTCTCTTGAGAATTGCCCTTGAAAGAACAGCTCTGAATGAACTTATAACTGACCCAAGGTCACTCTAGCAGCTGCATGTGGAGGAGTGGGAAATCAAACCTGGTTCTCCCAGATTAGAGTCTGCACTACACCAAACTGGCTCTCAAAGTGAACCAGAATGAATGTCTTCTATCTTCTTAACAGTTCAAAAGACCTTGAGATGTTTTGCTAGTTCTGGGGGATCCAGAACAGCCAACAAAATTGATTTGGCCATAGATCGGGGGTCCTTAAGGGGGCATACATGGGTACCATGGCACCCACAACCTGCTTTTTAGAAAGTGTGCAGAGCAAGGTGGGGTTCCCACCCAGCAGGGCTTCTTGTTGCTCATTGAGGATCTGATTGGCTGTGCAAATTTAAAAATTCAGTGGCCGCTACCACCACAGTGTTTTATTCTCTCCTCTTTTGATTATATTCACTCTCACTCCTCTTTCCTTTCTTCTTTTTAAAATGACACCTCTTGTCCCAGCACTTGGGCTTCCTTTGTGTGTGACTCTACCTCTCATTGTGGCCATTTTGTCTTCCAGGCTACCTACCATAGTGGCCATCTTGTGATTGCATCCTCTGCATAATGTTAGAATTCAAAAGTTGCCCACCCCTGCCACTGACTGTATCATTCTGTTCCCTCAGATTATTGTAGTCTGTCTCCATTTTTCAACAGAAACCTTGAGAAAATACAGAGACCTAGTTTCACCCATACATCCCATCCCAGAGGTGGAACTCTTTGGGAAGCACAGAAGTATATGGATATATCAGTCAAGGGGTAAACAGATACTCTGGCTCAATGAAAAAGAGTAGAGTCACAGATTGGGTTGCAGTATGCTTTTACAGAGCTTTTAAAGGAGATTAGACAATTTCATGGACAATAGCTCCTTAAATGGCCAGTGAGCCTCTATGCCTAACTTACCTTGCAGGGTTGTTATGAAGCTAAAATGATGAGGGAAGAGCCACATATACCATCCCTGGTTAGCTCCCAATCCACTGAAAGTTCTGACTGCATCTATATAGCCCTATATATTCTTTTATATAAATTGCTGCTACCTCTAAATTTTACTGTTTTACTGAGTTTAATGTAATATAATTTTATTGTAATGAGTCTTTGACTCTGTTTGTTGTGATCCGCCCTGAGCCCATTTGGGGAGGGCAGAATAAAAATCCGAAGGAAAGAAGGGAGGGAGGGAGGGAGGGAGGGAGGGAGGAAGGAAGGAAGGAAATCCTGAGTTTGATCCTGCTGTTCCTCCACGGATGGGGTGCTTAGATATTTCCTTCCTCATGTTAGCCTCACAACAACTCTGTGAGGTAAGTCAGGCACATTGCTGAGTGAGATTTGAACTCCCCAGAGCGAGCCCAATGCCCTAACCATGACAGAACACTAGATCTCAGTGGAAAAGCCACATACAGAGGCATCATGTCTCTGATTGCTGGGGGTAGCATGACAGTCGGTCAGTCCAATGAGCCGCTATTCTCATGTTTGGTATATTCAGAAAATCTTAATATTCTCATGAAGACAGCAATTACTGCATAAAGGTGTGACTGAAAGATTCATCTGTGGAGAAGGGCAGTAGCTTTCACTGGAGAGGAGGTTCCCACATGTTGATATGTTCACCGAATGAGAGTACTTTAAGACTGAAGCTCAGTTTTCCAGCTCAGCTTGATTCCACTTGGCTTATTTACCGCTTTCAACAACAACAACAAAGATCTGTCATTGTTAACTCTGTCAAAATGAAATAAAAGGGGGATAATCTCCCACCATCCTTTACTTTACAGCTGTTAAAATACTTTGCCTTTTTGACATTCGCTGAATAGAGGGCTTGCTTTCCAGCTGCTTTATCTTTTGTCCTAGATCAAACATCACCCGGGTTATTTTGTCAATAGGTTTTATAGGCTACTGCCATGCAGGACAAAAACATTTAAGTCAAAGCTGTAGTTCCTTAAAGTGCAAGGGAATGGGTCAAGCAAGGTCCTCCAACCTCTTTCTGAATAGGATATCAATAAATCCTCTCCCATGTTCTGCCAACAGAATTTAATCAGTGGCAGAATACTGGAAACATTCATTTCAGATTTTTTTTAGTATCATGTAAAAAAGCTATAAAAACTTTTTTGAGGCATGCATAATTATTGATAGAGTTGCCACCAAATTATACTTCAAGGCCAATTTGAAAGTCCCCGCCCCCCACTCAGGGTGGAGCATAGGGGGAATTTTGTGGGAAGCAACAAAAAGTTGTGCAAGGAAGCTAGCAAAATTCCTCAGAGAAGTTAACTATAGATACGTCCCCCCCCTTCACACACACAAACTTCTAACACTAGCTTCTTTAAATGATAGAAACAAATTCTATTTAGGGATGACCAAATGTTAACAACTTCATTTTGCTTAAATTTATTGATATTTTGTTTGATAGTATTGTGTCTCCATATTTCATTGTAGGATTAAAGATTTGTGTGTATTATGTGTGTTTGGTGCACGATTTTAGATATAACTTATATGACATTTATAGATACAATGTAAGCCATTTATACATTACAAATCCCAGCTAGGGCTTGTGGGGGGCATCTCATTCCCCTTCCCCCACTATTTCCTCTTTCCCTTCCCTAAAAGCCCCCATAGCCTCTTCCCTTTTCTTGTTTTCTTCTCTCCTTTGCACTTTCCAACCACCCTACATTTATCTGCTCCCCCCACCCCATCTTCAGCTTTTCTTCTCCCCAAAGAAGTTCAAAGTTGCTATGTAGAGGCAGGCAATGGCAAACCATCTCTTTTTGTCTCTTGCCTTGAAAACCCTACAGGGTAGCCACAAGTTGGCTTCAGCTTGATGGCACCTTCCACTACCAACTCACCCATGTCCTTTTTTTCAGGCTTCAGATTTTTCTGCAAACTTGGGGATTTTTTAATTTATTTTTTTTAAGGTTTGTGGAAAGATCTGCTCATGGCTCCTATCCTTGGATTTAAGTATCCACAGATTTGGCTGTTTTAAGAATTAGATATATTGAGACAATAATATACAATCCTAACATTGTTGCAAAGCGAATCCTGATGATGCATACCTTTAATGGGCAACATTTGGTGCCAGGATTACTTCAGATATTTATACCACTTTTCCTAAAAGCTCAAAACAGTTTACAGATAAAACCGCATCAACAACTTGAATATCAAAGTAGATCACAAGCAGACATGAAAGGGCCCCCAGAAATTATATAATCACTGAAAAGTCCTTCCAATTCAAACTGAGTATGTAAATAACGAATCTGTGGTTCAATTTGCACAAAGCACACCCCATTCGGCAGTCAAAGGGGACCCTTTCCTCCCTTTTTCACCACTGGAAAATCTGCTTGGATTCAACCCACTGGCTTGTACCTAACCATCCATGTACGGAAGGCACATGGACTTCCCCCAAATCCCTCTGCATTCCTGAAATCCCTTCTGCCCCCTGGAAAGGTCATTGTTGGGGGGTGCAAAATCTATAGGAAGAAACAGCCACACCAGTTAGGTGTGTGAAGGGACAAAGGGTGAAATTACTCTTTCCTCAGCAGAGCTGTACTTGCAGAAGATGGAGGAGCAATTTCACCACTTTGTCCCCCCTGCCCCATTCTAGTGTCCTCCTGACCTACACAGCTGTACCTCTGCAGGGTTCCTATAGCCTCACAATAATCTTTACAGGGTTAAAAGAAGGGGCTGCAAAAATGGAGAGGAGCACTTAGTCTTTTTGTTACATGCATGCATGGTTAAATGCAGGCCATTGTGCAATCTGAACCACTTAATAAGAGATGGGTGATTAAAAAAAAATCTTAGTTGGGTCGAATCACTGTTCCTTCCAGTTCCAAATTATATTACGCTTCCCCTCTGTTATAGTGTAGTGTATACGTTCCATTTCAAATTCTATAGCAAGAGGAAGAACACTAACATGTTGTATACATTTACATTTTGTGTAATCATGTTATTATCTGAAACTAATACCATGCTGTTAAAATTTAGATAAAGTGTCCTGCAATGCATACAAAACGTTCATTTGTTGAAGGCCATTAATTTAATTTCCTGGGAGCAAGATTAAATGTAAGACATTTACATAATCATTAGTTGTGAGGTGTAGAATAGATAATTAAATATTCTACTACATTAATTTATATTTAATTAACTATGCTTCCCTCATCCTTCCATCTGAATATTAATATTAAGTAAATAAATGATTAGGCTAAATGTTCACTTGTGTAAAAAAAATGTGATTAGTGGATTTTGGTGAAAATGATTTTTCACCAGAATGAATGAACACTGAACAGTTTTGCAATGACTTATTGAAGAGAAGTTGTACTCAGCAATTATAAGTGACTTTCCCTACATTTTAATTTTCCAAGTGTTCAATAATTATTTTGTGGTTAGTAAGCAACTGTTTCCTCATTATATTTTTTCCAAACTATTTTCTTTCTCTACTTGGATTCATTTGTGCCATGTGTGCATATTGTGTGTACACACACAAATGGTAATTCTATCTATAAGGGATATCACTGATACATAGAATGTAGATATAATGCTAATTTATTTACATGCAAATAACATTGAAAAATACATATAATTTATAGGAAAATTTTAGCATGAGAATTAGGTGACCGTCATGCTAGTTATCATTAGAGCCCTTGGAACAGTGCCTAGAAATCTCAAGAAACACCTGGACATTCTGAATATTGAGCAAATAACACCAACTCAGCAGCAGAAGACAGTGTTGCTTGGAACAGCAAGAATCCTGCAAAGATGCATCTGCAGTTCCCAAGAACCAGGCTAGACTCCAAATTGCAGAACACCATCTACCAGTCAAATATCTGACTGTGACTAACAACAACAACAACAACAAAAACAATACAGCTTGGTTTTAAAAAAGAAACAAGTGAAACTAAAATTATGATTTTAAGCTGAAAACTACAAGTAATTGGAAATCATTGCCAGACATTACAGTAATAGCTTTCCCCACATTCTTTCTGATTGTTTGTGGTTCTTGAATAAGGTACGCATCCCGATACTGAAAAGGCTCCAATTGTCAGTGAATATAAAGATAATTACAAAATTATAGATTAAGTTTAGAATCCTTCTGTGTTTAAAAGATGTCTTGCAGATGTGGGTCTGATTCTATAGTGGGTAGGATGATGTGTGTGGATTGATGTCCGATATCATTATGACGGCTTTTGCAATGGCCGCACAATAACCCACACTATATGAATTAACTACAACCCACATTGTGACACCGCTCCAGACATTCAAGAACTTGGAAACCAGCAGGGATGGGCAAGAACAGGCTCACAAACTAAAATTTGTGATGCATTTTGGCCAGTTTGTGGTTCACAAAGTGAAGTTCATGGCAGGTCAACTAGCACAAAATTTCCATGAACTTTCAAGCTGTTTGTGGTGATTCAGGAACAGATACATTTCCAGACAGACTGCCTCAATTTAAATGTTTGCCAAACTTCAAAGCAACAGGGTGGTGAAATTTGGAGGGCATGTGGGGGATCATCCAGAGAAGGTCCCCTGTGACTTTGATGTCTCTAGCTTAAACAGGATCTCTTCTGTACACTCCTGAACTTCCTGAACCTGTGCCTGTCATTTCCCCACAAAGCATTTTCCTGAGGTTACCTTCTTGGGGGGCTGTAACTCAGATGCCATAAACCCAATCCTCACCAAACTTAGAGGGCAGGTAGAGGAGAGTCAGCCAGAGTTTGGTGTCTCTAACACACTGGGGCAGGGTCTATCACATCATGAACCTCATGAACCAGTTCATTGGATGGCTAAAAGTTTGTGACAGTTTTCGGTTTGCAAACCAGGCATGTCACAAACCATGAACTGAACCACAGTTCCCCAGTTCATGCCCATCCCTAGTTACTAGGTCATTTGCAGTTTCCATCCAGGCAGTGAGAGGGATTTTATCTATCTTTTTTATTATTTCTACTAGACTCCCTTCCTCCAGGGAGTTCAGATTTACATACATGTTTCCTGTATGATATTTGTCCTCACAAATAATGCAAGTGCAGAATTGGGATTTAAACATGGTTCTCTTAGGTCCTAGCCTGGTACTCTCACCACTCCACCACACTAAAGATACAAACTGGCCACAAGCTAAGATAAACTGGGCAGAACAAACCAGAGATACAGAGTGTAGAGCATCTCTTTTGGCCTACTCTGTCTACTTTGTGTTTCAGTTCCACATGTTTTATCCAGGGAAGTTCAGGACATTATGCTGCTTTTTCATCGTTATGGTTACAGCCTAAATACACCTATTTTTCTTTAGGCTATCCCAGATCACTCCCAATTAGAAACTGCAGTGCATAGTGTTTAGCTCCAAGTAAAATATGGTCACGATCCTTGAAGACACTGAGAAAATCTTCCACGTGTGCGAGAGAGCTTAATGCAATGGCGTGTCTTTTCCTCATGTGATGTTCCATGTGAATATTAGACAAGCACAGGTTTGTGGCCACAATTTGGCTTTCTACAATTATCTCAATTGTCTCGCCTACCTCCTTTCATCAAACATTGAATTTCATAAATAGGATTCAGCTGAAATTGCTAAGAAGATCTAGATGAGAGAATGCTCTCAGTTTCATTTCATTTTATATTATGGCTTCATTTCTCCACTATTGGGTTGGTAGATTCAGTTTTATTGTGTTACATTTTTATTCAGAATGGATATGGTATTTATACATACGATGTGCATCCTGTATACCTATAATATATAATGCTACTTAGTTCATGCACAAATAACACTGAAAAATGCATACATAACATTTTATGGGGGAAAATCAATGCAAGGGAAACAGAAAATGGCATGAAAATAAAGAATTAAGGGTTTGATTGATGCAAGAGAGAAGAAAATGGTGGGTTTTGGACCGAAACAGAAATGATGAGAAATTCAAAATCATCTTCACTCTTGACTCTAACATTTATTTATTCATTTAGAGCATTTTTAGCTTCCATCTGTCTCCAAACCCCGGCTCAAGGCAGCCGAGGTTATCTCTTGAGAGGATTATTTTATAATGCTTCTGATCCTTGGAAACACTATTCTTTCATAGTAATAAAATTACAATGGGTTAGATTCTACCAGCTATTCTGCTTGATCTTTCCCCATTCTCATCCTCACTGTACCCCCCCCGTCCCATATACTTTTGGCCAAACTCCAAGTGGGGCCTGGAGATCTCCTGGAATTACAACTTATTTCCAGACAGCAGAGATCAGTCCCTCTAGAGAAAGTAGCTGCTTTATAGGGTGGCATTAATACCCTGCTGAGATCCCTACCCTACCCAAATCCAGTGGATTTGGCTCCACACCCAAATCATCAGGAATTCTCCAGCACAGAGTTGGCAACATACATCTTGGAGGACAAACTGGACCCTTCCTCTGTGTTTTGCCAGCAGAAAATTTGGTGGATCCAACCTAATACAGTTTTAACATAATTGCTTCCAGTTTACGTTTTGATTAATTTCTTACTCCTTGCCCTAACCTCATAGTAACTAAAGCAAGATGCTGACCTTGTTATGGGTAGCCTTGCAAGGGACAGTGTTCCCCACTAAACAAGAATAAGGAGCAGGCAGGTTTTATATGCTTGCTCCTCCCCTCTAATAGCACTTGCTGCCCATCCATATAGGGTTGCCAACTTCTAGGTGGGGTCTGGAGTTCTTCTGGAATTACAATTGATTCTAGGGTTGCCAACTCTGGATTGCAAAATTCCTGGAGATTTTGGGGGTGAAGCCTGAGGAGGACAGGGTTTGGAGAGGGGAGGTGGCTCATTGGGATAAAATGCCATAGAGTCCAACCTCCCAAACAGCCATTTTCTCTAGGGAAACTGTTCTCTGTTGCCTGGAGATCAGTTATAATCAATGCTCCCTCTAAGCTGTGGAGTCTTGTGAGCACTGAAGTTGGGAGCAAGCGATTTGGCAACTGCATAAATTAGTTTGCTCTGGAGCCATCCTTCCTGAGCTGAGACAAAAATGTGTGAGCCAGAGGCTAAAAAACTGTGAGCTAGCTCACACTAACTCTGCTTAGAGGGAACACTGGTTATAATACAAGGAGATCCCCAGGCCCCACCTGGAGGCTAACAACACTAACTGATTCAGACTGGAGATATTAGTTCCCCCAGGAGGAAATGGCATTTTTGGAAGGTGAACACTATAGCATCACATTCCCACTGAGCTCCTTCCCCTCTTCAAACACCGCCCTCCCCAGGTTCCACACCCATAGTTGGCAGCTCTATTTTATTTGGTTCAGGGCTCAGCAGAAATGTGTGGGTCTATTCTGATTGGCGAGGAATGGGTTCTTTTTTGCCTCACTTTGCCATTTTTGAGAGTGGATTACTGTTATGACTAGGCCAGTTCTAGGCCCTTATACTAGGGGTGTCTGGAAGACTGTGGGATTTTCCTTGTCCGAAAGGTTTAGCAAAGAGCACCCTGGGGCATCTAAGTGACTCCTTAAGCTAGCCTCTCATGGCTTCTGTCTTAGGAGGACTGGAGAGGAATTCACTGGTTTGAACCCTTGTGTTTTCCAGTATGAGGATAGGGTGTTGTTACAGCTTGTCTTGGTATGCAGGCAAGGAAAAGCTCTGGGTAAATCAAGGCCATTAAGCCTTCACTTGGAGCCAGCATGGGGTTGCCCATAATAACTCCATGCTCCTGGCAGCTCAGTAGATAGGATGTCCACACTGAGGAGTAGGTCTTTAGTAAGGCTCAAGTAAGGTTTTTTTTAAAATAAATAAATCCTAGCTGAACAGATTTTTCTTGAGTGTGGCATCTTTATATGGAGGCTGGGGGCAATGGACCAGTTTCCTTAGAACTTTCCAGATTACACTAATAATTGCTTCAGAAAACCATCTTCCTTTTTGGGCCCATACTAAGGAGCCGTGCCTTATAATGCAATTACTTTTCAACAAGATGATCCCATGGTGAGATTATCCTCCGACAAGATTATTTCATGATGCTTCTGCTCCTGAGGAAGATTATCAAGAGAGGTGAAATTAATAATTAACTAAAGATGTGGCAGCTTGATAGAGGGATTGCAACAGAGATCAGAGAATTTTCACAGGGCATTATTTTAATTCTCCATCTATATGAACCTGTTCAATTTATTACTTAAACATGTATAGGGAAAGCTTCATCAGAATAGGCCTCTCGGTGGCAGAGGGCTGTCTTTTGATAAAATATAATTTCTGGGAATCAAAGACTTAGGCTAAAGTAAGAGGCTTCTGTGTGATAGTTAGGGATAAAAAGGATTTTGCCCAGTTCTTTATTCTTCTGGAATTTCTCTCTGTGGAGCATTCCACTATTCCTAGTTTCCATTAAGGGGGGAGACTTCTGTGGACCTGAAGATTCAGAATTTACTGCAGCTTTCAGTTCCTTCAGTTCCTTTGTTCTTTCCTCCATGTTAATACTGCACATCTTATGATGAAACACTACCCCCCCCCCAAACCTGATGGTGTCACACATAAGATCACATCAAGATTTGTTTTATGCACTGTTTCAAGCATCTGCTCAAATGCCCCTGTGCTTTAATAAAGAGGTTTTGACAGATACAGTCACAAATTGTACATGGACAGTAGTCTGTAAAAAAACTGGGGGGGGGGGAATCCTGAACACACATAGTACTTCATGCAAAATTGTGTATCTCCTTGTGCCTGAGGCAGTGATGCTCTGTATTCTTGGTGTTTAGGAGGCACCAGTGAGGGGGCTTTTGAAGTTCTGGCCCCTCTGGTGGATCTCCTGATGGCACCTGGGTTTTGGCCTGATCCAACATGGCTTCTTTTATGTTATTATGTTCTTACCTGTCTCCTTAATGACCAACACATTTTTCATAACTCAGGGCTTACTCTGTCAGATACAGATATTTGTCAGATATAGATAAAGAAGTACCCGGGGATATTTTTTTCAGTCTTTAAGGTAGTAGTGAACTCAGATTTTGTTCCATATACCTGACAGGTATGTCAAACTACATAGAAATGCCATCCTTTCTGTGAGTGCCTTCATTTTGCTGCTTTGGTGGCACAAGACACACAGTTTACTATCAGATATAACCAGGTCTCTTTTGGGGCAGGAACGCACAGGAATGGAGTTCTGGCTGGCTCCCAAATTGGCCACACCCAGCAGGAACTCATTAGCATAATAGGCCACACCCAACAGCAGAAACTCATTAGGATTGGCTACATTAGGGGTGTGTGACCTAACATGCAAAGGAGTTCCTGCTACCAAAAAAAGCCGTGGGTTTTGACAACACACAAGGTAAACAGAATAAGAAGCAAAAGGTGAGTATGGCTGGATGACCACACTTCTGGTAACATGGGGGTGTTGCCTAATATGCTAACGAGCTGTGCTGTCAGGAGTGTGGCCTAATATGCTAATGAGTTTCTGCTGTTGGGTGTGGCCTATTATGCTAATGAGTCCCTGCTGGGCTTTTTCCACCAAAAAAGCTCTGAATATAACAGTGATTATTATATAAATAGATCATGTTTTTGTTTATTTGTTTCACTTGAACCCCAGTGGAGACCCAAATCAGCTTACATTTTTCTCCTCTCAACAGCCTCTTGTTGGTCTGAGAGTGTGTGATAGGCCCATGGCAGAGTGGGGATTCTAGTCAGTTTATCGAGGCAAAGCTGTAGGAAGAAAAGTTAGGACAGTCCAGAGCCTCAAATCTGTCTGCTGAATCACATGGAAGATGATCGTTCAGCTTTACAAATCCTCACATAAAGAAATGCTAAACTTAAAAATGCAAAGAGCTTGCAGTGTCAAGGGGGTAATCCTGCTCTCTCAGACTGACACTGCAGTTTGATCTGACAAAGAAAGAGTAACCCTGCAACTGGTCAGCTTATGGAAATCTTAGAACTTCCAGCCTTCATTTCTACGTACATTCATAATTGCATTAAAAAAAGATTTAAAAAGTCATCAATCATCTACATTTTCCTTGATTACCAAAGGACTTTGCTCAGAATTATCAAAATAAAAAATGTATCCCCTTCTTTTATTTGAAGATGAGCTTATGTCTTTGCATTAATTTCTTTTATTCTATTCTGCAGATAATTAAGAGGAGATACTGGGAAGTATTTAACTTGACTTTAGCCCATTTCAAGTTTATTACCCATGTGGCTAACATATCACATAGCTCCTCCCCTGTTGGATAAATTGTAAAATCTACAATACTAATCTTCACTTCAAGGACTACTAGTCCCAATTCTCTTAGCAGTACATTTCCACACTGCCCTTTCTAATAACTTAGTTTCCCACTGAGTAAAAAGCTTTTAGTACTTTGAAAATCTAGCAGTGTTATTCTTAGCCACTCGATTCTTAAATTTCCAATTCAGCTCTAGTTCAAGTGGCAGCTCCTTCATGTCCTCATTCAGCAGAACATTTTCATACTATTAATATAAAGCATTTCATCATGACATCTAGCAATTTAATCAACTCACCGTTTGACCTGAATGACAAAAAAGATGTTTAACTAGATTGAAATTCCTAGAAAGTTTGTAATGTTCCATATATATGTTTATGTGTGAAAGTGTATTCTACATGACTATCTACCATGTATGGTACCAAACAGAATATATGGATTGAATGGGTTGGATCCAGCATAAAAATTTCCACTTATACTAGACCTCTTGTGTGAGCAGACAGAGACACCTCGGATCCCCAGCCCTTGGTCCTTGCGGCCCTTGGATGAGGGCCTTTGCCTCCCAGTTGGAAGAGGCTGGCTCAGTTTGGGTGCCAAAGAGCACCTAAGTCATGTATGCGCAGAAGGAGGGGCCGAGGGGCTTAAAAGCCTGGCCCCTCCTCTCCTTGCCAGCAGTCCTGTGTGGTTCTCGGCCCACCCTCCTGCCCTGTTGATAGTGCAGGGTTTTGCTGGTCGCCTGGTTCTGGGGGCCGGGTAGGAATTTTTTGCCCCTTCCTGATTGGCCATGGGAAAGGGTGTTTTTGCCTACCTTACACTGAGGCAGTGGCACAGGTTTTTTATAGAGGTGGGCAATGTTACCTAGGCTGATCACTTTTGTTAGGCAGGGTTTTATGCAGTATACAGTTGTGGCCCAGTGAGCACCAGCCGACACCCCTTCTTGGTTTGAAGGGGTCCCAGTGAGTACAGCCTTTGTGCCTCACAGCACGGGGCGAGGAAAACAGACTGCCTTGGGGACCGCCCCAGTTGGCTCTTCCCTTTGAGCCTGGTGGCCTGGGGGATGAGGCTACGGGGCGGGCCGGCAATAGCTAGCTGGCCGGGCGGAAGCCACTGCTGATGGCTCCTGCTCGGGGCAGGGTGGCTCGCCCTATTCCATGAGGTAAGGGAGAGGTAATTACCTCTGGTCTTGACCATACCACAAACTATTTTGCCCTTGCCGTTTTTCTTCCAGTTAAAGGTTGCCAGTTAATAAAGTGGCCCAAGAGTTAAACCCATCACTTGTGTCTGCCTCATTATTCCGGCTTGGGGGGCAAAAGAAAAAGACCACAGTAACACTTGCACATTTCAGACTTATTGTACCCCTACTTGCATTTCCACTTGTGTAATATCTTGTGCTGCCAATTTCAGGTCATTATAATATATAGGAGGGAGAGCACCAGGTATTTAGGTGTCTGCTTGCACATTGCTGGATCCAAGCCACTGGTTCTGATTTGCTAAGTGAGGAACCTTCCATTGGAGGAAGAAGTATTTCTCTGTTATATAACTAGCAAGACACTTCACTTATTCCTAACAGTGTTTTGTTTAGTAAATACTGTGCAGAGGACCTCAGTGCTCTACCAGTAATCCATAAGGCAGTGCCTTCTCCACCTTGGTCCAGTTAGTCTGGTGGGAGGTGAATAAATGCCTGCCTTTTCCTTTATATTTCCACAAGGTAAGGGCCTACTGTTTTTAATAGGGTTGCCAGGTACCTTCCTCCGGCCATTGGGGAGATTTGGGGGGCATCCCAGGGTGGGCGGGGATTTCAGCAATGCACTGATGTCACTTCCAGAAGTGACATCATCACATTGTTGAAGTCAGGGTGACATTCTGGGCAAAACTCTATGGTAAAAATGGCTACAAACCATTTAGAACAGATAAAAGGAAATACTTCTTCACTCAAAGAGTGATTAACATATGGAATTCACTGCCACAGGAGGTCGTGGCAGCTGCAAGCATGGACAGTTTCAAGAGGAAATTAGATAAACATATGGAGCAGAAGTCCACCAGTGGCTATTAGCCACAGGGTATAGAATGAGAACTCTCAGTCTGGGGCAGGTGATGCACTCTATTCTTGGTGCTGGAGGGGGCAGCAGTGGGAGGGCTTCTGGTGCCCTGGCCCCACTGCTGGACCTCCTGATGGCACCTGGTATATTTTGGCCGCTGTGTGACAGAGTGTTGGACTAGATGGGCCATTGGCCTGATTCAACATTGGCTTCTCTTATGTTCTTATGTTCTTATGCCCCAAAAGTAAAGCTTTGCCCCATCATCACTGATACAATGACATCACTTCAGGAAATGACATCATCACTTCAGGAAGTGACATCATCACTTCAGGAAGTGATGTAAGCACATCACTGATGTTGCATTGTGATGTCTGTTTGGGGTGGTGGTTTCCCACACTGGCCAACTGACAGGCAGTGGGTCGGAGCCCACAAAAGTAGGGGATCCCCCACCCTGACCCAGAACCTGGCAAACCTAATTTTTAAAATTTGAGAATTCAGCGTATTTGTTGCCCCTGTTGTTATAATAGTATATCAATGCAACAATATTCCAGTGGCATTTTAAAAAATTAAACCCTGCTGGCAAGAAGAGGAAATGGCTGCTATGAGGACAAGGACACGGGAAATGTCTGCCGTGTTAAAGGGAAAATTTTCTCATCCACACAGCAACCATCCAGGCTTTACTGCAATTGTTCCCAAAGCTTCAAAAATCAGAGAAAAGCTGGGGAAACCTCAGAGGTGCATGAATGCAACATCAATACTGTGGGGGAAGCAAGAAAAAGCCAGCTTCCCAACAGCATTGAGCCTGGGGCAGAATCAAGTGTACTCTGTTCACTAGTTGTATAGTGAAGAGGGGTTTTATGTTAAGATTCTTTTGTGCATATACAAACCACCACTCCTGGTGAAATCACATGCTTCAATAATTGAGAGGGGGGGGGAATACCAGTGCATTGAAGGCAGTGATTTTTTTTTAAAGAATTTTATTAATAGGATATAATAGGATATATTATCACGTTCCATATTTCAAAATATTTTTTGATACACCCTTTTCTAATATCCCCTTCCTCCCCCCACCTGGCTTCCAGAGATGCTCCACCCCTATTATCATTTCAATCAATATCAGCTAACAATAAAAACTTGTCTAATATTCAGTTCTTCTTTTCTAACATATTCATTTTCTCTAACTCAGTATTAGGTAACATTTTAGCTAATAATCAATACTTTCTAGTCTTCTAATCTTAATAGTTATCGAAGCAGAGTAACTTATTTTTTACATCCCAGTTACGCTCTAAATAGTCTTTAAAGTCTTTCCATTCTGCTAAGAAGTCTTCATCTTCTTTACCATTAAGCTTCTTTGTCAATTTATCAATTTCTACCATAAAAAAGCATCTTCTTTATCCAGTCCCATTTTTCTGGTGTCTTTTCTTGCTTCCAAAACTGAGCAAATGTCATTCTAGCAGTTGTAATCAAATACTATAACAATGTTCTCTTTGTCATGTTAAATCCTTCCATTTTAAGACCTAAAAGTAACATTTTCAGTTCTTTTTTCAGGGTACACTTCAGGATCTTCTGGATTTCGCTATGGATCTCAGTCCAATAAGCTACCACTTTATCACAAGTCCATCACATATGATAAAATGAGCCTTCTTTTTTTTTTTTTTTACACTTCCAACATTTGTTAGACATGTTCTCATTCATATTAGCAATTTTTTTTGGTATCATATACCATCTATACATCATTTTATAACAATTTTATTTTGCATTAACACATGTTGAAATTTTAATTGACTTTTTCCACAGACATTCCCATGATGACATATCTATTTCTCTATTTATATTTATAGTCCATTTCACCATCTGTTCTTTTACAATCTCATCCTCTGTATATCATTTTAACAAAACCTTATAAATTTTTGAAATCACTTTTTTACCTTTTTCTGCCCATACAGTTTCAATTTCATTGTTTTCCTTCCTGAAGCCATACCTTGTTTTATCTGCCTTAAATAAATCATATATCTGTTTGTAATTTAACCAGTCATATTCAAATTCCAGATCCTTTCTAGCTCTCATCACAAAACTACTCCCCTTTACTTTCAAAATGTCTCTATAAGGTATCCAATCTTCTCCTTTGTGCCTTGAAAGTGGTTTAATTACCTCTGCCGGAACTATCCATAATGGTCTTGCTTCAAAAAAATATATTTTGTACCTCATCCAAGTCATAAACAGTGATCTTCTTATAAAGTGGTGTTTAAAAAAGTTGTCCACTTTAGATTTTTCATACCATAAATAGGCATGCCATCCAAACTTAAGATCATGTCCATCCAACGCTAACAATTTTCTATTATCCAAGTTGATCCACTGTTCAAGCCAAGACAGACACACAGTGAAAATTTTTGGAAGGTATGCGTGATGGTCTGATTTCTGAATATATTTTTGAAATCCATCTAGTTATGTCAGAATGAATGCAAATTAAAAAGCAGCATAGAGGAGAACTCAGGGACTGTAAAGGAATAGGGAAGAGCTCTGCCTCCCTAGAATCTAAGTACTGGTGACATGATGAGCAAGAAAGTAGCAGGGTTCATGAAGCTGAAGTCTTTCTGGGGTTCCTACTACAAACAGACTTCCAAAAGTAGAGAACAGCCATGTTCTCGTAAAAAAGAGCAATCTCCATTTGGAAGAAAAGATAATGTGGCCCATTGTACATATTCCCTCCATAGCTTTGGCAGCAGGGTGAAAATTACTTTTAAACCAGAATCCCATTGTTTGGGATAGCAACGCAGTCTTCTATTTAATTAGAATTACACCAAGCTGTTTGAAAGCAAAGTTCCCTTGAAACAGTGGATTAGCAGAAAGGAAATGATGTTTCCAAGAAAGACAAAAAAACAGCCATCGAAAGCTGCACTAGGTTATCCATTCCCTAATTATATCCCGCTGTCATGGCCCTCATCAACAACAACAGGAAAAGGTAATAGTTTCTCACTTTGAAAGCAATCTCTAGACAGATAAACTGTCTAGGAATAAATCGCTTTTGTCAGTCACCGGACAGAGTTTTTGCAAAACCCTGACTTGCGTGGCACTGTTCTTTCAATAAATCTTGCCAGGAAAAAAAAAAAAAGACCCAGAAAGAGACTCTTCTGTTTTGAAAGAGAAATATTAATAACTGGGAGTAATGCCATTATCCTCCTAGCAAAGTATGCTGGTAGCCAGCAAAGTACAGGAGGGCACAGGAAAGGTCACGTTACCTCTGGACTTTCTAGACAAAGAGACTTATCTGGTGCCTCTGCTCCTCTGAGCACTCTGGGAAGTTCATCTACAATGAAATTGGAGAGACATTCTAAAATTTCACAATTCTATCAGGGCTTTAAGAGAAAGAGGGCACATGGATAGAAACAGAAAATACCCAGCGTATGGAATCACTGGGAGATATTTTCCACTAGTGGTACATCTGGCTGAGTAGTCTAGTGTGTGTAAAGTCCTAAATTTAGTTGCTGTAATTTCCAACTAAAGGAGCAAAGGTAGCAGATGGTGGGGAAGACCTATCTCTGCTTTAGCTCTGGGAGATAATATGGAGCAATGGTCTCCATAAAGCATAAGGCAGCTTTATACAAATGCCATAGTATCAGGAGGGAATGTACAACACATACAACACCCCCCCCCCATATATGTGCACTGAGATACAGGGAGGGACTTCCTCAGCAGTAAAACATGTGTTTTCCCTGCTGAAATTATTTGGTTCAATCCCTAAGTTATGAAGAACTGCAGACTTATTTGTCTGAGAATCAGTGTTGAGATGTGATGTTTTAGGAAAGAAAGGCATTGCAGACATAAATGTAAAATGCGAGTGTGTTTGGATATAGTTTCTTAAAACATTGAAATATGCAAAGACAAGAAAAGTTGTTCTTCCTACATGAGATATTTCTAATTCAAGGAGAGAATAATGATAAAAGACTACCAATCAATCATTGATATAATTAGGAAAACAGCACTCTTATTTTCCTCATTGTTTATTCAAAGCATGCTACGTGGTAGTCATGAGGTAGATTTTGGGTTGTTGTTTTTTTACCCATCAAAGCAAAGCAGTGAAATGATTACTTTGATTGGAAAAGCATTTAAAGAAAGAAGCGAGAGCATTGTTTCATCATTTGTTGCTTAATTATTATTTTCACATAGGCTTGAATGGCCTCTAAATTTTGTGAAAAGTGAAACTCAAGGTGAATTTGGTTGGTTCTGCTAAGTAAGATAACCAGAGGAGTTCTGAAGGGAGTCAAAAGAATTTCCAAAAGATGAAGGAGATTTTATTGGGTGGGTTTGTATATAAAAGTGAGGTAGTAATGAAAGGGAAACCTATAAATCACAAAGCTCCTAGTTAAGCCCTGACATTTTTAGGTACCATAATTACTCAAAAGGAAGAGGACCCTGAATATAAGACCCCCCCCCCCCGACAAAAGAGAATGTTCGTGAATTTCAAACGTCCCCTATTAAATAAGGTAGCAGGATAAAGACAGACTTTTATTATATACTAATCAATATACAATAAATAACAGACTACAGAAGAAAATACTTGCTTTCCTTTTTTTGAGCCTCTTTGTATTGTAAATGTTCACAAGTAGTATTGGGTCACTCTCTTTCAAGTTTAAAAAGAAAACAGTGGCTTTTTAAGGCCCTGCCCAAGAATTGAAGTAATAGTCAAAGGCTGAGTTCAGACTCGCAATTTGCTCCGGTAGGGACCTGGGTCAGCGATGACTCAATCCCGGAGTAAATTGGGCATTCACACAGGCACATCTGCCTGGCGTCCCCCACCCGTAGCCAACCCGTGCTGTTGCGCTTCACTGCCGGATTAAAAAGATACCTGATAAAACCCATAGCAAATCCGAAAGCCCGCGTGTGTCGTGCGTTTCTCCGCTTCCAGGGAGTCTGAACGCACAGCCGAAAAGCCGGGAGCAACCTGCATTGGGCAGGAGGCAGAAGCGGTGTGATTGGCTGTGCTCCGCTCTACTGCCTAATGTGGTGCCGGTGCTGCGGGGTCCTAACGCTCCCGCGTGCCTCCGTCCCGTATCTTCCAGCAGCGGCCCCCACTGTGTGAACGGGAAAACCCAGTATAGTTTATTCCGGGGCTTTTTTGCTACGACTGGCTACCGGAGCAAACTGCCAGTCTGTACTCAGCCAAAGGCTCAGATAAATGGCCCAACTAGCAGTGCAATCTGAAATGGAATTACACCCTTCTAAATGTGCTAAGAAGGCTGCAGCTCTCCTAGGGAACACGTTGTTGTCATTGTCGTCCCCATTCGCAATGCTTTCTCAAGGATAGGAAGCCACACTTTTCCAACACGTGTTATATCTCCAGTCCATCAGGGAAGTTTAAAACTGACTATTTGCTTTATCCCTTCCTATCTAAAATGTCCAAAAACTCATAACAGCCATAGCTAATATTGTGCTTTAAAAAGCTGAACTACTTCACAACTTCAGTCTAAAGCACAGGAGAAGAAGCAGCTTGGAGTTCAGGCATGTGGGGCACCAGGGCGCCCATTTGCTAAAACCATTTAAAGGGAAGGTGCATGTCATTGCATTGGGAAGATTCTCGTCCCCTCCAGGAATGCCCCCCAAAGTCCTCTGCCAGTGATGAGGCAGGACCTGGCAACCCTAGCTTCCCATCTCACACAATGGCCAACCAGTTGCTCTGGAGGGCTGACAAAAGAACACAGAGGCCAAGGCCTTCCCCTGAAGTTGCCTCCTGGCACTGTTACTCAGAGGTCTACTGAATGTGAAGGCTCCCAATCACATTTCCTTGAGGTAAAAGCAAGTATACATGCAAGGTTCAGGAAGTTCATGCACTCACTTGAGCTCCTGAAAAGCCCACCAAAGGTCTGAGAGAATCTGGTTGGGAAAGTCTTAAGATTATTTAGATTCCTATATCCAGAGGGAAAGTTGTGCACAGAATAGCCCAGGAGAGGGAGGTAATCCCATCATCTCCCAAAAGTACCATCAAAGGCTTGAGAGACTTCAACTGGGACAGATGTTTCGCCACCTTCCAAGGATCTATTTAAGGGCACATGTGGCTCAGGGGGGAATTCAAGAGGGAAGCCCAGAATGAAAAAAAACCCAAAGCACCAGCTTCTGAAAGGTTCATCAGACAATTTGTTATTTATTTTGCCTTTACTGGGTTGTAGGGTTCCCAGGTACTCCCTGGCAACCAGTGGGAGACTTACCAGCATCAAACAGAGGCCTAGGGTGGTGACACAGCAACATCATTTTAGGGGAGCACCAGAAGTGATGTCATAACATTACCAGTGATATAGAGACAATAAGGTATTTGGGCAAAATCTGTATGACGAAAGCTGTTTTTACCATAGAGTTTTTGCCCAAATACCAGAGTGTCTTCAAGTTGCCAGTGACGTGCACCAGAAGTGGCATCACTGTGTTGGCAGTGATACTGGCCTGGGCTTCTGTTTTCTGCCATTAAATACCCCCACCAGCCAGCAGATTGGCAATGGGGGAGGCGCCCAAGGTGGGGGATCTTCTGCCCCTGGTGGGGGTCTTGGAAACCAGTGTTGTGCCTTGATCAAAAGGTGACACATCGGGTGAGATAAATAGATATTTCTTGTTGGTCTCCCATCTCAGTACAGCTCAGGGCTGACCATGCTTAGCTTCTGAGATTTCACAAGACTGGGCCTGCACGGGCCATACAAGTCAGAGCAATCAATCCATCCGTCCTTGCTCCTTATCAAAACAGTTTTTGCTTTACTTGAGATTTCTCAAATATTTTACCTACACATACACACAAGAAATATTACTTTAGGTAAAATTGCACAGGGGACAAAACATTCACCTAAACTCTTCTGCCTGGGAAGAGGAAAGAACCTCTGCAATGACTTATGTTTTTGCATCCCATCACAAGAAGCAAAGACGATGCTCAACTTTCAGTGCCTGAGCTATTTGTGCAATATTTGCCAGAGACATTTGGTCACAGTAGGGATCAAGAGAATTATATCTGCAGCGAGACTCTGTGTGTAACTAGGATAAAATATTGATGAGATCCGAAGTGGCAAAGATGGTATTTCTTTTTTTAAAAAAATTAGCAGTTTTATTGCATTGCTAATAAAATACCAACCTAGGAGGAAAGGACAGTAGGAATTCTCTGCATGCAACCACATTTCTATAATTAACCAAAAATAAATTGCACATGATCATTATACATGAAGAAGAAATCTAAGAGCACTGTTTAGCAAGTATGAAAGGGCAATGCAGAGGATTGTGTCTGCAAAGCACCCTGGAGTCTAAAAAAGAACAGATGGTAGGCCAGATCAGTGTGGTTATGATGTAAGTGTCCCTTAGTAGTAGGGTCATGTGTGTAGTGGTACAAATATGTGCTTTGTTGTACCTTTTTGTTCCTAACATTGTGAGAGGGTTTTGGGGGGTTTTTTTGCTTTGTTGATTGTTCTTTTGCTGGAACTCCCAATATATGCTTATTGGGCTGGATCCAACCAGCTTTTTTATTCAATCTCACCCAATTCCCATCCTTACTACAGCTTCGCACCCAACAATGGCTTGTATCCATTCAGGTTCCATGATCTCTAACAAAGGCTTTTAGGGTGGTCCAAACAGATCCCCTCTTTCCTTCTTCACAAATAGGAAAGCAAAAAATGAAAATAATTGGGTCCAACCACTAGTTGGAACCAACTGTTTCTGCTGTCCTTGCAGAAATGCCACCCCTCAGTTTATACTTCAGAGATTCTCACATGCTGCTGCTGGCCTAGTATGCAATACCCTCCCCCACAAAAAACCTTCACTTTCTACCACAGAGATTCTCTGGGAGAATCTCTTCTCTGCTGTGCTTGTTGTGCCATTTTCCCCACCATTGGAAACAATGGTGGGATGGGGAACCATCTTTGGGTGCCCCTAGAATTTGACCCCCCGGTCCAATCTTTTTGAGACTTGGGGGTTCTTTTCAGGAAAGGCTCCAGCAGCTACACTGCAAATTTGGTGCCCCCCAGCCCCCCAAAAATACCCGAGGAGAGATTTTCCATTGACTACCATGGCCCCATTGGGTATAATGGAACTGAATAGATTCGGGAATCCCAAATATTTCCTGAATAGGGTATCCATACCGATCTTGATATTCGGGGATATTGTGATATACTGAATATATTCAGATCAGGGAATCCCGAATCCAAATAATACCACATTTTTTGTTTTTTTGCACACCCCTAGTCAACAATCATTTTGAATCAGCCGTGTCCTTTTGTATATCCAAGGCAATACAGGTCAGCAGGCATTTGTGGCTGGTCATCACAAAGCAAATGATCAGGACACATCTGATTGTTGCCTTCAAAGTTGGTATGTTTGATAGCTGAGCTTCTTTCCAGTGAAATTCACAGCATCCCTAACTTTCATTGGGATATGTAAAAAAAAAACCCTGAGAATGCTGCTTCTCTCTCTCCCTGCAAGGGCAAAACCTCATTTACTGCAAGGGTCCTCAGACTTGTTGAGCCTGTTGATGGCCCAGGCTATCCAGATCTCATCAGATCTTGGAAGCTAAGTAGGGTTGGCCCTGGTTAGTACTTGGATGGGAGACAACTAAGGAAGTCCAGGGTTGCTATGCAGAGACAAGCAATGGGAAACTTCCCATGCTAATATCTTGCCTCGGCTAAAGGATCAAAATAAGTCAGCTTCTACTTGACAGCACTTTCCACTGATTGACCACACCTCAACTGCAAAATAGCTGCCATGGGGTGGGGATGGGGGTTCCAAGTCATGCATCTTCCTATGATGGGGCAGCTATTTTTGAATGACCACTCCTTGCAAACCCAAAACTGCCTTCTGGCATCTTCTGAAACATCTCCAGCTCCAGTTAGGTGAAGGATAGCCAGGTTTTGCTTACTGCTTTGGGGGAGAAACAAGTGACCACCAGAAAACAAATCCATGGGCACCATGGCACCCACAGACATGATGGTGATCACCAATTTACTGGTTGCTTTAGCTAATGTTAAAGACAGAAGGACTCAGCTAAAGAACTTGGCAACTGCATTTGGAATGTCTTGATATAATGCTGTGGCTACCTCTCCCCGTAAGACCTGGGAAAGAGGCAAAACTTAATCTACTGCATGTGCCTTCAGCCTCGTTAAGCCTATGGCCACTTTGGAAATTTTAAGGAGAAATAATAAGCCAGAGCCTGATCTCATCAGATCTCAGAAGCTAAGCTCAATCAGTCCTGGCTAGTAAGTGGATGGGAGACCTCCAAGGAATACCAGAGAGACCTTCGAGGAATGCAGAGGCTGGCAATGGCAAATCACTTCTGAATGTCTCTTGCCTTGAAAGTCCTATAGGGTCACTGTACATCAGACTTGATGGCACGTTCCACCACCAGTTACAGCATGGAAATGGAATCACCTCATTTGAAAGGCTGCCACTCATAAATAGTTATTCTACAGGCTGTGCAGTTAAAGCAACAAAACAGTGTAAGAAAAGATCAGACTGAAAGTAAAATGCTTCAAGGAAGTTGGAGTGAAGTGGCAGTGATGCTACTTTCAGTAATGTATAGAGTATTTAAGAATGGAAATTTTAAAGAGCTATTTTAAAGAAGCATCTCTAGGCACTAATAAATCATACAGATGGGGAAAGGTGCATGCAAAAATATTTCTATGGCACCGTTGTCTGTTCTGAGTCATAAATAGTTGGCTTTATACATCTAATCAAGCAATCTTTCTTACGAAGAGCCTATCATGTTGGCACTTAAGTATCTGAAGGAGCTGTTAGTATACAGTATGCAGGGGCAAGTTCATCGAGAGAGATTTCTGTTTTGATATTTTAGAACAAGTAGAAAGAACTCTTATACTGGCTATGAAAAACATTTGCTGATTGCATTTGCAAACTGGATGGGAGGTTATCACCGCATCTGCTGTTTGTTTTTATAATTACTGCTGTCAAAAAGAGAGGATAAAAATTATGGACAGACATTTAGATACATTCAACTGCCCGGAAAATGATCAGATCATTTCGTACTCCTTCTTTTTTTTTTTTTCCAAATCAGGCTTCAAAATCCAACAGAGTTGCTATTAGACATTTAGAGATTCTCCAGATGGTGTCCTACACATGGCTATTTCAGACCTCTTTGAAAAGATGTCCAGTCAGCCATTATGGGATGTGGCATTCCTACATCCCCTCCTCCCGAGCAACTTCACTATTCAAATCAAAAGGGGAGGAGGCTTGACCATGTCTTCACTGTGATAACTGTAACCAGGTGAAGAGACAGGGATCTCTGAGGGACGAAAGAGCAGTGAGGCAAGTCACCCAACACATGCTCAACAATGGTAATCAATGAAACACAGTTGGAGATGCCACCACTCATTGGAACTCCATACCCAGCAAAGAAATTTGCTGGCAACTTTGACATGAATACAATTTGCAGATGAATTTACCTGACTCAAACAACCATGATTACATAATCTAAAAACTGGATGCAGTGGCAGCGGATGACTTAGGGGGCAGCTGATGCAGGGAATGGCGGGGTGCTTTCGATCCCAAAGAGATTGAAAGAGTTAGGCGCAAGGCAAATGGGGAGATTAGGCACATTTTGAAAGTTTAGTTAGGCTACTATTTGTCATACCCCCAAATTCAGGCTGATTGCACAGACCTGTACAGGGGTGATGGCATTCAACTGACAGAAAAAGGTAATGACATTTTTCTGCAGGATTTGCTGCAAGGGCTTCTGGCAGTATTAGGTATTTAGTGGGCACAGGGGTCTAAGCAGAGGCTTGACCCTTGCAGTGGCTGAGTTTGGTTTAAGGGAAATTTGTTGTGGCTCGGTAAGCACCAATCAGCAACCTGGGAGAGTAGAGGGGTCTGTCAGGATCATCACTGCGGCCGTGTGGCCAGGGATAAGGAGGGCAAACTGTTTTTTGGATTGCCTTGATGGATCCTCTACACAGGCCATGCGGCTGTGGTTGAGGGGTCGTCATGGCATATTCCATGGCTGGGCTGCCCAGGTTCGAGCCACTTACAGCAGGCTGGGGGCCAGGTGCATTGCCCGTCTTAAGGCAAGAGTGGGTTTTGGTGAATCTTGGCCTTGACCATGCCACTGCATACTGCTTGCCCTTGCCATTGCTTTGTAAATAAATAAAGTGACCTTTAGTTTTCCAATGACTGTTGTATGACTTTTTCTTCCATCTGTGGGAGCAGAATCTAAAAACTGGATGCAGTGTCAGCGGATGACTGGGGGGGCAGCTGACGGATTTTCAGTTTACTTCACCATGCATGCAATATTTATTATAGAACAATAATGACATATGAGAAAAATATATACATCTGTAGTCAAACTCAAACCATCATGTTCCACTGACTCATGCTGAAGCTGGCCAGACCGCCACATGAGTTCCTGGGGAAAGGTAGCCTGTTGCCTCGTAAAGTCTGATGAAAGTTGGGCTGAAAAAAACGTAGTTTGAAGAAAGTAACTGAAGAAAATCATGTGATGTATAAGATTATTCCATATGGGACAGAGAGAAAGTCCAAGAGAAATAGACACTGGACATCCAGCTGGAGAAAGAGACATAGGAGAAGGAGACGTAGCAGGTGCACCAACTGTGTCAGGTAGGACCAGGTAGAATCCTCCAACTTGATTCATCCTTATATAAGGGTTCAAGGTCTTTGCCTTAGAGAACTCCCCCTTTTTCAACTGGATGCCACCATCTTAACTTGGCTCCCTGTCTCATGTTGGGCCCTGACCATTTTAGTTCCGCTCCTGCTTTTAATTTCTTGGTCTTACATCATAACTTTATAAGCCTTTTGTGCATTTAACTACCTGGGCATAATCTTCTGTCTTATTAACTGGCACATGCATTTTCATTTATTTATTTATATTCCACTTTTCTCCCCATAGTTGAGACTCAAAGCTGCTTAGAACATCATTCTCCCCTCCTCCATAGGGCAGGGTGGAAGTTTGTGGCAGGCCCAATGTCACCCAGTGAGCTTCCATGGTAGAAGTGGGGGATTTGAATCCAGGTCACTCAGGGTCCTAGTCTGCCACTCTGTCTGCTGCACCGCAGTGGCACATTCTTTCTGTTATCGCTTCTATTCCTTTTATTTGCCCTTCTTGCTGTTTATTCTCACCCTACTCATGATCTTTCAGGGATTTTAATTGATTTAGCCCCAGGACTTTGATGCCTTTTGACCTGATCTCCTTTATCTATTCACACATAACTTTTTTTGGTCCCAACATCTCCTTTAGTAGTTCCAATGGGTGCCATGAATATATTTTAATCTGCATATCAATATATTTATTAGATGATGATGATGATAACGGCAGCAATAAATTAATAAGTGATTGCCAGTTTCATTCCAGTTTAATTAAGGCTGGAGGAAAGCATTGAAATTGATGGAATGGAAAGTTGGGATACAGGCTGTTGTAATCCAGTGAGAAAGCAGTGGATGTATCCAAAGTATTTAGGGTGCATCTGCAAAGCTTTGTGAAATGAATGACTCCTTGCTTGCAACTGGCCAGGAGAACATCAGCTAACCTTGTGGGCAGCAGCAAAGGATTTGAAGAGCATAGAGAAAAGTTTAGAGAGAATCCATAATTTGTAAACAGGATTCTGGACACCCCTAGGTAGCCACCCTGTTTTTCATAACATGAAATTTCAAGCAAATGTGGATGTTTCTCCTCAAGAGGACAAAGGAATTTCTGCTGACAAGTTAAAATACAGCTTATGAAATGTCTGAATTCCCCCCCTCCCCAACTGGTTGTAGAACATTTGGATATGACCTTGTGAGCTCAAGTCCACTGCAAACTCCCACTGCCAGTTTCAGTTTTGCTTATATGCAGTCTGACAAATTACAGGTTTTATGAATGGAGACCAGGGAGGTATGCTGTTTTGCAGTGGCAGCGAGGCTGAAAAAGAAAATGAAACAAACAAGTGCGAGTGTGCCTGAAGGTAGCTATCAACAATGAGGGTGACAAGCCCAGAAGTAATTTAGCCCTTGACCTTCAAAATGCTTGCATACAAGTATGGGTAAACATATGAGGAGTCCCTTTAAATTTAATCTGATTTATTCCCTTGCTGGAGTCACTCAGACCCCTGCATTTGCCAGAATAGGGCTTGGAAATCATAAACTCGGGCACAAAAGCAATTTCCCCCCTGCTGTGTCGCCCACCCTCCTCTCCTATTCAACACAATTGTTCTAGTGGATGGGCCAATTTTCATCTTCCATTTGCCACTAACAAATACTTAATTGGGACTACACGAGTATATAATTTCTTTTTTTTAATTATGAAAGTTAATAGTGGGAAGATTCCTGGAGCAAGCCGTGCAATAATGAAAACAACATTAGCGGGCCCTAATGCTAGAGGGAGAAATCTAGGAATAGCGATAAGGGACCGCTTTCAGATAGCTTTCCTCTTTATGGCACATAAAGAGCCGTTTTGATCAAATTAAAAAAGTTATGGATTTTCATTTTTTGCTTGTGGTATGTTCTGACAAAACTATTGTGCACTGGTGTTGTGTTATGAATTTTAAAAAGTAGCATGCACAATATGTGATCTAAACTAGTGGATCCTGAACAGGATGTGTTGAATAAATGCAATTCACTTTGACTGTCTCTTTCTTGTCTCAAAATAGAAAACTCTGGAATACTGAAAACCTGTCTTTTTTTGTTAATTATAAAATACTAGCACGCACATACACTCTGGCTAAATTATGCTTGTACTAGTTTGATCCTGAAAATGTAATGGTCAAACTTCCTGAAATTTTAAGTGTGGGGAAGCATCGAGACAAGTCATGTATATTGTAATATGAGCCTTGCCTAGTTTTGTATTTTAGACTAGATTGCCCCTCACCTTTCCCCTTTGTAGTATGTAGTAAAAAAGCAATTAAAAAGTTATATATATATATATATATATATAAGAAAACTCTGGATTATCAATTGTAACCAATAGCTGCTTCTCATTTGAAATTTGTATACCTTACTGATGCCTGCCTACCAAAATACCCAGTGCCTTGTAAACCTTCTGAATAGGACACATGTACACACACAGTTGGTTCTTCAATTAGGCTGACTAAGATGTTGTGTTCATTCAGGACTTTGTGGTCTTAATGTGTGGCTGCTATTTTTGTAGCTGGTTTTACTTAACTGGCTTAAAAATTGTTTGTTTTTATGGTCTTTTTAACCATTTTGTGGGCTACTTACAAAGCCCCTTCAACTGTAAAATGGGATAGAATTCAATAAATAAATAATGAAGAATGGAATGCATCAGGAGGGCAAGAGGGAGAATAGCTTGCTGTCAGATAAATGCATGGGTGGAAGAAAGTACTTCACAAAATGCATAACTTGCTTGTGGAACTTCCTGCCGCTGAAAAGTATTGTGATAGCAAGTAGCTCAGGGTCAAAGTGAAACATAGCATGGGACTCCAGCCTTCCCTCCCTGTGCCATTTTTCCCTTTCTGAAATGTCCCCAGAAGAATTTATTTGCCCTGCTGGAGAACTGCAAGTGTCCTATGGGCCGACTCATTAAAAAAGTGTGTCTAGCTCATAATGTCAAGGATTAGACAAATTCATGGAGGTGAGGTCCATTAGCAATTATTAGACATAATAGCTATTTGTAAACTTCATGTTAAGAGGCAGCATAGATCTGAAGGAAAGTTGTTGGGTCAGGGGAAATGTAGGAAAATGTTGTTAAGGTCTCTATGCCCATTTATGGATCTTCTGGGATATCGGACTGGTAAATTTGAGAAGCAGGATCCTGGAGTACATGTACTTTTGGTCTGATATAGCTAGTCTACTCTTATGTTCTTTTGAAGAAAGGAAAAATAAAGGTTTGGTTTACTTCTCAGAGATAACTCTCCCTGTTTGACTAGTTAGGGAATCTTCTTCTCTCCCTGGAAGATCTGTCCCCTTTCCTTTGACCTGAATGGGAGTCTTCTCTACTATACACTTCCTTTGCCAACCTCTCTCCCAGTACTCCTGTCTGTGTTCAAACTGCTGTCAGCTGCTGCTGAATTCAATCTCTTTCATTTTCTTTCAATCCCTTTCCTTTTCATTCAATTCCCAGCATACAGTTTGCCCTTTTCACTGGGTTCACATATTCATTGAATTATCATCTATAACTACAATGTCTCTTTCCCTCTTAGTCTCACGCAGGGGTTTTTTTTGTAGAAAAAGCCCAGCAGGAACTCATTGGCATAATAGGCCACACCCAATAGCAGGAACTCATTAGCATGTTAGGCCACACCCCTGATAGCACAGCTCATTGGCATATTAAGCTACACCCACATGTTACCAGAAGTGTGGTCATCCAGCCACACCCACCTTTTCCTTCTTATTCTGTTTACCCTGTTTGTTGTCAAAACCCAGGGCTTTTTTTGGTAGCAGGAACTCCTTTACAACTTAGGCCACACACACCTAATGTAGCCAATCCTAATGAGTTTCTGCTGTTGGGTGTGGCCTATTATGCTAATGAGTTCCTGCTGGGCGTAGCCAACTTGGGAGCCAGCCAGAACTCCGTTCCTGTGCCTTCCTGCACAAAAATAGCCCTGGTCTCAACAAGTCCAGACCCCATTAGCATAGACTTAAAGTTGTGTGCAGGGGGATGTTCCAGTGTGCATCATCTTACACTTACGAACACCAAACTTAATTTGCCACATTGTTGCCCACCCACCCAATGGAGATCCTCCTGGAGCTCCTCACGGTTAGCCTTAGTTGTCACCATCCTAATAATTTTGTGTTATCTGCAAACTTGCCCTTTACACTGCTCACCCCCAATTCCAAATCATTTATGAACAAATTAAATAACTTCAGCCCCAATACCCATCCTTGTGAGACCCCACAGTTTATTTCCCTCTACTGTGAGAACTTTCCATTTATTTCTACTCTCTGCTTCCAGTTATTTAACCAGTTTTTAATCTGTAAGAGGACGTACCCTCTTATCCATGACTACTAAGCTTACTCAGGAGTCTTTGGTGAAGTATTTTGTCAAAAACATTTTGACAATCCTAGCATATAATGTCTACTAGGTCACCATTATCTACATATTTATTCGCTTTCTCAAAGAACTCCAAAAGGCTGGTGAGGCAAGACTTCCCTTTGCAGAAGCCATGCAGATTTCCCCTCAGCAGCCTTTGTTCCTCTCTGTGGCTATTAAGTGTCTCTTTGAACATTGCTTTTACTAACTTGCCTGGGAGAGACATGAAGCTAACTGGCCTGTAATTTCCGGGTTCCCCTCTGAACCTCTTTTTCAAAATCAGTGAAATGTTGCTACTGTCCAGTCCTGTGGTGCAGTGGCTGATTTTAGTGTTAAGTTATATATACAGGTTAATAGATCAACAATCTCACATCTGAGTTCATCAATCAGCTGCCTGATATACATAACCCCCCCCCCCATTTTTCTTCTGCCACCCAGCCGAATGGTGGCAGGAAAGGCCCACTGCTGGCAGAAGATCCCCTACCCCAGTGGGAACATGGCAGCCTAGGTCCATCTAGTCCAGCATTCCGTTTCATACAGTGGCCAACTGATTGCCCCAGATGGCTAAAGAACAGGGCATAGAGGCCAAGACCGTCCCTTGGTATTGCCTCCCTACCACTGGTCTTCAGAAGTTTACTGCCTCTGTATATGGAGTTTCCCTTTATTCATCATGGCTAGTTGTGATTACTGGATCTATTCTCCATGAATCTGTGGTTATCACTCCACCCACTTGCAGTGAATGCCATAATTTAATTGCTCATTATTCCTACACTACTACCTTCTCTGTCCATGCCACCAGTAGAGGGGAATGTTGGGTATATTTTAGGATGAGCAAAGCAATAGTGACTACCATGCAGTATCCCACATGATTGGAGTGAGATACTTTCAGTTTCTAGAGTCTTCTCCATCTCATAAGAGTTCCTGGATATATATTCAGGAAAACTGAACATACAAGGCATTGTGAAATAGGTTACCCAAACTTAGAACATTTGAAAGCCACTGAACTAAAGCATTGGTTATCTATCCATCTGACAGGCTAAAGTTTGCATCCTAACAAATAATAATAATAATCGTATTTGTCTTAGTTTTGCTGACTCTCCTTTCTTCTGTGCGAGAGAAATCTGCAATGTATGCAAGCAATATGATTGCTCCCACATACACAACTAGAGAATCTTTGCTCCAGAGAACAACAAAAAAGTATTCAACTGTTTCAGCACCACTATACAATTCACTTGAAACAGCACAGTCAATAAGTAACATTTCCAGACACAGAAATCCCTTTGCTCTCTTGTGAAGAAAAACAAAACCAACATTATATAAAATTCCCTCCTCCCCCCACATTCAACAACCTTTCAAAAACCATAGCAATGCAAACATTTCCCCTGTCCCATTCCTTTATTGTTCTGGAATTCCTCTCTGTGCTGTGTTTAGCTCCTCCTGGATTTCACTTCACAAACAGAATTTCTAAAATGTGTTTTCCCACAGCTTTCCATTTCTTCATCTCATTTTGCATCTTTCCCCCTTTGTACATTACTGTTATTGTGCATTGATAAAACACTGCCCATTAGAAAAAAATACTCCAGAAGTGATGGTATATGTGGCTGCATGCAGATTCTTCTGGTGAAGTATTTTACTGGTGTGGTTGTTGATTCTTTGTGCATTTGCAAGTACCACACAAAAAGAACATTGGTGCCATCATACAGAAGATGACATCAAAATGGCTTTTTTTTTTTTTTGCAGAGTTTTATTACTGTGCAGTAACATTTTAGTATCCAGAGAGACTGGAAAGACACTGAGGCTACAATCCTGAGAATGCTTTCTGGGGAATAAACCCAACTGAACAAAATTGGAATTATTTCTAAGTAGGCCTGCTTGGGATTGCTCTCAAAGAGACAGACCAAAACAAAAGTCGCATCAAAATGTGCAAGAATATGCTCTGTATAACAGATACACACACACACACACACCCCGCAGACACATAGCATTCTGTACAAAATGCAGAAGCAACTTACAATAAAGAAAATCAGCTACTTCTAAAGTGTCAGTTCTGCTATGCCAATATCTACATACATGCCATGAAGCTGCAATTGACTTATGGCAATTCCACTAAGGGGCTTTCAAGGCAGGTAAGAAGCAGAGGTGGTTTGCCATTGCCTTCCTCTGCAAATCCTGGTTGTCTCCCATCCAAGCCCCAGCCTTGGCCGAATTCAGACTGGCAGTTTGGACCTATATAGGCATGTTTCAGAAATGTTTCATAAATGGATTAAAGGGGCCAGTTCACACAGGCACAGCTGTCAGGCTTTCCCCAGCTGTACTCAACCCGTCTTGTAACACTTTCCTCTCGAGTTTAAAAAGTACCAGGTGAAAGTGGTAGCATACCCTGGAGAGCACGTTGATCCCACTTCCCAGAAGTGTGAATGTTGAAAGCTGCTCCCTTGCGCCTCCTCCCCGGTATGCTCCCGCATCAGTTGGTGCAGTGTGACTGGGGAATACCCAGAACAGGTCATTCCAGGTCTTTTTGCCATGACTCCCTCGTGCTTCATACTGCCAGTCTGAACTCAGCCCTTGCTCAGCTTCTGAGATCTGACAAGATTGCTAGACTATGATGCCTTCCCTTCTATGCCAATCAGACCAATTACTCTGGAATTACAAAACACAGGTAGAAATTCAGATGAAGAGAATTTTGGAAGCTACCCTAAGCAAGGATGTACTGAGAAGACAGTAGAACAAAGTTTGAGTCCAGTCGCACCTTTACGACTGACAAAATTTTATTCAAAGTATAAGCTTTCATGTGCAAGCACATTTTTTCAGATACAGAGAAGAAAGTATTAGCTGCCACACATGTAGGGTGAATGCACATGTTGTATATTGTAGTGTCATAGTCATAATCACAGGATTTTCCTGGTCAGACCAGAAATATGATGGTGACAATGCAGTATCCAATGATATGTGGCTCCAGCCCTTGTGAATACCAAAACATGTTTGCTGAATCACTCTTACATTTATGGTCATTTTCCTAATTTTCTTAGGGACACGCTCAAACCTTTGTTTGGGTGAAGGAGAAGATCACCCTATAATTCCAGTTATACTTGTAGGGGAGGAAATGATATTTGTTGTTAATTGGTAAGAAACAGTATCTTACAGAAATATTCTAAGGTCCCCCTATGCCTCTAATGCTCACTAATGCCAAAGGCAAAAAGATTAGACCTGTCAGTTGATTAAAGAATCTTAAGCTGATGAACCACTGCAAGGCTGAGCTACAACTTTTGTTGTGAAGTTGCCTAAGGGTACCCAGTGTTAAGGAAAGGAAAGAACTGAAGCCCAAACACCAGAATTTAAATTCAGGGAATCTGCTGTGTTTAAAATTATTGCATTGTACAGAATGAAAATAAACTAAACACTAAACTCTTTAGAAATTGTGACATGGAACATTGTAGGTTGGTTTCATTGCAAAAACAGAAGCCTGGACAATTCCTTTTTCCAACGGAACTCTGAGCCATGGACAGCCAATGAATTTGTGCTTGATGGTTATCAATCATTTAAAGCACAGGAAATTCCAGGTTTAGAAACAGGGAGGTTGAAGGGCCGCTTGGGTGTTTTTTGTATCTACTTCCCTAGGAGCAAGGACTAGAGTAATGTCCCCATTGAAACATTTGGCTATGGCCTTCCTTCAATTTGGCACAGGTACAGTACTAGCCATTTACATATATCCCCCCCAAACAAAGAAAAAAACAATATCTATGCCAACTGGTTAGACTTGGAACATTATGTTGGTGATCTCTTGCTGAAATACCCAGATGCTATGGTGATAACATAGGCTATTAGAATGCTAGACTTTGTCTGGATGCTCTCTATGTAAAATACAAACTGCTTGTAGATGACCAGGAGGAAGACCCAATATATACCTTTTTCTGTGCTCTTCTAAGGATAACAAGTTAAATTATGCTGGACTTTGTCTTGCAAAAATAGTTACTAGGCTAAGCCTTCATATCTTCAGTGGCTCCACCACTGAAGACTATCCAGGTGAATTTACATATATGGCAGGCTCAAGGTCTAGCACTATAGACTACATGATAGTGGGAACCTAATACCCTTTGTGAAAAATCTGCAAGTATTACCTTACCTGGAAGGTGATCATCTGCTTCTTCTTCTACAAATGATTCCTCCCTTCCAGCAGACCTACTTGCTATGCATGTTTTACAAACACAACAAGTGAGATGCCAAGCTAAATGGTTGTCTCGATTAGATCAAAGGATAAAGTAGGCTATGGTTGAAGAGAATCTACAGTTGTGCCGGTCGACCCTTACCGGGATCCCCTGAATCCTTGTGAAAACCTAGTTCAGAGACTGAAATTCTTATTGGTATACAATGCTGGATTACCACAAGCAGCACTTTATTTATTTGTATTGGTTATCTGTTATATATATGAGTTTTTCTGATGTGGCATTGTGTTTAATGTATCTGTGTTTGAATTCATTTTAACTTTTTAATGTAAGCCACACTGAACCTGCCTCAGCAGGGAGGGCGGGATACAAATCGAATTAATTAATAAAATAAATAAATCACATGCTAAGAGAGCAGTTAGACTCTCAAAGCTGTGGTCGGTTCTATAAGGACTGTACTGAAGCCAAAAAAGGCTCTTATCTCTGCATTTCATATATATATATTTATATATATATATAAATGCATCTGAAAATGACAGTCTTCTTGCTCAAAAGCAATCCTACAAGCAATTGGCTACACATAAAAAGAAAAATGACATAAGAGCCTCATGGAAGCATCTTATACAGGCACTTTTTTTGGAGTATGACCTCAAGCTATACAAATAAGGATTCATCCCCCATGGACTCAGACAGGTGGGACATAGGTTTCCAGAAGATATATGAAGAGCCTTCTTATGAGCCGCCCGCCCCCCCACAAAAGTCACAGAACCTGCCTAAATGCCCCTCAATTAAATCAATCATAGGCCAGCTCAGAAGAGGAAAAGCCCCTAGTGTAGACTGTATCCCTCCAGAGCTTTTAAAAAACAATATGGAGTGGTGGGCTCCACCTTTGGCATCAGTTTTTACTTACATTGACTTTTCTGGCCATATCCTTAAAGACTGGCAATTCTAGTTCAATTTTTAAGAGAGGGAGGAGGGATGATTCTGCGAATTACAGGCCAATTAGTCTGCTCAACATTATTAGCAGACTCTATGGTAGTCATCTTTTGGACATATTTAAAAGTTGGTTAGAGCAGGAAGAGTGAGCTGGCTTTAGGGGAGGCAGAGCCACTATAGACCATTGCCTGATCTTACAGCATCTAATTGAAAAAACTAAAAGTTCGGCCTCATTTTATGCTACCTTCATAGATCTGAAAGCAGCTTTTGATTCCATCTCTAGAACTAAATGATGGGGAAAGTTAGAAATAACATCAATAGATCACAGGCTTCTTTACCTAATCCATGCATACACATTAACACCACCCTCAAGGTCAGAAGAACTCAATTAAAACCTCAAAGGGAGTCAAACAAGGCTGTGTTCTGGCTCCATTGCTCTTTAGTTTTTATATCAATAACATGGTCAGATGTCTAAGTGACTCAGATTTCCATCCCCCAAATTATTGGACCACTCAATCTCTGTGTTACTGTATGCAGATGACACAGTAATCTTATCAAGAACTCCATTTGGACTCAAAAGAGCACTAAAGGTTTTTACCCAATACTGCAGTAAAGATTACTTAGTAATAAATTATTCCCACCCACCCCTAAAATTATGGCATTTGGTAGGAGACTTAAAACCTCGGTGTGGAGTATAAATGGCCATAAGATAGAACAGGTGGCCAGCTTTAAGTATCTAGGGTTGTATTGCAAGCCTCTGGTTTGAGGAAAGCAAACTGGTATGGTAAAACTTACAGCTAGGTGTCCCTTCCTGCCATTAATCTTTGGCTAAATCTAAATCTTAAGCCTCAAGGCTTAATTTCCTTGATTCTTCAAGATAGTCATCAATCCACATGGCTAAAGGCAGTTAATAACAAGTTGGTGAGTTTGGACTTTCTCTCATTCTGTCTTGGAAATGGGGTATAAACAGGCAAAGGGTGATGGATATTGAGCAGCAGACAGATTTAGATAGGTCCTCAGAAAGCTCTAGATATGTAGTTTCCTCAGCTACTTATCTCTCCCAGTTGGAGATTCCGTGTCACAGGAAGGCATTCTCCCATGACAGATGTCAAGCACTCCTTTCTGCAGTTTTAGACAGGCAATATAAAGTTTCCTAAGGAAAATAGGGTATCTGTTTGTAAGCCACCCTGAGCCGGCCTTGGCTGGGAGGGCGGACTAAAACTTCAAATAAATAAATAAATAAATCCTTGTGGCTCAGGGGAGATTAGAACTTCAGAACACATGCTACTTCATTACCCTTTTTATCAAGAGATTAGTTCTAACTTTGTCCTTCCCTTACTTAATAGGTAGAATATTACTTATAGATGGAAACCCACTGGTATCATCACTTAGCACAAAGTTTTGTGTGGCAGCTAGTAAGAACATAAGAGTAGCCAATGTTGGATCAGGCCAATAGCCCATCCAGTCCAACATTCTGTCACACAGTGGCCAAAAATACCAGGTGCCATCAGGAGGTCCAGCAGTGGGACTAGGACACTAGAAACTCTCTCACTGTTGCCCCACCCAAGCACCAAGAATACAGTGCATCACTTGCCCCAGCCTGAGAGTTCCTATCTATACCTTGTGGCTAATAGCCATTGATGGACCTCTGCCACATAATGGTGGCTTAAGCTTTTTACATATGTTTATGAATAAACTGAAAAAAAACCCCAATTTTACCTATTACTCATTGCATGTATTATACGTGGGAGTTAATTTTAAGGGTTTTTTTTACTTGTCTACTGTGATTGTGAACTTTGTTATGACTTGTGCAGGTCAGTGACCATTTTAATAAATAAATGTTTGTGTGTATATATATGTTAAATAAGGACCATTTATCCCAGTGTCTTTTCATTAATTGGCCAGAACACTGGAGGTTAGGAATTAAGTCTTAGCAATCAATTGGTTAAAGTCCTGATTGAATTCTTCCCTTATGATAGAATAAATTCCTCTTGTATGCTTTTCTTGAATTTCCAGAAATAAAAGTCCTAGATACTTACCTTTTAAAAATAAACACCACGATATAACCTGGAATATTTGATGATAGCAAGTTCCCACAGCTCCCCCCCTCCAGCCATAGTTAATGCTCTTTGAACAATGTTGTCCAAGTTCCTGTTCAATGCAGGAAAAGGCAGTGCAAGTTGAATGACTCCCATCCAGAGATTGACATTCTGCATTGAGTGTCCACCTACCAACTTGTTTCGGCCCCGTTTATAGATCAGAAGATTCCCAAGTTGGCTAACAAAATAATTAAATATGATCAAATAGAGGGCTACTGCTGCACAAAAGTTTTATGTGGAGTGCCATTCTTCCTCTAGATGTCCCAATTCTGATAGGGTTATTTTAGCTGTTCCTATAACCCCTTTCATGCCATAATGAACATAAGAACATAAGAGAAGCCAATATTGGATCAGGCCAGTGGCCCATCCAGTCCAACACTCTGTCACACAGTGTCCAAAAATACCAGGTGCCATCAGGAGGTCCACCAGTGGGGCCAGGACACTAGAAGCCCTCCCACTGTAGACCCCTCCAAGCACCAAGGATACAGAGCATCGCTTGCCCCAGAGTCCCTATCTATATCTTGTGGCTAATAACCACTGATGGACCTCTGCTCCATATGCTTATCTAATTCCCACTTGAAACCGGCCATGCTTGTAGCCGCCACCACCTCCTGTGGCAGTGAATTCCATGTGTTAATCACTCTTTGTAACAGACTTTGTCTGGATGTGTACTCATTAATGTGTTTCCTATGGGTCACCACCCAAAGGTAGTGAGGAAAGAGTTGTGCCACAGATGAGCTGCTGAGCACTGGCAACTGGGTGGTCAGTTACCTGGCTGTGATGGGACATTTTGGTAAGGAGGTTCTTCTAACTCTGACTTCTATAGTATGCATTACCTTTGCTTTGGTGTACTCACTGTGGTTGCAGTCTCGAGATTCCATACTGGTGATAATCCTTTTCAGACATTGTATCCATGCATACCAGAAATTCAGCAACTATGCATATTGGGAGTGTGTGCTGCTTGTGATGCTCTACCAGTGATGCACACAATCACTGTGTTGTCTGAACAGGGGGCAACACACATGATTTATATGCACCTACAGTTTTTCTATGCACAAGTCAAAAAGTGGTCAGTTTGTGCATTCCAGAATTGTACACACATGCAAAATACCTGTGTTGCCCCTGTTCAGACAACATGGCAGTTACATGCATTAGCTGTTCCTGATATGCCGGGTTCTTGGTAAAGTAGATATAAAGTCTGAAGAGGGTATAGTGTGGTGGTGTTATTGTACTTACAAGTAATATATCACACCTTTTCAGATTCCCAATTCTTGATTCACTCAGTTTGGCTTCTGTCTGCAGTAACATATTTCAGAAGGCCTCAGTCTATTTTGTCAGCTTTCCAATGTCAATTATATTTTATTCATTTCTCATTCCCTATTCCCCATCCACAGTCTTTCTGTTTGGGTCTGTAGGCACAGTATTCTTTTTCTGGAGCCAACAGAGAATGTGTCTTAGCCATTTTGGATCCCATTTGGGCTTGTCTCCAACAGCATCTGTTCTGTGGTGTGATGTATGGGGCATGTATGGTCCAAGTTGCTCCTTTGTTATTTGATAATATGGCTAGTTTCCCAACCCCCTTCATTATTTTGCTTCATTGAGGTGAGAACCAAACCTTTTTAAAGCAGGCATCTGCAGATCTGGTGGTGATTAATCAGTTTTTCCCCAAGGCCTTTTTAATTTGGTTTAAAAGATTGCCCAGAACAATTTTGCATGAGTGACTTTAGTACAGCAAAAGTGGATCGGGCACATTAAAAAGCAAACGAAAATACCGGAAAATGCATTTTGGTTCATGTGGGCATAATCATTTCTCAATTCAATATTACTTAGGACCAAACTACATGATACATTTTTAGTGAGTTAGCTCATGGTTTTCCAGACCCAACTCACTTTCCCCACAGTTGCAGGAGCTGACATTTTAAAACCCAGCAGGAGCCTGATTCTGCTTGGAACTGTGGCATGGAGGCAGGAATGTTGTATCCTTAATGCTAAGTATCAGAACAAGGAGGAAGCATAGTTTTACAGAAGTACAGTGTAATAAGTCAGGTTCTTTCCAGCTGCAGTAGCAACAGCTTCCTTTGTCTCTGTTCTAGTCCACTCTAAGGCCTGGAGTGGATAAGAACAGTCTAAAATACTGACCCAGATAAAAGAACTTGTCACAAACACCAGGTTTGCTGTAGTGGTTAGGAGAAGCAGACTCTAATCTGGAGAAGCAGGTTTGATTCCCCACCCCTCCACATGCAGCCAGCTGGGTAACTTCAAATCTATCACAGCTCTCTTAGAACTCTCTCAGCCTCGCCTACTGCACAGGGTGTCTGTTGTGGAGAGGGGAAGGGTAGGCAATTGTAAACCACTCTGAGGCTCTGATCACATGCAGAATTTGCCATGGGAGAGCCACGAATGCTGGGCAGAGTATAAGGGCATGATCACATGAACACATCTGGCAAGCGTGGTGCACCCGTCTCCACCCCGTAGCATACCGTTGAAGATCCAGAGTTAAAAAGTACCTTATAAAGGCCCTGGTCATACGGGCCAGAAAATGCGGGGGGGAGGCGTGGCAGTTCGCCCTGGAGCAAAATAAGGCACAGTAGCCCGATCACACGGGTCATCGGGCTGCCATGCTCCGGCACCGAGCGCCAATCACACAACGCTGCTACAGCACAGCAAAAAATCAGCGCAGCAGAGCACACAAGCCGCACTGTAGCAAAGGACCCATGTGCCGTTGGGGGGGGGGCGCTGTCGGTGTCTTGTGTGCGTGCATGCGTCATTCAGCGTTGGTGCACATCCCATGGAAACTTACAACATCCGGAAACACCGGGACATGGGCGGGCGTCGGAAGCCGCAGGATACTGGTGCTCCCGTGATCAGATGCCGGCCTTTGCCCCAGGGTTTCCAGAAACGGGTACTTTGACCCCAGTAGTTTTTTACTCCATGTTTTCCACGGGAAGCCACAGGTTGGCCACGGGAGTGCTACGCCTCCCAGATGTGCTGGTATGATTGTGCACAGAAAGTCCGCAGGGCTACCGTGCCTTCAGCAGGACAAATGCTCCATGTGAATGGGGCCAAAGTCTTCTAGTAAATGGGTTGTGACGGGCTGCTGACAGACGTCCTTCGTGTGATCGCTCCAGCGCGCTCCTCTTGCCTTGTTGGAGTATGCTGGAAACACCCACCGATGGGAGAAAAATCCAGTTCACCGCCTCCTCATCGGATCACGTAATGGCGGAGCAAATTGCGACTGCGCAGACAGCCACACCTCCACCTCACGTTATCCAGCTCGTGTGACCGGGACCTGAGACTCCTTCAAGTAGTGACAGGTGGGGTATAAAACTAACTCTTCTCCTCTTCCTCCTCCTTCTGCCTTCCCTTCCATGCTGTTTTCCTTAGCTAAAATAGCCTTGGCAGGAAGTCATTTGCCCTGTCCTGGATGGCCTAGGCTAGCCTGATCTCATCAGATCTTGAAATCTAAGCAGGGTCAGCCCTTATTAGCACTTGAATGGGAGTAAGAAGACCACCAAGAGAGTCCAGAGCCACTACACAGAGGCAGGTCATGGCAAACCACCTATGTTTGTCTCTTGCCTTGAAAACCCCATATGAGGGTGACTTGACATCACTTTCCACCACCAGGGAGTTAGTTGCATAACTTTCCAGATGCATGTGAAGTATTTTGAGTTATGCAAATAACTCCTCACCAGGGCTACTTTGGCTAAGGAAAAGCCATGGGAAGAAAGCAGAAACTCTTTCTGCCTCACACCACTGTTGTGAACCAATCAGGCTTCTGCAGGCTTTAAAAGTGTGTAGAAGTGTGGTCAATAATAGTGGATTATTTGATGCAGATGGGAGTGGCTTCAAAAAACCTGCAGTACTTAACTGAACAGCAATATTACAACAGTTTGGTGTAGTGGTTAAGTGTGCGGAGTCTAATCTGGGTGAACTGGGTTTGATTCCCCACTCCTCCACTTGCACCTGCTGGGTGACCTTGGGCAAGCCATAGTTCTGACAAGAGTTGTCCTTGAAAAAGAGAAGTTCTTGTAAGAGCTCTCTCAGCCCCACCTACCTCACAGAGCATCTGTTGTGGGGGGGGGGAAGGAGTTTGTAAGCCGCTCTGAGACATCTTTGGGTAGTGAAGGGTGGGGTATAAATCCAATCTCTTCTCTTCTTTTTCTTCTCTTTATAGGTTGCAAGATCTGATGTTTGATGCTTATTTGTTTTCTGTTTCAATTGTCTTTATTGTTTGTTAGGTTATTTTTTGTAGTGTGTTTCATGTTTGTGTATTTGTTGGTAGTACAAAATACAGATTGTCAAATAAAATACTTTTTTTTTTTTTAAAAAAAAAGTGATGCTTCCTGAAGCTGTTGTGTTATGCAGGGTCTGGGAAACACGAACTAAACTTGCTAATGGAGTTTGGCCTTCATAGCTATGTTCATCACATTCAATGGTATTCCTCTTTCTATGAAAAGGTTTCACCTTACTAAACAGATTTCCTTATCATCTAAAGCTGAATATTGGATTGGAGGCCAAGTCAAGGCTGATATCTACTTTTAACATAAGTATCAGTAGTGGGGGGAAGAAGAAGAACAAGAACAAGAAGAAATGAGGTTAGGCTTGTTTGCAATTTTGCAATTTGGTTTAATTGGATTTGCTGCTCAGGGGGTGGTTCAAGCTCCCAGTTGGGTTTGACTTGGGTTTGAGTTAATTGATTTGTCTCATTTAGGAATGCGATATTTGTCAACTAACTGGCAATTCCAAAATGCATACAATTTTGTTTCCTCTAGTTCACTTGTGCTGTAGGGAGCTATTTATGCTCGTTTGAACTACTAAATGAGGCCTTGATGGAAGCTCCCTGACAGCTTTGCTTTTAGTCACCAGTACACAGTTATGGCTTTCACTGGTGTAATAGCTAGAAGGATGGCACCATCACAGTTCTATCAAATCCTTTAATAAATTTGGGTCAGATTAAAAAAGCACTCAGTCATGAGGTTCCTGTCTTTCTTCCAACCCTGCCTGCAAATAACGACATCATCATGCTTGCTTATATATTCTTCAGGTCAAGGTAGGGTTGTCAGCCTCCAGGTGGTGCCTGGAGGTCTCCCGCTATTACAATTGATCTCCAGATGACCAAGATCTGTTCCCTCGGAGAAAATGGCTGCTTTGGAGGGTGGATTTTATGGCATTATACCCTAATAAGGTCCCTCCCCTCCCCAACCCCTGCCCGCCCCAGGCTCCACCCCCCAAATCTCCAGGTATTTCCCAACCCAGAGCTGGCAACCCTGGACAAGGCAGCTAATATTCATCCAAACTGAAATGAAAACTGTTTAAAAGATCAAAGTCTAAATGACCAATTAGAACAACAATCCTAGTCAAAAAACAGCAAAGGTCTTGATATTTATACGCTAGCCTATAATTCAATACAACTGTCTCCAATTAGATGATTGTTTATTATTTTCTCTCCTTGCAGGATTGATTTGTGGCATTTTTTTTCCAGATTTAGATTATAACTATAAAGGAGATTTTTTGCCCCCATCACTCCCTAATGTAATTATTTCTTGTTGTAATTACTAAACTTTCTAGAAATGAGTTATGTGATTTTATTAATAAATCTTAAATTTTTTTTAAAAAACCCTGGCAATCATCCAAAAAGACAGGGACAAGCAATTAAAGCCTTTCATCGTAGCCCTGCAAAAGGCTAACAAGAAAGCGGTCTTTTTGCTGATGGATTCCATAGCTCACGAACCACTGCTGAAGAGATGGAGGGTTGGATCCAGGTTAAATTAATAATTTCCACCAATTCCCCCCTTTCTCCTCATGTCATTTCTCAGGGTCCCCTATCCTCAGGAGCAGTATTTTGTGGCGATCAGAAGGCTGTAGAAGCAGGAAAATTCCATTCTGCCAATGAAAAAAATTAATATGGATCCAACCCAAGGCTTTGATCATAGCCATGGATTACTGTCTGCAATGTCTTTATTCTGCTCCACTTCCCAGAAGATCAAAGTGGCAAAGATGGGTCTTTCCTTTTCCAACGTATTCTCCTAACAACTCTCTACATTACTGTTTGAAATCTTTCTTAATTCTCCCACAGACTTTAAGATTAAACAAGGGTGCATTTCATTCTCTCAGAAAGGGGTGTGTGTGTGTGATTCTGTCTCTCTGAAATTCAGCAATGTGGGTGTCCTCAGTGAATACAACACCCCCTATCCTGAGTTTTGACAATTTTAGATGGAAAACCATGAAGCTAGACTACTGTGAAAAGGGGAGGGGCCCTTCCACTGAAGCCAATGGAAAATTATGAAACAGACTTGTGAAAAAAATACAATAATAGCAAAGAAACAGTAATGGAACAAAACTCTCTGAAACATTTCAATAACGAAATGCTCCCTTTTGTAATTACCACCCCAAATAATCCCAGGCTAGCCCAATCACATCAGAGCTCGAAGCCAAGCAGAGTCAGCCAATGGCAAACCGCCTCTGTTGGTCACGTGTCTTGAAAACCCAAGGGATTACTATAGGTTGGCTGTGACTTGGAAGCAAAAAAATATATATAACAAATTCCCATGCACAAGTATAGCAAATACTACAAAACTAAAAACTTTTTTTTAAGTATTGGCAAAATATATATGAGAAGAAATGTAACAGGGAATGATTGCCAAGCTCTATCTAACTCCTAGAACTGAGTCCAGAAGCATTAAGATTGATTCAGAATGGATTTAAAAGGTTGCAGAACAGATTTAAAAGGTTGATGCGACACCCAGCACAAACTGGCAGATGGATCTTGCCCACATAAGTTCAGTGAACATAGACTAACATGAAGTGTGGTGGGACCTGATGTTATGAAAATGGCTTCCACCTCCCCCAAAACAATATGTGGATTATTTCTACCCCCCCCCCAAGCTGGGCCAGATAAATGTTGTGAGATGTGGAACAAATATTCCCATGGAAGCTGTGGCTACCTGAAACCTTTCCATATACACCTCAGAGTGCCTAGAAGCAATTAAATAGGTTTGTGTGATATGAGCATTTTCTTTCTTTTTTTAAAAAACCCAACGACCTAATTAATATTACCACAGCATTTGTTTAAAATGTTACTTCTCCAGAAGCTCTTTAATTACAATATGCCTTTTATGTTGGTTGAGTTCATTTATATAGGGAATACAATCATTAATTATCATAATTAAGACACCTGAATACACCATGACAGCAGTGCTTGCAACCTGAGCTGTGTCATTCTCTTATCTGTGACAGTTTGGGTACCCTCCCCCCCTCAGATGTTATCCACCATTTTCCTAATCATTAAGAAATGCTTTGCTAATTAGCACACGAAATTCATTCAGCATCAGGCAGAATTGAATCACAGTCTATTATTCTGAACAGAGAGACAGTTCAAATTTCACAGTAATAGGGCATGAATATGCTGTACAGTTCATACACATTTCATGAACCTCACCATTTGCTATAGTATGTGTTTTTTATAGATAGATAGATAGATAGATAGATAGATAGATAGATAGATAGATAGATAGATAGATAGATAGATGATAGATAGATAGATAGATAGATAGATAGATAGATAGATAGATAGATAGATAGACAGACAGACAGACAGACAGACAGACAGACAGACAGACAGACAGACATAGATATCCCTCCCCCCCCCCCAGTTCTGCTAAGTCTTACCCCATGTTCAGGTCACTTAATTCTCTCATACTGTTTAACAGTTGATTAGACTGCAAAGCTTCTGGAAATCAGCTGTGAGCTTATCTTTCCCCCTCACATTTTCCTGAAGCCGCCATGCCTTCTGATAAAGGTGATGCATAGTAGGGGATATGTGCATTCTTAAAATTTCTTTTACTTTTCATGCATGGTTGGGAAAATCCTTTTCATTTCACTTTTCCCCTTTAGGCAGTAACTGACCCAACTGTGAAAAGAGTGTGTTTGTGGAAACTGTGGCCACCACTTTCTTATTAGGGTTGCCAGGCCTGGATTGGAAAATACCTGGAGACTTTGGCGGTAGATTCAGGAGAGGGTGGGGTTTGGGGAGGGGAGGGGCCTCAGCATGGTACAATGCTATTTTCTCCAGGGAGCTGGTCTCTGTCAACTGGAGATCAGTAGTAAAAGCAGGAGATCTCCTGGCTCCATCTGGAGGCTGGCAACCCTTAGCACAGTTCCCTGCAGTCCCCCAAAGTCATGCCTGACAATAACCCTTTTTCAGCCATTACCATTTTGGTACACCTAGCTCATATACTGGGAAAGTCTGCTGCATGCTATCTTCCTGTCACACATTTGCAGTTTTATGTGGAAAGGTCCAGTGAGCCTATTTTCCAGCTTCATTATACTCAGTCAGAAACCCAAATTATTGAGGGTATGTGTTGATGTGCATTTAAGACTGAAAATACATGTGTGACTTTACACACAGAAAAGGCAACCAGGCATATGAGGAGAACTTTGTATTGTGTGCTCTCCCAGTACATGAGGTAAAAGTGCCAAAAAGTGCTTTTAGTTGAGGCAGCGGGTGACCAAATTCCTATTCTTGACCTCCCCTGCTGACAGCCCTAGCCTAGTGGGTAGTGGCTTGATAACTCACAACACCACCCAGAAAGTTTACATCCGAGTCTCACTACCGAGGCAACTTTTACTCTGTTTTTATATATATATATTTGAACTTTTAAAATCTTAAACTTAAAATTTAATTGTTGGGTTTTATGTGTTGTCTATGTGACCCTGTAAGCCACCCTGAGCCTGCTCGCAGGGAGGGCGGGATAGAAATCAAATAAATAAAACTGAAATGAACCAAAAGGGCTAAAGAAGAAGACAAATGGATGTAATAACAAACAAAATGACCTGAATCTAAAAACTATTCATCTTCCATCTCTAGTATTTATGTTTTAGATATTTCTGTCCTGCTTTTGATCCCACTGTAAACTCTAAGCAACTTACAAAACCAACTAACAAACAAAAAAGGGGGGGAAATCAAATAAATAATGCAAGCTACTTTGTGTCCCACTGATCAGGAGAAAATCAGAATATAACTATTTTAAATGAATAAACAAGCTGTAGCTTTGGGACTGCTCCAGTGTAAGTAGACCCTACTGGATCAGGCTAGCCTTCTAATGAGTACAGCATACTTAGAGAGCAACAAGTTTTGGGGAGTATAAACTTTTGAAAGTAAAGTCTGATGAAGGGAGCTTTGACTTTTGAAAGCTTATACCCGAAAAATTTTCTTGGTCTCTAGGGTCTTATTAGTCTCGAACTTAGCTCTTCTACTGCTCTTCTACTGTAGAGCAACATGGCTACCTGAAATTATCTAGCATCCTATTTCACTAGGGTTGCCAGCCCCCAGGTCCCAGTGGGAGTTCCCCTGCTTTTGGGGGCTTTGATACGCCACTGGCCAGCTGGGTGGCGAGAGAAACCCTGCCCCCAAACAGGGACATCATCATGTGACATCCCCAACATGATCATGTCACTTCTGGGTGATGTCATCACATCAGGGAAATTGCATACAACATCCCACCCATCCCGGAATGCCCCCCAAGTCCCCCTGCAGTGATGGCGAGGGGACCTGGCAAACCTGTGTTTCACATAGTGGCCAACTGGTTGCTCTGGAGGGCCAAACAAGCAGAATATATCGGCCAAGATCCTCCCCTGCCACTGCTTCCCAGCACTGGTATTCAGAGGTATGCTGCCACTGATGGGCATCTTCTCCATGAATACGTATCCAACATATGACCAGTGTATATGTATCTAATAAATCTGTTGAACTGGGTCTCACAGGTCCACAGGCTAAGAGCCAGACTAAGAGCTAAGGACTGACCTCTTTGGCTCTTGCCCTTTGCCTTGCATTTCTGGCTAAGTCCAGGCTAAATACCTTCAACAAATGAACAGAATCTGAGCCCAGAACTTGTGCAGCTCAGCCCAGGTCCTGCAAAGATTTTGCCACACTTCCCATATCAAATACTGAGGTGCCACAGAACTGCTTGTGTTCATGTTCTAGGTACATGTCATTATGGAAGGAAGCACACCAAGCCTATTGGTGGAGAAAATTTGCCCATCCTAATATGAACTGCATGCTCTTTGTTATCAACAATATACAATTACTTAAGGAGCGAGACATACATTCCTGTCTTACATTACAAAATGGCAGCCTCTAAGTCCCTTACCACTGGTTCCTAAGGTTGGAGACAGGTATGACACCCAGAAGAGAGCTTGCACTGAGCTCACAGAACTTTGACTCTGTCCAAACCAGAATTTACAGATGTCACAGTGAATCAAACACTGGTTAAAGCATTTTAGCCATCTTGTTGTCTCTATTGTTCGCCATGGTTGCCTCCTGAAGGAGCAGACAAGAGAAACAACCATGTAGCAGGCAACAGAGCTCAAGACTAAAAGGCTTCAACCAGCTTTCTATTGGATGCTATATCTGACCGGCTGGGTTTGAAGGTGGATTCAAAAGGCATCATAAGAACCCACTCTGAGCTCTTTTTATCCCTTATATTAGTCTTCAGCCCAAGAGTCCAGTTCTGTTCTTCTGTACAGTGCCTAATTAAAAGCTTAAGTGCTCAGGGAATCACATTTCTTCTTGTATCCTTCCCATATCACTGTCAATGTCCATGAAAGCAAAGGAAATATCCACATTGCAGACTTGAAATCTTTACCTTTTCTTTGGGGAGTCTGCCCTGACTTGGATAGCCCAGGCTAGCAGAATTTTACTAGATTGGAAGATAAGCAGGGTCAGCCCTGGCAAATATTTGGAAGGGAGACCTCCAAAGAATACCAGAATTGTGACACAGAGCCAGGCAGTTACAAACTACCTTGGAATATCTCTTGCCTTGGAAACCCCAAGGGTCACCATAAATCAGATCTGACCTGATGGCACTTTCCACCAGTACCAGGGGATTCTTGGAATTGTAGTGCTTTTATATGTGGCTAAGGTTCTCTGTCAAAATTTCTTCACAGAAAAAAGCCATTACAGTTCACAGAATGTCAGATCTTCCTATCAGTAGCCAAGATTAGATCTATAGTGAAAGGCATCTTGAAATTTTCCAGATTTGTACAGACAAAGCCTGAAAAACATGTAGATTTTCCAATTCAGCCTCATTTTAATGCCAGACTCTTAAAGCAAGTGGCCAACAGTTGTGCAGAGATCTAAATGTACCATTTGCTACTGTAGTATGGGACATAATTTAGAGAAATCCCTCTATCAAAGCAAGAAAAACAGGGGGGTGTTGCATATTGGCAGTGTGAGAAAGAATGCCGATAATTAACACTATAATCATGAATCCTGAGCAAGGTTTCTTGTGCTAACAGTATGTGAACATTGGGAAAGCCATAAATGAGAAAGTTACATTTATCAATGCCAGATTCACAACAGTTATATATCTGTGGGCTGATAGGACAGTGTGAAATTTACAGCATGAGGAAGACATGGATCAAAGACAGTGCAAATGTGGCAGCTGTCAGCCTGTTTCCTATGCCACAGAAAGAGACGCATGAATTTCTGAGCTAAAGAGTGAAGAGCCAGGCTTGGCTGCTAAACTGGAACAAATTCAGGGCCATCCCTGCATTATGTGCAAGCCATGAGATTGGGGGGCAACAAACTCAGATTATACTTGGTAGAGAGCTGCGGCCAGTCATGGTTTTCTGCTGATGGTATCTGTAGCATACTCAGATAACTCCCTGTTTCCCCCATTGAACTTTTATGGGGGGAAATACAGCGTTCCGTGCGCCTTGGTGTTTAGTCATGCTGGCCACATGACCATGGAAACGTCTTCGGACAGCGCTGGCTCTTCGGCTTTGAAACGGAGATGAGCACCACAACCCTAGAGTCGGATTCGACTGGCTTTCGAGCACGGGAACCTTTACCTTTACCTATGGGATCAGGATTCAAGAAACCAGGTCCTTAAGTGGGGGTGGGTGGGAAGGAAACTAGAAATCTCCTGAATGAACAATAAAGATAATGCCAGGGTTCCAAACTATCTAGAGGCACCCCGCTCCCCTCCCATAAAGATAACCTCTGTCTCTCTTTCTGCACCTCCAGACCAAACACCATATGATTGCCTGAGCTTCCAGGGTGACCATAACCCTAGAATTTTGTTTTCCTAATTCCCTTCACTTCAATGAACCTGTCAGTTTCCTTGCTATTTAACTGGGCAGGGAAGAACAGCAGGTAGATAAGATTAGATCACAGTCTTCAGAAACTTTCCTCTCCTTTCCCCCCGGATTTAGTCAAACAAAAAGGGTTATAGAAAGAATTACAACAAGCCATGTATATGAATGAAACAAAGATAAAACCGATCTTCAGAAGGTATCATGTCCACAAGAGTAGTCCCTGTACTGGATCCCAATTAGGCCTTCATACTTATAAAATGGAGTCCTTAACCAGAAGCAATGAGAGGTCTTTCAATGCCACACTGATCACTTCCAGATTTGCTGCTTTCATGACCTTTGCAAACTTGTAGGTGTACATACAGAAACAATGTGATGGGATCTTTGGGGGGAGGGGGGTTTGCAAATCTGTCATAATTCAGAATCTGTGAAATGAATGTTGATTTATTTATGTATTTAATTGATACCCTGCCTTTCTTCCCAGTGGGGACCCCGAGCAACTTATTCTCCTTTCTTCAGTTTTATCCTCACAACAGCCCTGGGTTAGGCTGAGGGTGTGTGACGGGTCCAATGTCACCTGACAAGCTTCCATGGCAGAGTCAGGATTGAAACTTGGGTCTCCCAGTCCAACACTCTAACCACATGCATACTGGCTTAACACATGGTAATAGTGCACCTGTCAACATTTTTTTTAGTTTAAAATGAGAATTTGTTTGTTGTAGTCATACAAAAAGGTAATGTAAAATTAGTGGATCACAACAAAAGCCCATCTTGTCCATCATTTACTGTGCCATCCTTAGGAGAGTTTCACCACTCTGTGTCTGTTGAACTCAGCTCTGTTTAGGATTTCACTGTGTGTCAAGTTTCCAACAGTTCTCAAGGCAATATTGGCTGAAGAAATACCCTCCACTCCAGCTACTGTGAAAAAGTGGGATACGAGCAATACAATTGACCAATCAATGATGCCAATCAAGTAACAGAAAATAAAACTATAAGATATGTGCCAGAATCAAGTATTTTGTAAAGCAAGTGTGATAAAAAAATTGGGTTGGATCCAACCAGTTTTTTCACTCAATCCAATCCAGTTCTCCTCCTTAGTACAGCCTTTGTCCAGCATGGCTTTTGCATATGCTGATCACATTATCCACACCATACCCTTTTAAAGTAGCCAAAGGGGAGCCTTCCTTGTGTTTTCACCAGGAAAAAAAGCTAGTTGGATCCTCCAGCCCATCATCTTCTATTTCTTAGGATCACAATATTTAAGAACAACGAGTTGGATACAATGATAAGTCTTCCCACTAAATGAGAAGGCTTGCACTGGAGGACCGAGTCTGGCTGTTCAGAATATTGTTCTCCATAGAAAGACTACTCATGTAGTCATGGAAATCTCCAGCCCATTTTCAAGGTTTATATACACACACTTTTAAAGGTGACTCTACTACAAGTGCAAAATTTGAGTGACTCTACCAAAAATGCAAAATCTGAGTCCAGTAGCACCTTAAAGAGCAACAAGATTTCCAGGGTATAAGCTTTTGAGAGTCAAAACTCCCTTCATCAGACCACTCTATTTGCTATCTACAAAAAGTAAAGACAAAACTGGTATTTTTCAAAATGTGGCCTAGATCAAGCAGGAGATAATTTGGAGAAGTTAAGTAAAATTACTCCCAAGTTATTTTTTTCTTATTTCAAATAGATCAGTTGAACCATTTCAGTGTGTTCCTTCTTCAAGGAAATCAGATGGTGAAGACAGAGATGGAGTAAACCCATAAAAAAGTATGACGATCATATTAATATATGTACATCCATACGTGTTTAACTATTATCTGATTTGTCCAAATCTTCCACCTTAACAACAAAAGAGGGTAAATATCATGTGCAGCTTGGCCTATATCTGTACCTTTGTCTCCTCCTCCTCTTTTGTTGTTGTTGTTGTTCAGTCACACAGTCGAGTCTGACTTTTTGTGACCCCATGGACCACATCACGCCAAGCCCTCCTGTCTTCCACTGTCCTCCGGAGTTTGCTCAATTTCATGTTGATTGCATCAGTAACACTGTCTAATCATCTCATCCTTTGCTGTTCCCTTCTTCTGTTACCTTCAATCTTTTCCAGCATCAGGGTCTTCTCCAGTGAGTGCTCCCTTCTCATTTGGTGGCCAAAGTATTTGAGCTTCAGCTTCAGTATCTGTCCTTCTAGGAAACAGTCAGGTTTGATTTCCTTTAGGATTGACTGATTTGATTTCCTTGAAGTCCAAGGAACTCTCAAGAGTCTTCTCCAGCACTATAATTTAAAAGCATCTATTCTTCGGAACTCGGTCTTCTTTATGGTCCAACTCTTACATACATTATTACTGGGAATGCCATCGCTTTGACCATACAGACTTTTGTTGGCAGGGTGATGTCTCTACTTTTTATTATGCTTTCTAGGTTTGCCATAGGTTTCCTCCCAAGGAGCAGGCATCTTTTAATTTCATGGCTGCAATCACCATCTCTTCCTCTACCACCCACTTAATGAACATGATGATGGATCCAATACCTCCTTCCCATTGAGCAAGGAGCCTTCTTTTGGTTGCCTATGAGAACAATCTTAAGTGGATCTATCTAGATGTAAATCTCATATTTTTTCCAAAAAGGCATAATCCCAGGGAAGTGTCCTTAGCAGTGTGGCCAAAGTTTATTTTTCTCCCTGTGCAGGATACCTTCTCTGATGAAATAAACCTTTAATGATTGGAGGGAGAGGATTTCCATCAGAAGATGTCCCCTCCCTTAGTGGAAAGGTGTCACTGGAATCGGCCCTATATTTTCATCTCAAGAGGAGTGTACATAAAAGAGCATCCCCTCCCCAGCAGCTTAATGCACTTTTCATGGTACATTCATTCCTGTTTAGTATTGTATATTCAGTAATTGCTTACCCTTGGGGATCTTTTAAATCAGTAACAGAGGTGAATGCATTGCAAAAATGGTGCCACCTGAACTTTTATGCAATGCAGAAAGGCATTCCTATCTATCTCACTGAATAAAAGCAGCCAGCTTTTTGCATAAGAATGGGGATGGTAAACTGCAACCTCAAAGGTTATTTCACCACATAGGAGCTAAAATATAATTATGATGCATGAATAATTAACTCATCATTCAGGAATTTATTTTTAACATGAAAGAGCATCAGAATAAAACTTGGATAAACTGCTATAATTTGAAGGAAATCACTGAATATATTTAGAATGCAATTTCTTCCTAACAGGGTTAGATTAACAAGTAGTAGAATTTTATTTATTGTATGTATATAAAGAAAAAGCATCCATATTCTTTCCATGGATGCATTACAAAAAAAGGAGGCAATAAGTAAAGAGTCCCCTTTCCATTTATTTATATTTTTGTCAGGTGTTTCAGCCCTCCACTTATCACGTCTGGTTTTGTAGATTTGTTTGTATTGCGTACACATGTCGTTCAGCTGTTATACCCAGTTTTATAGTATTTACATGCACAATGTACATCATTTATACATGTAATGTATTGTCAGAGTTTTTAGATCTAATTACTCTGAATGGGTTGGCCTAAGGGGACTGGTGCCAGAGACTGTGAGGAAGGAATATTAATGTTCCTTAATGACTGTGAATGTTTTCTCAATGGGGGGCAATTGCTAGGAGACCCTGGCAGATCAGTACCCATCATAGTTTGGAGAAGGTGACCCCTCCCATCTAAGTGGAGACAAGGGTGTTTGTTTGTGCATGTGAAGAAACAGCAGGTTTTGAGCTGGGAGAAGACAAAAAGGGAAGCAGTCTGAATGGGCTGCAGTATTTTGGAGAACAGAAAAAATCTCTCTCTCTCTCTCTCTCTCTCTCTCTCTCTCTCTCTCTCTCTCTCTCTCTCTCTCTCTCTCTCTCTCTGTCTCTCAATACCAGAGCCAGGAGACAACATTAGAGGAAGGCCTCGGCCTCTATGCCCTGTTGTTGGCTGCCCAGAGGAACTGGTTGGCCACTGTGTGGACAGGAGGTTGGACTAGATGGACCACTGGTCTGATCCAGCAGGGCTCTTCTGATGTTCTTAAGTTTTGATTTTTGTGTTTATCTTTAATAATGTTAATTAATTTTGCAAATTTAATACCCTGAGATTGCCTTATCAAGGTGGTGAAATGGAGTAGGGATAGAGTAACTTTAACCGTTTCCTCCCCTGCCATTTAATCACCAGACTTTCCCTTAAGCTGCTTTTAACCCTCCCCCTGGCTGAAAAATATGGGTACCTATATGTGTTCCCAGGGGTCTTTTCGTAGAAGAACAGCTGAAGGAGCTCATTAACATATGGTATGCTAATGAGCTACTAGGCTATTAGCATATGCCACGCCCCCTGACATCACCGGAAGTGATGTCAGAAGGGGAAGCAAAAGGGGGGGGGAAGCATCTTCAAAAGGCTCCAAGATCACAGGATAGCTGACGGAGCCTCTCCCCAAGATACCCACCAAGTTTCAAGAACATTGGACCAGGGGGTCCAATTCTATGGGCCCCCAAACAGGTTGCCCCATATCCTCCATTGTTCTCTATGGTGGGAAAAAAAGTTATGTTTTTCCCACCATAGAGAACAATGGAGGGAATAGGGGCAACCTGTTTAGGGGCCCATAGAATTGGACCCCCTGGTCCAATGTTCTTGAAACTTGGTGGGTATCTTGGGGAGAGGCTCCGTCAGCTATCCTGAAAGTTTGGAGCCTCTCCCTCAAACCCCCTCCCCTCCAGCCCCTAGAATATACCCTATGTTTTCACCATTGACTTCAATGGCCCATAGGATATAATGGAGCTGAAATTGACATTCGGCTGCCTGAAAGACTCTCCGGGACGCCGGCTGGGGGCGGGGCTTGGCTCCTGAGCTCCCGGAGCTGCGCTCCGGTGCGCTCCCCCCCCAAAAGACCCCTGTGTGTTCCCCACCAAGACATGAACTGTGACTGACTGGTCTGCTTTAATGACCCAATTTAGTGATGACTGGGGGAAGTTTAATATCCCTGTTCTGCTCAGGTGCGAAAGTGAATGTTTGGTACCTAACACAGGCTTTCTAGTGTTGATTATTGTTAGGTTATGTCTGATATTATTTTGAATGCTTGAGTTAGTAAATTCTCCAAGTCAGCTGCTCATATTATGTCCCTCAGTAGGTTCTCATTCCATTCTGCTCAGAGTCTCAGTATTCTTCTGAGCTTGTAGATTAGTAACACCTATGTTGTCAGCCCAGATCTTATAGTTACTTGGGTGAGCAGGTTCCTTTTTGCTGGGGGTAGAAGCTAACCTAGCAGCTCTTTTAGTATAGGGTTGAAAAGTGACAGAAGAAGGGGATCTTCCATAGGGGTAAGCTATTTTGGTATGGATTTGGGCTAGGGCTGCCAGGTCTGGAGTGGATCTGGAGAAGGCAGGGTTTGGGGAGGGGAGGGACCTCAGCATATTACAATGTCATAGGGTTCACCCTTTAAGGCAGCCATTTTCTCCAAGGGCACTGATCTCTGTCAGCGGGACATCAGTTGTAAAAGTGGGAGATCTCCAGGCCACACCTGGATGCTGGCAACCCCAATCTGGGCCAGTTTGGAAAGCGGACACTGACACCAGTACAGAGCATCTGTGTTTCCTTGACAACACACACATATTCAGAAATGTTACCTGCCATTCTATTGTTTGCAATGTCCTAGTTCCCCCTCGTCCCTGTATTTGAAATTGTCCATGACTGTGTCTAATGGATGCTACTAAGTATTGTGTGAACTCCAAATAGTGAGTGTCTCCAAATTCTAAGCAGCTCCAATGTGACAACTGTAACACAATCAGGACTGGTGCAGCATTATAACTCAGTTTCAAAGGAATTGCTCCAGCATTTTATGCAATGTTGTCCCACTGCTCTCAAACCGTAAAATAGATATTGTCATGGCCTTTGCTGACCAGCTCAGAGACTCAGACTTGGAGTCATCAGAGGAAGAATCCAAGAGTCAAGACCACCAGCTGAGGAGGACCAGCAGGACCAGGAAGAGACTAACATGGCCAAGGCACCAGTTGACAATGGTTCAGTGGCACCAGAAGCCATCTTGCCTGAGCCTGCAATGGAGGCCTTGACACCAGCCCCTGAAATAGTCACCAGGGCCCTGCTGGGCAAGGCCTGAGCCCATAGACTTCCCCCTCTCGGGGACACTTCCACTCTGTAGGAATGGCAATGGCAGAAAGGCTGGGCCATGGTGGCCCAAAGAAGGCAAAGTGCTTTACTGGCTGTATGCAATCCCATCCCAGAGAATGAGAACAATATTTCTTCTTAGGTTCCTGGCCCAAGTACAGTGCAGCCACAAGAACTCAACCCCTGCCAGCAGGGCAGCTGAGTCTGTTTACCTCCCAGCCTATTTAAACTGAGGGTTGGGAGAGCTCCCTTACTGGATCATGTGGCCCACTAGGTGCAAGCCTGTGAGCCAGCTCCAACTTGCTAGCACCTATGGATGCTCCCAGTCCTTGCTTTCTAGACCTGAGTGCACTGCTTCAGTGGAGACCTGACTTGGCCAGCCTGCAGAGAGCAGGACAGCTATTATGCCATCTGGTGTACTTTACTTACTTACCATACAATGGTTACACAGTTTCATTATTGCATCATTGCATTGTTACTAAGGTCTGGTTCAGGGATCTATAATTATTACTTTGGGTCTGCTGCATCAAGTGATGACTTCCATAAGCAGTGAATCAGACCATCATGGCTATTAGTCATGATGGACTTTTATCCTGAATAAATTTGTTTAATCCATTTTTAATGAGAATGTATGAACAGATTAAGTGTCACAAGGTAGAACTTTCATTCATCTCATACCATTCCAGACACGGTTGTTCCAATCCAGGAAGAGGAAATTCACCCATGTAGTTTTCTCCCAAGGTGATGTCCTACCACTCCATTAAGAACTTTTTGAAGCCTTCTTCCTGCCTCAGAAGACTTCCTTCAACTGAAATAGATTGTCCACTGGAGGAAGTGGTCCTTAGGCTGGAGGAGGTAACTCTAACTTTCCAACCCAAGGTAGGATGCCACCCAGTGGTTCTTGGAATCAGCATGTAAGAACAGTGTCATGATTCTTCTGACTCACAGTTGTTTGACAGCTTCATCCTATGCAAAAAGCCAAATCCATCAACTACCACCGTGTTTCTGTCAATATCTTTGTCTACTTCTGCATGAACACCACACTCGTGGCTCACCCCCTCCTGTCTCTGTGGCTTCACGGGAACCACTTTCCTTCCTTAATTGCCTTGTTTGGCCAACTCAGGCAATTACCTCCTGACAAATGCTTTGATACTCCATGGATGTGAATTGACAACCTCAGCTCGTTTCTGACACATCCTTTTTCTTCGCCCCATCATGAATGAATCCTTCTGTTGTCAGTGTCAGTAGAGAGAAGACAAGGAATTGGGAGAGAAAAATCTGTGGTATAAGCTGTTCTGTCTCATTCCTGGAAGAGGTTTTTATCAATCAATGCACTTGATCCTCAGCACAATTGCTTCAGGAAGATTGTGTTGCTGTTATTATTCAGTGTGAGGACATGACTTCTGTTTTCTGACAGTCCATATGGCACGTGCCATGGAAGTGACATGCTCCAGGCAGTAAGAGCTTGGTGAAGGACATGAGGGTGGAGCTGTGGCTCAGTGGTAAAGCATCTGCTTTGCATGAAGAAGATCTCAGGTTCAGTCCCTAGCATCTGCTATTAAAATGATCGGATAGCAGGTGATGTGAAAGACCTTTGTCTGACCTTACTGCCTCTCACAGTAGACAATACTCACCGTGATAGACCAACAGTTTGATTCAGTATAAAGCAGCTTCATGTATTCGGGAGATGTGCGTCTTTCCTCAATGTGTCCACTTCGACATTACTCCACAGTATAAGTCCTCTGTATTAGCAGAACAGAAGGAGAAATGGGGGATGAAGTGATCAGCACTAGTTTAAATGCCTTGAAAATTAGACAAATTTATTAAGGATAGGATGAAAGTAGCTTCATTTGAAATGTGGTGTTGGTGGAGAGTTTTATGGATACCGTGGGCCACCAAAAAGACAAATAAGTGAATCCTAGACCAAATCAAGCCTGAACCCTCCCTAGAAGCTAAAAATGGCTAAATACTCTGGTCACATTACGAAGGCAACAGGAAAAGAGAAAGACCCAACATGAGGCGGATTGACTTAATAAAAGAAGCCACAGCTCTCAGTTTTCAGGACCTGAGAATGGCTGCTAACAATCAGACACACCATCAGTAGCTACATTAGGCTGATGACTGAATGGAAATTCCATTTTCAGAGGAAGTGTGCCTCTGAATGGCACTTACTGAGGAGGCAGAAGCAGAGGGAGACTCTGCCTCCAGGCCCATGCTGTGAACTTCTGGGGTATTTGGTCAGCCACTTTGGCAACAAGTCTTTATGTCCTGATCAGTGTTCCCTCTAAGCTGAGTTAGTGTGAGCTAGCTCAGTTTTTTAGCCTCCGGATCACACATTTTTGTCTTAGCTCAGGAAGGACAGCTCCAGAGCAAACTAATTTATGCAGTAGCCAAATCGCTTGCTCACAACTTTAATGCCAGTAGCTCACAAAGTAGAATTTTTGCTCAAAGGACTCCACAGTTTAAAGGGAGCTGTCTTTTCTTTCCCCATGACAATAGTAACAAAGTTCTATATGACTCTTTAAATTGATGCTTCCTTTTTTTCTTATCAGTTGCATATGAATGGCATAAAAATATCATAGGGCATAAATAGTATCAAAGTGCTGAAAAAGAAATGAATGAAGCTGGAAAACCAGCAAAGAAAATAGCTGGGATGAAACATTTGAAAGAATAAGTTGGAAAAGTGCAAGAAACAAATAAGTGTCAGATTTGTACATCCTGACCCAGAGTAGACTGGCATGTGAAAATGGCCCTGGAACATGCCAAGCACTCATTCATTGCATCGTCCTGAAAATGGGCAGTGGTGTGGAAAAAGAAGACTGGCAAACTGACAGCAAAGATGCTTGCTTATGAAGGGTCTGGGGATGTGGAATGGTATAGTGTAACCCAATCTCATCAGAGCTAAGCAGGATTGTTATTTGGATGGGAGACCACAAAGGAAGACTCTGCAAAGGAAGGCAATGGCAAACCACCTCTGCCCCTTGCTGGGATCACCGTAAGTTGGCAGCAATTTGATAGCACTTTGAACACACAGGAGGGGGTTTAAGCCAACTGGCCCCTGAGGCTCTGACAGAGCTGCCGGAGCTTGATTATGTTCACTTCTGGCCACCAGGGCACTGGTTCACCAGGACATTTCCCTGCATGCTCAAATCCTCACCTGGTTCAGCTCACCTAATAAAAACAAAACGAAGACAGAATAAGGCTTTAAGTGCAACATTTCCTTCTAAGGAATGGCAGCTTCTCTTTAGACAAGGGAAAATATGAGAAAAATAAACTCAGCATATTTGGGGGTGTCCCACCAAGGGGCAGTGCTCTGACCTGCCCACCCATCTAAGATTCTCCCTCATTCAAGTTTCAAGACCACTATCCTCCTAATAATGCTAAAGTGCTCCTGGAGAATCCTCCTTTATCTATTTTGATTTGTGAGAACTGCAGGGTAGTTCGATGTGTTAAGGGACGGTTTAAAGTTCTTATAGATTTAAGTATGATGTATGTGGATAAAAGCTTCTGGACTTTAAAAAAAAAAATCACTGTTTTTATTGAACTTATGGGTTTGCTAACAGTTCAGAAACTCTATAATAGACACTCGAGCTCGGGGATGGAGAGGGGGTTGTGGATGACGCCAAGCAAATTTTGCATTCATTTTCGTGATGCCCCACCTGAAAAAGATAAATCTTAAAATCTCCTGTCTCCAGTAACTGAATGAGCCACATATGGTGTCCCCTGATCCAGTTTGTACTCACAGCAACCCTGTGAGGTAAGTTAACCTAAGAAAGACAGTGACCACCCAGTGAATTTCATGGCTAAGGGTGTATTTGAACCCCTTCTCCAATCCTGGTCTGACACTGTAGCTGCATCACCACTCATAACATAGCAGCCTTATCTACTGAGGAAGCTTGGCTATGAACTAGAACCACAGACAGGGCGGGAGAGAGACTGAAGATGGGATTTTCTGAATCCCCCAGGTGTGCAGAAAAGTATCTTTTCCTCTCTACTCTAGGCAGGACTTTGTACATTGACAAGCTGAACCAGAGCAAATAGATTGATGCCCGCTAGCTTTCCCTCTCAGGGTTCACATAGGGAGATAATAGCTGCTGTTCATGGGGGAGGGGATAAAGGTGAGAAGCCAGCTGCTTATCTTCCTCCTCAGCAAGCTCTAAGCTCTGATCCTGACTCATACAGTGCTATAGGGCAAGAGCTAGGAAAATGGGAGGAAAGTGACTTGTGTATTACCTTCCTTCCTCACAAGTTTGATCTTGGGAAATTTCCCTGAAACACTGCAAAGATCAGAATGGAGACTTTTGGAGGGCCTGATCCTGGGATCTGAAAGGCAGCAAGACTGTTATTGGGGAGACAGGGTGAGAGGAATAGGAAGTTGTTTAATTCCACATAACCCCTCCCAACAGAATTTACTGTAGGGAATTGGTCTGAAAGCATGGCTAAAACCAGCGTCAAGGCTTTTGGAATCTCCAAGTCCAGACCTTTTCAGGTCATGGGGATGCCCCCTCCCATACTCTGGTATGTGTATACTCAGGTATACTGCGGTGGGGGGGTGGGGAGAGACCAAGCTCTAGTATTGCCTTTTGCAGCAAAAGTCCTATATCCCAATTTCCCCTTAATACACAGAACTTGAAATGAGTATTGGCAACCTGTCCACACATTGATTGACCATCTGCAGTGCTTTTTAGTGGTTCCCTACTTACGTGCTGCGGCATCACTAAAATATAAACAGGGACAGGGCTCTTTTTGTAGCAGGAACTCCTTTGCATATTAGGCAACACCAGGGGTCATTTCATAGAAAAAGAGGTGTAGGAGCTCATTAGCATGTGTCAGGGTCAACAACAAGCAAGTCCAGGCACTCTTCACAAGAAAGATATGCTTTATTGGAATACAAGTAGGTTGCCACTGGTAGCAGAATTATTGTCGGGAATACCCCACCAAATATGAAGGCCTACAGATATAGTATGATACAGTAGCTGAACTAGCAAATGAAATCTGAGCGCGCACGTGGGAATTATCCTGGCGGGAGTTTACATAATGACCGGGAGAACGGCCCCCTCCTTCCCACTATCAAAGGCAAAAATATTTCCACCAGCTGGGAAGACATGCCTTTGCCTCTTGTTCAAGGCCACTTAGATAGCAGTCGGTGGCAAGGAGTTCTCCCACAGTTTCAGCAAAGCAATCTATGCGCATGCGTGCAATCTAATTAAAACAAAACAATGGGAACAGTGTCTAAGGCAGTAAAACATGGCAGTTTATCTGACAGCATGACTCATTAGCATAACTTATTTGCATATGCCACACCCCTGACATCACCCACTGCTCAGGCTCCACTGGACTGTTTTGGATTGCTAGCTATGGGGGGGGGGGAAGTGCGCAGATCTGCCCTCAGAGACGAGGGAGTGCTTGTACCTGAATAAACCTTGGTCTTAAAGGTGCCACTGGACTTTTTTGGGTGGCTGGCAAGTGCAGGAAAGTGCATGGCTGCTCATGGGTTGAGGAGGGTGGCGTGCAGGCCTGTAGCTATAGTGTGGCATATTAAGGCTAGGCCCCCTGACTTACTGGCAAGGCCCCATGACTTCCCAGCCAACACAGGGCCCCCAGGTGGTGGCAGATGTGGGGAAGGAGCTGGGTATTCCTTTCATTTGATTAGCCTGTGCCCCCTAAAAAATTTAAATGCCCCCCAATTTTAAAAATCCTGGTTACGGGCCTGGTGGCATGGAGGACACTCATGGCCTCGAGCAGGTCGGGGGCCAGGGTGGTGGCAGGGTAGAGGTGCAGGAAGCAGGGACAAAGCTCCTCGCAGGCCTCGTGGGAGTAGCCGGAGCCCACCTTGCAGAGGGCCACACCAGGACCGGCATGAGGACAGACAGAGTGTGGGTGGGCTAGGTGCCACGGCCCAGGCAGTGGCAGAGCAGCTCGAGGCCCAGCTCATGGCAGCGCTCCACTGGGTCGGCCAGCGGGCTGGGAAAGGGGGAGGGCTCCTGGGAGCAGGGGGTGAGGAGGAGGAGGAGGAGGAGGAGGTGGTGGTGGTGGTGGTTTTTATACCCCACTCTTCACTACCTGAAGGAGTCTCAGAGCAGCTTACAATCACCTTCTCCTCCTCTCCCAACAACAGACTTCCTGTGAGGTAGGTGGGGCTGAGAGAGTTTTGAGAGAACTGTGACTGATCCAAGATCGCCCAGCAAGTTGCATGTGTAGAAGTGGGGCATCAAACCTGTTTTTTTCAAATTAGAGTCTGCCGTTCTTAACCACTACACCAAGCTAGCTCTTACTTACACATCTTCATGTTCCCAGCTTCCTCTTTTTGCAATCTGATGGGTTGCAAGGGATGATGTTAAGTATTTACAATCATCTAATAAAATGTTTCATGGATATTTATGAGATTCTGTTTCAGCAGGCTGCATTGCAAGATTAATCACAATCAGGACCACTGCTTGTGTTCTCTGAGAGTTAGTTCCAGGTAGCTGTCTTTTGTTTTTTACTCCCTCCTTTTTACTTGTCATTACCACTGTTGAGTTTTATTTCAGTTATTTATGCCATATTTGCATGCATCTGAATACAAAGTCCCAAGATTAATAATCACTTGCAGATTTATTAGTAACTCTGCCTTTGTGTTTTCCTTCCAAAGAAGGATTTTAAAGAGACCCTTATGCTAGGGATATATGAAGCTGTTTTCTACCATTAGATCATCTAGTTCAGTATTGGATACTTTGACTACTAGCAGCTAAGTAACACAGAAACCTCTTTCCCAACACCAACTGACTGAAATACGTTAACTTGTGATGCTGGTGAATGATCTTCTGCATGCAAACATTTGGATATAAGGATATTGCCCTCTGAACTCTCATTCCCTAAATGCTACCGTTGGTAGGGAGTAAACAAACACAAGGAGGGGATGGTGGCATTAGGGGTGTCATCTTGCAACAAGGATACTGACTGAGTATCTTTTAGTCCCCTAATACCAAAAGCGACAGTGGGCAAAGAATGTAAGTAGAGTTTTCAAGTTTTAAACTGGACCCTCTAGCTGCCTTTTTAATATCAGTTTAATGAGCAAGCATTTATCATCTGATATTATCATCTAAATGCCATGATCCTTTCAATTGCCCAGTTCCGCTCATTAAATGTCTGTTAAAGAGACCCCTGACCTGGATGGCCAAGGCTAGCCGGATCTCATCAGGTCTTGAAAGCTACACAGGATCAGCCATCATTAGTACTTGGATGGGAGACCACCAAGGAAGGCCAGGGTTTCTATGCAGAGACAAGCAATGACAAACCACCTCTGTCCATCGCTTGCTTTGAAAATCCTAGAGGGTCACCATAAAGTGGCTGCAACTTGATAGCACTTTCCACCCACCCACTCAGTTGTAACTTCCCTTGCAGGATATGGTACAGGAAATACTGGTTTGGCAAGCAGGGCAACCTTTACTCTGTAACAGAGGTATAGAAAAATGAAGGTACAAGTGTTGTCATACTCTTGCAATTCAGTAGTAATGTCTATAGCTCTAATCCTTGTGGTTCATCAGGATGCCATGGATACTTCCCATACAAGTATGTCTCCACCTTATTGGAAGCCCCCGTGTTGCTCTATCTGATTTGAACTTTTGGACTTAACCAGTACAAAATAGGAATCCACCATTGTAGGGGCATCAGCTATACCACAGACCTGCTCTAGGGTGGCTAAGGCATCCATTTAATTTAGAAACCAGAACAGGTGATTTGGAATTCCAAAATCTGGAGAAGAATTCAGATGACTCTGTGGGACAGCTTTGGTGTGAAATTGTCGATATCTTATGTTGTAAAAAATCTGTAAAGAAAACCCAATCGTAGGATCAACAAGTATTGATAATGGGCACTTTGGTATAACACAGAGCTCTTCCATGGGCCAAGGGTTCAAGAAATGCTGTATCATTCATTCTGCTTTGACCAAGGCTTGCCCAATTCAGCTGCTTCCTGGTGCATCAGACAGGCATTGAAAAGCCGAGACTGGGAGAGGTCAAGAGATGAGCCTAGAGTGGACTTTATTACCTCCAGTTAGAAAATAGTGCTTGTAGGGTTAAATGCTGCATAGTAATTCTGTTAATCATTTTTGCCACAGCAGAAGGACTTCGCCACTCGAGTGTGAAAACTTACCAGACAGACTGCAGACATGATCAGTGTAGAGTCCCAGAACTACATAGATTAAAGCCCTGAACATCATGTTAGAACCATCTGCTTGTTCCCTTCAATAAGTCACAACAGCTGATCTATTGGAGTTTATGGAGGTTTCCTTGCTCCAGCCAGAATGGCTTTTTCAGAATTTAATTTTGCAACATTTGGTCAATAGCTTTGGGGAATATCATGGTGAGCATTTTTGAAATAATATGACAAGGCCTGGAAATAATACATGTTGAGGTTACAGCAGTTTTTCAGGAGTGTTAGGAATTTTCATACACATTTGCAGGACGGGACAGAACCCAACAATTTTTTTTTTAATTCCTTTCACTCTTGGAATGTTTTTCTGTAGCATTGAAGAATGAAAACATGGGATGCCAAAACATGGGTTAAGCTAGGTTTTGTTAATGGCAGAGTTGCAAAAACAATTTAAAACATTTCCCACTTTCTTTGTGCATGTTCTGTTTGCTGCCAGCATCTGTTAGGGTTGTTCATTCTGGGTAGGGACATTTCTGGAGATTTGAGGTAGAGCCTCAGAAGGCTGGAGTTTGGGAAGGACCTCAGCAAGGAATAATGCCATAGACTTCACATTTCAAAGCAGCCATTTTCTTCAGACTGATCACTGTCATGTGGAAATCAATTTGTAACAATGGAAACCTCCCCCCTCGGGCTGAATTGGGACACAGGATTCTTATCTCACTACAGATGCTAATTTTCTGCCCCCAAGCATTTCCCCTCTGCTTTAATCAAGCCGAATACAATATGCATGGTACGTTCTGTATCATTTACAAGCATTATTTTCAACACACCTCCCACCTTCTGTCTGTGATAAAAAGACTCAGAGGTCTCCATTCCTACTAATTTCTCAACAAGACTACCCTCTGAAATGTTGGGAATCAGTTGTAATTATAGAATATCTCAAGCCCCCACATGGAACTTGGCAACCCTATGCCAGCCTAGCTCCAAACTCTGCTATCATGTCTTCTGGCCTTGTTTGTTTCTCATATTGGTGGTGAAAGGCAAGAAGAATTAGTGGAAGGGAGTCAGTTGATGCAATTCTTAGGTTCTGTGCAAATGGACCATGGAATATATTATAAGGGGCAGTGTCAGTAGGTAGGATCCCAAACCCACCCTTCAGATATTCACTGAAATATGGATGAACACTCAGTAAAAGCCTCACTTTTGGAAAGGGAACTACTGAGAGAAAGTACAAGCTGAGCATTTCCAGTCCATTTTCGAGACATCATTAACAAGGGGAACACATACTCAATTTTTCAAGGGTACCATTTGCAATTTGCAAATGGGGTGTGACCTGAATGGAGGGTGGTGTTCGGGCAAAGATCTAAGTCCTGTTGCAAGCCTTCTCATTGTAAGTATATTGTTCCTGTTCAGCACTGAAAACTGGAAGAGGCACCAAAATGAACAGAATGTCTTAGAAAAAACTATGGAACATCACCGGAATGCAACGGTTACAACCTCAATTTGAATGATGGAAAATAAAGACTGGGCAACCAATTATATGGAAAAGTGGTCATGTAAGTGGTAATCACTGGTGTCTAAAAGCAGAAATGTTTATCAAATTATGATGGAAAACTGAGCAGAAGAAGAACATGCCATTGAGTCATAACTGACTCATGGTAACCCCAATCCACAGAGTGTTCCAGGAAAGAGAGGAGCAGAAGTGGTTTGTCGTTGCCATCCTCTGCATAATAACTCCAGTCTTCCTTGGTGGTCCCTCATAAAAGTTCTAGTGGTGGCCAACCCTGCTTACTTCTGAACTCTGAGGAGATTGGGCTAGGGTGCTGCGGGCTCCTGCAGAAATATTTATCAAGGTATAATGGAAGACTGAGCAGTCCAGAAGGTTGAAAGTGGAAGAAGGCCTACAGGAGATGATGAGCCAAGTTAACCTCATTAAATCCAGTTGAAAAGGAGAACTTATCTAAGGAAGACAGACCTAGAAATTGTATATAAAGTTCATGGAATATGAACCAGTTGGAGGATTCTGCCTGGTCTACCTGACACAGTTGGTACACAAATTACCTCCTGTGTCTCAGGCTCCAGCTGGATACCCAGAGCCTATTTCTTTTGGACTTTCTTTATATCCCTCATGGAATAATCTTATACATCACAAGATTTCCTTCAAAGTAACTTTCTTCAAATTACAAGTCTTCCTTTAATGTTCTTCAAAGTCTACAAGGCAGGAACTCATGTGGACGTCTGGCCAACTTCAGTATGTGTAGGTGAGCATAATGGTTTGATTGTGTGTATGGAGATGTATACTTTTGTTCTTCTCATACATCATAACAACAACAGCAACAACAACAATAAAGTTACATACATGGTGAAATAAACTAAAATGATATGGTCCTCTAACTCATTTCTTGTCTAGCAGATCCTTAAATTTAAGATAGTCACAATTTTTAAATTGCTGGTATGCTAACCTCAAGCCATGTATTATCAATGCTGTAATAATAATAAAAATGCAACAATACTGGAGATCTCTGACAGCTTCCACAAATATGGAAGGGGAGGGTGGAATAAGCTATGTGTTATATGCGCATCTGGGAACTCACAAGTGTTTCCACAAATTGATGCCTGGCTCTACCATACTATTCTCAGTTGTTAGCTAGCTTCTTTCTGAGTGTGTGTTTAACTGCCACCATCACTTTATATTTGTTGCCCTATAAATCTGCCAGTGGGAAGTATTCTAGAATGTCACAGAGGCATGTTTGTATTTTTGATGTTACGACATCATTGGCACAGTAGTTATAGTTTGATATCTCCTCCTCCCCCAAAGTATTGCACCCTTTGAGCATAGCCTACATAATGAGAAAGATCGTAATCTCTTCCTGGGTTTTTGACCTAGAAGGGTATTATTAAGGTGAATGGACTTTGGAAAGGCAGGTGTCATCATGAATAAATACTACAAAATACTGCTATTCTCTATTGCTGTTTCTCCCTTCCCCTTTGTGTTCAGCTGTTGGAACCTAAAGACTGCACATGCCTGTTTTCTAAAGCTGTTGACACTTTTTAATCAGATACCAGCTGCTGTGGGCCCATTCCCCTCTTTTAAAAAAGCATTTGAAAATATTTTCTTTATGTTCCAAAACATCTATATTGGCGGTTATTACTGTGCTTGTTTCACATTGCTGAAGATAAGTGTCTCTCAGCCTTCTGTTCTCAGGGCACATCAAATGCACAAATAAATTCTAGCAGTGGAAAGATACATCCTAGAGGATTGGTTTACCTTCTTAAGAGATTATGTAATACAGATCTGAATCTTGAAAGACACCTCATGGAACATTCATGTTGTAGAAGAACTTTATTTAGTGTAGAATAGGGAGAGTTTCATACAAAGAGAACTCACTATGGTTTGGTTAGCAGTTGATAATGTGACAATGAACATATTTGTTTCTTTATTTTATTCTGGATCTATTTTTGGCATTTTGATACTGTTTTCATCAGAGTTCCTGGAACCAAATCCACTTCTCCGTATGCTTACATTATCACTTGTATTTTATTTGTGTTATTATTTTACCCTACTAAAATATGGGCAAGATCTAGCAGTGAGGTTCTGGAAGCCAAATTTAAGTTGGTAGATGCGATGCTGAATTGGAGAACATCCAAGATAGCATTGTCAAAAGCAATCTGTATTCTATGAAGAGGATCAGCTAGAAATACAGAACCAGAATGTATGCATGATATGATGGTGTCAGGATGGCAGGATGGAAAAAAATCAGGGACAAGCAGAACATATAGAGAAGAGTTGGGCTCCATTTGAGCAGCAGGGGAGCCAAATTGCTGGCACAAAATCAGAAATGATGCAGAGAACTTCCAAGATTATACTGTAATGTTTCAGTTCCTCAAAATGGGATAGAATAAAAGTTAGACATGGGCATACAGAAAAAAATAAGAGATACTTAAAGAGACCAAAGCTCCATAGGAATAAATGGCATGCAAGCAGACATTTGGAGATAGATACAGTGTGTGTGTGTGTAAAGTGCTGTTAAGTTGCAGCCAATTTATGCTGACCCCATGAAGGGTTTTCAAGGCAAGAGTCTTCAGAGGTGGTTTGCCATTGTCTGCCTCTTTGTAGCAAACCTGGAGCTCATTGGTGGTATCTCAGACAAGTACTAATCAGGGCTGAACACTGCTTTGCTTCTGAGATCCGACAAGAGCAGGCTAGCCTGGGCCATCCGGGTCAGGTCAGATATAACAGGCAGATTTTTGTATGCTAATATAAGAGGATTTCTTGCCAAGATGGGGAGACTGGAATTAAGAAGATGCCAGTGAGCCGATTGCATCAGTCATACTTTCCCTAGGCTTAGCTTTTGCTGGAGTCAAAAGAAGTCCTTTCTCTCTCTTATGCCAGCAGAAAAGCTGATAGGATCCTGTATGTTTATCATAAGTGTAAGCAGTATACCTTGCATACCATAAAATTGCAGGTAAAATACACAGTAAATATATGCAGTACCAATAAATCTACAAAACCAACAGTGAAGAGCAGAAAACTGAAGCCATTGACAAAATATAATGGAACAGTGAGCATTCACTCCTCTTTACCATTGATAACAGAATGTTTCATGCAGTGGTGATATATAAATGGAGTAAAAATGAATAATATCAATAAAGATAGGATTCCTTCAGTCTTCCATGTGTAGGGCTCAGAATACCTATGAAGATCTAGATTATATTTACATTGACATAGATCACACACATAATTATAGAATATAAATAGTTTAAATTGCAATACAGAAAGGCATAGCCCTAGTTTCTGGGATTTATTCAAACCTCTGAGAGAGTAACTTCTAAAGAAGAGAGTCAGTAAGAGAGATTCTCTTATGGTATTAGTAATCTGCTGAATGAAGCCTACAGGCAGGCTTATATGTAAAGCAATTCACACATCTTTGGATTTCTCTGTAGTGGGACCGGATTTGGACTACTGGAGAAGAAGAAGAAAAAGAAGAAGAAAATATTCAACACACTTATCACTGGAAAATGAACTGCAGACATCTTAAAATAAAAACGTTGACTATATACAAAGCAATGATCTATGTTTCTAGAAACCTGTCTCTCAGGCCTTATTTCAGTCAAGTTTTCAGGACCAATGTCGGCAGTTTCAAAAAGATAAAAGACCGTGAAACAAATGATCATGGTACTCCAGGACATCCCATGCTGATTTATGACATCGTTTGTTGCAAAGTATACAGTCCACCAATAAATCACAAAGGCAATAGATGCTCTGAAAACCACCTCATTCTTTAGATGGTACACGTCTGATTGACATAATCAGAATGAAGTTCTCCTTTTTCCAGAGGGTCTCTTTGTGTAAGAGGTGGGCCATAGTAGAGAAATGCAAACCTTTGCTGGGGGAACTCACAAATAGCACTATTGTCATCCTTCCAAAATGTGTCTTTCTTGAGGTATGAACCAAAGGATCCTCTCCTAACATAGAAGGCTATTCATGAACCATTTGTTACTTACTTACTTACTTACTTACATTATTTATAATCTGCCTTTCTCACAGGGACTCAGGGCATATAACTAGGACTGCCAACCTTTAGGTGGTACCTGGAGATCTCCCGCTATTACAGTTGATCTCCAGACAACCAAGATCAGTTCCCCTGGAGAAAACAGCAGCTTTGAAGGATGGATTGTGCGGCATTATATCCTGCTGAGGTCCCTCCTCTCCCCAAACCCCACCCTCTTCAGGCTCCACCTCCAAAATCTCCTGGTATTTCCTAGCTGATAGCTGGCAATCCTTCATATTGCACACCGTGAACCAATACAATCAACAAAATGGGACAGTCAGTAACCCATGCATTGGAACTTTTGAAGTCTGGAACTGCCAGAAGGAATGGAATCATAGGCCGAGGACAGACTGGCAGTTTGCCCCGGTAGCCAGTCGTAGCAAAAAAACCCCGGATTAAACTATACCGGGTTTTCCCATCCACACAGCGGGGGCCGCTGCTGGAAGATACGGGACAGAGGCGCGCGGGAGCGTTCAGACTGCCGCGCTGGAGGCATGCTATATTTGCAGTTTCCCCATTAATTCGGTTGTGGGTGTATGGGTGTATGTGCGCATGCAGCCAATCACACCGCTGCTGTCTCGTGCCCAACGCAGGTTGCTCCCAGCTTTTCGCCTGCGCATTCAGACTCCCCGGAAGCGGAGAAATGCGTGACAAACGCGGGCTTGCAGATTTGCAACGGCTTTTATCAGGTGTTTTTTTAATCCGGCAGTGAAGTGCAAGAGCACCGGTAGGCTACGGGTGGGGGACGCCAGGCAGATGTGCCTGTGTGAACGTTCCATTTACTCCGGTATTGAATCATTGTCTGCCCGGGTCCCTTCCCGGGGCAAATTGCCAGTCTGTCCTCGGCCACAGCATAAGTATTAACATGACACATTAGACTATACAGAGATGACATAATAGGATCCTACTTACAATAAGCTATATGCAGCAATCATTTATCCAAGAAGTTTTTTGAGCCCTTTTGTACAGTGCAAGCCTATTACCTGTGCAGAAAAAGCCTTCCTGAATGGTTCAGTTTTGCATAGTTTGCAGAAGGCCAACGGAGTAGGAGCTTTCCTGAACTCCTTGGGCAGGTCATTCCACAAGGCAAGAACCATTGCAGAGAAAGCACATGCTTTGTTCCAGTGATCAGCCTAATTGTGTTATTGGGGCAGCAGCCTATTTTTAGGCGTGGAGGGACTCTACTTCCAATATATTTATTTTATCAGTGTTTGCCTATAAACTGGTTGAAAGATCAAAATGAATGGAAGAACTGAAAGCTGAGTGCATATCATCTGATCCTGGAATTTAAAAGAAGTTGAAAGTGGCACTCAGTGGAATCACAGAACAATACAAGGTGGAAAACTTCTCATGCCTAAATATTTCATGCAATGACCGCCTATGTATCCATTCCAGAATGTAGTACCCTCTCAGGGTTCTTTTGTTTTATAGTACTCCTTTTTTGTGACTCCTGATATGGATGCACTGTTTTCAAAGTGCCATTTCCTGAGGAACAGAAATGGTAATTTGCATGGCTTTTAATTACAGTTTCTGCGATTGTGGCAATACAAATGTATCGGAAGGCAACTTTATGTGAGCAAACAAGCTGATGCTGGGTACTAAATCTCTTTTTTGCAATATGTGTTGCAAAGCAGTTGGCTTGGCTTGTGGCATTCCCCCTCCCCTTGTTTCAGTACAGAGACTTTTTTTTTCCTGGCTACTAAAAAGAGGCTCAGCTGCTTCGTCTGTTCTGTTCTATTACGAACACGCTGCTAGCAAGCAGAGAAGTGATCTGCAACCTGTCACACCCAGGGCTAAATGAAATCACACACACGCCCATCAAAGACGCTCATGACTTTTGTGGAGGGACCAGTAGGCTATCTTCTGTGCCTCCTTTTGTGTGCAAGTCAACTGGATACCTCCAACATCTACATTTCTTAGACCATTTTGCACTGGCAGGTCACAAATGCAACTATGGCACATATACAACTAGCTTATATATTCTCCAGCTGGTCCATTTTGCTCAAAATTCACCAGGATCTCAGGCAGAAAAGGTCTTTCCCAACCCCTACCACCAGGGGTTGACTCCTAATACCAGATGGTTTGTTGTTGTTCAGTCGCACAGTCGAGTCCGACTCTTCGCGACCCCATGGACCAGATTACGCCAGGCCCTCCTGTCTTCCGCTGTCCGCTGAAGTTTGCTCAATTTCATGTTCGTTGCATCAATGACACTGTCTAACCATCTCATCCTTTGCCGTCCCCTTCTTCTTTGACCTTCAATCTTTCCCAGCATCAGGGTCTTCTCCAGTGAATGCTCCCTTCTCATTTGGTGGCCAAAGTATTTGAGCTTCAGCTTCAGGATCTGGCCTTCCAAGGAACAATCAGGGTTGATTTCTTTTAGGATTGACTGGTTTGATCTCCTTGCAGTCCAAGGGACTCTCAAGAGTCTTCTCCAGCACCATAGTTCAAAAGAATCTATTCTTCGGCGCTTGGCCTTCCTTATAGTCCAACTCTCGCAACCATACATTACTACGGGGAATACCATTGCTTTGACCATGCGGACTTTTGTTGGCAAGGTAATGTCTCTGCTTTTTATCATACTGTTTAGGTTTGCCATCGCTTTCCTCCCAAGGAGCAGGCGTCTTTTAATTTCATGGCTGCAGTCACCATCTGCAGTGATCTGGGATCCTAGGAACGTGAAGTCTGTCACTACTTCTACGACTTCCCCTAGGCAGCATCAATAAGGCAAAGCTTTGGCCTCTATGCCCTGGTTATAGACTTTCAGTGGTTGGCTACTTAGAGAAACAAGGGCTGAGTTCAGACAGGCAGTTTGCCCCAAGATAGGCACGTTTCAGCAATGTTTCACAAATGGATTAAAGGGGTTGTTCACACAGGCACATCTGTCCGGCATTCCGCAGCCGTACTCAACCTGTCTTGTAATGCTTCCCTCCCAAGTTTAAAAGATGATGATGATGACGAAGAAGAAGAAGAAGAAGAGAAGAGATTGGATTTATACCCCACCCTTCACTACCCAAAGGTGTCTCAGAGCGGCTTACAAACTCCTTTCCCTTCCCCTCCCCACAACAGACACTTTGTGAGGTAGGTGGGGCTGAGAGAGCTCTTGACAGAAACTGCTCTTTTTCAAGAACAGCTGTGCCAGAGCTATGGCTTGCCCAAGGTCATCCAGCTAGGTGCAAGTGGAGGAGTGGGAAATCAAACCCAGTTCTCCCAGATTAGAGTCTGCACACTTAAGCACTGCACCAAACTGGCTCAGATAACTGATGATAGTGGTAACAAACCCTGGAAAGCATGTCTATCCCGCACATATCCCACTTCAGGGACATGTGAATGTGAACAAGCTGATCCAGTAGGGATGCTCTTATGTGCATGAGCGCTTATGCACATGAGCGCATAAGCACATATTGTCAGATTCCATTACAAAAAGTCACTTACAGCTGAGCCTCCTCCAGGGGCGGGCCAACAGTGTGAACGCTCCCTTGCACATCTTCCCCGGTATGCTCCTGCATCAGTCTGGACAGTGTGACTGGGAAAACCCAAAACACATTGTTCCAGGTCTTTTTGCCACAACTCCCTCGCGCTTCAAACTGCCAGTCTGAACTCAACCAAGATAATGATTAGATGTACCATTGGGCTAATGCAGCAAGTTTCTTCTTCTGATCTTATGTTGCATTTTGGAGTTCATCTGAAGGGTAAACAATTAACTTATGAGCATTTTAATCCACCAATCAGTGGGGGTCATGCTCACTTAGTTAAAATCACCTTGGCTTGTGTTTGCTAACAATCTCCCACCCATTTTCCTCCTCCATCTCTGTTAGTTTGATCTGCATTATTAGACATCATTAAATTTTAATATGGGTGGTATCTAGAGTGACACCACATTTTGGATCCGTTTGTCGTAACTCATTACCGTCATTTGACAGGCAATAGCAAACACATTGGGACAAAGTGACATTGTGGCGAAAATATACTGAAAGTATATTTGTAGCGCCATCGTAAGCAGAGTTACATCCTTCTAAGTCCACTGACTTCAATGGACTTAGAACGGCATAACTCTGTTTAGGATTGTCCTGTTAGACACTGATTTCTTCCATGTCTGTAAAATAAATTGGATAGAAACAACTAAGAGAGCAATCCTAAGCAGGTCTACTCAGAACCCCACTCAGTTCTATCTGCTGGGGCTTACTCACAAGAAAATGATTTTAGAATTGCACTGTGATATCTATAACTGTGTGGACACCAGCAATTCATCACCCAGGTCGGTAGTATTCACAAGCATAAGCACTGGCCCTTGTCCAATGGTTTTTGTGTGTATGAATGAAGGAATGAATATGAAAATGATATCTAAGGTCATGGATCTCAAGAGCTTCAGCTGTCACTGAAGGCATGTGGTCACCAAAACATGGTTGTATCAAAAGTCCTTGGCAGCCATGTTTGAAAAGGAGTAAAGTAAAATGTACAAAAATACTGCACCTTAAAGTTCACATCTTGTTGGAAATGTGTTATCTCAGAGAGAGAAACTCCAGATCAGAAATGGTTCAGTGATACTAACTGCTTTCCACATTTTGTGATTCCCTTTTGTTCCAGCAACAACCCTTTCATAGTGAAGAAGAAGAAGAAGAGTTGGATTTAAAACCCACCCTTCACTTGGAATCTCAGAGCAGTTTACAGTTTCCTTCCCTTCATCTCCACACAACAGACATCCTGTGAGGTAGGTGGGACTGAGAGAGCTCAGAGAGAACTGCTCTTGAGAGAACAGTGACTGAGCCCAGGTCACCCAGCTGGCTGCATGTGGAGGAGTGAGAAATCAAACCTGGTTCTCCAGATTAAAGTCCACCACTCTTAATCACTACACCAAATATAGTCAATCACTCTTTTCCCACCTCTCTCTCCATTTCTCTTTCTCTCTGAGGTCTTGCCCTCATGTGCATGATTAGCAGAGAGACTACTGGGTTTTCTAATTCAGTGGTGACTTGATGGCAGAAAAAAATGTAGGTAAAGCCATTTGTGATAACGTACATGGCATAAAGAATAGGAATGAGAAACCCAACTTAAAATATTTGCATTGGCCAAGTGAGTTTAATCGATTATATAGGATGAAGTGTGAAAACATCTCAAATAGATTTTCAGAAATTCAACTTGATCAATCAAGAAAAAGTGGGATATAAATTCAGAATGTTAAAAAGAGGCATTTGAACATGTGTAGCTGCCTTATAGTAGCACTGTTCACTTCTTCCTCTTCCTCTTCCTCTTCATCCTCCTCCCCCCCCCTTGTTCATAGATAATATTGGAAAGGCTCAAACATAAGAGATTGTGAGACCTCTACATATATTTCCACGGGTGTTTGTGGCTTGCTGCCCTCCTGTCACCCTGGGGAGGGGGGAAACTGGAAGATCCTTCTTCCCCCTCACAGCACCAAGCAAATGAACACTTCTTTAAAGTTCCTCTAATGTATGTCTGTGTGTGAGTCTAGTCATGCACCTGTGACCTGGCATACACTGAAAGTATTGCATAGTTATGCTCTGTTTGTGTATGTGAGTGTTTGTCATGGATGTAGTAGCTTCCATAATACTGGAAAGGTATCTTCTCTCCATTCTCCCTCCTCACTTGTTCTTTGTAATTTTTGAATGTTCTTCTTTTAAAAGTAGGCCCACTCAGATTTGTAGAAGTTTCAGCATGCCACGGCTTGCTCCCAGAAGTGGGGCAACCACAGCCCTTCAGATCGAGATTCTAAGGCAGGAATGTTATGCCTACCAATTAAAAAAAAAAGTCAGAGAAAATTGAAACCTAAAATTATTTGCCTCTTTTCCCATTTACTCTCCAAGCGATTCCTTCTAGTTTTCAATTATCATTGGGCAATAAATGTGTCAAGAGTGTGAGATGAGGCCCTCGTAAGATACAGTAACACAGAAGATTGCCAGGACGGGAGGGGAGAGAAGCCTTCAAGCTTGTTTGGATGCAAATTCTGTCATCATTGCGAATGTGGAAGATACATTTTGAAGGGGAAGAGAGTAATAAAAGTATCAGAAAGGACTTCCTCTCGTAATGGGACCTGCTTCTCTGTCATTCTTCCCTCCACCGCTTTTGCCTTCTCTGTGGATTATATTCACCCCTGAGGTCAATTTAAAATCCAAAAATAATTTCCATTGCTTTGAGATTTCTGAAGAAGATGTAAAGTTGCACTTGGATCTTTTGAGCTGTGGTGAAAGGTTCTCATCCTGTCTCTTTCTCATTTACTCATCAATCGACTAAGCTAAATGATTTAACTTTCCCTTGTATTCATGGCAAGTTCTGCTGCAAATTAGGCAATGGAAAGGCTAAAAAAAGTCATATAAAGAAATCTGAACAATCTAAAAACTTTTGAATCTGATGCATAAAAGCCAACAACCTTTGATTTATGTATGTGCAGAAGGAAAGTATCTGATTTGCCTATAAATTTGCACCAACTGTTTAGTGAACACTGTGGACTAGATTCAGCCAGCTTTTCCTCCTTACCCCAGCCCACAGCCCATATAGCTTTATCCATGAAGTTGCCATGATCCCCATCATAGCCTTTTGCTGGTGAAAAGGGACCTCCCCTGCCTTTCCCACAAGTGGAAAATCTGGCTAGATCCAATCCGGTCACTAAATACCATTTTATACGGATATGCAGAAGCCTTAGAAGCAGTGACAGAATTCACGTTCCTGGGATCCAAGATCACTGCATATGGTGACTTCAGCCATGAAATTAAAAGACGCCTACTCCTTGGGAGGAAAGCTATGTCAAACCTATACAGCATAATAAAAAGCAGAGGCATCGCCCTGCCAACAAAAGTCTGTATAGTCAAAGCAATGGTATTCCCAGTAGTAACGTATGGCTGAAAGAGCTGGACCATAAGGAAGGCTGAGCACCGAAGAATAGATGCTTATGAATTATGGTGCTAGAGAAGACTCTTGGGAGTCCCTTGGACTGCAAGGAGATCAAATCAGTCAATCCTAAAGGAAATCCCTGGAAGATACTGTAGCTGAAGCTCAAATACTTTGGCCACCAAATGTGAAGAAGACCATGATGCTAGGAATGATTGAAGGTAAAAGAAGAAGGGGATGGCAGAGGATGAGATGGTTAGACAGTGTTATCAATGCAACAAACATGCAATTGAGCAAACTCCAGAGGATGGCAGAAGACAGGAGGGCCATGGGGTCGCAAAAAGTTGGACTCGACTGTGCGACTGAACAACAACAACAAAAAGAGAGTCAGAAGGTGGAGATAAAAGTAATACATAGAACAAACAGGGGACTATGAAGCCATGATGTCATGTGGAAGTGATGTCATCATGCTGGTGATGACGCATGGCAACACTCTGGATTTGTGGGAAAACTCTGTGGTTTGAGGGTAATTTTACCATAGAATTTTGCCCTCAAACCAAATGAGGCTTTTTCCTAGCATGACTTCTGATTGGCTATTAGAGATTTGAATGGCTGTGCAGATTTTTAAAAACATTACTTCGGCAGCAGCTGCCACCACAGCATAAGGTGCTTTATTTTTCGACTGAAGGTAAGCACTGGCTCTTCAGCTTGGAAATGGAGATGAGCACCACCCCCTAGAGTTGGATTTGACTGGCTTTTGAGCAAGGGAAGCCTTTGCCTTTACCTTTAAGTTGCTGCAGCCATTTTGTGGCTGGCTTAGTCTTTTGAAGTAGCCATTTTGTGGCACTCATTTTGTGGCTGCACCCACCATGCCATGTCAGAATTCCAAAGGTGCCCACAGGCTCAAAAAGACTGGGGATCCTTTTGGCCCCAAGTATTGCATTTATTTAATTCCCTCGAAATGTCTGTCTCCGCAACCAAAGAATAAATCGGGGGGGGGGAGCTTTTTAATGGATTCACAGTTTTGAGATGTTTTATATCTTTAGTCTTTTACCAATGTAAAGGGTCACACATGGACATCCATAATACACCAACACAAAGATCTCATGCACAATCAGATGAAGACTGTTTTTTTGCAGTGTTTTGTCAAATCACAGATATATATGATTATTATTAATGAGGAAGAAAAAGATGCAAATGAACTTAGGAACTGGAAGCTGTGGCAAATGGCACAAGACCCCATTCAGGAATTAATTTTAGAAATTCCCCTAGTTAAACCGGAACTAAAGAGGAGCAAAAACACAGGGTGGAACTAAATTACAGGGTAGAACTAAATTACAGAATACTAAAGGCATGGAACAGAATCCTCTCATACCTATATTTGAATCCCCACTTCATTTATGAACTTAAGAGCCAATTGATCATTACAGACTCCACATGTTGGCTACTTAAAAGTGTTTCCCCACCGTGATGCTCTGTGGTGGGCATACCATTACATCAAATTGCATCCTGTAATTCAGCCCACATGCATGGAAATAGTGTGAAACACCAACCCCCTTGGGGGAAAAAATAGTCTTATTGAAACTTTTCTGGTTTCCCCTTCAAATTTTTCAGGCAAAGAGCATCCCCCAGGTTAACTTGGGCTCTTCTACCAAACAGTACATCTGTTTGCACCATTTTGTACTTTCTCACACTGAGTTTTTTCTAGTAGAACATACACATTTTTCAGTGCAATCTATGCCTCCGTGCACCAGCACTCTGCATATATAAATATAAATGCTGCACATTGTATGAGTAAATACTCTATACAACTCATAAAATATATCTACACATTGGATCCAGACAGCTTTTTCACACATTCTCTCCCAATCCCCCTCTTGTCCCAAATGGATTTGGCCCATGCAGGTCCCATGCCCCCCAGCATAGCCTTCTTTGGTGGTCAAAGAGAGTCTTCCTTTTTATATCACCAGCAAAAAAGTTAGCTGGATCTAACCTAATACTAACAAATCTTTATCGCCAATCATATTGGAGAACCAAAATGGTTGGAAAAATTCTAATGATTTAAGGGGAAGAAAAAAGAAATAGGAAATTGTCATTTCTCCCCAATTACCAGATGTTTGACAATTACCTGGTTTTGAAGTTCCAAGCTTACTCATAGGGTTGCTGGTCCCCCCTCCTGGCCACTGGTAGGGGGTGGGGGGTACGGTTGCCAGATCCAGGCTGGGAAACTTCTGAAGATTCAGGAATGGAGCCTGGGGAGGATAGGGACCTCAGTTGGGTACAATGCCACAGACTCCACCTTTCGAAGCATCCATTTTCTCCATGGGAACTAATCTCTGTAGTCTGGAGATGGGCTGTAATTCCAGGGGATTCCCAGGTCCTACCTGGAGGCTGGCATCCCTACCTACTAAAGAAACAAACAAACAGGTTTATTCAGTCCCTTGCGATCTGCTGTATATATCTGGTGTGCTTTCTTCAAGAGCTACAAATTGTCCAGGCTTTGCTTGATGGCTGGGGGTCTCTGAGTAAACAATTCCACAAAAATGTGCAGGAAAACTATAAATAAAAACAGAATCACACTTGTGCATTTTTTTAAAAAAAGAAATTCCTCTGCAGGAAAGCAATTAACATTTGTGTGACAGTTCTGTGCCTCTTGAGAGTGAGCTGGATGCTTTTAATTCTCTCTCTGCCAGAAAGAAAAGATAAAGAGCCCCAAAGGAATCTGTCTTCTACTGAGTGCCAGTTTCTTAGAGTTGTGAGAGTCAAATGAAACAAAGTGACTGGTCCCTGGTGCCTTTCTTTTCTTTCTGGGCATTCCAGGAAATCATTTGTAATTAGAGAATAGAGACCAGCCATGTAGCATCTATGTATTCCATTGTGATAGCATTCTCCTACAATGGCCACCTGAAGATGCATTCTTCAAAGCCACTTATGCTTTGAGAGTCCTCAAAGATCCCATGAGAGAGGACACTACTTGAGTTCAGGAAACTAGAGTCTAAAGAACCCTGAAGCCAGATGCAGATACAATAACAACTTCAGCATTTTCCAGATTGCCTTAAAGTTCCATTTTCATTTCCATATGTTACCAGGATTTTTTTTTTCTTATGTCCAGACATCTTCGTTAACATCCCCATGCCAGTTTGGTGTAGTGGTTAAAAGCACAGACTCTAATGTGGGAGAGCTAGGTTTGATTCCCCACTCATCCACATGCAGCTGCTGGTGTGTCCTTGGGTCAGTCACAAGTTCTCTCAGAGCTGTCTCTCAAGAGCAGTTCTCAAAAGAGCTGTCTCAGCCCCACCTACCTCACAGGATCTCTTATGGGGAGGGGAACGGAAAGGAAATTGTGAGCCTTTCTGAGACCCTGAGTGTGTGGGGGGGTATAAATCCAACCTCTTCTTCTCTTCTTTTGTCCAGGTCATTCCTCATTTTTCCTCCATTCTTTCCTGAACTAGTTTTTACCATACTTTTTTTCCATTGCAGAATGAATTTGTAAGATAGCCTTGTCATGCCTGGCAGCCAGCCTGGGCGGGGGGGGAGGATGAGTTGTGCCCGAGCCCGGTCAGCTGGAGGGTCTTCCAGAGGGGTTTAGCCCAGAACCTCAGATGTCAGAGAGGGCCCAGGGTTACATCACCACTGGCTGCCTACTCTCCACCAGGAGTGTGTCAAAGGGGTGCCTTCTAAGTCTCTCTTGATGGACAGGTCACCTCCTCTCTTCTCCTTTAACTCCTCCCCAGTTCTGGCTTCCACACCTCTTTTATTCCCTTCCACCAACACCTGGCCCATCCCCCTGACTCTGGTTCCCTCCCCATGGGCTATCACAGCTGCCTGTCTCCTTGGCCTCTCCCTCCCATTGGCTGGGGCCTCCTCCCCCTTAGGCTGAGGTGAGAAGCCCCACCCTCCTGGCTGCTCAGAGCATTCTGTCAGCTTCCCTGTGAGGCCCATGGACGGCGGCCCCTGCTGTCTCACTGGCGACCCTGCTGCCCATCCTGAGGGAGGTAAGTTGGGTTCCGACCCCGGGACCCACAGGGGGGTGGGATGCTGCCCTTGGGGTGGCCACCAGGCGTGCCCATGAGGCACCTTCTTCAGCCCTCCTCCTTCTGAGTGTCGTGGGCTGGGTGAGGGTGGCTTCTCCATCGCTGCCACTTCTGGCAGGCTCCTTGGCAGTGGGCAGGGTGGGTAGCTTGGCTGGTGTCTGCCCGTGGGCTCGCAGTGAGCCAGCCTACCTGCGCTTTGTCTCGTGGGGCAGTTTTGACTGGCCCAGAGGTTGGAGTGGCGGGCCAGTTGTCAGGGTGGTGGGGTGCTGTTGGGGTGTGGATGTGTTGGTGGTTGGTGCCCAGCTGGGGAGGTGAGGCCCCACCGCTTCCCACAGCCCCCCCCCCGGTCTCCCCACCCCTCCCAACAGGTCCACAGCAGGGCCGCAGTGGCCTGCGGAGGGACAAGCCTTTTGCTTGGAATCTGAACATTTCCCCCCACCTTGTGAACTGCTGCCCAAAACCCATTCAGAAAGGTCAGGTTTGGGCAGTGAAATTAACACACACACATACACACATGTACATATGTATGTATGGATATTTGCATGCCAGTGCTGAAATGTTTCAGTGCTGGAGGGCATCTGTGCTGAAACAATCAGTCCCATTGGGAGGCTCAACACCAGCTCCTGCAGTTCTGCTCATACAGGAAACTGACTCGGGCCCAATCTGCTTTTGCTATGTAAAGCTGTGCTGCACTGTGAGGAGGAAATGGCACCTCCTTAGAAAAGATGTGTGTGTGAGTGGGAGTATGTGGCATGTATGATTCACCTGCAGACTCATTCCCTCTGACTGCCAGTTAACAAAGATTTCACTCTATCACCTAGGGCCAAGCTACACAATATCCCCAACATGTGTTGAGTCATGAGATGGTTCACAGTCAGAAGTATACCAGGGAATTTACCTTAACAAGTCACAGCTTTTCTGACACACATTCTCTCTATCATTCATCCTAGTTTTACACTTGAATTGGTATGGAATACAGTTGGGGTTACAACCTACCAGCTTTTCAACTGGCAAACCCTAACCACTGAACCACTGAACGGGATATGCTGGAGACTGTGGGACCTGTGTGGACAAAAGCTATAGTAAGGAGGTGAGTCAACAGAGGTTGAGCAGAAAATCTGGTTGGATCCAACCCTACTGAAGTCTCATGAAGAATAATGGAGGTGGGATCAGTTTGAATGGCTTCAGTACTCTCTAAGCTCTTCCAAGGTCTTGGGCAGGCTAATTCCCCCTTGTTTCTTCTTTCATGGACTCTCAATTCATCTCAATATTCCATCCCTCTGGAACATATTCAGCCTGCATTGGGCTGTTTTTTCGATGTGTATGTGTGGTAAATCATGAAGTCATATTTTCCTGAAAACCTGGGGAGTCTCCCCCATTTTTGAGCCCCATGCTCTACCTTGTATAGTCCCCCCCCACTCATCTACACCATGGTCAGCTGGTTTACTATTTAATATAGTGATTATGGTACAGTCTTCATCCAGTCTGTAAAACTATTCTGACCAGAATGGAATGATGGGAGTGGTTAGACAGATTCAAGGTTTCATCTAACCTGCTTTTTCACTCAGTCTCTCGTAGAGTTGCCAACTCCGGGTCAGGAAGTTCCTGGAGATTTGGGGGGTGCAGACTGGGGAGGAGGGTTTGGGGAGGGGAGGAACCTCAGCATGGTATAATGCCTTAGAGACCACCCTGCAAAGTAGCCACTTTATCCAAAGGAACTGTTCTCTGTAACTTATCTACAAAGTTATAAATCCAGGAGATCACCAGGCCCCACCTGGAGGTTGGCCACCCTAATTTCTCACCCAATCACCTTCCTTGCTGCAGCTCCCACACCGCATGGCTTTTATGCATGCAGGTCCCAGCAGGATCCTTCTTTCCTTCTCACTAGTAGAAACACGGGTTAAATCAGACCCTTAAGTCAAGTTTTCTACATTTCTCTGCTCAAATAATTCCCCATGGTAATATGGGGAGGAAGCTGTCATTCAGATCATTAGAATATGAGGTAAATTATAAAGAAATGATCCCATTGAAAGCCATCTACCAAAACGATTATGTCTGGGATTCACTGGAAGTCGAACGCCAGTTTAAATTAATTGAAAGCTTTCAGTAAGAAGTGATCCTGATGTGCAGCAGAATTTCAGTCATGCTCCGCTTTTATTTTGCTATGAAAAGACTCTATTTTAGGAAACATTATTGTCTTCTTTTAAGGGCAATTTCAGCACTAGTCTCTTCAAGGAGAATGAGACAGAGGTGGAGTTAATAAATCTAGCAAAGAACATTATAAAGGGCTAATAAATGCTACAGCTGTACAATGCTGCATAGCCTGAGGGGAATGGAAGAATTCTGTGTTCCTTTCATAATTTTCTTTATTCTTTCCCTTCTTTTCTTCTGGTCTGTCAGGGGGGCTATTAACAGTAAGACATGCAAGAGCCCATATGAACTTGGGGCCCCAAGTGAGCCAGGTCAGGTGCTCCTGAAACATAACATTCCTTTTGTAATGAAGTGCCTTGTACATGAATTAGGATGGAAGGAATCGTTGTCTGGAGACTTATGGTGACATTTATTTATTTAGTTCAATTTGTGCCCCGCCCTTCCTGCAGGCGGGCTCAGGGTGGGTTACAACATTAACATAAAACAATAAAATCAAGATTAAGACTCTAAACATAACCCTTCACTCGGGGTCTCAAAACGGCTTACAAACTCCTTTCCCTTTCCCTCCCCACAACAAACACCCTGTGAAGTAGGTGGGGCTGAGAGAGCTCTTTCAAGAACTGCTCTTTCAAGGACAGCTTTGACAGAACGATGGCTTTCCCAAGGTCATCCAGCAGCTGCAAATGTAGGAGTGGGGAATCAAACATGGTTCTCCGATATTAGAGTCCATGCACTTAACCCCTACACCAAACTGGCTCTCAGAAATAAAGGCAGAAAGGGCTAGATCCAAAAAGAGATTCTAGATCATAAGTACCCTACCTTGGATAAACCAAGGTGGCTATCATTCTGTGTCCTTGAAAATTGAAGACCATGGTACAGTTGGTAACAGAGAGAAAACAAGATGATAACGGGAGGGGCCAGATGATATTTGACATCTGCTGCCTCACCCAAAAGCCTGGCGGATGCACTCCATCTTACAGGCCCTGTGGAACTGTAAAAGGTCCTACAGGGCCATGATCTCCAGTGGGAGCTCATTCCACAAGCTTGGGGGCAAGGTTGAAAAGTCCCTGGCCCAGGTTGAGGCCAGACAGACATCTTTTGGGCTGGGAAACACCATTAAATGTTGGTCTAATGAGTGCAAAGTATATGGGGAGAAGCGGTCCCATAAATATGTTGGTCCCTGGTTGCTCAAGGCCTTAAAGGTAAGAACCAACACCTTGAAATGGACCCAGAATTCTATCGGCAGCCAGTGTCATTCATGGAGCACAGGATGAATGTGTGCCCATGAAGACATCCCTGTCGGCACACATAGGGATGCCACCCTCCAGGCGGGACCTGGGGATCCCCGAGAATTACAGGTCATCTCCTGACTACAGAGATCAGCTGCCCCGGACAAATGGCTGCTTTGGAATTGTACTCCACTGAGGTCCTTGTCCTCTCCAGGGTCCATCCCCAGATCTTCAGGAGTTTCTCAACCTGGAGCAGGCTACCCTACACCGCCCCCCCTCTGCCTGTGAGGACCTGGCAACCCTATGGTGGCACTAGGATGGTCTACACTAAATTAGAAGCCCTGATTCTTCCAAAATACTCAAGATACAACACAAGTGGAGAGGATTTCAAATATCTCATCCCTTCTGCTTCAAACTGGAAAAAAACCCTTCAATTTTAATTTCAGTTCTCCTTTCTGTGAATGGAACCCACAATTCTTTTATTTTTGAGCCATTTTCTGTTTTTCTAATACTAATTTCCCCCCTGTAAAATGTCTGCCTTTTTCCATTGGTGTGTCAATAGATTGGCATTATGTATATTTTATGGTGTAAATGAGATGCCGTTGTAGGTATAGATGCCACTAAGCATATGACATGTGCACAGAATAAAATATGTGCCTGTTTCAGTGGCATTTATGTAAACAACAGTGAAAAGCAGAGCACTGGGACCAGTGAAATGAATATAAATGGATATAAAAAGAAAGCAAATAGGCAACATTGGCTCATTCCTCCACACAAACAGATGGGAGGACATTTTGTCCCTTCCGTGTATCACTAAGAACTGCAGCTGCCTCTGGTGTGGAATGACTGTGAAATTCACAGTAGCGTAGGAGCATCAAAGGTAGCTGCTACATTTTATTTTATTTTATTTTATTTTATTTTAATTTATTTAATTAAATTTTATTTTATTTAAAATATTTATGTACCTTTCTTTCTACCCAGCATCTCCAAACTCATCTACAATATAAAAAAAATTCAATAAAATAAAATAAGAAGCATTAAAATAGCAGATATACTATACTACATTAAAACCAGCATAAAACACCTTACACCTCCACCTGCAGGGTATTCTCCCTTTTCCTAGGCTCAGTCTACTTCAACATAATTCTGTAAAAGTCCCCTGTCATTCTTTGGGAGGCCTGAGAGGCTGTTTCACAGACAAAGAAAAGCCCAGACTGTTGCAGAGAATGCTTCACACAAAGGGGTCACTGACAATAGGCCCTAACGGGAAGAATGAAGATGCCACACCTAGGGTTGTCTGGAAACCAGCGGGAGCTTTGGGGATGGGGACATGGTGGGGGTAAGTTCCAGTCATCCCTTCTGGGAAAACATGGGAGTGATGTCCGGTAGCTCTTAGGAATCATGGGAAACTGGTTAAAACCATACAGTTTCCAGTGATCCCTAGACTACTTGATGTCACTTCTGGGTTTTCCATGGAAGTGATGTTGTGGCACTAGGGTTGCCAGGTCCCTCCTGGCAACTGGCAGGGGATGGGGGGGGGGCTTACTGGGAGCAGGAGGGAGGCCCAGCTGATGTTCCAATGACATGTTGATGTCTCTTCTGATATGGCCTGGAAATGATGTCATCATGCAGTGGCATTGGGGAAACACTCTGGTATTTGGGCAAAAACTCTATGGTAAATTTGCCTAAATACCAGAGAGTCACCCTGACATGGCCGATGTGATGACATCACATTCAGATCATGTCAGAAGTGAGGTAGTTAGACATGTTACTACAACATTGATTGGGCCTCACTCTTTTTCCAGGTAAGTCCCCCCCATGGGCCAGCTGATTGGTGACAGGGTGCTGCCAGGCCACTCCTTCAAGTTTGTGAGCCTCAGTAATTTTTTCCAAGAGCTTCAATTGTCTTCCCAGAATACAAGCTGTCAATCTGTACAAGGGCTGGTATCCTTCCCCCAATCCTATGTACTCTAAAGATGTTTTATTTGTTTGTTTGGTAATTTATTAAACTTCTATATCACCTTCCCCCCAGAGCGGGCTCAGGGTGGTGTACAACAATTTAATATGAAAAATACATTGCAATACATTTAAACAATCTGAAACACCAAACCATAAAATCCTGACATCTACATGGTGCCACAACACCGAGTTTACGATACCCAATTAACATTAATGTGGGGGGAGGGAAGTGAGAAAGCAACTAATAAAACCACTTGCTGAGGCCTTAAAACTGTTTTTTGCTCTTTTTGGAGGAATCAGTGCTCTTGCTTCTGAAGCCAATCAAACCACCCAGCTACACATTTCCTGGAATAAGAAAGCACCAGTTTTAAGCTTTACTGTCCTGTATCAGCAACATTAGATTTCCTTGGGATTGTGTGTGTATCTCTGTTCCTTCCTCTGCCCCACCATGTTTTTGCACCACAAACTGTTAATCATTCATTATATTATAATTACAGATGCAGGGTTGTGCGTCTCTTGAGGGTGATCCTCGTTTCGTCCACGTTTTGATTACCATACAGAACTTGATCTCGTAAATACCTCTAACATAGTATCCATCTCCTTTACATACCTCAAGCTCAGCAGTAAATTGCCTGGGGCCAACCATTATTTATCCCTGAATACCAAAAAGAATATTCAATTAGAGATGAGTTCTGGGAATGTAAACCTCTCTAAACATGAGAAGTTTCTGCTGACCTTAAATAGCACCCAGGTGAGAAATTCTACTTTGGGAAAAATAAAAAATAAAAATTAGCTTGCTATAAGTGAAGTCTATTAAATTAGATATGGGCTTTGACAATACTTGAGATGAATTATGAATTATAAATGCTTGGCAAGTGAGTTCATGGGCTTTTATTTTCTAAAGTAATTTTGAATCACATAATGTGAATTTCTAGGCCAGATTTACTGGTAGGGTTTTGTGGATGTTTTCCTACTTTTAAAATTAGAATTGCTATGGAATAGAACCTACACTAGAATACAGAACTAATTTCAGAGGTTTTCCTGTTCAGGTAAGGAAGCATGAGAAAACAAATGCATTTTGATAAGACCAGAAAAATTGCTTAGGGGTCTGGGGCTGCTATTGCATGTTTCTGTTCCTTGGTTGCAAAAGCTTTTTGTTTGAAATGAGAAAAGAAGTAGAAGTGATGTCATTCCTCTCTTGGAATTGCTGGAAACTCTATCGTAAAACCATAGCATTTTCAACAGTTCCTAGAGAGAACTCCTGGTGGCCATTTTTTTTCCTCGTGCCACTACTCTGAGATGGGAAAGAGAAGCTGGGGGCAGGAATCCACAGCCCCAACCAGTGGGCTGTCAACCCTATTTCTGTTCATAATAAATGCTTCCTCTAACAGAACAGTGGGCACAAAATTTGGGTCATAATATAGAATTAGACCAATGGTCTAAGTTGTGGAATTAATATTAAATATATAAAAGATATATCTTATAAAGAAAATATATACAAAATGTTTTATAGATGGTACATAACACCAGATAAATTAGCGAAAATGTGCCCTAACATGTCAAATGTATGTTGGAAATGCAAGCAAAATGTTGGTTCTTTTTATCACATGTGGTGGTCTTGTAACATAGCAAAAAAAAATAAATATTGAATATAGATACATGAGACATTAAAAAAAAAAAATGTTAGAAGCAACTATACCATTTGTTCCAGAACTGTTTTTATTGAATACTATTCCAGAGTACTTTAAAAAACCAGATGCCTATATGATTATACATGTTATAACCATGGCTAGGATTTTATATGCAAAGTATTGGAAGAAAGAAGTTCCATTAAAAGAAGAAATTATCTATAAGCTACTTGAAACAGAGGAAATGGACAAATTAACTTCGCAACTTCAGGATAAGAAAGAGGAATTTTTTGAGGAAAAATGGTCAAGACTATATAAATGGATTGAGAAATACCTTCAAGGATCTATAACCTAACTGTTAAGTCTTTTTTTTTTTTTTTTTTAAAGGTTTTAAATGTTTAAACTGGTATAGGTACAGAAATGAATGATTCCTTTATGTAAAATTTAAGCTGATATAATGAGTACATGCTTCGTATCTGTTGTATGTTTGTTTTCCTTATATGTAGATGTTGTCTTTTTCTTTTCTTTAGAAAATCAATAAAACTCTTTTATAAAAAACCCCCAACAGAACAGCAGGTAGGACATTTTTGCTGAGTTTTGGCCAAGAGAACTTGGGTGAATTTGCCCAAAATTAGCATTAAGTTTTACCTACTGTATATTTTGAACTAATTTCGTATATTCCAACTTCTGCAAAAATATAAGAAGGAAGGAAGAACAGTTTCAATGAAATTACTTAATTGTGTCTATCTGGGATTCTACAAATCTGTACTTTAAACCAGAACTCTATGCAGATTCCTACATCTCTGTTTTTTATGTTTGTTTCCTGCAGCGTGAAGTGACCTTTGATAGAGACCTCTATGAAAACAGTTATCATTACATGACCCTTTCTTCTGCCCTCATACTTTCAATGAGGAAGTTGTTTACTACTCTAGCCAGGTACTAAGGCCTAGTCCCCTTGCCACTATAGAAAAGTTCAGACTAGCCATATATTTACACAGGGTCTGTGAAGAATAAGAACAGGCAATAGGAAAACTGAAAGGTCAGAATGTTGTAACTGAAAATACATATTAGAAAATGGCCTGTCCCAAACGTAAGATACCAGCTTGTCTGTGACATTATCAGGTCAGATACATGACAGAGCAATAGTATTCCCCTTCCGCAAGGTTATGATACCTGTGCAACTGTTAGACTCTTTACTGAGAAAAATAGCTGCATTTTTACCTTGTTTTAAACTGAAATAACAGTTGATTCAGGCATCTTAGGTCTTGGCCTATGAAGACCCCACATGGTCTCTTCCTCAATTTCTCTTTGATAGCCAGGCTTCCCCCCCCCTTTCCTGCCTAGTACTCACCTCCGTTATCATCTCAAAAACCTACAAATTGTACAGTGACCCTCGGGTCTCCATACCTCTTATTACACACTCAGCCTCACCAAATATCTTTGAAATGAAGGTCAAGGTTCCATTCTTTGTATTAGTTTCCCCCAGTTAAATGTCATCCCTTAATTGTCATTTTCTTTGTGTTGAAAGCTTGGAGCTGTGTAAGTATAGTTCACTCTTATTAAGAGTAATACAATTGATTAAAGCGAGGATTGCTGAGAGCAGTGACTCCATCTTTTTTCTCTCTCTCTTCTCTCTTTCTTTCTTGTTCATTCTTCATGCTATGAAAATGAGCTAGTATTTTAAAACAGCACATTTTTAGCATACTTGGCAAGGAGTAGCACATGCTAAAATAGTTATATAAACAAATGCAAGAGAAAATTTGTAAGGCTTCACTCTAAAAAAACAGTCCATATGTTCCTGGTTCTTGACAAAACAGTGAATTAGTACCCACCCCCGAGTATTTACAAATGAATTTTGATGCATACTTTAGTTAGGAATACTTATCAGAACTAAAAAAAAAAAAAAGGCTGCAAGGTAAAGAGCATAGAGACTGGGGATTGTCAGAGTCTCATGTGGAAGTGATGTCATGCCCATCAACCCACCCCCTGGAAGTGATGCCCATAGAGATGAAGGGAAATCTTAGAGTTACCTGGAAGTGCTACCAAATTTCTCTGAAACTGCACCTCCTTAGGCACTACTCCCCAAATCTCCTGGCTTTTGCCTGCTTGGGGCTGGCAGTCCTACACAGGACAGCTACAGTTGCCACTCTGACTTATGAAATTCCTGGAGACTGGATAGTGGTGCCTAGGGAGGGAGCTCAGTGGAAATGTGATATCGCTCTCGGACTTTTGTTTCTCCTAGACTATAGGATACACTGTACAGTCTGCACTTGGAAGCTGCCATTTCCTGCAGAACAACTTATTTCTGAAATCTGGAGATCTATTGTAATTTCAGGAGAACTCATAGCCGCAACGTAAGTTTGGTAACATGAAGGACAGCTGGAAATAGCTATTCTATTTCAGAAAATATCTTACTACTACAGCTGTCCTCCAGTAGTAGAATAACTTTTGCATCTGATGAAGTGAGGTTTAGCCATGAAAGCTTATGTTATGGGGGGGAAAACCCTTGTTAATAAATATGATTCCATTTTTGTTTTTGCTGTACTTATCCCTCTGAAAGCAGTGAGGTTGTAAATCCTATGCCAAAGCCCTGGACAGCCATAGTCAGTTATACTAGCCATGCTGCACCTTCATATCTATTTTTTTTTCTGAACAAACTAAACTCCGACTTGTCCTAAGAAAGTTGAATGAATAGCTCAGTAGGGATTTGAGCAAAGGCGTTTGAGTCCAAGCAGATGCAATCAGTCCATCTGTTGGCTCAATTGCTGAAGCTCTTGTGACTGTTCTTGAGTGATGAACCATACCCTCTTTTGGACTTTACTACAACAGGCCCACATTTATAAAAATAACTTCGGGGGAAGGATTAATCTCCCTTCACCTATGATTTGCTGGCTTTGTGTATTTGGACACGTTAGAGACTCTTTAACTATCTCTGGGTTTCAGAAGGCTTTGATGGAGAATCAGCAAATATGTTTGCCATTCCTCAATCTCTGAGATTTATCTTTGGAATGCCACACAATGGCAGTCGCAAATGGAAAGAGACAAGAGAACCTTGCAAGAATGAAAAATGTCCCATGGATAAAGTTCAGATGCCAACCAGGCTGTTTGAAAGAACTGTCAAGCAAATGTGTAAAGTGAATTACTCAACCCAGCAAAATATTCAGGTAGCTGACTTATCAGTTTGAAGGGGTAAAACCTGCAGGTTGCAGTAATCTGATCTAAATTGCAGGGGAGATAAATAGCTGATTGGGTAGGGAATTTTGGATTAAATAATTTTAACTGACAGGGAATTATGCTCCATCAGATCTTCTGTATGCTAGCTTCTGCTGCTCATATGTCTTGCTGCCATTCAGCACCTCTGATAAAAAGTTGTTTTCTAATTTCTATCATATCCCAAACAGTCCAGCCCCTGCCACTCAACTTTCCCATTCAGAATTCTCTAAAGGCATATTTTAATTTATAGTGGGCAAAGGACCATGGGACCTCTATGACAGGTGAGTTTGTGTGCCCAGATATTTGTAGGAAATCCCCGACAGCTGCAATGGATTGGACCAGGGAAAAATCAGTGGCAAATCTTACCTAGGCTGGGGATAGCAGAGCTTGAATGTTTTGATCTATGGTGGGACCAAGGCTAGTGAACTGGTTAGAATCATCTAGATTCAGATAGGGTTGCGGGGGCATCACAGCATTGTTTTAAATGCAGACTTGTGTACTTAACAGAAGTTCTTTCTGGAAGTGACAGAGGATAGCTCTGGGACTTGCTGGAATCTCTATGGTTTTACCAGAGGAATGTACCATAGAGTTTCTAGGACTTTACTATAGAGTTTCTGGCAATTCCTAGAGCTACCCCTGGTCATTTCTGGGTAACAACTTCCAGTAAGTACACAAGGCTGAATTTATATAACTATTGTGTCAGCAGGCAATGCCTTAGCAGCCCTAAGATGAGACTGTCACATATCAAAAGAAATAGGAGTATACAGCATCCGCCTTTGGATTATCCAGGACTGGATGAAACACATCAAGTTTGCCCTTTGCCTCTTGTCTGGTCATCATAGCAATACTTGCTGTCCTTTCAAGACCAAAATAGGCCAGGAAAAGTGCCCCTTCCCTTCCCACTGCCACACTCCATTGATGGAGGGTCAAAGAGCCAGCTGGAGAGAAAGTAAGTGCTGCTGTACTCCTCCTCACTGGCTGCACCACACCTGGACATGCAGGGTGAAGCCAGATGATGCCATGTCTGAACTCCCCCTTCTTGGTTCCATCACAGGGTAAGGTCAGGGCAGCAGCCCCCTGGGATTTCTTCTGGTGAACTAAATGGCCAGTCTACCTCGGCTTGTCCTTCAAGCCCCAATGCCAGCTTCAGGAACTAACCATAGGAAATCAGGGCTGGAGATCACCTGTTCCAGTTCTTGGTTCAAGAAAGACTTTAAGACTGCCAGGCTGATATTAGATATAGCACAAGAGCATGTTGATTAGAGCCCGCAGAGTGTGCTCAACTTTTCCAGTAGACATTCAGCCTCCAACAACAATGCCGAATTACTTATCTGAGATAGTTCTTCCAAAGTATAGAAGGGCATTCATGCTAGCACACCAGAATGCCTTACCTTCAGCTGTGATGTCAGAAAGATCTAATGGGATTGCATACTCAGATCGACTCTGTAATTGCGGCAGCAGTAAAATTAACTCTGTAGATCATATTTTGCTTGATTGTCCCAGATTTTCAACTCTAAGAGATGAACTGATCTCCCCTTTATTTAATCATGATTTTCTCTCTCCAGAAGCAAAATCATCCTGGTTACTTAGAGATGAAGGCAAACAAACTAGTCGGTGTGTTGCAGAATTTCTAGCAGCTGTTGTCAAAGCACATGACAACTTTTGCAGTAGCAACTTTTAAATTCTTCCATGTTTTCCTGTGGAATGAGGTTTATTGTTGGATGAGGGTTTGCTGTTTATGACTTTGGTTGCAAAAACAGTACAGACAATCAATAAATAAATATTAGATATAGCCTGAAACATTTTATGGATTCCTTTCCTGGGCTGCAACAGGTGCTGATCACATTCATTTTTGATCCATCTGTGTGGCATCCAATGAATTCTGCAGAGTTAATTTTGTAAGATTAGTTGTAATTGGAGCATTATCATTGGTTCTGTGATAGCTAGCAACATTTTCTACTTCAGTGGGGATACAGATATTTTCAGTTCACTTTCCTACTCTGTTCTTTATTGTCTGTGTTGAATTTAGTCAACAGCGTTATCTCCTTACGGAAAGAAATTGCAGGAAGCTGTTTGGTCCATTTGAACAACAACAACAACAACAAAAAAATGAGTAGCAAAAAAGTGGAGTACTATTTTTATTATGACCAACTAAATTATTACAAAATAGTGAGCACATTTAATAGAAGTGTTCTTCATATGAATGCTAACACTTGAAAAGGGCATGGAGAGTAGGGAGAAAATATATATTGTTGAACATGAGAAAAAGCCATCATCTGTAGATTTTTGCCTTTTTAAAGTTGGGAAAAAATGAGTTTGGAAGAAATAGCACTGCACTCCTACATCGAGTTATCCCAGTGTAAACTCATGGATTTCAGTTTCTTATACTGGAATAACTCTGCCCAGGATTTCACCATTCATTAGATCGCATGTGAGGGTGACTGGGACAGAGTGACTGGGACAGACTCAGAGGCCATCCATTTTAAAATCAGCATCATTATATATTGAATTATTTCTTGGTATCTGTATTAAAGGTAAAGGTTCCCTTGCTCGAAAGCCAGTCGAATCCGACTCTAGGGTTGCAGTGCTCATCTCCGTTTCAAAGCCAAAGAGCCAGCGCTGTCCGAAGACATTTCTGTGGTCATGTGGCCGGCATGACTAAACAGCCATATTTTCTCATCCCTGATGTTTTGCCCCCAAAGTCCATTTTATTTTCTCTTATGTCTCTTCTGCAACTTGTACTCATGAATCCTTATTTTCCCTCCACTTCTCATTCTTGTGCATGGACACCGCCCCAAATGTATGCATTTTAAAAAAGAGTTGTTCATTGATTAATTCACATTTCCCATTGTACACAGGTTATACACTTAAATCACTTGGATTTACAAAGTTTGTGAAAATTGTCTACAAAAGTTGTACTATATGCATGCACAATACAAATATATGCAAAAGAATACAAAAAAAAATCTGCAAATCCACCAGCAAAAAACCAGAGCACCCAAATCTTTGATAGAATAGATTTTTTTTAAAAAAAGGGGGACAGTCTCCTTATTGGTTAAAGATACCACAGCTTTTGGAAGGATATTAGTGCAATCAGTTCTCCTCTCTTTCTCCCCTCCAGTTGCAATATTTTTATAAATGAACATGTCAACAAACAATAATACCGTGAGATATTTTCAGGTGGGTAGCAAGTTAGTCTGTAGTAGTAGAACAAAATTCGAGTCCAGTAGCACCTTAAAGACCAACAAATTTCCCAGGACATAAGCTTTCATGAGTCAAAGCTCACTTTCCTCATTTTCATTGGTCCTAACATACATACATATATCTAGAATGGGCTCCCTAAGGAAGTGCTCTCCTTGGAAACTTTTAGGAGGTATTTTATTCCCTACAGTTTTTAATGGAGTGTAAGTTGCAGGCGCCCTGACCTAGATGGCCCAGGCTACACTCATACTGTCAGGGTCAGTCCTTGTTAACATTTGGATGAAAGACCACCAAGGAATTCCAGGGCTGCTATGCAAAGACAGACAATAACAAATCTCCTGTGATCATCTCTTGCCTTGAAAACTGTATAGGGTCACCCTAAGCTGGCTGTGTCTTGATGGCACTTTCCATGACCAAGTTGCAGGCCTTGTATTAAGTTGGCAAGCACTGTAGCTACTGCTGTTGATTCAATGGACAGCAGCCACAGAAACCCATGAATAGTACATAGGCATTTCTCTTCACCTAGAAGGTGCTGCATTGCTCGTGATGAAATGGGTATGCCTTTTCACCTGAAAGTTCTCTGAAGGTTTCCCAGATGGCCAGATACTTACAGTTTCAATGAACTGTGTTCTTTTATCACTGAAGATTAAGAACATAAGAGAAGCCAATGTTGGATCAGGCCAATGGCCCATCTAGTCCAACATTCTATTCACACAGTGGCCAAAAATACCAGGTGCCATCAGGAGGTCCAGCAGTGGGGCCAGGATATTCCTCAGCCATCATTTCTCCAAGCTAAAGAGCCCCAAGTGTTTTAACCTTTCTTCATAGAGAAAGTGTTCCAACCTTTTTATCATTCTAATATTGCCCTTTTCTGCACTTTTTTTCCAATGCTATAATATCATATTTGAGGTGTGGTGACCAGAACTGTATACAGTACTCCAAACGAGATCACACCATTGATTTATACAGGGGCATTATGATACTGGCTGATTTGTTTTCAATTCCCTGTAAAAGCTATTATTTATCTAGTTATTTATATAGGGGACCTCAATTATAAATTTTGATAGAACTGTCAAGTAGGAATGGGCACAAACCAGCTGACAAACAAAAATTCATTACAAATTTTGGCTGATTCATGGTTTGTGAAAAAATGTTCGCAGACTGAAGAACTGCCATGGACTTTCATGAATTTTGATGCAGTTCATGGTGGTTGATGATGGTTTGTGAAGAGCAGAAAGCAGGTTTTAAACTTCTGCTTCCTTCTCTTCACACAAAAAACTCTGGGAGCCATTTGAACCATTGCTTTCTGCTCCCCGTGAAAAGCTATGGGAAGCAGAAAGCAGGGGCTTAAATGGCTCCAAGCCTGGGGCTCGCTGCCCAAGGAAGCCCCTTTAAGCATCTGAGCTGTGCAGAGCACAGGGGCTAGCTACCAAAGAAAGCCCCATTAAACAGCTGAACTTAACTGTTTAGATTGGAAACAGCTGAGCCGTGGGGGCAGCCTGCTCCCACAACTCAGATTTTTAAAAAACTTTTATTTAGTAGTTTTATAACATAATATGTGCATTCGCACATTCATAGATTATCATTAACAGTTGTCGAATCTATTAACACAGTTTACCATCTAACCAATTATAAACTCTTGACCATCATTGTAAATAAAATACATCATCTTTACCTTGCAACACAACATTCAATCCGTCCATCTCAGCTAATTCCAACAACTTTTGAATTATCTCCTCTTTTGTGGGGGTTTTCTCAGTTTTCCAACATTTGGCCAAAGCAATTCTAGCTAATGTTAATATATAAGTTAACACATATAAATCACATTGCTTATAACCATCAGGGATTATATTCAACAAGAAAACTTCTGGTGTTAAAGCCAGCTTAATGTTCAATATTTCTTGAATTAATTTATGTATTTTAAGCCAAAATTTTTGAACTTTCCCACATAGCCACCACATATGATAAAACGTTCCTACATTCCCAACACATATTTTCTGCATTTGAATAATACTTAGCTATTCTATCAGGAGACCAATGCCATCTATGAAACATTTTATAAATGTTTTATATGATGTGGCTCTCATAAACTTTATAATTTTCCCTATTTTAGACCAGTGGCCTAAATCTATATAATGACCTATATCCTGCATCCATGTAAACATTGTTGTTTTGGCTACCTCATCTTTCATGTAATCATCAAGCAGGAAATTGTATAGTTTCTTAATCAGTTTCTCATTTGTGGACAACCAGATTTTATCTAGCTCATTTTTTGTCTCATAAAAGCTGACTCTACTATCTTTATCGTACCTAGTTTTTAATTGTAGGTTTTCCCATCATGTTAATTTTACGCCTTGCAAAAGTAAAATCTCCTCCAATTTTAACTTATAGTTTTTATCTAAAAGGGCATCATAATTCTCTCTATTTTCTTTCATGACTAAGGGTAGATTTTATAAATGCTTCGAGAGGTGATACCCATCTTGGGGTTCTATCATAATAATGTTCTTTTATATCTTCCCAGATTTTTATTAACACTCCCCTTGTTGTATGTTGCCAGAAGTTAGTATGTATTCTATCCTTCCCATACCACACATATGCATGCCAACTCATACTTAGATCATGTCCTTCTAAACTCAACCCTCTTGTATTTTCTAAAGTTAGCCATTCCTTGATCCAACCTTGGAATAGTATAAATTCCACAACTCAGCTGTTGAAAGGAACTCTCAGTCTGGGACAAGTGATGCACTGTATTCTTGGTGCTTGGGGGGGACGGGACAACAGTGGGAAGGCTCCTAGTATCCTGGCCCCACTGATGGACCTGCTGATGGTGCCTGGTATTTTTGGCCACTGTGTGACAGAGTGTTGGACTGGATGGGCCATTGGCCTGATCCAACATTGGCTTCTCTAATGTCCTTATGTTTCTTGGGTAGCTAGCCCCAAGGACTGGCTGCTAAAGAAAGCCCCTTTAAAAAGTTGAGCTGCATGGACTCCTGTGGCTCAACTGTTTAAAGGGGCTTTCCTGGGTGCCAGTGCCGAGCACTTTACTGGTGCCAGTCAGAATGGCAATGGGAAAGAATTTTTAACAGGCCATCAGCCCAATAGTGTGATGTCACTTCTGGAGAAAACCTCAGTCCTAGAGTTTCTGGCAATTCCTAGAGAGGAGTGACATCACTTCTTTGTTTTCCCCAGAAGTGATGTCACAGCATTGCTGACAGTGCCTTCTCAAATCCACATCTCCCATGCCTGACAACCCTAATTTTCAGCTACACAGTAAACATTATATTACACTGACTCTCCCACATACTCCAGAATGCATTGATACACATTCCAGAGTATTGAATTCTATTCAAGTCAGTGAGATCTCCCTCACAGGCAATTACTGCAATGTTTTCCTCCATCTTGGTTGAAAAGAATGATAGGCAGTCACTCTGTCTGAGATTTTTATTCTGTGCAATAAGGCACCTCAGACTGCTCCCTCCTCTTTGTCATGCCAATGAACTGTAGTCTGATTCACATATGCATTATGATACCCAACAGTGCCTAGGCAAATGATGGGGAGGGGTTGCTGGGGAGGCTGGAGTTTGGGGGTATGTAATATCACTTCCACATGATGCATTAAGCTGCCTCCTGTAGGACCAGAGGATATTCCTAGAGCATCACTATGTGGGGACTGGGGAAATTGGGGCTGGGCGTTAGTTCTCTGCCCTGGCTGGCTAAATGTGATCCAACAATGAACTTATGCTTTTAGGATCCCCCTCCCCCCAGTTGTAGTTGAAATCCTTATGCAATATTTTCCCCCTGTCTCTAGCCAGTGGGCAATTACATTGTTTTTAAGGGGGACAAAGGTGTTTGCAAAATCCCATCAGTGCCTTCAGATGTCACAAGTGCAAGAACTTGTGTTCACAATGGATGTATACAAATCTGCTTTAATTGCCTGTAATTCATATATGCAGATGAAGCCCTCTGCCTTCTGACAGGTTCCTGACATGACCCTTGGATGATAGGCAAGTTACTCACCTCTGAATTAAAGTAAATCAGGCACCCAGACCATATCCAGACAGCAGGCATTTTCCTTACTCATTTGCTAACCTGGGCCTGTAACTTAAAGCCATATAATAGCCGAATCACGAAAGCCATTAGGATAATTCTCCTAATGCAAAGGCCATTTTAAGTCTCGCCATTTATTTCATCTGACATAATATCAGGCATGTGAATACTATATATAGACAGTGCGTGCCCTTGCTCAATTAAGGTCGATTCTTTGCCGTTGTTGCTTCCAAACTGGATTGTTTATTGCATTGCTGGCAATATTCAGTGACAACAACGTCAGAAAAGTTTGTGGCTGAAATAGACACCTTGTTTGTATTGCTGCCCATCTTTAATGTATATGGTGCTTCTTTATCCAACTTAAACATTGGATATTTGAGCAAGGATAACAGGAGATTAGATAAGCAGATCTAGAGCAATTTTTATCAAGAATGCTGCACAGGGGAGTTCAAGTACTTAAATGCTTCAGACGGGTCTTTTTTGGGGGGTTATTAGGAAAATAGCTGTGGGAGTTTAAAAATATGGGTTACAGGAAGGTGGTTTAGGACTCAAATAAAGAAGTTCTTAGAAGAGCCAGTGTGCTTTAGAAGTCATGGAGTTGCTCTGGAGAGGTTCAGAGTCTCACGTTTCCATGAAACTTGCTAGATGATGGTTGGTCAGTCATCTCTAGCTTAAACCACCTAAGAAGATTGGGGATAGAATATGTACACTTCCCAGAGCTCCTTGGAGGAAGGATGGGATTACAATATAATAAGGAAATATACATATTCGGACTGCAATCCTGAGTATGCTTTTAGTCTAGGTAAGCCCATTAAAATGGGGCTTCTGAGTTGACCTCCTAAACCTGCTATGATCCTTTCCGCACTAGACCTTAAATCCTGGTTGAACCCTGTCGCCAAACTTACATTCTACATACTACAGTCAAGTTCACCACTGTAATTATTTCGGGGTATTTTTTGTATCCATATTACATTGAGGTCACCCCAGATTTACCCCTCACTTGTTACAACCAGGGATAAATGCAAGATATAGTGTTGTAGGTTGATCTCTGATAAAACCAGGGATGAAATCCAAGCGCAGAAAGAACCTATGTTGAAGGCAGTGGGTTTAGAAGGTTAAAGTTACATTGTTGCACTATTAATTATTGTACATTTTGTGAATCATTACTCCTATTGTGTTTGAATACTGCTTGCCTTTCAAGAGCAGCATATTTGGAATGTATTTCATCCTCCCCATGAAACTGGGACATGAAATTTGTTAGGGTGAAAGACTAATGTTACCATGGTTGGGCAAGGATTTTAAATTAGATATAAACCCAACAGCCTATATATTCCACTGCACTGGCTCATTTTTGCAAGGATATACATTTAATGTGGTGTTACTGGAAATTTTCAAGGTTGGGTTCCATCTGATATTTTGGATCTTGAAGAACAATAGATAAATGCAGCAGTGATTGTACTGTTTTGGAGTATTAAGGCATGGCTTGTAAGTATTTCTCAATGACTTCTCAGGATCTGCATTGAATTGTACTCCAAGAAGATCCAGCAGGAGAAAGTAACAGCTGAGAATCTGGAATCACAATTCAGCAGGCCAGGTAGGAACTTGATAATCATATGAGAGTAAGGCAAAACAAAAAGGCACTGAGTGGGCAGACAGGCAAACAGGGATGAGTCTACAACTATCCTCTTATGAATTTCTACTGGGATTTGGGAGTTCCAAATTCCTTGTTCTAGTTTCCAGAGTGAAACTGATTCAACAATCTACCATTGTCCCTTTAAATAAAAAAAACCCCCAACCTCTAAATTTTGTACACAGTACTGTATGTATGGAGGATGCAATAGTTTTCAGTTCATTGATCCTGCCCCATCCCTGTTTCCATGACTAGTTGACAACTGTGCATTAACAAAACACTGCTAAACACTACAAGTACAATCCAGCTACATTTAATAAAAATTCAATGCATGAACACACAAACAGAAATCTTTGTGCAATCATATGAACAATCACATCACATACACCCCCCCCCAACATTTTAACTAGGCACCTGAACATACCACTATCAACCCATTATTAATAAAGTTGGGGCTGCTGGTTTACCCAGCCATTGACTTCATTCTGGAGTAACAGGGAAATCAGAAATCTTATGAGAAGAATTTTTAAAAAGTAATAGGTCCTGCAGACATTCCAATATCTTATTTCAACCTGCCACTGTAAGCAGAGTTACACCCTTTGATGAAAATACTAAAACTCTGCATAAGATGTCATTGCAAGCATAGGCAGGTGTAAAATTCTTGTTTGTAGGAACATTTATTTGTCTAATAATTCCTGTCTCTGCATGAAGGTGAAAGGACATCTCTCCCGCTTACTAATAAACAGCTTCCTCTTTGCATATCAGTTTTGACGGCTGAGAAGACAAGGCATCTTTGGTCTCTTCTGGATTGGAAATGAATGCACCCGCTGCTTGAAGATGAACTCCTGAAGCATCAAACAAGGACTTTAAATAACAAGCAGTTGGCTGGAATTGAGTTTCTGTTGACCTTCTTTTCATCAGAAACCTTAGGAGTCTCAAGCAATTGTCATAAATGACCGGATTTTCAAAATAACACAAAAATGCTAGAAACATGTTTTTGTGCTTCACTTTGATATACTGTCCCTTTATATGTCATTATCAAAGTGGTTTTGCTGAAGAATTAGTATGACTGTGAGATCTGCAGTGTTCTGTACACACTTGCATCATTTGTAAATGTAATCCATAAAATGTTATTCATTTATATATAAGAAGGGAGGGCAGATACAGAGATACATGGCCACCAGCAGCAACATTTAAGTTATGCTTCCCCCCATCCTGTTTCAGGTATATCTCTTGGGTAAAGTTGCCAACTGCCAGGTAAGCCCTGGATAAATACAACAGGATTTTCAGATGACGGAGATCAGTTCCACTTAGGGGGGAAAGGCTGCTTTGGAGGGTAGACTGTATGGCATTATGCCCTGCTAAACTCCCTCTCCTCTGTCAAGCCTTGCCCTCCCCAGGCTCCACTCCCTAATCTTCAGAAATGTTTCAACCTGGAGTGGCCCACCATGGCCCACTGGATTTCAGGGTTCAGTTTGTTGTTGTTTTGCCATCTTTACATATATTAAAGTTGGATTTTTAAGAACAAAAGAATATAAGAGAAGCCAATGTTGGATCGGGCCAATGGCCCATCCAGTCCAACACTCTGTGTCACACAGTGGCCAAAAATACCAGGTGCCATCAGGAGATCCAGCAGTGGGCTCTGGAGGGGGGGAGTTATATTTTTATTTGTTGTAAGTCATTTTGGGTCCTGGTCATGAGTTAAACAGCCAGTTGATCTGCTAATGGACTATGGATATTGATCTGCTGACACACAGATGATATCGGGAACAGTGGAGGGAATGCATGCAAAACAAGACAAAATGGTGCACAAATAAAGGATCAATGATACATTTGAAATGGAACTGAAGGAGGGATTTTCAGGTGATAAGGCTAATGCATTCAAATTCACTGCTAGCTGAAATCTGAGAAAGACTGCAGGCCAGTCAGATTCTTACATTGTCAGTGAGATAGGAAGGAATAATTCTTACAAAAATGTTGATTTCTCTTTGTTGGCTGTGGTCTTTTGTTAAAGAAATAGATTATTTGTGTTATGGTACTGGTAGCGACATTAGGGCTGAACTTTATGATAGAAACCCTGCCCCCCTTCGTTTCTGGGTGATTGTTCAAACCAGCTTTGTTTCAGACAGCCTGTAGGGGGGAAAGATTACATGCTCCAATTGTGCCAATTGAGAGTTTCCAGGTCTTTTATTATACTTTTGTTTTGAGTTGGTGAGTATCACCGATCTGTGTAATTCTGGGCTGATTTAAATTTAATTTTTAAGAAAAGGATTAAATAAGACACTAAAGGAGATAACAGATTATAATTTACAGAATGGGATGACAACACAACATGAGCCCTTGTCATATATTTTATTTCTACTCTTCCTTTCTACCCAGTGGGGGACCCAGAACAACTTTCATCATTCTCCTCTCCTCCATTTTATCTTCGCAACAGTCCTGTGAGGTATGTTAGCCTGGGAATGTGTGACTGGCCCACAGTTACCGAGTGAGATCTCATGGCAGAATGGGGATTCCAACCATGCATAGTCAGAGAGATCCAATCAAAACTGATCCATATCGGATGTTTGTAAAATGTAAATTTGGCCCTAGCTTTGAGGCTAGCCTGATCTCATCAAATCTTGGAAGCTACGTAGTCTTAACCCAGATTAGTACTTGGATGGGAGATCACCAAAGAAGTCTAGGGTCACTATGCAAAGGCAGGTGATGGCAAACCATCTCTATTCATCTCTTGAAAACCCTGTGGTGTTGCCATAAGTTGGCTGTGACTTTGATAGTACTTTTCAACACCAAGGTGAGTGTGTAGAGTGATTATAAGGATAGACTATGGTTAAAATTGTGTTTCGTTCACATATTACATGCTGTATTAGCCCTACATGCAATTAAATGCTCTTAGCATCTGTTGTGAAAGCACTTTCATTGTATATATTTCAGCACATTACTTTTGAAAGATGGAATGGATTTTACCATGCACTTGAAAGCTTTTAAAAATAGCAACATGGAACACATTTCTGGAATTACAGAACATTAGCATGCAAAAAAAAATTGTCTGAGAAGGTTGTATCTTCTTTCTTGCGATATTATTATTATTATTAATAAAAATAAGAATAAGAATAAGAATGTGATACTTGAAACTGGTGCTGGTCTATGCAGATTTTAAATGTGTTTGTCATGTGCTATTAGTCACTCTGTGAAATCTCTCAGTAATAGTTAGCCCTTGAATTTGCTGCAGCTAAGGAGAATTTAACACTGATTGATGGGAGATCACTTAGCAGGTTGGCAGGCTTTCCAATTTACGGCAAGGAAATTGCTCTATTCTTTACGTTCATTCTTTCTTCTGCAGGGGGACAGTAAGATATATGTGCCCGGGTGCACCAAACAGTGAAGATCTGATTGGCAATCCTGCAGGTCTTTTTTACAATTATGATTTTATCATTTTCAAAAATTGTATACTGAATGTCAAGTGTCTTGGGTGAAATGGTTGTTTTTAAATCTTTCTATTTATCAAGGGCAGCTGATAGGTCTGCATCACACACAGCCATGCTGCACAAAAGGAAACGTGCTACCTTGGCAGATGAAAAGGAATAATCAGTCACCCTATCACGTATATTTATTTCACCACCATTTCATGATGTTCATTCATTCCAGGCCTAATTCCTCTATATCTTCCATATAAGACCTCTTGCCTTCCCTGAGACAGGCTAAGCCTCATAAGGGATAGTAAAGCTTAGCTAATACCACCCCTATTGCCTTGTGCATCATTATTTTAAACAGAGAGGAAACAAATTTATGCAAGTGGGAAGTATGGTTGCCAACTCTGACTTGGGAAATTCCTGGAGATTTAGGAGCAGTGTCTAGGGGAGGGGGGAGTTTGGGGAGAGTGATAAGTAAGAAGTAGAAGAGGAAGAGGAAGAAGAAGAAGAAGAGATTGGGTTTATACCCTGCCCTTCATTACCCGAAGGAGTCTCAGAATGGTTTACAATCTCCTTTCCCGCAACAGATACCCTGTGAGGTAGGTGGGGCTGAGAGAGCTCTTTCAAGAACTGCTTGTAAGAGAATAACTCTGAAAGAAATCATGACTGACCCAAGGTCACACCAGCAACTTCATGTAGAGGAGTGGGGAATCAAACTCAGTTCTCCCAGATTAAAGTCCGTGCTCCTAACCATTACATCAAACTGGCTATAGAGTTCATCCTCCAAAGCTACAATTTTCTCTAGGGGAACTAATCTGTGTAATCTGGACATCAATTGTTTTTCTGGTAGAACTCCAGGACCTTCCTTGAGGTTAGTAATCGGAGTGGAAGATCTCACCTTCCCTTTAAGGAACACTTAGTATAGTTTAAACACAATAAGCACAGGATTCATAGAATCATAGAGTTGGAAGGGACCTCCAGGGTCATCTGGTCCAACCCTCTGCACAATGCAGGAAATTCACAAATACCTCCCCCTCCACACCCCCAGTGACCACTGTTCCATGCTCAGAAGATGACAGAAAAAAAACCCAGGATCCCTGGCCAAAGTGGCCTGGAGAAAAATTGCTTCCTGACCCCAAAGTGGCAATCAGCATTTCCCTGAGTGTGTAAGAAAGGGCTAGAAGAACTAAGCACTGATGCAACCGTTTTGGCCCTCCCTTCTCATGATCTGCCTAAGTTCATAGAATCAGCATTGCTGTCAGATGGCCATCTAGTGTCTGTTTGAAAACCTCCAAAGAAGGAGAGCCCACCACCTCCCGAGGAAGCCTATTCCACTGAGGAATCACTCTGTCAGGAATTTCTTCCTAATGTTTAGCCAAAAACTCTTCTGATTTAATTTCAACCCATTGGTTCTGGTCCGACCTTCTGAGGCAATAGAAAACAACTCCATCCATCCTCTATATGACAGCCCTGCAAGTACTTGAAGTACTTGAAGGAAGCTCAGGAAGAAAACTGATTCATTTAAATGTGGTGTTAGTGTTAGAGGAGAGTTTTACAATACCACGGGCTGAGAAAAAGACAAAAAAAAGTGGGTTCTAGATAAAATCAAGCCTGAATTGTCTCAAAAAGCTAAAATGACTAAACTGAGGCAGTCGTACCTTGGTCACAGCAGGAGAAGACAAGGCTCATTGGCAAAGACAATAACACTAGGAAAAGTTGAAGGCAGTAGGGGAACAGGAAGACCTATCATGACTATGATGCAGTCAATGAAGGCAAAAATGAATACCTGCCATCATTCAAGACCTAGACAACCAACCAATTAAGGTAGCAGTGAAGAATGGAAATACACGCAAAACTAGCAGACTTCGAATCAGCTGATAGCAGTATTGCATTAGGCCAGGCCAATGGCATTTGCAGTAGAATTCCTCCCATGGAAATACCATTTTGCAATTGTAAGTAAAGGTAAAGGTTCCCTTGCTCGAAAGCCAGTCGAATCCGACTCTAGGGTTGCGGTGCTCATCTCCGTTTCAAAGCCGAAGAGCCAGCGCTGTCCGAAGACTTTTCCGTGGTCATGTGGCCGGCATGACTAAACACCAAGGCGCACGGAACACTGTTACCTTCCCACCGAAGTGGTCCCTATTTATCTACTTGCAATTTCTTGCTTTCGAACTGCTAGGTTGGCAGGAGCTGGAACTAGAGACAGGAGCTCACCCCATCATGCGGCACCCGGGTCTTGAACTGCTGAACTACTGACCTTCCACAGCCTGCAGTTCAGCATCTTAACCACTTGAGCCACCGCAGCTCCATATTGTAGTTTAATACAAATGTTGAATCAAAAGTTTATTTTTTCACCATGGAAGGAGGATGAGTTTTGCCAGCTTTATGCTCCCACTACAGACCCCCACTTTAGTTCTTCATGCAGTTCCTCAGGAGCAGTGAAAGGAGTTGAGGCAACTGGCTAAAATTGCCCACTCTTCTTCTGGGGGTTCGAAAATTCTGTTTGAAATGCTGTTTGAAAATTCCTTTATGATTGAACCCAGTGCCTTTGCTGTGAGTCATTTTGATATGTGTCAATTACCTTTTCTCTTGTTCTCTCTCTTCTGGCACTTGACATGCTTGAATATGTTTCCTAGCATGAAGTTACTTTTGGATATATTTGAATATTTGTTGATACAGGCTTGCCTCTTCACTGCAGCAAAAAGAAAACAGAACTCAAGCATCTGCAGGGGTTTTTGCCCCCATTATATCTTACAAGAACAGTTTTTTTAGAGAGCTATTTGAAAAACTGCTGAGTCCACATGACTTTCCCCTAGTCAGAGAATTCTCTCCAAATGTACACACACCTGGGAAATGGTCTCTGCAAAAGAATGGCGTTTTCCTCATAGAAATGCATCTAAAAATATTGCTGTTGGGCTGCAGATTTCATGCCCCACAGCAAAGCAAAACTGACACCTCCAAAATATAGACAGTAAGCACCGTAATGAAAACAAATGTGTTTAAAAGTGTGCTCTGGGGCCCAATTATGTACTCATTACAGGACTACACTGGGATGCTCTGTATATGTTCTATGGTTACAGAATGGTGTTCTTGGGGAATGAAATAACAACAGTGACGGCTTTCCTTGGTTTAGCAGGCAGGACACATTTGGCAACTACTTTTCATGAGACTTTTCCCATTGGTCTGAAGGCAAATTATTCTGGATCATGGCTGCAATAGACAGGTATACATATACGAAATCAGCTTCCATACCTAAATATCTATGCTTGTTTCTCCTTCAGCATCTGCCATGCCAAGCAGTCTTAGGCATAGGACATCTAGGTCAGCTGTTCTGGACCCAACTTGGGGGGGGGGCATGTTCCTGTAGCCTGTTGCTCTGAAGCCCTGTCATGTGATATGGGGAGGAGACGCTTGGCTGACTGGCCAAGCCCTGAAGCCATCACACCATGCAGAGGTGCCCTGGCAGCCAGTCAAACTCCAAAGCTGCCTGAGCACCACAGGTCCTTTTACTCTACTTTCTCTAGTTCAGGGGTCCCCAACCTTTTCAACCTGCAGGCCCTTTTTTTTGGGGGGGGCATAACCACAAAATGGTGGCCCCAGGAGGCAGAGTCAACCACAGCCTGGATGACACAAGTGGCACAGCCAACTACAGAATGCTAGGGAGTAAGTTTATGCATAGCTCTAAGCAACTCTTCAACATTTCAGGCAGAAATTCTGTTTAACAGGAAACCTTTTAAAATGAACATTATTATATATCTATATCTATATATCTATATATCTATATATCTATATATCTATATATCTATATATCTATATATCTATATATCTATATATATATCTATATATCTATATCTATCGGTCTACCTATCTGTCTGTCTGTCTGTCTATCTATCTACACACACACACACAGTAACGCAGTGATGATTCTTGTGCTCTTCTGGAAGCTGCTGCTGAAGCAACTAAAACAACAACAACTGCACAGCCAATCAGATTCCCCAATGGCCCTGCTGGGCAAAAGCCCTACCTGCCACTGTCCACTGTATAAAAACACTTGACAGGGGCCTGGAAAGGTGTCAGAGGGTGCCGTGGTATGAATGGGCACCATCTTGGGGACCGCTACTCTAGCTGGTTCTTTCTTTCTCCCTGTCTCCTTTTTGGAGGGGAGCAAGGCCCCACACAGTGATTCTGTGGCCTCATCCTTGAGTTCTGCCAGGAGTCCCAGAATCACTGAGACTATTCCTTGATCCAGTATACCCATCACTTGCTGCTCTTTAGCAGTGTCATGTCACTGTGCTCAGCACCAACAGGGTTGTGACTGTGCCATTGGCTTTGGGAATCCCAGCCAATTAGACAGGCGTTGGTGGACTGCGTGTATAACCTAGGCTCTGCCCCCTCTTCCTGCCATTTTCTGCAAGATGGCTTACCTGCCCTCCCAAGATATAATATGATTAGCCAGTTGTTTTATGGGGCCAATGAAATTTGCGACAGTGGCACGTAAATGAACTTTTCTTCTTTTTCATCACATTATTCATAGAGGTGTGTTTAATTTAGCTAAGTCTGGTCTATGCAACAGGTTAGGTCATAGCTATGAAGTCAGGAATATGAAGGCAGATAGAGCATAGGAAGTGATACCTGGAGAGCACCCTGAGGCATCCATGACTAAGTCAGCCCATCATTGGTTTGAGAGGTTGTATGGGACACCTTTGGCACTGGACAGAATCAATGAAGTCCATGGCACATGGAGAGATATGAGACTGAAGGATGGATAAGCAAAGCTGGTGATAATATTTTCTGAGTATGGAGCCAGGGTGGGTTTTCCCACAACACAGTCTAGTACCCAGGAAAAGCTGCTTGTGGGGGAGAAAAGATTAAATGTTTGATTTGCACAAGACAGGAACAAAATTGAAAATGGAAGTTTCAGCTTAAACAACAACAACCAGAGATGAGGAATTTGAAATCATCCTCAATCCAAATTTATTGACTATATAGAATCCTTCTATCAGTCATGAGGAGATCGTTCTGTCCTGTTCAGAGTTCCTAATTGCTTTCAAAATTGTCCTGCCTGCCCTTTTTGAATGTTAGGCACACACCTTGGAATTTGCTGAAATGGTCATTTGACACATTTAATGATGTGAAAAGTAAAGCTAGATTATAATCTCCTAATTCCATTCATGTCCAAAGAGGTTGAACTCAATAGATAAACCTTTTTAATTGACACCTTAAAAAAAAACAAAAAAACTTTTATCCTGCAATACCCATGTATTAGGCTAACATAAAGTTATAGCAACCTATCTGGACTTCAGACAAGAAGAAGAAGAAGAAGAAGAAGAAGAAGAAGAAGAAGAAGAAGAAGAAGAAGAAGAAGAAGAAGAAGAAGAAGAATTGGTTTCTCTGCCCTGCTTTTCTCAACCCTAAGAAGTCTTAAAGCAGTTTGCAATCACATTCACATCCCCTCCCCACACCAGGTACCATGTGAGGTAGGTGGGGCTGAGAGAGTTCTGAGAGAACTGTGACTGACACTTAGCTGGCTTCATGTGGAGGAGTGGGGAATCAGACCCTGCTCTCCAGACTTTGGCTTGGAAATGAGATGAGCACCGCCCCTAGAGCTGGATTTGACTGGCTTTCAAGCAAGGGAAACCTTTACCAAGTAAAACATTAAAAAATTACTGTTAGAAAAATTGAATTTGAAGCTGTAATGACTGAGATTCAGGATGGGACATATTTTCAAATATGTAGGATCTTTTACAGTGACCAGATTCAGATGGTAAAATGAGAGGATAGAAATGCTTTGATCAAGCAAATAATGTCTATAAGACTAGGTTATACTGGCTCATGCTGGTTAGACTGTTAGACACTCAGCCCAAGGGCAGCAGGTATTTCAGAGGCAAGCATCTGAATGCTGATGAGCCAAAAGCATTCTAGCTTAGGTGTCCCTAATCACGTTGAGCCGGTAGCCACATTCAGCTTTTTGAGAACAGGAAGTAACAGGTTTATCATCTGTCTACTTGCAGTACAAGAAACCCCACCCCCCCATTGCCCACAGTCAGAAAAATGGGGGTATGTCTCAAACATTGTGATATCATCCAGGTGCCCCCTCCTCCCCAGGTTCTACCCCTAAAAGCTTCTGTGGTCACAACATGGCTGCCAGGGAGTGCCAAAACTGGCTGCAAGATATTGGGAAATTACAAGCCAAGCATCTTTCTTATACTATAAGCTTCCTCCTAAGAGACCCAGTGTGGGTTAGAGTATTGGACAAGGATCTGGGAGACCTAGGTTCAAATCCATATTCTGCCATGAAATTCTCTGGGGGACCTTGGTCCAGTCATTCTCTCCCAATCTCACACACCTCATTCTGAAGATAAAATTGAGAAAGGTAGAAGGCTAGGTGACATCCTAAGCACTTTGGAGGAGGAGCAGGATAAAATAGACAAAAGACATAAAACACAATGGAGCCAGTGGTTCTTGAATGGGTGCTCCCTGTAGCCACAAATGTGATGCCTTCCAGGTACTTCTGGAAGGAAAGCCAGGACTGGTTCCCTGACTGGGACAGCTCTCAGGAGGATCAGGGATGGCTCGTCAGCATCCAGAGTGGACTGAAGATCTGGGGAGAGGGCAGTAAATGTGGCTTCTCGATCACTGCTAAGGGAACAGGAGCTGAGAGCCACAGCTGAGTGCTGTCTGCTTGGGGGCAGAAGCCCCAACTTCCAGGCCAGTGGCCGCATCAAAAGTGGCAGTCTCCCCAGGAGCCGCTCCGGCTGAGAAGAAGCAGTGGTAGCTAACTCTTGTGAGTCACCACTTCTGAGAAGCATGAGGATGAGGCTAGTCTTGAAATAAGCAGTGTTTTATAGGAAGAAGTAAGGGAAGAGATGCTTTGTCAAAGACACAGATAAGCACTAGAAAAGCCATTGGCAGGCACCGTGGAACCCATGAGTTGCACATTGGGGATCACTAGTCTAGTTTGTCCTTCTCCAGTGGAAAATTCTTGTTCTTTTCTTTGAGAATAAAAGACTCTTTCCCCAGTCAAGGCTCCTCACTTAGTGGAAGGAAGTCACAGGATCCAACCCACTAAGTTATAACGTAAAAGGTTCCCCCGAAACTGAAAAATTACAACTTAACCGAGGGGCCCTGACCTGCTTGGGCCTGCAGACACCTTTGGAATTCTGACACTAGGTGGTGGGCACAACCACAAAATGGCTGCCACAGGTGGTGGAGCCAACCACAAAAGGGATGCTGCAGGAGGTGGAGCCACATGCACAGGAAAAGTGGGGGTTAATTTAAAAAATACACTGAAAAGGAGGAGAGAGACAGAAATAAACCAACACTCTGGTGGCAGCTGCCACTGAAACAACATTATTTTAATCTGCCCAGTTAGTCGGAGCTCCACTGGCCAATCAAGAAGCCCAGTGGGGCAAGTGCCTGACCTGGCCCCACCTACTTTCGAACAGCACTTGTTGGGCACCAGAAAAGGTGTTGGTGGGCACCGTGGCTCCCACAGGTGGGGACTCCTGGCTTAACATTACTAGATTCTCATTCATGCCATTGAAATGTACTTTATGACCAATGTGTTCAATGGTAGTTGTTCTTAGTAATATATGAGATTGCAGCCTTTTGTTTATTTTCACACAGCTAAATGTGTGATGTCTGTGTCAACCAGACAGCTATCAGGGAAGCTGGAGACTCACGAAAGTGCAGTGAAAGACCCAACATGACGTTTGCATGAAATATGTTGAACCTGTAATCTGAAAGATGAAACTCTGAGAGCAATGAAACACACACAAATATGCCAGTGAACATCTAAACCTGACTCTTTAGCAAAATGCCTTGTCTAGTAGAATCAGTCATGCCAGGCTTTTGTGGGAAATGTAATAGAAAGTGATGTGACTGATGCAGCCAGATGTGTCAACTCAAACCTGGCATGACAGCCTGAGAAATATTCACGTCTGACTTCTCTAGAAAAGCAAAAGGTCACAATCCATTGGGAAGATCTGAGCAAGATGACAAGAGCAGAATCTGTGACAGGGCACTGCCCATGCAGTCCTAAGAATACTGTCCTGGGGTAAGCCTCATTGAATAGACCTGAGGAGGTTGCTGAGTAGTCATGCCTGAGATTGTTTTCTATGGTGCTTTTGCTTGACTCTGATTCACTTTAATGCTGATTACCTAGGAGAGGGGTCCCCAAGCTTTTTAAGCCTCTGGACACCACTGGAATTCTGGTACAGGGTGGTGAGCGGAGCCATAAAATGGTTGCCGTGTGAGGAGGAACCAACAACAAAATGGCTGCCCCCAGAGGTAGAGCCACGCTTACTGAGGAAATTCAACTGCAGGAGAGAATGGGGAGAATTTTAAAAATACACTGGGAAAGAGGAGTGCAAGAGAATAAAACCAGTACTGTGATGGTAGCTGCCTAAGAACATAAGAGAAGCCAGTGTTGGATCAGGCCAATGGCCCATCCAGTCCACAGTGGCCAAAAATACCAGGTGCCATCAGGAGGTCCATCAGTGGGGCCAGGACACTAGAAGCCCTCCCACTGTTGCCCCCCCAGCACCAAGAATACAGAGCATCACTTGCCCCAGACTGAGAGTTCCTATTTTTACCTTGTGACTAGTAGCCACTGATGGACTTCTGTTCCATAGGTTTATCCAATTCCCTCTTGAAGCCATCATACTTGTAGCCGCCACCACCTCCTGTGGCAGTGAATTCCATAGCTCAAGCCTCTACCCCCGCACTCACCTGCTCCACCTTGTGCAAGCCCTGCCCCACTTCTGGAGGCTTCAACAATGTTATTTTAATCTATCCAGCCAGTTGGAACTACAGTGGCCAATCAGAAGCCCTGCCGGTCAGGTGCTTCTCTGTCCTTCACTTTCTAAACACACTTCCTGGGAAAGGTGTCAATGGTCACCATGGTGCCCATGGGCATCTCTGACCTAGAACAAATTCTCAGTGGACTGTGCTCACAAGTTATATAAGCACTCAAAGAACATTGTAACGAATAGAAATCAATGCAGAGGGTGACAGAGCTTCTGGAAGAGCCTATATGTAGAAATGTGCAATGACTTGCGAAAGCTCATGTCCTGCCACAAATTTTGTTAGTCTTTAAGGTGCTACTGAACTCTTGCACTTTTCTACTGCTAAAGACAGGCTAACACTGCTCCCTTCTAGAGCTTCTGGGATTACTGTTTATGACTTCTCTGTGCTTTAAAAAGAGCCTGATTGATTCTGATTATGATGGATCCTTTGACTGCATGCAGCATGCGCTTTGCTCTGGCCACGGCACAGTTTGATTTATCTGCCGTTAGCACTTCCATTTGATAAGGGCCCTATGATGGACCCTTGCTTCTTCTTCACTGAGAGGCAGATTTTTCCTGCCAAAATTCTTAGTTCCCATCAGGTACTGAGATGCCCCCCCCCAGTAGCATGATAATATTTCAGTTTTATAAATCCCTGTGACAGAATTTAATTTGGCTTTTGACCAACCCAGGAACTTTTCAGGAGAAAACAGAAGCCATCTTTTTTAGATCCCTTGAAATGGCACTGGAGACTGTGTAACAGTGAACAATAATAAAGATTTTATTTAATAGGCAGGGATGGTATGGGTAGTCATGAACTGAAAAAGCTGAGGTAAACATTGTTGGTGAAACAGTATATTTTTCAGTTGACAGACAAGATGGTGTTGTAGCAGCTTATTTTTTTTTACAGATTCTTGGTTTTTATCAGTGAGAGAAGGTTGACTAAGTATTTTAGTTTCGGATTACAATGTTTCTGCATATAGTTTCCTAATAACTCTTCAGGTTTTCTGGAAAGATCACTCTTTTAGTGTACCAAACTCTTTCCCCTTTTCTGAAATCACAATGTGTCTTCTTTTCTCTGAGTAGTCTATAGCCCTTTCCTTTCACAACAGATCAGTGTCTGCCTCAGTGCCAATTCCCTGTATAACTGGACAGGATTTATATTTGTTCCCTGAAAATATAGTCTTATTCCTTTTGGCCTGATTGGGAGTTTCAGCCTGCTACCCAGTCACTCTTTGCCTAAATCTCAAATACTAAGTTCTTGATGTCTGTATGGAAATATACTTCAGCTGTAGCTGACACTAGATTCTGAATTCTTAAATGGAATTCTTCCTCAGATTATGTTTAACAACGTTCAGGAGACTCTCCCTTTATTCAAAAAGGTGACCCTATCTGGCAGACCTTGAGTCAGACTCTTCAGACATCCACTCCTTTAGATGAGCCTTTACTTTACTGAACAGTAACTGCTGCTGAACTCAAAACAAACTCCCTCTCCCCTCAGCACACAACTGGTTTTATATTCCCCTCAGCTGGCACTGGCCAATCAGAGAAAAGGAGCAGCCTGTCACTCAAGCTCAACATTCTAGAGCAGAGTTAACTATTCACCTGTGATTTTGCTGCCATTAGGAACATAGCATTTTAAATGTAGTCCATTACAGGCCCATTGAAAGCAATTGGCCTTGCACAAACAAAAGTGCTGGAAGCACAGGAAGCAAGGAGCACTGTGACCAGCGTTAAGTCAGTGCAGAATGCAGTCATAGGATCCAAGGTATTATGTCATTCAGCTTTCAGCAATCAGGGCCATCATCAGCATACCCTAAGATGGGGCAGTTGCCAGGCCCCATGACTTCTAGTGGGGTTCACTGCTGCTGACTCCCTGCTTTTCCAGTGCCTGCTTGGGAGTGCTTTGTCATCTGTGCTCCCAGTTACACATACTGCTTAGCGCGGCGGGAGAAGAGCATGCTGGTGATGCACAAAGCATCAGCATTCCCAGTGGCCATGGCGGTGATGCTCCTATTTGTACCCCTTAGTGTGGACACCTGTGACTGCAGGTGGTGGGAGAGCGTTCAGATGGGCAGAGGAAACCTGCACAGGCATGTGAGGACATGTGGGTGGGTGAGTAAGAAGAGAGGCCTAATAGTGGGCATGGGAGGAGACTGGGCAGCCTCTGTCCCGAGCCCTGCAAAAGCTGTAACTGACCCTGGCAGCAATAATAATACTTAGCACTGAAATAGTGTTTTCAGTCTTCAAATAAGTTCACAAACATCTCCATGTAATCCTTGTACAGCCCTACCCAGGATGATCTCATCAGCTCTTGGAAGCTAAGCAGGGTTGGCCCTGGTTAGTACTTGGATGGTAGACCACCAAGGACATATAGGGTTGCTATGCAGAGGCAGGCAATGGAAATCCACCTCTGTTTGCCTCTTGTCTTGGAAATCCTGCAGGCCTTTAGTCTGCTTCAATCTGGTGGCACGTCACACTCACAGCCCTTCAACCAATCAACACCAGGCCAGTATTTGCTGCCGATTTGGGGAGGGAGTTTCAGAGAGAGAGAGAGAGAGGGAGATGGAGGGAGAGGGAAGAGTGCAATTTGAACTGGATGCCTCCCAGTTCCCAGATCCCACACTCACACAAAAGATTTGCATCCAGCAATATAACATTTAATATTCTTTTCTTATATTTAATCAATTAGGGCTTTCCCCACAGTGGTATTCTCTAAGTGGTATTTTAATAGTCAAATATGAAAACGTTCTCATTTCAACAAGCAAGATCAAAACCTGAAATGGTGCTGCATTCCTAATTTATATGAAATGTTGCCTTGATTCCAATCTGGGAATCTTTACTCAAAGCGTTGAAAGTCATGACCAGTGGGGAAAAAAAAATTCCAATATGAAATCTCTCCTGGTGTGTTTGTTACAGGTATGCTTTGTAATAGGCTATTATTAACTTACTCAAAGTTAGTGAAAATATTTTTGTTAGGCTTGAGGTGGGTAGCCATGTTAGTCTGTCTGTAGCAGTAGAAAAGAGCAAGAGTCCAGGTGCACCTTAAAGACTAGTACCTTAAAGACTAACATCTGAAGAAGTGAGCCAGTGACTCACGAAAGCTCCTCCCCTGCCACATATTTTGTTAGTCTTTACAGTGCTACTCGACTCTTGCTCTTTTCTACTGTCAGGACTGGGTTATTGGTTTAGTCCTCTAAAATTAAGGACAGTCTTTCATTGCCATGACTTGCCATTGCTATGACTTTTCTGCAATGAGGAGAACTGTTCAGAACATCTGCACATCATCAAGATTCTAAGGCGGTATTGAGCTCCATGGGTGTTTTACAGTAATGGGATATTCCATGGGGGAATTAGATTATGGAGCAGCACAAATAATGAAATGGTTTTCAAGAGTACGTAAATTGCACTGTAATTACTCATTGATCCTTTGGATCTAAAGGAAAGGACTATTCTAATTTAATACGATGAGTGGGTGGAGCGAAGAAAGGAGGGGGAGTCGGGTCCATGGGGCAGGTGTTTACAGATGCAAATCTTATGCTTATTAGCAATATAGATATTTTGTGATTAAAAAAAACCATTAATGCCACATTGGTGAGACACAAAGTGACCCGGGGAGAAGGGCCAAGAGAGCAGAAGGAGCAATTTGTTTGTAAGCTATTACTGCATTAGCAGTTCAAGCCAATTGTAAAAAGCTTCCCAATCTGACAGAATGATTAAAAAAAGAGGGAGAGAGAGTGTGTGTGTGAAATTGTTCATTAAGATGCTGAATGGCAGTCCTAATACAGCAAATCAGTTCGGAAGACTTCCAAATGTATTAGTGCCAGCAATTTAATACCTTCCGCACGTTCCTCTGCCACTCATGAGCCTATCTGTCCTTGTTAAAAGAAAGGGTGGTGGGGGGGATTAACTAGATTCTTCCTCTTGATGGACAACAATTTAGAGGAGACAAAAGTCTTGGAATCTGCTATGTTAATCATGTAATTAGCCCACGCAAACTCCTTGTACTTGAACATATGAACACATGTAGCTGCCTTATATGGAATCAGCCAGTTGGCCCAGAAAGGTCAGTACATTCTACTCAGATGGGCAGTACCTGTCTGAGATCTCAGACCAGAGGTCTTTCTTATCAGCTGTCATTATCCTTTTAAGTGGAGACACTAAGGACTGAACCTGGGACCTTCTGCAGGCTAAGCAGATGGTTTAACAGTGAGTATAGACCCTCCCCTTGGAGCCCAAGTATTATTCATTCAAGATTAGGAGTGAGATACCAGTGACAGATCAGGAACTCCCCTCTATATGGAAGTTCCCCAGCTATCATGACAGCTTCCACCTCCGTGGTTGCTCTAAAGTCTAAAGTCCACCTCTGTGGTTGCTCAAAAGTCTAAAGAAAAGTTTCCATCCATAGGATTCTTCAAGTAGTGTAACATCCCATGCTTTACTTTACTCTTCACCAAATACTCTCTTGAATAAAACTATCATACATGCCTTTCTGAGTATAGCAAGTGAAGACAACCTCCACAGCCATTCAGTTTAGGCCATTCCAGAGTGTAATCTGTTTTCAGCAGATTTTCCAGATTCTTGAAGATTGGTCTGTGTCTATTCTAACCCTGTGTGCTTTTCAGTTCTCTCTGTGCTTCTTTTTAGACTGTTGAGTACTTTGTAATTTCTGCATTTTAGTCTTTGTCTCTTGTTAACTTGACTGGTATATTTTGCATTCTCACAACCTGGTTATTACATTGGCTGTGGTCACAAACACAAATCCAGTTGGAAAGTGCATCTAAAATTGATTATTTATTGTATTTGACTGCAGCCATTGTTAACTGCCTTGACGCTAAGGATATAAACAGAGATATAAATATTTTTTTTAAAAAAATAAATGCATTAATTAAATAATTATGGGAACAGGTTGCTCATCTTACACCATGCTGTTTGAAGCTGAGAGTTCCCCAGGAGATGCTTATGAAATTCTCCTTAAACAAATGTCTCTCCAGATGTTGGAGTTTGGCATTATCTGGTCTTGTTTCTGAAGTAGAACCCGTGCATGAAAATGCATTGTACAGCTGATGTTTGTAGTAACTTTCAGTTGCTTTGGTCTATATACATCTTTACCCCCTCTGCATTATGGGATGTGCATGCGTTCACTGATGAAACAATGCAAAAAAACACAAAAAACCCCCAATCTGGACTTGCAAAACTGAGTTATTAGCTGATCTATTGGCATATGAATTAAAATATGCCAATGTATTGACTGGTTTAATTGGCAAATAGCTGGGCTTATTTAAGGCCAACCCCAAGGCTAGCCCAGGGGAAGGGTCAACCAGTGCTAACTGTATGCTCCCAAGACATCTGGAGTGTTGTGTTGTATCCTGCGACATCCATCCACATGTGTCAATTGAAGATGCATGAAGTCTAGTGGGAACCTTTTTCTGTCTGTGGTGCATTATTTAGTTGCCTAAGAGATTTTTTGTGTGTGTGCACGCGCTGGGCAGGTGCAGCCAAGTGCTGAATTATCAAAATGAACAAATGGAATGAAACTGAAGAACAAAACTTCATAAAGACTCATCAGTCCTAATGGCAGGTGCAAAACGAACATCTCAAAGTTGTATTACACAGCATCTCATCCTCTTGAGAGGCACAGCAGCCTTGCGAAAAGGTAGCAAAGTGTATTACATGGATTTAGTTTTTTGAATGCTCATTCTCCTCCCTCTGATCCTCACATTTTGATATCCGTATGTAAGAAACACCTTCAGCTAACGCTAAGAAATAATGCAATCCTAAATAGATTTACACTTCTAAGACCATTGATTTCAATGGACTTGGAAGGGTGGAAATGCTGGTAATTCTTCATAGGGACTTGACTGACTGCACGGACTGAATCCCCTTACATCACTACTACCGACCAATGCAGATGACAGACCCATGTGTTCACTGAGTGTCCTTTTTTGTGTGTATTTGTAACTTTGAACATTTTGTGAGGCTTTATTTGGGCCCCTACTAGGTTTTTACATGTCTTTGTAATAAACACTCTTTTGTACACTTACTTGTGTTTTTAACTTTTGGCCCTCAACAGGGCTTGTAGAAAAAGCCCAGCAGGAACTCATTAGCATAATAGGCTACACCCAACAACAGCAACTTATTAGCATATTAGGCCACACCCCTGACAGTGCAGCTCCCTCCTAGGATCAGCTTCCCCAGATGCCCTGCAGCTTACGGGGTGCATGAGGAACCCAAGGGAAGGAAGGCAGTTTCTGGATCAGCTTCATCAGGCACCCCACCTTGTGAGGCACCTGGGGAACCCGGGGGGGGGCTGTAGGTGTGGCCAACTAGGAAGCCAGCCGGAACTCTGTTCCTGTGCATCCCTGCCCAAAAATAGCCCTGGCCCTCAATAAGTTTTCTAAACTTCCTTTGGAGATTTTATCTCTCATTTGTGGCAGGCTTGTATCAAAAAAGTGGAGGGTTCGTTCCAATTGTGAAAGGAAGAAAACCAGAGAGCATCTACAGCTAGAGGCTTTTACAGACTTCCCAGAGTATGTAGGGAAATACAGCTTTGCACATTAACCAAAATAAAAGGAACCCTCCCCTTCCTCAAAAAGGGGGGGGGGAAGCCCAATATAGACTGAGCATGCTCATCCCTCTTAGAATGCTGAGAGCACATGAGACTCAGTTAAGGGGTCATGGCTGAGTCAGCGCACTCAAGCCCTTGAGAATATATGGCAGGACTGCCCAACGTGTGCCCACGGACCACGCTGCCTGCCAACATCTTGCTTGGTGCCTGCCAAGTGTTTTCAGAAAGTGGGCATGGTCAGGTGGGGCTTCTGCTCAGCAAGCCTTCTGACTGCCACTGGAGACTTGATTGTCTGTGCAGATCTTTAAAAAGATTGCTTTGGTGACAGCTGTAATCGCAGCACATGGATCTTCACTATATGACTGAAGGAAAGCTGCCGCAGCAGCCATTCTGTGGCTGCGCCCACCACACTATGTCAGAAGGTGCCCACAGGCTCAAAAAGGTTTGGGACCCCTGATATATAGAATGCAGGGAGGGGGAAGATCTGAGCAGGGGATTTTTGAACACTTAATACTCCCCTATATGGTTAGTTCGGCTACTGTTTACTAGTCGTTAAGCAGAGTAAAAAATACTGATAGTTAGGACTGTATAAAACAAAAATCTTCCCGAGATATTTCACTAGACTTTCCACTGGACTTTCTGGAAATCCCTTAATGCTTTACGTGAGCTTCAAATATGGTTTGTTTACTATTTTAGACAAGGCCACAGCCCGTTTAGTTATGGGAGGACGTCACCTGAGAGATTCCACTGGTCCGTTTCTCTTTTCAAAACACTTTTTGGGGCATTATTGTTTGTAGCAAACTGTTGATGATAACTCTAGTTCTGCTAATATTTATAGGTGCTTAGGGGATTTTATTCTCTTCCATTCTGTTTTCCTTGAAGGTGATTCCCAGCAACCAGAGGCACTTAACTATCACACTACAGATGGATATTAAAGAACTCATTCAGTGAAGTGAAATCCATCAGGCCAAGCAATTCCCCTATCCCTATGCAGTTCATTAAAAACTCTATTTTTAATTGAAGTTATAATATTTATTTGATCATTCTCACCTGTTTGGGTGTGCTACGTTCCTTCAGTAATTTCTCAAGTGGTTGTTGCTTGGTTTTGTTTATTCTCTCCAACTTAATTCTCCTATATCATATAGCAAGGGCTCTTTGCTAGCTTTTGCATTTATTTTTAGTTGTATTGGTTATGTATTTATACCCTGCTTTGCTTGCCAAAGGGGACCCAAAACAGCTTACAACGGCATTCTCCTCTCTTCCAGTTTATCCTTACATCAACAATACTGTGATGTTGGTTTGGCAGAGGCACAGTGACTTGGCTGTAGGTCACCCAGTGATCTTCCACGGCAGGGTAGGGATTTCAACCAGGGTTTCCCAGATCCTAGTCCAGTGGTCTAACCACTATTCCACACAGGATCTTTCCAGCATTTGGATGTCGCTTTGCCTGAAGAGGGGCACGAATTTCTTCCTTCCTCTTTGCTTCAGTAGACAAATTAAACCATAAAGCACCATTCTAGCCCCCACCCTCCAAAGTGCAACCGTAAATACAGTTGCCATAGCATTTAAAGATCAAGCATGCATTTCAGAGGGTTGGGAATTTGCTTGTTCTCCTGTCAGATGTGAATTTATCTTTTGCCAGTTTGAATATATGCTACCAGCATGGGAGAGCAATGATTCAATATGTGGGGAAATATATCACTTAATGGCCGCAGTGTTTGTTAGCTGAAAAGCACAGCCGGTTTCAGTGTGATGGGGGCTTGGTTGTAAATCTCCGTTTAATAACAGTTACTGAATGGAGCAAGCCATGGTTTTTATATTTTCATTGCATTGCTTCCTGCTTTTTGCATGAATCATGGCTAAGTAAAGGCTGTAGCTCACCAGATTTAAAAGTCATGCTTTAAATTTCAGAGTTGCAACAACAATTTGAGTGGACAGGTCATTATGACCTCACGTGAAGCATATTTGAAGAAAGGAAAAGCTATCTGTAATCACAGCCCTGAAAGTCTTAATAGCCATAGAAGTTTGTCACTGACATAGAGCTAGGCTAGACTTTGTGCTTGCCATGCAGATGCAGCAAAAGCAACATCCCAAAACGATGAAGGATGATGCAGGGGTTTTTTCAGCTGGATGAGTGAAGATGACACTGCCTTGAGCCTACCTGTGCAGGAAAGGTGGGTTATAAATCAAAAATAATAAATAAATAAATGGTGATCTGATAAAAAAAATCTTCAGAGACCATTGGCAAATCCTTTAATTTGGAGGGGAAGGTTGAAGGCCATTCGTAAAGCATCTTTCTGATATGCTAAATGATATGCTTCAATCCCTAGAATCTCCAGGTGAAAGAATAAGGTATTATGTGATTTGAAAGACCTTGACCAGAGACCATGGAAAGCCATAGCTAGTCTGAGTAGACAGTACTGACATTGGCTGAGGACAGACTGGCAATTTGGTACGGGAGCCAGTCGTGGCAAAAAAGCCCATTCACACAGCTCGGACTGCTGCGGGAGCATACTGGGAGGAGGCATGCCAGAGCATTCAGACTGCTGCCCCAGAGGCGCAGCATTTTCCCATTAATTCGGCTGTGGGTGTATGGGTGTATGAGCGCATGAGTGCTCATGTGCATAAGCACATTTTGCCAATTGGGGGAGGACCCCGCAGCACCGGCACCACATTGGGCAGTAGAGCGGAGCATGGCCAATCATACCACTACTGCCTTCTGCCCAACGCGGGTTTCTCCCGGCTTTTCGGCTGCGTGTTCAGACTTCCTGGAAGCGGAGAAACATGCGACACACGCACGCTTTAGAGATTTGCTACTGGTTTCTTCAGGTATCTTTTTAATGTGGCAGTGAAGTGGAACAGCGTGGGTTGACTATGGGAGGGGGATGCCAGGCAGATGTGCCTGTGTGAACGCCCTGTTTACTGTGGGTTTGAAGTGTCGCTGAAATTGATCCCTACCCAGGCAAACTGCCAGTCTGAACTCAGCCATTGATGGTCTGTTTCAGTATTATACTATAAACAATAATGATAAACACGGTCTAATGTGACATGCAGAATCAAAAAACGACCCTGAACATCAGACTCCAAAGTATGAACAGTCAAACCACTTCTAAATGCAATAAGTAATATCTATTTGAGGTGCATCCAATTCACAAATGTACAAAATACAGTTTGCAATGTATACAGTTCACAAATATACAAAATACAATATCAATATATCATAAGAAAAATCCTATTCAACATAGTTTCTGGATTATTTTCAACATTTCAAATGGAATTCTTCCTCAGGAAATATTCTGTACAGAGCAGTAACCTTCAAGCTCTTAACATTATGTTTGTTTTCAGCAAGAGCTATAATCAGTCAGGCAGGCACAGATCACAACCTTCTTAAAGCAAATATCACACAAATATCTATCTGGATCCAAAAAACACCTTATTTATTATTACTATTATTGTTATTCAGAGAGTGGCTTACTTGCTAATAAACAATGTGCTATAATAGACCAATAACAACAGAACAACAAAGTATTAGTCTGCCTGGACAACTTCAAGCATTCCTGGGTGAAGTGAATTGTTTGGATATTTTCCAATCTCATATCGAGCCAGGTTATTGGATTGAAAAAAGCATTGTCACCCTGGTGAATGATACTGGGAGACAGACAGAGGGAGTGTAATTGTGTAATTTTCCTGGACCTCTCCATGGATTTTGATACAATTGATCAAGGTATCCTTTCCAAATGGCGACTAGGAGGCACTGTTTTGCAACATTTTCCCTGGTCCTACCTGGATAATAGGTTTCTGAAACTGGTGCTAAGGGACTGCTTCCCAGCCTCTTGACTTGTGGGTTCCCACAAGGTTCTATCTTGTCCCACACAGCTCTATCTCTCACTTCTGGCTGATCCCAGGGAGGCTATAAAAACCCTGAGCTGGTGCCTGGAGGCAGCTTAGGAGTGGATGTGAGTTAACAAACTGAAGCCTAATCATGACAAGATAACTGTGCTACTGGTGAGCAGAAGCTCTGGCCTTAAGGTGTTACATTCTGGATGAGGTTGAAATCCCCTTGAAGAAGAAGACCAGTAGTTTGGGGGTGATCTTGAACTAGACCTCCTGCTAGAAAAGCAGGTGCCAGCTGTGGCCAGAAGAGCCTTTTACTTGCTTCAATAGGTTAACCAGCTGCATCTCTTTCTGGGCAGAAAAGATCTGGCCACTGTGGTTCATGTCCTGGTGACATCGAGGTTAGATTAGTCCAGTGTACTCTACATGGAGCTGGTGTTGACCTTCCAAGTCCTATATGAGTTGGGACAAGCATACCTGAAGGACCACCTATGCCCTTGTGAACCCACCAAACATTGCAGTCATCTTTGAAGGCCCTGCTTCAGGTGCTCCCGCTTTCTGAGATCAGGCAAGTAGAAACCTGGGAGACAACATTCTCTGTTGTGATGACATCAACACTCTGGAGACCTCTCCCCAGAGACGTTTGCTTGTCCCTTCTGTTGCTGTCTTTCACCAGCAGGTGAAGACCTTTTTGTTCCATCAGGTGTCCCTCAGTGATCCCATATGTGTATTTTCACTTGTTTTTAAGCCTTAGGGTCTGTTTTTGTTTGGTTTTTATGGTTTTATCAGGTAATTTTTTATCATGTATGTTTTTGAACTGCTGGCTATTTTGGTGACCCTGATGGGGGTGGAAAAGCAAGGTATAAAATTTGTAAATAAATAAAATAAGAATTGATGGTAGTCATATTAGTTATGTAGCACATTATTGTTTCAGGGATAAATTTCTCAGTGCAATTCTCTACCTCCAATAAACAGATCAAATTTTGTTATCCTTTGCTACAGAACATAATAGAGAGACGAACACTTCAACACATGTTGATCAGGCGTGATTCTATTCTCAGGACTGGGTCCAAAGAGCTTTTTCACCCAAGTCAGGTTACTATATATCATGCTTTATACCATTTTTATTGCATTGTTGTCTAATTTTAAAAATCCAGTCTTATTCCATTGTGGCTGCATGTCTTGTGCTGTTTCTATTGCATTGAGTTGGACCCAGCACAAAATTTCTGCTTGCACTACTGCTCTTGTGCAAGCAGAAAGGCAAGGAAAAGGCCACAGTAACCACTTGAGCTAGGTGAAACTTATTGTACCCTCACTTGTGTTCCCATTTGCACATGTTCTTGTGCAAACAATTTTAACAATCTTGCACAATCAATAATAATATAGTGAGGAAAGCAGTAGATGTTACCCAAGACTTTCTGCAAGCAGAACTGCACTATGTCTATTGATACTTCCATTTGCTCAGCACTCGATTTTTAAATTTTGTAGTCCACCTTGAGTCTTAGTCAAAATGGAGGATTATAAATAACCCCCCCTCCTTATAATAGCCTCATTCTATGTGACTTATATACAAGTAGGTCCCATGATCCCCATCATAGCCTTTTGGGGACTTCTTATTAATCAGCAGAAAAACTGGCTGGATCCAACCCTGTATGCATATTTCTCAACAGTGTAATTATGCACTCAAGAAAAAGAAAGCTGTGAGAAAAAATGTAGTGTAATGCAAAACTGCTGGAATTTGTCAAACATTGACAGATGTCTGTGTCATGTTGCTCTCTAGACTACAATAGCCCATATCAATGTAGAGCTTTCATTAAGTAATCATATAAAACGGATGTGCCTAATATCAAATATGCAAACCTCTAAGGTGCTTTGTAGATATGTGCCAAACAATGCAAGAAAAAGCCACATTTTCTTGACACTGTTTTTTGTAACAAATCATCACATCAGTTCCCAACACCTTGGTAATGTGTGGAAATCCAGCAGCATTGTAATTCCACATTGACAGCTCTGTATAAAGCATTATATTAAAGGAGAGCATTAAAGTATTCCAGAAAATAGAGACTGTTGACAAGCACTCACCTGAGATGAAAAGGGTGGAAGTGGATTTGTCAAAGACATAACTGAGAGGTGAGGGGGGGTGTTTTTTAAATTGTATTTGGGACACTGGAAGCATGGGAAGTAGAAGGGTTGGATGAATAAGACCTATTCTTTCCCTGTTCCGTGCTTTGCCTCTTATACCTAAGTCCCTTGAAAGAAGAGGAAGAGGAAGAGGAAGAGGAGGAGGAGCAGGAGGAGCAGGAGCAGGAGCAGGAGATTGGATTCACTACCCAAGGGAGTCTCAGAGTGCCTTACAAACTCCTTTCCCTTCCTCTCCCCACAATAGACACCCTGTGAGGTAGGTGAGGCTGAGACAGCACTGACAGAAACTGCTCTTTTTCAAGAACAGCTGTGTACAGGGTTTGTGCCCTCTCACCCCCAGTCCAGGGGATAAGAGAGGCACAATTCCTGATACTCTGCAAGCATGTACAGGATCTTACTTCTCTCTCACGCCCCTCCAGGAATGAGAGATACCAAAATCCCATATGCTTAAACAAACCCAAGAGTATGTCTGCACACACTCCTGGCTTATCAATAGTTTGCCACCAAGATCTCTTATATCAGGGCCCTCACCAAGGTTCAGAAGCAGATATCTCAACTCCTGCCTGGTCTAGAGGACTTAGCAAGTTTATAAGCTCTGTGCCAGAGCTACAAACAATTAATTAACACACAGTGGTAGCCTTCTAGGCAAACCGCTTAGGCACCGAGATCTAGGCTTAGAAGCCAGTTGCAGTCCAGGACACAAACTCAGATAATATTAATTGATATTACCTTTATTCAGTACAAAGCAGTCATATAACAAGAGGCTAGCGAGAAGGTACATAAAACAAATAAGATCTATTGTTTCTTCAGCTCAAACTATACATAGAGGTGTTCATAGTTACCAGTCATTCAATGTACTTTGTGAAACCAAGGAATCTTCAGGATGAACCACATGGTTGATGAAGGCAACAAAGACCAGTTCGGTTGCCTAGCAGTAAAATTCCGTGTTGCAGGTTTGTAATCCAAAAGGGAACTGACTGTCAGAAAGAAGCTAACTTTCCAAGAGAACTCTGTCTCCCATCCCATAGGGTGAGCACAACTCCCTCCCTCTCCCATCATAATTGAATATGGCCATTTATCCAATCACAAGGGGATACAGAGGTGTGTCCAACTATCTAGGTGTAGGCATTGCTGATGTGACTAAAGGCACATCTGCTGAGCTTTGATGTGTTAATGCATGGGACATCTGTGCCCCCCCACCCAACTTGGGAAGAGCCTCAGTGTCTACTTCTTCCCAGCAAAGGTGTCAAAGTGGCTTTTTATATGTATATCAGGCTTGGCATCTGGCATGCCATCTGTTACAGGTGACGAAAGTCACATGGAGATGTTAGCAGCTAGATCATTTGGGCCTAGCAGGAATGAATCAGGAAAGTCTTTTCCTATACAAGCTATGCCAGAACTATGGCTTGCCCAAGATCATCCAGCAGGTGTAGGTGTTGGGGTGGGGAATCAAACACGGTTCTTCCAGATTAGAGTCCACACACTTAGCCACTACACCAAAGCTGCAGTGGATGGGGGATAGTGGTAGAGGTGTAATGTACCCAGAGCAGAACATAGGTCCAGGCCAGCCATGTGCTCGAACCAGTTCCAGCCGGTCCAACACATGGCTGGATGAAGGGCCTGAGCTTCACTCCCGAAAACAATGGACAGTAGGATCATAGCTCCCTTCCAATCGGGGGACTAGGATCCAGGAAGATAATGCAATCAATGTGTATGGTCCAATCACAAGTGTGTGTGTGTTGGGGTGTGGGTTTTTTGGGGGATATAAGCCGGCCTGTGAGCCAGCTTAAGTTGTCTTGTTCCTGATCTTCAAATAAAAGTATGAGCTGATTTCACTCTACGGACTCGTCAGTCTCAGTACTTTTCAAGAGGTTACAAACTAAGGTTGCCAGGCAGAGTCTGGCAACCAGCAAGAATGCTGTGGGACACAGCGTTGTAGGATACATCTTCTTTGTTTTAATGTATCCACCTGTATGTACCAGAAGGTCTTACCAGAAACTCTATGGTTTCTAATGATTCCTAGAGCTACCCTTTGACACTTCCAGTAAGAACTTTCAGTAAGTACACGAGGCTGCATTTAAAATAAAAAATCTCCTGGCACTGCTCCAAGTGGCAGTGGGAACAAGACCCCCACAGGGGGCCAGGGACTCGGCAGCCCTATTCTCAAGATCATGTTGAAAGGAACAGGTAGCAGATGATGTCAAAGACCTCCACCTGAGACCATGGGTTGGTACTGTGAGTCAGAGGAGATAGGACTGAACTAGATAGACCAATGGTCTGACTCCATACCTGCATGGCTCCACAGTATGGCAATATTTTCATGGTGGATCTAGAACAGCGTTTTCTGAACTCCTATCCACTGGCACCTCTGCTTTACTTGAGATTTATTGGTGACATTTTCATTGTCTGGCAAAAAAGACCTCAAGAGATTTTACCAGGCTTTCAACATCTTCCACCCCACCATTAATCTAACTATGAATTACTCTACACAAGAAATGAACTTCCTGGACATGGCACCTGGCAAGATATCCTCATACATATCACAATGCTCATCTGAACCCCACAGAACAGGTGACATCATAAATTTAGCTAAATATTGTCTACCCTGATAGGCTAGGGGCTCCCAACTTTATTGAGCCTGTAGGCTCCTCTCAGAATTTAAGCACATTGAGTGGGTGCCACCAAAAAATGGCTGCCTTCCTTGGGTGCCAGTCTCCAGGTAGAACCTGGAATTACAATTGGTCTCCAGATTACAGAGATCAGGTCCCCTGGAGGAAAGGTGAGGGAGGGTGAACTCTATGGAATTATTTCCTCTCTGAGCTTCCTCCCATCCCCAGGCTTCTTGCTCCCTAAACACCAGCTCTACATCTCTATGAATTTCCCAAGTCAGAGCTGGAAACCCTACCAATGACAAAATATTGTCATGGATCCTCCTATGATGGAAACCTTTGTTTCTGAATGAGAACTCCCCTGCACATGTAAGTATGAAGCCTCCTGAGCTCTTCTGAAAGAACTCTAGTTTCACTGAGGGTGAAGAAAGCCAGGACTGGCTCTTTACTTTAGAGAAAAAGAAAGTGGATGTGAGGAAACACATTAACAGGCACCCTGGTGTCCATGGGCACCATGCTGAGGAATAACTGAATAGGCCAAAGCAGACTTACAGAGCGCCTGGCTGCTGATGTAGCCTGCAAACAAAAATCAGATAACACTTTCCTGCAAATCAGAACAGGGCCTGAATTTTTAAACATGGCTGGTTTGCAAGAAAGCAATGTTAATCAGGAGAAAAAGAAGATTACAAAAGGAATCAGATGACCGGAGGGATTTGAAAAGATGAATATTTTCAGGGAACGACTTAATTTTATCTGCTTCCATAGATTTAAATTTTGTAATCATCCAGCCTTCATTGACGCAGCCTTGTCTCCTGCGTCTTTGGCAAACAAATATTGGAAGATGTTTGTTCTGATGTAAAGATTTTCATAGCTAGTTTTTTTTTTTTTTAAAAAAAAACACTGCTATTGTCTGATTTATGTATATCGGCAAAGTCAGGGGAAAGTCAGAGGTGTTTTTCTTTCTCTATTACTTCCTTAACATGAGTGTGGCTTTCCTGTCCTCTGTCTTTGATGCACTGGGTGCTCAATATTGCCGGCAATATAAATCCATGCTTCAATCTTATTTACATAGACAGAAGTTATGTAGTGACAAGGTCTCTTCAAGGCTTGAATGGTTTGTTAATAACATGTACTAAATAGCATCTGGTATCAATCTTGTCCCAGAGATATTCCTGTCATGATTTAAAGCTTTCATTCTTTGAATTCAAAATCTAATTTTTAATGCACTTTTTGTCAGCTATGTTCCTAGCTTTTAAATGAGATTCTGTCATCTTGACATACTCCCAGATAAATTGAAATTTAACTAGGGGGAAATGAAGGTAAAAATAAAATCCTCCTAGAATATTATGTACATTCTATATTCACTCTTTCTTGGTCCTTTTTACACTATCATTTTTCCCCTTCTGGTATTTGGGACTAATTTCTGTCTCAGGTCTATTTACTGTTTCCAGAAGTGTCTCAAAGGATGCAGTCAGTTCAAAATGCAAAAACAAACAAAAAAATTAAGAATGGAGAATCCCGGTGAGAACAGGAGATGTTAGCTCGCTGTTCTTTCATTTTATGGGAAGTGAAGTTTAATATTTTTATCTTACAGTGTTTAGTAAAGGTTGATTTTTTAAAGCTCAGCATCATGGACATTTAGGGATATTCAGCCTTCCTCTATCACTCCAGAATTTCCCTTGCATTTTTAACAAACAGAAGTTCTTAAATTAATACTGGAGATACGAGCATGAACATTCGGTAGTAGCATTCATTTAAATTACTTCATTTGATTCTCTTCCCCCCTCCGCATTACAAGTATGCATTGAAGTCTTGATAAAACAGTGCAAAAAATTGATGTGATCATAATGGTTTCTTTTTAGCATGGGACCTAACAACACAGAGGCATGCATGATTTAAAACACTGCACATAAAGTATATTGCTATAAAATTTGATACAATTGGATTACAGCAAACTTGCCTTTTTTGCAGTATTTTATCAAGGTGCAAGTGCAAATGAGGAATGCAGAAGAAATAAAATAAACATTTGCAATAATATGCATTGGTAAAACACAAAGAACTAGCTTAATATAACCACACATACAATCACATCAAGACCGATATCTGTAGTGTTTTATTTGGACATCAGTAAAACACCTGTTGCCATCACGGCCATTGCCAGATCCCTTCCCCATGCTGAGGAGAACAGCACTTGACATTAGGATGAACGGCTTCAACCAGGTTAGGAAATTCCTGGATATTTGGGGGACATGCCTAGGGAGGGTGAATTGGAAGAGGGGTTTAGCAGGGATGTGAAAATTTTCATTTCCATGAGGGGAGCTAATCTATGTAGTCTGGATATTAGTTGTCATTCCAGGAGAGCTCCAGGCCCCACATGGAAGTTGGCAAAGTTGCTTCAAAAGTGGTCACTCTAGCCATCCAGCCCTAGGACCACTGTTGTTTTCTCTTCAGATGGAGAGAAAATACAGTTTGGTGGCCAAAGTTTGAGCTGAAGTACAGAAACATCACAATGAATAAGCAACCTATATCCTTCAGGCCAGTTGTAGCCTGTGAAGAGATCCTATCTCCACTCTGGCAGCCTTCATCACCCTCTGCCCTGTTCTTCAACATCCATCCTTCTCTTAGTTTGAATCTGCATTAGTATCTTCTGCTGCTTTGGCAACGCTCCTGCTCTGCCTCAAAAAAAATGTCTACATCTCTCTTACTGTACATTATAATTTCTACTGTCTACATTATTTTACTGCCCTATGGTTTCAACTCCATTGTGACTGTGGTGTTTCATCGGCTCAACTGGATCTGGTTACAAAGCACTCTAAGCCCCCCCAAAAGTGCCATCTAGTGATGAGGACTTGAATCAACTGGATTGGAAGAATTTCTTGAACAAGCATCACTCCAGCATAAAGAAAGATGTCATTGAGACTGTTTTAAAAATGAAGATGCAGACATGACCCTAGTCTCTTTGCAAGGGGGATGCAGCTGTGGCTTCTGTTCTTCTACTGAGACCATCCTATACACAAGGAGGGCCCCAAGTAGTGTTGTTAAGATATATTCTCTTAATTTCTGTTTGTCCAATTTCTCCCTAAAACTTTTTTAAAAGGAATTTGGAGTCTGTTTCTAATCAGTTCTATTTTAATCAAAAAGAAATGTGAAGAGAGGAGAGGCAGGAAAGGAGAGTCTGCAAAATTTCTGAATTACACTTTGTAGATGCTCAAAGCCAGCCCATGTTTCCCCAAAAAGTTATATCCTCCCACTAAGATAACATAACATGTGATGTGTGACATAAAGCAACTGTAAGGGTTGACATTACCAAAGGGTACGTTGGCTTCTTTTCAAAGAGAAATGAAGAAGAAATCCTTCTTTTATTTTTATTTTTTAATAATATTTTATTGGTTTTATACTCTACATCCTAAAACCTAAAGGGAAGGGTACAGGGGAAAACTACCACTAACTTAAGACAAGAATTTTATGTTAGGTTACAGATAAGTAAATCATTCCTGCAATAACAACGATATACTGAAGAATATAAAAACAGAGTCCAAACCCCTGTCAAATAGAATTTAGTTACACTAAAGTCAAATATTTTGTAATCCAGATTAAATCATTTATTTCTTCCGCTTCTTCTTCACTTTTGATATTTTGGGTTCTGCTGCTACTTTTTCAGACTCTGAAGTGGAGCTGCTGGAGTCACTTGAAGTTCCTCCCCTTCCTCCAAATTTGGATCTTCATCTTTATTCACGCCCAATTCCTGCTTCATGAATTTTTTTGCCTTTTGGACAGAGTCAATTTTAATTTTCTTATCATTATATTTGAACACAAGTCCTTCCAGAAAGCTCTATCTGTAGACTATTTGTTGATTTTTCAGGAAAAGAATTAAGTCTTTATATTGACATCTTCATTTCCGGATCTCAAATGGAATGTCTTTTAAGACTTTAATTTCTTCCTTGTTGACTTTTAATATTTTTCCTGTTTTGGCTTAGAAAATTTGACATAAATTTCACCAGGTAGTTTGTTTTTTCTTATAAAGCCAGGGTATGTACGATATGCCAAGTCCATGTCACTCTGGAGAGCTTCTTGTTTTAGGTTCGAGATTGAAGCTGAAGTACAGTTTAACATTTTTTTAAATCTTCTCCCTTCTGTTCAGGAACTCCTTGGAAGCTTAGAACATGCATAGATTTTTCCAGTTGAAGTTGTAATAGTTGGTTTTTATCCGTATTTCTTTCTTTTTTGACTTCTTCCAGTTTTTGCTTAATATCTATAATTCTTGTTTCAACTTTCTCAATCCTTTTATCTGTTTTATTGGCCCTTTTTTCCATGTGGGTGAGTTGATTTTGCACAGAATCCAACTTGTTGTTGATAGTTGACATCTGCTCCAGCAGTGGTCACATTGGAAAAATCTGCAACCGCTTCTTGTGTCTGGGAGGGAGTTATTGGGGGAGACTTATCCCGGCTCCCCCAGCTGAGAGTCTCCTACAGAGACTTCGTGGGGGTCTGGAACCAGCCAAGACCCCTCCTGATCACCTCAGCTTGGTGCATCTCCATCGGAGGGTCGATGGGACATGTCAAGGAGCAAGCTGCCAAAAACCGGAAGTCCAAGAAATCCTCCGTTTTGAAGAGAAAAGAGAATAACAGGAACCAACACAGATAAAATGCCATCAAATTATAGCAGATTTATGGTGACCCTGTAGGGTTTTCAAGAAGTGGTTTGTTATTGCCTTCCGCAGCAGCCATATCTTAAATGGTGAATTGTGTAAAAAGAACTTGGCCACCCAGTAACAACACTAGGTGAAAGCATGACTGCAGAGGCTGCAATCTCCTCCTTTGCTGTTTGAAAGGAGAAGGTGGCACCTGCTGGCCTTGCCCTCTACCAAACGATGTTGCCATGAAACCACTTCAGATGACACTATTAAAAACTCTTTTAATAGCACTTTGCTGGGCTGTACAGACTGTATGCCAGGGCAATGGACAAAGCTGTGGTCCTAAGTGAAGTGCCCTGTAGTGGACTATGGGCAGTACACTGTGGCCAAGGGAAGCCTTGTGTCTGAGAAGTATGCCAAGCCAGATGCGGGCCTGGGACTACAGAACACTTCTGCCCCTGCACCTCTGCATCCACACAAGCACTGGGATGCAGACAAATGACCCTGGGCTCTATGCACACAGAGACAGCAGCAGATCAGAGAAGAACCATATTCTAACAGAAGACAGATGTTTCTGAACAGAAGCCATGAGCAAATCTCTTCGTCATCACACAGCATTTCCCCCCAGAGTTAACTTCACTTTGAAAAGTGACACATTCCTCTTCCTCCTAAGTTATTATAAAACAAAAGACTGTGACCAGCTAAAGACAAAAGAAGGGATTAAGCTTTCCTGCTGCCCATCCAGAGAAGTATCAAGTCTTGCATTGGCTCATTAAGGTGAAGCACCAAATCTGGAATGTGATTGGATCCCCTTCTCCTTCCCTTATCTCTCACCTGTTCCAAGAGGTGTCACTCCAGTTAAGTCCATCAACTCTCAATTGCCCAACCACCATCTCTTTTGTCTTAGCCTTCCTGAGTAATTATTTTTGTGTACATTTCCTGGGAACCAGAGACCACGTGACCATCTGCTCATCTCACAGTTTGGCTATTTAAGGTGAGCTCCCCCTGAGCTTGCTCTCTTCTCTTTGCCCCTTCCTACCTTATTGGTTCTATACTTGGCCAGTTTGGAATCAGTCCACATGTATCACTGGCCAACTCATGGTTCACCCCCACCCTCACCCCCATTTGTCTATGTTTTTCTGCATGATCTACTCGTCTCATCGGACAGGTAATGTATTATCCGCCAACGATACTCCTGCTCATGCAAACTTCGCTATCCTTTCAACTCTGTATTCTTAGTCCTGTATTGTGAGTGTGAATGCTTGATTATTATTATTTGTATGCTTGAGAATCATTAAGTAAAGAAATCAATTATTTTAGTAACCTGGTCTCCTCCTCTATTCATGGGCTCTGGGAATCCTGATTCTGGTATACATGGATTATGATCCTATATTTTATGCCTATTGCCATTTAATATTCATAATTCCCCCAGCTTATTAATAAAATAGGGCAATTTGGCAGAGCAACCACAAGGAAGACAGTCCAGCTGTAGGTCCAGGGGCCATGGTTAGGGTTGCCAACAGTTTTCCCTCTAAACAGAGTTAGTGTGAGCTAGCTCACAGTTTTTTAGCCTCCAGCTCACACATTTTCATCTTAGCTCAGGAAGGATGGCTCCAGAGCAAACTAATTTATGCAGTAGCCAAATTACTTGCTCACAACTTAAATGCCAGTAGCTCACAAAGTAAAAGTTTTGCTCACAAAACTCCATAGCTCAGAGAAAACACTGGTTGCCAGCCTCCAGCTGGGGCCTGAAGATCTCCCAGTAGTACAGCTCCTCTCCAGACCACAGAGTTCAGTTCTGGGGGACACACACACAATGCTTTGGAAGGTGGACTCTATGGTATTATGCCCTGCTGACATCCCTCCCCTCCCCAGTCCCTGCCTTCTCCAGGCTCTAACCCCCCCCCAAATCTCCAGGTATTTCCCAACCCAGAGCTGGCAACCCTAGGCCACTTCCTTGCCTCAGTAACCGCTGCATCAGCATCCCCTGACTCACTGCAGCTGGCCCACAACATGTTTACAAAGCTGGGGCAAAAACAGCGCAAATCAGCACCTGAAATACCTTTTGGTGGGTTAGCCCATTTTTCATAGAAAGATTTTGAAGGCTTTACTAGAAGAATCAGTAGAGGAATGGTATATGGTTGCCAACCTCCAGGCAATGCTTGGAGATCTCCCAATATTACAACTGATCCCCCAACAACAGAGATCAGTTCCCTTGGAGAAAATGTCTGCTTTGGAGGGTGGATTCTATGGCATTCCACCCCACTGAGGTCTTTCCCTCTTCAAACCCCACCCTCCCCAGGCTCCGCTCCTAAAATCTCCAGGTTGGCAATTTTTTGGAAGCAGAAGCAGGAACCCCCCCCCCAGCAACTCATGTGCAGTTTACTGTAAGTTCCTTCCATTCTTTGAAGTATTTTTGCTCCTATTACTGATTGTACCTTGCTAAAACACTGAAAATAATACAAGGATTGTGCCATGGTAGATGGCACTGTATTAAGGGATTCTTTCTGTGTGGTGTTTTACCAGTACACAGAAGCACATGTCCCCAGCTAGAAATAATTGCATAAAGAGAATCTTGATTTGCTCATATGTATGCTCCCAACAAGTTTGCTCCTTTTTTCTTTTTTTTGCAGTGTTTGGTCAATGTGCACATGCTTCACTAATATACACTGGCAAAGATGCAAATCAGATGAAACAAAGCCACAGAAACCATGCACAGTCCAGTTTGAGAATTACTGTTAGAAATCTTGGGATGGTGGAAGAATCAAGTGCAGAATAAAGGGAATTGCCAAAAATTATAAAGGAATGCAATAGGTTAAATATGTTCATCCATAATATCTGTCTGTCTGTCTATCTATTTCTGTCTATCAGTCAATATACTCACTTATCAACGTACCTACTTACCTATCCCTGAAAACAGAGGAATACCTTGAGATTTTTCTTTAGGGTTTCATTGAAAGAAACAAAGGAAAGCTACCAGGAATGTGCACCTTATCACTAGCAATCTACTCTGTTGTATTAGACTATTTACTCACACTTATCTGACTTGGGATCAATAGACTTATTAAAAAAGCCCCCAATGCTATTATATTTAATCATCATTAGTCAGGAAAAGTGAATACCATTTTTATTCATCTTGGAGTCTAGAAATGTTCATTAAGCGGCTATGAACGAACCTGCTAGATTCTCCTTCAGCAATCAATCCCATTGGGAGGGCATGTAGCAAGAAAGAGGATTTCAGCAATTTTATCCCTCCACCACTTCAGCTTTAATTGCCACAATCCCCAACTCCTAAATTTATCATGCTTAAGGCTGAGCAACTGTGTTCCTAGCACCTACTTATTAGCGTTTAAAATTTACATTTCCCCAGATCTTGATGGGGTAAATAAACAGTGTCAACTTTCCTTTCCCCCTTAATTTTCACTTACTTTATCTTTTAATCTGCTCAGCGCAAGCTTTTCACAGGGATCCTGTACAGTGGCCTGGTTTGCTATTTTTAAGTAGTGTAAACAATAGTTTAATCATCACCAATTTTTAGGTGAAATAGGGATCCAAAGTAGAGCTGCAACTCACTATATCAGCTTCGTAACACTGCAAATCCTTCTTGGAAATCATTCAAAAAAAAAAAAAGGAATGGCATTTGTAATCTTTCACTGCTGGGCCTAAACTTGGTGGAGAGGTGGGACAGGGACCTTTTACTTGAGAACAGAATTTCGGAGAATATCACCATATGGCTTAGTTTTGACCCTGCAGATATAAATCAAATGTTGATAATTCACTTGCAGCTCATGGGATTATGTGTATGGGAAAGGGGGGATGGTAAATGTGTGAACCAGGCTTAAAGAAATGATTCTATTTATTTGATCAAGTAACTGTGCCAAATGTGTTCAGTAGGAACCTGTACTAAAATAGAATTTGTTCCTCTGAGCTCATGATTTCAAGGGTTCGGGTGGGAGAGTCCTTGGAGATGGTTTTGTTTATGGAATTTTGGTACGTTCACAGAAGTTAACAGTCTTGCATTTTATAACAAGACGTCTCTGAGCAAGAAGGTTCTATTTAATTATTGCAACTAATAACATCAATTAGTCATAGCCTTTGCACCAGGACTGGTAACCCTTTTCACCAGAGTGCCCCAAACTGTAGTTTCTAACCAGTGTTGCCTTGCAAGAGCCTTGTGCAGCATGTATAAAGCTATGAAGTATAACTGTAAGCTTTGGCTATACAATAAGTGTGCCAGGATATTGGACTGTGTGGTAGCCAGACAATGGTGCCAACCTCCTGGACTGTAGGCACATGCCCAGCCAACGGTAACCACACCTGGAAGCAGTGTACCAAGCCAGATGTGGACCCATGGAACACCTGATACCTCTCACCCCTGTATCTCTGCAAGAGGCAAACCAATCTCCTTGCACCAGAAGTACACAGAAACCAGCAGCAGTTCATTAAGAAGGAACCATGCTCTGCAAAGGAAGCCTCAGCATTCCTACAAAGACTCCATAGAAAGGCTTCCTCTCCATCATGCTGGTACTTCCCCTCCCCCACCTGCACCAGAGGTAGCACGTACTCTTCATCGTAAACAAAAGGACTTCCTCCATGAGAGGATTAAGCAGCTGTCAAGTCCACCCGCTGCCCATCCTGATAACACAGCTGTTGATTGTTGGACCGTTAAGACTAACAACCATCCATAGAGCTGGGACATTACTACTCTTTTCTTTCTTTTGTCTTTCTAAAGGTGTCACCATTAGTCAAATATTATTACAATTGCCCAACCATTAAACCCATCCTTCTGAACATTAGTAACTGGATTTTTCTAGATTTCCTGGGGACTATGTGAAGCATCCCCCTCCCAGTCATTCTAGGGTATTAAAAGAGAGCAACCCCCATTGCTCTCTCTCTCTCTCTCTCTCTCTCTCTCTCTCTCTCACTCTCATTTCCTACATACCTGACCCCACCCTATCTTGCTGGCTCCACTCTTAGTACTGTTTGGAGTCTCCCATGTGAGTTGCTGGCCAACACATAACCCCTTCCCTAGTATTTTCCCTACTTTTGCTGCAGGATCACCTCCTTGCTTCAGACAGGTAAAATATCACCCCATCAATGATACCTTCCTGCTAATGCAACTGTCACTGTACCTTTCTATCTAAGATTCTTAGTTCTGTATTGATTGTGTGATTGTTTCATTTTTATTGTATGTGTGTGAGAATTATTAGTAAAGTGATCACGATATTTTAAGATCTAGTCTCTGCATCTATTTCTGGGGATTTGGGTAAATTAGACTCCAGTATACATAAGTTATTGTTCCCTTAATTAAAGCCATTGCCAATTTAATATTCAAATTCCCCCACCTTATTAATAAATTAAGGCAATTTGGCTACCACCAGGGATTCATAAACATTCACCAATTCAGCTCACATCCTGTTCACAGGTCACAAACAAGGAACTAAATTTTCAGTAGGGATGGGCACGAACCACATTTTGCAGTTGTTTTGTGCCACAAACCAAACCATGAACCAATACACTGGTTCACAAATTCAACCAGTTTGTATCAGTTTATGACCCATTTACAGTTTAAGCCCTTGCTTTCTGCTTCCCATGGCTTTTTGTGGGGAGCAGAAAGCAGGGGTTTAAATGGCTGTGAGTCATTTAAACCAAAAAGCTGAGCCATTTAAATCAGACATTTAAACCAGCCATTTAAACCATGAGTAGTTCTTCAGCTGTTTTTCGTGAAAAGCAGGAGTTTAAATCCCTGCTTTCTGCTCTTCATAAACCACCACAAACTGCATCACAACTTATGAAAGTTCATGGCAGTTTTTCAGTTCATGAACATTGCTTCATGAACCACGAGCTGGCCAAAATTTGTGATGAACTTTAGTTTGCCAGCTGGTTCATGCCCATCGCTAATTTTCAGTGATAGGTTTGTCTGTGTATTGACCCTTTTGTGGCTGTTTGGAAGGTTGCTTCACTGTCTTGCTTTCTAACAGTGCAGTGTAATGCAACTCTTCCCTATTGTGCCACCAGAAGGGGGTTTTTTTTTGAGGCCTTAAAAATCAGTGGTATGAAAGTGCACACAAATATTCTAACAATCTACTGCCACAGTCTCTGAATTCACCTATTTTGTTTAAAAAGAAGCCTACAGTCCTTTTCCAGAGAGCCAGTTTGGTGTAGTGTTTGATGTAGAGTGGTAGACTCTAATCTGGAGAACCAGGTTTGATTCCCCACTCCTCCAGATGCAGCTGCTGAGTGACCTGGGTCCAGTCATAGTTCTCTCAAAGCTGTATTCTCAAGAGCAGTTCTCTCAGAGCTCTCTCAGCCCCACCTATATCACAGGGTTCCGTTGTGTGGAGAGGAAGGGAAGGCGATTGTAAGCCGCTCTGATACTCTGAGTGAAGGGCAGGATGTAAATCCAACTCTTCTCCTTCTCCTTCCTTGTAGAGTTATAAGGGGAAATGTGCTCTATCTTGGTATGATCCCATGCGCTACCTTCATTCTTCAAACAGCCTTCTTAAGATGCTATTGTCTCCTATTTTTGTATAGCAATAGTTAAATTGCTTCTGCCCTAGGTTCATTCACACCAACTGAATGGACTATCAGAGAGGATGTGAAGGGTGTTTTCATACAGGGCCAAATGAGATGGTACAGTGTCTCCAGGGACACTCCCAGTTTACCTCTGGAATTCCCTCAGTTTACACATGCTGCAGAGGGACGATCTTATTCAGGACTGTGGCACAAGAGGAGGGGGTATCTCTCTCCCCCTCTTGACATTCTCAAGAGCACAAATGCTCTTTTTGGAGCACCTCTTCCTCCCTTCCCCCTCCTACAAACAACAGCCCCAAGCAGAGTCAAGTCCCCTCAGAGTTTGTAAATTCAGGGAATTCCAGAAGTAAAATGGCAGTGGTGTCCTTGGGAATGCTATCTCTTCTAGTATGGCCATCACTGCATTCAGGAAGGCATGCAAGATAGTTTTATTTCAGAGAGCATTCATGGAGGGTAAATCCTCTTGACATAGTTGCCTACATTGTTACTTGTTTTTATCTTGTTCATTTTTTTATTTTCTTGATGGAACTGTTGTGTTATTTTTATGTCCTTACAACTGTTCTTGCTCTGTTAGCTGTCTGAGGAAATGAGGTGGGATACAAATATTTTAAATAAACACATGGCATTAAATATATTTTTTTTCAATGCTCATCCTCAAGGGAAGTCACTTGTGCACCCGTTCCATTGAATGATATAGCCGAGTGACTGGAATTCTGCTGTGTATTTTAGCAACACTTTTCCCTGCAGAAAAGTTTACTTAGAGGGAAGAAGACCAATTCTTAGAGCTCACAGAAGACTATTATCTGTCTGCCTGTTACCGTCACAGTCTCAGACTTTACCCTCTTAGTCCCATTGTGCTAGCCCAAAGGATTTCTAAAATGGGCAATCCTAGAATCAGATATAAAGATGTTCAAATCAGTGAATGTTCTTGGTCTCTCCAGCTAGCCTCACGCTATTAAAATGGCACTAACATTGACACAAGAGAGTCACAGTGTATTTAAGGGGGCCACATAGGGAATACAGGTCAGACAAGAGAGACCAGTGTGCAGAGAAAATTACTTCCCAGAGCATTGTGAGGTGATTGGTGGTGTATTACTTAAGAAAGCTCAGTATTTATGAGTGAACATGGCAATAACTTAGTTCTTAGCCTTACTGGCTTTCTAAGCTTCTTTATCTTTGTGGTCAGAGAAAAAAAAACACTGTAAGATTGCCTTAGGTGCAATGGATTGATAAGAGAATTCTCATCATGCCAGAAACCGCTGAGAGCTGTATACCATCTCTGTGTGGGTAGCGGCATAGGTGGCTTGTTACACAAACAGGGACAATTCTTTCTTTGATAAGCTAATGCAAATATGACTTCTCCAAGCCCTTTGATGTCTTACAAACCTGCTCGGTCTAGTGATAGAAGGGAAGACAAGGTTATTTGAGTCATCTGTTGTTCAGACATGACAGTCCACTTTTAGTTTTCAAGGTCTTTGTTTTCCTTCCTCCTGAAACTGTGAAAGCCAACTGTTCCCAGAATGAATGATCTTGGACTTTCATTTCATTTAACATCCTAAAGGATCATGGGTAAGATCCATGGAAGGTTTCCACCTGGTGCAAGGGCTTTGGAGTGAATGGAAACACAAGCAAACTATTGCAAGTAGACCTTGCACTAAACCAGCTCAGCTGTATGCTGTCTTCTCTTTCTGCTCACACAAGATATAATATTTCATATCACCCATTCATGGGGCAGAGCAATGGGAACTAAGAGCCCAGCCACAGCAAAGGTAAATTTACCTGAACAAAACTAAGCAAGGGCTTAGATGGGTGACCACCAAGGAAGTCCAAGGTTTGCTACTCTGAGGCAGGCAATGGCAAACCACCTCTGTCCATCTCTTGTCTTGGAAGCCCTACAGGTTCAACATCAACTGACAGCAACTTGACTATATTTTCTACCACCACAATACATAGAACTGGCCAGCTAGTAGGGGAGACACTCTTGGTTGAGTATATTCTCCAAAATAATTAATTGGGACTTTAGACTTCTCTTATATTGGACTGGCAGTATAATTTACAGGGATCTTTCATGAATGCTTCAATCCCACCAATATTCTTCCCCCACTCCTCAGCAAAATTCTCCTCTCTCTGCTCTTTACCAAGAAATCCAAGGAACCTTGATTTTCAGCATTGCAGCAGAGAACAATTAGCCATAATACAGATACAGACTTATTTCTTATTTCACTAGAGGAATTCAAAGCAGACTTAAAACTCAGAAAGTATGATTCTATCCACAAGACTGAGAAGGCTATTAGGTGCCAAATATCCAGGGAGATGGACAACTATCTGTCACAATAGCACAAGAGATATTTCAACCATTCCCCCCAATAATGACCTTCTTTCACTAAATCATATTGCACCCAAACTGAATTGTAATGTCATCCAATAGCCTTCTTCTTTTTGATTTTTGTATGTTGCAACATGGTTCAGAAAGGGAAAATCAGCACTTGATCTTATAGTAGCTCTTGCACACATGGAACTGCGTTACATAAAAATTTATCTCTAGGGATGCTTGAACATTTGCTGATTTGGATCATATCCTGATTGCCAGTCATGATCAGGCAGCTGATGTTTTTGGTAGGTTTCTAAATGTTGGACAGAATGCTGTGCATGTGTGGCTTAGCAGTGCATTCCTCTACATTAAAGAACTGTGCATGTGCACTGAAGAAAAGCAATATTCATGGGACTCCACACATGTTGCATCAAATTTCTTTTTATTCAGTGTCTGACCAATGGCAAACTGTCTGTGGTTTTCACTTGCCTTAAAACCCCCTTGCTAGGATTGCCATAAGTCAGTCATGACTTGATGGCACATACCTACCTAGTAACACTTTCCTGGGAGTAAACCTCATTAAATAGCCTCAAGTGGGATCTACTTAGGATTTTTCTCTCAGTTACTTCAGGACATGGGCTATGTCAGCTTTCATTACATAGGAGAGGGATACATTCTTTAAAATTTCAAAATGTTGTCACTGACTTTCTGGTCATATTAAGTATGAAATTTCACCAGCAAGCATCACCTAAAGGAAAGCCAGTGTTGAGCAGTTGTCTATAAGAGCCCATTATAGTCTATGAATGTATGGCAAGCTTATGAAAAGCTCTTTTTTGTGGGGGGGGGGAGGAACTTTAATTTATTGAAAGTCGCTTCACCTACTTCAAAAGTATTTTCCTATCAAATCTCAGCATTAATGCCTTTTCCATAAGTGTTAATGCTAAGCCTCTTTAGTTTGACAATGGAAACATTTAACTTCACAGTTTGACAGAGAAATGTATTTGCAAATACCCTAGATGAATGTGTCATTTATTATCATTAAATTAAAACACTATCTGAGAGGCTTTGAGCAAGAAGTTAGCAATAAATTCTTCCCTCTCTCACTCATAACAAATCTACTTTTTGCTTTCCTTGTCATAAATTGAGAGAACCACCAATGTTCAAATTATTCTTCTTGAAAAAGTTACTCAGGAGTGGATTCTAGAGCTCCATAAATGTGGAGAAAAACTCAAGTGTAGATTTACTGGGGATGTCATGAATAGCCATTAACTTTCTACACCAAAAGCAAGAATGGTTTGTTCCTATTTGTTCTTGTGAAGATGAGTGAAAATTCCTTGAAAGGCACTTTTGCCCATGGTTTGCCTGCTTTTTCAGCAGAAGAGCTATTTCCAAATGAACACCCAAGCTCTTCACGTTGTCTCTGTTGAAGCCACAGCAAGCAACATAACTCTAGAATCTCAGCTTTTCCAACCAGCTTCATTTCCCTCCTGTCAGGATTATACTTCAGCATGTTCTTTCTCAATGAATTTACTGACAACATTTCTATCCTGCCTTTCTGCCCAATCAGGACCACCAAGCCGGCTAACCATTTAAAAGAGCATAATAAAACACACCATAGAACTAATTTAAACACTTAAACTACAACATTATAAACAAAAAGATCATATAACCAACAGAATACCACATAAAACCAATTTAAATGGAACTAAAATACATATAACCCATACTGATATGCATATAAATAAAAATCACTAATTTATATCAATTCTCCCATCAGGACTTGGGAAAATCCCACAAAGGTGCCAGTACTGAGTATCAGTGAATACTGCCACACAAAAAGACCTGTAGAAAACAGAAGGCAGCAAACTAAAAACACAAGGCAGGGAAAAAAGTCTTCATCTGCTGGTGGAAGACAGTGATAGTGGGGGACAAATGAAAACTCCTAGGGAAAGAATTACATCGTTCAGGCACCACAACTGACGAGGCCTTCAGCCACTTGACAACAGCTTTCAGACACTATCCTGACATAAGATTTTAATGTTACTTTTAAAACTTCATTGATGTTCCACCATTTTCACCAATGAGGACCCAGACAACACTGGGGACTACAATTTCCCCTTCTCCATTTTATCCCCACAACAACCCTGCTGGGTATGTTAGGCTAAGTGTGTGACTGGCCCAAAGTCACCATGGTTGTCTGGGAAGGCCTCCTGAAGTGGAGACAGAGCCAAGATCTATCAGAAATCACAAACACAGACTATAGTCACATACTTAACCTGTGGTATTGTTTGTCAGTGCTGTGGAATCCAGAAAGGCATCTGCTATTCCACATTTATAACTACTAATACCAAAAAGGGGTGAAGGAGAGGGAAATCGTCCCTTCACTACTTTTACAGACCGTTGGGAAATATTTCCTTCACTGTTCAAAATATTAACAGAGGTTTACTGTTCTGTTAGTGAATATGTTTTAACTTCCCAGCCATGATAAGGATGAGAAGAAATAAGACCACAACATGAAACTTGCTTCAATGCCGGCTTGGGTTGATGGGCTCAGCAGCAGGTCAGGATAGGCAAGTGTTTGCCTCAACCTCACTGCAGTAAAGCATCCAGCTCCTCATGACTTCCACGTGGATTAACTACCCCAAGGTCCGGGGCTACTGGGAAGCATGCCCACCCCTGCTTCCTCACAGTATCAGGGTATGTGTGTGTTCACATCCTGCAATTTCTCTGGCTTTTCTCCAATTGTTCTGAAACCTACTTTTCTCCAAAGATTTGGGAGAGATCACAGGAAAGCCTAGGTACTGCTGCGTAAGTGGGAAAATGCAGATTTTCACCACCCACTTGGCAGCCGTTCTCTCTGAGACTGCTCCCTCAGTGGCTATTTCCTTCCCCCATCACATGAGGTTTTTAAATATATAGATATAGATATAGATATAGATATAGATATAGATATAGATATAGATATAGATATAGATATAGATATATAAATGTTATCACAGATATTTGTACCGGGTTCTCCAAATTTTCAGTGCTCATTTTAAAACAAAGTAAGTCTCCTGTCCCTTCTTCCACAGGTAGATAAGGGGAAAGGCATCTATCCACAACAGAAAGGGCTTGGGACTTATGAAAACCAGCAATACAGACAACCTGATACAAATAAATGCATATTGGTCTATTAAGAACAGTCAGAATATTGGTCTGTTAAGATGAGTATTGTTTACTCTGACTGGGCCCTGACCTGGATAGCCCAGGCTAGCCCAATCTCATCACATCTCAAAAGCTAAACAGAGCTGACCCTGGCTAGTATTTCCATAGGAGACATCCAAGAAATACCAAGGTCATGACACAGAGGCAGGCAATGGCAAACCACCTCTCTGGAGAGCCAGTTTGGTGTAGTGGTTAAGTGCGCGGACTCTTATCTGGGAGAACCAGGTTTGATTCCCCACTCCTCCACTTGCACCTGCTGATGTGACCTTGGTTCAGTCACAAGCTCTGGCACAGCTGTTCTCTCAAGGACAGTTTCTGTCAGAAGTTCTCTGAGCCCTGCCTACCTCACAGGGTGTCTGTTGTGGGGAGGGGAAGGGAAAGGAGTTTGTAAGCCGCTCTGAGACGCCTTTGGGCAGTGAAGGGTGGGGTATAAATCCAAACTCTTCTTCTAATTCTTCTTGTTCTCTGAACACCTCTTGCTTTGAAAACTCTTCGGGGTCACCATAAATCAGCTGTGGCTTGATGGCACTTTCTGCCACCAACACCCCTGACTAGCAGCTGTTCTCCAGGGTTGTTTTTTTTGTTTTTGTTTTTTTTATCACCTACTTCTGATGTTGGGGATTGAACCTTTGGGCCTTCTGCAGGCAAATGATATGTTCTGCCACAGAGTCATGGGACCTCTCTTCTCCATATATATTTATGTGTGTATTCTTTCTTCCCAATGTAGATGATATTAAAACCATGAAAAATGAGAACCAGTCCTTTGAATATGGAAATTCAAGTCCACCACTGACTTTATCATCTTCTAGGCAGGGCTCTGGGGATCTCTCTGCCCTTGGAATTGACTTCTGCAATGGAAGGGTGGGCGAGGGGCATGTTGGCTGCAGGACTTGTTCAATGTGCCAGAGTGAGTTAATGTTCAGAAAGGTAAAAGCAAAACAGCGATAACTCTTGTCAACTGTCCAAAGCTGGGGAGAAAGTCTCTGAGGGAACAGTATCTCAGAGAATCCTTTTTTGTAGCCCGGGATTAGAAAATGAAAGTGGATTTTAAAACCATCTCGAGTCTTTGAAGGGATGCTCAGCATCTATGAAATGAACCGATTGGGGAAGTTTTAAAAGGATTATACCAATGATTACACTGAAATGACACTGCCACTTAGAGACTGACTTGTTATAACTTAGAGGTTAAAGAAAAGCCAGCAGAGAGACAGAAAGTTGCTTTTACGCTAAAGGGCAGTTTTCACAAAGAGAAAGAGAAACTTCAGGCTTCCCATAAAGATTGGAACTATCCATTGATTGCCAGCCTCAGTAGGTTGGTGGCAAGAGAACTGTAGAATGAAGAGGTTTTATTTATAAAAATAAGACATAAACAGGATGACATAGTGTTGTTTTTTATATAAATTGCAGAACTATCATAAGGCTGTGGTTTAACACTAATAATACGACCCTACCAGGGGGCAGTCCTTGCAGCTGCTTTAGGATGGGGGGCTTCCTTTGCTTCCATGGAAGGAGCAAGAGATGGTTGGGGCAATTCCTGTCTGAACGGGTTCTTTCGGGGTGTGGAGCCTTTGAGTTATTTGCTCTGCCTACCCACCTTATCAGCAGTCTTTGCTTCTTTGATCAGAAAACCTACCCTCCCTGTGATAGTGTGGGCTTTTGCTGGTTGACAATTTTAGGGGATGGGTAGGAATTTTTCACCCTCATCTCACATTGACTTTGAGAAGGGGGTGTTTTTGCCTACCTCACACTGTATACAGAGGTCTGGGTAATTGGCAGAGGGTTGGTGCTGTTAACTAGGTTATCACCCGGCAGAAATCAGGCGGGATTTGGTTGTTGATTGGTGAGCACCGGTAGGCAGACCCCCCCTTGCTTGGGGGGTGGGACATCTGGCAGGACCTGACTATGAGCAGGAGCTCTCAGTGGGGAATGTGCATGGCCTGTGAGACCCTCTGAACAGGTCCTTAACTTCTTTACCTCAAGTTTTGCATGCTAGGCCACCTGGCAATGGCCTGCACAAGGGGCAGGGTGACTCTCCCATTATAAGCAAAGGAAGGGGTTCATGGAGGAACCTCTTGCTTTGACTTTCACATAAGTGCCACTTTATGGTTTATTCCATAAAAACATAAGAACATAAGAGAAGCCAATGTTGGATCAGGCCAATGGCCCATCTCATCCAACACTCTGTCACACAGTGGCCAAAAATACCAGGTGCCATCAGGAGGTCCACCAGTGGGGCCAGAACACTAGAAGCCCTCCCACTGTTGACCCCCCCCAAGCACCAAGGATACAGAGCATCACTTGCCCCAGAGTCCCTATCTATACCTTGTGGCTAATAGCCACGGATAGACCTCTGCTCCATATGAAGCCACCCATGATTGTAGCCACTGCCACCACCTCCTGTGGCAGTGAATTCCATGTGTTAACCACTCTTTGGGTGAAGAAGTACTTCCTTTTATCCATTCTAACCCTACCACTCAGCAATTTCATTGAGTGCCCACAAGTTCTTGTATTGTGAGAAAGGGAGAAAAGTACCTCTTTCTCTACCTGTTCTATCCCATGCATAATCTTATAAACCTCGATCATGTTGCCCCTCAGCCATCGCTCCTCCAAGCTAAAGAGCCCCAAGTGTTTTAACCTTTCTTCATAGGGAAAGTGTTCCAACCCTTTTATCACTCTAGTTGCCCTTTTCTGCACTTTTTCCTTTTTAAGGTGTGGTGGCCAGAACTTAACATTTAAATTTAAATAAAGCTGCCTATTAGTGTCAAGAACTTTGGTTCGCTCAAAATGGAGTCTGCTTGAAAAGTATGGTTCAATCAGGCTGCGGCCTGCTCTTGTTAAAAATGTTGTCTTTAAGTCTCCTTAATTCGCACAGGCTTGCTGGGGAAGAGTGTCTATCCCAGCACCTGCAAGATAAGATGTTCTTCTGTGTCCTTGGCTCGTTAACATTCCAAATCAATTAAGTCCTGTGGGAGAGACTGGTGCTGTAAAACTGCAGATCACATCACCTGCTCTTCTGACATGACCAGAGACCAATCAGAAACCAAAGAGATCACTCTTTCCTTGATTGGCCTCCTTGTATCTGGAAGACATTGCTTGAACCCTGATTGGTGCCCAGGCCTAGCAACCAGTCTGGGGTTCAGACAATAAATAAGTTACCTTAACTCCTATTCAGGGGGCATGATGGTGTTGCATGTGAAGCTGGCATGTAACTCTGCCTTGCTCACCTTTCAGCCATCTTGGAAGCTTTGATTGCTGAAGCCAACCAGCCTGGCTTTTGGGACTCTGGAGACGGAGTGCACTTGGACCCAAAACTGAATAGGTAACATCTTGACTTTGAGAACCAAGGTTCTATAAGTGTTTAGCTGGTTTATTAATCTTTAGCTTTCTTGTTTTATTCCCCACAATGTTATTTTAAGTAATTGTGCACTTTTTATTAAGTATATTCTGCACTTAAATAAATATATATTTTATTTGCCAATTCAGGTTTCTGTCTTCACTGCTGCAATAAGTTATTTGGTTACTATCTCTAGAATAGCCTGTGGGTCTCCTGCTGTGAACCAGCCTCACAGGATGGATTCCCTAGTTGAGCCTGGTAAGGTCTAGAGTCTGTTCTTTGGCTCCGGACCAGAGGGACATAAAAGGACTAGTGGTAGCACTACCTGGTTAAAGGTAATACAGGTGCCTTTAATCCCCTTTGTAATTGTAGCTAGCCAGCCTCTTCACAAAGAGCACTCCTAACCCAGTTTGGGCAGGCAGAGGGGCTCTCTTTGACAATTAGTCATTCCAACACCCATGTCCGTCTTTTTATTCTGACTGTGAGGGCAATACTCTATTCTTAATCTTTTGTAATTTGATATGAAATGTATTTTGTGCAAAAGTAAGTCCCATGGAATGCAGAGGCATTTCACTCCCTGGTAAATATTTTGAGCACTGAAGCTTTGTCCAGATCTTCAAGGCCCTGTCTAGACCAATCTTGTCAGATCTGGGAAACTAAGCAGAGTCAGTCTTGATTAGTGCTCGGAAGGGAGATGACCAAGGAAGTTCAGGATCGCTACACAGAGGCTGAGTTCAGACTGGCAGCTTGAAGTGGGAGCTAGTCATGGCAAAAGAGCCCCAGAACAAACTGTTCCAGGTTTTCCCGGTCACACTGCATGGACTGATGCGGGAGCATACCAGGAGGAGGTGCGCGGGAGCATTCAGACTGCTGATCCGGAGGCATGGCTGTAAATGGGATTGGCCAATTTGGGGAGGATCCCATTGTGCTGGCACCACATTGGGAGGTAGAGCAGAGCACAGCTAATCATATCGCTGCTGCCTTATGTGCAATGCAGGTTGCTCCTGGCTTTTCGGGTTGGTGTTCACACTTCCTGGAAGTGGAATGAAGCGGGATAAATGGGCTCTCAGAGATTTGCTACCACTTTCACCAGGTATCTTTTAAATGTGGGAGCAAAGCAGAACAGCACGGGTTGACTACGGGCGGGGAATGCCAGGCATATGTGCCTGTGTGAATGCCCCCTTTAATCCGTTTGTGAAACATGGCTATATCGGGACAAACTGCCAGTCTGAACTCAGCCAGAAAAGTGGAAAGATGCAACAGAAGGGACTGAATGCTGCCGAAAACAGCAGTGTGCAGAGTTTCTGCATCTAAACACTGTATTGTAGATTTAATGTATAAGCAGAATTTTATGATTCCCTTATGTGATTTGCAGGTGTGGTAGTTTCTATATATAGAATCTATTTCATGCTGCCATTTCAATTCTCTTTCCTATTATATTTTGTTTCACCCGGGTGGGGGGGACCACTAGTCAACCATCTTTGGAATGTTTAGAATTCAGTTTGTGTGCACCATACTGCTAAGATGTTGGAATAATAAGCAAAAAACCTCAAGTCTTGCACTTCTAGGGGTTTCTTTCTTTTTCTCTCAAGTGAAGATCTTGAAATGCCAACGAGGAGAGAGCCTGTGAATCTAATTGCTTGATGCTTCTGTTGAGGATTTCTAGATGGGATTTGTCCAAATGCCACGAACAGTCGAGGGCAAGTTGAGCATAATCCGTTGCTGATGGTTTGGGTAGCTGATAAAAAACAAGCCCCGGCAGATTGATGGCTCTTCAGGAGTAGGTAGCAGAGAGTGAAATTAATTTAAATCCACTAATTTGAGGAATTAATTGCCTTTCAAAAAGGCAAGCGCAAACGAGATGAACATCTGGGCAGGGATCCAGCTGCTGACACTGAACTGATGAGGATCTTGGACTTGGCTACTAGAGATTGATTCACATGTCTGTACATCACTTCTGTTCTTCTACATTTCAGGACTAACAGCCAAATGATGAAACACTGAAAAGCACTGTGTCTTAGGGGCAAATATATATGTTATGATGGCATTAGGCAGGTTATGGGTGCAGAGCCTGACTCTTAACCATATGTTCACAAAGGGACTGACCTTTAAAAACCTGTGTCAGCCTGCACAGCTGCAAATACTGCAAGGGAGAAGGAGGCGCTCCCAGCTTCCCTCCCATGCTAGTTTTGGCACTGGAAACAGCCTCAGGGGGCCTTGTTGCCTCTTTGTTAGACTCCATGTGACCTGGGATGGAAACAGCACAGGAGGGAAGCCTGAGGTTGGTGCCCCCCCCCAAGTATTTGGAGCTGTTTGGAGCAACTGAGGCTGAGTTCAGACTGGCAGTTCGAAGTGGGAGCGAGTCATGGCAAAAAAGCCCCGGAACAAACTGTTCTGGGTTTTGCTGGTCACACTGCGTGAACTGATGCAGGAGCATACCGGAAGGAGGCATGAGGGAGCATTCAGACTGCTGGCCCGGAGGCACAGCTGTAAATGGCTTTTCCCTGGTAATTCAGCTACGTGTGCATGTGTGCATAGGCACCTATGTGCATCCCTGTGCGCACAGCCAGCAGCACATGCTATAGATGTGGGTTGCTCCTGGCTTTTCGGGTTAGCATTCACACTTCCGGGAAGCAGAATAAAATGGGATAAACATGCACTCTGGGATTTGCTACAACTTTCACCAGGTATCTTTTAAACACGGGAACGAAGCGGTACAGGATGGGTTGACTACAGGTGGGGAACGCCAGACAGATGTGCCTGTGTGAACACCCCCTTTAATCCGGTTGTGAAACATTGCTGAAATGTGCCTATCTCAGGGCAAACTGCCAGTCTGAACTCAGCCTGAGATATTTTTAAAGATTAGTCCCCATGTGAATGTTTGACTGAGAGTCAAGTCAGGCACCTGTGATCCATTTCATGTCACCTGTAATATATATTTTGGCCCTGAGTGATAGGAAATCTGGGTTGCAGAAGCACCATGGCTGTATGGTAGAGCACATGTATGATGGATCATCAAGAGTTAATGTCTAGCCAAGTCTGAGAATTCTGTTGAGAGAGTAAGTTAAGGAATGACAGTTGGGAACAGACAGCTGAGGAAGAGGTAGTTAAGCACTGACTGTGGACTGGAAAGGAGATAAGACAGTGAGTGGATCAAGGAGGATCCTCATTTAAACACCAGAAAAGGTAAATAGTTTTTAGTAAAGTGAAGTGCTCCCTGCCCAATTAAGAAGGGCAATAGCTTCTAGAAAAGAAGAGTAATCCCTGGTTTGTGTATAAAGAAGGATTTTGGGAACTAGTTTCTTTGTTAGGTAAAGGTAAAGGTTCCCCTGCTAGAAAGCTAGTCAAATCCGACTCTAGGGTTGCGGTGCTCATCTCCGTTTCAAAGCTGAAGAGCCAGCGCTGTCCGAAGACGTTTCCATGGTCATGTGGCCGGCATGACGAAACACCAAGGCACACGGAATGCTGTTACCTTCCCACCGAAGTGGTACCTATTTATCTACTTGCAATTTCTTGCTTTTGAACTGCTAGGTTGGCAGGAGCTGGAACTAGAGACGGGAGCTCACTCTGTCATGCGGCACCCTGGGTCTTGAACTGCTGAACTACTGACTTTCCACAGCCTGCAGTTCAGCATCTTAACCACTTGAGCCACCGCAGCTCCTAAATTTTATGTTTCAGTGAAACTAAGAAACCTATGCTTGAGTGTTTAAGCAGAAACTGAAAAGAAATCCTCTCTCCTCAAAGTTTTAAAGACCTTGTGGAATAGCAGAAAAACTTACTTGTTGGCTACAGATTATCTGGTATTTGTGTGATTACAAAGTTACCTCAGTTTTAGTATCTGTTCATCTCATACATCCTACACCTGATTTTACCTAACCTTTTTTCCTTCTAGTTAAAAAAAACTCACAAACATTTTGTATATTTTGAACTTCCAAAGTTCCTTGTGTGCCATTTCAAAAGTAGAATACATATTCTGCTTTTGTCAAGATACAGGAGTTGGGAAAGGCCCATCTTTGTATGCCTGGAGCACTGCTACTAACAGACCATCCAATACTGCACTATATGGACCAGTCATTTGACTTGATATAAGAGACCTTCATGTGTTCATAAATGTCTGTGGTATTTGATCTATGATTATTTACACAAGCAACCCATGTCTTGAGGCAGCCACATCTGGAAAACTATGTACAGTTCCATTTGCTGACTCTCAAACAGAACACTGTCAGCTGCCATATGTGCAGGAAAAGACAATCATAACAATCCAGGAATTGGGGCATCTTCCCTCCAAGAAAAGGCTAAGGAATTTCAGACTTTTTAGTTTAGACAAAGTTTGGCTAAGGAAGGGCACAACAGGAGCTTTTCTGATTATGCATGTTTCGGAGAAAGTGGATCAAGAGAACTGTTTCTCCCATATTCATATCATGTGAGCACCCAATGAAGTAGATAGGTGGTTGATTCTAGACGGGCAAAATAAATAAATTCTTTGCCCAAATAGTAATAAGTCTGTGGAATTCAGAGTCACAGGACACAGTTCAGCTGGCTTAAAAAAGGTATAGCTAAATTCATGGAAAGAGGGTCCATGAATACCTGTTAACCATGATTACCTAAGTGGAGTCTCTATATTCAGAGGCAGTAACTTCTAAGTACCTTGGTTATGGGGGGAGTAATAAAGTGAGGTTCAGCCTCTGTCCTCTTATTATAGGCTTTTGGAGATAATTAGGTTGGCCTCCATGGAAAACAAGCTGCTGGACTAGGTGGAGCATTGGTCTGATTCAGAATGGGTGCTCTTATATTCTTACAATAATGTGTGAACCAAGTGAGAGATGTTCATGTTTGAGCCAGTCTGGGGAATCCAGTACAGGACATTATGTATATGTGTGTGTGTGTAAAGTGATGTCAAGTTGCATTCGACTTTCAATGACCTCATAGGGTTTTCAAGGTAAGTGATTAAGCAGAGGTGATTTGCCATTGTCTTCCTCTGCAAGTCTTCTGTGATGGTCTCCCATCCAAGTACAAACCCAGGTTAGTTTCTGAGATCTGACAAGTTCTGCCTATACTATACAGTTCTGCATCCCTACAGGACATTTTATAAGCTTTAAGAAAGTGCAAAAAGGAGATGAATACTTTATTGATTTACTTAACAACATGTCTTAGGTTGCTTTTAGGTTGCTTTTATACTGAGTCAGGAAGCAGTAAAGTCCCTGGTGCCCACACTGCTTCTCTTACAGGACTTGCTCTAAGTGTTTTACTTCTTCCAGCAACTAGGAAGTGCAACTGGATATGTGCAGCCCAGGATCCCTTGCAATACACCACTGAAATACTTCACTGCCTCCATATCAATCTCATTTTGGTCCATTTGGCACTCACCTCATCCCCAAGTGATATGGTGGGCTTTTTTCACAGTTGGGGCTAGCCCTGCTGTGATCATAAGCAGTATCAAAGTTTGACAGTTTGATGCAAATGTACAATTTGTAGGACTGAGAGGAAGCCCAAGCTGGTCTACCTGGAAGTAAGTCCAGATTAATCCAAGAAGAAGTTCTTAGAATTGCAGCCAAAAATTCTTTAAAGGATTCTGAGTACTTCCAAGGTTTTGCACCATTTTTTTTTAAAAAAAAACCCCTCTCTGTTTCATGTCCAGCATAGTGTAGTGGTTAAGAGCAGCGGACTCTAATCTGGAGAACTGGGTTGGATTCCCCACTCCTCTGCATGAAGTCAGCTGGGTGACCTTGGGCCAGTCACAGTTTTCTCAGAACTCTCTCAGCCCCACTTACCTCAAAAGGCGCCTGTTGTGCAGAGAGGAAGGGAATGTGATTATGAGCTGCTTTGAGACAGGTCAAGGTAGAGAAAAGCAAGGTATGAAACTATTCTCTTTTTCTTCTATATAACACTGGTCTCATTTTCCTTGGATCTTAGAGATCTTGGAGTTTCAAAAGATCCAGGCTTGTTTCCAAAGTAGAAATGATGCCTTAGGAATCTTCTATTGGTTTGTTTAAAAATAATCTGAAATATTTACAGAGCAGGAAGTACATGCAGATCACCACAACACTCATTTTCTTAATATTCATGACTGATAAAAAAACAAACTCTTCTTCGTCCTTAATTTGATCCAGAGAAGATATGGATGGATCCCAGTAGACTCACAATTATAAACTATTCTGAACAGTTGATTCTCTCATAAAATATATGCATACTGATTCAAAGTATAACTCAAATGGTCCTACTTTGGGCAACAAATTTTCACTGTATTGCAGCACGGGTGGGTCAGGTTGTCACCACAGTCATAATTAAGAAGAGTATTTGAATATGAAGAATTTATTTGTGGCAGCAGTGTCAGGTTCTGGAAACTTCTGATGGATCCAGAATCATTTTCATGAGCTCACGGGTGCCTTCAGATAGCCAAAGGAATTTAATTTTAAAATGTGCACAAATCCTTCTGGGCTCCTGAATATGCCTAGGTTCATCTTCCCCATTCCTTCTCAATGCAGAACATGATGGTTAAGCAAAATCTGGTTATCCATGATGTACTTATGCAGATGTAAACAGAGTTGGTTTCCTTCCACAAAACAGGGTCTTAAGACATAATTAAACCTTGTTTTATTATATCAGCTCTACGTGTGTGTGTGTGAGAGAGAGAGAGAGCGCATAGGATTCTCACTCTGGTTAAGCGCTACACATCACATTTGTATGTCATGAGCACATGAAGCTACCTTATATTGAGCTAGATCATTCGTCTATCAGGATCAGTCGTCTACTCTAAAAGGCATTGGCTTTCCATTGTCTCAGGTACAAGTCTTTCACATCACCCATTATTTGACCCTTTAACTGGAGATGCTGAAGGATGAACCCGGGATCTTCTGCATGCCAAGTAGATGCTCTTCTATTGACTTAGGACCCCTTCCCAAAGTTCATCTCAGGACTAACAGTAGGAAGTCTTGCACTGCGCTGAACACAAGAACTCAAGAATGGAGGGTGGAAGAGTATGGAGCCAGATGCACACATCAGTTGCATAACTGAATTCAGCTAACATGTAGGGCTATCTTAACTTCCAGCTGAGCCTTGCTTCCATAAGAAGTAGGTGTGGTATTCTTAAGGTAGTGCCTTGAACATCAGAGCTGTATGTTCAGTTTGCAGGAGATGTTCAAAAAGTTCAGGAAACAGGAGGCTGAAGGAAAGCAATGTGGCGTGGGCATAAAATAACTTACTGAGCAATACAACAGTTGTCATGCTTCTTCTAGTTTCATCCAAATACAGTCAATGTTTGAACTGAGCTGGTGACTCAGTTGAAGTGAACAACAGCATGTTCATTGTTCTGCCTCCTCCCGTCCTTCAGTCAGAAAGATTACAATGTTCAAAGGGAGCATCTGGTCCCCATGGGTCTAGTTCTGTCACTTCTTAATGGATATACACAACCTCCAAGACATTAAAGATTTGATAATGGGGTGAGAAGCTACTTATTGAAACATTCTGTCCCCTGAATTCTCTGGGCAGTGAACACAATCCTCACAATAATGTAGGGGAGAACAGGTTGAGAGACAGAGAATGACTGCCTCAAGTTCATCCCACATGTTTAATGGTTGAGTGGAGATTTGAAAGCAGGTCTCTCTGGACCTGGTCTATCTAACCATGACACCACCCTGGCTCTCAGTGCCTTAATCAGCTGAGATTTCCTCCTGCCCTGAATGTACAGTGAAACTGCACAACAATATTCTACAATGAACATTCATTAAAAAAAAATGTTGTAAGGGGTGCTTTTAAAGGGCTTCTCTAAACACAAATTCAGTAGCACAGGGGACCTGGTGAGTTGGCAGAAAATGTATTATTTTTGCAAAAAAGATTTTAAAAATTCTCTAAGTACATATGACCACACAATGAAAATCTTTCTTTCTTTCTTTCTTTCTTTCTTTCTTTCTTTCTTTCTTTCTTTCTTTCTTTCTTTCTTTCTTTCTTTCTTTCTTTCTTTCTTTCTTTCTTTCTTTCTTCCTTCCTTCCTTCCTTCCTTCCTTCCTTCCTTCCTTCCTTCCTTCCTTCCTTCCTTCCTTCCTTCCTTCCTTCCTTCCTTCCTTCCTTCCTTCCTTCCTCTCTCTCTTTCTCTCTCTTTCTCTCTCTTTCTCTCTCTTTCTCTCTCTTTCTCTCTCTTTCTCTCTCTCTCTCTCTCTGAAATCCTCTCTACTCACAGCCAGTTTCCACCTACAGCTTCCAGCCAGTGTTCTAGCCAGTGTAATATATTGGAATGAAAAGGGTCCCATTAATTTGTTGCAAAGGGAAATGGATCCAGGGAGGCAGTGAAGTAAAGTGAGATAGTTGTTTGGACGTTGGTACAAACAATCGGAAGATTTACTTCACTACTTACAGATATGTGAATGGCACCAAAAAATAACTGGGAATCATTCCTTTTATTGCAGAGCTGCCCTAATATGTCCCAAGTGGTCCATCCGAGTCAGCACCCTGGCACCCCTTTTCTGTCACACATTGCTCTGCTAAAAAGTGCCCATACCTATACAAAATTCTGATGCGACAGCAATGAATTCAGCATACTAAGATGCTCCTTTTCTCCAAGCCCGAAGCAGAGAGATAGAAGCTTAAAAAGCAATTCTGGACTTAACTGAGGGTGATAAGTAATGTAAAAGGCTCTGATAGCAGAGAAATTATCTCCGTTAGCTGGTCCTTCAGTTGAGCATTTCTGTATTAGTTATTTCTGCACTCAGCTCCAAATGATTGCTTTGTCACCAGCTAAGAAATACAATTTCAGCATTCTTAAACAGAGAAAATAGATGAAGAAAGAGGTTAGTACAATTTGGTGAGCGGGGGGAGGACAGGGCTCCCCTGAAGCCATAGACTTTCTAGCAGGGATAAGCCAATATTTCTCATTTTATTTCTTTTAAAACATTTTTTTTTAAAAAAAAAAAAATCAAGTTCTTGCATAGATAAGGTACTTACCAGGTGATCTTTGGCTCATCATTATTATCCTTGATCGGAGGGAGGACAGTTCAAATATTTCTCTTTTGTCAGGCCTTTGGCTTGGTGGATTGATTTCCATTGCTGCAAAGGACTGATGGATTTTATCCCTTATATTGGCTGAGTTCAGACTCGCAGTTTGAAGCGGGAGGCAGCTGTGGCAAAAAGCCCCGGAACAAACTGTTCTGGGTTTTCCCAGTCACACTGCGCCGACTGATACGGGAGCATACCGGGGAGGAGGCGTGAGGGAGCGTTCACACTGTTGGCCTGAAGGCATGGCTGTAAGGCATGGCTTTCTTTTTTGCTAATCTGGAGAACTGCGCTTATGTGCATGAGCGCATATGAACATAAGCACACAATCAAAATCACGGATTTTAGCATTCATGCTTTGTTGGTGTGGGATATATGCAGGATAGACATGCTTTCCAGGGTTTGATACCACTTTTACCAGGTATCTTTTAAACTCAGGAGGGAAGCGTTACAAGACGGGTTGAGTACGGCTGGGGAACGCTGGAATATGCCTATCTCAGGACAAACTGCCAGTCTGAACTCAGCCATTGATTGTTCTTCTAGTTACCATTTTCATTAACATCTCTATACCCTGCTTTTCCTTTGTGAGCAGTCCAAATAGCCCAGTTTAGTTCAAGCTTGTGAGTTAAGCAAAGTTGGCTGTGGTTAGTACTTGGATAGGAGAAGAAGAAGAAGAAGAGTTTGGATTTATACCCCGCCCTTCACTGCCCAAAGGCGTCTCAGAGCGGCTTACAAACTCCTTTCCCTTCCCCTCTCCACAACAGACACCCTGTGAGGTAGGTGGGGCTGAGAGAACTTCTGACAGGAACTGTCCTTGAGAGAACAGCTGTGCCAGAGCTTGTGACTGACCCAAGGTCACATAAGCAGGTGCAAGTGGAGGAGTGGGGAATCAAACCCGGTTCTCCCAGATAAGAGTCCATGCACTTAACCACTACACCAAACTGGCCACCAAGGAGTACCAGGGTTGCTACATGGAGGAAAGCAATGGCAAACCACCTCAGCTCATCTCTTGCCCTGAAAACTCTGTGAGGGACTGTCATGTCAGTTGCAACTTGATAGCACACTCTCCTCCTCCTCCTCCTCCTCCTCCTCCTCCTCCTCCTCCTCCTCCTCCTTCTCTTCCCTCCCTCCATCCTTCCTTCCTTCCTTCCGCTGACAATTCCCAGATTAAAAACATACAAAATACCATAAAAACCCTTTACCTTGCACACCAAGAAAATGCCTGCAGCTTAAATTCAATTAAAAGCTTTCACACACATACCAGCCCCTCCAAACCATCTCCTTTTTAAAGACGGTGCCCCCTCGAGGAGTCTTCTTCACAAGGTGGAAACTGATATGGAGAAGAAAGGGTTTTCTTGTAGATGCCAAGTGGGGGAACAACCATTATATTGGTTCTAATGTTATATTTTATTCGTCAGGACCAGATGCTAATTAGGCCAGGGGATACCAAGATGGTGGCTGTGGGCACCATGGAATCCATCGGTACATTTCTTGGTGCCCACCAAGTGTGTTTTTAGAAAGTTTGTGGGGCCACGTAAGGCAGTTGCCCTGCCAGACTTCTGACGGGCCATTAGAAATCCAATTGGCTGAGCAGATTATTTTTTTAAAAAAAAAAAATGCTTTCAGCAGCAGTTGCCACCACAGCACAAGGATCTCCACTGTTTGAATAAAGTTAAACTGTATGTGTGCAAGAAAACATTTTTAAACAATATGCTCATTTTCAAAGGCATCCTGTTAAGCAGAGCTTCTGCCAGCAATGCTGAAATGCTCCTTTTGGACTTATGTGTAACCTCACTGACATTTTGTGGTTGGCTCCACCTACCACAGCAGCCATTTTGTAGTTGCATCAACAACCCTGTGTCAGAATTCCAAAGGTGCCTGCAGGGACCCTAGAATTAGGCACACTGGGATATCAGGACTATGTCCATGTATACCTACAAAATTCTGTTAGAAATGTGAAACACCATCACCCAAGCAAACCCTAATGCTTTTTTTTTTTTTGTTTTAAATTCAGTAAATTCCATAAGCTTGCCATGAAGTATCTAGTTCTGTGGACACTGACATTTACTAGCCAACAAAAAGCATAGGAAAATTCAGCCTTTCATAAGATAACACTCCAAAACTAACTAACAAAATGGGCAAGGGAGTGTGACATACTGTTACCTCTACCAGCTTAGATTTAAGAAGCTGAATCACTGTCTTCAGTTTCTGGGGGAATTTAGCTAAATTGCAGGCCTCAATGAGAGGAGGGGTATTGGCAAGGATCATCCTACCTATTTCTATGGGGATCTGTCACTTTATGAGAACTCTCAATGACCAGTCCAAGGGTTAAACAGAAAATGTTTTATTTAAGGGTATTTAGGGGCTATAACACAAAAAACACATGCATGAAACATACACACATATGAGATCGATGGAAATAAAGAGAGAAGGGGGATAATAGAGTTGGTTAAGGTGATAGCTGCCTTTCCTGGAGATGTCTGTGAAGAAGGAGAGAAGGCAAAATGACCAGCGCTTCTCTGAGAAGAAGGGTCCAGTATATTGGGGTTTTGTGTCAGTAGGTGCCCGGGATAACACAAACAATGTACTGGAGCTGCCCTGAGCTAGTCATACCCAAAAATGTGTCCAGAGGGCTTGCTAATGCAAGGGGTCCCCCAGAACTAAGAATTGATTAGATTAATCCGGGTAAAAACGATGTAGTTTGGGAACTTTTGTATAGAATTCCCAGGAGTGGAGCAAGGGGACCGAAGATTCTCTTCTAGATGCAAGTTGGGTTGGGTTCCTGATTACTTCTCCAGTGGTTGGAGGACTAATGGATTGCTAATTTAAACTAATCAAAATGGAAACAATACTGTTTGAAGAGCCACCTGGGTTTAGGGTGAGGGAAAGTAGTAGAAGCCAGGACTTCCTATGATAAAGGAAATGTGAGGAGGGAAGATGAGACCAGATTGATAAGATTAGTGACTGAGATTGAAAGAAGTAACTCTGGGGCAAGGCAAGTCCATTGTCTTGAGCATGTAGATATTGAGGGGGGGGGAGTCACAGCGGTCAGAGCAAGGTCTTGTGTTTTTTCCAGGGTCACATCCTAGGGATGATTATAGGGCCTGCCAGTCCTGCCTGGCTTCCAACTTTGTGTTCATTTATGTCAAGTTCCCTGTTACATGGACTCCTGGGATACCCGATGGGGTCCATTGCTGGTTGAAATGACCCCTCCTGATGGACAGGGGTCAGCATACTCAGGGCTATTTTTGGGCAGGAACACACAGGAACGGAGTTCCGGCTGGCTCCCGAGTTGGCCACGCCCAGCAGGAACTAATTAGCATAACAGGCCACACCCAACAGCAGAAACTTATTTTGATTGGCTACATTAGGACTGTATGGCCTAACATGCACAGGAGTTCCTGCTACAAAGAAAGCCCTGGGTCTTGACAACAAACAGGTAAACAGAATAAGAAGCAAAATGTGAGTGTGGCCGGATGACCACACTTCTGGTAACAAGGGGGTGTTGCCTAACATGCTAATGAGCTGTGCTGTCAGAGTGTGGCCTAATATGCTAATGAGTTTCTGCTGTTGGGTGTGGCCTATTATGCTAATGAGTTCCTGCTGGGCTTTTTCTACAAAAAAAGCCCTGAGCATACTTACAAGACATCCTACACATACGTGTGTACATCTGTTTGTAAGAAACAGCCAGTGTGCTGGGCTTTCACTTTAATGGTGAAACTGGGGACCAGTACCTGAATAAATGTGTGGTTTCAGTCACATGTTTAGCTATACATGCATTCAACATAACCTGAGAATAACTCAACATACATATAAAGAAAATTGGGTGTCTGTTGTTATACGGGTTGTATTATGTTCACTTTAACTTGTGAATAAGGTTTTTGATGGCGATGCTGTGTCAATACTACTGGATGTTGCCAAGGAATCTTGATTCCCCCTCCCCCCATGTGTTGTAGAGGCCTGTTCTGTGAACATGAGACCCAGTTTTAGGGTGAAATGCTGGCTGGAATGCTAAGCAAGCAGAATGCAGAAATCTGTCCTGAAGGTCTCAAGAAACAGTATTTGGGAAGTTTCTTTTACAAATTAATCCAAATAAAACCAGCATATTTTCAATTATGGGATCAAACAAAATAGGAAACTGACTGCAGCATTTGGTTAGACATAAATCTGAGAGTGACTGATGCTGCTAAGTTTGGTAATTCCTTGTCTTGGAATGCAAAACACTAGTCAAGTGTAAAGCTTGCTTTTAGTAGGGAGAAACGCATTATGTCCCCTGAATTATTCTTCCTCACACACAATTACTCCAGCAGCTCTTTCACTGTTTCCACCTCATTGCCCTTCCATCTCCTCCTCAGTGCTATCCAGAGGGGGGTACACATGTCCAGCACAGAAGTATGCCAAACACCAGGGAGAGGTGACAGAGGAGACAAATGTTGCTATGGATGCAAAGGAGGAGGGGAGAATCAAGAAGAGATGTGGGAGAAAGAGAGGGAATTGTCACCAACAGGAGCATGGGTAGGGTTGCCAGCTCTGGCTTAGGGAATGTGTGCCTTACTGCAATGACCCATGTCATGGGCAATCAGATCATTTAAGACCCTCTGGTCCCCAAACCCCACTTTCCTCAGGCCCCAGCCTGGAACATATTCTTTCCAATATCCTCCAGGAATGTGCCTCCTCAGCATAGATATAACTCCAATGAATCAGCAGTAGTTATTATGTGTTGGAGGAACCCCTCCAAGACACCTATTTAGATCTTCACTGAAAAATTTCCAGTTTGCCCTCTTAAAGTTCCAAGTTGGAAAAGACCTGATATCAACTTGTATTTAGATTCCTAGCTCAAGGATTACAGGTCAATGCTGACTGTGTAGGAAAGCCTCAAGAATATGTCTGGATATAGGCAAGGGCTGACTTCTCTGGTCAGATGAAACTAATGCTAGATCAGGGTTGGATTCTCCATTCCATGCTACTGATCTGAAGGTACCTCTGTCTTTAGCATTGAAAACAAGGTGCAAGACATATTCTTCAGCCCAGCTGATAAGTGCCTCAACATTCTTATCATTAACTGTGTATCTCCAAATTCTATGGTGGCTGGGGTATACAGAAGGATGTGGGTAGGTTGATAGGACATGTACTGGTCATGAAACTGCAGGAAGTTTATAAACATTGACAACATGTACTTCCTTAACTTTAATACAATTGTATGGATGTTATTGTGGACATTGGTCAATACCAGCTTCAGATGTTCAATGTTGCTTTAGGCATAAGTCACTATGCTGTAGTTTTGAAGAAGAAGAGTTGGTTGTATACCCCACTCTTTACTACCCAAAGGAGTCTCGAAGTTTCTTACAATCACCTTCCCTTCCTTTCCCCACAACAGACATCTTGTGAGGTAGGTAGGGCTGAGATAATTCAGAGAGAACAGTGACTGACCCAAGGTCACATAGCTGGCCTCTTGTGGAGGAGTGTGGCATCAAACCTGGTTCTCCAGATTAGAGTTCGCTGCTCTTAACCACTATACCAAGCTGGCTCTATGATGGTATGGGATGCCAATACCATCATATCCTGCAATTTTCACTCTATAGCAGGCTTGATTTTCATTATCAAGATGAGTTTCTTGAACAAGAGCTAAATCTATTTTATTGTCTAGTAAGATTCATGTCAAGTTTTGGTATTTAGACTTGCTAATACTCTCAATATTCATTTGGCAGATTCAGATGTAGGCCCAGGACAGACTGGCAATTTGCCCCGGTATCGAGTCGCGGCAAAAAAAACCCGGAGTAAACGATACCGGGTTTTCCCGTCCACACAGCGGGGGCCTCTGCCAGAAGATACTGGACGGAGGCGCGTGGGAGCGTTCAGACTGCCACGCCGGAGGCGCGCTATATTCGCTGTTTCCCCATTATTTCGGCTGTGGGCGTATGTGTGCATAAGCGCATTTTGGCGATTTTTTTTTTTTGCCCTGCAACGCCGGCACCGCATTGGGCAGTGGAGCGGAGCGCAGCCAATCACACCGCTGCTGCCTCATGCCCAACGCGGGTTGCTCCCGGCTTTTCGGCTGCGCGTTCAGACTCCCCGGAAGCGGAGAAACGCGCGACAAACGCAGGCTTTCAAGATTTGCGAAGGCTTTTATTAGGTGTTTTTTTAATCCGACAGTGAAGCGCGAGAGCACCGGTAGGCTACGGGTGGGGGACGCCAGGCAGATGTGCCTGTGTGAACATTCCATTTAATCCGATATTGAGTCGTTGTCAGCCCGGGTCCCATCCCGCGGCAAATTGCCAGTCTGTCCTCGGCCGTAGTCTCCTATACCTCTTGTCAAGTAGTCCTGAGAAGTACTGCTTGATTGGTTGACTGTTTCCATGTGTGTAGTGTAGCCAGGAGATCCTATGATTGTCTGGCAGCCAAAAGTTCTATCTCTTTAGAATTATCCATGAGGAGCAAGCTAGAATTGCACCCTAGGTGTGAAGAATTTGCCCATCAGTATTTGTATATGATTATGAACTGTATGTTGAACATGGGGCATAAATTTTCAATTGGTTAAAAAAAATAAGAAGTAGCATCCAAACAGGGTTTTCAGGCTGAGACAACAGGATGAAAAATTCAAAAGCACCCCTAGATCCAATTAGTAATTCCATTCACTGGCCTGTAAAATGTGGGTAGGCATAATCTGCATAAATATGAACTCCACAGTACTCATGGGAGGGTGGGGAAAGCACTGATGAATACTTTTGCAATAAAACAGTTCAATGGTAGCTCTATCCACCAACCAATTAAGCAGATTCAGTCCTATTGGAGTCAAGGGAGTAATCAGATTCAATCCAGGTACTTTGGTTTAATTGTCTTTTAGATTATTTGTTCATTCAGAACAATGAGGGAAATTAAAATTCCTTCTGATAATCAGTGGTTGTTGTTTGGAAAGTCTCTTCCAGCAATGCTGTTGTTTGGGTCACAGATTGTTCAATGTTAGATCATTTTTGTCGCAGCATTCACACATATAAACACATGTGACTCAGTCTTGCAACATTTCAGTTGAAGGAAATCTCATATCAGGGGTCTTCAGACTTGTTGAGCTTGTGAACACTTTTTGGAATTTCAAGAAAGGGCAGTAGGTGCTACTACAAAATGGCTGCCATGGGAGGAGAGACCAATCACAAAATGGTTGCCATGTGAGCTGGGGCCAATCTCAAAATTTTAGGCTATTGCAAGAAAGGTGTCTTCCTACTATGGGTACTCCCTGATGTCTTCTGAAGTACCTCCTACTCCAATGAGAAGGAGGAAATCCAGGACTGGCTCTTGAGTTTGGAGAAGAAGCCAGTGGGTGCCAAGAAAGAAGTCAATGGACACAATGGTGCCCAAAGTCACCATATTGGGGTTCACTTCCTTATGCTCTTCTTATTCAAGCTTAAATGAATCTGGCACATAAGCAACGGAATAAAAGCCATTTCTATGTCCTTTCAGACTTCTGCATCTGAATTCAGTTCCTTTCCACAATATGGACAAATCAGATCAGAATGATACATTCCAGGATTCCTATTGTACAGGAATTTGGAAGTTTCATTATATGTTGCCAGCTTTCTGCTCAAATGTGACTTACATTTAGGCTGCAGAGAGTTTTTTTTTTTTTTGGGGGGGGGATCCAGGAGTCTAATCTTGGCAAACAAGAGCATCATTCTGTTGCTAGCTTGTGTGGCCTTTTTGTCTCTTGTCAGAGATATGATATGGGTCTCTCACACACACAAATACAGCATCCTGACAGTTGTTTCTTCGGGGATTAAGCTCTATCTTTCCCTTCTCTCTCTCAAGGAATTAGGCAAACAGCTACCCTGGGAAATAGATAGTCTATATCGGAAGAGAGCCGTTATCAGTGTGGGATGCAGATTGAGTATAAGTTCACCTTTCCCTTTACTTCTCTAATACTTACAGATTTGATACCTGCTCACAGCGCTCCCCAGAATCCAGCAGGTAACAGGAAAATAAAAGAATGCATTTTAGTGGATTAGTCATCAGATTTAAATATGAGGTTCTATGTATGTAAAGCAGGATATTACATTTTTCCCCCAAGAGATGATTTATAAAGAAATTTTGCTCTCAGCAGGGCATTTGCAATATCTGTCACTTTTTTTTCCTCCTTTTTGTGCAGCAGTTCTGTGTGCTGCTTTATATCCTTGATCGGGGGTGCATGTCAGATTTGTCATTTTCAGTAGCTTCATAAAGAGCAAAATGTCTTAATTTCAAAGGGCCCAGACTGAGTGGATATGCCTTCCTTGTAACACAGGCATACCACATAGACTTTGCTGGACTCTGCTGTAACTCATAAACTGGGATCCAAGGGATGCAAATGTTTTCCCTTTGCAAAGTCTGTTTCCCAGGCGCTTAGTGCAAAGTCACTCAGGACCCAGGTCCGAATCCTCAGTCCGCCATGGAAGCCTGCAGGGTGGCTTTGGGCCAGTCATACACTTTCACAGGGATGCTGCAAGGAGAAAATGCAAACCAGTCTGAGACCTCATTGTTAGGTTTGCCAATCTCCAGGTGGTGGCTGGAGATCTCCCGGGATTACAACTGACCGCGAGGTGACAGCGATCAGTTCACCTGGAGAAAACGACCACGTTGGAAGATGGACTCCATGACATTATACTCCATCAAAGTACCTCCCCAAACCCCACCCTCCTCAGGCTCCACCCCTAAAATCTAGGGATATTTCCCAATCTGGAGCTGGCAACCGTACTCATCAGGGAGAAAGGAGGGGTGCAAATGAACTCAGTATATTTTATACATCATAACATGATGTATTTTGACCTGGCTTTTCATTGAATTGATGTTTAATGGTTTGCATTTACATTGTTTTATTCAGTAAGGTGTCTTGAACAGGTCTCTGAAGAGGCACCATATAAATAAACAAACATGCTATTTTAAAGCCTAATTGCAGCACCGGTATGTTTCAAGGTTAGTTCTTAATTCAAGTGCCAGAGATAAGTCTGCGGATACAACTGCTCCCCCCTCCATTTCTCCTGCCCTGGATTCCACCCTCCTCCCAAGATCAACCCCGCAACAAAAGAGAAGAACAAGAACAAGAAGAGATTGGATTTATACCCTGCCCTTCACTCAGAGTCTCAGACAAACTCCTTTCCCTTCCCCTCCCCAGAACAGACACCCTGTGAGGTAGGCGGGGCTGAGAGAGCTCTTTCCAGGACTGTCCTTGAGAGAACAGCTCTGACAGAACTATGGCTTGCCCAAGGTCATCCAGCAGCTGTAAGTGGAGGAGTAGGGAATCAAACCCGGTTCTCCCAGATTAGAGTCTACACACTTAAGAGAACAAGGAAAATGTGAGAGTCAGATCTACACAGATCTTCAGGATTTTTTTTCTCCTGGCTTCCTGAAGACTTCCTGGCTACTGACATGGATCAGATGTGAGCTTTGTAATAAAGGTAGATCATGAGGATGGATCTCCAAACATGGGGTGGAATCAAGCAGCAGTATAGCTTGCTGTCGGCAAGGAGTCTGTGACACCACATCTTGGGTTTAACTTACTGAGGTGGCAAACTGATCTATGAATCCTGATGTTTGTGGTGAGTGTCTAACTGTGTAGAGATTCTCTAGACTTAGCACAACTATATGTTGTTGGGAGATATTGAAATGTTTAAACTGCAGTGCTAGTTTGTAACTTATGTGTGTAAGTGACATCAAGTCACAACCAATTTATGGCAACCCCAGCAAGGGGCTTTAAGGCAAGTGAAAACCAGAGGTGGTTTGCCATTGCCTTCCTCTGCAGGGTCTTTCATACTTTGCTTCTGAGATCTGATAAGATCCATACCATTCCACTTCCGAGTAACTTAGCAGTAAACTGTGATGTGAATTTACACTTCACTGATAGTAGGTCTTGCGGAAACCAGTTGAACCCTTCAGAAAGCAATTGGAGGTGGATGTTCACAGAGCAGCAACCCAAATCTTCAACTGATGTTGAAGATGCTCCATTTCTACTGAGGAAAAAATGCTACATGCTAGTATGTGTGTATGTGTTTGATATTTAACTGTCAGGGGTTCAAGACTTGGGAAGAGAACAAACAAGAGCTTCCTACAGGGGAATTTCTGCTTGTGCATTAATTGAACAGATGCAGAGCCATGTGCTGCTGGAGCAACAAAATCAGAGGCCAATGGGAATAGAGCCTTGCTCTGTTTGTCTTTTTCCCAGACAAGCTTTGTCATTGTCTCGGAAGTCGTGTTTTTATGGGGAGAGGAATTCCTTTTTCTGAAATCCCCCCCCTTTTAGTCATAGTTATTGATTCCTGTTATTCTGTTTTCTCTCCTAAAAAGATTTCTCTTTCATTTGCTCTTTGATTGTTACTTGAAAAGAAATCAATGTATCCTTTTGTATCTTCAGTCCTTGAAGTTCTAACACACCGCAGGGTGGTGCTCTAATAGGAAGACGGGAAGGTTTGGGGAAAATGGCCTGCCTCCAAGTATCTCCAACAGCGGTCTCCAAAGGCACCATGGCCAGTGTTCCCTTTAAGCTCCACAGTGTTGTGAGCAGAAATTCTACCTCATGAGTGAAACAAGCTAGTAGCATTAAAGTTTTAAGCAAGTCTACATTTGACTATTGCATAAATTATTTTTAGAAGATTATTTCTATAACCTTGTAAAGATCTTAGAATGATTTTTTAAACTGTATTTAAACTACATTTTAAGAATAATATAAACATGATAGAGAAAACAGAATCAAATCAAATTTCACTACACAAAATGTTGTCCTCTACAGGGGTAGACCTAGCCAGTGGAGAACAGGTCTGTCCGCCCCTTTCCGCTATATTGGTCGACCTGGACTCCAGAGAAAAGGTCTCCCTCCCCCTTTTCACTACTTCTGTTGATACAGCTCAAAATTGCATTTTCCTTTTTAGCTACTGCATAACACTGCTGACTCATGTTCAGTGTCTGATCTACTCCTAGATCCTTTTTGCACATACTACTGCCAAAACAAGTCTCCCCCATCCTATAATTATGCATTTGATTTTTCCTACCTAAATGAAGAACTTTACATTTACCCCCATTGAAATTCATTTTATTTGTTTTAGCCCAGTTTTCCAGCCTGTCAAGATTACCCTGTATCCTGACTCCATCTTCTACCATATTTGCTACCCCTCCCAATTTAGTATTATCTGCAAATTTAATGAGCATTCCCTCGGTTCCTTCATCCAAATCATTGATAAGGATGTTGAACAAAACAGGTCCCAGGACAGATCCTTGAGACACTCCACTTGTGACTTCTCTCCAAGAGGATGAGGAACCATTAACAGGCAATATTTGGTTGTGATCTGTCAACCAGCTAAAGATCCACCCAGCAGTAATAGGATCCAAAGCATATTTTACCAACTTGTCAACAAGAATATTATGTGGAACCTTATCAAAAGCCTTATTGAAATCAAGTAATGGCTCAGAGCCATTTCAACCAAACTGCTGAGTGGCAGTTCCCTCCCTCCCTCTACTCAGGTGTTTGGAAACCCCTGTTTTCTGCTCTTTGTGAAAAGTCATGGAGAACAGGATGTGGCAGAATGGGCCCTATTACACTCTGCTGTCCAATATTTTTCCCTAAATCTGGAGAACCTTTCCTTTCTCTCGTTCAGGTAACCTGCTGCCACCACCTTTGTAAGGAATTTGTAAGAAATGTATAAGGAATTGCCACTGGAATGATCAGGACTACCAGCTTCCCTTCCCAGATCCCAGGCCTTGCCTCTGTGTCTCCCACTGCCCAGCACCTGGTAACCATGGGGACAGTTTACTGCTTTGTGCGGCCCTGCTTGACGACTGCCTTCCCCCGGCACTCCTTTTAAAATAGTGTGTCCAAGACGATGGAGGTCTATGTGGTACAGAGAACACTACCAGCATCCAAAGTTATAAATTATTTATTAAAAGGAACATGTGCACAAGCATAATTTTATCATAGCACCAGACTGAGCATGGGATTCAAAAGAAATGGGTAAAACACAAATTCGCTGTCACTCTCATTATACATACCCTATCAGATGTTAAAATATAGGACAGGCTCCTAAAGCAGAAGAGCTGGATTTATACCCTACCCTTTACTTGGAGTCTCAGAGTGGCTTAAAATCACCTTCCCTTCCTCTCCCTACAACAGGTAAGGTAGGTAGGGCTGAGAGCTCTGAGAGAGCTGTGACTTTAGTTCTTGTAGACATTTGCTTGAAGTGCATAGTTTAGATGATTTAGTTCATCGTTGAGAAAGTGCGGTTCACATATCCGTCTTGCATGATCTACTAATGTTTCGATTATGCCTCTTTTTTGCCGAGGAGCCATGGAAAGGTAGAATTGATGGAGTTTCTAGACCACCTCAACAACATCCACCTGGACATACAATTCACCATGGAAAAAGAAATGGAGGGTAAACTCCCATTTCTAGATATCATGGTCATCCACAAAGCTAACCTTCAATTAGGTCACAATGTCTACAGAAAACCAACTCACACGGATCATCATTTATATAAAATCTCCAATCACCAAGCACTTCAAGCAAATGTCTACTCCAAGAATGCAATCAGAAGAGTGATTAACCCAAAGGTAAAACAAACAGCTGAGGAAAAACAGTCTCCCACAAGAAAAGTGTTTTTGCCATATTCAAAGGAATCACAAAATGCTCTACATCTTACAACAGCACTACAGATAAGATCTGAATTTTAATGGCCAATCCATATGCAAAAGTACCTCTTCAGGAAAGCTTCTCCATTAGCATGTCTCAGCCTGGGAAACTCCTACAAGATAATGACTCAGCCCTACCCCATCTTCCTGAGTAGATATAAATTACCTGCTTACCATTTTTCTTCTCACATGGACACAGAGAGTACTCCATCTTTCTGTGTTATACCTCTGAGGATTCCAGTCACAGCTGCAATGCAAGGACCATGGCCATACAGCCCAGAAAATCTACAACAACTAATGAATTCCGGCCATGAAAGCCTTTGACAACATATAGAGCTGTGACTAACCAAAGGTCACCCAGCTGGCTTCATGTGGAGGAGTGGGGAATCAAATCCAGTTCTCCAGGTTAGAATCTGCCATTAAGAACATAAGAGCATAAGAGAAGCCATTGATGGATCAGAGCAATGGCCCATCCAGTCCAACATTCTGTCACACAGTAGCCAAAAATACCAGGTGCCATCAGAAGGTCCATCAGTGAGGCCAGGACACTAGAAGCTCTCCCACTGTTGCCCCCCCAAGCACCAAGAGTTCCTATCTATACCTTGTGGCTAATAGCCACTGATGGACCTCTGTTCCATTTGTTTATTCAATTCCCTCTTGAAGCCATGCTTGTAGCCACCATCACCTCCTTAACCACTACACCAAACTGGCTCTTAGCAAGCTTAGTAAATTACAGATCTCTACAGAGCCATCATTACTTTGAAGCCTTCAGTAGCTCCCTGGGCCAGCACATGGTCAATGGCCAGCTCCTCCAGACCTCAACTAAGAGTTCTTTCTGCTCTGATAGAGCTAGCACCAAAGAGAACTCCTTGCTCCCATGAGTTTTATGACCTCTCTTTTCCCCACCCACTGACCATGTCAGGCCAGGTCAGCAAAGATTTTCCTGAAGACTCTTTAGTATTTAATTCATCCACATCTCAGTTCCCTGTTTGGGGAAGGGAGAGAGCTTTACCTACCCATTATCTCTCCTGCTAGATCTATTAGTATTTGCATGAAGATGGGCTGAGGTACGTCTGGAAAGCAATTGAATGACCTCCCTCTTCCTGCCTGCTTTTTGCCCAGACAGGGGGGAAAGTGTTTTTTAAATACAAAATGAAGGTTTCGCTCATTTCAGCCTCCAAGGAAAAATGCATTTCTTCACACATGGGTTTAAGCTTTAAATATCTCTCAGACCAATACGTACCAGGTTGATTTGGGAATCAAGCTCCTGGTTCGTATGGGTTTGTCATTCGGTTCGTGGTTCAGCCATGAACCATTAACCAAACCACAAAAAATCTGTATTTTCCACCACCACCATGGTGAGATAAGAATCCTATGTTCCTATTCAGCCCAGGGGAGGGGTTCATTGTTTTTGCACTAGCAAACAAAGTGTGGGGAGAGGAAGGTTGTTCTTGGCCAGACATGCTTGGAGTAAGCCAAGCTCCAGTGGCGCTGCCAGATCCTCAGGGATTCTTCGCTGACTCAGCTGGTAGCTGTACAGGTCTGGAATGTGATGAGGATCATAAGCCATGCCTGTTGCCTTCTCCCAAAACCCTGGTCCCAGCAATGCTGCCAGTGCCTTGGTTTCTTAGCCAGCAACCTGGCCCAAAGTGCAAATCAAGAAGGTTTCTTGTGCCATTGGTGTAACATTGGGGGGAATGGGTTGCCTATGTCTTCTTTAACCACTATACCACACTCTCTCTGTATACTGTAGGAGCTAAAGTACAGGGTACCATTCCAAATTAGGATCATCTGTGACTCTTCACATTCAATCTTTGCAAGAGATACAGCCCTACCATTTTTCACCCATCGCCTTCTCCTGCATACCTGAACCAGGCTGAGGACAACAGCAGGAAAAAGAAGTCAGCAGCAGCTCCTGCTTTATCCACCTCTGTCTCTTAGAGCAGACAGAGAACAATTTGTTTCCCAAAGATCCGCACTGAACAGCATCTATCTACTTCTTCAGTGCTGACAGCGAGTGAAAGCTGAGGGTCAAAGGTGAATGAATGGATTAAAAACAGAGAGGTGCGGGGTAATGTTGCATGCACTGGTGTTCTACGCTTCATCGCTTCCCCCAGTTACTCATTCTTTACACCTGTCTTCAGGGACAAAATCCATGAGATTTTATGTTATGCCTCAGGGTCATCTTCATCACTTACATCAACGCAACATTTGTGCTGGTTTATATTGGTCGGCTAAATGATGTGCAGAAGAGGCGAATGGCTGATTTGAATAATATCTTTGTTTTAAAAGCAGGGGAGGGGAAATGAAAGACAGTGCTTGTTCTTTTTTAGGTCGGACATCCAACTTTTCTTTTCTGGCTGAGTTGGAAGCAAATCCCAAGTTTATCTTTCTAGCCTGGATGCTTCATGCCCTAAAACTCCTCTCTGATTTCCTTAATGCTTCACAACTGCATTATCCTTTGTGGGCAAGCCAAAGATTTGCACATGTTTGCTGTAGCACAGTGATAGTGCAATGTCCAGAGACATGTTAAAATGATTAAAAAGTGAAATTTGCTGCTAGAGGAAATAGTGATGGCCTCAGGAATAAATAGCTTTAAAAGGGGATTAGATAGATTCATGGAGGATAGGTCTATCAGTGGCTACTAGTCATGGTGACTGAGGGGAACCTTCACATTCAGAGGCACTAAACTAGAGGTGTCGAACTCATTTGTTATGAGGGCTGGATCTGACATAAATGTTACTTTGTCAGGCCAGACCATGTGTGCCATAAAATATAACACGATGTACTGGTGATATAAACTTTAGAAAGATGGTTTCAGATGCCAAATGTCAATAGGCTTGATTGGATTAGGTGTGATATGCAGAGGGATACTAGGCATGGAGATATCATCATTGGTAATGAGACAGGAAACCTATGTCTCCATTTAGTCCAGGAGGATCAGTACAAGAGGATGCAAAGAATAAATGGACATAAATTTGAAGAAGTGAGTAGTGATTCATGAAAGATCATACCCTGCCACAAATTTTGTTAGTTTTCAAGGTGCTACTGGACTCTTACTCTCTCTATAACTATGACTATAAGAAACCACAACATTAAAAACAGTGCGTGTGTGTGTGGGGGGGACATTTTAACCTTCCAGGACATTCAGTTGCTGACCTAAGAGTAGCAGTTCTCTTAGAATTTCAGAGGGAGATTAGAAAGAGAGACTGCTGAACTTCAACTGATAATGAAGCTCAATGCATCCTCCTGGGCTGAATTGAGACCTAGGTTTCTTCTCTCATTACTAATGGCTGCTATTGTTAGTTGGGATCTGAAATCACTTCACTCTCCAAGATATAAGGACAAATTAACTCACATTCTAGCTGTATCTGAAGAAGTGAGCAATGACTCATGAAACCTCATGCCCTGAACAAATTTTGTTGGTCATACTGGACTCTTGCTCCCTTCCACTAATAAAGACTGCAAGCTGCACTGCTAGGTTTCTCTCCAAGTGAAATAATGTGCTGCTTTCAGACTGGAAAATATCCACTCACTGCTAGTGATGGTAATAAAAAGTTTAAAAGGTGAGGGGGGGTTAATGTGAAGAAAGGCAACTAGAGAGGTGGGAGGGGAGAGAGGGAGACCATGTGTTGAACTGGATTATTTGTTGTTGTTCAGTCGCACAGTCGAGTCCGACTCTTCGCGACCCCATGGACCAGATTACGCCAGGCCCTCCTGTCTTCCGCTGTCCGCTGAAGTTTGCTCAATTTCATGTTCGTTGCATCGATGACACTGTCTAACCATCTCATCCTTTGCCGTCCCCTTCTTCTTTGACCTTCAATCTTTCCCAGCATCAGGGTCTTCTCCAGTGAGTGCTCCCTTCTCATTTGGTGGCCAAAGTATTTGAGCTTCAGCTTCAGGATCTGGCCTTCCAGGGAACAGTCAGGGTTGATTTCTTTTAGGATTGACTGATTCGATCTCCTTGCAGTCCAAGGGACTCTCAAGAGTCTTCTCCAGCACCACAGTTCAAAAGAATCTATTCTTCGGCGCTCGGCCTTCCTTATAGTCCAACTCTCACAGCCATACATTACTACAGGGAATACCATTGCTTTGACCATGCGGACTTTTGTTGGCAAGGTGATGTCTCTGCTTTTTATCATGCTGTTTAGGTTTGCCATCGCTTTCCTCCCAAGGAGCAGGCGTCTTTTAATTTCATGGCTGCAATCACCATCTGCAGTGATCTGGGATCCTAGGAATGTGAAGTCTGTCACTACTTCTACGACTTCCCCTTCTATTTGCCAAGGAGTGATGGGCCCAGATGCCATGATCTTGGTTTTTTTGATGTTGAGCTTCAAGCCCACTTTTGCACTCTCCTCTTTCACCCTAAGCAAGAGGCTCTTTAGGTCCTCTTCACTTTCTGCCATCAGAGTGGTATCGTCTGCATATCTGAGGTTATTGATCTTTTCCCCAGCAATCTTAACTCCAGCTTGTGATTCATCCAGGCCAGCATTTCGCATGATATACTCTGCATATAAATTAAATAAGCAAGGTGACAATATACATCCTTGTCGTACTCCTTTTCCTATGCTAAACCAATCAGTTGTTCCATATCCAGTTCTAACTGTTGCTTCTTGACCCTTATACAGGTTTCTCAGGAGACATGTGAGGTGGTCCGGTACTCCCATCTCTTTAAGAACCTGCCATAATTTATTGTGATCCACACAATCAAAGGCTTTAGCATAGTCAATGAAGCAGAAGTAGATGTTTTTCTGGTACTCTCTTGCTTTCTCCATAATCCAGCGAATGTTGGCAATTTGATCTCTAGTTCCTCTACCTCTTCGAAACCCAGCTTGTACTTCTGGCAGTTCTCTATCCACGTACTGTTGGAGCCTAGCTTGTAGGATTTTGAGCATGACCTTGCTAGCGTGTGAAATGAGTGCAATTGTGCGATAGTTTGAACATTCCTTGACGTTGCCCTTCTTTGGGATTGGAATGTAAACTGACCTTTTCCAATCCTGTGGCCACTGTTGTGTTTTCCAAATTTGTTGGCAAATTGAGTGCAGCACTTTAACAGCATCTTCTTTTAAGACTTTGAATAACTCAGCTGGGATACCATCACCTCCACTAGCTTTGTTGTTAGTAATGCTTTCTAAGGCCCATTTAACTTCGCTTTCCAGGATGTCTGGCTCGAGGTCAGTGATTATACCATCGTGGTTGTCAAGGACATCGAGGTCCTTCTTGTATAGTTCTTCTGTGTATTCTTGCCATCTTTTCCTAATCTCTTCTGCTTCTGTTAGGTCCCTACCGTTTTTGTCCTTTATCATGGCCAGCTTTGCATAGAACGTTCCCTTGATTTCTCCAATTTTCTTGAAGAGATCTCTAGTCCTTCCCAATCTATTGTTTTCCTCTATTACTTTGCATTGTTCATTCAGGAAAGCCTCCTTATCTCTCCTTGCTGTTCTCTGGAAATCTGCATTCAGTTGGGCAAATCTTTCCTTTTCCCCATTGCCTTTAGCTTTCCTTCTTTCCTCTGCTATGTGTAAAGCCTCATCAGACAGCCACTTTGCTTTTTTGCATTTCTTTTTCTTTGGGATGGCGGTGAGTGCTGCCTCCTTTACAATGTCACGGACCTCTGTCCATAGTTCTTCAGGCACTCTGTCTATCAAATCTAGTCCCTTAAACCTATTCTTCACCTCTACTGTATATTCATCGGGGATGCGATCTAGGTCAAATCTGAATGGCCTTGTGGTTTTCCCAACTTTCTTCAGTTTAAGTCTGAATTTTGCAATGAGTAGCTCATGATCTGAGCCACAGTCAGCTCCAGGTCTTGTTTTTACTGACTGGATAGAGCTTCTCCATCTTTGACTGCAAATTATATAGTCAATCTGATTTCGGTGTTGCCCATCTGGTGATGTCCATGTGTAGAGACGCCTCTTAGGTTGTTGGAAAAGGGTGTTCGCTATGACCAGCGTGTTCTCTTGACAAAACTCTGTTAGCCTTTGCCCTGCTTCATTTTGTTCTCCAAGGCCAAACTTGTCTGTTATTCCGGTTACCTTTTGATTTTCTACTTTAGCATTCCAGTCCCCTATGATGATGAGGACATCATTTTTTGGTGTTAGTTCTACAAGCTGTTGTAGGTCTTCATAGAACTGGTCCACTTCAGCCTCTTCTGCAGCAGTGGTTGGGGCATAGACTTGGATTACTGTGATATTGAATGGTTTGCCTTGGATTCGGACCGAGATCATTCTGTCATTTTTGAGATTGTATCCCAATACTGCCTTTCTCACTCTCTTGTTGACTATAAAGGCCACACCATTTTTTCTACGGGATTCTTGGCCACAGTAGTAGATATAATGGTCTTCTGAGTTAAATTCGCCCATTCCTGTCCACTTTAGTTCACTGATTCCCAAGATGTCAATGTTCATTCTTGCCATCTCATTTTTGACCACGTCAAGCTTACCTTGAACTGGATTATATGGAACCATAAATGTATTTTAAGCTGTACTCTAAGTTTCCAGCTGCCATCAGGGAACCAGGCAGAATTGTGGCAGCAGCCAGATATCCTTCCATCATGCCCACACCCACCTCTGATGGAGAACTCCCCTTCACCCAGGCTGTTAGTGGTAGAAGAGGCATCAGCCAGACACCCTTCCAGTGTGCCTAGATCCAGATCTAGCTAAGACCTTCCCCTCCTCCCAAGTTACCAGCAACAAGAACAGAGGCCAGAGGTAGAAGAGGCAGCATCCAGGCGTCATTCCACCATGCCTAGAACCACCCCCAACAGATAATTTCTCTCTGCAAAACAGCCCGTCATGAAACGGAGCTTTGGTAAAGTAAGAGTCTCACATAAAAGTGGTCTTTCTTCACAGTGAAAGGAGTGTCCATTTCTTACATCTTCCTCCCAGCTAGCAGGAGGAGAAGAGGCAGTGGTCAAACAACCACTGAATCAACACTTGGCTCTTGTGGCCCTTTCTTACATGCCTAGGGTAATGCCATTCGCTGCTTTGGGGTCAAGAAGGAATTTTTCTCAAGGTCAGATTGGCCCAGGGAATCTTGAAAGTTTTTTGCCTTCCTCTGAGCATACAGCAGGGGTCACTGGGATGGGGAGAGGAGGTAGTTGTGAATTTCCTGTGTTGTGTGTGGGGGGGTTGGACTAGTTGGTCCCTTTCACCACTATGTTTCTAACCACCCCTGAAGTGCCCAGAGATGCCAGGTGGTGGCCAGACATCCCTTCTCTGAGGATGCCCTCCAGAGTTTCTCCCATTCCCCAACAAGCCTCTCTCAACTGAAATTCCAACCATAAAGCATCTTCAGACCCTTCTCCTTCTGTCTGTGGACGGCTCATGACTAATTGGGTAGACCAAGGGGTCTAGGAGATTCCCATGATGATCTGACTGCCCTGATTCTACAAGAGAAAAAAAAGTCTCTGTTGATTCTGTTCATTACCTACCATTAACCTATGAACTCATATCCTTCCCTCTCCAATGGACTGGAAGCTGGTTTGAGTTCCTTGGTCTACAGCCCTAAGCCTTATCTGAGAAAACTGTTTTAGGTTAACCTGTGAGTATTAGAAGAATGCACGTTCAATGTTCCAAAGTTATACATTTACACAAGTTACCTGTGGAATAAGGTGGCATCTTCCCATTAAACCCCCCCCCCAACAGCTTTAAAAAAAAATCAATAAAATCACCACAAAATACAAATGAAATCAGGTGTCCAAAATCAACATTAGACAGAAAGGGCAAAAAAAGCATCTAAATCTTTTATTAATTCAACTCTCCTTAATAAAGGAGTAAAATAAAATGTTTTCACCTACCACCAAAGTGAGGTGGGGGATAAGTGAGCATTAGAAAATGAAGCATTCTAGGAAGCTGATACAGTAAGAAGGCCTTGCTCCTGCTGAATGCCAGATTTCAGGTGGTATTGCAAACAGAACCTCACTGGCAAATCTTGGAGAGGATTTTACAGGAATAAATCACCCCTTCATTGCCTTGGACTCTGCACATTAAATTGTATTAGGAAATGCAATTCTGGGAATACAGATGTAATATGCTTCTTCCTGATTTGACCTGATACCATTTTGGACTAACTGAAGTTTCCAGGCAGTCCCACTAAAAGCTTATTACAGTACTCATGAAGCTTCCAGACCATTGGTCTATCAAGTGCAGAACTGTCTATAATGACAGACAGAATTGTCTATGATGACAGGCAGCTCTCCAGGGTCCCATTTATAGGTCTTTCACATTGCCTACTACAGGATCCTTTTGCAAAACTAGAGATGCTGGGAACCAAGTCTAAGACCTTCTGCATTCAAGGCAGATGTTCTGTCACAGTGCCCTATACCCTCCCTCTTAAAGTCATATGCGATCACACTGTATTTCAATAGTATCAGGAAGGAACAAGGGTTTGGACTTAAGGAGATATGATGACAGAGATTTCAATGCAATTCTTGTGTTAATCTTATTAGTTGGTCATTATTAGCACCCTTGTGTGATGGTAATGCACTTTGGCAGTATTACTTGGGTGCTTGTAAATGTATTTAACCTAAAGCAGAGATAATTGAAAAGTGCATTATCCCATTCCTTATGGCTCCCTTGGGACCCCAGTTAAGTTTCAGAGATGTAGGATGAAGCAATGGACTGGAAGCTGAAAATGCAGACACTGCAATGTTTCAGTGTCCTGCATGCACCATTTGACTGCTTGTTAAGCCTACAGCAGGAGTAGACATTTTTCAATGTGCCTCTGGATAGCATGCAATTTTGCTGTGCATCCCTCCTTAGAATAAATAATGATCACCATTTGATGAATATTCATTGCCAAAGGTCTAATGGCCAGTAAACCTTTCTTAGGATAAATGCAAAGACTGCTTACAGAATCTGTTTCTGTTAGCAGCATTACATTAATTTCCATTGATGATGCCATGCTCTAGGTCACAGTCTATACTTTAATCCATCTGGACCCTTGCAAAGAAGACTGTTCAGGGCTGCAGGGCAGCAGCTCAGTGATACTTTCAGTCTCCAGGTAGTAGATGATGTGAAAGACCTCAACCTGAGACCCAGGAAAGATGCTGCCAGCTAGAACTGATAATACTGAGCTTGAAAGATTAAATGGTCTGATTCAGTATAAGGTAGTTTTATGGGTTCACAGTGGAATTGTTGGTGTTATGGCTGAAAGTGGCACAGCAATGCCAAGACTGGTATAACACTGGTATAAATCCCAGAAAACCACATTGTCTGCAAAGAGGACTAGACCCCAGACCAGGAGGAAAAAGGAAATATGGACTATGAAAAGAAAACTGCAGACTAGTCCCAATGAGCTGATCATGAGGTTTGCAATGAAGTAAAGATTTGGACATCTGACTGGCTGTGTTTGCTGAGGGACAGCAAATGCCACACACATATTTAGGATCTGTGCATGGAATTGGAAAAGTACTACCAAGTTGCAGCCAACTTATGGAGACTATGGAGGGTTCTTAAGGCAAGAGATGAGATAAGGTGGTTTGCCATTGCCTGCTTCTGCATAGTAACTTGGGATTTACTTGGTGGTCTCCCATCTAAGTACTAACCAGGGTTGACCCTGCTTAGCTTCCAAGATCTTACAAATCTGGCTATCCTGGGCCATCCATGTAAGGGTCTGAACAACCAACATGGTTTGCTTATATTTCTACACTAGCACCTGCCAATTTCTAGTAGGCAAAGCATGCTTTATGCCATCCCTTTTAAAATCCTAGTTGGTATTCCTCTTCTGCCTATCTTTTCTGTCCATGTGAGTAAACTTCAAGCACCAACCCATGTGGGAAAATCTCTGCTTCATGGCCAGTGTCTTGATTCTTTATTTCTTCGGGTGTTACCAGAAAGAGGGCTTTGGAAATGGCAGGAACCAACCAAGGTCTAAATAACCAAATTCCAGTGAAATATAATCTGATGCCTCTGTGGATGTTGTGTCATATATGATGCATAAACTCACCAATGTTCTTGTTGATTTATTGTTCGCTATCTTTGCATTTTACTTGTTCGAAAGCTTCTTTGTAAGGTATTGGAAAAAACAGAAGTGTGTGATGCCACTTGGTAATCTTAAGCTTTAGGCCTCTTCCCATCAACTTCCTCTCCTGCAAACTGATGGTATGGCAGTGATGACAAGGCTTTTAAGATGGTGTCGTGAGCAGGAACTTCATCACCCAAAGTTGGCAGGAGCCATGGCAATATAGGTCTCATAACTTTTATTTTCCTTGGCCCCTAGGGTAGCCAACTTCTGCTTAGGAAATTCATAGAGAATTCAGGACAGATGCCTGGGGAAGGCAAAATTTGAAAAGGGGGGGGAGCTCAGAGGGGATATGATATCATAGAGTCCACCCTCCAGAACTGCCATTTCCTCTACAGCAACTAATCTGTGTAGTCAGGGTATCTCTCCTTATATATAATTGTCACTTGGGTTCGTAAGATTCCATGTGCTCCCATTGGCTGTAAAATGCCCTCCTTCAGCCATTGGCCCATCAGTCGCCACTCAAGAGTACTCGCATGCCATTGGCCAGGTGCTGGGTCTGCTCCTCTTCCCCACCCACTCCCCCTTCAGACAGATTTGCATGTCAGATTTACTGGCAGACAGCTCTCTCTCCTGAGGAAGACAGTTCTCTTGACTCCTGTGAGGGACTGTCCCTTCAGTGGCTGTTGATAGGCAGCCAAGCTTGGTTCTGTGAGTAAAAAAAAAAAAAAAAGAACTTTCAGCATAACCCCCTCCCCCGCCCATAATCCCCTCCCCAATGGCCACTTTCCTGTCAGAATAAATGGAAAAAGGCTCTCTCTTCTGCTTAGCTTCAGCATGGCTGGCTGGCTAACAAGGTGGGCCAGCGACCATCAAACCATTTTCTTCAGCTCCCCACTGTGGGGCTGACTTTCCCCTAGGGTTGCCAATCTCCAGGTGGGACCTGGAGATCTCCCACTGTTACAATTGACCTCCAGATGACAGAGGTCAGTTCCTCAGGAGAAAATGATTGCTTTGGAGGGTAGACTCTATGGCATTATACCCTGCTGAGTCCTTCCACACATACCCCAAATGCTGCCCTCCACAGGATCCACCCCCCCAAATCTCCAGGTATTTCCCTAATCAGAGTTGGCACCTATACTTTCTCCTCTGTCAGGAAAAGGCTCTTTCCACACCTATGTTGGCCTTTGGGAGAAAACTCATTGGGCCCAGTCTTGATCAGGTTGCCAACTCCAGGTGGGCGATTCCTGGAGATTTGAGGGATGGAGCCTGGAGAGGGTGAGGTTTGAGGAGGGGTGGCACCTCAGACAGGTATGATGTCATGGACTCCACCCTCCAATCCAGCCATTCCCTGATGGGGAACCATTGTTGCCAATCTCCAGGTGGGGGCTGGAGATCACTCAAAATTACTACTGCTCTCTAGGAGGGAGGGGAGAGGAGATGGAAAACTAAAGGTAGGTTGATGGTTGGCTGGGAGGGAGATAGGGTTGTCAACTCCAGGTTGTGAAATTCCTGGAGATCTGAGGGGTCGAACCTGGAGAGGGTGAGTGTTAAGGAGGGGTGGGACCTCAGACAGGTACAATGCCATAGACTCCACCCTCCAAACCAGCCACTCCCTCCTGGGGAACCACTGTTACCAATCTCCAGGTGAGGGCTGGAGATCACTCAAAATTACTACTGCTCTTCAGGTAGCAAAGATCAGTTCCTCTGGAGGAAATGGTGGACTCTGTCATTATACCCTGCTGAGATTGCCACAGCAAATTGTCACTGAATGCCCAAAGCTGGGGCACTCTCCCAGAGCCTCTTTCTAGAGCTCGTTGTATTTATTTCCACAATGGGCCTTATTCCTAGTCAGTTATAATTATGAGAAAACTCCAGGTCCCACCCATTGGCTACTGCTGCATGTGCTCAGTCATGGCACCATCCAGGGCTTAGACTGGCCCTTTTGCACTGATAGAAGTGAGTCCTCCCACCACCTGATCCCAATAAATTAAGGGTAAAATCAATGGGCAGGACTTATCTTGAGCAATTTGAGAATATGATAGCCTTCTTCAAACCTAATTTATTTAAGTAGGTAAATAAGCAGACAACACTAATCTGAAGAATGAAATGTTTTCCAAATATCTGCTGGAGCCCAGGCAAATTAATCTGGGTCCCCTGAATTATTTCCAGACTTTAGTGTGAAGTCGAATCAACAACATTCTCCATGGTTGTTCTAAATGGTAGTTATGCAGATTAACAAAGACATTTGATGCAATGTATTTTGAACTCTCAGAAATATTAATGCCAAGTATTATGGTACTGTTCAACTGTGAAGGTGCAATTTTCCCTGTATAATTGCTTTTAACCATCTTGATAGATCAAATTGTCTTTTTAAAAAAAAAAAAAATAATAACTCCATTATACATCAGTCTAGGCCTTGTGTATGCCTCTCAGTGTTAACAGAAGCAGTCACAAAGAACTCCTGTGAAACTCCTGTCTTCTGTCAGTATTTCATATTTGATCCCCTCCCCCAACAATGCTCTGAGATCCATCTATTCTCCAAAAGTCAGAATTGCAGGAGTCAACCTATTTCATTTAGCACAGATTTAATCTGAGAAATTCTGTCAGTTCTGGAGACATCTCACCCCAAGAGGGATGGTTGTCTCCTAGAGAGGGAACCTAAGATGTAATTTTCAGCTCAGTCTATTGTAAGGTTCATGGGCCACATAAGTGACTGTTTCCATTTATTCTTTTGACAGGACCAGAGGGGGATTTTCCCCCCCTCTATTTTATGTATTCACATAGGTGAATGTTGCTGAGAAGTCTTTTTCAAGAAACATTTTTGGGTTGGGGCTAAGCCCTCAGAGAAAGAAGAAAGTGTGCAATGAGGGGGGGAAAACAACACTTGAAAAATATACCACTTAACCATCAAGTGGCTGCAGTTATGGCATGAAACCAAGCTGATATGTCATCTCCAAGATGCTTTTATTTTCTCCCGCTGTCAGGTGAGAAGAGGGCAGCTGGAGGCAGCTGGGTTAATTTAGATGTGAAAACCAAGAAGAACAAGAGGGGAGCGAGGCAGAGAAGACCACAGCTGAGAAGAAAAGCGACCTACGCCGTGGGAAAGAAGCAGACAACGCTCTGGAGTGTGGGGATCTCTTTGAAAACTTTGCATTCAGGCTCTGCAAAGCAATGAAAGGATTTGCCAGGGAGATTACGGGTCTGTCTACAACACAGGCTGCCACAGTGCAGACCTGAGTGTTGATGGTTGACAGGGTCTAGCTCCCTTTCTGTCTGTCTGGCTTCTTTTGAAGCCATAAAAGACTGAAAGTGTAACAATGGCAGGCTTTAGAATGGCCAGTCTGTCAAAATTTAACTGGTTGCTACTAAAAAAAACAAAAAAACAACCAAACGACCGTGTTCCATCAGGCAAGTAGGGGGACTTAAGATCATGGCCTGAAATATCTTCTTCCCAATTTTCTTTACTTTTAAATCTTTTATATCCAGCTGGGTAAATCATTTGAAAGCTTGCACCCTGGTTTTTATTTTGGATATAAGATTATGGATGTGCACAAACTGCATTTTTGTGGTTCAATTCATGGCTGAACCATGAATCGAACAGCGAAACTACATGAACAGATATGCCAGTGTGTGAACTGAACCTGTTCGTGTAGGTTCATGAGCCATTTCCCTGTTACCCAGGGGGAAGACAAGTGTGAAGGTAACACTGATGGGGCAGGGGACCACAAGGGGGGAGCCAATGCAGTAGGTAGACTCAGTGTTTTTTTGGGGGGAGGTAGGGTTAGGGGATATGCCCATTGGACATACTGGCATGCAGGAATGACAAATTACTCCCATGGTTTCCATTGCAATACATCAAAACTACATCACAGCACATGGAAGTAATGATGACTGCAGAATGGATTTGGAATGACAGTCTCTGGGCACTAATTGCTCTGGAACTGGAATGACAGAGCCCCGAGTGGAAAGATGGTCATTCCAGTCCAAGACCACCTCTGCTCCATCAGGGATGGAAGGGGGATCTGATGGTGGTGCTGCATGCTACCATATCTGAACTCAGCCCCATGGCCTCCTTTCCTGCTCCACCTCTGGCAGGGGTGATACAAGAATGCCCTAGGCAATGGATAGCTTGAACCCTTTCCCCACTATCAGGTGACCAAATCTGCTGACAAGAATTGGTCCCTTTAATTGAGTGTGTGTGTGTGTGGGGGGTGCTCCTGAAAACAAGTGGGACTCCTGTGGCCCACCCCTCTCCACCCCCTGCCTGAGACTGGACTCCACCCCCTTGCCACATGGCCCCTGATTGGTTCTGTTCTGGCAGCCCTGTCTGTCACAGTGCCACCACCTGCACACAATCTCTGCATGGACTGCACTACCCCAGTTATGATCAGAAAACACTATAAACCTACCAACTCTGTCTGTTGACTGCTGAGTAACTTATGCCCATAGGGAATAGACTAGCACCACCATAGTCATGCAGCAGCCAGCCACCATGGCACAGGTGTGGCACAGGATTGCTCTGCCTGTCTGGCAACTAGTAGGAGAGTTGGGAGGTAGGGACATGGTGGTGGCAAGCATGATATCATTTCTGGGGGAAAACCCAAAAGTGCCAGTAGAAGCTCTATGGTAAAACCTGGGAGTTTCTGATAATGCCTAGAGCTACAGCCATTGCTTCTGGGGTTTCCCTGAAAGTGTCATCATAATGCCAGTGAGTGTTTGTTTGTTTTTTTAATTCTCTGACAACCACTTGGAACAGCAGCAGGCCCCAGGAGCTTGAGGCAAGGAATCTCCCTTCCTGAATGGGGAACTTGGCAGGCCTGGGAGTGGTAACTGGCATCAGGTGACACTAGGGCTTAATCATAAAGTTTTGGATGAATGCTAGAAAATTGCCCATAAGTTATGGTATCACTTCTGGGTCATGCCACCAGTGATGTCACCATACCTCTGGCAGATTATGAGAGGGATGAGCCACTGTTCTTGCTCTTGTGGCCCTTTCTTATATGCCCAAGGTAATACCAGTTGCCATTTTGGGGTCAAGAATGAATTTTCCTCCAGGCCAGATTGGCCCAGGGATCCTGGAAGTTTTTTTCCTTCCTCTGGGCAGTGGTCACTGGGGGAATGGGGGTGGGGAAGGGCTGTGAATTTCCTGCACTGTAGAGAGGGTTGGACTAGCTCTATGCTTCTATGATGTTGCTGGTGAGGGCCCTCCCCGGGTCTCCTATTGGTTGTCAGACTCAGGCTCACCTTCCAACTAGGACCCTTTGAAGCTGATGAACAAAAAATGGAAGACTGACAAAAGGAAATACTATACACAACTGGTAAATAAAATGCCACCCCACCAGTACCATTTCAAGGAGGAAGAAACTGCATGGAGGGAGGTGAGATCCCCTTCTCCTCCCCACATGCAGTAACCCTGTCCAGTACTGGGCCCCTGCAGTGCGGTCTAGAGGAGTTTCCAGCTGGGAACTCACTTTTTAAAATGGCAAACCTGGGGCGAACTTGAGGCTGCCATGTCTAGATGAGCTCATCACCTAACCTATTTCCAAGGATTATTGTTGAGAGAATAAAATGGAGGATGGGGAAACAATGTAAGCTACTTTGGATATCCATTCAAGAGAAAAGTCAGGGACAAGTGAAAAAGAAAAGAAAAAACAAACAAACACATAAACACAAACACAGATATTCCAAAAGAATTTGAAGCATGCATTTTTTTTTAAAAAAAGAAGATGGGTGTTTTGTAGAAGGCACAGGCAGGCAAGCCAGACACATTCAGTTGTTCCCACAAAGTCCAGAGTTCACTCCCAGAAGTCCACAAGCCAAAAATGCACAAGCCAGAGGGTCATTACTGGAAGGGGTGAAGTAGAGGGCATAGCCAGGAAGTCCAAGGGTCATCCACAAGCCAGAGAGTCACAAAGTCAAAGTCCCAAGCCAGTCCAAGGTCACAGAAAGAAAGGAGTTGTGAGCACAGAATCCAGAAGAACATCTAATCACTCCCACAACATCCAGGCTCCTGGACCTGGGTTTTATAGACACTTCCTAACAAGCTTTTGTTAGCAGCCAGCTGCTTGGGAGTACTGCTGCAACTACTCCAGGCTGTTATCAGCAAGCAGCTGGCGACAGGCGAGGATATATGCACTCTGCCTCCTTGTTGGCAGTTCCCTTCTAAGCTTCTGTCTCCGGCACTTGAAGAGTGGAGATGAGCCCGGTGGACTGGTCTTAATCACTTGAGTCTCACCTGCTGCATCAGAGCTGGGTGGTGGCTCTGGATCAGCAGTGGTGAGTCCTGGTCAGCCTGCAGCTCCTCAGCCTGTTTGCTGGCTTCTGCTGGCTCAGAGCAAGCCATGCATGGCTCCCCTCCTCCTGAGGGGTCCTCCTCCCCTGAGGACTTCAGGCTGAGCTCAGGCTGACCCACGACAATAGGACCCAACTGCACTTGCAGTTCTTCAAGATTAAGTTGTCTAGGATATCCTTTTGTTTAGGACATATTTAGAGCATTTGCACAGAAGATATTAATATTTGGATTCTTTTTCCATGCATCCCTTCCCCCCACCCAAGCTAGCCAGACATTGTCCTCCCCATTCATTTCCTCCTTATTTGGAGGCCAGAGGTCAACACTCTTAACAGAAATGGCATTTGCACTGGCCTCCCTTACAGCAGTTCAAATGGTAAATACCTCATTAAATCTGGCCATATCCAAGAATGACTACTGCCACAAATCTCTTTGATGTTAAAGGCCACCTCGTTAACATGGCCTTAAGATTCTGCTTGGAACTTTTAAGCAGCCCATCAATTTACAGCTAATAGGGAGTTTGATAAATGCCTTTTAGCCCTAACTTGCCATTATAACTGTCGTTGTCATTGACGGACACTGTACAGCAAAGCAAATCTAATGGATTTTTCAGAACCCTGACATCTTCTTTGGAGCAACTCATACGATCCTGCTGAGTGAATGAAAAAAGTACTCGTAAGTACACTTACGCTGTGGCGCCCTGTTGTATGGGCAAGAGGGAGAAGAATAGGATCACTTTACTTGGTTGAATGCAGGCTTTAAAGACAGGGCCCCATTTTCAGGGATGTTTCAGGTGGCTAGCTGCAGTAGAAGAGCAAGGTTCAAGTCCAGTAGAACCTTACAGACCAACAAGATTTCCATGGTATAAACTTTGAAGAGTCAGAGCTTCCTTCGTCAAGTATCTGGTGGGAGTCCTAATTGAAAATTTCTACTGAGGCAAACCAATGACATTTGAACATGAAACTAATCATGTCAAGGAGCTGCACAGGCTGACCCTGTGAGTTCCCAGGGCAAGAGCACACAAGTAACCAGGCTGATGTTATTTTTGAAAAAAAATTGCATAATTTATTGAAAGAGTAGACAAGTTATCAAGATTAAAGCCAACAGATTATCAAAAGACAGCACACAAAACAACAAAGCTAGCTTTCAACTACCTAACATTTCCAAAAGGTTTGTCAGGTGGTGCAAAACTTACATCCAAAGCAGGTCTCAAATTAGCGTAGACTACAGTTTAAGCAATTTGCCAAGCATAGATCCTGATCTTTACTCATGAAGTCTCAGAGTGGAACCCTTGCCCTTCAACTCGGATGATGGTGACATCCAATCCTAGCACGCCTTTAGGAGAATTCTCCAGAATCTTACATTATTGCTCCTGATCTCCCCCCCTCCCAATTCTAGGGCCAAGTTCAGACTGGCAGTTTGGCCCAATATAGGCACGTTTCACAAATGGATTAAAGGGGCCAGTTCACAGAGGAACAGCTGTCAGGCATTCCCCAGCTGTACTCAGCCTGTCTTGTAATGCTTCCCACCCGAGTTTAAAAAGTACCAGGGGAAAGTGGTAGCGAACTCTGGAGAGCACGTTGATCTCACTTCCCAGACATGTGCATGCTAAATGCTAAAAGCCGGGAACAACCCATGTTGATAATGTGCGCTGGCTGTTCCCACAGGGATGCCACAGAGCAAAGAAAAAGCTGCTTACAGCTGTGCCTCTGCCAGGGGCGGGCCAACAGTGTAAATGCTCCCTTGCACCTCCTCCCCAGTATGCTCCCGCATCAGTCGGTGCAGTGTGATTGGGAATACCTGGAATACATTGTTCCGGGTCTTTTTGCCATGACTCCCTCACACTTCATACTGCCAGTCTGACCTCAGCCTAGGAATGTGTTTTCATGAGAAGCTAATTCCAGGTGGACAGCCATGTTGTTCTGAAGCAGCAGAACAAATTCCTCTGACATGTTGTCAAAGGCTTTCACGGCTGGAGTTCATTAATTGCTGTAGATTTTCTGGATTGTGTGGCCATGGTCTTGGCATTGCAGGACCTGACGTTTCACCAGTAGCTGTGACAGTCACAGCTACTGGTGAAATGTCAGGTCCTACAGTGCCAAGACCATGGCCATGCAACTCAGAAAATCTACAGCAACTAAATTCCTCTGACCTTGGACTGATAAGGTGCCAAGAAGGCCAAAGCCCTTAATTAACAACACCCGCAAGAAAGAGCCAAGTTTATGCATTAACCCTTGGGGGGAGGGGCAAGAATGATGCTTTGCCTCACAAATCACTACACATATATTTCTAAGGAAGTTATTACTTAATAGTAAGAGAAAAATGGAACATGGTACAATTGTTCAAGATGGGAGCCGGAGAAGTTTTTATACAAGATCCCCTGATGAGGCATTTAGCGAAACACGTAGGGATCTAGAAAATCTAATAAAACTCTCAACCTTGCACCTTGTTCTTTTTTTCCCCTCTCATACTGGTGTAGCCTTACCTTCTTCTTTAATAATAAGAGGCAGAACCCAACAAAATTTATGACTGTGGTTATCAAACTTTGCTATGGAATTTCAGAGAAATCTTCAAATCATTTTCCTATTACCTAGCACATTGCTAATTCAGTACTGAGTGATCAAACATAAGCCAAAAGCCATTCAACGTAATTGAAACCCTTGATGTGGGACCAGGTGTACAAAGATGTTCAGACTAATTATTTAATCATAAAACAATAACTAGTGCTGCCAAACCTCTTGCTGAATTTTCAAATGTTTATTAATTGAGGCACCTGCACAATCCTGCAACAATTTCCTTTAAAATACTTGCAAGGCTATGCATGGCATGTAAATTAACAATGGATGAGATTATGTCTTCTAAACACTCAGGTGCTTGAAATGATTAGGAGAACATTCTTATTTTAACTGTTGTATCGATTTCCCCCTTTAGAGTTGACCACTATTATAATTATTCAAATTCATAGCAATATGCCAGGGTATTGGAGTTTAGTTAAACTTCCAGCCCTCTATTTTGCTCAACGTGTTTTATGTTTACACAAAAGGGACTCAGTTATGCAAAATAGACAAAACTATCTTTTTTTTAAAAAAAGTGTGGGATTAGGGTGATTTATTCTTTGTTTTAAAAACCAATATCCCCACAGTGCAGGAATTCTCTGAAGATGGCTTATAATTAAAGATTTTCAAACAACAGTTTGTTACACAAGTAGACAGACAGACAGATACATACACACACACAAATGAACAAACATAAGCAAAAAATTCTTGTATGTGACTGAAAACATCAGTTTATAGAAGTTTCCACTAGGCAGGCACATTTTTCTTGCTTCCCCCTCCTGCTGTGAGCCAAATTGCCTGCCAAAATACTCCACCTCTGGGAACAGCATGAAAGGGAATTCTGAGCTCTGCCTCCAACAGTGGAAATTTACATGGTTGGGCCAAATGTACACATCCTAAGGAATGGCATTTCCAAGGCTCAGTGCCACCACTGAGATCACCCTGACATGATGGCTTGCTCACTGAAGCTCTGAAGGTGGTAGAACATAGAGCTGAATCTCTCTAACTGACCAAAAAAGTGTGAGGAGGTAAGGGTGTGGAAAAATGAAAATCCTGGCCCAAAAAATGTACACAAAAATGGCTTTCAGGCCATTACAGCAGTTTTCCAGAATGGTATTAGGAATCTAGGATTCTTAATGAAAATGAACCTACCCTCACTTGAAAAATCCATGTTTTTTTTTTAGTTCAGATGCTTACCAAGTCAGTAACAGCATATATATGCACTCATCATGTTATTCTTTGATTCCACTTGTTTTCCTGAGCAATGTCAAGCATCCTTGGAGATGACTTGGAGAAGACGTTCACAACCACCACACTGAAGAATGTCAAAAGTAGGGTTTTTTCATTGTAAATGTAAGACCTTTTTACTATTGTTGTCACTAATTCATTGCTACAGTACAAGAAGAAAATGAATGTAGGAAGATTTTATTTTTAATGCCCAACAAGCCATTGCTGTCCATAATTTTCCCACTATAGCTGCAGAGAAACTTGTTCACTTCGGGTCCAGTAGAACAGACCTCCTTTGTTGCATGTGCTTGAAATTCAGGGAGTCTTGGAAGGAAAGGGTGGACTGTGTTCTGTGCAATTTTGGTGGTATGCTCAATTACTATTATCCTAGACATCTAGAACTGGCTGTTAATTGAAAAGAGAGCTGTCTGCAATGTGCATGCATGGAAATTTGCCTATCTCAGGGCTGGATAAAATGAAGCTCCTTTGTTGCATATGCTTAAAATTTAGGGAGTTTTGAGAGAAGAGGGATGACTGTGATCAGAGCAAATTTGGTGGTGTTTTCAATGACTGAAGCCCCAAACCCTCAAATGGGCTCTCCATTAAAAAAATGTTCCCAAAAATCTAGAACCCCAAAACTCCATACAGATTTATAACCCAGGAAGTGGACCTTGAGGTGTCCTGCACCATATTTTAAAGGTGAAAAACAACATTTTAAACTGGGTTCAGAAATGAATTGGAAACAAGTGAAGTTAGCTTAAAACTGGTATATCTTTATAATAAAGAGTCCTTCTCTCCACAGATAGCTAGGGCTTTTCAGTGTTAAATTTCTCTTCCTTGCCATTTCAACCCTCAAATCTTCATTTAAAATTGACTTCTACTTTGTGAAAATCGAACACACGATTCTTTACTTTTCTGCTATTTTCTTTTTGCTTGCACCAATTATTATTACATTGACCAATGATACATGGGTATCAATAAGTCAACATTACAGTCAATATATATTGTGTATGTTGCATGTTAATGACACACATTTCACATATACACTGCATATAAGAATCTTGCAACATGCATATACAATATAAATAAATCTACAAAACCAAGATCAAAAAGCTAAAGAACCCAATCTATTGACAGTCCTTTAAAAAAAAGCATTAAAAAGTGGAGGAAAGTATGATAAATATACTTTGAATATGCCCTTTGAATATACTTTTATATGTTCAGGAAAGGTCATTCATGGATTTACCAAGAAGAATATTTGATGGACGTTGAATCATTTCTGGACTTCATCTTTCCTGGGAAATCCAACAGATCTAGTAACTGCAGAGTTGCAACTGAACATTCCCCCAGAAAAAAAAAAATCTCAAACTCAAACTCAAAATCGATAAAACTTTGAGAAGAAGACCAGTGAAATCTTATCACCAGATCATCTCAAGAATATTAAAAGTGGATTTGGGGATATTCCTCAAATGAAACCTCTGAAGAATTTCAAGAAATACCATCATGAATTTTGATAAGATTATCAAATTTCTAAAGGGAACATTTTTACAAACTGCTTGGTCGTATCAAGCAGACCACCTCTCAGTAGGCAGGGTATAGATAAAGAGAAGGATGTAAATTACTTCCTCCTGCATTCTGCATCTGTGATTTATGTTTCATTTTCAAGCCCTTGGGATGAACTGAACTTGAAGTGTAAATAATAAATACACAAGCATACTTGGATCCATTAATCTTACCACAAATAAGATGTTTTAGGAATGCCTTTATCATCTTGGTTGCATATGCAGATCATGTTTAACATCTTTCATGGCTATTTTGTCAACCTGTAATATTTCACTAAAAGCTGGAGTGACATAGACATGTACCACAACAGCACAGGAGGCAATGAATGTTATCACCTGAACCAAAAAATAGGTGCTGAGTACTGAGAAAGAGTTAAGACCTGTCCTAACTCTTTCATGAGTTAGGTTTAGAGGGTTAAGAGGCTGGAAGCTGTGAATGAGGAAGGAAGGGAAGTTTGACAGGAATGTGAAATAAAGATCTTTGGAGATATCAGAGCTTTGCTTAGTTCTCCCGGCTGGGGAAATGATATGTTACAGTATGGCAGCAGGGTTTGCTGGGTCTTGGGGGGAGGGGCAGACGAGTGCTATATTTTATTTGTGATAGACATGAGAGGGTGTGTTTTCCTTAAGCACCTACTGTTTCAGTGCAATCTGGGGACGGGTGTTTGGGGGAGACAACTTGGTCCTCTCCAACATGGGTTTGTTGCTGTTGCCATGAAGTCATAGCTGACTTAAGGCTAGGGATGGGCACGAACCAGAAAAATGTGGTTCGGTTTGTGGTTTGTGGCTAAACCGCAAACCAAACCATGAGGCTTCTTCATGAACCTAACTGGTTTGTGTGGTTCGTGGCCCTGCAAACCCCATTGAAAGGGACCTTGTGCCCCACCACTCAGCTGTTACAGGCTTTCCTGTGCTTTAATGGGACTGCAGAAGACAGACTGAAAAACAGCTGAGTGGCTGGGAGGTGCTCCCCGCCATGCAGCTCTTTCAGGCTGCCTTCTGCAGTCCCTTTAAATGGTGCCCCTCCCCACCACTCAGCTGTTTCAGGCTTTCTTGTGCAGTCCCTTTAAAGCTTCATTGTGGCATTGTCCTGAAAGGAGGCATGCAGTAAAGTTGGTCACTTGCAGAAGTTTGAAATGCCAGTCGGATGGCACTTGATTACCCCTGTGCCTGCCATTGTTAAATAACCAGTGTCAGAGGTCATTTGTTTATTTGAAAGAACTGAATAGTTCCCCTCCCCCTTTGGTCCTGGGCTTCTAATTAGGAAGCATCACAATAGGTTATAACAGGAAAGAAGGGGAGAATTAAATGCTTCTAATTTTCTGTGCTTCTTGGGTCTAGCTTTAGTGCTTATTCCAATATAAAAGGGGGAGGGGAAGATGTACTTCTCCTAGCCCAAGTCACAGTTCATCTTAAAAGCACAGAAACAGCAGTCTGGATGAGGCAGAAGCGCAATGCAATTGAGCAGCATGAGCTGAATAAATGGGCAGCATTAACTGTACCATTCCAGCAGTCTCTACAGTGGCCGTAATGTGTTAACAGAATGTGCAAAAGTAAATGAAATGGCACAGTGATTACGCTGATTACAGCACTTCCAAATATGTTAGGATCCACGCTTGCTTCGGCGGGGCTGTAATTATGTTTCAAAAAATGGCCACACACTGAGCCGCCTCACTCTTATGGCATCCCTCCTGCTAATTTATTCCTACTAACACAGGGCCCAATCTCATACTTGGCTGAGCATCATCTTCCATTTCCTCTTGGCATCAGAAGGCTCAGGAGCATTGGTTCCTAGGTTTTGGGTCCTTTGAGTCACTTTAGACCAGTGAATCTGGAATCCATGACTGCCCAACCAGTATGGAGCATTATCATTAAAGGCCACTCAAGCCACAAGTAGATACTCAGGATATCAAAACAACACTCCAGATAAGGCTAGTTTATATAGGGACAAAAGACTGCGAGGGAGGGGAATTACCTGCCCCCTTTGATCCCCATTCCCTACCCCTTTGCTCCATTTTTCCTCCCTCTCAGCTCTGCTTCTCCCAATATTTGCACCTGATCCCAATATTTGCACCTGATCCCAATATTTGCCAGCCCTTCTCCTTTCTCCTCTGCTACCAACAGTGAACACACATCTTGCATGGACATGTATACTTCTATTTGTAATAAAGAGCCAAAACCTATTAACTTCAAACATTAGCCTGGATTGACATTAAGCACTGTACCTAGAGAAATGTGATTTTAAATCCAACACAATACATGTGTTGAAAGTTAGAATTACTTGACACAAAAATACAAAGAAAAAGTGGGCACTGTCCATGCTTTGCACGTGGATTCAGTATAACTTGTATTCACTTACAAACTCACACATTCTCATCCACGGATGTAATCTCATGAATCATAAAAGAAACATTTCTATTTCATTTCTGAAATGACATAAATAACCCGATCTATAGATACATATATAGATATAGGCATATGTATTGCCATCAAACCACAGACAAACTATGGTGGCACCAGAGAGTTTTCAAGACAAGAAAAATTCAGAGGTGTTTTGCCATTGCCCACCTCTGCATCACAACCCTAGACTTTCTGGGTGGTCTCCCATGGACAGCCCTGCTTAGCTTCTGAGATCTGATGAGATCAGGCTAGCCTAGGCTATCCCAGTCGGGGATAATAACCATATCTTAGTAATAGAATTTTGGCCTGAGCCAGGCATCCCTTGTCTGAGGAAAGGTATACCAGTATTTTCCTTTCCCTGTTTGCAGCTTGGTTATATGCAGAAATATTATTACGTTTGAGCACATATGATTAGAGAGGCTATAAAGATCACTGTTACTGACATCTGGATACAGAAGGAGCATCAAGATAAATAAAGTATGAAGCAGTTTAATACCCTTTATCTCCTATGTTAAATAAACCCACACAGCATCCATTAAATTGGTAGGCAATGGCGTGGGAATACAGCTCCTTTAGCATACACTTTTCCCCTACTGAGTCTTTACGTTTTGGGACTAAGAGAAATGGGATGCAGCCTTCTGTGAGATAGCCCTTGGTATTGCTTCAAGGAGAAAATAATACATTATGGAGTGCTCTTTCCTTCTCTAGGGGCAAAAGTACAGCAGCAACACATGAAATGGAAGCTGAAGTTTCCATTTTCTTCATGATAAAAAGTGTTCTTTGATGTGTCTAAAAGTCTTTGTGTACCTCATACATACATTCAGCAACCCCCCTTCCTGTTCTACACAAACAGGGCTGCCATTTCAGATCTTGGTAGAGAAGATAGAAAAGAGGTTCCAGTAAGGTACATTGAGGTATCAGTAAAAAGGATCAAATTTCTTCTTGTGAATATGTTGAAGCCAAAAGACGCAAGAAACTAGAATTTCACAATTTGCTGGCTCCTGGCTGTGGTGTTGTATCAATGCAACACAATCCAATGGCCTACATGCATAATCAAACATAGAAATCACAGAGTGGATATCCCTGTTCATAGTGTACACTTGGTTTTTTAAACAATGTGCATTGAGTGATTATCATGTTACTTTAAAAGCATGTGCAACTGAACATGTAATACAAACCCCACATTTATCCAAGTACTGGTCCTTGGTTTCAATTGCAAAGTGAATGCTTACAAACTGATGTATGCACATACATGTAGGATGTGCTTGCAGCTTACTGTAACATATGAAAAGGTCTGATATCTTTCTAGAATACTATATAGACCACAATATAGTGAAGGAACTTCTTTATTAAACTCTGTTTCTGTTTAAGACTATGCTATCTCCTAAAGTTGATGCCTGGCCTTCAGGATACAAGAAGCTTATAGTTTTATAGAAGGAAATCACATAAAGCAGCAGCTATTCTGAAACCATGTGGGAATGGGTCTGATCAGTGTCTTGATAGGAGCTCACTTTCAACCCTCAGCTGGTTTCCTAGTGGCAAAGATTTGGGGGGGAATCAGTTCCCTTCACTCCTCTGCCCTATGTGGTTCCTGGTCACCCACTGAGTCTTGGAGTCACAGTTTTGGTGGAAATAGCTAGGTTTGCTTCAACAAATGCCATTCTGCTTGTATTAAATAGGATCTACCTCCTGTATATGCTGGTTTGAGCTCTGGGGTAGAAGTGCGGGAAACAAATGTATGAATGAAGACTTGATAAAGAGATCCAAAGAACTGCAACCATTCAACATAATTTCAGGTATGTGACTCTGACTAATAGGCTAGATTCAAAGAATGATGTACGCATGATAGGCTTCAATCGCTCAAATATCACACACCAGTCTTTGAATGTGCATGAATATCTTGTCCTCTGGAGATTTGCCAATAGTGCCTATTAGATATCTGATAGTCCCCTCCCTCACCATTTTTTATACAATAAAGTTTATTGAATTTTTTAGTAAAATTGTTAATAGTACAAACATAGGCTCTGGTCACACTGCAACTGACATGCGCTTTGTTCCCGGTTTATTTAAATTGGGAACATTTTTCTTCGCATTGGGCTGTCTACATGCAGCCAGTTCCTCTTTCCCAGCACCCACTTGCCTGCTGCTGCGCCCTCCTTCCAGGCGATCCTGCCGGCCACGGGGAGACTTGGGCGGCTGCTGCTCCTGCCAACACTTTGGGGGGGGGGTGCTGCTGCCGCTGCCACCACTGCCATTGACCCATGAAAATAGGCTCCGCCGTCTCCGCCATCCTCCTTGCCGGCCCCATCCAGGCTGCCGTAGCCCCCACCTCTCATTCCCGCCTCCAGGGCTGTCTTTGTGCGTTGTTTTTTTTTAAAGCTTCTGGTTTGAGCGCTTGACTAAACATGTGCTTAATAAATCCATTATTAAACTTTAAATGGATTTATTAAGCGCATGTTTGCTCAAGCGCTCAAACCAGAAGCTTTTTAAAAAAACCAAAAAACCAAGAACGTTCAGACGGCCCTAATCGCAATCCTTGCGAGAGAGGGGCTGTCCACATAGGCAAAATTGCGCAATCAAAGTGGAAGTGCCAGGAAAACACTAGTTTTTCCAGGGGTCAGGAAAACCCGGAAGCATTGCGTGAGTAACCCCGCTTTGTGGCGGGAGGCGGATTGGCGTGTGTGAACGTGAAACTGACATGTGCAAGTAAACAGCAGTGAATCCCAATCAAAATGGCAGTGTGACCGGACCCATAGGAGTTTTCAAAGTGTTATAATAATACATAGATATAGTAGCTAATTAATTAGATACTGTGCATTACAGTGTCAACAACAACAGTTGTAGCAAGAAAGCAATAGATATAAGGTACCATCCATAACCGTAACATAGGTTTAACGTGTACGAAGACCAATGCTAGTAGCCATCAGGAATACATTGATAACCATTACCACAACCATAGGTCATCAATTACTCTGGGAATATCCTGTTGGTTGGAGAGGTATTCTAAGACAGGAAACCATGTTGAAACAAAAGTAGTAGGGGCAGGAATCTTATCAAAATGCATTAGATTATCCAAGAGTTTAGCCATGATATACAAACCCCACAGCTTTTTATGCCATGGGTGCCATTGTCGTTTTCCAGTGTGTGGCAATGACAGTTTTGGCTGCAAAAAGCATTGAAGAGACCCTTTCTATGATGGGGAATGAGGTACATCCATTTAAAGACAAGTTTTCTGGCTCCCTCACCAGTTTTGAGGGTCAGGAAAGACATTTAAGATTACTAATTAGTAATCAGTAGCCACCATCCCCTTCATACTGGACATAGTGCTCCTCCAGAAAGACAGATCTGACAGCTAAGAGTTGAGCTATCATGGTATCTCAAGGAACATTGTTACAGGATGGAGTGGAGGATTTTCTTCTAGATATTTCTTGCCACCCTCCTCCACTATCACAGAATGATAATTCCCAGGCTTTTCTAGCGGGCAATCCATGACAGTCAATCTGTTGCGGGTGCAGCATAGACAGATACTGCATGTATGTGAATTCTAGAAGCAGAAGTGCTGTTGTTCTTTAACAGACAAAAAAAAAGTTTCCATCTGCTTCAGACAACACAAAAACTAAGCAGGAGGCTGTACTTTGGTTGACAATGACATTGATCTATGAAGGCAATTGTACTCTGCAGTTAATTACAAGAGAGCAATCAGCAGGTTGCAAGTGCGGGTGGTTCTGGGTCGCTGTCCATGGTCCTGTCTCTAATAGGCATGAAAAGGGTCTAAGAAGAGGAGGACAATGAAGTCACATTGTAATGAAGTTTTTCAAGGCTACAAGGATGAAGGCAGGGGTGAGAAATTCAGAATCATCCCTGTCCTCATTGGCTCAGCCATTTCTGAGGTTAACAGTGCTTATAGTGCAAACCTAAACACCCCTCTACATGCATTGAAGTCAATGAGTTTAAAGGTTCCCTTGCTCAAAAGCCAGTCGAATCCAACTCTAGGGTTGCGGTGCTCATCTCCATTTCAAAGCCGAAGAGCCAGTGCTGTCCAAAGACATTTCTGTGGTCATGTGACCGGCATGAATAAACACCAAGGCGCACGGAATGCTGTTACCTTCCCGCCAAAGTGGTACCTATTTATCTACTTGCAATTTCTTGCTTTCAAACTGCTAGGTTGGCAGGAGCTGGAACTAGAGACGGGAGCTCACCCCATCATGCAGCACTCTCGGGTCTTGAACTGCTGAACTACTGACCTTCCACAGCCTGCAGTTCAGCTTCTTAACCACTTGAGCCACCACAGCTCCTCAATGAGTTTAGACAGGTAAAATTGCTTAGGATTGCACTGCTGGTTACACAAATATACATAAACATTTTGCCTTGGCATATGGGTTCTGCTAGTTATAAGGAAATGGCTGATTTTTCATTTATTTGAGCCCTAGCTAGAAATATGGGAGCCCCATTATCACAACACCTTATCCAGGCCTTTTACTTTTGTCATTATCATCATAGAAAAAAGTTCTTCAGGCTGCAGGTTATGAACCACCTCATCACACACTGCCTCATCTTTAGGAATGTGAGATACAGTGGATTTCTTTCATTTTATTTTCACACACACAAGATTATGTCATTGTTAACCAGAAATCACAGCAGACCCCAATCAGGACCCCCTTTCCCTGGATCCTATAGAGTTTGCTGTGGGTTATGCATGTTGATGAGGAAACAAGAGTCAGGTGTAACAAACACATTTAATTTTATTAAATTGGTAAGTGTGATGTTTGATACCTTCCCACTCTGTATGGTGGATGACACAGTTTACCAGAACTGGGAAGTGCTTTGTGCTTAATGGTTACAAAGTATGGGCTTTAAAAGTCTCAGAAACAGGAAACAGCTGCAATAATTCAAGAATGGGCACCCAAAAGTTTAGAGACTTATCAATTGATTGGACTGATGGTTCTAAGGAATAGAAAAGATACACAACAGACTGAACTGGCATGGAAACCAAAAGTGCAAAAGTTTCCCTTCCCTTCCCTCCAATGAAAGCTCTATGATACATAGATCTTGAGCAGTAAATGATTGTTATTAATCATTTGTTATTCCTATTCAGCCTTTCAAATTTGATTGGTCCAAGCTGAATGGGGGGAGAAAAGAGGGTGAAATCTTCTCATGTCTGTCACATGCACCCAGCAACAAAGTCCCTGTAGCAGAGAGCTAAGTTCTAAACAAGGAAATTTCTGGCTAGAAGATCTTCAGATGGGTCGAAAGGAAGGAAGAAAGGAAGTGAACTGCCGTGTTTGATTATTTCTCTTAGTCATTCTGAATGTTCATTTATTGAATGTATCTGTTAAAAAGGGATTAAAGTTCATAGGCCCCTGAACAGCATATACCAAAATGAGTACAAGCTGCACATTTAATTATTGTATACTCAGAAGCTGATCATCCTAGGTGATCAAATATACAGCTTGGCTGATTCAGAAAGTATTTTAATCGGGTGCAGTTAAATTATAGAGCTAAACATTATTAGATATATTTATTCATGAAAGCTAATTTGATATGTTACAAAATAAGGCAATACATGGTGTAACCTCTTGCAGTCTAATTTTCATGGATGAGCTCTTGCATATTTAATATCCTTGGAGGATATATTTTAACCTACTCTAATTACTGCTTTCCTCTTCTTTTGCATTCAGGAAGATGTAGACATTTAGGGTAAAATAATTTAATAATGTGATTACAGCACATATGAAGTACATCTAGCTTATTAAATGAGAAACTTTATAATGCATACAGCAAATCTGGGTTAAATTCATTTCTATTGTCACCATGCATTTGTTGGAGGCATTTATAGCAGAAGGAGCTGGCACAGCAGAACAGGAGAACTCATCTCAGCCTCAAGTTTTCTCTTAGCCTTAGGAAAACCACTGTTCTGTCAGCCTTATGCCCTGTAACATGGAGATTAAGGGAGCAATCCTAGCAGAACTGCTCAGAGGTAAGCCCCATTTTATCTAGTGAGGACAGCTCACGCCAAGGAAAAAATGGGGGGGGGGGGTTGGATTTCAGCCTAAATTAAGATTACTGTTCTCCTCCAAAAGATAGGCTTCAATGTAAAAGTGTTCATTAACAAAGTGAAGACCATGTCCTGCATAACAAGAAACTTGGATTTCTAACCAGTTATACAAGGTATGTATACATTAGCCATCAAGTCATAGCCAATTTATGGGGAACCCAAGAAGGGGTTTGCAAGGCAAATGAGAAGCAGAGATGGTTTGCCTTCCTCTATAGTCTTCTTTGGTGGTAGTACTGACCCTGCTTAGCTTCTGATATCCAATGAGAATGGGCTATAACACTCTACTCCCCCACTAAAGGTGGCAACATCTCTCAAATGCTATAGTTTATACATGCTGTACTGTCCCGATTCATCCTGCATTAGACTCAGTGTGTGTTCTGCTTTGCTGTTGTTAGATGGGAGCATCTCACACTCACTCCACATACATGGATTACTCCCCTGGATCTTGTTCTACCCTCTTTGTAACCCCCCACCAGCAGTAGGTAAAATGACTCCCAGTGGTTGTACACTTTAGGCATCTGAAGAAGTGAGTTTATCAAAGCTCATGCAAGCGTAGGCTGGAATACTCTGTGATGCCTCAAAATGCTGCCCTTTGGAATTATTAATAGGGAGATATCAATACTGACCCACCTTGAAGGGCTGATGTAATCATTATAGAAATAATGTGTCTGCAGCGCTTTTAGCATGTAGCTACTAATTGCTCAATGTCATAAAAAAGAACAAGACGGTATGAGGAAATTTAATTTGTTTGAAAGGATCCTTCTGTATGGCAATATCATGAACAAGAGAGAACATGCAAGGACTTGAGGATATCACTTCATTTCCCCCTGTCTCCTCTTCCCCATACTATTTCCTCTTTCTGTCCTCCTGGCAGCCCCCATATCCTCCCTCCTTTCCCTGATTCTTTCTCTCCTTCCCACTCACCAAACAACTTTTCTGTTACCAGTCCCCACCCAGTTTTCTACTTTACTTATTATTTATTGATTTCATATATTCCAATGAGGCCTCAACACACTGTACACCATTATCAGCTTACATTATTTTACCCAAATCAGTCTACATGATTTTACCCTCAGAACAATCCTATAAAGTAGATTAGATTGAGAGTATGTAATTGGCTCAAGGTCACCCAGCAAGCTCCCATGGCAGAGTGGGGATTTAAACCTGGATTTCACAGATCCTAGCCTGACATTCTAACCACTATACTGAAGAGACAGCATGCTGTGGTGGATAAGAGTGGTGGACTCTAATCTGGACAGCTGGGTTCGATTCCCCACTCCTCCACATGAAGCCTTCTGGGTGACCTTGGACTAGTCACAGTTCTCTCTAAACTCTCTCAGCCCCATGTACCTCACAAGGTGCAAGTTGTGGGGAGAGGAAGGGAAGGTGATTGTAAGCTGCTTTGAGACACATTAAGGTAGAGAAAAGTGGGTTATAAAATATTTTCTTCTTCTTCTACATCACACTGGTCACATTTTCCTTGGTGTTTCAAATGATCTGGGCTTGTTTCCAAAGTGGAAATGATGTCTTAGGGGTCTTCTATTAATAATAACCTGAAATATTTACAGAGCAGGAACTATGTGTGGATCATCACAACATTCATTTTCTTAACATCTTTTCACAACTGATATGCATGTGCCCTCTGAAAACAACATCTTGATGTAACTGTTCATAGTGTTGTACCAAGATACTTGTATTTGCGTCAGTTTACTTGTGTACAGGAATGCATGTGTACATCAGTGAAACGGCATGTAAAGATTCTTGATACAACTATAAGTACAACAGAAAAACCTAGAAAGTTTTGGCAAGATGCACATGTTCCAGTTTTGGAATTAAGGTTAGACTTTTTCACCGGCAAACTGGAATTCAGAAGGAGTGAAAATTAGTGCAGAAAGACATTTTGGAACAACAAAGGAGAGGTATGGTAAGGAATACATGGATTCAATTCCTCCCTCCCTCCCTCCTTCCTTTGTTAATAAATAATACTTTCACATTCCTTTGCTCTTCCCACCCACTCTTTCCTATTTACTGGGGGGGGGGGAGTATTAATAACTTGGTGGGGTTGTCAAGGGAATTGTTCCCAAGGGAGGATTTTGTTCTTCTTTCTCATTTGTCTGGCCACATATAAAGGCTTTTTGACCCAATTTAGCATAGATAAATGACCCGTGATGTGAAATTCCCCAACAGTTTAATAATGCATTTAACTCAAAGTGACACTCGCTCTCAGCTGCCTTAGAGCAGTTTCTAGGCTATATGTGTCTCTTTGAAATGATGTATGACATGAAGGAAAGCTTCCCTGATAGAACCCCAACTCTCATGGGTGAGTAACAAGAAAATCCTTTTTAGACAACCAGGAGCATAGTCATACTATGCAAGACTTTATTTAATTTTGTATGGATTCTTTCCTCTACTATCATTTACAGTTATGACCATTCATTTAGCCATCATGTAACACATGGGAAGTGCTCTATAAATTATTTTTTCGCTCATTCTGTAATACATTTTAAATGGTTTATTGATTTTCTTCTTTCACAGCACATCAAAAAGCAAAGCCCTTGGCTTACTCCTAGAAATGTTTTCATAATCCTTGTAATAAATTAGCAACAGCAGTATTTCTGGAGATTACCCCTGCAGTAGGACAGAAGGATGTCCCTTTCAATAAAACCTAAAGATGTGGTTCATCCCTTTCCAAGCTGATTCTGTTGTGCTTGCAAGAGAAAAACCAGTAATCAGTTCATTGTGGGAGTAGCGTTAGAATGAATCAGGAAGACATAGAAGTATAACAAGAGTCCTGTTTGGTTCAAACCAGTGCACCATCTAATCCATTTTTCTGTTTCACAAAGTGGCCTACCGGTTGCCTGGTGAACCAACAGACAGAGCATAGAGTCCAAGATCTTCTCTCAGTGTTGCCTCCTAGCTCTGGTATTCAGACAGTTACTGCCTTTGAATATGGAGGCTTCTAGGCTTGAATCCCAACAGGTTAGACTTTTTCACTGGCAAACTTTTTTTGGTTTGTTTTGGCCTACCCCCAATAACAATTATTGTCCCTCCTCCCAAGTTCTGGTGTTGCTTGTTTATGTGATTTTATGGAATTGTTTGATAATGTTAAATGTTGCTTGAATTTTTCAGATTTCAAATGTTTTAATGTTTTTATGTGCACTGCCTTGGGGACTCTGAACAGGTGGAAAGGTGGCATAAAACATTTTACACAAAATAAATAAATAAAATAAAATCATTTCCCAGGCCCTGAAACTCATTGTGTGGGTCTGTGAGCCAATCATTCCCTTTCAGCACAACCAGAAATACCTCTAGTATCTGTGTTGCTGAATAGATTTCCATGTCCTTCAATCCTCCTCCCTGCCAAAAGAGACTCTGTCCATACCCAATATATAGTTTTAGCAGCTGCAAGTCTAGTACAAAAGATCTGATTAAGTAATGTGAAGGCACCAGTCTGTTCATGCAAGCCTAACTGTAGTACAAAGCTTTCTTCAAGATGTTTACCATCTTGTCTTGTCCTGAACATACCAGTTGGATACTGGAGGGCAGGGATATGGGGGGTGCAGGTAACAGTGTGATGTCACTTCTGGGAAAACCTGGATATTTCACCGCATCTCTGTAGGGATTACCAGAAACTCCATGATAAAGGTTCCAGGGATTCCTGGAGCAGACAGACATCATTTCTGGAGTTGCTCCAGAAGTGATGTCACACCTTTGGCCTAATGGCCATTTGTAAAAAACTTATTCCTGCTGCTACTCTGACATATGTCCTGAGGGTGGGAGATCTCCTGCTGCCACTGACGAGCTGGCAAATGCATATAAAGCTACTTTATACTGAGTGAGACCTTTGGTGCATCTAGCTCAGTAGCTGTCTACTTTGACTGGCACCCATCCTTGAGGTCATGAGCCTGAAAATTATCTTTCCCAATACCTGCAACTTAAAGGCTCTAGAGATTGAATTCTGAACCTTCTGCATGGAAACCATGTGCTTTTCTACTATGCTATAGCTCAGGAAATAAGGAGACCTGGGGTAGCAGAAAAACACAGCATCAAAACTTGTTCTACTGCCAGTGCCTATACATTTTTTCTTCTTTGTTGCAAGTAGTATAGATATATGTTGTTGAAGGCTTTCATGGCCAGAGTTCATTAGTTGCTGTAGATTTTCCGGGTTGTGTGGCCGTGGTCTTGGCATTGTAGGACCTGACATTTTGCCAGTAACTGTGACTGGCATCCTCAGGGGATGTTCCGGGTTTTCCCAGTCACACTGTGCCGACTGATGTGGGAGCATACCAGGGAGGAGGCATGAGGGAGCATTCACACTGTTGGCCCAAAGGTGCGGCTGTAAGGCACGGCTTTCTGTTTCACTAATCTGGAGACATGCACTTATGCACATGAGCACACAATCAAAATTGCGGATTTTAGCATTCACACTGTGTTGGTGCGGGATATACGTGGGATAGACATGCTTTCCGGGGTTTGATACCACTTTTAACAGGTATCTTTTAAACTCAGGAATGAAGCGTTACAAGACGGGTTGAGTATGGCTGGGGAAAGCTGGACAGATGTGCCTGTGTGAACGGCCCCTTTAATCTGCTTGTGAAACGTTGCTGAAACATGTCTCTCTCAGGGCAAACTGCCAGTTTGAACTCAGCCTGGGTTGGATCCAACCAGATTTTTTAAAATCCAGTTCCCCTCCTAGTACAGCCTAGTACATGCATTTTGTCTATGATCCTCAGTGTAGCTTTTTGGGGTGGTCAAAAGTGACTCTTCCTTCCTCTTTCACCAGCAGAAAAGCTGGTTGGATCCAGATCATTGACTTTAACAAGCTTTAGGTTTGTGCTGTTAATTATTTTGAAACAATCTTAAAGTTCCCCCGAAAGTTTTGGTGTTTAGACTTTGGAGCCTGACACTTTAGGATCTAAATTCTAGCAAAGTCTGGAGGAAACTCCTCCCTTCTCCAACAATTTTCTAAAGTGCAGATTGATTTGATTTCTGCTTCTTCAACAGTCACTGCTAATGAATAATTATTTAACATTCAGATAGTTTTATGTAGTGTGATTAAGGCTGATGTAGGATTTCTATTTGCATGATTGGAAAAAATATAATAACTTCCAAACAGAGAGTTTGGTAACCTTGTATTAATCTACCTGAAAGAACTGAGAAATAAGAACAATCTGTTATTTCATTTGAGAACCTTCAACCACTGTGTTATACTAGCCTTATACATATGGCACAGAATGTATGAATGTAGAGGTGGTGTAGGGGCAAGCACAACTGCCCCACTCTCTCACACTAGCCCCTCTGTCTCCTGTCCACATTTGCCCCAATAAGAGCACCTAAGCTCACAGAAGCTTTATGCATGCACATATTCTCCACCCCCATAATGCTGCTGTTTTAATGTCCCAGTGAGGCCACAGTTTCCATATGTATGAGCCATCAAGTTGCAACCAACTTATGGTGACACCAGCAAAGGGCTTTCAAGGCAAGTGAGAAGCAGGGACAATTTGCCTTTCTCTGCAGAGTATTCCTTGGTGGCTTCACATTATTTGATCAGTGGGAAACTTCCCACCAGCAACTGGCTCTGTTTAGTGATGGGAGGAGAATTAAAAAAAAAAAAAATCATTGCAGGGCCAAAGGTGAGATGGCTGGCAACTCTGGCAACAATGCAAAATTACAAACCAGCTGGGTATAATCAACAGAATTTCAACATTAATCAATAGTAAAAAAAAAATAGTAAGTCAGTGTCAGGTCAGTGCACAAATACAAAAATGAAATTTTTTTGAACTATAAATCCTTATGAACTGATTCAAGTCTAAAATACAACACTTTCGGGAGTCTACAGCATTGAACCACAAAAGGGAGTCTTGACAGTAAGACAAAGGTCAGGGTGAGATCAAAAATGGAGCCACTCATGATAAGTCGTCCTAGAGACAAGCAAGTCATGCTCTGCCAAGAAGCCGAGTACTGGTTGTCAGGTAAGTACAAATTTATCATAAGTTTTTACTGGAACTATTTTGCCTTCGATCCAAAGTATTAGAGATTTTATTCATCACAAACTTATCCCAGATCATTTCATATCAGGTTTCGGAGGTGCAGAAGATTTCCATTTTGCCACTATCATGAGTCTGGCTGATGCAAGAAGAATGGAGGTAAGAGGTTTTTTTGGAGGCATCCCAGGATGATGAGTCCCAGAGATTAAGTAATAATAGTGCAGGTGTAGCAGAGAGCAGTTGCTGTGTGAAACTATTGATTTGAGAGATTATTTCCTGCCAAAATTGTTGAATGACTGAGCACTCCCACCAGCAATGTAGGTATGTTCCAATAGATCCTCATTTTTTCTAACACATAGGGTCATAACGAGGGTTCATTCAATTCAGCTGTTTTGGTGTAAGATACCATCTGTTTATAATTTTGAAGGAGTTCATCCTTGTGTTTCAGTAATTTATAATAGGAGAAAATAGGGTGTGGGTTGTATATGAGATGGACTGATTCAATCAAGGAAGCCACAACCCTCAGTTTGTAAGACTCGAGGAAGGCTGTTAATGATAGGTCATTTTGGAGGTCATTAATGTTGGCAGACTTTAAACATGCAGAGGAATGGAGCACCAACTCTTTAAAGAAAATAACTTGGTGTATTAAAGAAGAAATAAACTCTGCTAGAACAGAGGAGAGGGAGAGAGGCTTAACTAACAGACTAATTACTGTGAGAGACAGGAACAAAGGGGGAAGGGCTCAGTTGGATCAGGAAGTCTCCAAAGAGCCAATCAGGAGACAGGAAGGACATGGTTTGAAATTGTGGGAAGTTCCTAATCTAGCTATGCTAACTAGGAGTCCTTCAGCTGTCCCAAGTATGCTGTTTTTCTTCCTCAAGTATGTGCACTATAGACCTTGTACATTCCAACAATTAATTTATAGGGTCTCCATAGGTCAGAAGTGACTTGACAGCACAACACACACATCACTGAAATGGGAATTTATACATTGTCATCAGCATATCCAACTGCCCCCCCCCATTTTGCATCTCATCAGGCTTTACATTGCCTTTTATTGAGGGATACATTTGCCTCTCTATGGGCTTCTTCCCTCTTTTTCCACCTCCAAACCTGCAGTAAAAGGTAAAGGTTCACTTGCTCGAAAGCCAGTCAAATCCGACTCTAGGGTTGCAGTGCTCATCCCCATTTCAAAGCTGAAGAGTCAGCGCTGTCCAAAGAGGTTTCCGTGGTCATATGGCCGGCATGACTAAACACCAAGGCACATGGAATGCTGTTACCTTCTCACCAAACTCTTTAGCTACTTGCAGCTTCTTGCTTTCGAATGGCTAGGTTGGCAGGAGCTGGAACTAGAGACGGGAGCTCACTCTGTCATGTAGCACTCTCAGGTCTCAAACTGCTGAACTACTGATCTTCCACAGCCTGCAGTTTAGCGTCTTAACCACTTTGCAGTGCATAGCTGCAAAAAGCAAAATGTCAGACATGCAGGCTCAGGACCAGAGCAGAGAGTAGAATCACAAGCCAACAGGATCTACCTCTTTTCACACATTATAGAACTAAGAAAGCCCTAAATGACTGGAAAGTGGAACTGTTGTCCATAGAAATAGATATGGTAACAACCTTCTTTGGTGGGGACATCTGTTAATCACTGGTTGCAAGATGCCTATGTCAGTTAGATTTTGAAAGACTTCCAGACATTGCCAACCAACTTCACTTTTAGCAATCACCGTATGTAAATACATTAAATAATAAAGATGCTTTGATTTGATTAGTTAAGTTCTTGATGCATATCTCTAATGGGGAACCAATTTGTATATGATTTCTAAGACTGTTTAAAGCATGGCAGTCCTGTGTTTGCAAACATGCATATTATACAGACAGACTTACTAGAAGGATGCAGTTGGTATCTGTATTTCAACAACACCAAGTATAGCAAATAAGAGTTGATTGCTGTGTAAGCAGCCACTGGTCTAGAGAACAGGTCTACTGCTTCAGAAAAAAATCAGGAAAATCACCTTTTTTGTGGGGCAGCGTACACTAGTGGTGTAAAGTAAGTTTGTCTGATCTGGGGAAAATACCCAGATTCTAATTATTCCTGCAGGGTCCCCGTGCAAAGCTTGCAAATGACAGATAGGAAAAATAAAAGAACTACAACTGCCTCTTGATAACTGAGTGCGAGTCCTTTCGAAGAATGTTTTCAGTCTCTGATTGTTCTGAATTTATTACAACACTGATTTCCAATGCAAAAGATTATTTTAAACAAGCATGATACTTGTGCCTCCTTCCTGATAGAAAATGAGTGCACTGAAGTGCTTTGGCTTTATTGCAAAGGCTCAAGAGAAGCTATAATGCAACTCACAACTCCTTCCACTTGAACATTTCTGATGGCACATGGAGGGAGGCTGGGAAGTAAGACAAGGGACACAATCTTGCTTTATCCTCCAAATTAGGGTGCAGACACTCCCTGTGGGTAGCAGGAAGTACTTATATTATTATTTTATTATTTATTCATTTACTTCCTTTATACCCTGCCATTCTCTCCAATGGGGACCCAAAGTGGCTGACATCATTCTCCTCTCCTCCATTTTATCCTCATAACAACCCTACGTGGGATAGGTTAGGCTGAAGGTGTGTGACTGGCCCAAGGGTACCCAACAAGCTTCCATGGCATGAGTGGGGATTTGAACCTGGGACTCCCAGATCTTAGTCCAGCACTCTGACCACTACAGCGTGCTGGCGCTCAGTATGGTTGGTGGGTACGTCACCTCACTTCGATCACTGGTTTGCCCAAATGACTATGTTTTAACACTATTTTAAAATTAAAAAATGGTATCATTACATCTTGCAAATAAAGTGTTAGGGCATCTTTTTTTAGAATATGAACGTTTCCAGTTAGAAAATGAGGTGGGTTGTCCTCTGAACTCTAGCCACCTGTCTTACACAGTTCTGCCCATCCAGGATTTCCCCTAATGCTTTCACTCTGATGGTGCTTGAGTTATTTTGGGACAGGGGGAAATCTATGGGGGGGGGGAATGAACACATGAAGTTGCTTTCTACTGAACCACACCATAGGGCTGCCAACCTCAAGGGAGGCCCGGAGATCTTCCAGAATTACAACTGATCCCCATACTACAGAGATCAGTTCCCGCTGGTGGAAATGGCTGCTTTAGAGGGTGGATGCTATGGAATTATAATGGAATTATAACTGAGGTTCCTCCCCTCCCTGAATCCCATATTCCCAGGCTCTCTCAAATCTCTAGGCATTCCCCAACCCAGAGTTGGCAACCCTAGAATTATCTGCTCTCACTGCTTCTTCAGGGTCATCACTTACTATCTGATCTTGGTACACTAAGGATGCCAGGCTTTTAACCTAGGACCTTCTGCATGCAAAGCAGATGATTCCACACGGAACCACAGCTCCTTTTTTAAAAAATGGCCCTTTGTTGTTTCTTTTATTCAGATGTTGCGACCGTCACTTTTTTCAGTTTGCCTTGCTTTTTTTTTTTTGCAATTGTTGATCATTCTTTTATTCCCCCCCCCCACGCCTGTACCAATTTTATATTACACATCATTTGTGTGTAATTGATGCAAAAAATAAATTAAAGGAGTTAATATCAATGGGTGGGAAATTGGAATCAGGAAAAAGAAACTGGTCCGAAAAGAAAGACTCGTGGGTTTTGTTTCTCACAATGGAGAAATGAACTCCAAGAGGGGAAATATTAAAACTGAATGAGGCAGCTTTCTTTCATTATTTACAATCAGATGACCCAACAGTCTTGAACTACAGAAACCACTTTCATACCACCCTCTTTTTTCCACTCTGGCATAACAGCTACTGCAGCCAAAAAAATTGTCACCACTAATATAATACCAGCTAGCAGAGAAGCTGGAGAGGTGAAAAAAGCATTGGAAGCTATCACAGCCTAAATCCAGACTCTCTCAGAGGGGCCAACAGCAGATAGTCAAACAAATATGAGATAAAGTTTCAATCATGCTGGATCCACAAGGGCATATTCTGTTCAAGACAGATTTCAAAATACAGTCTCATACATTCCTCCTTTATTTTTCTACTAAGTCTTATGCTTAGAGTTCCCAACACAGCCTCTGTAAATACTGGGAGTTTGGGAGCTCAGTGCCTGGAGAACATGCAGTTTGAGGAGGATGTGATTTCATTTTGTGATGTCACTCTAGGCTGCCCCCCACCCAGTCTCTATGGTCTTTCTCACCAAGCCATGGGGAAATCTCTAGAAGACCTCTATGTTTTCATATGCTATTGTTTCTCCCCAGTTCCTTGTAGCTGAGAAATCAAGACAGGGAGAATGGTAATTTCCTGCCCCAGGTGGGTAAATGGGAGACCTACTTATACGTTACCTATTAGGCTTCATGCCTTCAAAAAAGACCCTGTATTAGCAAGATGCTTAATATAGGTAAGAGGTAATTTAAGGACACTTTTTTGTTTAAGGACAGTGTTTAGTAGAAATAGGGTGACTGTTTCAAAATGTTCTTATTCATCTCACATAGCTGTTTGGAGATGTTAGCATGCATATAAACACAGGGGCTTGGCAACCAGGTTTGAGATGTTTCTGTTGATTATGAGGATGCCCCTGACTTTCCATTAATTCCTTTAAACCCTTACTTTGAAGTACAGCAGCACTACTGAGAAGGAAGGCTGGCTGTGGCCCTGCTCTCCTGCCATGCAGGCTATACAGTAATGCCCCAGGTCATAGTCAGACAATCCCAGACTTCCCATTAAGGTATTCAGTAACCCAATCTCTGTGAGCAGACAGTGCATTTGCCAAGAGCACAGCCACTGTCCTTAAGAACTGGCAAATAAGCTGAGAGGACTGGAGGAATAGATTTCCCTATTTTACTTTCTCCTCCCTTTCACTGCTGTTTTTTTTTTTTTGCTCTTTCCTTATACAGTGGACCTTCGTGCCCGACCAAGCAAGATTTTGTCCACAGATAATCTTTGTGAGGCTCAGTTTTGTGTAATGATTAGAATCTGGAACGGGCCAGGTCTGACTCCCAGCTCCACCAGGGAAACTTGCTGAGTGACCTTGAGCCAGACACATCCTGTCAGACTAACCTACCTCATAGGGTTTTGTGAAGATAAGATGGATGAGAGAATGCAAGTCACTTCAGGTTCCCATTGGGGAGAAAAGTGGATAGATGTGAAGTAAATGAATAAATAGGACAAGCACTGGATTGGCTCCATTGGTACACTTCCACTAATGGAAAGGGGGAGGGGATTCATCAATGGCCCGCATCACAACTCATGCTGCTCTTGAGGTCCCCCTGTCTGTGAAGAGCAGTGCTTCAGGGGTCATTTCAGGCTGCAATGGATTGAGACAGGTGAGAAAGTCCCATTGTGCTGATGTCCCTTCCATCTACAGATATCACCACCGGAGCCAACCCATTATCCCATCCTAGTTCTCCTCCTAGGCAGGCTTCTCTACAAGAAGCCTTCCCCTCTTTCACAAGTAAAATTTTTCCTTCCTCTGGTTATGCAGAACCTTTAAATATCTCAGCTGTTGTTGCATTTGTTGAGATAATTTAAGGGGGTTTGTAATTGGTAATGGCTTTGAAGTAAGCATGAACAAAGAAAAGTGAGATACAGCAAGTACGGGAATCGGATTTCTATTCTAAAAGCTAATATCTCGCAATTATATAAAGGGAGATAGTATAATTATTTACTACTCTTCCTGGAAACTTTTTGTAAAATTATAACCTAACATTTGTTGCTAATATAGCACTGGGAATTTTTTTAAAAAATGCCTTTTCCCATTTATTTCACCATAAAACACATGCTGTAAAGTATGAGGGGAGTTAGTAGAGACTCTGGCAGACTCTTGAGGCAGTGTGGGTGTCTTAGAGTGACTTACTTTTGCATCAACAGGATCCCTTGTTTAGGGTGCTAGATGGGGTGACCTCTCCAATTTTGGAAGAGTTTCACAATGTGGCCTATCTTTGGTTCCATTCAAAGTCATCTATATGTATTCATTTGGTTCTCTTGTATTAATGAAGAAATTTATAAAGGTAAGCCCTTTGGCATGAACTAGAAAAATGTCCAGATATGTCTATTTCAATATAAACTTCTTTATAAAGATTAACTGTAATCACTGTCTGTTTCTGGGAATTAGCTTTTGTGTCGGAATCATTTCACGTTTTGACTGCAGAATCCCTTTTTTGTGATTTTTGTGCCTCCCTTATGTGACAGCTTCTTTATTTTCATGTCATATTTTTATCTCCTCACACTAAATTTTCAGACAAAATGGATGCTTCTTTCAACATGATTTGTGTATCAATAAATCTGCATTATACCCATAAATGATATATTTTATGTGAAAAAGAGAGCTATATATGCTGCATTTAAAAGCCGTGCAACATATAAACACAATATAAACAAAACTACAAAACCAGCAGCCAAAAGTGGAGGAGTGAAACCATTTACAGAAATATAAATGTGAATACAAATATATAAAAAGAAATGAAATAGAAACCGTTCTGTGGCAGCTTTTATTATTATACTTTCATGAAGTGCTGCTTTGCTCAAGTGTTGCAAATGACCAGTCTTCCGTCAGTATGAATATTTTGTTCCCCTTTTTGCTGGTTGCTAGAAGAGTCTTTTAGGTGGGCGGGCGGGTGGGCGGACGGACAGTCAGACAGAGAGAGAGAGAGAGAGAAAGAGAGAGAGAGAGAGACACACACACAGAGAGAAGGGGGTATAGGAGAGAAGAGAACAGATTTCCATTCTTGATCAGAATGACTTTTGGGGGGTGAGATCCAAGAATTCCTTCTCACTGGAGGTCATTCAACTTCCTGCATTGTGCAGGGGGTTGGACCAGATGACCCTGGAGGTCCCTTCCAAGTCTATGTTTCGATGAATCTGTTCCAATCATGACAGAAAGAAGTTGGGGGGGGGGTGGATTTGTGAATGGCTGTTTAACTCTTCATTCCTTGCTCAGCCTTTCTTGCCAAGGTTGTCAACACCGGCTTGGGAAATCCTTAGAGATCCGGGGGTGGTGCCTGGGAATGGCAAAAGTTCGGAGAGGGGAGGGAGCTCAGAAGGCTGTGATGCTACAGAGTCCACCCTCCAAAGCTGCCATTTCCTCCAGGGGAAGTGCTCCAGCTTGTCTCTTGTAACTGACCAAGTAAGGTGAACTGGTAGAGTGAGTGCAGTGTAGTGGTTAAGAGCAGCAGACTCTCAACTGGAGAACCAGGTTTGATTCCCCACTCTTCTACATGAAGGCTGGTAGGTGACCTTGGGCCAGTCACAGTTCTCTCAGAACTCTCTCAGTCCCATCTACCTCACAAGGTGCCTCTTGTGGGGAGGGGAAGGGAATGCGATTGTAAGCTGCTTTGAGACTCCTTAAGGTAGAGAAAATCATAGTACAAAAAACATCTCCTTCTTCCATGGCCGGACCGTCATAGGCCAAATCTAGGCAGCGGCTTGGGGTGCTGGTCTGCAGGAGGTGCTGGCCTGCCCTCCCCTGTTCATTTCCCGGCGGCTGCCGCCGGCCTAGGACTGCTGCTGCACCTGCCTCCGGCAGAGACGCCTCTGCTGCCCTGGCGCCCTCCCACACCTGCAGCATCCGGCAGAGCTCGTCTGGGGTGCCCTTTCTGGCCCTGTGCTGTGCTCCACCCTCTGTAAAAAACCCTGGAGGCGGCCCTGTGCCTCTCCCCCCCCAGGCAAATCCGTGGAGCGTCTCTGTCAGGTGAGGGCAGGTGCAGAGAAAGGGAAGGGGGGGTGGGAGAGGCGCGCTTTGGGGAGAGGGAAACGGGGATAGAGCGGCAGAAGAGCCCCCCTCCCCTCCCCTGTCTTGCCGAGGGCGCTGGGGGGGGAGAGGAGGTGGGGGCGGCGGCTCTTCCCTGCCTCTTCCCTGGCTTGCCTGCACTCCCGGGGGGGGGGCACAGGCAAGCTGCACTTAGAGAGCTTCTTCTAACCCTCCAGGTTAGAGCCGAGTCCTTCTCTCCCGACCCCTTTAAATCTCTCCCTGTCCTCCTTGTTGTGTGTCCCCCCCCCCCTTCGGGACAAAACTCCCCGGGATGTGCGCAGCTTGAGTGCAGAAGGAAGGCAGGGGGCCCTTTGGAAACCTGCCTTCAGTGCGAGGAGGAGGAATCTGGATTCCCTGCTCTTGGTGGAGCCACCCGGGAAAGCGGCTCTCCCCCTCTGGCTGTGGGAGTCACTCTGGGTTCGCTCCCCGCCGCGCCCCATTTCCCCAGCCCCAAACTGTGGGTGTCGATGCAGAAATATCAAAGCCTGGCCACCGCCTTTTTCTCTTTTTTAAAAAAACAGCTCCCTCTGGGCTTGGCGGGGTGGGGGGGTGGGGGTGGAGAGCGGGGCGGTGGTGATGGCGGGTGCATTTCTACAGCTATGCCTGTTTGCAAAAGGATGGGTGTGTGTGCGCGGGCGTGTGTGACCTGCAATCCCATCCAAATGTTTCCTAGCCAGTTTCTCCCCACCCCCCACCCCCCGCCCAAATCAAAAGTTGTTAATCTGCCTAGTTGAAGGTCGGAGAGGCTGGACTCTCTCCCCACCCCCCAACTCCAGTTGTCACCAATGGCCCCCAAGTCAAACAGAGTCTCCTCTTCGGTCAGATTGGGAAACCCTGCCTGCCTCTGGAGCGCACAACTTTTCGCCCGCTTTCTTTCTTTGGTTGCTTGGGGTGGAGCCTGGTGGAAGGGCTTCTGGCTTGGTCCGATCCTGAGAGGCGAGGCTGTTGCAGAGGAATGGGGAAGGCATGGTGGAACCTGATGGGGGGGGGAGGTCTCGCTGCTGCTCGGCCCGCCTCTTGCCCAGGAGCAGGAGGGGGTTCCTCCTCTCCAGGCCCTGCCTGGAGGTTGGCAACCCTGTAATTGGGCACATGTGGGGGGGCATCTTAAGGTAGCCCTGCCTAGGGCGCGAAAAACCCTAGGGCCGGCCCTGCCTTCTTCTTCTTCTCCTCCTCCTCCTGCTCCGGCTCCTCCTCCTCCTCCTCCTTTTTCTCCTTCTCCTCCTCCTTCTTCTAAATGTGGTCTGGGCATCATCACTTGAAACCTAATGCCATGGTGGCCATAAGGATGACCCCGGGCCTCTCCCGGCACTTATTTTGGTACGCAGGCAATCAGAAATGAGTTAAACCAGCTTAGCTGAGTATGAATCAGAGTAGGTTTTTCTTCTACAGTTAGTTCTGGGCTTTCCTGTTATTACTGTTCAGTTATAACACTGTGGGTAACTTTATGTTGAAGACCAGCTATTTAATGAGACCTAATTTAGTCCATTTTCTGAGTATTGTGTTTTCACTGAGAGCCAGCACAGACGGCTGGACTAGGATCCAGATAAGGCAGGACTGACTCTCCACTGGGCTATGGAAGTGACCTTTGGCCTGTCACTCCTCCTCACTCTAACCTACTTCATAGGGACAAATGGCAGCATGCTGTATATTGTAGTGGATACATTTCTTCACATGCTGAGTTACTTGTAGCCAAAGAGATTACTTTCCCTTTGCCCATTATAGATGTCATTGCTGCTATTCAAATAGAGAGAAGCTGAGTTTCACAACACCAGCTGGTTGGCATTACAAATAAATTTCTCCTCAGGTAAAAAACACAAAATACGTTCTTGCCTCCGGAGTGCACTTCTCTCCAACTAAATCCTCATCAAGCATCTAGAGAATGACAGGAGTGTCATAATGATATCTCTCTGTCAAGTACAGCTAGAGTCATACTCCCCTTTGTACCCTAAGGGAAGGCAGATTGAATGAAACCATTTTAATGTTCCTGAATTGCTCATGAAAATGAAAGCAATCAGAGTCACTATCTTCTTACAGTGCTTGAGCTGGCTTGGAATTTGAAACTGGAATGGGGGGCTTCAAGCCTTGGAACCCAATGAGCCAAATGCTGTCCATCAGCGATATATGGTGGCCAAAGAGGGTCCTGCTAAAACCATCTTTTCCTACAACCTGACTGAGACTGGAAAAAGAGATCCATGTTTGTGTGATAGACAAATAGAAGGCCAACATTCATGACCCTCAGCAGTGGGGGAACATAAAATTCTAGGGGCTCTTGGGGGCCTATGGTGCTGGGGAGATCATGTAATTAGATTTTATAACATGTATGTAAGGAGGAATCCCAGACGAACTCTTTGTGGGGAAGGAACTGTGGTATTATCTACTTATTGTTTAGTTTGTACGTGTTTGTCCTGTCCTCTTTCCAAGAAACTCAGGGCAGTGTATGCAATTTCCCTGCCTCCATTTTATCCTCACAACAACCCTGTGAGGTAGCTGTGAGACAGTGACCAGCCCAAGGCTGCCCAGCAAATTTCAGGGCAAAGCAGAGATTTGAACCTGGGTCTCGCTGATCCTAGTCCAACACCCCAACCACTGCACCACGATGGCTGGCCTTAGGAAATCCTCCATTGACCATCTGCACATTTTGCTTACTTTAAAGACGACCTTGAATTCTGTGGCCTCTGTACTTAATGGGGCTGGAAAACACCTCTGCCTATGACCACTGAGAGGCACCACCATTAGGGATGAGCATGAACCAGGAAAATGTGTTTTGTTTCGTGATTTTTGGTGTGCCTGGCTCATGAACCACGAACCATCATGAACTTTTAGGGGCTAAATGAACTGGTTTGGTTCATGAGGTTCATGATCCCATACAACCCCCCTCCATGGTATGCTGGAGACACCAACCTCACAGGAGATCTCCAGCTGACTCTCCTCTACTTGCCCTCCAAATTTGGTGGGGACTGCATTTACGGAGTCCAAGTTATGACCCCTCCTCAAGAAGGTGTCCCAGGAAAGTGCTTTCTGGGGAAATGATGGTTCGTCATTGACAGATGGTCATTTTGACAGGAGTGTATAGAATGGATCCTGTGCAAACTAGGGACATCAGAGTTGTAAGGGACCTCCCCCAGATGCTCCTCTACATGCCCTCTAAGTCCCAGCTCCCCTCCCTGTTGCTATGAAGTTGGGTAAACATTTAGATTGAGTGGAGACAGTCTATCTGGAAATGAATCCATTCACTAACTGCTACAAACAGCTGGAAAGTTCGTGGGAAGTTTGTGCTGGTTGACCTGTCACGAACTTCAGTTCACAAACCACGAACCAGCCAAAATTAATCTCAAACTTTAATTCATGAGCTGGTCCATGCCCATTCCTAACCAGCATTGCTAGTCTGTCAATGTCAGCACTGTGTACTCTGACTGGTAGTGGCTCACTGGGTCTCAGGCTGATGTCTTTCCCATCATCTGCTATGTTACTCTTGACCAGAGATGACAGGGATTGAAACAAGGGCCTTCTTTATGCCAAACCTGTGCTCTGTCATTGAGCCTATTCCAACATGCTGTTCTCAAGACAAAAATGCATCCTATTTCAAACTGAGCATGAGCGTATTCAGCCATTTTTGTTGTTGTTGCAGGTAACTTTGGAAAGCTGCTGCCAGCCAGAGTAGATAGCCCTTAGCTACATGAATCAAAAATCTTGAAATATAAGGAGGATTTGGGACAGTGTTTTTGTTTGTTTGTTTGTTTTTTTGCAGGTATCACCTGCTATTTGAAGATGAGCTTGTCTGAATTCCAACAACTCATTTTCTCAAGGGAAGGCGGTTTGTTTCACACCCAACCTGTATTTGGGGGAGCTTAAATTTTGGAATGCACAAAAGTGCATCTTTCATTATCAAGGCAGGAACATCTGACACAGGTAACAAAGGCACATCTCCTCTCCTGCTCCTGACTATAATTCCTGTCAAACCTTTCATTAGCTTCCATTAAAGGCGAGCAAAAAAAAAAAATAAGCTGTGTTCCCCATTTCTTATCCCAAGGAGCAGCACTTGCTGTATTAGTCAGATAATCTTAAGAGGAGAACTGAAGGCCTGTGTCAGACACGAGATGAAGGTAAATTTGAAACAAAATCAGCAAATGGATTATGCAGCCTTTACATTATCCAGGTTCCACTTGGGGGCAGGAAGGCGGGGGGAGGAGAGAGAGAACATTACATCCAAGATGAAAGGGATGTCATTATTGTATATCAAGTGGCAGGTAAAGGGGGGGGCTGCAGTTAGTTCCAATGCAGCTGGATTATGTCTTTCAGCACAGCCTTCAGTAAGGCACAGGTCTGCCAACTTCTAGGTGGGGTCTGGAGATCTATCAGAATTGTAACTGATCTCCAGACTACACAGATCAGTTCCCCTGGAGGAAATGGCTGCTTCGTAGGGTGAACTCTATGGTATTATAACCACCTGAGGTAGGGATGCCAGCCCCCAGGTGGGACCTGGGGATCCCCCAGAATTACAGCTCATCTCCTGACTACAGAAATCAGTTTCCCTGGAGAAAATGGATGCTTTGGTTGGTGGACTGCATGGCATTTTACCCCACTGAAGCCCCTGTCCTCCCCAGAATCCATCCCCAAATCTCAAGGAGTTTCCCAGCCTGGATCTGGCAACCCTACCCCCCAGCCCCCCCCCCAAGGGGGCCTGACAACCCTAACTCAAGATCCCTCCAATCCAAAAACATCACCGTTCCCAGGCTCCACCCCTCAAATCTCCAGGAAGTTCCCAACTTGGAGTTGTGAACCCTAGTAAGGCAGGTTGAGTTTGAACTGCAATGGCAGGAAGACTTAAGCATCACTCCTTAGAGACTACAAATCACACAATCTCTTCTGTCTACCACCTCTGCCCAAGATTTAGCTTTTGCTCTGAGGCTGAGGGTACAGAGGAAATAAAGTGAGTTTGGGGAGAAATGTTTTATAATGCCCAATAGTGTGTTTATGTGTTATATTCTTCTGCATGTCCTTGTGAGCCAATTTCAGTCTTCAGACAGCCATCTGTTGGCTATCCCAGTACTTATGTTGGTCCATGTGGCATTGACCAGAGCCCAGTCCTTTTCCATTGTGGCTACTGCTCTGTGGAATGGAGTCCCTGAAGAGGTGAAGGAGTCCCCTCCCTGGAGATTGTTAGATATGAGACTCAGGCAGCAGCTCTTTGAACACTGAAGTCAGCTTTATTTACAGAGGTTAGGACAAGATAAGATGACAGTGAAACTAGGGAGCAACAGGCTCCTTTTTAAACAATCTGGGCTTGCAAAGCCATACCCATATGTACAGTAAGGACCAATCATATTACAGACATAACGACGAATCATATCATTTCCCTCCTGCACATATCTTGTATCCTGATTGGACAACTATGAAAAGTGTCCAAGCAGTTTGTGATGTTTAGGATACCAGGTTTCAATGGGAGCTAGAATAAAGCTCCTTCTATTTATGTATCTCCATACATAACAGAGATCTTTAGGAAAAGCTGCACAGCTTGCCTGTTTGACAGGGAATTTGAGCAGATGTGAATGACAGGCATTTTTTAAGGGGGGGGATATTTCGGATTTGTTATTTTATTTCTGATCTTAAGTGGAAATGTATTCATTTATTATCACAAGCTGTCTCCGAGCATGAGGAAAGAAGAGGTATACATGTTTAATTAATAAACAAACAAACAAACAAATATTGTAGGCACACTGATGTTGAAAATGTGAGTTGAGTTGCTTTGACATGGGGCCAGTTCTCTTTCACTGCAGAATTTCCACACAGAGACTTCCTCCATGTTTTCCACTTGCACCAGCCATTTTTGCCACTCACTATTAAAGTACATTTTTGCTTGCTTTTTTTTCCCCTAGGGATATCACTCCATTGTAATGCTGCTATAATGGTAGACCTACTGCTGGTTTTTTGAAGGCAAACAGCCCCCCAGTACTAAGAGTGGGGGCACAAAAGGGAAATGAAAGAGAAAATGGTGGCAGATATTGGGGAGGAATGGAAATCTGTGCATTCCTGTCGCTCTCCCCAGACCCATTCTGGATATATTTTTGAAGGAAAGTTTATACCATAGCAGGTTTTTTTGGGGGGTTGTGTAGTAAATACAGCAGGAAACTGGAAGATTACTGGAAGACACTCAAAATCATTCCATTGGATGCTTAATTCCCTTAGCAACTGAAAATTCTGAACTATCACACCAGTGCAGCCAATCAGTCATAGGCTTCACCACTATGCATGCCTTACCCTGAATGTTCGTTCCTTTAAGAATGCCAAATGGCTTCTTTTATTTCAAATTTCTAGCAACATAACAACTCAACTATGACAGCCCTGTCTACTTTCCTCCCTCAGAGGAAAGATTTTCCCTCTGTTTTTCTTTCCTTTTACTGACTGAGTCACCCTAGTAATGTGTTTTCTTCTTTGCTGAAGAACTCTGGCTGGCCTACCCTGCCCACAGTATAATATTTTGGCTGTTTGTTCAGCCCAAGAGCAAAGGATTGGGAGCCCCCTTTAACTTTAATGGCACTCAAGATTTTTTTATATTCCAAATTAACAAAATATTTTATCCAACATAGAGGGGAAAGGTCAGGTGAAATCAGGCATTTAAAGTTCTGACAAAACTCAGTATAAATAACTTTGAGGTAAAACCAGTACATGCATGGACTTTAGTTTGCATATTTCAGACTAATGAGTTTCTTAAGCTATTCACAGGGACTTAAAATCTTTATGTTGAGAGACTTTTGTTCCAGTGTTTTCCAACACACTTTCTTTGAGTATTCTCTGGCTTGTTTGGTTTCCAGAAGGCTGGTACACACTTTTCAGTGCCCAAATCTCTTCTCTTGAAACACCAGTACTAATCTTGAATTTTAAACTGACTCTTAAGGTCTCTAAAGACAGTTTCTAACCAGACCAGACCAGGGATCTCTGCATGCTTCAGAGCTAACTCCCTGTTTGACTGGGTACGGAAATTCTACTCACACTAGAAGATCTATCCCCTTTCTTTGGCCTGAATGGGAGTCTCCATCTAACTACCCACTCATCCTTGCCAACTTTCCCTGGTTCTCCTGTCTGTGCGAAACTGCTCTCCATCATGGCTGAATTTTGAATGAATTCTTCTCAGCATTCAGCTGTAAAGTCTCTCTCTGCTCAGCTGATGCTAACCAATCAAATAGATTGGAGCAGCCTGTCACCCAGGGCTGTCTGTTTCTTTGAAGAATTAACTCTGCACATTCCTTCAGTTGTTTGCACAGGACTTCTAAGCTTTTTAATAGTGCAGTCCATCACACTACCATTCGTATTTAACATATTTCTCTGATTCCTCTCCATCTCTTCCTGCACCCTGCAGAGTGCTCAAAGGAGGCTGCGTGTGTTAGTTATCATATTATGATTCCAAAACTGCCATTTTCCTGCCCACATTTGATAATTAACATCAAATACTTTGTGTCTGTGTGACAGGCTTGGCTTAATCAGGTAGTCAGAACAGATTGCTTTTTCCTGAGTAAGTTTTACATCAGCTTTGAAAAGAGAATAGTTAATGAGAATTTCATCACTGCCCATGCCTCAGCCTTTTCTCTTTCTCTGTGTTTTTTTTTCCCCCTCATGGTGGGGCATACAGAATCTTATTATATGTTCTGAGCCAGAGAAGAAGTTGTCTGGGAAGAGTGGTCCATTTTTTGAAAGATCCAAGCATTATGAATTGAACACATTCTTATTTAGAGCACTTTCCTGGGAGTAAGCGTACTGAATAGACTTAAGTAGGATTTTGAGTAGACCTGCTTTGGATTGCTCTGCCAGGCAAAATCTGGGAACATCAGTAACTTGAATGCATCATTTCTAATTCACATCAAACATTCCATGCTGAATGTAGGAGGTGCATTACTCAGAGCTGCTCCTTGTTGAGCACACATGTTACATGATTATTCTGAGCATCTGCCAACATGATGAACACCACCAGCTGCTTAGATGTAAAAGCAGGACATACTCTTGAAACATAGCTGGTGTTCAGTGATGCATGATTTGCTTGTGTTGACTCTGGGCCATTCACTTCCCCAGCAATCCGGTAAAGTGTGAGTATGTGCCAGTTCTGGTGACTGCCTGGGTCACCTGCTAGGCTGAACGCTGCCAACTGCACAGATGCAAAACCCACTGAAATGCTGCTCACTTCAAATAGTGGAAAGGTCATCAATGCAGGCTGATGGGGTGCTCAACTCAAAAGAAAATGGGTGTTGCACACAAATTACATTCCCAAGACATGGTCTGCAAAGACTGTAGAATCGCTAGTTGTATCCCAACCAAGCACACCAGTTTCCATTACAATATCTTAGTTTTCAGTGTGAATCTCTCATACTACATTGGATATTTGTGTGAGGAAAGGTGGCATGGTATATTTCAATTCTGTCTGATCTCTGAAGCTAATCTGGGTCAGTACTTGGATGGGAGACCACCTCTGCTTCTCACTTGCCTTGAAAGCCCCTTTCTGGCATCCTCACAGGTCAATTGACTGCCCTTACATACATAATAGTTTTGTGCTAGAACCTACGTATACCCATACATCAGAGATGAGTTGTTAGGACCTGGATGGAAGCGTCTTTTATGTTGTTGTTATAGTATTAGACTTGTGACAGTGAGATCTGAGTTTGGATCTCAGAGCCATAATTGTGGGATGTGCTGTACTGTTTCAGCCTAACCTACATCACATGGTTACTGTGAGGATGAAAAAGAGTAGCCCCACATGTGCCACCCTGAGCTTCCTGGAGAAAAGGTAGATATACATGTGGCAATTAATAATCTTGTGAATCACATAACAATGCTATTGCTGATGGCTACAACCAATGGGTATTTAGCTATCTACTTATGATTGTAACACCACTTACACTCACCAGTCCTAGGTGAAGGGAAGAAATTATCAATCCTGGGTTGGTTCATGGAGCGGGATTGGGGGGGGGAACCCACAAGGGTGCCTCCTGTCCACTGGCCTCCACTTCCTAAATAGGGAAGGGGATCACCAGTAGGCAAAAAGGGAGAAGAGTCATTCAAAACAACTTCCAGACTCTACCATCATCTGTAACCATTCACAACCAGAGCTAGGGTTTCCAGATTGGTATTGGGAAATACCTGGTGATTTGGAACCTGGGAGGGTAGGGTTTTAGAGAAAGGCAGGACCTCCGAGGGGTGTCATGCCAAAACAGCCAACCTTCTAAAGTAGCCATTTTCTCCAGAGGAACTGATCTCTGTAGATCTTTATGCCCCACCTGCATGTTGTCAACTCTAAGTAGAGCTTAAAATACAAATAGGGCATAATTTAAGAAGGAAGGATTGGGGATCAAAGTAGGACATGTATATAAAAAGCTCAGACTTAGATAACAGAACTTAATCTTGGAAACAAAGAGGGGATAAGAGCCTTTGACTGTCTCTCTGAGACCTTCTGCAGGTTTCTCAGTCTTCGCTGCAGCATGGCTGGCTCTCTGTGGTGCTGCTGCGGTTGGGACACTTGGTGTTACTGCAGATCTCCAGAGGCTGCAGTTCTCTTGGGGCCCCTTCTCAGGCTACTCTGTTCTCTGCTCAGAACACACCATCTCCTCATAGGGCTCCCCTTTCTCCTCCCCCCCTTTAGAAATATTTTTCCCTCATAAATCTCTTTTCCCTCAGGCCACTTCTGCATCTTCCTCCAGAGGCAGAAAACCTTTCCCCCCTCTCCTACAGAAGGTTAAACCCATAGGGTAACATGAATAAATGGTGCTGCTTTGATCTGAATGAGACCACTGGTCCGTCAGGCCCATCTTGTAGAGGGGCTGTGGGTATCTGGTAGAGCAATTGCTTTTTATGTAGAAGGTTCCAAGTTCAATCTCCAAGATCTCCAGTTGAAAGGATCACATAGTAGGTGATGGGAAAGAACTCTGCCAGGATCCTGGAGAGGCACTGCCAATCAGAGTAGCTAACACTGATATTCATTTGCTAATGGTCTGACTCAAGAAAAGGCAGCTTGGTGTGTTGATGTGCCCAAAGTTGTCTATTGTGATTGGCAGAAACTCCCACGGTCTCACGTCAAGCAAAGGTCTTTCCAGTCTTGTTACCTGGAACACTTTAACTAGAGATATCTGGAACATTACAAAGTATGCACTCAACTGCAGATATACAACTCCCACCCATTCCAAGGAAACATCAATGTCTCAAGAATCTTCACTCATTTCCAGGTAGGTGAAGGCTCCATAGGTGTGTTCTTGCTTTAGCACTGAGCTATGGTTCTTTTTGATTTGGTGCAAATAGAGTAGAACCCAGTTCAAGCAAAGTATCCAATGACATAAAGAAAATATTTTTTAACATCTGATTATCTCCAGTTGTTTTATCTTTCTATTATGCTGGCAAAATATTTTTTTTAAAATGTATCTGCTTTCCCTCTAGAGGCAGAGTGTCACTAACAAAAAAAAAATGTCACTGAGAGTAGAAGCTATTAAACAGCAGTACCACAGTATAACAATTCAGACTTAATGGAACATTTAAAAAATGTGCTATTACTGATATTGTTCATTTAAATAAGCTATTACTGATATTGTTTCATTATCCGTTTTCCTGTACATGATTTTCATGCTTAAGTGACCCCTAAATTAGACTCCAGAAAATCGTCGCTAATGGGTTTGGAATACCAACATGCTATATAACATTGGGCAGGGACAATAGGCCACCAAACCTTTGCCACAGGGCTCCTGCAAAAATAATGGATGCTAGTTCAGTGCTTACAGTTCCTCTAATTCTTTGGGAATGCCAGAATATAGTAATATTATTAAATGGGTTGGTTCCAACCAAGTTTTCCACTAGATTTAGCCTGATTCCCCTCTTCCCTATAGGACCTGTCATGCATGGCTTTTGCCCGGGGCGGGGGGTGTCCCATGAGCTCTAATGTCTCCTATATGGTGATCAAAAGTGGCCCCTCCTTCTTCTTTTGCCAATGGAAAAGCAATATGCCCATTGTTAAACTCAATACTTGTTCTGACTTCATATGGGAATTGGCAGGTTTGTAAATAATGTCACCCCTTCTTTCTTTACCAGAACTACTTTTAGACATGGAGAGAGAGGTGTCAGATCATCTTCTTGATGTATGTATTTCAGATGGTAGCTGCATTGGTCTGCAGTAGAACAACTAGATTAGAGTCCAGTAGCACCTTAGAAACTAGCAAGATTTGGGCATATAAACTCTCAAGAGTCAAAATTCTGGTCATCAGATATCTGCTGAAGGGAGTTTTGACTTTCAAAAGCTTATACTCCCCCAAATCTTGTTGGTCTCTATGGTGGTACTGAACTCTTGATATGTATGTGCTTCTTTTGGAAGGGTGGAGTGTCTAAGTTTCCACTCTGCAAAACAGAAGTGCCTCCAATGATACAGAATGAGAGGCCTCCTTAGGTCATCAAGCCAGCAGTGAGGTCAAGGATTATTCTGTGCACAGAAATAGGGATGGGCATGAACTGGAAAAAATGTGGTTTAGTTTGTGGTGCATGGCGTGCCCGGTTCACAAACCACAAACCTTCACAAACTTTTAGGCGCTAAATGAACTGGTTCAGCTTGTGAGGTTCATGATGTGATGGAATAGCCCCTCCCCACAGCTTACTAGAGACACCAAATTCTCAGGGGATCTCCAGCTGATGCTCCTCTACGTGCCCTCCAAGTTTGGTGAGGACTGGATTTATGAAGTTTGAGTTATGACCCGCCCTGCAAGAAGGTGCCCCTAGGGAAAGTGCTTTCTGGAGAAATGACAGGTGCAAGTTCAGGAGTGTATAGAATGGACCCTGTACAAGTCAGAGACATCAAACTTGCAGAGAACCTCCCCCTGATGCTCCCCTATCTGCCCTCAAAGTTAGGTGCAGATTGGATTTAGGAGGGGCAAATTACAACCCCCCCAAAGGTGCCCTAGGAAAGTGATTTCTGGAGAAATGACAGGTGCAGTTTCAGGAGTGTATAGAAAGCTAGAGGCTTCAAAGATGCAGAGGACCTTTGCCCAGATGCTCCTCTACATATCCTCCAAGCTATGTGCCAATTGGACTTCAAGTTGCAGCAGAATTATGGCGACCCCAGTGTAACAGACTGCACCTTTGAAAGCTTAGAAATGAGGTACAAACAGGTAAAGAACTGTGAAGAGTTAATTCTTCACAGAAACAGAGAGCCTTGATGACATGCAGTTCCAAGCCATCTGATTGGTTAGCATCAGCTAAGCAGAGAGAGGCTGCGGTCACACACATTAAATAATCCGCTTTCAATCCACTTTCAGTAAATACAATTTATTATTGGATATATCATATGCTCATACAATTTAATCATAACAATACATATCCTTTTTTCTTTTTTCCCTTCTCCCCCTCCAGCCCAGGCTTCCCGCACTGCTCCAACCCCATTAATATCTCTCTTATTCTGTTACAGTTATTTCTAAACTTATTTTCTCTAACAAACGGTAACAATTCAGAAATCTAATTCTATTTCATTTTCCACTTAATAACTATCAAAACAGATCAAACCACTTTTAATGTCCCAATTTTTCAACAAGTATTTTTGAAAGTCTTTCCAGTCTTCAAAAAAAGTTTCATCTTCTTCGTTGCTTAATTTTCTTGTTAATTTGTCCATTTCTGCTAAAAACAACGTCTTTTTAATCCATTCCCATGTTTCAGGTACTTTATCTTGTTTCCAACATTGAGCAAAAGTCAGTCTTGCTGCTGTAGTCAAGTACCATAGTAATGTTCTCTTGGCTACATTTATTTCTTCCATTTTAAGACCTAGCAATAACATCTGTGGGTCTTTCTTAAAAGTACAATTCAAAATTTTTTGTATCTCATTGTGGATCTCTGTCCAATACTTTACTGCTTTATCACATGTCCACCACATATGGTAAAAAGACCCCTCATGTTTTTTACATTTCCAACATTTGTTGGACATACTGTCATTTATAATAGCAATTTTTTTAGGCGTCATATACCATCTATACATCATTTTATAGCAATTCTCTTTAACATTTACACACGTTGAAATTTTCATTGATTTTTTCCACAAGTATTCCCAAGATGTCATTAATATCTCATTATTAACATTTACTGCCCATTTTATCATTTGCTCCTTTACAACTTCATCCTCAGTATACCATTTCAGTAACACCTTGTACAGTTTAGAAATCATTTTTTTATCTTTCTCAAGCCATACAGTTTCAATTTCAATATTCTTTTCTCTAAAACCATATTCTCTTTTATCGGTCTTAAATAGATCATAAATCTGTCTATACTTCAACCAATCATATTCAAATTCAACATCAAATCTATCTTTTAATACAAAATTTTTCCCTTCAATTTTTAAAAGATTTTTATAAGGTAGCCAATCTAACCCTTGATTTCTTGAATATGGATTAATCACTTCAGCTGGTACAATCCAAAGTGGTCTTTCTTCTGAGAAGAATTTTCTATATCTCGTCCATGTCTCGAACAGTGATTGTCTTACAAAGTGGTGTTTAAAAAATTTATCCATTTTTACTTTTCCATACCATAAATATGCATGCCATCCGAATTTATTATCATGTCCTTCAAGGGCCAATAACTTCTTATTGTCCAAATTAATCCACTGTTGCAACCATGTTAAACAGACGGCATCATAATACAGTCTTAAGTTTGGTAGTTGTAAGCCTCCTCTCTCTCTTGCATCACATAAAATTTTCATTTTAATCCTAGGCTTTCTTCCTGCCCATACAAATTTGGATAATTCTTTCTGCCACGAATCCAGTACTTTCCTTTGTTTTAATATTGGAATAGTCTGAAATAAAAACATCAAACGCGGTAAAATATTCATTTTTACAGTCGCGATTCTTCCCATCAATGATAAATTCAAAGTGTCCCATTTCTTCATATCTTGTTGAATCTTGTACCACACCTTTTCATAATTGTTTTTAAACAAGTCAATATTTTTCATAGTTAATTCAATTCCAAGATACTTAGTCTTTGTAACTACTTCACATTGAATTTTCTCTTGAAGTTCTGTTTGTCTTTGTTTCGTCATATTTTTGCACATCACTTTGGTTTTACTTTTATTAACATAAAATCCCGCAATTGAACCAAATTCTTCAATTTTTTCCATCAGTTGTGGTATTTTCTCAATTGGGTCTTGAATCATAAACATTACATCATCTGCAAATGCCCTATATTTATAGGCGAAACCTTTCACTGTAAGACCTTCAATACTGTTATCTTTTCTTATCGCTGTCAATAATATTTCCAATATCCAAATAAACAACAACGGGGATAACGGGCAGCCTTGACGTGTTCCCTTTTGGACTCGGAAGAAGTCCGTCTTTTCTTTGTTTATATTCAAAGCCGCTTTTTGTTCTGAATATATTGCCACAATCATGTTTAAAAAGGACTGTCCAATATTCATTTTTTCAATAACTTGCAGCATAAACTCCCAGTTTAAATTATCAAAAGCTTTTTCCGCATCTAAGAAGAGGAATCCAACTTCTTTTTCAGGATGCTTATCATAATATTCAATTGCATCTATCACCACTCTTAGATTGTCTCTAATTTGTCTATTTGGTAAAAATCCCGCTTGCTCTTCCGCTATTGTATCTTTCAAATATTTTTTCAATCTTTCTGAAATTATTTTTGCAAATAATTTGTAATCATTATTTAATAGCGATATTGGTCTATAATTCTTTACTTGAGTCAAATCCAAACCTTCTTTAGGTATCAATGAAATGTTTGCTTCCTTCCATGAATCTGGGATCCTTTTGGTCTGTCTTATCTCATTTGATAAAAGTACTAAAATAGGGGTTAGCTCCTCTTTAAATTTCTTATAAAATTTTGCTGTAAAGCCGTCTGGTCCTGGAGCTTTGCCCAACTTTGCGTCTTCTATCGCCATTGTCACTTCTTCTTTCGTTACTAAACCATTTAATAGTTCCTTAATTTGTTTTCCCAGCTCTGGAACTTCAATCGTCTCCAAATATTTCTTGATTCTCTGTTGGTCAATTCCTTTCTTTTGGAATAGTTTGGCGTAGTATTTAAAAAAAACTCTTTTTATACCATTCAGGCTCATCACCTCCTTTCCATCTTCAACAATCTTAGATATAAAGTTCCTATCTTTTCTATTTTTCAATTGCCATGCCAAAAATTTTCCTGGTTTGTTTGCACCCTCAAATGCTTTTTGCTGTAATTTTTTTAAATTCCAATATAATTCTCTGTTTAAAAGAACATTCAGCTGATCTTGCAGGAAGTGGATCTCTTTAATAATTTTCTTCTTCCCTGGTCTTTTTTTTAATTCCTTTTCTTTTTGTCGAATTTTTTCATGAAGGTCTTTCTGTTGCTGAATCTTTTGCTTTTTATCTTTGGAGTTCAGAGAGATAAGCATACCTCTCATTACTGCTTTGTATGTATCCCATACAACTTGTATATCCGTGCCTTTATTCAAATTCAGCTCAAAAAAACTTTTCGTTTCCTTTTTAAGATTTCATTAATTTGTTTTTGATCCAGTAAATCTTCATTAATTCTCCAAAATAACTGTTTAGGTTTTGCTTTAGATATCCAAAGTAGGGGATTATGATCAGAGTTAGTTTTCGGTAGAATTTGTATTTTATAAGTTTTTTGCGCCATCTCCTCTGACATCCAAATCATATCAATTCGAGAGAAGGAATTATGTCTATTCGAATAAAACGTGTAGTCCTTAGTCTTAGGATTCCACTTCCTCCAAACATCTTCTAATTTCTCTTGCTTCATCAATTGAAAGAAATTTTTTGGTAACTTTCCAACTGTCTCTCCACTTGCTTTGGACTTTCTATCCAATGTGTTGTTCACTGTACCATTAAAGTCTCCCGCAAGAACAATTTGGTCATAGTTTAAACATTCCAACTCTTTAGTCAGATCATTAAAAAAGGTCTCTTTTGCACCATTGGGTGCATATATATTAACAAGCAATGTCTTTTTTCTATCCATACAGATTTCCACGCCAACATACCTTCCTTCTTTGTCGGAAAAAATTTGTTTAGGATCCAAATCTTTTGAAATATAAATCACTGTTCCTTTTTTCTTATTAACTGCTGAAGAATGAAATTCTTCTCCCAATTTTTTATTAGTCAGATATTTGTCGTCTTGTTTTCTTATGTGTGTTTCTTGTAAACAAATTATGTTACATTTTTGTTTTTCCAGCCAATGATTCACCAGTCTTCTTTTACCTGGTGAATTTAATCCATTTACGTTCCAAGATAAAAATTTGTAATCCATAATGGTGTTAAATTAAATATCTTTAAAATCGTCCAGATTACTCGCTTTGAATCTATATAAGTCTCCTTCAGATTTAAGAGTTGATCTCACCGAGTTGTACATAAATGTAAGTCCATATGGAATCTCCCATCTGAACCTAATATTCATTTCTTTTAGCCTGTCTGTCAATTTCTTGAATTTCTTTCTATCTTGTAGGATCGATCTCGGAATTTCTCTCAAAATTATTATTTTCTTTCCATTAATTTCCAACGGTTGTGTAAATTGTTTCTTGAAAACGTCTTCCTTCATCTTTGTTGTCACAAATTGAACAATTACATCTCTAGGTAATTGCTTTCTTTTGGCATAAGCTGAATTTACTCTGTAGATCAAGTCAAAGTCTGCATCCAAATCTCCTTCATCTTCCCCTATATAAGTTGTCAATGTCTTAATTACTAAGGCCCGTAGATCTTGGTCTTCCTCCTCTTCTATCCCTCTCAATCTCAAGTGATTCTGAGTAGCCCTATAATCCATCATGGTCTCCAGCCTTGCATTTTCTGACAGGGTTTTTTTAACCTTTTGTTCCATATCTTCAGATTTTGTCACCAGACTTTTGACTTCCTTTTTAAGTTCTTCTGTATCTTTTTTAATCCCTGACACTTCTGTAAGTACCAGTTCTTTCAATTCTTCCATATTTTTTTTCTGTACTTGGATTTGCACTTGCTCTATTTGCTCCAATTGTTGTTGCAACTGTGATTCTATTTGTTTTCCAAGATTCTCAATCATCCGTTTTTCCATCGCTTCTATAGCTGCTTGCCATTCTTTTTTTTCCTTTGCAGTCATTCTTGGGCTAGGTGATGAAGCAGCTCTAGGTCTTGTTCTCAAATCCGTCTTGGAGGCCACTTCAATATTAGTCAGTCTTTATGTTAGCAGTCTTCAAGCCAAATCGCCACCTTTAGAACTTGTTTACACACTTTTTCGGCTTGAAAATAACATTTTAAATTTTAGTCCTCCCCAAAATGTCGGGCGCAATTTCTCTATGGTTTTCCGGCTAGAGTAGGCTCCTTTCAAACTTCCTGTTCACCTGTCCGTCTCTGTAATCCAACTTCCGGTAAAGGTGGTGTCACACAATAAAATGTCCATCCGCTTCAAACACAGCAGCCTGTAAAACCTCCACTCTAGCCCACTTCCTGTATCACAGAGTCACAGTTAGTTTCGTTTCTACTACGTAACGTTTAGACTTGGCTGACCACAGGAATGCAAAACAAAGTCTCTTTTCAGCCTTTTTCTCTAACGGAAAGCTTTCTTTTTACTTTTAATTCAAGCGAAATAGTTCTTTAGAGGTTTCAACGCTTATCCGTACGTTTCAATATCACAGTCTCTTTTAAACCGGTAAGCGCTTACTCGTTTGTTTGTTACCTTGCTTGTAGTCTCGGGGTTTCGCGGTGCTTCTTCTGTAAACGATGTTAATCAGATGATAAAGAGATCGGTAGATGGCGAATTTATGCTGAATTCTCAGCCCGGCTGGCATCTGTAGAGTTGATTTGCAACTGCCCTCTTCACGGAGGGAGATCAAAGTGTAAACAAGCTTCCTCCGAAGCTTATCCACACCGATCTCAACCCCCCTCAGGCTTCGCTGCTTGCTTGCCACTCCCCCGCCTGGAGAGTGCTGCGCTGGGCCAAATAGAGCCCAGACTGTCGTCAGATGCCGCAGTACACTCTGCACAACTCGCAAAGTGTGTCAATTCGCCATTTTACTCCGACCGGAAGCCCGCTTTCAATCCACTTTCAATGCACTTTCCAATTGGATTTTTACTGTGTGAACTGGCAAAATCCAACTCGAAAGTGCATTGAAAGTAGATTGAAAGTGGATTATTTAGTGTGTGGCCCCTTCCCCCTTATGTGTTTTGCTCTCTCTAGTAGTCTCAGAGGGAGCAAAACACATGTGGAAAAGGAGGAGAACCCAAAGCAATAGGGAAAAACAAGTGACAAAAATGACTGTGTGGAAGTGGCCTGTGTGACCGTAGCCAGAGACTTTAGAGCTGAATGCTGAGGAGGAGAATTCATTCAGAATTCAGCCCTGACTGAGAGCAGTTGAACACAGAAAGGAGAATTTGGGAAAGTTGGCAAGGACTAGTGGGTAGTTAGATGGAGACTACCATTCGGGCCAAGGAAAGGGGATAGATCTTCTAGTGAGAGGAGAATTTCCCTACCCAGTCAAACAGGAAGTTAGCTCTGAAAAGTGCAGAGATCCCTGGTGTGGTCTGGTTAGAAACTGTCTTTAGAAACCTTAAGAGTCAGTTAAAAATGCAAAACAAGTACTGGTGTTTCAAGAGAAGGGGGTTAGGTACTGGAAAGAGTGTACCAGCCTTCTGGAAACCAAAAAAGTGAGAGAATACTCAAAGTGTACTGAAATATTTGGGAAAAACACTGGAACAAAAGCTTCTCAACATAAAGATTTAAGTCACTGTGAAAGCTTAAGAAACTCTTGAACAAATTTAGAGTCCAGTGGCACCTTTAAGACCAGCAAAGGTTTATTCAAGGTATGAGCTTTCATGTGCATGCATACTTTTTCAAATAAGAAATGTGAAACAGGATGGAAACCCATCCCACTCAGATGTGAAAAGGAATCCCGACATGGGACAGCCTCTTTCCTTCAGCTGTGCCATTAGCTATGGATCCTATGCTATCGCATGAAGCAAAATGGGAAAGGTTAATTCATCGCACCGATAAGACATGGTCAGCGGCAATTAAGGAGCGGCCAGATCTCATCTTAAAACCTTTCTCCCAAGGGTCTCACTTGGACAGGGAATGGAGGAAGCAAGACGAATCAAAGGAGTGGGTGCAACATTGGTGAAGTGGCCGGGAGAAGAGCCAGTCCCCATCCTAGGGCTCCAGAACCAGAGCCGTGGGGAGACTGAAACATTAGACTGAAACATAAGAACTAAAGTCTGTGCGTATACTGATTTTACCTCAGAAAATTTCAACTCCTGATTTCACTTGACCTCTCCCTCTATGTTCAATAAAAATATTTTGTTAATTTGGAATATAGACACTTCTTGAGTGCCATTTAAGCTGTTTAAGTTGTTTAATCCTTCCCTCAGGTTTCTGGGCTGAGCCAACAGTCAAAATATACTGTGAAAGGGTGGGACAGCAAGAATTCTTCAGCAAAGAAGAAAACACATGACTAGGGTGTCTCAGTCAGTATAGGGAAAGAAAAAACAGAGGGAAAAATCTTACCTCTGAGGGAGGGAAGTAGACAAGGCTGTCATATCCAGCAAGGGCTTTCAAGACAGATGATTAAGCAGAGGTGGCTGGCCATTGCCTTCCTCCACAGAGTCTTCCTTGCGGGTGTCCCTTACAAGTACTGACCCTACTCAGCTTCCAAGATCTGATAACATCAGGTGACACCATGCCACCTTCCCTCCCCTAGAAATAGGCCAGTAGCCAAATGCTTCATTGGAATGGGAATGACATACAAAGGATTTTTTTCCTGTCTTTTTCTTTTTATCACACAGGTTGTTCTGTCTTGCTCTTCTGCCATTCTGAGGCAGACTCCCCCCCCTTTGAAAAGTCTAATCATTTCAGCCAGATTTCTTTTCACAGAAGACATGCTGAGCATGTCAAAAGCCATGTAAGAAGGAAATGGGATGTATAGAGAAAGCAAATATCACTACTAAATCCTGAGCTAGGATGCGTGTAGCTGTGGAGTATCTAGTGCTTACATAACACCGCATGGATTCATATTGCATTTCAATGGAGGCCCCCTACTGCTTGCTCAGAAGTGGCTGAGGAAAAAAGCCCCCCCAGCGTCATTTCCTCATGGCTCAGTGATTATTTCCGCCATTTGAAAAGGGAGGGGGATATTAAAATGTTAAGCATGCGGTTTTGCCCAAGACCTGGCAAATTTATTCAACAGAGGCACTATTAGTTGCCCGAGGTAATATTTACTGCCTTCTTTGTTTCCCATTAAGTGTAAACATAAAGCATCTCCATACATAATTTATGGCATTTTGAAATCCCTTCACTACATGGGGGGGGGGAATCCTTGCTGTTCACAGGGGACGGTCTCTTGCACCCAGGCATGAGCATCTCTAAATGCACAGATTTTGTTATTTTGACCAAAGACGCACCTCGTAACTTCTCCCTGGCAGAGAAGGCCAAGTTCGTCTACATGTGTCAAAATAACTTAAAAAAAAAAAAGATCCCTGCCATTCTGGCACTTTTGGTCGGTATTTTTTTTTTTTTAAGTGAGACAGAGAGAAACGAGTTGGAGTGCTATTAACAGCAGAGGATTTGCCGTGACCTGGATGGCTGAGGCTAGCCTGATCCTGTCGGATCTTGAAAGCTACGCAGGGTCAGCTTTGGCAAGCAGTTGGATGGACGACCTTCCAAGGAAGACCAGGGTCACGACCCAGAGGCACACGCAGTGCCAAAACACCTCTGAAGGTCTCTTGCCATGAAAACCCTTTGGTGTTGCCACAAATCAGGTAGGGCTAGATGACAAAAAAAAGAGAGAGGGATGACTGGATTTTTTAAAAAAAATAAAGGAAAGCTTTATCTTTTGATCAGAAGCTGAAAAGTTGTGAAAAGGTAACAAGCCTTAGACACACTCCTAGGTGGCAAAGTGGTTGTCTTGTTTCCTGTGAAGGGAGCAAGTTTCAACAGGAAACTGTTACATTGATTTGGCAGCTGACAGGGCCTCTCTTTATGTCTTATTAATGGCTCTGGTTAAAAGAAGTACCTGCTCTGTCTTGTACAGAGTGTCCCACATGTCTGCTGCAACTCCATCTCATGACTTTTTCCCCCTCCCGAGCTACTGTACATTTGTTGGCAGGCCAGGTGCTACAGGAAAGCTGAGAGAAAAAGCAGTAACAACCTGTGCTTGGGGAACACGCAATTAGGGATGATCTTTATTTCTCATCCTTGCAGCTTCAAGCCCCAAATCCCCATTTCGATATGCATTCTCCTTCGGCAAATAAAGCTGTGAGTCATTATTTTTGCACCATTCTGTTTCTTTGTACTGATTTTTTTTCCTCTCTGTAAAAGGCACATATTTTTCAAGGTGGTGTGTCAGTAAATCTGCATTATGCATATAAAATAAGGTGAGTGGCATGCCTCACAATGTGGAAAGGATGTATAAAAACCATACTACATGCATGCAAAGTGCAACCAGATCTACAGAACTAGCAAGAGCAGTATCCTGTATGTATACACACACACACTAGGAATAAGGCCCACTGTGGAAAGAAATACAATGAGCTCTAGAAAGGGGCTCTAGGAGAGTGCCAAGGCCTTGGGCACTCAGCGTCAATGTGCTGTGGCGACCTCAGCAGGGTATAATGACACAAAGTCCACCATTTTCTCCAGAGGAACCCTGAAGAGCAGTTGTACTCTTGAGTGATCTCCAGCCCTCACCTGGAGACTGGCAACAATTGTTACCCAGGAGGAAATGGCTGGTCTGGAGGGTGGAGTCTATGGCATTGTACCTGTCTGAGGTCCCACCCCTCCTCAAACCTCACCCTCTTCAGGTTCCATCCCTCAAATCTCCAGGATTTCCCCACTTGGAGTTGGCAACCCTATCTCCTTCCCAGCCAAGCATCAACCTACCTTCATTTTCCCCTTACTCTTCAGCTTTCCATTTCCCCACACACACACCTGCAGCCTCTTCCATGCTCTGAAGCCCTGACTGCCACAGAGTCTACCATTTTCTCCAGGGGAACTGATCTCTGCCATCTGGAGAGTAGTTGTAATTCTGAGTGGTCTCCAGCACTCACCTGGAGATTGGTAACAATGGTTTCCCAGGAGGGAAAGTAGTCTTTCTCTGCAACCAAAGCAGCTTACATCATTCTCCTCTCCCCCTTTTGATTTGCACAACAACCCTGTGAGGTAGGTTAGGCTGAAGAACCCAGAATTTTGCATGACTCCAAACAGGGTGACCAGGTCCCCCCCAGACACTAGTGGGGGATGAGTGGGTAGGTTGCCAGATCCAGGCTGGGAAACTTTTGGAGATTTGAGGATGGAGCCTGAGGAGGACAGAGACTTCAGTGGAGTACAGTTTCATGGACCCTACCCTCCAAAGCATCCATTTCCTCCAGGGGAACTGATCTCTGTAGTCTGGAGATGAGCAGTAATTCTGGGGGATCCCCAAATCTCACCTGGAGGCTGGCATGCCTAACTCCAAAACACTACCATCCGCAACCTCAGTTCCATGAAGGCACAAAGACATGGTTCATAATGGTTTGTTACGCCATCAGATGTTGTTTCTTACTGTCTCCTGATCAGAATTTGATGCTACTTTAAGCAGAAGCAATATGCATATGGATCTGGCCTAATTCTACTTATTTATTTACTTACGATATTTCTATGCCACCTATTCAGAGTCCTGCTCAAGATGGCTTACAATTAAAACCATATCACAATATTGAAAATGAGTCTTTTTTAAAAAATTGGAGGTAAGCAGTATTTTTTTAAAAAAAAACTATCCACAAAGCAGGAGCAGACCAGTAAAATGCTTGTAAAATGAAAATGAAACCCCTACTACTATTACCACTATAAAAAAAAAATAACCCTGCATAAAAAGATGTGTTTCGGCCTGGCAGCTAAAAGAAAGTAAAGTAGAAGCCAGGTAGGTGAGTCTCAGAGGAGAAGGCTTTCCAGAGGCAAGGGGCTACCACAGCAAATGTCCTGTCTTTAGTTTCCACTTACCTCAGCTCTGATGGTGCACAGAAACAGAGCTTGAGAGGCAAATCATAACTGGTGGGCTGGATAGTATGGGAGGAGATGGTTTTTTAGGTGCCTGGATTCGAACCCGAGTGGTTCTGCTTTTGGCCTAGTTAAGTTAAATTTACCCCCCCCCCTCTTTAGCTCCAAATCTTTGACCTTGGGCATCTTCAATGTGATTCTAAGCATATGCATGCCCAGGTTTAATGGTTAGACTAGGATCTGGGACACCCAAGTTCAAATCCCCACTCTGCTATGGAAACCTGCTGGGTGACCTTGGATCAGTCACACAGTCACAGCCTAACCTATCTCATGGGGTTATCAGCTCGGGGGGGGGGGATACCTGGAGATTTGGGAGGCAGAGCCTCAGGAGGGCAGGGTTAGGGAAGGGGAGGGACCTCAGCAGGCTACAATGCCATAGCATCAACCCTCCAAAACAGCCATTTTCTGTAGTTTGGAGATAGATTGTAATAGTGGGAGATATCTAGGTCCCACCTGGAGGCTGGCAACCCTACTACTTCACATGGCTGTCGTGAGGATAAAACAGAGGAAATGATAATGTTGAACACTGCTTTAGGACCCTATCAGTGAGAAAAGTGAGATATAAATGAAGTTAATAAACACCTGCGGATGTAGGTTCCCTTGGGTTCATTGAGCTCTCTGGTAATTGTGCTTGTGATTGCTGCAATTCAGTGGGTGAAAGTATAAAACTGTTTGGCTGCAATCACACATGCTTTTAGATCCAACATCAGTGTGAATGCCTGATGGATCTAAAGGGAATGATCAGACAGCAACATCTGGGAAGCGTCCCACAGTCGTCGGCAACTCTTGCTGCTGTGCCGCAGAAGCGGAGTTAAAAGACACTGAGGAAAGTCCAGCTCTAACAGGTTCTGATGGGCCATGGATGGACATTCCCCTGTCTGATCATGCATGCATGCTCTCATGCCATCGGGATGGATTGATAATGCCATCCTGGCTTGGTGCTCTTCCCCCCCACCCCTTTGCAGTATGCACATCATTGCATACTCTGTAGGGAGCCCTCAGTGTGGACGTGCAATTCCTCATTTATGCGCATGGGAAACAAATGTCCAAAAAACCCCAACTCACCGACAGTTGCATCTGATCATCACACAGTGACAGGCTGAGCCCACAGCTACAAAGGGATGTGTGATATCACAAATGTGTGTCAAATTCCTCCGGAGGAAATAGCCTTGCTTCCTCTCAGCTTCAGCTGGCACATGTGACTGCAGCCTTTGATTGCCAGGAATGTTCTCCAAAATAAGTGTGTCTACGGAAGGTAGCTGGATTTATTTTCCTTAGCATCGCTACTAAACATTTTGCTGAAACTGACAGTCAAACAAATGGGGGATTTTGCCTATAGTAATGCAAGTTTTAAAGAAGATTAGTAGCATGCAGAACACCTTTAAGAAAATTTTACTCATTTTTCAGTGGATTTTTCCTAAAGTGAACAGGCACCTTTCTTCTCAGGTAAATAGTCTGAGGCATTTTGAGGGAAGCTAAAAAAGTTCTGATAAGTCTTATGAAATGTATCAGGGGTTTTTCATACATAGGGTCTAGCTGATTGGCAGCTGTATGAATGGGACACTGAGTAATTTGGGAAGCTATATGGAGATTCAATTTTCACAGCAGCTTTCTAATAGAACTCAGCAATAGAACAAATTGGTTTGAAAACACGTAGGATCTCCTTCATGGCAGGTTTTCAAGCACAGGCTGGATATCCTGGCTTGGTTCCCTTTCCGGTCTTAGTCCATAAACCACAACTGAGTCATGTGCTCACTTAATGTGGGTTGCACCAATACCACTGCTGGCTTAAAGAAAAATGCGCTATCTCCAGGTTTTGTAGGGATTCCTGGCAAGATATCTTCCAGTGACTACCCCAAATGCATACTACCTCTTTTTCTTTTGTGTACACACACATAAATGAACATACACATGTGCCTAAATGTATATCCAGATGCACACACACACACTCCATTCTGCAGGGGGCAGCAGACTCTTTCGTGGTCCTTTAAGCTTCATGAGTGCCATCAGAGAGTGGAAATGCATGAGAGTCATACTATCCTTCCTCCATGTCCTTCTACCACAAGAAATAGGAAATGGCCCCTAAAGGTTGTTTAGTTTCACAATGATTTCTCATTTCCTCTGAGAAAAGAGAGATCACGGCGCAATGGCAGTGGTCATGGAAAGTGCCATCAAGTTGCAGTCAACTTATAGCAACCCTGTAGGCTTCTCAAAGCAAGAGATGAACAGAGGTGGTTTGCTATTGCCTGCCTCTGTGTAGCACCCCTGGACTTCTGGTGGTCTTCTGTCACACCCTGCTTAGCTTCCAAGATCTGATGAGATCAGGCTAGGCTGAGCCATCCAGGTCAGGGGCCAGGGGTAGTCCCTATAATGGACAACGGACCTCTGCAGGTGCCCTACTGTGCCAACTCTTGGTGCTTCTTTAATAGAGAAAAAGAAAAGAAGAAGCTCATTCCCCACCCTAATGAGCAGCAAGCTCATGTGTGCACTAGCACAAATACCTCCTGTTGCCCAGACTGTCAGTGGGAGACAAAGAGCATCTATTTAAGCCTGTTCTGCCTTCATCATGCAAGCTTTTCAGTGCAGCCATTAAACACATTAGTACTGGTCTGCAATAGAAGAGCAAGATTCAAGTCCTGTAGTGCCTGTAGTGACCAACACAATTTCCAGGGTATAAGCTTTCAAGAGTCAAAGCTCCCTTTGCCAGATATCTTACACCCTTGGTTAACTTAGGCCCCGTTCACACTGAGCATTTGCCCCGCTGAAGGCACAGGAGCCCTACAGACTTTCCGTGTGTGATCATATGAGCACATCTGGGAGGCGTAGTGCTCCCGTGGCCAACCCGTGGCTTCCCATGGAAAACGCGGTGTAAAAAACTACTAAGTCCGAAGTACTAGTTTCCGGAAACCCCGGGGCAAAGGCTGGCATCTGATCGCGGGAGCGCCAGTATCCCGTGGCTTCCGACTCCTGCCCATGTCCCCGGGGTTTCCGGATGTTGTAAGTTTCCATGGGATGCGCACCAACGCTGAACAGCACATGCTCACACACAAGACACCGACAACGGCCTGCCCCCCCCCAATGGCGCATGTGCACTTTGCAATACTTTGCACTTGCGTGGTCTGCTGTGCTGCTTTTTTGCTGCACTGCAGCAGTGCGGTGTGATCGGGGTGCAGAGCTGGAGCGTGGCACCCCGGTGATCCATGTGATCAGGCTACCGTGCCTTATTTAGCTCCGAGGTGAACTGCCATGCCTCTCCCCTGCATTTTCTGGCCCATATGACTGGGGCCTTAGTTAAATATCAGGGATCCCCAGTGCAGTACCCACAGACACCATGAGGCCCACTGACACTTTTCTTGATGCCCGCCAAGTGTTTGTAGAAAGTGAATGGGGCTGGGTGGGCTTTTGCCCAGCAAGGCTTCTTATTGGCCACTGAAGATTTGATTGGCTGTGCAGATTTTGTAAAATGTTGCTTCAGCAGCAGCTGCCACTAACAAACAAGGATCTTCACTGTGTGACTGTAGACAAGCTATGGTAACCATTTTGTGGCAACCTCCGCCTCCTGCAGCAGCCATTTTGTCGCTGTGCTCACCACCCTGTATCAGAATTCTAAAGGTGCCTGCAGCCTTGAAAATGCTAGAGGTACTGCTTTCTAGTATGTAGAGGAGGGAGAAAAATAGTGTGTTTTCTTGCAGCTGCATAAACATGAGAAGACTTACTCCACTGATGTTTGTGCATATGTCAGAACCAGTGTTCCCTCTTAAGCTGAGCTAGTGTGAGCTAGCTCACAGTTTTTTAGCCTCTGGCTCACACATTTTTGTCTTAGCTCAGGAAGGAGCTAATTTATGCAGTAATCAAATTGCTTGCTTACAACTGCTTAATACCAGTGGCTCACAAAGTAGACTTTTTGCTCACAAGACTGAGCAGCTTAGAGGGAGCACTGGCTAGAACTGACATTTGATAACTGTGTGCCCTAATGGCCTATTATGCACTGGTGTTTTCCCTTGCATTCACTGTGTATTTCTGTTAAGTTTTCTTTGTCATTCTACATTGATTTTTCTCCCTTCATCACTTAGTTCACTTTCTGGTTGCTGTTTCCTTAGGTTTTTTGAAAGTGCTTTTGTGCAGTTTTCCCCCTTGTTTCACTTCCAAGCTGAAGGTAATTCAAAAGCGTACAGATTACCTTGGATATTCCCACTTGGGATTGTTCCATTTGGAAAAAGAGTGCAATCTGCACAGGACAGACTTTTAGAAACTGCCATGATCACGACCAGTGTACAGGATCAAATTAGAGAATCTCAAAGAGAAAACCACACAAATTTGCAAGGAAGGGCAGAAAATTAGCATCACTATGCAGCTGTGCTAGGGCATTAATGAAAATAGTCCCCTCTTTTTTTAATTTAGTGGCACAAGACTAAAAAAGCTTTCCAGAACATCTGCTAGAAGACTCCTCCCACGTAAAAATTGCAGCCCTGTGCAAAGTGTTATGGAGTTGGAGCTAACTTTTCACACGTGTGCGCGCACACACACACATGTTGCCAGTGACCACAGCTTGCAATGCCAGTGTCAGTGGGTTCTACTGTACACTCTGTACACTCAATGTGTTCCCCCATATTATGAGATTGTGTGACTCTTTCCCATTTCTCATAGTGGCTGATAACCCAGCAGAAAATCCCCTAGTGCTGGGCAAGATGGAAAATCAGACTTCACAGCTGCTTGTCAGTTTCAGGAAAAGTCTGGTCAGATTCAACAGTGGGTTTTCCCTCTTTGTCTGAATTATTTTTTGTTCCCTTCCATTCAGTGAACCAACACTATAATGTATGTGCAAAACCTGAACCACAAGGATTTAAACAGAGGTGCTTGCTGGATGCTACTGTGCAGCTGCCAGGGGTCTTTTCGTAGAAGAACAGCTGCAGGAGCTCATTAGCATATGGTATGCTAATGAGCTATTATGGTATTAGCATATGCCACGCCCCCTGACATCACCGGAAGTGATGTCAGAAGGGGAAGCAAAAGGGGGGGGGAAGCATCTTCAAAAGCCTCCCCTTCCCTTCCCCAGCTGGTCTGGGTGGGGGAGCTAAGAGAGAAGGGGTTTAAAGTTTAAACTCCTTCTCATGAGAGTTGGGCCACAGAAGGAGGAAAGAGGGAAGGAAAGAGAGAGAGTAGAGAGAAGGAAAGAAGGAAGAGGGAAAGAAAGAGAGGGAAGAAGGAGGGAAACAGGGAAAGGAGGAAAAAAGAGAAGAGAAGAAGGTGGGAAAGAAAGAAAGAGAGAAAGAAAGAGAGAAAGAAAGAAAGAAAGAAAGAAAGAAAGAAAGAAAGAAAGAAAGAAAGAAAGAAAGAAAGGAAGGAAGGAAGGAAGGAAGGAAGGAAGGAAGGAAGGAAGGAAGGAAGGAAGGAAGGAAGGAAGGAAGGAAGGAAGGAAAGAAAGAAAGAAAGAAAGAAAGAAAGAAAGAAAGAAAGAAAGAAAGAAAGAAAGAAAGAAAGAAAGAAAGAAAGAAAGAAAGAAAGAAGGAAAGAAAGAAGGAAAGAAAGAAGGAAAGAAACAAGGAAAGAAGGAAAGAAGGAAAGAAGGAAAGAAGGAAAGGAGGAAAGGAGGAAAGGAGGAAAGGAGGAAAGGAGGGAATGAAAGAAATTCAGTGGCAATTCAGCCCCATTATACTCTATGGGCCATTGAAGTCAATGGTGAAAACATAGGGTATATTCTGGGGGCTGGAGGGGAGGGTTTGAGGGAGAGGCTCCAAGATCACAGGATAGCTGACGGAGCCTCTCCTCAAGATACCCACCAAGTTTCAAGAACATTGGACCAGGGGTCCAATTCTATGGGCCCCCAAACAGGTTGCCTATTATCCTCCATTGTTCTCTATGGTGGGAAAAAAAGTTATGTTTTTCCCACCATAGAGAACAATGGAGGGAATAGGGGCAACCTGTTTAGGGGCCCATAGAATTGGACCCCCTGGTCCAATGTTCTTGAAACTTGGTGGGTATCTTGAGGAGAGGCTCCGTCAGCTATCCTGTGAGTTTGGAGCCTCTCCTCAAACCCTCCCTCCAGCCCCTAGAATATACCCTATGTTTTCACCATTGACTTCAATGGCCCATAGGATATAATGGAGCTGAAATTGACATTCGGCTGCCTGAAAGACTCTCCGGGACGCCGGCTGGGGGCGGGGCTTGGCTCCTGAGCTCCCGGAGCTGCGCTCCGGTGCGCTCCCCCCCCCAAAAGACCCCTGGCAGCTGCCATAGGCCAATTGTGTATTTTTTAAAAAACACCCTTGGATATCACCTCCCATATGTCACAAGTGATGTTCCATCTAATTTAGAAAAGTGCATTTTTAAAATTGTTGCTGCAGAATAAATACACTAGAGGAAAAAGAATGGTGTATAAGGTGGGCACAGAATCCAAAGTCAAGATTAAAGGCTTACTGCTCTGAAAATCTGTAGTAAGATCTTTGTGTGTAATGGGCCTAATGTCAATACTTTCCTTAAAAAAAAGGCAGAATGAAAGCTATCAACTCCATTTTTAACTTAATCAGCCAGACTTTTAGCTTGAAGCCATAGGGATTGCATTAGGGAAATATTATGATGGGATCAGATCTGTAAAGTTTTACCTTTCGCCCCTCAATTTCTATTCCTGAAGAGAATTTTCCATTATATGATCTGCTACTTCCCATCCTCTTTTTGTTCTCTAAAATAACTAAAACTTATATTTCTGTAACTTTTTCCCAAGTTTCCTTGTGCTGTTTCTTTCATGTAAATGTCTTCCAGTGAAAAGAAACCCAATTCCAGTGGTTTGGTACAATGCATCCATAATGAAGAAGTATTGGTACTACAAACTTCAGAGGCTCCTATAACAAAAGAAAGTCTTGGAAAATAAAATATAAAAAATTAATAGAATGATTGTAGTGGCATATAGTGCAAAGAGAATAAAACAAGAGAGCTTACTGTAGGCCTATGCATTTCATGTTTATTTAAGTAAAAGCAAAAGTCAAATTAGCAAACAGATAAATAAAAAATAAGGAAACAATAAGGTGAACTGAAATTTCAGGATTTTTTTTTTTCTTTTTTACATTTGTCTTTGATAGTTTGCAGTGTCAGTTTTGTTTCCCTTTTTTTGGTCGAGAACAAAATAAAAGCAGAATTAGCTCAGATCATAGAATTTATGTTGTGTTTCTTTGTACAAAAAGATGGTTTATGTCTAAAGGGACATATATTTAACATGACAAAAAAAATGAAAGCTTCTGGGAAAAGCAATAAACAAAATAGCATAGCCAGCGTCACCCTTTTTTAATTTTACTGCAATATGTAGTCTAACGAAGATGCCTTAGATCAAGCAAATAATTGCTTGTCTGGAAAGTAGTCACAAATCTGGTTGCAAAATTAAACAGCCCTGCAGTATTTCACATTGGCTCGTACAGATCTATAAATCATAGTAACATTGAAAGAACTTTATATAAATAGAAAGCAGTCATAAATTTCAGCACAGGCTTCTGACTCTCATGTCTATAAATATGCATTATGGATTGGGGAGCATGTCTCTGTGACTAATAAAACACTTTACATGTATGTAACGTCTTAGTCAATTTGGGAAGTTCTTGAATGGATGTAAGCAACCTCTTCTAGAAAGAAAAAAAATCAACTTAACATTTTATTTATTTATTTACAAAATGTATACCCTGCCTTTCTGCCTTCATTGAGGCAAAATCTGGGATCTACGTACACCCGATCCACTACCATTTCCTACTTTTGTATAGCTATATCAGCCATAGGGACCAAGACCTGAGATATCTATATATATCTATATAGAGATATATAGATATACATATCTGTATTTTTGTATCTCTCTTATTTTTAATTAGTTTAGTTTAATTGATTTCTATTTTGCTCCAGTTCCTTCAAGCAGGATAACAAAATACATAAATAATAAAATACATACAGTCCAATTAAAGTTAGATGGCGACAAATGTCTATTCCACAAATAGCCAAGGTGACTAACATGTAATCCGTATTTCACTCATGAGGGTCTTAAACAAGAAAGAATCAAATCAAGTCAAATGTATTAATACGGTTCGTGACCATCACAAGATCAGTTACAGCAATGTACATGAGCCTTATGAATTTTAGGAAATATATAGTATTAAAGTTCCTGAATGGCCTATGCATTTTTAAAATCACAGAACAGAGAACAGAAAATAAATGATTTTACTTCATTCAGTTCATGTACTTCATTTATGTTCCACTTTTGTCCACAAAGGGGACTGAAAATGGTTTACAACATTACCCTCCTTTTATCCTCACAACAGCCCCCTGAGGTAAGTTAGGTTGAAAGCATGTGATTGGCCTGAGGTCACCCAGCAAGCCTTGGTGGCAGAGTGAGGATTTCAGTCTGAGTCTTCCAGATGCTAGCCGGACACTCGAACGACTACAACATGCTGGTTCATTCTGGCTCCCAATATTCTTTCCCTCTAATTTCTCACTGTGTCCGTAATACCCAAAAGAATAGCCTTTTTCCATTAAAAGACTTGCAACTAATGGCCAGACTTGATGTGACAGTGTCCACAGGTCTGACCCTTGAGTGATGACTTCATTTTAAAGCCTAGTTAGATGGTTTTAATGTGCCATGAGGGACTGATCTTGATTGGGTCCATGGTACAGGGAGATGAGGTGCTCTTGTTTCTCCTTTGCAACTTTTCAATTACTGAAACAGCTGTTTGTGTGTGTTGTGGGGGGGCTGTTTCAGCCCTTGAAAAGGCATGGGAGGAAATAAGAGCACCTCATCCCACTGTGCTGTGGGCCCAGTCAGGATTGGGTTCTCACAGCATTTTAAAAACACCTCGTTAGGCATTAAAATGGTGGTGGCCCTGATATCTAGCTTGGCCTTAAATTACAACACACAGCCTAGGATGGACTCAAAGGTACATTTCCTCATCCAGAAGAGATCTTTCCACACGTGGATGGAGTTGGGCTACCAAGCCTCCAGTGGCGGCAAGGGACTTGTTCAGTTCAGTTCAGTCAGCCTTTATTGACATATAACACTGATGTAAACATCAATATAAATAGAGAAGAGTAAAATGGGGGAACCATATTACAAAATACATAATTTTATAAAATACATCATGTTACAAAATACCATTACTTCGGTAGTTTTTCCTGGCACAGCTTTATAGCTGATTGTAAAAACATAGCTACCTTCACTGTTGTTTCAGATGAGGAGTCATTCAAAAGGTGATGCACCTTTAGAGCATATGGAAGGTCTGTCATATTAGCTGATAGACTTTAGATATTTGAGACTTGTATCTACATAAAAGTAACAGTTAAAAAATATGTGTGAAAGTGTCTCAGTAATCTAAAGTTACAGTGACAATAGCTAGCTAAATATGCAGTCTTGTTCTATCTGCCGTGTAAAATCACAGGTAGCATACTGTTGAATCTGGCAAGAGAAAAGGTTCTGTGTTGTTGTAGTACTTGTAAAGCAGATAGTTATGGGGCCATTCGACCTACAGTAAGGGGGATCTCAAAACTCAAAGGAGAACAAGATTTGTTGGTGAAACTAAATAGTCTTTGAGTTTCACTATCAAGAATTCTATGCTTAATCAGTTGACATTATACTCAATGATATGCCCATGACAGTTATTTTTTCTCGATGCATGCTAGCCAGTTGGACATATTTGACTCTGAGAGCATTTGCTGTGTAAGGCTCCCTGCATTGTAATGCAGACACAGCCAATATTTTACCATCAAGAGCCACATTCTAGTTTCCAAAATATTTGATCTGGTTTCTAGACATAGAGCTGCCAAGCCTCCAGTGGGGGTAGGGGATCCTCCACAGGTCTTGTTGCCTGCTGCCACTCAGAGTTGCAGTGGGGGGAAGCAAAGGAGAAAATACACAGCCTCATGTACTCACTGGAAGTTGATATAGAAAGTGACAAAGTTAGTTCTAGGAATCAAAGAAACTCTATTGTAAAGCACAGAGTTTCTAGTGATTCCTAGAGCTACCTTTGTCAGTTCCTGTTTCAATTTCTAATGAGTACTCAAGGCTGTATTCCCCCCCTCCCACAATGCTGTGCCCTCCCCAACCTACCCACAAGTTCCCTGGCAACCCTAGGATGATGAAGCCTTCTACACTTGTGGATTGACACTTTCTATGAGCAGAAGCACACCCTTGAATCAAACCTCATTGTTCAAATCCAACCCTGTGTTGCTCTATTTGGACAGGGGAAAGAAATCAATTAGCTATGCAGTGTTGGAGGGACTGATCTCTGACTGGGATCAAGGATGGTGTTTTTACTTGTTCCTTAACAAATCCATGGAAAATATCCCCTGAGAAATGTGATATCAAGTAGCAGAGGTCGTAAATGTCTCTGTGTTTATAGCAAAGCACTTTTTTTTTCCCTTGTGAAAAGGGCTGTCTTCAGAATACTGCAACCATAAATGCCATTCATTTGGGAGGGCTTGCTTATCAATCACTCTCCTGGACAGCCCATATTAGAAAAAGGCAATATGAGGTGTAAGTATTCTATGGATTAATCAGAGTCCCTGAAGCTGGAGAAGAGAGAGAGAATGATTAATCAACTATTGAGCCGGTTTGTTCTGACAGATTCCCTGACATATGCAAGCCATTCTTGGGCCTGAATCCTACCAGCTTTTCTACTGGCCAAGGAGACAGGCACAACTGCCCATCAAAAAGGATAAGCCAGGAATTGTGGGACCCATGTGGACAACGCCCATGTGGGACAAAACCCTGAGGAGGGGAAATTAGGTGAAATTCAGTACAGAAATTGGTGGTACTCAACCTGTCTAGAACCAGAGTTGCCAACTCTGGGTTGGGAAATACCTGGAGATTTGGAGGGTAGAGTCTGAGGAGGGTGAGGTTTGGGGAGGGGACAGCCCTTATCAGGGTATAGTGCCATAGGGCGCCATAGAGCCCACCCTCCAAAGCAGCCATTTTATCCAGGGAAACTGATCTCCATTTTCTGGAGATCAATTTAAAACCCTGAAATCTCCAGGCCCCACATGGAGGTTGGCGACCCTATCTAGAGCTCTATCTAGAGCATACTAACAACAACATTAGCACAAAAAGTTAATGTCTGAAGGTTACAGAGTATTCTTGTCATCCATGAGGTTCCATTTAGGGGAGAAAGGCAGATGAACCCCACCTTTACAATGCAGGCCACAGGCTCTGGATGCTCCTGTGCACAAGCAGAGCAAAACAAACACAAACAAAAAAAAAGCATACAAAAAAACAGGGCATGTGGTATCATGGGAAATGAGGTTTCCTGGGAACCTTCCCCTGGAGGACTCCCGGCATTACTTGGCCAAGTACGTTTTGACTGAACTGCAGAATCCTGGTTAAACATTTATCTTCACCATACAGCAAATTCATACGTAGATCTTCGTTAAGCAATGACAACAAACTGCTCTTCACCATGAAATAAACAGCTACATGTACCAGCCCCTAGGCAACATCTTAGTTGTGCTAGATTAACGTAGTTTCTGAAGGGGGAAAGGAAAAAAAAATCTTTGTGATGTACACTAATAATTTTAAAAGTGAATGAACCATGCGAAACGCAGGCTTATGTGTCTTTAGTTGCTGTGGAGATTCAGAATTGCTTGTCCTGAGTTTTCATTACATTAAAACTGAATATCCCATCTCTGCAGCCTCTCATTTCCCAGCAAGCATCATGAGTGATGCACACTTTAAATAGAAATCAATCACACAAAACACGAATCAGCAAGCCAATTGGCTGTGATTGGAAATCCTATCAAAGCAAGATATCCGTCCCTCTCTCATTCCACCCCTACCCCTCTCTTTTACTTTGGATGGCTGGTCCAGCATGTCAATTTCATATTTGCGGGTGGGCTTCAATTTGTTTATGTCACTGCAAATATCTTCTCATCCCAGCTGATTGCTAATATAGCCCAGTATTGCACAGACTGTGGAAGTTTACCTTATCGGGGATGGTGCAGAGCCTTGTGTTTGTTAAGGCTGTTGGCAAAGAATGTGAGTTCTTGGTTTCACAGTGCTAGATAAATGGTGTCTGAGCTAACATTCATGAGGATCCTGGAAGACTCATTTAAAGCAAGCCCCGAGGCGACACGCTTTCTTGGCTTGCAGAAGCGCACATCGAGCGTTGGCTGTTCTAATCTGCATTTGCAATGGATTGCCAAGATATTACAAAGATTATGCAGAGAGTTATCAAGAAGTTATGCTGGAAAGGAACTTGCAGGGTTTTGTATATCAGCAAGCAACATTTCAGAGGGAATGACACATGGGGATGTAATAGATGAAATGTCAAACTGGGAGGGTCCTGGGTTCTAATCATCAAGGAACCTTGGGGACCCTTGTTTGGGTGGAAAAGTGACATAGAAACAGTTTAAACAAACAAACAAATATGAAGCTTACTGAATGGTCTTGCTCCAGTTGATCTGTTGACATTGGTATATGGAGAGGAATGAAAGTGGGAGAAACTATGCATACTGCTCTGAGTTTCATGGAGGAAGAGGCTGGTAAAAATGTGATCTCTAGATAGGGAGAACCAGAGACTTGAAAACCACCAAAGATAGAATCCAGCATCCTGTGGACAGTAGGATGGATTGAAGGGCTAAAATACAGGACTCTGTCCCTACCATTTCTATCAACTTCTCAGTAATTTGCCAGGTTCCAGCAAGTGTCACAACATTTGGTAAAGGGATGATGATGATGATGATGATGATGATGATGATGATGATGATGATGATGATGATGATGATGATGTTACAAAAATGTATCTCAACAATTAGCTTTCATTAAAGAATGCTGTCAATTTGATGTCGTGGTTAAGAGCGGCAGACTCTAATCTGGAGGACCAGGCTCGTTTCCCTACTCCACTTGCAGCTGCTGAGTGACCTTGGGCTAGTCACAGTTCTCTCAGAGGTGTTCTCTCAAGAGATGTTCTCTCAGAGCTCTCTCAGCCCCACCTACCTCACAAAGTGTCTGTTATGGGAGAGGAAGGGAAAAGAGATTGTAAACTGCTCTGAGACTCTGAGTGAAGGGCGGGGTATAAATCCAATCGCCTCCTCCTTCTTCCATATATGAGGGCATGAGAACGGATAGTTACCCTCAATTATGCCTATATTCACAAACTGCAATAGCAGAAAATGTTAAACTCTGTAGGAAAGAGGTGCTTCTAAGAGTCTCCAAAAAACCCCAGATTTTCATATGACTAATCCACAATGGTGCAGCAATTTCTTTATACTTTTTGAATGCTTGCCTTCCTGGCATTGAAGCAATTAAATGTAACAAATGAATATATAACAATTAGTTCTGGCTTATAGGATTCAACTGAATGCCAAGTGATAATCTTTATGTTAAGCTGGGAAATCAACCACCGTCACAAAGCAGCCTTTAAAATATTGTTCAGGGCATGTATCATCTTATCAGAGCAATCGTATGTTGATCATCAGACAATATCAATTTGTTAAAAGCCTTTCCTAACCAAGGAAACAAAAACATTATTTCATACACAACCATCAGACATTTGAGTAGTTAACATTTATATTGCTCCTTGGCATCCTTCATAAAATAAAAGTCAAACATAAGAGATAAAATAGTGAAGATTCCCTGTCGATGCAACATCCTATGCTATCTCAATTTCAGCCTAAGGGGGGGGGAACTGACTCAAAATTGCAATCAATTAAATAGCGTGGCAGAGAACTGAAATAGCAAAAAAAAATCTAGAATAACACGATACATGAACAGCTTCAGTCTTTGTTGTTAAGAGTAAAGATTACTCACGAGAGCCAAGGCAAAGTCCTTCAGACAAGTGCACGATGATTACTTTGGCAAAATTAGATTCATAAAAATTAGAATCATAATGAAAATACAATTCTTGAATTTTCATCAGCTGATTAATACTGAGTGGGTTCTTAATGACAATTTATTTACAGGTTTTATCAATCACTTCTTCCAAGATATTTTGCCTGTTACCTGTTTGCTTATGACAGAGATCAAGTATAACACCTGTAAACAAGTCCTTCTTAGGGATGGGCATGAACCACATTTTTGTGATTTGGTTTGTGGCTGAACCATGACCTAATCCACGAACTGATACAATGTGGGTTGTGGTGGTCTGTGAGACATTTAAAGTTTAAACCCCTGCTTTCTGCTCCCCACAGCTTTTTGCAGGGAGCAGAAAACAATGGTTTAAATGGCTCCCAGACGTTTAAACCAAATAGCTAAGCAGCTGGAAGCTCCCCATTGCTCAGCTGTTTTTCACAAAGAGCAGAAAGCAGGGGTTGATATCCCTTCTTCTGCTCTTCACAAACTACCATGACTGCATCAAAATTTGTGATAATTCATGGTGGTTCTTCAGTCTGTGAATATTGCTTCGCAAACTATGAACCAGCCAAAATTCATGATGAACTTTAATCCATCATCCAGTTCATGACCATCTCCTGTCCTGCTAGAAAATAATGATATTCAATTTGCTTTCTGAAAATCAGTTTAGTGTATGAGTACTGCATGATTGTATTTGAAAGAAACAGAAATGCTCTGATGGGTAGGACTGACTCAAAGTTTTTAGATAGGTGGATGGGTGGATGGATGGATTTTGTAGCTATAGTAGCAGCAGTAGTACTGCCATTATTACAGGTAAAATCAATGCACATGGCCATTTTCTGACCATTGTTGAAATCATACTGTGCATGCTAAACTTCCCTCTAATTCTTGATTAGCTAGTTGTCCAAAACAGGGCAGATCCAGAGCTCTTTAGTAATCACTAAGTGTTCATAGTCAGATAGAGATGTTGTGAGGTCATTTATCTATATACATATCCAGAGTTTTATTGGGCTCCCATAAATGCACCAAGACTCATTATACAACAATCATTTGATAATACCATTTGCAGCTGGTGGAAACCATGGTGAGGAAAGGGTTCATTCACCATACATTTTGTGCTTTAGCTGAATGATCCATTCCATATCTTTCCAACCAACCACTGGAATTTTTGTGAACTTTGTTGGTATAGATGCCTATATGATTTGCATCTGAATGCCTGCTTTGCATATGTCAAATGTGTGTTGCAAGTCAACCTTTTATAGAATTTCCCTAATGTGAATGTGTATCCATCTGCATACCTCCTACCCTCCACCTCCCCCCCAATAATCTGAAACATTCCAGAGCATAGGAAAATGAGTGAACATTATATGCATGGGTTTCTCTTATGCAGTACTGCCTACGTAGACCTGAACAGTGTGTTCTGGGGAATATTCCTATCAAGGAAGAATTTGGAAGCATCCCTGCTGGATCAGATCTTTTCAGACTACCCATTTCCAAGGGTGGCAGAATGAAAAGATTGCCACCTGGTAGGAAGACAACAGTTGAAATCCATCTTTTGGTCCTCAATCAAATTGTTTTTAATTAGCATTTCCAGTTGGGTGTAAGAACACTGTTTGTTCCCGAAGCATGTGTCAGCTGTTATTTTTTCTTTCCCCCAGGCATCCAAATATGTTTTTGTCCTGGGCCAATTTTCTTTTTGAAAGTCAAGATTCTCCAGTCATACAAATATACTGATATTGGCAGCTCGTGGGCGGCTTTTCCTCCCAAGGAGGATAACAGAAGTAATTCTGAAAGTATTTCCCAGGGATGCCTGGAGGGGCTTATTTGCCAGAGTTTGCGTCTCTAATAAAACGTCTCTTTGCTATTTTGAAGACCTTATATTTAACATTTGTTGACGCATGTATATGAACAAGGTAATAACAACAACAAAAAAAGGGCTCTTAAATGGGAGGGCTGTCAAGGCAGGCTGTTTACAAGGGTTTTCATCATATTTAAGAAGCATCATTCTTCCTATTTTTCATGAAATTGCGGTATGACAGAAAAGGAGAATGGCTATTAGAGGAACTCAATATTTCACAAGGAGGAAAACACCCTCCGGTCAAAATGGGAAGCGGATGTCGGTACATACAAATCCTTCTTTTTTATCTCTAACAAAGTGTCTGCCTCGTCCATTCCTGCCACTTTAATGCAGCAGAAAGGGGAATGATGGGCTGTGAAGGAACTTGTACCTGAAACGCGGCTGACAGTGTGGTGGTAGTGGTGGGGATTAGCATCTGCAAGGCTTCGTGTTCATTTAATATTCCCCAGGGTCCCTTTTCAGTGTAGAGAGGGTGCTCAAACATGTTTAAATCTAATTTGTTCTTTCAGAACAACAGCAAGAGGTAGATAAATATCTGTTGCTTTAGCCTGTCTCATTTTAGGCCGAGTACAGACTGGCAATTTGCCCCGGGATGGGACCCGGGCTGACAGCGACTCAATATCGGATTAAATGGAATGTTCACACAGGCACATCTGCCTGGCGTCCCCCACCCGGAGCTTACCGGAGCCCTCGCGCTTCAGTGCCGGATTAAAAAAACACCTGATAAAAGCCTTCGCAAATCCAAAAGCCTGCGTTCGTCGCGCGTTTCTCCGCTTCCGGGGAGTCTGAACGCGCAGGCGAAAAGCCGGGAGCAACCCGCATTGGGCACGAGGCAGCAGCACTGTGATTGGCTGTGCTCCGCTCCACTGCCCAATGTGGTGCCGGCATTGCAGGGCAAAAAAAAAAAATCGGCAAAATGCGCTTATGCGCATGAGCGCTTGAGCGCATGAGCGCTCATGCGCACATACACCCATGCACCCACAGCCGAATTAATGGGGAAATGGCGAATATAGCACACCTCCAGCGCGGCAGTCTGAACGCTCCCGCGCGCCTCCGTCCCGTATCTTCCGGCAGCGGCCCTCGCTGTGTGGACGGGAAAACCCGGTATAGTTTAATCCGGGGTTTTTTTGCCGCGAGTGGCTACCGGGGCAAATTGCCAGTCTGTACTCGGCCTTAATGCCAGCCACCCTCCCATGAAATTCAGAGCAGCACACATAATTCTGGCTCCCTCCCCATTGACACTCACAGAAATAGCAAAAATGATCCTGAGAGACTCTGATTGGCCCCAAGCAACCCAGCGGATTGGGAATTTTAACCCACGGGCTGGATCCAACCAGCTTTTCCTGCTGTTGAAAAAGGAAGGAAAGATCTCCTTTGACCATCAAACAGGCAATGCTAGGGATCATGGGATCTGCCGGGATATAAACCATATGAAATGGGTGGGAGGTTGTCATATGGAAGACAAATTTATTTGTTTATATATTTAAGTATTTGTATCCCATTTTTCTCTGGGAAGAACTCAATGTGACTTACAAGGGAAACGATATACAAATAAAGCATTGAATAGCAACTGGGGAGGGGGGGCAAAACAAGTACATCTCAGGCCAGTTTGGAATTTCTTGGTTGCCTTGAGTGTAGGGATGCCAGCCTCCAGAGGGGGCCTGGAGATCCCCTGGAATTGCAGCTCATCTCCAGATGGCCGAGATCAGTTTGCCCAGAGAAAATACATGCTTTGGAGGGTAGACTCCATGGCAATATACCCAGGGGTTTTTTTTTCCCGGGGGAACATGCTGGAACCAAGTTCTGGAATGTCTTTGACAAGATTTTAAACATTTATGAGTTTTCAGTACACAGACTGAAAACTTTATTTCCCTCTTCTGGTCTTTCTTTCTTTCTTTCTTTCTTTCTTTCTTTCTTTCTTTCTTTCTTTCTTTCTTTCTTTCTTTCTTTCTTTCTTTCTTTCTTTCTTTCTTTCTTTCTTTCTTTCTTTCTTTCTTTCCTTGTCCTTCCCAGGCTCCATCCCCCAATCTCCAAGAGTTTTCCAACCTGGATTTCTCAGCCTTACTCCCCATCCCCCATCGGTGGCCAGGGTGACCTGGCAACCCCAGCCACAGGCTGAAAGCCACAAAGCTAGGAACCCAAGGGCCAAGAGCCCTTTTGCTCCTGCCCCTCCACTCCTCTGGCCATTCCCAAGATTTATAATGGATCTGAGACAGGAAGAGGAAAAGCAACCATCAGAAAAGATGTTCTCCTTTGACTCCTTCTCTCCCTTCCTTCTAAAGAACCTGTGGCCACTCCCAAGGTTTAATCCTCAACTAAATTTTACACAGTTGGCTAAGATGTTCCTCCTCTGACACTTTCCCACCCTATTACCTCCTAGGAGGCAGTTCCAGGCATAAGTGACAGCAAGGGAGAAGGAACAGAAGCATTTGAGGGAGCTTGAAAGCTACAGCTGGCTGTTTTTAGTTAGTATTAATTTAAGAGATGCAGATAAAATATTGGAGGGGGTAAAAGAGGAAGGGAAAAGAAACAAATAAAATAAATAAATCATAGCCCACATAATATTTTCACTGTTGCTCGGATGCACTCTGCTGTTTCCAGCTGCCACGTTGTATATTAAAAGTTAATTTACATTGCATTATTTCTTTGCTTGATTATTTTCTCTACGATTCTCTACAATTCCTCTTCAGAATGCTCAGGATGTAATCCATATGGAACAGCTAGCAACTTTCTTTTGGTGTTTACTGGGGGAAAATATATATCTAGTGCATCTTAAAGTAGAACTGTTTTATCTTGGTTTGGCTTGCCTAAATAATGGTGCATAGACAATCAGTTCCATCCTTGGGGATGCTTTTTATACAATTTATTTTTTTCCCCTAGCTTTGGGTCTGCTGACATTAATTTTCTTGAGTTGGAATAATGGAACTCATGAAACATTTTTTTTCCCAAGCAAAACCTCCGTACCTCAAGATGGAAAAAAGAAGCCCCTCGATTATTGTTTATTTATGTGTTTTCATTCTGATTCACCCTGTTACAATAGAACCGAATGCTTTCCAATAAGTTATTTACCACACTCCTGTTGGGTGGCTCCATCTGTTTTGGGGCTACTTGAAAAAACAGAAAACAAGTTGTAACTTTTTGGCTCTTAGTTTTCTTCTGGATTCTCCATCTGGCATTGCTATTAATGGTAAGGCACATGGGGTTCTCAGGAATGTTGAACTTAGTAAACATGACAATTTTATTCAATAGTAATCCTTTCCAGATGTTATCACCATGTATACTAGAGTGTGCTACTCCTGATAAAAGTGGTTGCCATGTTATCCAAACAGAGACACCATGAATATTTTGCCTGTCCCCGTCTATTTCTGCCTTCCACCAGCATGTGAAGACAAAATATACAAAAATGACTGTTAAAACATTGGGTAGGAAGGAGGGATCACAGAGGGAATGCCCAGTGAAAATGAATTGGAGCCATTTAAACCCCTGCATATTTTACATGCACAAAAAACTTCAGTAGGTCATGTGGTCTCAGAGGAAAAAATAGTTAAGTCAGAACGTCCAAGATGGCATTTTCATCCCGCTTGTTCCACATGCAGGCCCAACCAAACAAGCTGAAGTTAGGGGTTTCAAGGCTTGGTAGTAATGGGACGAACGCGTTAGATTTGTTAGGGACTGGGACTCATTTGTGTGACAAGCTGACCCAGTATGGAAGAGAGCAGCACCACTTGAACTGAAATGAAATCAGACTGCTAACCCTTAATATCAAAAGGGCTGCAGAGTGGCATTCATGGAGGAAAGCTGTAAGAAGAGCATCGGATTCACAATGTCTTAACCAGGGGTCATTTTCTAGAAAAAGAGGTGCAGAAGCTCATTTGCATAACTCATTTGCATATGCCACACCCCCTGACAAAGGGCAGGTGTGTTTAAAAAGAGTTATGGAAATGACTTTAAATCCCCCGTCTCTCCACAAAAGCGGAGAGGCTCAGAGGGAAAGGGAGGCATGTTTGCCTCCCTGCCAGGCCCGTAGCCAGGATTTTTTAATTGGGGGGGGGCTTTAAATAAGTCAGGGGGCACCTCACACAGACACCCCTACAACACCCCAAGGGAGCACCACAAATGAAAAATTGGAAGTCGGGGGCCTGGATTAGATGGGAAATCAGGGGGCCTTGGCAGTAAGTTGGGGGGCCGGGCCCTGAGATGCCCCACTGTAGCTACAGTCCTGCTCCCTGCCCTCCTCGTCTCCAGCCAGCCCACAGCTAACTGTTCTTAACCATTGCATATACCTCCTCCACAAGCCAGGCATTTTTGGAAATAGCTCTGTCCAAGCAGCCAGCAGAGGGGAAGGGGCAGAGGGGCATCCAGTCTCACCAGGTAAGGCATAGGGGAAACCTGGATGAACGAGAGGCAGAGAACCCCCAGGGAAAGGGCAGGTGGTCATGGGAACACTGGCTAAAATGTGCGGTTTGTGAGGCAACCAGCCAGTATGAATTATTTGCCCCCTCATAATCACGTGCAGGAATGGGACTCCTTCCCGGATCTCCCTAGGACCACCATTTTCTTTACCAAACTCAGATCCCGCTTACAAGCGTCACCAAGGCAGTTAACAAATTAAAATACACAAAAGATAAATGCAACTTAAAACTCTTTAACACCTCCCCTGAATGTACCCTATATCAGCATTCCTCTCTTCCAAGGATGAAAAGTTTATCTCCCCCCCCATGACCTACTTGTGAGTAAATCCTCCCAGGATCCGGCTGCACACCTTTTCCCCACTCTCGCAGCTCTGAAGCCCTTTCCCGCCCTCTTTCACAATTCAGCCCACCCACCCCCTTCTCTCCCCCTCCTGTCCTTGCTCGGCCTCTCTAGCAAACAGCTCTTTTGGTTTAACCCTTTCAGTGCTGTGGATGAATGAAAACTGTTTCCCGTCCTTTCTTTAGCCAGATTGCCGTCAGCATCGCCCTATGCAGCTCAATGGGGCTGCTCTGGAGGAACTTCGCATGGGGTTGTGCTCCTAGGGTTGTCATTTGCCCAATGTGGGCAGGGGACCCTCCGTTTTTGTGGGCTGGGATGGCTGAGCAGAAAAAAGAAAGAAACTTGAGGTGAACTAAAGCAAGCTCACACCAGGCAACCTGAATCATGTCCTCTCAGAATCTTCCTCAGGCATAGGGGCTTAAAGTGGTTTGAGGATTGTATTAAAAACTGTGTCCCTGTAATGCCTTTCCTGTGTTTCTCCAAACTAAATGATGGTGAGCTCATTCCTACTGCCTGGTCCTCCTAACTGGAGATGCTGGGAATTGAGCCTGGGATCTTCTGCATGCATTCTGCCCAGTCCTGAGAGGCGAACTGGTGGCAAGTCCTGGGTCAGTGCTGGAGCATCTGCTTAGCATGCAGATCTGGCAGGGAAGCCAAGGATTTAACCACCATGACCCCCGAGTCTCTCTGCAAAAGTGGAGAGGCTTGGGGGGGGGGGAAGGCAGGCATGTCTGCCTCCCTGCTCACCTCATCTGCAGCCAGCCCGCCACAGCGGGCTGGCTGGAGACAAGAAAAGCAGGGAGGCAGTCACATACCTGGGTTCCCTGCCTGATCTTCTCCAGGGGCCCTGTAGCTGAGGGGCCCTTGAGAAGATCAGTCAGGGAAACCAGGGATTTAAATCCCCACCCTCCCTGAGTGTCTCCATGGGTGGGCGGTGGGGCCTGGGCTCCTTACTGCTGGAGCACCGCTCCAGGACGCTCCAGAAGGAAATGACCCTATAAGATGGACTAACTTGTCTGTGCAGTCAGCATGGGAATGAATTAAAAACTGGCCATGAAAGTGAGCTGGGAATTTCCAGCTGGTTAAGGAGACCAAAGGGGCGAAAGATTACTGTGCTTGAAGAAAGAAACAAAGTATATGTGTTTATATGCAAATGTTAGAAGCCTCCAAGCTAAGATAAGAAAGCAGGTGCAGGAATGCTTGTGGCTAAATAAGAAGATAAATACAGTGGGCATTTCAGAAACCTGGTAGGATGGGGTGGTGGTCAGTGAGATACAGCCATTTGTAGAGATAAACTATATAAAAACAACAGAAAAAAGGCATATTAGTGGTGTCATTGCTGTGTATGTCAGAGAGGACATAGAGTTCAATAAAAGCTTAATAGGGAGAAGGGTACAGCCAGCAGGAGCTGATGAGAAAAGCGTAATTGACACATACAGTTTCATACAGGGAGAGACAGTCCTTCAGATGTTAAATCCACTTGGGAATAGGTAACATAATAATATGGGATATGTTAAGCATACATTTCAAAGGGATTATTCTAGGTATTACCCTACTTCTATTTCACTGTTTGCTACCTTTGTAATTCCATTTACTGCATTGTTTATAGTACACTGCCTTAGGCAGTGTGTTGTTCACATTGTCTTTTAATTCTGTACCACTGCATTGTTCATTGGACATCTTATGTCATTGGAGTACATTATTTTTATTCTGCAACCTCTTTTGAATCACAGCGAGAAAGGTAGGCTATAAGCAAGCCAGACAGCAAGGAAAGAGGATTGCACTTCTGATTTATTTAGGTTCAAACCCTCATGGGGGCCAATGTGCACTTTATGGAGTGCACAGCTGGGTATGGGGTCCCCATGTGTAATAGTCATATGCAAGTTGCAGATTTGCCTCAATTCCCACATTTGCTGTGCCCCATTTAGATTGTGACTGCAGTGCACACAGAGAAGGGGCTCCCGCTTTTCCCTCAGTACAGTTTCCTGACTTGAAACTGTCTCAAGGAGCGCTATTTGGCCCATTAAGGAAACCAGGGCTCTTTTTGTAGCAGGAACTCCTTTGCATATTAGGCGACACCCCTAAGGTAGCCAATCCTCCAAGAGCTTACAGTAGCCCCTATAAGAAGAGCTTTGTAAGCTCTTGGAGGGTTGGCTACATTAGGGGTGTGTCGCCTAATATGCAAAGGGGTTCCTGCTACAAAAAGAGCCCTGAGAAAACCTATGTGTACACTTGTGGGTTTTCCTAAGGGGAAATAGCATCCCCTTCTTCAGACTCTTTTTGGTCAGAAAAATGATGTAAGGAGGAAGGCTGAAGGCCCGCTTCCACACATGCTACAGTTGTGAACTGAAAAGGGGCACTACACATGGGGAAACTGAGGAGAACCCACAACTCATGTCCGGTCGATGTGTGTTTGTGTGTGTAAAGTGACATCAAGTTGCAGCCAGCTTATGACAACCCCTCCTAGGGCTTTCAAGGCAAGAGATATTCAGAGGTGGTTTGCCCATTGCCCTCCACTGCGTAATAACCCTGGACTTCCTTGGTGGTCTCCCATCTGAGTACTAACCAGGGATGAACCTCCTTAGCTTCTGAGATCTGATAAGATTGGACTATCCTGGGCTATCCAGGTCAGGACAGAAGGAAGGGATCCTGGACTCCATAATGTGTTCTCTGTAATGCCTAAGCTGACAAATGTTTTATACAGCCTGATAGTACTGTTCACCTGTCCCTTCATCTGCTCGTATATATGGTGAGGTTTGTTCCAGAACTTGGGTTATCAACAGGCCTGAATAAAAATCCCTGATCCCTTTACTAGAGGCTTAATGTGTAGAAAGAGGCAACTGGAGCTTTTCATGGGCTATAAATAAATAAAATTACCTGGTAACAGCACCCTGTTAAGTCCCTGGTAAAGGGACAGGTAACAGTGTTTAGTCATGCTGGCCACATGACCATGGAAACATCTTTGGACAGCACTGGCTCTTCGGCTTTGAAACGGAGATGAGCACCGCAAGCCTAGAGTCGGATTCGACTGGCTTTCAAGCAAGGGAACCTTTACCTTTACCTTTTTAAAAGGACAGGACCATTTTTTCTTCAGGCAGTTAGCATTCGCTAACACAGAGAGCTTGACTAACCTAATATATACACAAAGAGTGGTTAAACTGTGGAATTTGCTGCCACAGGAATAAAGAGTTTTAAATGGGGATTAGGTAGTCTTATTCTCCATAAATCTATCAATGGCTACTAGCTATGGTAACAGAGGGGAACCTCCACATTCAGAGGCACTAAGCCTCTGAATCCCAGTGCCAGGAGGCAACGTCAAGGGAAAGCCTTGGCCTCTATGCCCTGTTGTTGGCTGTCCAGAGGAACTGGTTGGCTACTGTGTGAGACAGGATGCTGGACTAGATGGATCATTGGTCTGGTGCAGCAGGACTCTTCTTATGTTCTTATCCAGAAATAATGACAATTGAATGCTAGTATAGGCATTTATGTTCTTAGAGAAAATATATCAGAGGAGTGTTAATAATGTGTATGTCTAGTTCTCTTCCTCATGCACATTATTATTATTATTATTATTATTAATTGTTGCAGTCAGATATTTGACTGTGATTTGAGAACTAGACAAGTTCTTGGGAACTGCAGTTATATCTTTACAAGACTCTTGCTGTTCCAAGCAACACTGTCTTCTGGATCTGAGCTGATGTTATTTGCTCGATGCCCAGAATTGAGACTTCAAGGCACTGCTCCAGAGGCTCCAGTGACAAGCGGCATGATGGTAACCTCCTTCTCCCAGAGGTGCTTGTAGGTCTTGGTATTTCAAGATCTTCTCCTGTTCTTTCTTTTCTATTCATATTCTTATTATTATTATTACTACTGTTAACAACCACCACCACCACCTTCACAGATGGGGGGGGGGCTCAGTCCCACTGGGAGTATCGCAAGTTGGTCCTTTAGTTTCCCTGTGACCAAGGGGATTACAAGCTTGTAAACTCAGTGTGAGCAAGATTCTATTTTAGCTTTCCCTCCCCACCAAAAGTAATTGGAACACACATTAATGGAATTTGAGGAAGAGATGGATAGGAGACTGTTCTGATTTCATTAATCACTTTACGAAGCCCTCCCCCACATGAGAGAACTTGTGTCGTGGGGGCACATGCTATTAATTACAGACTGGGAGAAGCTCCCTCCAGCTGAAATTAATTAATTATGTTCCTTTTGGGGGAAGGAATCTAGTTTAGCAGTGGAAATTCGGGGTCATGATTCTCTCCATCACTTCTGAAGCAGAATATATTAGACTTGACAAGATTTTCCTTGAAAGGAGACTCTCATTCAGCCAATCATGAAGCTGCTCTTCGCATATCCCTGCTATAATTTACTGACGATGAGAATCTTTGCAAGCTACTAGGCATGGAAAGAGATACCTGTTTTATTGGATCAATTTATGCCAGATAAATTGTTCCAGGCTTGCATATTTTTGGCCTGTTTCTGTGCATATTTTTCAATTTCAATTACAGAGCAGACAGAAAAGGAGGGAGGTTTCTTAGTCTACATAATTCTTGATTGTGCTTCCTTTGCAGTTGCGGTGCAGTAGCAGAGAACATGTTACTCAAATTTCCACTAAAAGAATGTCAGATACTAAGTATGCAAAAGGAGACCACGGGGAAGCCATTAGAATGGGCTATACCAAGCTAAATCAACCAATGGCCTTGTTTTATATAAAGCACCTTCATAAGTTTCCTGAGTGATGGCAGGGAACCTTCTCCACATGGAAAATTGGAGGTGAATTTGGAGACCCCCTCCTTAAGAGAAACACCACAGGAACTTTGAGGGATGGGGAAAGGGGGACTTCTGAATCAGAGCTAACAGATTTTACCTTCAGTGAAATTTGATGAATGCTTTGAGATTTCTTGTTCAAGGATGCATCTGAGGAGTATTAAAGAAAATCAGCTCAGTTTTAGTTAGCAAGGATGGATTTCTGGGGGTCTGGTTCTTCTGGAATTCCACTCTGCACCAGGTTTCATTTGTCCTTTATTCTGGTTTCACTGGAAGAATTGCTAAAATTATTTCTTGTACTGGAGTATGCCATTTTAACCCTGGTTTGAAATTATTCAGTTCATTCACATATTTCTCAAGAGCATATCATCACATATAAAAATTAATACAGACTCAAGGAAAATCAAATTAAAATAGCCAAAGTGCAATGGTTTGTTCATATACTCATGCAGGGGGTTGGACTAGATGACCTGAAAGGTCTCTTCCAAGTCTAACATTCTATGATTTATGACTGTTAAAAAGATTTTGGAAAGATGCAAAAACTTAAGGGAATGACATTTACAACTAACTCCACATGCAAAGCTATAGTTATGGATAAATGAAATATTCTCAATGCATGGCATCCTCATTGGAAGTAAGAAAGATAAATTTAGAGCTTCAAAATATAGGGAGAAATTTAGATAAGGAGAAATTCAGAAACTTCCAGTTTTGATAAGACTAGTGAAATTGCTGAGATGTGGAATAGTATGGCACAGCCCAGTCTTGTCAGATCTTGAAAACTAAGCAGGGTTGGTACTTGGATGGGGGAACAACAAGGAAAACTCTGCAGAGGAAGGCGATGACAAACCACCTCTCCTTCTTCTCCCTTGTCTTGAAAACCCCTTGATTGTGTTACCATAAGTCAGTTGTGACGGTGGCACATGCATCCATAGTGAAATCACTAAGCTGAAGGACCACTGGTCTGAAGGTCCATTGCTACCATAAGTAACATAAAACAAAATTCAGACCAAGTTTGAAACATCAGTAGAAACATCAAAGGAATTTCAAGGGAAATCAGAAGAGTTTGGGTAAGATTGCAAAAGTTCTCAGGAGGGTAGTGCACATCTCTAATTGAAAGCCTCAGCTGGTGCAATCAATAATTTAGTTTTAGGGAGTGAAAATTGCATATCCACATCTGTGGATAAGTGCTCTGAACATAACAATGGGTTTCCAAACACTGATGGTAGATTCTATTTAAAAAGACTGCTTTTTAAACATCAGGTCAGAATGACGCATCAATGGTATGCTGAAAAAAGTTCCAGCATGTCAGTGTTTTGAATACAGTTTGACAAGTTAGTCAAAAACCAAACCCATGTTATATTGGGACCAATCAAAATAGAACCAGTGTGTGAGTTTCCAAGTTCTCCAGATCTTTTTTTTTTTTAAAGGCTGGATGTTAAAGGGCTGGGGGTGGAGTGGAGTATGCATCCTTATAAGCATCCTAGGTAGAATCCCAAGCAGCTCTGTGGAAAATAAATTGTTACCAGTCTCAGTTGTACCTGTGTCCTTTGGGGAAGAAGTTGGTAATCACATTTCTCTTTAGCACTAAATGAATAACAACGGTCCCTTAAAAGGCTGAGAACAAATGAAAAAATACAGTATTCATATTAACATTTGTGGTGGAAAGTATCATCAAGTCACAGCCAACTTATGGTCACCTGGTAGGGTTTTCAAGGCAAGAGAGAAGTGGTTTGCCATTGTCTGCCCTGTGTAACCTTCCTTACTTGGCGGTCTCCCATTTAAGTACTAACCAGGACCGACCCTGCCTTGCTTTTGAGATCTAATAGGATCAGGCTGGCCTTGGCCATTGAGGTCCATATTAACAATACTAGCACTTAACAGTACTTGATGCATCAGATAAAGAGTAAGCCATGGCTTAGACTGAAGAGCTAGATAAGAATTAGCTAACCAATCAGAACGGGGAGGTAAATAACTACCAGCACACCAATGAAGGATGAGCAAAGCAACATTTCTTGATGGAGGGGTTTATTTACACTTAGCTAACAAGCTGCATTTTTAGTACTAAAGCACATAAATAAACACCAGGCGGGGGAAGAATATATGTACTTTTTATGCATCGAAAGGGAGCAGGCTGGGGAAAATGTCAAGCAGCGTCTTTTATTTTCCTTGGCTATTATAGTGTGAATTGCTTTGTTTCAGAATGTTTGGGTGTGGACCAAGAGTTTTCATCAAGGAGCTGACACATTCAAGGGGGAAAAAGACATTGAAGCTGCAGCCACCGGAAAATCTTCCCTTCTCTGAGAGTTGGGCAGCACACTGGAAGCCGCAGCCCGTGGCGAACGAACAGCAGAAAGTTCAGAATCCTTCAAGACGGGGGTTTCGACTTGATAATGGAAATGCTGGCGGAGCCATTGCGAGAGCAGTGTGACTGCTGCAGTGATTATTCTTTATTGCAATGGCATTTACTGTGGGAAGTGTGGTGGGCAGCTCCTAACACTCAAAATTAATGTGCAGTAACAGCCTTACGTGAGACGTAGCCCAAGGTGTGATGTCTCAGAGCCTAATATATCAAAGAGATTGCACTTCTCCATTTAAGATGGTCCAGTCGCTCTCCGTATAGCCTGCTGCTTCAAAGTTACTTTTAATAAGTTGCAGAATAAATCTACCAGAAATGGGTGTGTGGGGGGGGGAAATAAGGAAGAATTCCAAGTCCTGCTGAACTGGGAATTCATCTATCTCTGTAAAAAGCCGACAGACTATCTGGCGGTAGAATTCCATTAGGCAATCAGTTTGATTGTGATAGCTAACAGAGAGCTCCCTGGGATACTTCTGAATATCAGCAGCTTGGGACCTCATGCCCTGCCTGTAAACTTTTTAAAAGTATTTGTTTGGTCAGTGTTGAAAAGAGGAAATGGAAAGCTGAATTGCATGGATCTTATCCAGCAAGCTAATTCCTGACCTGGATCCAACTAGTCTTCTGCTGGCAAAAATGGAAAGAGGGTCTATTTGGGGGGACTTGTGCAGGGATTTAGGGTTGCCAGCCTCCAGATGGAGCCTGGAGATGTCCTGAAATTACAGTTGATCTCCAGATGACAGGGATCAGTTCCCCTAGAAAAAATGGCTGCTTTGGAGGAGGCATTATACCCTGATGATGTCCCTCCTTTGCCTAAATCCTGCTTTTCCCAGATTCCACCCTCAAATATCTAGGGATTTCCCAATCTGTATTTGGAACCTAGTATGGACAGACTATGTAGAATAAGGGTTATAGTAAGGAGGGGGATTAAGTGCAAAAGCTGGCCACATCCAATCCCTTATGTACGTTTAGGCATAATGAGGAGGAGCTGTATGTTTTTCACTAGAGGAACGCACTTTGAAGGAATGATTCACATGAATACAATAGCCATTAGGATATAAACACTGTAGCTAAAGCTTTCAGCTTCCCTTTCAGCCAGCTTTTTGGTGGAGGCAGTTTATGTCTTCAGCTTGGAGTTAATCAAGGATAGTGAAAGTTGAGCATGCATGTGTGAATCAGCCCTTAATTCTATTGATTTGAATCCTGATAAAGATACTATATAATACAATTTCTGCTTTCAACTTCAGCTTCAGCTTGACTTCCATGTGGCCTTGCTGTCCCTTGTAAATTACCATCTTTACTATATACAATTTCATAACAATCCTGCATGAACCTCCATGTTTAGAGGCAGAACACCTCTGAATATCAATCTGGGAGGCAGCATTAGGGGAAAGCCTTGGGCCACATGCCCAAGTTGTTGTCCCCCTTGGTTGGCCACTGTGTGAAGACCAGCATTCTTCTGGTCTAAATGGACAACTGGGCTGTTCTTATGTTCTTATGATGTGCAATGCACAGAAGGGAACAGCTAGAGGCAATATGCCAGTTATCAATTTATTTATTTATTTGGCCAATGACTAATACAAATAAAAAAACAAGCCTATACAAATACAATAAAATCACTGGAAAATAAAACTGGTCTGACTAATTACCAATAGTTGGAAATCTCTAAAATTTTAAATCTGTACATAAAATTTCACAACAACTTCTACAAGCTGCTGATATTGCCTTCGTGATTAGCAGCCATTAAAAGCTTCTTTAAGACATCAACTTCAGAACATCATGGGTAATTATTAATCAGGGGGGAAATTATATTTAACCAAACTTCCTGATAAAAGCGACAGTAAAACAGTACATGTTCAACTGATTCCACCTCTTTGGTGCCACATGGACAGGTTCTCTCCTTCATGGGAGTCTTTTTATATCTCCCCTCTAAAACTGCAATATGCCAGTAACCTAGGCAACCAAGGGAGTTAACTGACAATCAGGTGAGGCAGGACTTTCTCTTTCTTTTTCTCCCTGTGTGTGAGAGCACGAGGATGTCAATAAGAGAGCTGGATAGCAGAGGAGGGATAAAGTAGAAAAGAGACTGCAGGACAAACTAGGTGAAATGAAGTTCATGGAACCTCCACATCTTTTAGTCATACACTTCAGGCATGAGCCTGATTCAGGTCAGGACAAGGTGGGGAGGACAGAGCACATTTGACCCTTATACCTCTGCACTGTTTCATTTATCATAACTGCTCCTATTGTGGTGTCTCTTATACATCTTTTCCCCCACCCCAAGGATAATATGTGTGTGTGGGGGGGTGTTCTATAGATGAAACCATGCAGGGATGGAAAGAGTAAACCTCCACTTGGTTCCAATTTGAATCAAGGTCATACATGACCAAAATGTACTTTTAGTTTACTTAAATACTGTCATGGTTCAAGGTTGAACTGCAGATCTCACGTTGTCTTCAGTTCTGAGGCAAAACAGGAGATATCTGTATGGATGGTGGTGCTGAGGGGGTCCAGTTTTTTAAAAAAGATGTGAGAACTGTCCAAAGCCCTGAGGAGGAAGAAACTGCCATCCTTTTGAGACGTTCAAGTGTGGATAGCAGAACTTGGAGGTCTGGCTAACTGAGAGCAAATTCAGCACTGTGAGGAATTATTTGAATGCTCAGATTGTAGGGAGATACATCTGGAGGTGAAGACAGGGAGACGTTTGGGGGACAGTTCTATAATTATTGATGAATTTATTGCTGTTTTCATTAACAATTTTCCCCACACTGAAGTATACTTTACCCTCTGTGTTGGTTACATTAGACTCATGTCAGTGTTTGGGAACCATGGGCTTTTTTTATTTGTATGTTTGTTTGAGAAAGTTATATGCCACCCCTCAACCATCAGGCTCCCAGTGCAATGAACAACAACTTTAAAAACATCAATATATTTTTTTATTTGTTACTTTAGATTTGTATCCTGCCTAGCCTGAACAAACTGGCTCAAGGCGGCGTACACGATAAGTTAGATAAAACAATAAAACACTAAATACATTAGAATTGACAAAAATCACAAAAACCAGCAGTTTACACATGTATTAACGAGTACAAATGGTGGCAGTTAGTGTATATGTTCTAAAGCGAGGAGGCCATGCACCAATGTTATAATGTAGGGCTATATAGTATGTTCAGTTTCCAGTGGCTCCAGTGGCAGCTTCTAGTCGAAGGCCTGGTGGAAGAGCTCCGTTTTATAGGCCCTGTGGAACTGTAAAAGGTCCTGCAGGGTCCTGATGTCCTCCAGGAGGCACCACTGAAAAGGCCCTAGCCCTAGTGATGGCCAATCTGGTGTCTTTCGGGCCAGGGAGAGTCAGGCGATTTTGTGACCCTGACCTCTGTGCTCTGTGGGGAACATATGGGGAAAGGCAGTCCCTCAGGTAGGCAGGCCTCTGACCATACAGGGCTTTAAAGGTCAAAACTAGCACCTTGAAATGAATCCGGTATGCTATTGGCAGCCAGTACAGTGCCTTCAGTGCAGGCTGGATGTGATCTCTTATAGAGAGACCCATCAGCAGCCTGGCTGCCACATTTTGCACCAGCTGCAGCTTCTGGATTTGGGACAAGGGCAGCCCCATGTAGAGAGCATTGCAGTAGTCTAATCTTGAGGTGAACATAGTATGAATCACTGTTACCAGGTCATTGCATTCAAGGAAGGGAACCAACTGCCTAATCAGCTCTAGATGGTAAAAGGCTGACCTGGCATTGGCTGCTACCTGGGCCTCCATTGTTAAGAAGAAGAAGAAGAAGAAGAAGAAGAAGAAGAAGAAGAAGAAGAAGAAGAAGAAGAGGAGGAGGAGATTGGATTTATACCCCACCCTTCACTACCCAAAAGGTGTCTCAGAGCGGCTTACAAACTCCTTTCCCTTCCCCTCCCCACAACAGACACCCTGTGAGGTAGGTGGGGCTGAGAGAGCTCTTGACAGAAACGGCTCTTTTTCAAGAACAGCTCTTATCAGAGCTATGGCTTGCCCAAGGTCATCCAGCCAGGTGCAAGTGGAGGAGTGGGGAATCAAACCCGGTTCTCCCAGATTAGAGTCCGCACACTTAACCACTACACCAAACTGGCTCTCCAGGAGCACTCCCAAGCTCCTGACCCTCAGCGCTGGCACCAAAGGTGTCCCACCGAAGGTCGGCAATGCTCCCTCTAAGCTGTGGGGTCCCATGAGCAAAGATTCTACTTTGTGAGCTACTGGCATAAAAGTCGTGAGCAAGCAATTTGGCTACTGCATAAATTAGTTTGCTCTGAGGACATCCTTCCTGAGCTAAGACAAAAATCTGTGAGTTGGAGATTAGAAAACTGTGAGCTAGCTCACAGTAAGTCAACTTAGAGGAAACACTGAAGGTCAGTAGTTGGATCCCTACCCCCGACCCACTCCAACTCAAGCACAGGATTTCTGTCTTCATTGGATTCAATTTCAATTAACTCAGTCTAAGCCAGCCCGCCACATCTTGAAGTGCCTGCTCCAGGTCATCTGGGGTAGAGTTGGACTGACTGCCCAATAACAAATATAGCTGGGTGTCATCAGCATATTGATGGCACCCTAGCTGGTGCCTCCGAGCAATCTGGGCAAGGGGGCACTTATAGATGTTAAATAACATCAGGGATAACACTGCCCCTCGAGGAACTCTGCATACCAGTGGGTACCTCTGGGATGTCTATTCCCCTAGTGCCACTCTCTGTCCCTGACCTTGGAGGAAGGAGACGAGCCATTGCAAGGCAAGCCCCTGGACCCCTGTGTCGGCAAGGCAGTGGATCAGTAACTGATAGTCAACCGTGTCGAACACCACCAACAGGTCCAACAACAACAGTACCGCCATGCCACCTTGATCCAGATGCCTCCAGAGGTCATCTGTGAGGGCGACCACTGCTGTCTCCATCCCATGGCCTGGCCGGAAGCTGGACTGGAATGGGTCTAGTGTGGAAGTGTCATCCATAAAGCTCTGCAACTGAATAGCCACCACTCTCTCAAGTAATTTGCCAATATAGGCAAATTGGAGACCGGCCGATAGTTGACCAATTTGGCCGGGTCCAAAGACAATTTTTTTCAAAAGAGGGTGGACCATCACTTCCTTGAGTGCCCCCAAGAACAGTCCCTCAATGAAGGGCTTGTTGATAATATCCCTAGGGCACCTCACAACCCCTCATGGCCAGCTTTTATGAGCCATGAAGGGCACAGGCCAAGGCTGCACATGGTTGGGCGTACTGTTGAAAGCAATCTGTTGACTTCCTCAAGACTGAGGAAAAATCTGTCGACTTCCTCAAGACCAAAAATGGAATAAATTCATAATTTGGAGCAGCATATAGAATCCAGGAACAATAAAGCCATTTAAAACAGAATTAACACATATAGAAAAGAGAAATGAAGGGGGGGGAGATCTTAGAATCGAATAAGATTGTCCAACCACTATACCATACTTTGTATCAAAATGATCTTATTGGACCTCTGAAACATGGATTGTGTACCCACCCCCACAAATGAAGATGCCAAATGTAGAGTTGGGATAAACTGGGTTTATTAGTAATAACTAATCTGCCTACAGAGACCTTTGTGTGTGTTACCCTGTCTACTGGCTTGCTATATGATCACTACCATTGTTGCATTTTCACCAAACCCATTCTCATTCAAAATTCTGCCTGGCAATGCTGTCACACCTCACGTCTCCTCACCTACACACCAGCACTGTGACAGGAGGAGTTTTGCTCACCTTCCCCACCATCATTTTCCCAACATTGAAGTTTGACTGATGGTGAGTCAGTCCTGGGGGTGTTCCTTGTCCACCACCATCTACCCCTGGATTCAGATAGCCATGATATGCTACTTTATAGATAAGCTTGCCAAAATAAGGTTAGAAAATTCTGGAAATATGGGAGCAGTGCCAGGGAAGAATAGAGTTTGAGGAGGGAAGGAAGTCAGCAGGGATGTGATGCCATAGAGTCCACACTCCAAAGCTGGTGTTTCCTCCAGGAGTAAGGGGACGGCCCTATGAACACCAAATCGTGACAGCTGCTAGATGGGGATGAGTAACAACTATGGGACATAGCCTCCTTAGTGAAGGAGTATCATTGCTTTATAACATTTTTGATATACCATCTTGTTATATAGAGAGATTGAAACTAGTGAGCACTTTATTTTGTTAAATTGACTGTCTGTTTTTATTGTTTTATATGTAGGCACATGGTGCCCTTTGTTAGCCACCTTGAGCCCGTTCGTGGGGAGGGCAGGGTAGAAATACATCAATAAATAAATAAATAAATTGATCTCTGTAGAGTGGAGGCCATTTGTAATTCTGGGACAACTCCTGGTGTAACATTCTGGTGGTAATACTAGTTGTGGAACTTCCTTCCATCATTTGATGTCTTAAGGCACTCACCGTTTTCCCCTCCTTTGCAGCCAAACATCCATACTTATGACTGAATCCCTCAGCAAAAACCTAACTGGTATAAACAACAGGAGTAATGAACAAAAGAGAACTTTACTCCAATCATGCAGGGTGAAGCAGGTAAGTCATTACCACAAAGTTCATCCCAGCTGGTGTAGGGAGAGCTCCTCAACAGGTCTACTCAGAAGTGGCTTTCATTTTATTCAATGGGGCTAACTCCCCAGAAAGTGTTCTTCGGAGTGCAGCCTTACAATACAACCCTAAACCAAGTTATACCCTTGAAGTCTATAGGCTTAGAGGGATGTAAGTCCACTTAGGATGGCACTGTGAGTTACCTGGCAAGATCAAGTGACAGGCAATTAAGAGTAAAAAGAAAGATACTCATGAAGCATACTTATGGAAGATCCATATTAATTTGATAAAGTCACGGTCCTTTACCCAGCCATCTGTCTCCCGTGTCTTCCTTCTGGGAGTCTGCAGAGAAGCAGAAATGAGAAAAGTTAAAGACCTCCACTATCTATTTTCAGACTCACAACATCTAAACAATACAACCCACACAGCTAGATTCGAGTTAACTCAGATACCTTAAATGAAAAAAGCCACTGCTATATTTTAGCATATACTTTGCTCTTAAGAAAGTATACTTGTTTTCTTTGTAAACCAGATGGTTTCATTTAATTAATTCTTATCAAGAGAGATTTGTTTTTTGCAAGGTGCTTCGATGACAGACGAGCAGAATCACACACTTTCTTCTGTTTATAGGATTGCTAAAAGAATAACTATTTTGTGAGCGAACCATCCTGTTGTAGTTTTATCTTAATCTCTTCCAACTACCTTGACATTTCATCAAAGAAAATTTTAATATCATTGTTATTAAATTTTAATTAAAAATGATTTCAATGCACACAAATGCTCAGGAGGTCAGATTTTTAACCTTACTGAATATACTTCTATAAAATTAAAACATTGAATACATCCTACCAAAGTCAATTCCTGAATGTGAAGGGGAGGAGAAGTCTGCTTGTTTAGAAATGGGGTGTATTATCTGCCCTGTGTAAGAAATATTAAATTCTGTGTAGTCCAACAAAAGAATTATTATGATATGCATAAATTATGCATATTACTCTTGCCTGCCATCTGACCTTGATTTGTGAAATATTATATTCAGAGGCCCTTTTTAAGTGAGGCAGCATTAAAAAATGTTGCCAAACTCTACACAACCAACAGCAGTATAGTCAATAAATGAAGCCTGGTTCTTAAAAACTGCAGAGGAAGTAGTAAGCGTCTTGTGGGATGCTGTTTGCAATTGGGAATTTCAGTTTCTTTTTGAAGGGTCTAATTTGCATTAAAGAGCATTCAGTCAGAGGTGTTGTAATTTTATTTGGTGTTATGCAAATTGGCTACATGGGACCATTTGTATGCTTTGGACTGTCTTGCGTGCTTTGGACTTTGCCCATTGGTTGTAGTCAGGGTTGTTTTTCCTCCCACTAAATCGTGCCCAATACCCCTTCTTAGTACAATCTCCATACTATGTGGCTGTGATTCATGCAGGTCCTGTTATCTCCAGTATAGGCCTTTTTGGTGGTCAGAAGTGACCAACTCTTCTTTCCTTTTTCCCTGGCAGAAGGGCTGGCTGGATCTAACCCAGTGTTTTCACATTAAGAATCTAATAATGCCATCCAACATCCTGGACCCAAAAGGACTTCAAATGCCAATCAAATGCAGTTATGCCAGTACAACCCAAAGAAACACTGGTTTTCTGGGCATATACTTGTGGCAAGCTGAGAATTATATCAGATTTCTGAAACATAAAACAGGATTTAGTTTTTGCCATTTTTTTTCCCGGCACACTACTTAGTTTTACTTTTCATTTGCTTATTGACTATGGTTATATGGCAATCACAAAAAAAATCCATGAGGGAAAAAAAATAATAATTTATAGCCTATTATGCAGAGCCTTTGTAGCTATATCCTCCTCATAAAGACACACACTGTTATAAAGTTCACCAAATTCAATTCAGTTTATCCTGCATAAATCAATATTAATACTTCTCCCATCACTCAAAAACAATAATCATAACTTACAGGCACTCCACTCTGTGAAATCTAAATTAACTGGAGCATCTGACACATGAAGCGTAAAATATAAAATGCAATAAGACGTCTATGTTGGATTCCTTTAATTTGAAGAATAGGTGGATGGATGGGCAGATAAACAGATTAAAGGACTGAGCAGGTGAACAAAAGCACATGGGGGGGAGTGTGAGTCGCGGTAGACTTTTTTGGTCAAACCACAAAGTGCTTGCAATCTCTTTTAGATAAGAAAAAGACTAAATTGTAGGTAAGAAAAAGCAGTAGGTAGAACTGATAGGCTGGGTCCTGCCAGCTTTTCTGCTGGTGAAAAAGGAAAGAGAGGCCACTTTTGATCACCAAATATCCTTGTTGACAATAACCATGCAGAATACCCTGCAATGAGGAATCACACAAAACTGAGCAGAAAACTTCGTGAGAGTCACACAGATTCTGGTTTGGAAATAATTTAGTGGTCTGCAAATTTCCTTCTGCATTTTTGCTGAAATTCTGAAATTCCTTACAGAGTCTAAGTTGAATTTGGAAATTGCCATGCCAGTCTTGGACACTTCAGAATCCTAGAGGTGTCACCAAAACCTTTAGGGATGTGCATGAACCACAGTTTTGAATTCAGTATCGGTTTGTGACCTATTTAAAGTTTAAACCCCTGCTTTCTGCTCCCCACAAAAAACTGGAAGAGAGCAGAAAGCAGGGTTTAAATGGATCCAATCCATCTCACTCCCAGCTTTCTCCTCACCAGGGCTTTTGGCAGTGAGCAAAAGGCTGGGGGGGGAGAGATGGCTGGGAGGCATTTCACCCCCTGCTTTCTGCTTACCATGAAAAACTGTGGCCAGCGGAAAGCAGGGGGTAAAATGTCTCCCGCACCAAGTCCCCCAAGACTGCCAACACTGATACCCTGGAGTACTGGTCTTGCAAGGCTGTCATCTGGACTGACCTCTCTTGAGAGAGACCTGGGTCCAGCTAACACCCAAACCCCAGCAGAGGAGAGGAGTTCACAATGAGGAGGGTATAAAACATGGGTTCTCAACTGAGACATTAGGTGTGAGTAGACAGATGGGGTTCCCTCAGAGCCCTGAGTCCACCCAGCACCCAAACCCCAGCAAGAGAGAGAGGTTCACAATCAGGATGCTATAAAACATGGGTCCTCACTCAGCCAAGGCACGTCGTCGTCATTGTCATCGTAGTAGTAGTAGCAGAAGAGGAGGAGGAGGAGATTGGATTTATACCCCACCCTTCACTTGGAATCTCAGAGTGGCTTACAAATTCCTTTGCCTTCCCTTCCCCACAACAGACACCCTGTGAGGTAGGTGGGGCTGAGAGAGCTCTTTCCAGAACTGCCCTTTCAAGGACAGCTCTGACAGAACTATGGCTTGCCCCAGGTCACCCAGCAGCTGCGAGTGAGGGAATGGGGAACCAAACCCGATTCTCCCAGATTAGAGTTCACACGCTTAACAACTACACCAAACTGGCCAGTAGCTAAGCCCCACCTCTTAGCATGAGCGAAAAGACAGGGTAACTCAGAGGCCTGAGTCCACCTAATACCCAAATCTGAGCAGGGAAGACAAGTTCATAGGGAGTAATAAATGCATGTACTCTGCTAGTCAGCTTTTAACAACTTCCCTGCATCTTGGTGTAACTGCAATGCAAACAGCTGACAGACAGCTTTCTGATCTTATAGAGCAGAATGGGAACTCTGTTACTGGCAGCCACCAGTGCCTTGTAAGCTTTGGAGAGTTCCTATTGGTGTTTCCAAGGCTGCAGAATTCTGCCCTCCCATTGCCTTGGAATTTTGTAAACAGTTTAATTGAGTGGAAAGAGCCTGTCTGGAAATGTATCCATTCACAAACTGCCACAAACAGCTACGAACAGTGCCAAAGTTTGTGGAATGTTTATGCTGGGTGCCTTTCCAGGAACATCACTTTGTGAACCATGAACTGGGCAAAATTTGTGATGAACCTTACTTTATGAGCTGGTTTGTGCCCATCCCTAGTTTCCTTTGCAATGTTCTAAGTTTTGCTGGGCTCCCCTCTGTGCCAACAGAATGGCTCAGGGCTATCCCAAGCAAACCTCTTCTGTAATCAACATTAAGAATCTTTTGAAGAAACACAGCTTTCTAATATGTGAGATGATTGTCTGCTTGAAAAATTCAATACAAAGTTAATGAGAAAAAAATAATTGGAAGGAGTTTGCAGATTTTTATTTGTTGTTATTAATAAAATGTTCCCCTGTAGGCAAATCCTGCTTTTTATTTATAAAATAGGAAAACCAAAATTATATATTGATATCTCTCAACAACTGGCTCCAAATCTTTCTAAAGATCATTTCCTCTGCAATTCATGACAACAAGTTGCAATTCTGCTTAAATACAGTCTTGTTTCTCCTCTGGCTTGCCTTATGTGTTTGAACATGCTGAAGGCCCAATGACATGGGTTTGGAATTTCCTTTCAGTTGACATTCATCTTGGTGGAGACACATTCCTTTTCTGATGCAAACAGTTAGCTGATATTTCACCTTGAACTCATGTCGAGGAATGTGCAGAAATAAATGAATAAAATTTTCAGTGGCATAATGCATATGAGATTTAAGCATATGGAAGATAAGTGAAGTTTCTGACCTTCTCAGCTGCAGTGATTTATAAGGAGATACAGTCTACTCTTTAAATCCTTTATTAATGAGACATACTGTCATGGTGCAATAGTCTCTTCTGTTGATCTGGTTACTGTTCATACACACAGAATAGTGAAACATTCTGATCAGTAGGAACTTTACCCAACCTTGTCCAAGGTGTTCAGGCTGGAGTATGTTGTTTTCCCTTCTCCATTTTATCCTCACTACAACCCTGTCTGATAGATTGAGAGAGAGAGAGAGAGACTGGCCCAACATCACCCACTCAGCTTCACAGTAGAGTAGGGGTTTGACCTTGTGTTTCCCAAAATATTAATCAGACACTTTAATAGCTATACCATGCTGGCCTCATCTCTGTTGTTGTCAGACTTAGTTATTATTTGTGTTTTGCAATGGTACCCTGCCCTTCTTCCTTGGTGGAATTCAGGGAAGCATACACTGGGTTGGATCTGTTGGTAAAAAGGAAGGGAATTTCCCCTCTGACCACCCCTGAAAAGCTGTGCTAGGGATCATGTGACCTGTATGGTCGAAGGAGGAGAACTGGGCAAAACTGGGGGGGGGGACCTGGCTAGATCCAACCTACAGGGTTCTCTAGAAGTTCCTTTCCATGAATAGATGAGACCTCAACCTGGTGAACTTCTTCAGTGATGGTGCATCGCACCCCTTCAGACCATTACCTGGAATATGAAAATACCTTACAGGATGATTTTTAAAAGTATTTCTGGGAGATCTGAAGTCCTTTGGATGTTTTTAAGTGCTATCTAGAGGCAAAGCATTATCATTCATGTTAATCCCAATAATCTTGCTATCTGTAATTATCTCCTTTGTTTCCACCTTCTGGCTCTTCTACTTTTGATCTCTCCCATTTGAAGCTGGATTCTCTGATCCCTTACTAACCTGCTCAGCATGCTTTGTAACCTTTGGCAGGCGCCATTTCCCTTTCATTTAATCTTTCCACACATATTACATCCTTGAGATCCCCCCACCCCCACCCTGCACACACAATTTCCCTGCAACCTGAAGTTTCATAAGGGAAAGGTTGCTGCTAATCCTCTCTCTCTATATCTGCCTCTCTCTTTCTCTCTTTTTTTTTTGTGGAGTGTATTTTGTTCATCCGCTTTCATCTCAAGAAATGCTCTCTATTCATAGACATTTACCCAGATACTGAAGAAGCCGCTTCCTTAAGCCACTTTTAATATATTTTGAGTGTTGTGATGTGTTGCCTGTGGAAACATTCCTCCCAAAGAATGCAAGTATTTGTTACTGGAATCTTTTCACAGAATAGTAGAGCCCATGTAGTTTAATGACAAGGGTTTGTGCTTCAACTACAAACACTAGGATTCAGATCCTTAAGTAGTTTGGTGTAGTAGTTCAGGGGTTGGACTAGGATCTGAGAGACCCAGGTTCCACTTGCTAGGTGACGTTGAGCCTGTCACTCTCTCCCAACCTAGCCTACTTTTCTGCCACTCACTCTGTCCTAACCTCCTCACAGCATTATTATGAAGGTAAAATGGAGGAGAGGAGGCTGAGGTATGCTGCTTTGAGCTTCTTGTTGTATTAGACAACAGTAACATTGGTTGGCCATGAAGCTTAACAAGTAACGTTGGTGTAGTTGTCCTTGTTAAGTTTAAACTATCTCACCAGACTGTTCTGATGACACGATGGAAAATCATCAACCTACACTATTCTGTGACCCTGAGAGGAAGACTAAGGTAGTTACTACACACATAAATAAAATATAATCATCAGGGAAGTGGCAATTTCCCCTGATCCATTCCTTTTATTGTACTGGGACTTCTGTCTGTGCTGCAGATCAGTGTTCTGAATTCTGGTGTAATGAGGAGAAATTCTGAAATGTATTCTGGAACCAGAGAGACACAGGCCTTTTCTGACATGGTCAACACATTGGTTTTCACTCTTGGAACACACATACCCTAGATTCATCTTAAGCCTGGTACTTAAGTCTGGTACATCTTAAGTCTGGTACTTTCAGAAGAAATGGCAACCAGGGCCGGCTCCAGGTGTCTGGGCGCCCTAGGCAGGACAGCCTGGGGCGCCCCCACTGGGGATGCCAACCTCCCGGTGGGGCCTGGAGACCAGGGGCGGCGGCGGGGCGCTGGCTTTCCTGGAGGCTCCGCAGCTGCGGGACCCCCAGGAAAGCTGGGAAGGGGGCGGGGGGTGTCCAGCCTCCGCCCCCTCCCTCCCAGCGCCGGCTTTTCTGGGGGGCCCGCGGCTGCTGGGAAGGGGGCGGGGGTCTGGCGGCTCCGGGGGGCGCCGGGTTAGGGCAAGCGGGGGGGCACTTTTCCGGGGGGGGAGTGGGGTGCCATTTGGCGCCCCTCAGGTCGGGCGCCCTAGGCGGGCGCCTAGTTCGCCCCATTTATAGCAAGGATTTATAGCAAGGACTGCATGTAGAATGTTCATTCCATAGCAGGAACAAAACAACTGAAAAGGCTACAGTTCTTTGCAGCTCTCAATACTTATAGTTCCTTTCCATCTCTTCACAGACATACCTCAGAGTAGGAAGGTCCCATCCTCAGCCTCACCCCCTTGTTGCTCAAAAGGCTGAGGGGGGAATTTGAGGGACAATTTTTTTTTTTTCCTGTGATGCCTCAGTGTTACTTCTGGCTGTGTAACCAAATGGTATATCACTATGTCAGAGGACAGTCGGCTTTCAGGGGAATCTAGAATGGCCTACAATGTGGTGATGTCACTTCCAGTTGTGCAGCTAGAAGCAATATCTTAGCATCCCATGATACTGTTTGGGTTAATCTTCACTCTTCGAGTCTCCCACAGGTTGCCTGACTTGGCTGGCAACCCTATTCTCCCTACATACAAGTATTAGTAGTGTAAAGAAGAGCCTTGATGAAACACTGGGAAAAAGCCATCTCAATGTGATAAAAGGCAGTGCTGAACTGATTATACCTTTTTAGATGCAAAAAAAAAAATACTAGTGTCTGATATGGATTCATACTACTCAAGGTGAGCAACAAAATGTTAAGTGCAGTTTATGGGTTGAATTAATTATTTTTCAAAAAAAGTGCCTTTTCTTCCCAGCTTAGTTCCAGCCAGTTAAAAGCTGTGGATGGGGAAAGTGGAGATTGTCACATACAATAATTTAGAGTCCGTAATGGTTTACAAATGTCATTTCAATTAGCCACTTAAGGAAACCATGCCCATTTTCTCGAAATTAAGTGAAGTGAATCTTTAAGTACTGTTAATTGCGATTTTGTATATTCTCGTTCAGCCTCATTGGAAGCCGTCAAACATTCTGAAATGTTCTTTAGATGTAATTGATGGCAAATGGGGACTCGATCCAAAGGCCATTGGAGTCAACTAGAAAAGACTCCACTTATTTCAGAGAATGTGAAGTATGACATTCAAGAGATGAAGAAAAATATTTTCTACGATGGGACAAAAGAACTATACAATTTCCTACTGTAAATGCCTGAAGAATTAACCAGGCCTGCCTGCTTGTCTACTTAATTTATTGGCCACTTTCCTTCTTGAAACTCAAGGTAGATTACAGCAATGCAATGAGAATCAATATAACAAAATCCAAGAACAGGGCAAAACAAAAACAAAAATGGAGAGAGAATTAAAGAACGATCCAATAAAACCAGCATATTTTGTCACATAAACTGGATTTCACAACCAAAAGCAATGATCTAATAAACACGATTTCATCTGTTAAATAGGATTTAATCCCAGGAGATCTCCAGGTACCATCTGGAGGTTGGCAATAAACATGATTATCTATCTATCTATCTATCTATCTATCTGTCTGTCTGTCTGTCTGTCTGTCTGTCTGTCTGTCTGTCTATCTATCATCTATCTATCTATCTGTCTGTCTGTCTGTCTGTCTGTCTGTCTGTCTATCTATCATCTATCTATCTATCTATCTTTCTATCTATCTATCTATCTATCTATCTATCTATCTATCTATCTATCTATCTATCTATCTATCTATCTATCTATCTATCATCTATCTATCTAACCTTATCATTCAGCCCATTGACACTGGAATCACATGAAGAGCATAGATCTCTCTTGGCCACCACACATTTATTATTGAAATTGGTATGGTAATTCCATAAGAAGTGGAAAGCTGAAATGTACAAAGAACACAGTCCATCCTTTCAGAATAAAACTCAGAAACAATACAAGGGGGGGTGGAGAGCTTATATCCTTTAAAACTGAAGACATGGGGATGGATCCTGCCAGCATTTTTTTCCTGAACAGGACTCATTTTATTCCTCACTAGAGCACCTGTCCCATGTGGCTTTTATTCAAATGTATCCCACATGGAGATCAAAATGGGCCTCTTCTTCCTATTCTATGCAGGGCAACCCCTGAGACTGACCCTGAAACTACAACTGGTCCAGAAAGCAGTGGTGCAAATTCTTCCAGGAACTCCTCTTACAATACATATTCAGTCAGTGCTTCGCCAGTTGCACTGGCTCCAGGTTGAATACGGGATCAGGTTCAAGGTTCTGGTATTAACCTTTAAGGCCCTAAACAGTCTGGGGCCAATGCATCTATGGGACTGTTTCTCCTGGTACACCCCCCCCCAAGAGTGTTACACTCAGGTGAGAAGAACTTGCTGGTGATTCCTGAACCAAAAAGTATCTGTCTGTCCTCAACCAGAAGCAGAGCTTTTTCGGCCCTAGCATCAGCCTGGTGGAACTTTCTGCCAAATGACGTTCAAGCCTTGAGGGACTTAGTGCAGTTCCACAGGGCCTGCAAGACAGAGATGTTCCACCAAGCTTATGGCTGAGGACAGCAACGAGTTTCATCTAGCCTGGCTTCCCCCTCTTTCCTTCTCTCCCCAGTGGGGAATGATACTAACCTGTATTGTATGCACCATCTGTAAGCTGCTGCTGACTTGTTAAATTGTTTTAATTGTTTTAATTTGTTTTTGTATATTGGAAGTGTTGTTCTCTGCCCTAAGCCCTGCCGCACAGGGGAGGGCGGGTTACAAGGAAACAAATAAATAACATTTCACCAGCAGAAAGCAGATAGGATCCAACCTACAGAATGAATTATGAAAGTGGTCCGCATTTGATACAGAACAAGCAAGATACAAATGCAGTTACAGGAAGACAATGCATCATTTTCAGAAATGCTGAATATTTATTCAAACTGCTGAAGAATACACATAAAAATAATTGAGACAATGAATAGTTCATTTTACATGAGCCATCATCATGGGAGAACTGAAGGAATTAGCACTGAACGTCAAAGATTCCACCTCCCAAATAAGAGAAGGAAATTCTTAGCACTTATTTATGAACAAAAATGTTGACATTATTTTTATTCAGCCAGCTCACATTAAACATGAACGGTATTTAGGATGTTTGAAATTAAATAATGTACTGGAGACTAGATGTGCATAAGAAACAAGAAACATGGAAAATAATGTGTTCTGCATTCAGAGGAAAATTCTCAGGACATTGTTTCTAGAGTGAAGTCATTTCTATATTCATGAAAACTGTGGGAAGGGAAGAAGGCTCTCTTACATTTGGGGTACAACCCCTGAGAATTTCATTCCAATTATACAGGAGAGAACAGCTCTCTCATTGAACCAATGGAAGTGTCACTCGACACAGTTAGAACCTGAACATCTCATTACTGCATATATTGTCACATTAATGGAAAACAAACTTTGGGAGTCAGCACCAGGAAACTTGGGTGAGCTTTCTTTGGGTAATCTCATCTCTCTCTCTCACACACATACATGAACCCTGTGTACCAGTGTGATTAATTTCTGCACATTTCTTCAAATTCATACATAATTAAACCTACATCCAGGTATCCTGCAAAGAGGTGGCAGGCTGGTGTACAGAATTGATTCAGACAAGGAAATAACATGCAAGAAGGTGAACTTCCCCACCTTTTCTGCTGTTTTGCTGGTTTGTTGCCATTGAAAAAGGAAAGATCACTCCCAAAAGACAATGCTGGGGATCATGGGATCCACATGAACAGATATCAGCCATTCTGTTTAACCCATGTTTCGCCACACTCAGTTGACCCTGATCGCTGTTCTATGGTTGTCAGTCTCCAGGTGGGGCCTGGAGAACTCCTGGGATTACAACTGATCTCAAGATGACAGAGGTTCCCCTGAAGGAAATGGCTACTTCGGAGGGTAGACTCTGAGGTCCCTCCCCTCCTATATCCCACCTTCTCCAGGCTCCACCCCCAAACCTCCAAGAATTTACCAGTCTGTAGCTGGCAACGCTAACTGGTTAGGGCATTCCATATAAGCTGAAGCATATGTGACTGATGGTATCTTGGCTCTTGGGTGTTGGAAGGATTGACAAAGCAGGTAGATGTTTTTGTCTGTCACCTGGGGATCAATTATAATCCCAGGAGATCTCTAGCCACCATCTGGAGGTTGGCAATCCTAGGATCCAATCCATACCCTACCACTCCACTCATCAAGAACTGAACCCTTCCTTCAACCTATGGAGGCTTTCTCCAACTTAAGGGGTCTTCTATTGAAAAGCCAATTAGGTTGGAGACATTCTCTTTAGGCTGGAGGAAGGACTTGGAGGGTGTTAGGATGCACCCCAGGACACGTACGGCTGACCATTTTAGAATGCAGTTTCGGGTCCGAGCCTGATGTCTTGCCCAATGAGATGTTCACAAACCTGGGGGTCCCTGGGATCCCTGTGATGGTCCCTGTGACCTGAGTGACCCCAACGTGGAGAGGGCTGGCAGGCCTCACAGAAGTGGGGGTTATGGACAACCTGCCCCAGTCTGCAATCATCAGCCGAGATCTCCTGGCTTACTCTGTGGATGTGGTGGCATGCAGCCAAATTCTAGAAGGTGGGTGGGGGAGGAAAGGGACTCTGCAGAGGGAAACCAGTGCTTCGCCAGCCCCAGGGGAGGAAATGGCTCGGGTTCCTGAAGGAGAAGAGGGGAGCGAGATCAGCCAGGAGGGGGGAGGCCAGCCCACCTCAGACCCTGAGGGAGGTCTCCCAGGAGGGGGAGGAGTGTAGCTTTCCCCAAGGGCAGCCAGAGGCTTTGTATTTTCTGGATGAGAAAGCATCATAGAATCATAGATTTGGGAGGGGCCATAAAGACCGTCTAGTCCAACCCCCTGCCCAGTGCAGGACCAGTTGAAAGCATCTCTGACCAATATTCATCCAGCCTCTTCTTGAAAGCTGCCCGTGAAGGGGAGCTGACCACATCCCTAGGTGTAGCTTCAGGGTCATGCGTGCTGAGGAGACAGAGGGAGACAGCAGAGGAGATTTCACTGGGATTTCTGAGAGTAGCAAGGCTAGGGTGGGTTCAGAGGAGGAGGACAGAGATGGGGGCTTGGGGGAACAAGAGGGCTTCCAGGAGGAGGTCTGAAGTGACCTGAGGTTGGAGACAGTTTGCCAAGAGGCTGTGGATCCAGAAGTGGGATTTCTTGAGACCCTCTCCAAGCAGGTTGTCCAGGAGCCGGGCAGACAGGAGTCCCGGGAAGCAGACAGACCACGGGGGGCTCCTCAGAAGGGCAGGGAAAATGTCCAGGAGTTGGCACAGGACATTCTTGGGGCAGGACAGCAAAGAATCACTGGAACTGGGCCGAGGCTTGCGTTGCATTCTCACTGGCCCTGGTGAGCACAAGGTGTGAGAGACTGGTGTGAGTTGGGGGTGTCTTACCAGGGAGGGGGCGAGAGTGTGCGCAAGGTCAGGGTGCCTGCGCAGTCTCCTCCTCCTCTTCTGGGAAAGTTTGGGAGGCTTGGCAGGGGGCTGCTGGACTTTGGAAGGGAGAGGGGGAAAGGAAAGATCCCTGTGGCTAAGAAATCAGTGATGGGCTGTGTCTTGTATTTTAGAGAGCAGCTGAAAATGGTGAGTGTTGGAGGGGATCCTGCTAAGGCCAAAGAGAATCTGAGCAGCCGGCATGAGAAAGCAGCCAGGTCTTGGACTTCTGAACTTGGTGACCAGGTGGTAGTTTTTCGGCTTTTCTGCTTGGGCAAGCTGCCAGTGGCATGGGAAGGGCCTCCTGTGCTTTTGGACTGGAGAGACAGTGTCAGGGGTACTGTCTCACTGGAAAGGTTAGGGGAAAGGATCAAGGATATTTGTGTGAACAGGTGGAAACCAGATCTTAACAGGGAAATGTCGTTGCTGCATGTGACAGGAAAAGAAAGGATCAAGGAGCCAGGTGGAAGGTTAGTAGTTCTCTTGGCTCAGTTTTCGGAACTGCTGCAACAAAGGAATATTTAGGAGGACAGAGGTGGTTTTCTGGGAATACCGAAGGGATTGCCCACCAGTGAGGGGCAAGGTAGCAGCTACTGTGTGGGCAATTTCCAACCGAAGGGAGGGTGGGCCCCCCAAAAATGCCCTCTATGGACAGACCACTCATCCCAACAATGGCTACAACTAAAGAAGAACACCATGCTTCAGAGGTGGTCTTGGGAGATGGAGGAGTACATCATAAAAAATGGAACATTTTTTCTGGACGTGCCACTGTGGATGTCGGCTTCCTCTCCAGGAAGGACAGAGATTCGTAGCATAGACCCAGTTCTAGGCATGATTATGTGCTGAATGACTTACATGTGTGTTTTGTGATGTGTCTCAAGTCAGAGCTTGGCTCCTTAGAACAATAGAACTGTAGGAGCCTAGTCAACCCAGTATCCACCAATAGAACCTTTAGAGGGAAATTCAAACCCTCCAATGGGACTGTGGGTGTACTGAGTGCGTGTGCATATAGTCAACCTTGCAAGGTCGTTTTGCATGCTTGTTGTAAAGTACCAATAAACACGTCACACCGCATGTCATCGTCTGGGTCCTCCATGCGTCGAACCCAATACTTTACAGTACCCATTTAGAAAGCTGCACAGAATGGAAGACTATTTCCCTTGAGTCCTTTTTTTTTGTAAATACAGTTTATTATTGGATATATTTCATGATCATACAATTTAAACAAACCAATACATATCCATTTTCTTTTACCCCACCCCCCCAAACAAGGCTTCCCGCACTGCTCCAACCCCATTAATATCTCTCTTATTCTATTACAATTACTTCTAAACTTATTTTCTCTCACTAACGGTAACAAATCAAAAGTCTGACTCTCTTTCAATTTCTTCTTAATAGCTATCAAAACAAATCAAACCACGTTTAACATCCCAATTTTTCAACAAGTATTCTTGAAAGTCTTTCCAGTCTTCAAAGAAAGTTTCATCTTCTTCATTGTTTAACTTTCTTGTTAATTTGTCCATTTCTGCCATAAACAGCGTCTTTTTAATCCATTCCCATGTTTCAGGTACTTTATCTTGCTTCCAATATTGAGCAAAAATCAGTCTGGCTGCTGTAATTAAGTACCATAATAATGTTCTCTTGGTTACATTTATTTCTTCCATTTTAAGACCTAACAATAACATCTGTTGGTCTTTCTTAAAAGTACATTTCAAAATTTTTTGTATCTCATTGTGGATCTCAGTCCAATAACTTACGGCTTTATCACACGTCCACCACATATGGTAAAAAGACCCTTCATTTTTCTTACATTTCCAACATTTGTTAGACATGCTTTCATTTATAATAGCAATTTTTGGGGGGGTCATATACCATCTATACATCATTTAACATTCACACAAGTTGAAATTTTCATTGACTTTTTCCACAAATATTCCCAAGATGACATGTATATTTCATTGTTAATATTTACTGCCCACTTTATCATTTGCTCTTTTACAATTTCATCCTCAGTATACCATTTCAATAAAACCTTATACAATTTTGAAATCATTTTTTTTCCTTTTTCAACCCATACAATTTCAATTTCCATATTATTTTCTCTAAAACCATGTTCTCTTTTATCGGTCTTAAATAAGTCATAAATCTGTCTATATTTCAACCAATCATATTCAAATTCAACATCAAATCTATCTTTTAATACAAAATTTTTCCCTTCTAATTTTAAAAGACTTTTATAAGGTAACCAATCTAGACCTTGATTTCTTGAATATGGGTTAATCACTTCTGCTGGTACAATCCAAAGTCTTTCTTCCGAGAAGAATTTTCTATATCTCATCCAAGTCTCGAACAGTGATCGTCTTATGAAGTGGTGTTTAAAAAACTTATCCATTTTTACTTTTCCATACCATAAATATGCATGCCATCCAAACTTATTATCATGACCTTCTAATGAATTTAAATAACCTCTGTCTTTCTCCCCACCCCTTTGGGATGAACTTACTGTCCCTATCCCAAAGGAAGAGTCTTCCTTCTATCACTTTAGTCTTCCAAGCTTTATGGCTCGAGGTGTTTCTTACTAGCCGGATATGAGGTAGCGAGCCATTGCCTAGTGCCATGAGCATAAATAAAAGCTTGAGTTCTCTGCGCTGGGAACTTGAGGGCTTCATCTTCACCATTTCTTTCAACCACAAGTCTGCAGCTGTGTTCCTGTAGATAGAAGGAAGACAGTCACAATAATAGAAACCTTGGATGTGACTCCTGGGATGGAGGACAGTCTCCACAGGGCGGGTTCCAGAGACATAACCTCTTATGATTTCAGGAAACCAGGTTTGTTTTAAACTGTGAACCTTCCCCTCAGTCACCAGATTTTCTTAAGGTAGCAAATGTAAAGGCTTTGGGTTCACTGCCATGAGTTAAGTTTTTGGTCAGCAAGTAGAGCACAGAGATTACTGAGGCAGCAGTTATATAAAAATAACAAAAAAATATATATTTATTTATGGGTTGGTTTCAAAGAACACATCAGCAGTGCAGGTCTCCAGGTAATCAAAGGAGCTACCTGACTGAGGGACATAAATGTCAGCTAGTGATGGCTTCAGAGTGTGGTTTGAATTTTCTTTAATTCTTTCAGGTACAAACAGGCATTTACTGACTAGCCACTAGGCTGGATCCTCCCTCACACACACCAGCTTGCCCCTTCCCAAGAGTCAGGCTAAAGGGTACAAGGTCTGCTCATTACCAGAGACAGGCCTAATGATCAGGTACTCTGTTCTCTCCCAGAGTTAGAGCTAAACCACACTGCCACACTACTGGGCGGAGCTACCCTTCAAATGGTCTGCTCTTTTGCTGAAGCAGACTAGAAACTATTACTGCACTCTCTGAAGGAGACATGAATGAAACTCATCCTGAGCTTCCCTTCAACATTCAGTCCCTCCTCTGAAAAGTGATTGGATGCTGGAACAGCACTCCCATAGGCTCAGCCTCCTGTCTGTCATTCCCTCACACTCCCAACACATATGATTGCTGGCTCCCCCATCACATGAGCATAACAAATGAATACGAGGCAAATAGAAAATCCAATAGAAATCCAATAGAAATTCCAAGACCACAGCCACACAACCCAGAAAGTCTACAGCAACTAATAAATACACTTTGGCTCTTACTTACAAACAGATGCATGTGCATGCATTCACTGTAATCCGTGAATGGGACTGATAGCCTTCCTGAGATGCTTTGCAGTGAAACTTGGGAAAATACATGTAAATCTCCATCCTTTACAATGCCACCCTAAACAAAATTCAATGGGCTTACAATGGTGCAGCTGTACTTAGGGTGGCACTGTTTCCAGTTTGCTGTTGAGCTCTGCTGTTCTGCATATGTTAATTTAATTTATTCCCCCCCCGAATAAAACAACATATATTGCTGACAAGTCTTGGTACGTAGAATTATGTTGCTACTTGGCAATTTCCTTCCCATTCCTTGGAAGAAATTTCTTTCAATGGATGGGGGAGGGGGTCATGAAAATCCATTTGCTTTGTCACTGTGCTTTATTGGTGCCTCTAAGTCATATCAGGAGAAATCTGTCATTTCTGCATCAGGTGAACGGATGCAAGGAACTCCCTCCCTCCCTTCCCGCCTTTCCCTTGATCTTTCATTTTGTATTTAGGATAATTAATTCCGATAGTTGTAGCTAACTTAAGTGATGCTAATATGACTTGCCACTTGGCTCACTTTCTCTCTCCTTCTCTCTCTCTCTCTCTCTTTTTCCAAATGAGTCCAAAATTAGGAAGTGTCATCATGAAGAAAGGATCCGAAGTAACGTGAACTTACAAATGAGAGGTAATACAGGAGTGGTGCTGAGTGGTCAAAGAGCATTTCTGCCCTGTCATGTGTTGCAAACAAGGGTCTATTAATATCATTAAAAGACCACTGTTTGATCTCTATGTTATTACAGTTATGTCCAGTAATATGAAATGTTCTGTGTATAACATTTCTAGGGTTGGTTGTCTTACATTCAGGGGCATCTTCCTTTAAATATGGTATGTCCTTTTTCATCTCTTTTTCATTTCCTGTCCAATATGAGGTTGTGGGTTTGTTTTTTAATTTCACTTTTTTGTTACTGGTATTCCCATGCATTTATTCCTTTCATGCCACCTGAAGCCATTTCATTTGTCGATTAGCTGGTTTAAAACATTCATTAGCCCTCTTTCTACCTTGCAGAACTCACAGTAGTTTACAATGCATTTTTTTAAAAAAACACAAGACCATAATTTAAAATCACAATTAATACTGTCAATAAATAAATAAACCAAAATCAGTCAATTGCAGTCTTAAATGAAATTGTCTTCAACTGCATCCTAAAGACCAAAAGTGAGGGGGCAGAAGAGGCAGGCATGTATACGTCAGTTATTGTCCACCTTCCTTGTATAGACTCAAGGCGGATTAGTAAAGGTAAAGGTTTCCCTTGCCCGAAAGCCAGTCGAATCCTACTCTAGGTTTGCAGTGCATATCTCCGTTTCCAAGCTGAAGAGCCAGCACTGTCCAAAGGCATTTCCGTGGTCATGTGGCCGGCATGACTAGATGCTGAAGCATGCAGAACGCTGTTACCTTCCCACCGAAGCAGTACCTATTTATCTACTTGCAATTTCTTGCTTTCAAACTGCTAGGTTGGCAGGAGCTGGAACCAGAGACAAGAGCTCACTCTGTCATGCAACACTCGGGTCTTGAACTACTGAACTACTGACCTTCCAGCCTGCAGTTCAGCATCTTAACCACTGAGCCTCCTCATTACAGAACTATAAATGATGGATTACAGAACTATAAAAACAGTGTAATGAGAATCAATGTAATACAATCCAAAAACTGGATAGAGAATTAAAGATAAAATCCAGTAAAACCAGCATATTACATCGCATAAACTGGATTTCACAACTGAACGCAATGATCCAGTAAACAGGGTTTCATTGTTGCAACAGTTCAATGAAGTCAGGATAATATATCTTGTCCTGATCCAGCCCATTGTAAATAACTGACATTTTGAGCTGAAATACAGAATGGGCAAATTAAACCATAGAATAATAATATCCTATTTTCTCTAGGAAATTCAAAAAGGGGGGAGAAGAAAAAAAGTGCTCTTTGTTACTAACAGTGGTTGACAACCTTTATGTTCTCTTTTACCATTGTGACAATGTCGTTGTACTTTAAGTCCCCCTTGAAAACCATCAATATAATTTTATAAATTGTTTGGGGCCAACAATTATGAAATATGCCCTCTGCCTGCCCCCCCCCCTCACTATCACCATGTTGGTCTCAATGGGCATAATTAACAGTGAAACTGTTTTTCATCTTTAACAAGAACACATTTATACCTCTTACAGCTCTTTTCTAATTAATAATTCCCCCTGCTTTTTTAAAAAATGTTTTCTAATATAATTATATATATATGTATATTCTCCCATATGACCAGAAGGCAGCTGCAAAATTACAGCCATTTCTGTTTTGTTTTCGTAAACCTTCCCAACCCCATCCCTTCCACTGAATGCCCACTGAGATCTTGGGTTGCATCTGTTAATAACAGTTCTCAGTTTGATCTACAATTTCTTTGGAGGCATTTAAACTTGGATTACTGGGGAAAGTCTTCCTTGTTCTTGCTCTTTAAAAGACACCACTGGAAGCTCTGACTGCTATAAAGGAAAGGGTCAGGTTTGTATGTTTCTTTGAGGCATTTTAATGAATGGGGAGGGGAGCTACACAAATGCTTTCCAGATTAGAAAAACCTCATTTTAAAGGACAGAATGTCAGGAAAGGGGGCCTTGCAAGCATCTTTGTTCTGCCCCACAGGATCGGGAATCTACTGAACTAGTCCAGTCACTAGAACTCAGTGAGGAATTCACTTCACCAGCACTGTTCCACAGCCCCCAACAAAAATAAATCCTTCAGCCACCACCAGAGGGTCCTAGAAATGTGCCAGTTTAGTACTCTTGAAAATAAACCACGTGAGCAGTCCTAAACAGGTTCATTCAGATGGGGCTTACTCCCAAGAACGGGTTCTGAAGACTGCATCCCAAATTCATTTGTCTTTTTGAGAACTCTTCTTCAAATCAAGAAACCATGCTTTCCCGGTCCTCTGAAAAGTAGGACTCGGTTTGACTTGTACAAATTAGCAGAAAGAGAATTAATAATGGTTTATTTTACACATTACCTGTGAAGTGTGGTGCCAGTTCACCATAGGAATGAACAACGTAGCAGTAGTTGCTGTAGATTTTCTGGGTTGTGTGACTGTGGTCTGGGCATTGTAGGACCTGATGTTTCGCCAGTAGCTGTAATTGGAATCCTCAGAGGTATAACACAGAAAGATGGAGTACTCTCTGTGTCAAGGTGAGCAGAAAAGTGATAGGCAAGCAATTTATTTCTACCCTGGAAGGTGGGGTAGGTCTGAGTCAATTATCTAGTGTAGTTCTCCAGGCTATTAACATGCTAATGGAGGAGCTTTCCTATTTATTGACAAGAATAAAAGAACATGTAAGACACTGCAAATTTAGCCAACCTGAAAAATCAGCAGTGGCTGAACATGGCCTAACCCAACCTGAAAGACTGGACAACACTTCCAATTACCATGTCAGTTTACACAGGGAAGCCATTGAAATTCATAGACATAATCACAATTTCAACAGGAAAGAAGAGAGTTTAAAAATAAATAGGGCATGGTTTCCTGTCCTGAAAAACACAAAATGCTCAACAGCTGGCAATAGCACTACAGATAAGATTAGAGTTTCAATAGCCATTCCACACACAAAAGAACCTCCTCAAACCTCCTCAGGAAACAATCCATAGACAAAAGAACCTCCTCAGGAAAGCTCCTCCATTAGCATGTTAAAATAGGCAAGAATGCTCTCTCTCTCTGAACACAGGGGCAGATTTTCTCCCCCTTTTTTCTAGGAGGCATCTAAACAGAGGTCCCAGTCACTAGAACAAATCCAGAAGAGATTGTTAATCTGGGTTATTTAGACCCAATTCATGAAATAAAAACCTATTGACTTCAAATGCAGAAGGAAAAGAGAGGGTGCTATTCTACAAAACCTGTTTTAGACTGATGTAACTCTTTTAGTAAAACACCAGAGCAGAATCTGTATGACTAGTTCCTTAAGCAGAAAAAAAGAGTGTCTAATATCTCAGGAGACATTTATAGTTGTTTTTTTTCTTGCTTGTGTTGAAGTCTTTCAAGGCAGCTAACACAATGCAAATAAGAAACAATCCACTTAAATAAAAAATACATCAAATAAATAGTGTATCAAAAATGTGCAGCAAATTGAAAACAAATCCTTACAAAAGGATGAAAAATGGCAATCTTACAATAAAAGTAAGCCTAAACTATCCTCACGGTCTCTTAATAAGAATAAGAGAAGTTTAGCAATACTGAACACAAGCCTTTTCACTGACTAGATGGATCATTGGACCAAGAATCCAAAATGGTACCAATACTTTGAACATCAGAAACTTAATGGAGAACTGAAGAATATTTAAGATTTTAAAAAGTTAAAGGTTTGATATAATAATCCAGACCCTCACTCTCTCTCTTGCATGAACTCATAACTGGAAAATATTTACTGAGCAAATTTAAGCAAATGATTTTAAGTTCATCTAATCCATTTACAACTATTATCTGGTAAAGTGAACTCATTGTTTGTATGGCTGTGTGGGATTTTTTTTGCAATCGAACTGTAATCATGTGTAAACTATGTGCAATCATGTGCAGCTCATCTGCAATTACTAACAAAATGGTTTTCATGAACTCCAATTGTATCACCAGGAATAATAAACTTCGACAAAGACGAGTTTAGGGATCGTCTTTGAAAAAGCACATGAAAGGAATAAATAAATCATTTTCATATTCTCAGAACTGTCCCAAAGATCAGACACTGCTTTCAATGCATCAGTGCCATTGTGTATAAACAATGGAGGGTCAACATTAAAAAATGATAACCGCCATCTGATTTGTAGCAGCCTGAACAGCCCAGCTTAGCCCAAACTCATCAGATGCTGGGAGCTAAGTAGGATTGGCCTTATCAGAGGCTGGGAGCTAAGTAGGATTGGATGGAAGACCACTAAGGATGATGTCAGTTGCTATTGCAGAGGAAGAAAATAGCAAACCACCTCTGTTACCTGGAATGTCCTGTAGATGGGGTCACCATGGGTTGGTTGCAATACAATGGCACATGATGTTTCTCTTTGGGGGAAAAATGTTTGGATTATTTTCATAGAAGGCAGGGCTATTTTGGGGCAGGAACGCACAGGAATGGAGTTCCGCCTGGCTTCACAGTTGGCCACACCCACTACAGCCAAAACCTCTGCATGCGTGGCTACAGAGGGAAGGCCTGGAGAGCGACCCCCTCCGGTGACTCAAAGGTGGGTGGGCCAGGGAAGCCCTGGAAGGATCGGGAATCCCCGGCCTGTCCAAGGGCTGGCTTGCCCAGGCTCCCCACAGCCGCGGGGTGCCTGGGCAAGCCAAGGGAAGGCATGGGAGTGTGGCTTAATATGCTAATGAGCTGCTCTGCCAGGGGTGTGGCCTAATAGGCAAATAGGCTTCTGCTGTTGGGTGTGGCCTATTATGCTAATGAGTTCCTGCTGGGCTTTTTCTAAAAAAAACGCCCTGATAGAAGGTACCCACATGTTGACTAATTGAACTGGAATACTCTGTCTTGAAATCCTGGGGCAACACATAAAACATACCCTTTGCAGATATAGGCTTGAAAATATATGAGATGGCATGAAAATACACATGCATAGAAATAAAGCACAAGAGCAAAACGGAAACTGGGATTGTCAGGTCAAAACAGCATGGATGAGCAATTTAAAATCATTCCTGATGAAGACTGTTTACACAATGGCAGTGATTCACCAAGTAGAAGTTGCAGCAAATATCGTAGGTTAGATCATGGTTTAGAGGACTATTTAGAGAACTACAGAGTCTCTGACTCTGTAGAAGGCAACAACATGTGTTCATGTGGATCCTGCAGTACTTCTCTGCTAAATGGGACATTTTCCTCCAGCACAGGGAGACTTGGGCTAGTGACAGACTCTATGAGCTGGAGGGGGGGGGGATCACCATTAGAAGACTTCCATAAGAACACATGAACACCTGAAGCTGCCTGATACAGAACTAGACCATCCGTCCATCAAGGTCAGTATTGTCTACTCAAATTGGCAACAGCTCTCCAGGACTTCAGGCAGAGGTCTTTCCAGTTTCACATCAAATACTAACTGATCCTTTTAACTGGAAATGCTTGGGATTCAACTTGGGAGCTTCTGCATGCCAAGCCACGGCCCCTCCCAGGATTGGCCAATATGGACCCCTCCCAGTATGCTCACCGGCTCACTGTTTGCTTCTTTGTTAGCTCTAGATCTAAACCTTGACTCGCAATATCATATCTACCTTTCACTCTTCCTCACTCAAGAAAATGCTGGTAGAAGGTCCTGGAAATGCTCCAAGTCATGTTGGCCTTTATTGTTCTGGGGCGGGGGGAGTGGAAATGAAATTTCTCATGAATGGCATTTTATTTCAAGATTTTCCCTGTAAAGCAAGTAGCAATAAAACTTCATAAGGCTCATGGCATGGTACAACAGTTTTACTGGTCTTCACTTAGCATGACCCATATAAATCAATTTTAACTTCTCTGCATGTGTGGCATATAATCAGCTCAAATACTCCCCAATAAAAGTTTTATGCCAAATCACACTTTTTATGTAGTGTCTCCCTCCTCCTTTCACAGAATTGTTCAGGTCTATTGGTTTGTGCAATGATGACATACACCGTTTGCAAAAAAAAAAAAAAAAAAGACACACAAAACCCACAACACAATTTATCCAACAGCACAGTTCTGCTTAGCATCACTCTTGATTCAGTGCACCCAGGGAAAATGAAGGGAAATAGCTACTATTCTAAAATATATGGCAATGACTAGCCTTCCTGCTAGCTATCATTCCTAGCATGGTGTCCATCTCCTTCCACATGTCCCTAGGCACAAACTACTGTGGTCAGGCTGCTACCTGTTGGCTGTCCCACTACTTAGGGTGGCTAGTCTGGCATCAACTGGAGCCTGGACATTTTCCATCATGGCTCTGTGGTCTAGGGCACCTGAAGAGGTAAATGGGGGCCCTTCTTGAAGATCTTCAGGAGGACTAAAAGGCCTGCCTTTTTGCCAGGGCTTTTGAAGGATTTGAATTGGCAGGCACCTTCTAAAGTGTGTGTGTGGGGGGGAGATTTGGAGCTTATTATTTAATTTTTGTTTTAAATTGAAAATTATTTTAACTATTATTTATTTATTTATTTATTTATTTATTTATTTATTTATTTATTTATTAGGCTTTTATCCCGCCCTCCCACCAAGGTGGCTCACCTCGTAAACCACCTCGAACCACAAGGAAAGGCGGGATAGAAATGTTTTAATAATTAAAGGAATGTCATAGCAGAATCTGGGAGAACCAGATTTGCATCCGTGCTCTTTCATGGAAGATTGCTAGATGACCTTGGGCTGGTCATACGTGGTCAGCCTAAACTTCCTCAGAGGGTTGTTGTGAGATTAAAAGGAGGGGAATGTTGCAAGCTGCTTTGGGGAGAAAAGTATAAATGAAGTAAATAGATGCATATAGACAAATTAGTCACAAAGCAATCTGTTATCCTCATGTTCCCTCTGAACCTCTGGGGATCATTTTGAATTTCTTGTGCTTCTTGCTTTGCTTTGAAAAATAACTTGCTTCATTTTTGCTTCTTTTGAATTGAACTGTGTATGTATTCGTTTGATTGTTTGTTTGTTTTAACATTGCCCTCTAATTTTGTAATCAAGCTTTATTATTCTGTTTGTTGTACACAATAGAATGTTTTACTGCATTGTTCTCTTGTCTTGTAACACTGCTTCATTGTTGGTGTTAATAATGTGTCTTATATTCTAATAGTGAAGTCCGGATAGCTTTGGATACTTAAATCTGGTGACTGGAGCTGTGAACGGGCAAGACAGATCTTTCTACAAACCTGAAAAAGACCCTAGGTTTGCAGAAAAATGTGAAATCTTAAATAAATAAAAAAATGCCACTGGGCAGCTTAAAAAAATCCAAAAATGATATAAAAGGAACACATGTAGCTTTAAGCAGTGGATTCCCCAGTGGCTGTTGCTAGACAACCACAGAATTCTGAGCTTGGTTCTGTCAGTAAAAGGCAAGGCATAGGGCCCTTTCCAGCCCTTTTTTGGCATTTGAGGGAGAACTCATTGAGGCCAGGCCTGGCTAGAGTTGCCAGATCCAGGTTGGGAAATTCCTGATTTTATGATGAAGTCTGAGAAGTGCTGGCTTTGGGGAGGGGAGATGTTTCAGCATGGTGAAGTGCCAGCCTCTACAGCATTGTACCTCACTGAGGTCCCTCTCCTCCCAAGGCTCCACCCCCAAATCCCCAACCTTGTTCTGGCAACCCTAACTGGGGAACCAAACTCAATAGCTGGGAGATCTGTTGTGATCCCAGGAGATCTCTAGCTGCTAGAAGGAGAGAAGGAAGCAATAAAAGGGAAGAAGCTATGGGGGCTTTCAGGAAAAGGAAAGCGGAAATAGTGGGATGGGAGGAAGTGAGATGCTTTCTGCAAGTCCTTGCAGGATCCCACTTGTTCTTTAATTTGTGTGGTTGTGTATTGTACTGTTCTCACTGTATTGTTTTTTATGTGTAACCTGCCTTGAGTCTCAGCAAGAAAGGCAGGTTATAAATAAAATGCATAAATGAATGTACAAATGTATCCTGCCTTATCTCTTCAGACTTCAAGACACCCAGCAATGCAACAACAGGTTGAAAGGACCCAAAGCATAATTCCAATGAACAAAATTTTAAAAATGCATCAATTAAAATACACAGAATTAAAATGAATACACATATTAACAGGTTTAGAAAGCACCCAGAATTATAGGCATACACAATTTAAAAAACAGGTTTTTAAAATTAACATTTATTTGTGTTTGATAGGGCAATTCTATGCAATTTTTCTTCCTGCACGGGCCCAATATAGTTTACAGAAAATTTCAAAACAAACAATAAGACATAGTTTAAATAAAACATTACAAAGAACACAAACACATTCTGCTTGAACTTTTGCATTATTCTTCATGTTCCTCCTATCACAGGGCAATTACATGCATACACGGTGTGATTTTTAAAAGAGATATATACATTCACATCTCTTTCATTTAACGTTGTTATGGGAAGGGAAATGTCTTTTTGTGAATCACTTTTATACATATAGCCCTTGATTCCTCTTACTCCCTTTTTTTATCTTTTAAAAGACGGATTTCTTATATATTTCTCTCTGATTTATTTTCCGAAGAGAAATCAATGCACCTTTTTGTAGCTTCAGTCCTTGCAGTTGTGTAATATTACATACCATGCTCTAGCAGGAGGACAGGAAGGATTGACATTGCCTGCCTCCAAGCATCAGCAGAATGAAATACATTGCCTGCCTCTCATGCCTTTGAATTTCTCTTTGATCCAGACAATTGATTAGCAACTGACTCCAAATTTCTAAAAAGGCGAAAATAAATGGATTGTTGAGTTTCAGGGAGAAATTGGGTAAGTAGAATTTCTTTTAACAATGTGACTTCCATTAATGGAAAAAAAAAACCCTACTAACACTAAAGCGCTTAGCACTGCATTAGGAATTAATAATAATTAATCCATTTCTAACACATTTGGAGTCACTTTACATCACGGGCGCTGCACGTTTCTAATCTGTCTCACTGAAATTAAATAGCATTGTTTCTGAACCTGAAGAAGAGTTGAAGAGTTGGTTTTTATACCCCACTTTTCTCTAACGTATGGAGTCTCAAAGCAGCTTGCAATCAACTTTCCTTCCTCTCCCCACAACAGGCCCCTTGCGAGGTAGGTGGGGTTGAGAGAGTTCTAAGAGAACTGTGATTGGCCTAAGGTCACCCAGCTGGCTGCATGTGGAGGAGGGGGGAATCAAACCCAGTTCTCCACCACTCTTAACCACTACACCACGTTGGTTCTGTTCATATCAGAAAGCATTAATATCTGCTACACCTCATATTTCTAATATGCACCCTTTCAGATTCATTCTGTGTCTATAAATCTCTGATTAGGAGCAGGACCACATTGACAAAGCTTGCCTGATTTGTCTTACTGGATTAGAATTTATTTTACAAAAATTATACCCCAACTTTTTACCCTCCTAAGGGTCACCAAGGCAGTTAGAACAGAGCCACTTTAATACTGAAGGTGTGTCTTTTAAATCAAAAATTGCCCTTTTCCATGGAATTTTTTTCCCATTGAAATTAATGTATTTTTCAATTCATTTTGCATCAGTGGCATATAAATGCTGCAGAAGAAGTGATTTCCTTTTTTTTTTTAAGGGATCACACGGAGCTGTCTATCCATCCTTTCACCCTCTCTTTCCTTGTCTCACAAACAAGGCATGATGAGCTGTCTTCTGTGAATGAAGAATGTCACAGGGCAATAGTCAGATTCTATTTTTAAAAATGTCAAGGTGTTGAGCAGCCATGTATCAAACCTAAACACTGAGATGAAGGGGAAAAAAATCAAGGAGGAAGTTATTCATCACACAATATCCTCCTGTTACAGTGACTTTATATTCCTATACTGCCGCATGATTGATGGGAGCTCAGTGTAATACGTCTTTTTAGCATACTAGAGTATCAACTGCTCATTGTAGCAATGTTAAACAGTTGCATTTCTATTCACGCCAACTGGATCGTTGCGTGCATGTATGTACGTTTCAAGTCAATCTAAAATATTTTTAATCCATATGTAAATCATTGTAATCTGTTGTGATTTGAAGTCAATATTCGCCAACAACTCAAGGGCTTCCGCTCATTGGACCATTTTTTGGGCACAGTAAAGCTCATGCAGAGGTATCTGTCCTTCCTCTCCTCTACTATTCACAGATAAAACAGTACAGAAAGGTACTCTTGATGTAGCTACACATGACTGTATTCCAATTCTTCAGGTGAAGTGTTGTTTTTTCAATGAATTCCCAAGAATCTGTTTGCATGAAAACTTAAAGGCTGTAGTCACACACACTAAATAATCCACTTTCAATCCACTTTCAGTGCACTTTTAAACTGGATTTTCTGGTGTGAACCTTTTGAGAAAGAGTTGTTCTTCTGAGATGGAGAGAGAGAGAGAGAGAGAGAGAGAGAGAGAGAGAGAGAGAGAGAGAGAGAGAGAGAGACATTCTTGCCCATTTTAAAGCATCCTCCCATTTTCATAACATTCCATTTTGTGGTTTACTCTCTAACATTTTAGAGAATCAGTACAAGCTTTTCTAAGATTTATCACGTTGACATAAATCAGACACAACTTCAAGCTGTGCTTTGCTGTGACAAACTATGCAAATGCATATTCCAAAACAGATAATTCTGAATTTTGATGACATTGCTAGACTGCTTGAATTGTAGGTGGAGAAAACTAGTTTTGAATGTTCCTACAGACTGGCATCAGGAATCAACATGAATGACTGGACACCTGCAAAGGCCTACTGCCTAGCAGAGGTCCCACCTCCAATTGGAGACATTCAACCCATCCACTTGTATCAGGAGATTGTCTCAAGGATCATATAGGAACCCCACTGAAGCCTTTTCTACAAGGCAGATCAAGTGATGACTATACATGAGTAGGCTGGCTCTGAAGTTTCACTGATTTCCCTTTATTGTACAAACTTTGTATTTCGGTTGGGTGCAAATAGAATTCATAATGTACAGCTGCAAAATGGATGAGGTTCAGACATCACTAAAATAAGTAAAATTCTCTTATCAACCTCATATCATGGAATTCTGTCCCTATGCTTCAGCTATCATACAGAAAAGTCTTTCCCCTTTGGATCTCTCTAAGTCTCAGATGTTTTGTTAACAATTGATAATTGATACATGCAAGTGGTGACAATTTATAAAATTCTAGCTGCTTATGGATACTCCTGGTACTAAAAATTCAGAACAAAATGATTTCCGTAATCCCATAACAAGCAATATAACCCTCCAGTACTGTTTGCTCTTTCTTTTTTTCTTTTTTGCTGCCCAGGATGTCACATGGCAAACTATATGCTCTCCCTTGATTAGCTGGATGATTGGGAGTCATTTCCTCATTAGCAACTAATTTGTGATGCCAGATTCCTGGTATCGCTCCTTATTTTTTGGAACGCTCCCAAGGAGCATCGACTCGGCTGGTGCCACTTCTGAGACTTTGTCTTGTTGTTTGAGTCACCACAGGGAGTGCATGGTATTGCAGAAAGAATCTCAGCTCCATGTCCAGGAGCACTCCAGCTTAATTAGGGTGAAGTTCCTCTTTGCTGGTGGGAAAGTAGTAACATAAAAAGACCTTACCCTTTTGTTGGTCAGCTGCAAATACGATTCCTCCAGCATATATTATGGTTTGAATCCTATCAGCCGGTAAAAGCGGCAGGAAGAGCCACTTGCAACCATCGAAAAGTCTACATTGGCCCCAGTGTTCCCTCTAAGCTGAATTAATGTGAGCTAGCTCACAGTTTTTTAGCCTCCGGCTCACACATTTTTGTCTTAGCTCTGAAAGGATGGCTCCAGAGCAAACTGATTGATGCAGTAGCCAAACTGCTTGCTCACAACTTTAATGACAGTAGCTCACAAAGTAGAATTTTTGCTCACAAGATTCCACAGCTTAGAGGGAGCATTGGCTGGGCAAGGCTGATCTGGTCAGATCTCAGAAGCTAAGCAGGGCCGATTCTGGCAAGTACTTGGATGGGAGACCTCCAAGGAATACCAGGGCCCAGACACGGAGGCTGGCAATAGCAAGCCACCTCTCTGAAATGTCCAGGCCCCACTAGGGGTCACCAGAAGTCAACCATGACTTGCAGGCATATGCACACACTTGCATGCACACCCACACCCACACATACACAATAATCACCAAAAAGGCTATGTTGGGTATTGTGTAGGGTTGCCAACCCCAGCTTGAGAAACTCCTAGAGATTTGAGGAGGACAGCAGAGCTTGGGAAGGGGAAAGATTTAAGGGAGGATGTGATGCCATATGGAGTTCACCCTCTGAAGCTGCCATTTCCTCCAGAGGAACTGATCTCTGTAGTATGAAGGTCAATTGTAATTCTAGGGCCCACCAGGAAAGTAGTAATCCTAAATACTGTGGGACTTATATGGACAAAACCACATGCCCTGGGGGCTGCAGTGAGGAGGGGAATTGGGAAAGGGAATGGAAAAGCTGGCCGAATCCGATCCTATATATTTATGTAGGCATCATTAAGGGTTCTAGATTAACAGAACTGGAATGACTATCACCAGCTTCCTCAGCCTAACAAACCAGAACAAGTGCATATCTATCTAGCTAGATATGCCTCATCACTAAAGGAATTGTAATGTTTTAATCTCAGTGGATCCTTATTGATTGGAAATAGCGATACCCAAGGATCCATCAGACTTGGACTAGGTGAAGGGATGAAGGGAAGGGATAGATGTATGTGAGAAAACAACACTTTGGGTTATGAAGACAGCACGGGAAGCAGACATGTCGTGCTGTGAGGTGGTTGAAGTACTTTGGGGGTTCAGGATCTTGAGGATTCAGGTTTCTCTGGGATCTGATGTGAGCTAGGTATCTACTGTCTCATAGCCTCACGAGGGGCTGTAGTGAGGAGGGAAAAGCTGGTAGGATCCAACCCTATGTATTAATGTAGGCATTGTAGGGGGTCCGAGATCAGCCAATAATGGAATGATAGCTTTGCCATTTTACCATATGAGCTGCTCCTCCTCCACTTCCCAAATTCTCCTTCCCAAGCTGTGCTGGCTGTGCTCCCATTTTCAGAAGCAAGATGGTAGCAAAGGGCTTTTTCAGTGGTGGCACCTGTGGGATGCCCTTCCTTCTGAGTCTCTCCTGGCACATACACTACTTTCTTTTAGGCATCAGGCCAAAATATTTCTGTTTACAGAAGCATTTAATCAAAGGTTGATTTTCTAATGTTTATTTATTTTATTTATTTAGATAGATAGCTAGGGAAATGTTTAGAACTTATTTCAAGCTACTCCATGTTTTACGTTGTGCTTATTTCCTTACCACTGTGAATGGTTTGGAATAGTCCCCCCCTGCTGAACAAAGTTATTTTTATCATCTAGAATCATAGCTGTATTTCACCAAGCACCTTACAATGGTGACCACTGTCATAAACCCACATTGCGTGTATGTGTGTTTACATGTGTGAGAGCATGTTTGTGTGCTTGCAAACATGTTCATCATCTTTGCTACCACCACCCCAAACTAAATCCAACCTCCCACATTACCATTGGCTTGAGGCGCACTAGTAAAGGCTGCCTCTGAGCATGTACAAAGGGCAGAGTTGTTGGGCGAAATGCTCTCTAGGGGTTGAGCACTTCGCCACAGGTATAATAACCTTTGGGATCTTTTGGTCTGTGTCTACGAGGAATGGGCTGCCGCGGTAACCTCCCAGTGAAGAGGCGAGAGACAAGACTCAGAATGATATTTGGTTTACTCAATAACAGTCTCAATCAGCAAATACAATTCACACACACATACATTCAAGGTCTAAGAATAAAAGATAGATAAAGCACAGTTGCATGAGCAGGTTATCGTTGGTTTCATTGAGGGCAATATTTACCTCCAAGGCGCGGCTCCTAAAGGCTTCCAGCGAGTGGGGTAAGGTAGGGTAGGAAGAATGGAAGAAGGGACACGCGGTCTAGACCAGCTAGCAGCACGTGTATAATTCCAGCGGCCGACTGGAACGAAGCGAGGCAAGGGTTCGGGTACAGGATGGGGGCATAAGAGGGTAAAAGCAGACAGACAGAGGTCGTGGTTTCAGCAGCAGCAAGGTGGGGGTGTAGCAGAGCAGCATTTTCTAGAGCTACCCAGAGATCACGTTTTTATAGCGTCTTGGGTGCTGGGCGGAGAAGGCCAGGCGGTGTACACCTACTGACCCTCCCAGCCGGCTGTGTCAGTGTCAATTTCAAATCTTATTGGCTACGCTGTCCGTTGGATACCTGAGGGCTGGGCAGAGGAGGATGGCTGGCAGGCAGATGGTGTCTCCAGGTAGCTGATGGCCCTGGTATTGTTGTGTGTATGGCTCTCCTATTGTCTGGGGTGGGGAAGGCAGTTAATCTCATCATGCAAACGACTTGCAGAGGGAAAGTCCTTTGTCTGCTGTATGCCCCGTAATCTGTGTATGTGACATGCGGCAGGTATGCAATGGAGTCCCTCAGAGTAAAAAGACAGCTTTTTCCTCCCTTCTGGGCTTCTCCCTTGGCATCCATTTTACAGTCTAACAAGCACACAGGCTATGTGGCAACAGCAAACAGTCCATAGCAAAGCCCCATAATGGCGTCGGGGCTAACAGAGTTTCCCCCAATCACTTCCGCCTATGTGTGACTACATGATAGCATGAGTGAGAGGCCAGGTGTATGGGGAGGGATCTGAAATACAGTCTGCTCTCTTAAACAGAAAGACTTCGATAAATTATTAAATTAGAGCAAAAAAACAAGAGAAAATTACTATCATGCCTATCAGCTGTGCAGATCTAAGAGGAAAAAACCAGGAAAAATCGTCATCACTAAGCCAAACCTAATGATACAGATGTTTGCCTCCACACCCCTCCTTGGATGCCCGTGGAGCAAATGCCCATCCTGATTCAAACCTATTCCATGCAGGGGGATCTGAGTCCAAGTACTTGAACAATGCTAACCAGATATGCCAGCTTTTAAAACCTTTCCTGCCTTAGCTGGCTGGAAGTCTCTTACCCAATCCAGAGTTATGGAGCTCGCTCCCACATGGGACGATGAGTCCCAAACAGCCCAGAACGCATGTCCCACACATCTCAATACCCAGATCATGTTTTTACAACAGCTATCCATCTTTTCCTTCCTGGCAGGTAGAGCAAATAGATATCTTTTTGCAGAAACACATCTCTGCTCTTGCCAACCTCTGGTGCATTTTATGGCCTTCTTCCTAGGGAAAGTAAGCGGCTGTCGGAGTCCCAGGAAACTCCTGGTGAGCATCGTAGCACCTTACATCTCCGAGATCATGACAACTAGTACTTCATTTGATTTAAAATGCTGTATCTGAGATGGAGCTTTTATTTTATTATTATTACATTCGATGCTGCCATTAGTTAAAGTGGCTGTCTCAGTGGAAGGCACATGCTTGGCTTGCTATGAATCAGGTCATTAAGATGCATAACTCCCACAACAAATATGAAACATCTCACTGGAGCTTTGAATCAAGTTAGTGGGTATTAAGTGAGGCTTCTTCTAAAAATCTGATAGTGAGTCTCAAACTCATGAGCTGCCTCTCACTGAGTACAGAATCTGTTATTTGACGTGGGTCACTGCTTAGTTCTTGTGGCCCTTCTTTCACAACCAGGGAAATACTGATCACCATTTTGGGATCAGGAAGCATTTTTTCTCCAGACCATTTTGGCCAGGGATCCTGAAGGTTTTTTTGTCATCTTCTGGGCATGGAACAGGGAGTGTGGAAGGGAGGTATTTGTGAATTTCCTGCATTGTGCAGGGGGTTGGACTCGATGACCCGGAGGCCCCTTGCCTTTCAGACTCACCCCCAATTTTTTCCATTGTTGTTAATTCACCTGGCATTTATTTTATGCCATTTAATAGTATTTTAAGATATTTATGCAACATCTATATGGGCTTGCCTCTTTTATATGCAACTGATTAAAAACAATGTTTAAATGTGTAGATTTTAATGGGGGGGAAATTGGCTGAAGTATAACAATTTTAGTGTTGGATCCTATGACCCTCCTTCCACTGGATTCCCTCACCAAGCACTTTTCTGCATTCTCATTTTACTTGCTGTTAAGTTCCTGTTTCTTTGGGGGAGGGTGTTCCTGTCCCTTGTGTGTGTTGCTCCCTCTAATGGTCAATTTGATATCAAAGCTGTATTTCCAGCTTATCTCCCTGCAGATTTAAACTACAAGGAGATAAAGTGGAAATAAAGCCATGTGATATTAAATGGACCACTTGAGGGAGCAAAACACACAAGGAACAGGAACAGAAACTTAACAGTGAGTGAAATGAGAACAAATCATCCTCCAACAAAGAATGCATACCTTCAACAAGACAAGCCCTTTCTCTGTCAGAAAAAACCAAAAAACCTTATTCTCTATTGGAGGGTCTCTTTCTTCCTTCAAGGAATACTTGGAAGAAGAGACAAAACAAAGTCTGAGTCGAGTGGCACTTTAAAGACCAACAAAGTTTTATTCAAGGTATGAGCTTTCGGGTGCACGCGCACTTCCTCAGACCCAATGGAATGGAACTTAGCGGTCCACACCTATAAGACAGAGGTTGAACAGTAAATTAGTCCACAACATAATGAAGATGTTTTACCAGATGAAAACAGGAATAACAAGCTAAATTTATAAGGTCATCATTGTTTGGATTTAATGCTGGGGGAAAACAGTGAGGCAAATAAATATGTCAAAATTGGTGATAGATGTGTAAATGTATCCTTCTTAATTGTGGAGTGCTAAGAGCAAACAATAAGAGAGTCATAGAGGAAAGGAGTCACATAATCCAACCTCCAGCTTTTTCACTCTATCTGACCTAATTCCAGGCCTCATTTCCCATGATTCTAGGGTTGCCAGCCCTGGTCTGGGCTCTCTTGGAGATTTTGTGGGTAGTGCCGGTGGAGGGTGGAATTTGAGGAGGTATATCACCTGGAATCTATGGCATACCATAGAGTTTGATCTCTGAAGCTACTATTCTCTCCAGGGAATCTCATTTCTGTAGTCTGAAGATCACTTGTAATTTCAAAAGAACCCGAGGCCCCACCTGGAGGCTGGCAACCCTACATGATTCCTAGCATAGCTGTTTTGGTAGTCAAAGATGGCTTTTTCCTCCTTTTTGAACCAGAGGAGAAGCTGACTATAACCATCTAGTTCTATAGATGATATATAAAATATACTGTGGCTGAGTTCAGACTGGCAGTTTGAAGTGGGAGGGAGTCATTGCAAAAAAGACCTGGAATGAACTATTCCGGGTTTTCCCAGTCACACTGCACAGACTGATGCGGGAGCATACTGGGAGGAGGTGCGAGGGAGCGTTCAGACTGCTGGCCAGAGGCGTGGCTGTAAACAGCTTTTCCCTGGTAATTCGGTTATGTGCGCAGGGCACTTCAGGGCGATTTGGGGAGGATCCCGGCACCACATTGGGTGGTAGAGTGGAGCACATCCAATCATATTGCTGCTGCCTCTCCAGGGCAATCAAGTGCACCTTATGCGCGGAAACACCCAACGGACATTATTACTGCGGGTTGTTCCCGGCTTTTCGGGTTAGCATTCACACTTCCCTGAAGCCGAATGAAGTGGGATAAAGGTGCTCTCCGGGATTTGCTACCACTTTCACCAGGTATCTATTAAACACGGGAGTGAAGCAATACATGATGGGCTGACTACGGGTGGGGAACGCCAGACAGATGTTCCTGTGTGAACGGTCCCGTTAATCCACTTGTGAAATGTTGCTCACATGCAGCTATAGCGGGGCAAACTGCCAGTCTGAACTCAGCCTGTATCTGTGTATATATGTTTCAGGATATCCTCTGCACCCTGAGATGTGTAAGGATTCCATTCAATAATGGTTTTGCTATTTGTTTGTTCCTTTAAATCCTTCCAGTTCTATTATGATTATCTTAATTCTTCCAATGGTAAATCATTCTATTTATTGATCACATCACAGTTTGATATTAGGATGCCTAAAATCTGTCAATATTTTAGAAATGAAGTTCCAGTAAAAAAGGATGATTGGCCTATCCAAATAATAATGCACCCATTAAGAGAATAACATTTTCCAGTTGCAATTATATGCCTTCATTTTAAAGAAGCAATCATTTACGACCGTTTGGCAGATTCAGTCCATATTTCTTTTACAAATTTATTTCTTCATTATGCCTCCAAACAAATTTATGGCATATTTGTGTTGTAAGAGATAATTTGCTTAGTTTATTGTGAATGGGGATCAGTAATTACACCCAATCCCATTTTCTACTGACATAAAGTTAATTCATGGGGTTAATTTTACACAGAATATTATCTTGGGTTAGTTATGATGAAAATGTTACTATGGCAAATGCCTCTGGCACAGGATAATTTCCTTGAAGGACTTGATGAAAAGGGAAATACTGACTTACTAAGAACATTTGCAGGTGATATTCTGATGGACATAGGTCATTAATGGGTTCATTATTGGCAAAGGCATTGTTATCTGGATCTGAAAATTTAACAAACTTTCCTAGCATATGAAGTTGTCTAGAGAAGCTTGGCTGAGCTGGCCTATTTTAAGACACACTGGTTTGAAATGTTAGTACAAGAAAGGCCCATTTTAATTCCAGTAGAGGTTTATAGAAGCCTCCAATGTCACAATGCAATCCTAAGAAAGATTCCCGGAAGAATGCCCTATTGGATATTATTAATATTCTGAGGCTGCGATCATATGCGCCTTTAGATCAGGCATAGGTGTGAATGCCTGATGAATCTAAAGGGCGCGATCAGACAACAACATCTGGGAAGCATCCTGCAGTCATCAGGAACCCGTGATGCTCTGCCACAGAAGTGGAGTTAAAAGACACCAGGGAAAGTCCAGCTCTAATGGGTTCCGACAGGCCACGGATGGACTTTCCCCTTTCTGATTGTGCAAGCATGCACTATTGCCATTGGGATGGTCCAATCATTCCATCCTGGTTTGGTGCCTCCCACCCCCTTCACAGTATGTGCATCATTGCATACTCCATAGGGGGCCCTCAGAGCAGAGGTGCGATTCTTCATTTTTGCACATGGGAAACAAACAGCAAAAAAACCCCCAACAACGACAACTCACTCACAGTTGTGTCTGATCACACAGTGACGGGCTGAGCCCGCAGATACAAAGGGATGTGTGATCTCACAACTGCATATCAAATACTTCCGGAGGAAATAGCTTTGCTTCCCCTCTGCTTCAACTGGTGCATTTGACCGCAGCCTGAGTAGACCTTCTTAGGATTCCTCTCTTAGTTGCACAGAAACCTTCAATGCTCTTTCAATGACTTTATCCCCTTGTGTTACTTTATGTGTCAGGGATTTCCCCTCCCCCAGCTGGCAGCTAGGTGGAAACTGGGAACCCTACCCACAACAGCAAATGTGAAGCAAGCAAATCAGATAGGGATAAGGTTGCCAACCTCCAGGCATGGCCTGGAGATCTTCCACTATTACAACTGATCTCCAGAAAATAGAGATTAGTTTCCCCTGGATAAAATAGCTGCTTTGGAGGGTGACGTCTATGGCATCGTACCCTGTGGAAGCGACTCCCCTCCCCAAACCCACCATCCCCAGGCTCCACCCCCAAAATATCCAGGTATTTCTCAATGCAGAGCTGGCAACCCCAGAGGGACCCCCCACACAAAACCCCCTCCTGCTCAACTCCGAAGCAACCAGCTAATCCAGCATTTTTGCCAGAGTGAGGAGAGTGTGGGGAGCCCTGTGGAAAAATGTGTTCCAGACAACAAGAGAAGACCTTTAAGTATCCTTCTGTATGGTGCCTTCTCATTGACTTTGTTGCTCAATGCAGACATTTCTCTTGCCCCACCCCCAGTGTCCCCCAATCCTCTAGGGGGGATGAGTACAAAACCACCCATATCACTGTTTGGGGAGAAATGTGAGAGAAAGGGGGATAAGGAAAGTGGCTGGCATTGCAAACATTTTAATTGAATATCTCCCTTTCATGGACTTTTGGGGATCCCTTCAACATGGGCAATTGGAGACGTGATTCTCTTGGATCACTGTTCTGTTCCTAATGCTTGGTATCAGAATAAGGAAGCAGTGTGGTTTCAGACAGGAGCACAGTTTATTCAGTTCAGGTCTTTCTCTTTCTGGAACTCCTGGTGAATACAGCTTCCTTTCTCCCTGTCCCTGCCCACACCACGTCTTGGAGTGGACTCGGCAAGTCTCAAACACTTGCCAGGACTGAAGGAGCAGAGATCACACCACCACAAGCATAATCTTCAGCCCACAGCTCTTTTTCTTCAAGGTGGTTTGAGTTTATTTTCCTTGAGTCACTATGCTCCCCCTCAGGGGATATATATGATATCTGACCTTCCTGGGCAGCAGAGACCCACCAAAGACAATGGTGCTCCTTAAGTGTCTCTTTATTAGAATCATCAGAGTCCACCTAGGCTTCCTCACAAGCACCCACGTTTGCCCCTTCATAACCTCAGGGGGCTCAGATGCACCCTGGTGTTGGAGCAGTTCTATCAGGCCTGCCCAGGTGACATCTCCCTTTTTATCCCTAGGGACCACCCACGATAACCCCTCCCTTCTCCGAGCCCTTTAGCTCTCTTAACCCCTTCCTTGCCTTGCTCCACCCCAGCTGGGTTTGCATAGGGCTAGCCAGAGCCCCTTGCTGTCCCCCATGCCCCCAGCTAATGCCTTGGCTTGGCAAACCGCCTGCCCCTGCTGCTCAGCACAGCTGCTGCCTGGTAGGAGAGAGGCACCCCTGCTGAGCCCATCAGGCTGCTCCTGTGGTCTGGCAACATGCCCTGTCCTATCTTGGACCAGCTACACGAGCCCTGTCTGAGATCACTTTGGGGCACAGAAACCTTCCCAAAGCAGGAGAAAATTGTCACCAGAGCAGGACAAAGCAAGGAAATGAATAGCAGCCACTTAGTTTGAAAAAGAGAGAGAGCGAGAAGGAGGAGGAGGGGGATGAAGAGGAGAGGAAAATTCCTGAACTGTTTTGTCCTTAAAATTCACACAAGCCAACATTCCAGTAGTTTGCTTCTTAAAGGGGGGGGAGTCTATTCACAATATAACTAAAATTGGCACATCGTCTTGATCCAGGTATCGTAGTACATAAAGAACAGTGTTTGTAAATTGGAATCTGGCTGTGAAGGTAAGTTTCACACTTTCCCAAGGTAATAAGGAAAACTGAGAATTTCACATTATAATCAATGGAACACAAGAGACCTAGACCTATCTTGTTAAGCACATGGAAAGAAAAAAATTATTCACCACCTTTCCAAATGAAAAGAGGCACTGCCAAAACACAATTGTATAAATTTACTCTGCTGCCTTTTGCATGGTACTAATTTTTTTTTTTTTTTTTTTGGGGGGGAAGCAGCAGCAACTATAGTAAACCCTTTACTGCTCCTTGTCTTTTAACAAATGAATGAACAAGTTCAGTTCATGAATGAGCCTCCTGGTTTGGTTCATGGTTCAGCCACAACCCACAAACCATGCCACACTTCACATAGTTCATGCCCATTTGTAGTTGTATTTACAGGAGACAATCCAGAACCCACCTGGAGACTGGCAACCATACAAGCTATATTAGCCCTGAACTCCTAATCTAAGGAATGCCCCTTTTGTCGTGGAACTGGAACTTTGGGGTGCTCATGCTTAGATAATGCTTGATATCACCTGCTGTGGCCAGGCAAACCCATTCAAGGCAACACACCATCCAGGGGCCTAATGAATCCCTCTCCAGTGACCCATAGAGCAGAGAAGCTGAAAAAGAAACTCCCAGACTTGCAGGATAAAAACATTCCTAGTCAGCTCCTCAAGATGACCAGTTACTATCCATTGTGACGAATTAGGAGAGAAGTTGGGTGTTACAACTTTCAGGAAAGAGCCCAGGAGGTCTTGCTACATGCCTAGACCTCTCACCTACTGGGCCACTGGCATGAGGCAATATGCTATTCTCCTCTCCTTCACAGGCCACCAGAAAGACCTGTTGCCTTTTCCCAATGCCTTTTGGGCAGAGACAAGATCAGCATTCTCTTGCTGAAGAATGGGGGGTTCATTCCTCCCCCACTCAGTGAAATTATCCTCATCTGAATTTCTCATAGCGGATTGGATTTCTGAATTACCCAGTCTATTTTTCAAAGCTGAACCAGCATTTAGAAACCTCAGTTGTTCTATTTTCATTTTAGGAGTTTGCACAGAGCATGGAAATGGGCACAGATTGCTACAGATTTATTTCTCACCATCCCGCCCCCCCATCCTCTCAAAGGCTCACTAAGAAAGGCAATGTCCTCAGGGAACAAAATTAAAATTTACAGCTCAATCTGTGTTAGGTGTGCCCTAAGCCAATTTATATCCATTTCCTCCCACTCCCCAAATCTCTACAAAGTCCATGTTGTTTGGTTTAATGCAACCTGAAGACTTCATCTCGTTTGTTTTGCATTAAAGACCTTTTGTTGCACAGATGCTTTATTAAAACATCCTTCTGAGAAATACATGGCGCCGTTTCACCAAGAGAGTTACAACAAAGAGGAATGACAAGCTTTTGGCTAGCTGGCTTCCGCGGGGAATTGGGGTAAGCCTAAATTGTTTTAAATATGCTTATACAAGGAAAACTTGTGTTCTCCCAGCTGAACAGAAGGAACACAAATCTGTCATTAGCCTTTATATCACACAGTGATTCCCCTCCCCCCCAATGAGAAACACTGTATAATATCTCTACCATCTCATTAACAAGAAATGAGCTTTGGTGAATTCTTGATGTTCAGAAATGAGACCATTACTGAGCATTTAAACTGTTAAGACTGAATTACTTGTGGGATAGTTAAAGAGAAATGTTTGACCTCAAGGAATATCATGGAAATTATGCTATTTAATCTATTGATTGCTACTCTACCGTCTGAGTGGAAATATTTATTAAACAGTTAGGATGCTGTGGTATTTAAAGTCAAGGAGCATTTGGGACAGCCACAACGTCGGAAGAGTCTGATGGCAAAGGGAGGCTGGGTTGCTTTGGAAAATAATTCTTGCATAACAATCAATGCAAGAAATGAAGCCGAGCATTTGCACAGCACTTTTGAAAGTACAGCAGCCTGGATCATTTGGCTTTAGCTCATCAGGGCTTGGGAGCTCACCAGGGCTGGTCATAGTCTGTTCTTGGATGGAAAACCATCAAGGAAGACTAGGGTTGCTGTGCAGAGGAAGGCAATGGCAAACCATCTCTGCCCATCTGTTGCCTTGAACACTTCATGCTTGGGGTCACTATGAGGTGACTGTAGCTCCATGGCACATTCTTCTTTTCCTTAGAAATTGCTTCAGTCATCTTTACAGCAAACCTAAAAGGACAGACCAGTGTTCCAATCTCAATAATCCACGAGTGTCTGTAAGCGTGAGGTAGACATTTGCTTAGGACAAAGTTTATGTCAGAGGTTGGATCGAATTCTAGGGTTAAATCCACATATTCTTGCAGTTCAGTCCTGTGCAGACATACTCTAGTCTAAGTCCATTGAAAGTTAACAGGCTTAGACTGGAGTAAGTCTATATAGGATTGCAGTGTTAGCTGCATGACAGTAACTGTAGGTATTATGCCGGCATCATATGTAACATGAAAGACTAATGCAATATTAGGCATCGGAAATCTATTTACTTAAGTCATTTGTACCCCTATCCAATGGGACCCAAAGTGTTTACAATGTCCTCTCCTCCATTTTATCCCATAATAACCTTGTGAGGTGAGTCTTGCTGAGTGTATGTGACTGGTCTGAAGTTACCAGGAAGCTTCCTTAACAGAGTGGGGATTTGAACCTTGGTCTCCTTGATGCTAGTCCAGCTCACTAACCACTACACCACACAGTGTAGCAGACCAAGGATGAGGGTGACTCTAGAGACAGAATGCTGGGGTCCCTGTGTTGACTCTAATCATACCTGGGAGTGAAACCATGAAAAACTGCTTTCATGTACCATACCAAAGTCCTTTCTAATATTCTGTTTTCTTTCACAGTGGCCAGCTAAGGATGAAACAAAATGTTATCCTGTGAAACATATTTTCTCTTACAAAACAAGTCCCTATTGCAGAAATCTTTTCTGAAGCACTCTATCTAGATGAAGCTGTCTTCAGCACTGCGAGCAACTGAGGGTTACTTGCTGTATAATGCCGTGGGTCCCCTCCTTGAAAAGCAGCTGTTCTACTCAGTATAAAGACCATCTGCAACACAATACCCATTGTAATCCCTTCACAAGAGTTTTGCTATGACAAAGAATGTGAATTCTTGGGGGGGGGAGATTTTTTTTTAAAAAAAACTTGGAAAGTGCTGGGTTTTCATAGAAAACTGTATACCCTTCAAAATGTCAACATCTGGTTCAAAAAGAAAAAAGAAATGAATCTCACCCAAAAAGTCAGAGCAGCCCTGGAATGACTGAAAGGAGAACATAGTGCAGAGAGTTATCCCCCAGATCAGGTGCATGGTGTATGCCTACCACATGTCACTCACTTTTGGAGATGCCCGTCCTCCTGTTGGATGCAAATGCACCCACCAGTGTAAATTGGGAATTAAGGTATGATCATGAGAGAATGAAATGTTAGAATAAAGGACTATTAAAAGGGGGGAGAGAGACTTCAAAGGAGTGTGTGTCAGAAACTCTGTTTTGAAAGGACTCAGTATTCTTTTCCTTAATAGTCTCCAGAGATTTTTGGAAGCTGTGGCTCCCCAATGAGTTCTCTGTTCTGCCAGTAGGAATAAATTTCACAGTATACAGCATTCCACTTCATTTCTAGGGAAACACCAAGGTGGCTTGTGTCTGGCTCTTGGGTACACATTCGCAGACAATTTCCACTTATCCTGAATCCTGTATTGGAACGTACACACAGCTCTAAGACACAAGGCTGTCTTCCAAAAACAGAAATATATTAAAAGGGATAGTTAAAACATTATGTAAATTGGAGCATCTCAAGGGGAAGATGAAAGCAACTGCCAATCGCTGCATGTTATCCCAGAATAACTGTATTTTTCCCCCTTTGTTCACAGAAATGTGTGTGTGTTTATGTGTGTGTATATAAAAATAAATAAATAATAAAGATAGGGGAAGACAGGAAAAGATAAAAGGTAGGTAGGTGGGTGGGTGGGAAGGAGGGAAGGAAACACTCCCCCACTATTTCCTGTTTCTCTTCCCTAAACATTCCAATAGCCCCTCATTTCTCATTTCTTTTTGCTTCTTCATGTTGCCATTGTGAATGGCTTCGGTTTTAGGCCACCATTTTCACTTCTGGCATTTGTGTCATTTGTTTCATTTGTTTGTATGTATGCATGTATGTGTGTATGTAGCTATTTATATGCTGTTTCTTTCCCCAGTGGGGACTCAAAGCAGCTTAGAGCCTTCTTTCCCTTTCTCCATTTTATCCTTACAACCTCGTGAGGTAAGTCAGGCTGAGAGATGGTTACCCAAAGAGCTTCCATAGCAGAGTGGAGATTCAAACCTGGATCTTTCAAGATTCTAGTTTAACACTCTAGCCACTGCACTACAACACTCTTTATGCAATTTATATGTGTCTAACGTTATTTGCTTGTACAATATGTGTCATTTATATGCATAATAGTGCATCTCATCCATGCTCCCTGAACCCCTCACAACTCCAGTACCCAAGGACTGAGCTTGTGAGTAGCAGTTCTCATTGCTCCAGCTGTGGGCAATAGAAGGATGAGAGATCCTCCCCTATTTACTTTCAGACACCTGGACTGATTATACTAGGGAATCACAATGCCTCATGTCCTTAGTATGAATGCCAAGTGTCCAAACTTAGGGGCATTAAGGTTTTTATCCCCAATCAGGCAAACCTTAAGGGTTTATTTACTTCATTTATATCCTACTTTTTATCTCCAAAGTGGTTTATATCATTCTTCTCTTCTACATTTTAGACTGTGTGACTGGCCCGCGATCACCCAACAAGCTTCCACATAACAAGGGGTTAAACCTGGGCCTCCCATATCCTAGCTTGACACTCTAGCCACTATACCACATTGGTATGTAGTTGTGCTGCTGACTTACCTCTCTTCTGGCTACATGTAAGCTGTTATCTTTTTTTTTCCAGAGGGTGGCCATGTTGGTCTGCGGTAGGACAGCTAGACCTGAGTCCAGTAGCACCTTGGGGACCAACAAGCTTCATGAACCAATCAGCAAAATGTATGAATCAATAAACACATATCAGGATTTGTGTCCGGGGTTGTGCATACACATGGATGAATCCACACCATAAGCTTCTGAGAATCAGAGGTCCCTTCAGCACATATGAAGAGAGGTGGTTTGGCGTAGTGTTTAAGAGCAGCAGGACTCTAACCTGGAGAACTGGGTTTGATTCCCCACTCCTCCACATGACACCAGCTGGGTGACCTTGGGTCAGTACACAGTTCCCTCAGAACTCTCTCAGCCCCACCTACCTCACAAGGTGCCTGTTGTGGGGAGAGAAAGGGAAGGTGATTGTAAGCCTCTCTGAGACTCCTTTGGGTAATGAAGAAAGGGGTATAAAACCAACTCTCCTCCTCCTCCTCCTCTCAGACCCCAACAATTTTGTTGGTCTCTACTGGACTCAAATCTAAGACGTTCTATTATCTTTGTGGCCATCTTAGTTTTAATTTCTTATGGTAGGAATGTGGGCATTTAAAAAAAAATCTGGTATGCAGCAGTTTCACAGTTGTTCTACTCAGTTGCCTACTTTGGGAATTTTGGAAGAGGAGAAGACAAGGTCGTATATAAGCAAAGTTTTATGAATCAATAAACACATATCAGGATTTGTGTTTGGGGTGGTATATACATATGAATGAATCCGCACCATTCTGCTTCCTTATTTCTCCTGATGCTGTCTCTTTAAATGCTTTTATGAGTGTTTACATGTTTCACACAACTAAACTATTTAGCTGAATTGCTGAAGTGGGGATATAATGCACACAAGAGAACATCTGAGTTTTAAAAAAAAATACATTCCATCTAACTCTATAGCCGGTGATCATGCATTTTAAATTCCTAACTGCTCTGGATGCAGTGATGAAAAAAACGCTTTTTATTCTCCCGCTTAGACTGTAAGCACCAAGCTGTGAGTGCAGCATCAGCTTAAAATCAGTATACAGGCTGCTTATTTTTCAAAATGAAACATATTTTTCACTTAATTGCCTTGTGTGGGAGAAGAGGGGAGTGTTATTAAATTTCAGAACCAAACACACACACACACAAAGGCACACAAAGGAACAGTGATATCTAAAGCCAAGTATCTATGATACTGTCCTTTCTGTTCCACAAAGAAGTTTAGACTCGGGGTGGGGGGGGAATCCCTACTTTATACTTTCAGACAATCAAGATCTTTAGGCTGATGGTCCAACGTTCCCCCAGAATAAAGCAACAGTACGTTCTGTTTACAGTTGAGCTACACATTTCTCAGAGGCTGAAGAGTGCCACCAGAATTTGCAGCTTTATACAGCCAGATTGGCTCCTTGTATCACCTGATCTCTGCTAGGCTGGGAGATGCGGTACCACCCTCCAGCCATTTGCAGTGGTAGTACTGCTATACAGATCTGTTGTTCCCTCCATGCAGGGAAGCAGAGAGACTAACAGTGCCACCCTAAGCAGTACCATCCTAATGGACTTAGAAGGGTGTAACTCTCCTTAGGATGACACTCTCAGATGGCATTTCTGTAGAGTCTTGGGTAGGGGTGTGCAAAAAAACAACAACAACCTTGCCATGTTTTGGGTCCGGGCATATTGAACCCAGATAATAGCGGTATTTCCTGATATTCCTGAATCCCAATACATGTATGGTATTTAGATTTAGTAAATACTCAGGACTGCCAATTTTTCAGCTCCATCATATCCTGTGGGAACCATTCTAGTCAATGCTCCCCATAGGCTATAATGGAGAATCAATCAGGGGCTCTGGCGTGGCTGTTTTTGATGCAGAAGCACTAAGTTTGCAGCATAGCTGCTGGTGCCTCTCCTCAACCCCCCTCCCCAAGTTTAAAAAAGATTGGACCAGCAGGCCCATTTTTATGGCCCCCAGAAGAAACTGCCCCCATTGTTTCCAATGGAAGGGGGGAAAGGCACTTAAAGGTATCACAGTCCCTTTAAATTCCTTCTCCAAGCTGTGCAACTCCATGGTGAGTGAACTCCAAAGGCATTTAAAGGGACTGAGAGCCCTTTAAATGCCTGTTAACTGTGGCTATTCAGAGGTCAGGGAAAATCCCGAATATTTTTTGGGATTTTTTGAGGTGTCCATTTGCAGACAGCTGAATCAGTAGCCCACTTGGTAACCAGCTGAGGAAATACCAAAAAAATACCAATAAGGTATTTTCTTCAGCTCAGTTTTACCTAGCGAACACCCCTATTCTTGGAAGTAAGCCCTATTGTACAACATGTGATTTACTTCCAAATAGACCTACTGAGGGTGCTCCTTAGGTCACCCAAACCCCACTGCCACTGTCTCCCATTTGAGAGCCCAGTGGTACAATCTTATTATGTAACATTGAAGATATCATGACTTGTGATTATTTTGTTATTAGTTGTAGACTTTCCGGGCTGTATGGCCGTGGTCTTGGCATTGTAGTACCTGACATTTTGCCAGCAGCTCTGACTGGCATCCTCAGAGGCATAACACAGAAAGATGGAGTACTCTCTGTGTCAATGTGAGAAGGAAAATGGTAGGCAGGTGATTTATATCTACTCAGGAAAGTGGGGTAGGGCTGAGTCCTTATCTTGTTTTTTTCCCCTTTTACTGAGAATTCATTATGTATTTGGAGCTTCTCAATATTTTGTTAGTTTGTCATGTCATTGAAATTGTGAATTAAAATCCTGGCAGTGATAGATCAAAAAAATTAAACAACCTATAGGGTTTTGTTGTTGTTGTTGTGGGTCTTTTTGTGCTCTTACAAGAGTCTGGATATTTTAAATTGAGGCTGGGATGGAGGAAGTAATATAAGCTCATGTCCAAACTGGTAGATCCTTTTATAGTATTCTCTTTAAGAATCTTTCAGATTCCCAATATGTTAGGGGGGGGCAGTGAAGAATTTTTATTTGGATCAAGTGAAAATCAAAGATGGTGGACTCTTGTAGCTCCTGAAAGTCTCAAAGGCAGAGCATGGAGATGCATTATTCCATTGATCTGGAAACACAGCACAGAGGTAAAGGTCTATAAAATCGCAGAAAACTCTTCACACAGAAAAAAAGGAAAACATCACAAGGGCTACATGCTTCTAAAATGGATAGGATCAATGGAAGCAAAATACAAAAAATTAAGGAGGAGGGACACCTAGACCTCAAAGAAAGAAAGAACATGAACTTCTACAGAGTAAAAACTTTTTTCCTATAAATCTTCTGTAGCTGAAGGAATGCAAACAGCAAAAGCTAAATTGTCAGGAATGCACTTGCAGGGAAGCAATTGCTATCCAGTTATATGATGTGTGGCACGGAAATAGTTCCAACACTAAAGCGCTCCAATTCAAGACATGTTTACCAAGAAGGCAATCATGTTGAGTTCAGTGGGACTGTCTCCTGAGTAACTGTACCAGAGATGGTGGCTTTGCCATTGTTTTAAGACTAGGGTGGCATTCTGACTAGACTAGTTGGAATGGCGGGGCGTAGTCGAAGAAGAAGAGTAAGTTTTTATACTCCACTTTTCTCTACCTTAAGGAGTCTCAGAGCAGCTTACAATCTCCTTCTCTTCTTTTTTTCTTATGTGAGGCTGAGAGAGTTCTGACAAAGAACTGGACCAAGGTCACCCAGCAGGCTTCTTGTGGAGGAGTGAGGAATTAAGCTCAGTTCTCTGCCGCTCCTAACCACTGCATCACACTGGCTTAACTTGAACCCCCCTGAGTACTTAAGCTTGAATCCCTGATAGGTAATGTAACTTTGGGTTAGTCCAGCTTTCAGCCTGAGCAGGGATGGTTGGAAAGGTAAAATGGATAACACTCATGAATCCTCAGAGCTGTAAGCTCAGTGGGTGCACTGTCCCACAGAGAATAATGATTTGCTGGTATGCAGAAATGATTTCCTTATGGAGGGTGACTCTGGTCTATTGACTTGACCATCATGAAGGAGTGAAAATAAGGCACTCATTTTCAGAAAGCTCTGGAATGCATCTACTACCATTGGGGGCCAGTTGGGAGGCCAAAATAGCCTTTGAAATGGGCCCTGCCCAAGGGCGTGACCCCGACAGAGGGGAGAGGGAGGGATGAAGAACAGACTGCTTGGCTTGAAGTACTAGCCCCTGCCCATGTTGCATGTGGCAAGACCAGGGCCACACTGCATAAGGAGAGCTGGGATGGCCCTGCTGGAGGGCAGCAGCCCATCAGCCCACTGGAACTTTTCCCTGTGGCTTTAATGGCCAATCCATCCCTGCTAACCAGGTTTAAGAGGACAATATTACTGCCTTTTAAATCCTCCTTTAGAATCAGCCCAGAATATCTAATCACATAGCTTGCTTGACCAAAAATCCCAACTGTTTGGTTACAAAAATTCAGGCTCTTTCAACAACTCTGAGGCTGTACTCTTTTCAGTTCGGCTACAGATGCTTCTGTTGGCGGATCTGTGAGCTGGTGCTTCATATCATATTTGAAGACATTGAGAGAGAGTGGCACAAAATTGGATACCTTATTTTCCTGGAAATGCTGAGGCAAATAAAACTTGGTTAGGCGACATAAAGATACGCGTATGCCTTCATTTACTGCTGACATGGAAGTAATTGGAGCTTTTCATAGCACAAAAGCAAGAAATTGGGGCTCGTAAACAGAAAGTAAATACAGAGAAAAGGAGGTGACTGAGGGACAAACTGGATTTGATGTTGGGTAGGAATTATGTGTATTTATTCAGACATCTTCCCACTGATATGCAAAGAAGGAAGTGGTGGTTTCCCTTTCTTTCTTTCTTTCTTTCTTTCTTTCTTTCTTTCTTTCTTTCTTTCTTTCTTTCTTTCTTTCTTTCTTTCTTTCTTTCTTTCTTTCTTTCTTTCTTTCTTTCTTTCTTTCTTTCTTTCTTTCTTTCTTTCTAGAAAACAGACTGTGTTGTTGACAAGAATCAAATTGGCATGCTCTTCTTTTTTCTTTTCCACACCAAGGGTTCATCTTCATACAACAAGTCCTTGTGTTTGTTGGCGAACAAGACAAGGACTTTGTATCACATGTGCAATGGGAGTTTTGTGCCTCCCACATGCACAGCACGTCTTTGCTGCTTCTGACCACAACTCACAGGGAGAAGCATCTGTAGCCTCCCCTCTGATGTTTTCACTTCCTCAACCACCCCATAATGCTATTGGCTGCATTATGAAACTTACATGTAGCCAGGTAAGTAATGTGGTTTTTACATTGGTCTAGTGGTTTAGTGTAGTGGTTAAGAATGGTGGATCTGGAGAACTGGGTTTGATTCCCCATTCCTCCACATGCAGCCAGCTGGGTGACCTTGGGTCAGTCACAGTTCTCTCAGAGCTGTTCTCTCAAGAGCAGTTCTCTCAGAGCTCTCTCAGCCTCACCTACCTCACAGGGTGTCTGTTGTAGGGAGAGGAAGGGAAGGAGATTGTAAGCCACTCTGAGACTCCGCATGAAGGATGGGATATAAATCCAACTCTTTTTCTCCTCCTCCTCCTCCATGGGATGATTTGAGGAAATGAAAACAATCTCCCTGGTAGGGGAGGCTAGAGCCTCTTTTCCTTGCATGCTGTGGTCACAAACAGAAAAGCCAGTGGGCATCTAGGAAGCACAAAACTCCCATCATATGTGTGACAGCAAAGTCCTTGTGTTGTTTTCCTAGTGAACACAAGAACTTTGTAATGAGTAGACAAAACCTAATTTAAAATAAAAGAGCCCTGCTGGATCAGATCAATGGCCCAACTAGGCCAGCATCTTGTTTCACACAGTGGCCAACTAGTTCCCTTGGAGGGCCAACAGCAGGGCATAGAGGCTGAGAAATTCCCCTGATATTGCCTCCTGGCTCTGGGATTCAGAGGTTTAGTGTCTCTGAATGTGGAGGTTCCCGTCAGTAGTCACCATGGTTATTAGCCACTGATAGACCTGTCCCCTGTGAATCTACCTAACCTTCTTTTAAAGCTGTTTATTTCTTTCGCTGTCACTATATCCTCTGGCAGTGAATTTCACATTTTAATCCCTCTCTGTGTAAAGAAGTTTGGTTCTGACACAAGAAGGACTAGTAGAAAAATGCTTCAAATGACAAAATGCAGCAGATTACAGAAGGGCAGCAGGGAGAAAAGTACTTCTTTCTCTACCATCTCTATCCCATGCATCATTTTGTAAACCTCTATCATCAATCGGCATTTCTCAAGGCTAAGGAGCCCTAACCGCTCTAACTTTTCTTCAAGCATGAACCCAGATGTGAGGTCATCATAATCGGGGGTTAACTCTCTAGGATTCCACTAAAACTCTATGATATCACTTCCAAGTTTTGATCTGAATGTGCAGTTGTGCCATTGGAGCTATGGTGATTTCCCCAAATAACAGGGGTTAGGGACTGTCACCATTGGGAATATCCAGCATGTCATAGGAGACCTTTCTACAAGGTGTCAGAGAAAGAATGCTCTTCCTTAATATTTGCCAAGATCCCATTTTAGGTATTAAACCTGGATGCTTTTACACACAAACTATTCTCAGTCCTTTGCAGGAAGAAACCCTGATGGACGCACATTCATATGTGCATAGGAGCTCTGCATATGTTAAACAAAAACATGTCAGATAGGCAGGGAGCATAGCTTGTTGCTCTGATCCAGGCTCTGCAGTGTTTGCATTCTCCTAAAAATGTCCCCTGAAAAGCCCCAGCCTCCCCTAAAGCCCACTGTACTCCCCTTGCAGCCGCGTACGACAATCTGTTACTACCAGTGTGTTTTGTTACATCATTCTCTAACCTATCAGGTGCTCTACAGATGCTCTTTGAATACCAGCATTTCAAAAGCTCTCTAGGCTGAATGCTGTTTATACAAGTTTGTAGAGTAGCTTTTGTTGTTGTTGTTGTAGTTGTTCCACTTAGAGCTACTAGAATCCTATTTGAAAGCCACTGTTTGGCTGAAGTCCAAGATATTGTTTTAACAGTTGCATGCCATTGACTTCTTCATATTGCTCAGTTGTGATGGAAGCTGGATAAGCACAGGCGAACGGGAAAAGCGGTACTGTGCTGCTCTCTCTCTCTTTTTCTTGCAATTACCCTTAGCAATCTCCAAAGTCCCAATTTTCAGCACAAGAACGAGATGATTATTGCAGTGGGATGTTATTTCCCCTTTGTTCAGTATTCTTCCAGCCATTATTTAAAGGCTTGGAGTTCTGCTCTGAAACTTTTTTATAGGCTTAGGAGCTGTGGAGAAATACTAGAAAAGAAATGCAGTCCAATGGGGATTGCCAATTGCCAACATGCCCTATCCCTTTAACAGAAGCCTAATGGAATGTTATTTAACAGGTGAAGTTATTTACTGCCATGCTAGGGTTGCCAACTCTGGGTTGGGAAATTCCTAGAGATTTAGGAATGGCGTCTGGGGAGAGCAGAGCTTGGAGAGGGGAGGATGATCAGCAGGGGTAAGATGCAATAGAGTTCACTCTCGGAAGCTGCCATTTTCTCCAGGGGAACTGATGTAGGGTGGGAGAATTTTTTTTGGGGGGGGAAGCCTGGTAAGGGTGGATTTTAAGGAGAGGAGGGACTTCAGCAAAGTATAATACCACCAGTCCCATGCTCTGATGCAGCCAGGGGGGTTGCCAGACCCCCTGGTGGAGGCCAGGATCCCCTGCTGCCAGACCCTGCCCCCCCCAGCTACCAATCAGCAAGTAGGCAGGGGGCACTTAGCAGGAGAAAGAAGAAGGAAGTGACATCATCATACTAGCAACATCCAGGCAATGCTCTGGTATTTAGAAGTTGTTTTTACCACAGAGTTTTTGCCCAAATACCAGAATGTTGAAGAAGAACTGCAAAATGATAACATCACTTCTCTTTCTCCTCCTAGTGAGTCCCCCCCCACATCCCCCACTGGTTGCCAGGAGGGACCTGGCAACCCTAATTTTCTCCCGGGGAAAAGATCTTGTCATCTGGAGATTAGTGTTAATTCCAGGAGAACTCCAGGCCCCACCTGAAGGCTGAGAATGCTACGTCATGCCACAAATCACTACAGCTACCCACTTTCACACCTCTACTAAAGGGACAAAGCATTTTTTTCCCTCCAGGCCTGTTGGCTCTCCTAAGTCCAACAGACTCTCTTCTTCACAAACTGAGCAGAGGGTATCAGTTCCTTGTTTTAAAAACAGACAGTTGAGGTGTGGCCAGATGGGGACCAAAAGAAAGACTGGAGAGGAACCCCTGAAATACCCCTGGGCTCTACATTTTAAATAACTATATCCTTTGTCCATAGTGACCTGATGGAACAGGAGCTGCAGGAGATTGTTCTAGGAGGCAACTGGTGGCTTGGCCCAGGCAGGATCCATGAGAGGGGTCCTTGCCAATGCAGACAAGCAGAATGGTCGCTGATGGAAGGAGTCTGAGAAAGAGGAGAAAAATGACAATTGGTCCCAGGCAGGGTCTCTCACCTGGCCCTCTGATGCAGCCTATAGAACATACAGAACAGCATCTCTCCAATACTGTTTAACATCTATATGCGCCCCCTCGCCCAGTTGGTCTGGGTAGCGAGACACCTTTGGGTAGTGAAAAGCAGGGTATAGAAATCAACTCTTCTCTTTGCTGCTCCGCAGCACCAACTCCAAGCTGAAAATGGAGGCTGATTAATCCTTTCCTATCATTTCCGAGATCAATATCAACCTTCCCCAAACAATGCTGTGTCACTCAAGAAGAAATATTTAGGGAAATTAGGAGATCAAGTTAGGAAAGCAATGTAGGGAAGGTAGGCTTGACCTGGAAGAAGAAGAAGAAGAAGAAGAAGAAGAAGAAGAAGAAGAAGAAGAAGAAGAAGAAGAAGAAGAAGAAGAAGAAGAAGAAGAAGAAGAAGAAGAAGAAGAAGAAGAAGAAGAAGAAGAAGAAGAAGAAGAAGAAGAAGAAGAAGAAGAAGAAGAAGAAACACCTTTCCACAGTTCCTGTCTCCATTCTCTGTAAAGAATGGGTTTTAGAAAGGGAGAAACAGAGACAGAAACTTAATTTATTATGTGGCCTCATTGAAACTAAGCAGGGTTGGTCCTGGTTAGCACTTGGATGGGAGACCACCAAGGAATTTCAGGGCTGCCATGAAGAGACAGGCAATGGCAAACCACCTCTTTAAAATTACAGCCAAAAAGATACTAGCTGAATATTAGGATTTTTTTAAAAAAAATAAAGTAAGAGTAGTTCAGCAGTAGAATCAACTGCCCAGGAAAGTGGTGCGCTTCCCCTCACTGGCAGTCTTCAAGCAGAAGATGGACAAACATTTGTCAGGAATACTTTAGGCTGATCCTGTACTGAGCAGGAGGGTGATGGCCCCTTCCAGCTCTATGATTCTCTGATTCTCTTAATGTCTCTGGCCTTGAAAACTCTATAGGATCACCATTAGTTGGCTCTTACTTGACAGCAGCTTCCACCACCACCATGTAAGATGTAGATGTCTAGGCCTTGAAGGTATGAAAACACATTTGGCACATGACATTGTCATTCCTTCATACATGTCAGCCATGGTGCTCTGATTATCCAAAGAAGTATCTCAGTTAGCTAAGTTCCCAGGAGACCTGCCTCACATTAAACTCCAATTTCTTTCCATAGATGCTTTACAGTCCACCGTACAATCAGAACACATCCAGGGGGAATGTTTTTGTCGTAAAACTTGGGTGATAGTAGGCTAGACAATAAATATTACTTAACATCTCAATAATAATGGAAAGTTCAGTCACCGAACTGCGTTTTCCAATCCGCGGAAATGAATCCTTGCCAGTAATTTGCTGACATGCCCATTATTCCAACACTTCAGGGGGCCAGAAAGCATTTTTGTTTAGCCATTGCTGTCTCACCAAAGCCTTGCAAGCAGACCTGGGAAAGAATCCAAAACTCATGCAACAGCAGGAAAGGATCCTGAACCAGGAATAAATTATCGCTTGAGCTGAAGCATTCAAGAGTGGTTAAATTGCAGTTCTTTTCAGATACACAGGGACCATCTCTCTCTCTCTCAGCAAATATCTGGGCATGGATATATCAACTCGAGCCTAACCAAAATCTAGAAATAATGCCAAGCACCTAGCGTAAAGCTTGAGATAAGCAGATGTTCCTGATGTTGTGGGGGGTTGTTTTTTAAATAGTATTTTCATCAACAGTTCCAATTTCCTGCTTTCCCCTGCTGGTTTTATATTTTTATTTATTTATTATTTCAATTTATATCCCGCCCTTCCCACGAATGGGCTCAGGGCAGCTAACAGCATTAAATAATACAGTCTAAAATAATACAATCAAATAATACCATAAAAATGATTTAAAACATTTAAATTGGGCAGTGCAACACATTTAAGTCCAGTTTCTACAGCCAGAAAAATAAGTGGGCCGGCACCGAGCCATGGTGGTTTCATGTAGCAGCAGTAGGGAGATCAGCTGGTAGATGCCCACTGCCTTAGCCGAAGGCCTGGTGGAACAGCTCCATTTTGCAGGCCCTGTGAAATTGTATCAGGTCTCGCAGGTCCCTGATCTTGGTTGGAAGCATCTTCCACCAGGCTGGGGCCAGGACCAAAAAAGCCCTGGCCCTGGCTGAGGCTAGATGGGCATCTTTCAGGCCAGAGACAACCCACAGATGTCTATCCACAGAGCACAAGGCTCTCTGGGGCACATATAGGGAGAAGTGGTCCCGTAGATATGTTTGTTTACATTGTGTATGCATATTATACATTTTATATACAATTTATACATAATGTATATGTATGATAGTTATTAATTTGTAATGCTGATTTCTTGATGCATGAATAATGTTAGATATGCATACATTTACTACATTTCATTATGTTCAAGTAGTTAGATAGTTAGGGAGACCCAAAATGACTCACAAAACAAAAGAAAAATATAAAAGAAACAAACCAGAGAAGGTGGTGAAGTTTTATTTTGGAAGATTTTAGGAGTTAGGTTTAGTGTAACACAGTTTCTCCACTTGTAACAAGATTGCCTTGAAGTCCAGGTCTGAATACCCTTCACAGGCCTCAAGATGATTTTTTCTCTTAATAGTCATCACTGTGTCCTTGTTTACTATGTTTGGGAGTGGGTTGTTATCATGTTGCACACCTGGTACAGAAGGGGATTAGCATCTGCACTGGACATTCACCACACACCACTGTGTATCAGTTGGCCTTTGGACATATTACTACCCTCCAAAGTCAGTGAGTTGATATTGAAGATTATGGAATGTGCTGAAATGGACAGATTGACAAATATATTAAAGGAAAAATGGAAGAAGAATTTAGGGGACTGTGGAGGGCGTTTTATGACTGGCTAAAACTTTAGTACTGAGAAAATAAGATTAAGTGAAGAATAATAAGAATGATGGATTTGGTAGCTGTGAAGCTCTAATGAGAAGATTTGCATGCAGAATGTTAAATCTGATTTTTATATATGCATTTCGGTATCTTTCCTTTTCTCTTCTTTCCCCTTTCCCTTTCTCTGTGCATAAACTAATACAATTGGGTTTTTTTTAAAGTCAGTTATGGTGTTGCTCCACAAGGCTTTTTCATGCCTTTTTATGAACTACAATGAAGTATGGACTGTGCAAAGCATGATTAAGGGACTGTAAAGCATGGTGACCCACTATGAAGCCCGTTGAGACTGTACCTGGAGAGAAGGACACATTCCTTTCTTCACTGCTGCTGCAGTGGCCATCCAAGGTTACCAGCCCGCTCATCTGAAGGTGATTGCATCAGTTCCACAGTATGCACAAAGCACCTAAAGCCATGCCATGCCATAGCATGAAGACAAAGGTCTCCAAAAATGCCATTAGGAGACCTCTCCAGCACACGCAGAAGACTTCTCCCCCCCCCACCCACCTGCATAGCTGCACATAAGCTACAGAGAATCTATTCATGGTTGCCTAGAGACTAATCACTCACCCATCAAGGACCCAGCTAAAGTAATCAATGAACAATGACTTTGGCTCGATGACTCATCCCTCTAACATCCAGGTGCCAAACACAAGTTAAGTTTCTAGCTCTCAATATTGACCACCCCTTAGCTCCCCTCCCCTATTTCCCCAGCCAATCGTATGTTTTCAGGGATGGACTACCTAGGAGGTGTGACTAGGGAATGAAGCCAGCCCCCACATCACCTCATAAAAGGGGCAACCCAAGCACATGGTGTCTCTCTCTTCTCCACGACCCCTATCTAAGCTTTGACCCTCTTACGTCCAGCTTGCTATCCCGATACCCCATCTCCATCTTTAAATTCTTGATCTGCAGCTAGAGAACCCAAGTGTTGCTTGCTGGTTCAGGCCACATGTCCCTATTCTCATTTCTTCCCATCCATTCTTCCATTGGAATGGCTCATTCTACAAGGACAGGTAAATATATCCCGACAACGAATTCCTGCTCATGCAACTGTGCTGAATATATCTCCTTATTTTCTTAGACTTGAGTAATTGTGTTTGTGCCTGTGTATTGTTTGTATGTGAAGAAGCTTTCCAGTAAAAAACTTTTATTTCAACCTACAAAGTCTCCATGTCTGTTACTGGTACTTCTGGAAGGGCGGGACCTCTGTATAAACAGGTGATCGCTCCCTTAACTGATTGCACATTAATAACTGCTCATAAATTCCCCATTTTTGGTAACAGTAAAGACCCATCAGGCTAACAATGGGTAATCATACTATAGGGAAAAATTATGTATTCCTAAATAGTGTGAAAGTCTCTGGGACAATGGTTGAGTCATTCAAATGACCAACTTGTAAAGCATGCCATCCTATGTTTGTGTTTGCAGTTAAGTGCATCCTTTAAAAGATCTCCCTTTCTCACAATACAAGAACTTGTGGGCACTCAATGAAATTGCTGAGCAGTCGGGTTAGAATGGATAAAAAGAAGTACTTCTTCAGCCAAAGAGTGATTAACACATGGAATTCACCACCACAGGAGGTGGTGGTGGCCACAAGCATGGACGGTTTCAAGAGGGAATCAGATAAACATATGGAGCAGAGGTCCATCAGTGGCTATTAGCCACAAGGTATAGATAGGGACTCTGGGGCAAGTGATGCTCTGTATTCTTGGTGCTTGGGGGGGTCAACAGTGGGTGGGCTTCTAGTGTCCTGGCCCCACTGGTGGACCTCCTGATGGCACCTGGTATTTTTGGCCACTGCGTGACAGAGTGTTGGACTGGATGGGCCATTGTCCTGATCCAACATTGGCTTCTCTTATGTTCAACCCTGGATTGAATATGTTAGCTGCTTTTTATACCTGAGTAATCAGTGGCAACAACTGTCTGCAAAATTAACTGGGTTAAAGGGAAGACAGAAAGAACACAGAGATAACTAAGTAGTAAGTCTTTGTGTCACACAGAATTCTCTCTTTCTCTCTCAGTTCCTGTAACTACAAAAAATATCTTAGAAAAAAGAACAGAAGTTTTAGAAATGAAAATTTTGGAAAGAATGTAATAGTTATTCTCAATAATGCTGCATTAAATATTTAGAAGAACAAATAGCTCTCAAAATGATCTTGTAAAAATGCAGTTTGAGAAACTTATGCTTAGTGTGGGATTCAAAACTGAAATTTATGAAACCAAATGGGTAAAAAAAAAAGTACTATTACAAATCTCAGATAATTACATATTTCATGACTATTGGGACCATTAAGGCTAGGATGGGCATCACCTTGGAGCCTGACTGATCCACAGGTCTGTTTCATATGAGCTGTTTAATCAGCTTCAGCTGCTAAAGGTGATTGATTTTGTTCAAGATTCCACACAACTTAATGCTAAAGCCTGCATTGGCAAACAGATTTTTGTGAAGGTTTTCACATATCTTTGAAACACTGTCCTCCCACAATTAATGAAGCCTTCATCTGATTTTCCAAAACCTAATTTGATCTAGATCCTTGTGTTTTGTTTTTGTTTTTACTGTGCTTTATCCTTTAGGTATGTGAGTCCTTTTAAAAAAACTGATTAGCCTCCAGATGCCAAAGTAAGTTAAAGAACCTATATGAATGGGATCTTAGAAAGAATGGCACATTTTGTGATGGCATCATCAACCATTCAAAGCTATCGGACTCATTAGGGGGGAAACTTAGAAAAGAGAGGGCTAAATGAATCAAAATTGTGGTGGAAAGTGCCATTAAGTCACAGCTGATTTATAGCAACCCCTTGTGATGGACTGTCAAGGGTTAATGCTTCACAGAGTCAGAGAACCTTTGAGTGACAGGCTGTTCAAACAGAATTTTGTGGAGTGCTTTGGTTAATAAAAGACAATTGGGAACTGACAGTTGAAGAAGAGATAGTTTAGTCCTGACTGTGGACTGGGGAAGTGGCAGAAGGGGTGGGCGGTCAACAAAGATTCCCATTCGAGTCAAAAAGGAGAATTGCTTTTAGTTAAGAGAAGCAATCCCTGCCCAGTGAGAAGGGAGACAGTTCTTGAAAGAGATGTGTGTCCCTGGTCTCTCTATATAGAAGGATTTGGGGAACTTTGTTGTATGTTCCTGCCTCCAGAACATGAAGTGTCAATGAAACTCAGAAACCTATGCTTGAGAGTTAAAGCAGAAACTGAAAAGAAAGCCTCTTTCCTCAGAGTTTCAAAGACCTTGTTGAAAAGCAAAAATACTTACTTTTTGGCAACATATTAGTTGGATTTAGCGTGGTTACAAAGTTACCTCAGTTTTTATTATTGGTTCATCTCATACATCCTACCCTGATTCCACCTGACCTTTTCCCTTCCAAGTTAAATAAAATATTTTGTTTATTTTTGAACTTGCAAAAGCGTCTAATGTGCAATGACAGGAGTAGAATATTAGCAGGTGATTTTGTCTCTTCCCTCAAATTCCTTGGCTGGGCCAGCATCAAAATATATAATAACATGACAGGATGGGACAGCCATAGACCAACAAGTAATAAGAAAATAGATATAGGGGCTGCTCAGCATAAAAGAAAAAACCAAGGGAAAATAATGAGTGTGAGGGAGGGAAGAAAGCGAGATGACCATGCCTCTCATGGGGTTTCAAGTCAAGAGATGAATAGAGGTGGTTTGATATTTCTGCCTCTGTAAACCAATCCATTTCTTCCTTGGTGGTCTCCCATCCAACTACTAACCAGCCTCTAAGATCTGACAAGATCAGGCTAGCCTGGGCTATCCAGGCCAGTACTATGTGGACAAGGGGGACCCAATAGATGTTGTTTACCTTGACTTCCAGAAAGCTTTTGATAAAGTTCCTCATCAAAGGCTCCTAAGTAAGCTCAATACTCATGGGATAAAAGGACAAGTCCTCTTGTGGATCAAAAACTGGCTTATAAATAGGAAACAAGAGAGTGAGTATAAATGGGAAACTTTCTCAGTGGAGGGTGGTAAGCAGTGGGTACCACAGGGATCAGTACTCGGTCTGCTGCTTTTTAACTTGTTTATTAATTATTTGGAATTGGGAGTAAACAATGAAGTGGCTAAATTTGCAGATGACACAAAGTTGTTCAGGGTGGTGAAAACCAGGGAGGATTGTGAGACACTCCAAAGGGATCTGTCAAGGATGGGCGAGTGGGTGTCAACGTGGCAAATGGGGTTCAATGTGGCCAAGTGCAAGGTGATGCACATTGGAGCCAAAAATCTTAACTATAAATACACATTGATGGGGTCCGAACTGGCAGAGACTGACCAAGAGAGAGATCTTAAAGTCATAGTAGATAACTCACTGAAAATGTTGAGACAGTGCATGACTGCAATAAAAAAGGCCAATGCTATGCAGGGGATTATTAGGAAGAGTATTGAAAACAGATCAGCCAATATCATAATGCCTCTATATAAATCAATGGTGTGACCACATTTGGAATACTGTGTACAGTTCTGGTCACCACACCTTAAAAAGAATATTATGGCTTTGGGAAAAGTGCAGAAAAGGACAACTAGAAGGATAAAAAGGTTGGAACACTTTCTCTATGAAGAAAAGTTAAAGCGCTTGGGGCTCTTTAGCTTGGAGAAATGACGGCTGAAGGGTGACATGATAGAGGTTTATAAGATTATGCATGGGATACAGCAGGTAGAGAAAGGTACTTTTCTCCCTTTCTCACAATACAAGAACTCGTGGGCACTCAAAGAAGTTGCTGAGCGGTCAGGTTAGAACAGATAAAAGGAAGTTCTTCTTCACCCAAAGAGTGATTAACACATGAAATTCACTGCCACAAGAGGTGGTTGCAGCAACAAGCATGGACGGCTTCAAGAGGGACTTAGATAAGCATATGGAGCAGAGGTCCATTGGTGGTTATTAGCCACAAGGTACAGATAGGGACTCTGGGGCAAGTGATGCTCTGTATTCTTGGTGTTTGGGGGGGGGGGACTTCTAGTGTCCTGGCCCCACTGGTGGACCTCCTGATGGCACCTAGTATTTTTGGCCACTGTGTGACACAGTGTTGGACTGGATGGGCCATTGTCCTGATCCAACATTGGCTTCTCTTATGTTCTTATGTTCTCTGTGTCACACTTCTAGGAAGTGTGCATGGAGCCTTACCTCTGTCCCCACAATAGCAGACAAGGTGCCAATGGTCTCTTGGCATCCGACTTCTGTGGAATGCTTCCCACACCTCTTTTATAAAGCTTAAAACAACCAGCCAATTGATCCTGAACATAAAACTAAGAAGTAGAACAGCAACAAGCCAGTGTGCTCATTACAATAACAGCATGGTTTTCTTCAACAGCAAGGCAGGACGTTTGAAATTGGACTCGCAACTAACTGTGTATATTACAGGAATTATATTACATTTAGGCTGTCACTGTAACTAATGTTTGCAGTCCCTTGGCTTGCCACTAACTTTTGACTTGCTTCCAAGGGTGACTGTAAGGTTGCATTGCAAACAGTAAATGGATGCCCCAGGTAGCTCTGGGAAAGCTTTTTTTTTTTTACAAATAAAGATAGATCATTCCTTTGAAAAAGCTTTTTCCCTTTCAGTGTGTGAGTGTGTGTGTTTAAATGAGACTATACAATGGCCACCGAATCAAGAGATACTTCCCTACAGAAGGGATTCTTTCCTAGTAAGAAGCAAGCACAGTTGGAAGAGTGTGCTAAGTTAGTAGTAAACTGAGCACATTTCCTTTGATACAGAACCCACAAGGAATTGAGAAGCAGAGCATGGTGGAACGAAAATGACTCAGATGCCTTCCAATGATGTTACTTTATTCTAGAGGGATGTGGGTATCTAACCCAAAACTCAAACTCATTTTAAAGGCAAAACATCCTAGAAGTGTCCACAGAAGCCCCAAAAACTTGACCAAACCATTATCATTTCTTTAAAGGGTTGTGTAAGTCCTGAAACCTTAACATCCCTCAGACATTTTGCTTTAGCCAGAAACTTCACATATACATGAACCCATGAAGTCATCTTATGTGGAGTAAGAGCAATGGCCTAAAAAAATCAGGATTGTCTACTCTGATGTGAAGCAGCTCTCCAGGGTCTCAGCAGAGGTCTTTCATCTCACCTCCTACTTTTTAAAAAATAAATAAATAAATAAATAACCAGAGATGGGTATTTCTGATTACCTGTTCTCATGCCTGAAGTGGAATTGCTGGATTAGGAATCCGTCATTATGGGGTTTCACAATGTGGTGCACACCAATATCTCCCTTGGCGCCTGCCAAATGGGTGGGACCATTATAAGGGCTTGTTACTGGCTACCCTCATTCAATGAAAGGGTTGTCACTTGAGGATTAGGAGGACTAGTAAGCACTTGGGCTTTCCTTAATATGTGGTTCCCTTTCACTTTCAGGCTTTTCTTCTTTTGAGGTGGTGTGAGGTATTCCTTTTGGCTCCACCTACTATGGCATCCATTTGGGGGAGTGCTCACCACTCTCTCCCAAAATTTCAAAAGTGCCTGTAGGCTCAAAATTGTTGGGGACCCCTGCTCCACTGTATTGATCATACCATGGGGGAAGTCATCTAACTATCTTTCTGTCTGTCTCTCATTCGTGTCTCTGTTCAACGCAACCCGGCTTTCAAAGCCTTTAGTTAATTTGCGTCTTTCTCTTGCAGGGCAATCCTCAACAGACTTCCAGCCTTCCAAATCAATGGACTTAGAAGGTATAACTCTGTTTAGGATTGTACTGCTAGTTACTTGTGAGCAAGGTACGCATGATGAAAGACACATCTTTATATGTTTCAAGAATATTTTGGGATGTGTTGTTTTATCAACGCACAAAAGCAAAAGTGTGCACAAGCAAAACAGTGCACATAAAAATCTTGATGCCAGCATATGTATCAATGCACAGCAATGCTTTGACAGGGGGGGAAATATAGTTTAACTGAACTGAAAGCTGACAGAAAGTGTTCATGTTTCAGTGACGATACGTTTGCCCATAAGAATCCTTTGCTGTAGTATTTTATTTATGTCCAACTATCGACCTGCATACTTCTTGAAAAACAAAAAACAAAAACTTTTTCTGGGAGAATGTGTGTGCATCAGTAAAATGCCACACAAAGGCTTTTGATACAATGACCACGTAGACATGGATAATGTAGAGAAGATACATATGAACTGAAAGAAGTTAAGGATGTGGCAAACCAATTATACTACAATTCCAGAATTAATTTTAGAAATGGTTCTAGTTCAACCAGCATTAAGAAAGTACAACACAGTGCAATACAGTGGGGAATAAGATTCTGGAACAGTAAAACAAAGGAATGGTAGACATCCCTAGGTGCACAGAAAGAATATATATATTCTTATATATATATCTCCCCACACAGACTTGTGCTACGGCAGCATTTGGAAATCCTTCATGTCTGGATCAAGCAACCTAGTGAGGTGGAGCCTTAGGGTATTGCAGGCTCATGGGAATAGTCTTTCTGACTCTCTGTGAAAGATGAAGGAAGTATCTAACCAGCTGCCAATGCTTAATTCATATAAGCAATTCTTTTGGGTTCCCAGTGAAGTTAGCGAAAGCAGTATTCTTTCTCATTCAGTAGTTGGTGAAGAGAAACTAAACGGCTGGGATGAAAGTGTTCTCATGTTCCAATTCTGGGGTATACAGAGACACAAATAATAACTGAAATAACACAAGGAAGGCCTCTTATAGCAGTCCAGACTGAGCTTTCTATATCTATAAATCCACACAGCATTCATGGGGAGAAGCAGGGTAGAAATAGCCAGTCTATATCTGAAGGCCACCTGTTGTTGTGAGGATGAAAACCAGGGGAGGGAAGAATGATGTTGTAAGTTACTTTGGGTCCCACTGCGGAGAAAAAGCAGGATCTAAATATCTAAATAAACAGGGAAAGTCCTCCTTATTTCTATTTCACCCTTGCAAAGTCCATTCTTTAAATGGAAAGGGGGGAGAATCCCACATTGGTTTTCTGTTAAGACATATCCATGCAGAGAACAAGTAATGTAGAACTTCAGTGTAAGCAATTCATATCAATGTTATACTGTGGATATATACAGATGCTGCCATAATTTTATGTTGCCAGATGTTCCTTCATTTTGCTTTGTCCCATAATATTCTCCAAATGTGTGCATCTGTTATAACTTCATCCAGTATTCCACCTTTGTTACAATTAGGCCACCAGAAGATTTATCTGAGCTATAAATCCTGTTATTATAAAAATAGGAAAGAATACAAGATGTTTAATTAGCAGCATTACAAGCATTCAGAGAGAGAAGGAGAAATGGTAAATTGTTGATTTGGTAGTAGGGTTGCCAGGTCCCTCCTGGCAACCAGTGTGGGATGGGCGGACTTACCAGGACCGAGAGGGAGGGAGGGAGGCCGAGGCTACTTCACCAGTGATGTGACAATATCACTTCTAGCATGTAGCAGAAGTGACCTCATCATGCGATGCTGTCAATGCTCCCTCTAAGCTGTGGAGCCTTGTGAGCAAAAATTCTACTTTGTGAGCTACTGGCATTAAAGTTGTGAGCGAGCGATTTGGCTACTGCATAAATTAGTTTGTTCTGGAGCCATCCTTCTGGAGCTAAGGCAAAAATGTGTGAGCCAGAGACTAAAAAACTGTGAGCTAGCTCACACTAACTCAGCTTAGAGGGAACACTGGTCACCATGATGTTCAGGTATGTGGGGGAAATTATTATCATAAAAATGGATTCTACCATAGAGTTTTTGTCAAATACCAGAGCTTCACTGTGACATCGCTGGCATGATGACATCACATCCAGTGCATGCCAGAAGTGACATCACCACATTGCTGGCAACATAGCCTGGGCCTGCCACTTTCTCCTGGTAAGTCCCCCCACCAGCCAGCTGATCAGCAGCAGGGGGCAGAGCCTGGCAGCAGAGGGTCCCCTGGTGGAGGCAGGGGATGACAGTCCTATTTGTTTGCAAGGATGTGAGGACCCAAACATGTAGGGGCAGGAGCAGGCCCATAGCCAGAAAATTTTTGTTAGGGGGATATCAGGGGGGCAGTTTAGTACAGTGGAGCTGACTATAGCACGGGGTTGTGGTTGTTAGGGAAATATAGAGGAGGAGAGAATGATGTTGCAAGCCGCTTTGGCTGCCATGCAAAAGAGAAAGAGCTGAATAAAGTAACCTCATATGTCTTCCTAGAATTAAAGTTGCGAGCTCTGGGTGGGAAAATTCTGGAGGTGCCACCTGGGTAGGGTGGAGTTTGGGGAGGGGAAGGCCCTCAGTTGGGTATAATGCTATAGGGTCCACCCTCCAAAGTAGCCACTTCCTCCAGGGGAATGGATGCCTAGTCTGGAGATCAGCTGTCACTCCCGGGGATTTTCAGACCCCACCTGGAAGTCAGCACCTCCCGAAGCAGCCCGGCTCTTACGACATTTGGTGGTCCCTCCTGAGTCAAGATGGTGGAGGCTTTCATTTGGGAGGAAAGGGAGGGAGGCAAGGCAGGGCGAGGCTCTGTATTTAGGGTGGTTAAGACTGATTGTTGAAAAATCGTGGAGGACAGAATGAAAGTGGAAGGGGGAGAAGGATGAACAAATCAGTTTCTCTTAGTTTTAGTTCTTCTGCTTAACAGCAGATTTAAACTTCAAATGCCAAAGCTGTCTGCAGTTTGAAAGCATTCAGGCTTAATGCTGGCAAGGTTTACGACACACAGAATCAGCAAACTCACAGCCTGGCTCTTAACTGTGGCGGCACCTCTTTCCTCCCCTAGTTTAGCATTCTCCATTAGAACAGAGGTCCCCCCCCCCTTCCTGTTGTATCTTGCTTCTACATCCGAGAGTCTGAACCTGATGCTGAAAGGTGTATTTTCCAGTAACAGCAAGGCAGAGGAAAGGGAGCAACTTACCCCTGCTCACTTTTGTGGTGGGGATTTTGAACAGTGAAGCTTGGTGATTTAACTTCCAGTTTTGCCATCATAAGTGGATCAGACAAACTACAGGTGAATCAGTTTGGACATGGGCACAGCTGTAATGCCAAGGACATTCTGCCGTCAGGCATCAGCCCAACTTTGCCCTGCTGAGTCAAATCAGCACTTTCAGAAGTAGCGTCTCCAGGGAGAATAGCAAGAGGCCTCTCCGGAAGAGGAGACTGAGCCATTTCTAAACAGTGGGAATGAGACAGATTAGCAGCAGGCAGAGAAGGAGCTGTGGAGGAAACGCCAGTGATGTCCTTTAGGAAGAAAAACAGACTAGAACAAAAGAGTTCTTTTCTTGGTGTATCTCGAGGGTTGGATTACATTGACAGTTGCCTGTGAATTTCATCTTTGAGTGAAATGTGGAGGAAAACTGAAAGTTCCTGATTTGGTGAAATGTTTTTGGCTTTCAGAAGGAAAGAGAAATATTTTCAAATGTGATAAACATACTTCCCCAAGGTTCTTTTTCATGAGCACATCGATAACACATTGGCAAAATAGAAATCTTGATGTGAGTGTACATACAATTGTATCTGTTCTGCTTTTTGTGTGATATAGGAGTGTGTTTGTACATCATTTAAATGATGTACAAAAAAGGATGTAGATTGGGTGCGTTTGAGCATCTGCCAGTTTGGAATTAAGGAGCTGATTGTTTTGTAAGCCATTCAGATTTGTCCACTTTGAATGATTATGCTGCCTTCTAACATGGTTATAGTGCTATTCATGTGCCACTAACTGCAATCGTAAAAGGCACATAGTTAAAACAATCAAGCTGAATTGAGACTTAATATTTTGGCGCCATTCTGTGTCTTTGGTGTCTGCTCGTTATGAACGTGAATCCACTTTCCCTCTATGTTTACTAACACTGGTAGAAGTATAGCTCTGTTTTCACCCCAGTTTGAGCCAATATATGCCATTAAACATTGACACCAACTAGGGGTACAAATAGCATAATGGTGATTTAGTACCAATGAAAATGCCTACCATGGCAAACAGTTCAGAAGTTGACAACTAGAATGACAGCAAATGACACGTTCAACAGAAACTTCAGCTACACTATCAAGTCGCTCTGCACAAGAGCCCATGTTGCATCTGATCAAGGAAGTCAAGCAAACTGAATGTGCCTGGTGATCATGTTCGTGTCAAAATTCACAGCATGCCCAACCTGGGTACAATAGGAAAATTGCTTTAGGAAAGTAACCATACACCATAAATGATTCGAAATCCCATTGCAGTTTCCTAGTTTCAGCACAGCAGTATAGAACCCAGTCCCTCATAGTTTTTCTAAGTAACTTTGCGAATGATTTAGTATTGCCTGCATAGAAAAGCCTTCTCGAATAATTCACTTTTGCATCATTTGTGGAAAGCCATGAGAGTGGGAGCCTTCTTGGCCTCTTCAGGCAGGCCATTCCACAAGGCTGGGGCCACAACAGAGAAGTCTCCTCCCTAAATAGGAAAGAAGAAAGAACACAATCTGCCATCACTATTCCTGTTTGTTCTCTTGCCTCATACAGACAGAGGCAAAAGCAATATTGCATTTGTCTTGAAAGCTGAGAAATGATGCTATCTGGGAGCAGAAGCGGCTAACACCAAAAAAAAAGTCACAGGGGAGCAATTGTCAGTGGATGCTCCTCCCCCTGCTACTTCTTGCTCATCAGTATGGGCTTGGGAAGAGCCCAAATGGCTCCAGAGGGGCACGAGAGACCAGTTCTCTGGTGGCTGCCCAGCAGTGCTGACAACCTTAGCAAAGGAACAGAATAATGAAAATCCACTTTTAGCTAGAATGCTACAAGCATGTCTCCCTAAATGGGAGTTCAAGACGTTTGGACTACTGGTAATATCTAGATTCCTGCCCTTCAGAAATTTACCTGCAGGGAGATAATTCAAGGGAAATTTGGAATTTCCTGTGTGCAAGCATTTGACGATGATTGTTGTTGTTGCCATTATTTTGGCTGGAAGAATGCAAAATGTGTCTTAATAAGACAAGTAACATTTCTCTAGAAACCAGTATCCCCTCTCCTTTAGCTCATACATTCTTCAAAGAAAAGGAAATATATAAATATGTGTGTGTGTGTGTTTCAAGGTACACTTTGAAAAAGATTCAATTAGCATTCACCTGACAATTTCCATGAACAGCCTAGGGAGACTTGGGCACATCATCCACTACATTCTCTGAGAATCGATACCATAATGTCGTACTCTGGCAGCTGCCTACTGATAGAAGGTGGAATGAACAGGGAAAAGCAGCTATAGACCTCAGGAGATAATCTGTCCTTATTTTTGGTTCTGTTCCCTGGATTCTCTGTTATGCTTATCTGATTACTAGGGAAAATTGCTTCCCTTTTCTCTTCCCTTTTTGAAATTTCAAACGAATTATATGCAATTGAAACATTAGCCTTCTTGGTGGTGCTGAGATTAAATTTGGATGCTGTCAGGCTCCTACCAGTTAGTGTACCAAATAACCACAAGAAACAGCTGTGACAGGGGGAGGAATACTGAACTAATCAAATGAGTTCCTTCAAGAACTTAACAATTCCAGAGGGAGAGATGTGTACTGTGACATGTGGAACAATGTTTTTCTTAAGTTTCTCAGGTTGGCATGCAGAAGTGTGCCACCTACTGGCATTTGAAGAGAAACTCAACCCAAATCGATGGTTCCAGTTCATAAAGGTGAAGTAAGAAAGTATTGTTATCACCCTGCTAATAAAATATGCTTAGACATATTTCTGGCTTCTGCCTGAAATCCCCCAAATATTTCAATTTCTTGTTTTCTGCCTGATGACCAGGGTGTCTGGGACTACATATGTATCTCATTTAATATTTCTAGAAGTTGTGAAAATACTCTAATCCTAACAACCTTGTAACAATCTGTGCGTGAGTCCTTCAGTTTCACGGGATTGTATATGTAAAATGAGTATATAAAACTTGTGTTCTGGAAATATAGACACTGTTAATATATGTATTCCCTTCCTTCTCACAAATCCAGGTCTGAAAAGGCAATAGAAGTCTCATCATTTTGCCTGACATGTGCTCTGATCTGGACTGCTGTATTATAAAGTGTATTTCACAACATTCACACCATTTTAATTAAGTAGGAGAAAATGCCCCATTTTCAGATTTTTGTAATTGTCAGGTCAAGAAATTGAGCTCAAAAGTTCTAATACTTTCAAGCCACTTGTGAAACTACTATTGGGTATATACATAGTTTAAGGCAAAGTATATACCTGGTTACCTTGTGAGATGGTTCAGAAGTGCTTTAACCATTTTGATAATATATTTCTTCTTCGCTTATCATATCTGGGCTGTCTATATCATATATCAACTTCTTGGGTGGCCCAGCTATACCTTTACTATTTCGTGATATGGGCTACTGGTCTAATCCAGCAGTGCACCTCTTCGATTCTTAAAAAAAAAAAAAAAATCTGGTCATCATACATCAGATTTCATTGTCCAAGTATTAATTGTCCAAGTACCAAGTATTTAATTCCCAGCATGGCCATCTGTGGATAGTTAAATCTGTAGATTGCAACTATAAACAGAAAAGACATTCTTTCTACAAACCTGAAAAAGCCCAAAGTTTGCAGAAAAATCTGAAATCTTTAAAAAAAAAATACATTGAGGGGTCAGCTCCCTTAAAGAAGCAGCACTTGTAGCTTTAAGAAATGAATGACCTCACTGGCAATTGCTAGGCAACCACTACAATATTGCCAGCCTTCAAGAGTCGGTTTCTGTCAGAAAACGGCAGAGAGAAATCACTGGGGCTAAGCCCAGCAGCAATCACCAGGTGATTTGCTATCACATGAGTTGCATGACTCACCCAGGCCCAACTGTTTGCTACTGCTTAACAGCAGCCAGCCTTTGAAAGCCCATGTAGAGTAGTGGTTAGGCCTTCAGACAAGGATCTAGTAGACATGTTCAAATCCCCACTCTCTTATGGAAGTTCAGTGGGTGGCATCTGGCCATTTTCTCATTCTCAGCCTAACTTACCTCACACAGTTATTATGAGGATAAAATGGAGGAGAGAAGAATGTTGTAAGCTTTTTCACATTGTGGAGCACTGAAGTAAATAAATAATATTTTTTTGCTGAAGATGGAGGGGCAAGTAAACAGTAGGCTGGTGGGTGGTGGGTGGTGGGAAGGAAAGAAAGAAAGAAGCAGGGGAAAATGAGGATATGGGGGCTGCAAGGAGGAGAAAAAGAGGAATAGTATAGGAAAAGGGATACAGTGGAAAATGAAGTCTGTCCACAAGTCCTTGTGGGCCTCCCACCACACAGAAGGCTGCCAGGAGGAGGGAAGGAGGGAAAGCTGTAGATGGAAGACAAGTAAATATAGCTTGGCTGGTGGGAGGAAAGGAGACAAGAAAGCAGGTGTGATGAGGCAAGTGGTCCTGCAGGATCCAGCCTGAGGCTGGAGTTTCCCAATGGCCCAGGTGGAACTGGGAAAGGATGGGCTGAGGGAGAACAACTGCCTCCAGCAGAAAGATGGGGCCAAGATGGCCAATGAAGGAAAATAAAAGGTGGCCAGGCAGCCTACCTGGGGAGGATGCAGATGCAGAAGTGCAGGGCTGAGGGGGAAGTGCCAGGTGGAGTGAGAAAGCAAGGGCCAAGAGCAATGTGCAGCACAGTGCCACTGAAGTAGGCTGAGCTCGCATCTGAAGGGGTCCACAAAGCAAGTGAGCAGCTACCAAGGAGTCTGCAGGTGGCCGGAAAGCTGGTGGTAGGTCTGGCATCATGGGCGGCAGCAACAGGCTCCCCAGCAGAGGCAGGCACTGGTGAGGATGCAACACACATACCCCACATAGAGCATCACTGCTTGCCATCACAGGACCAGGAGCGAGCAGAAGCTGACATCACAAGTGCAGACTTACCTAAGGGTCCCACCTCCAAGTGAGCTAGATTTGGAACTGGGATGGTCAGGCACTCGGCTGGCTATGGGACTGATGGGAACTTAAGGAACTATTTGATGGGACTGGTACACTGAGGGGTGCATGGTCAAGGTCTGGGGAGAAGGACTATAGGGCAGAGGCTGAGGGCTGAGTTTTGGGCACAGGGTCTCAACCTGTGAGGATCAAGGGAGGGAGCTCCAGACAAGTGGACTGGAAGCACCCTGGTCTGAGGCTCTTGAACTTGTGACAGCAAGAAAATGGGAGAGGCTATGTGGGCTTTCAGGGAAGGAAAAGAGAAAATAGTGATGGAATGGAAAACAAGATGCCCCAGAAGCCTCTGATGTGTCCCACTGCTTGTCTTAACTAATTCTTATTTTAAGTAGATTGAAAAAGAAAGTGCATGACTCAAAATCCCATCCCACAACCTTCCTCTGTGCTGAAATGTCATTTTACATTACATGATAAATTTCACACCCCCAGTTTTGACCCTGAGATGTAAAAATATCCCATTCTCAAACATCTCTCAATATATATATGCATTGGTGTTTATCTGTTTTATGAAGATGTGGAAGTATTTCTGCTAGCTTATTATTATTGTTTGGATGTAAGTACCCTCTTGACAACAGTGAAGAAGGAAGATGAGGTGAGTTTCCACCAAGAACCATGCTCTTTCTGTTGTGGCACCAGTGTGGTGTAGTGGTTAAGAGCAGTGGATTTTAATCTGGAGAAACGAGTTTGATTCCCCACTTCTTCACATGGAGCCTTCTGGGTGGTCATTGAGCCAGTCACAGTTCTCTCAGAATTCTCTCAGCTCCATCTACCTCTCAAGGTGATTGTTGTGAGGAGAGGAAGGGAAGATGATTGTAAGCAGCTCTGAGGCTCCTTAAGATGGAGAAAAGTGGGGTATAAAAACCTGCTGTTCTTCTTCTCATTTGTGGAATGCACTCCTGTTCACTTGGACTTGCTAACTGTTTGAGGCCAAACTGGAAATGTTTATCCTGGCCTTTTGTTAAGAGGCTCTTTTAAGCCCTCTATTAATAGCTTGCTTTTAGATGTAGGCAGGCTTTTTGTGCTGTTTTATTCTGCTTTAATACCTGTACTGCTAGTTTCAATCTTTACAATTCTTTTGCGTTTTTGGATTTCCATTTGTTCATTATTCCATTCCCCCCACACACACCCTTCTTCCTAAGACCTCAGAGTGTCAAGAAAGGGTCTCTGTTTCCTCCATTTTATCATCACAACCACCCTTCAAAGCAAGGGAGACCCTGGGAGAGAAACCCCAATTCATCTTGTGAGTTTCATGGATGGATGGAGATTTGAACTAGGGTCTCTTCAGTTCCAGTTCACTAGTATACCCATAAAGTGGTCGTATGTCATTATATTATTATTAGGTTCTTATTGTACTTACTATATATATTTTTAAGTATTTCAGGTTGTCCATTGCTACGGAATTTTACCAAAGTACAAATATTACATGTACGAGCATTGGAAAATGTTGGAGAATTTTCATGGTCACATGTGGGTGTCAAGATGGGTTTGTATAAATTCACAGTGATGGTTTTCATTTCTTTCTGGCTTAAATAGAACACAAAGAATGGGAAGTAATAGCTTCTTCACATTTCTGCCTTTCTTTGAGCTATCTAATGAAGTATGTTGTCGAAGGCTTTCATGGCTGGAGTTTATTAGTTGCTGTAGATTTTCCGGGTTGTGTGGCCGTGGTCTTGGCATTGTAGGACCTGATGTTTTGCCAGTAGCTGTGACTGGCATCTTCAGAGGTATAACACAGAAAGATGGAGTACTCTCGGTGTCAAGGTGAGCAGAACAATGGTAGGCAGGTAATTTATATCTACCCTGGAAGGTAGGGTAGTGCTGAGTCATTATCTTGTAGTAGTTCTCCAGGCTATGAACATGCTAATGGAAAAGCTCCTCCATTAGCATGTTCATAGCCTGGAGAACTACTACAAGATAATAGGGAATTTCACATTACTGAGACTCTGCCGGATTGAAGCCGTTTCTGATTCGTCTTGAAGTAAACCGGTACAGGGCTGCCATTTCACACATGGCTTTCCCTGACCGGAAAAGAGCCGAATCAGAAGCGGTTTGGCAATTCAGATTGCACCGCTTTGTTTTCCCGCCGGTTCCCACCACGCCTTTTTTTTTTAAAAAAAATGTTCGCTTTAGAGCGCTATAGCGCTATAGTGCTATAAAAAAACACTGCAGGCATTCCAATGGGGTTGCTATGATGCTATTGCGCTATAGCGTTATAACGCTCTAAAGCGAACGTTCAAAAAAAAAAAGCCGGAGATCGCCCGCGCGGGCGAAAAAAGGCGGGAAAAAAGCGTATCCGATCCGGGAGAAGAAACTGATGACTACTTGGAAGCGGTTGACAGGTAAAACGCTTCAGCCCCGTTTCCTGAACGGGACAGAAGCGATTCTGTGTGAAATTACAAATATATTCCGGTAGGGAACCGGTTCTAAAACGGTTCTGTCTGAAATGCCAGACCAGAAACCGTTTGGGAACCATTCCTCTTCCGGATTATATCATCTGTCTGAAATTCCCCATTAATGACTCAGCACTACCCCACCTTCCAGGGTAGATATAAATTACCTGCCTACCATTGTTCTGCTCACCTTGACACAGAGTACTCCATCTTTCTGTGTAATACCTCTGAGGATGCCAGTCACAGCTACTGGTGAAACGTCAGGTCTTACAATACCAAGACCACAGCCACACAACCCAGAAAATCTACAGCAACTAATGTCTAATGAAGATTATTTAGAATGCCCTGGTTCTTCTTTCCACCAAGCTAATGCCTTTGACTTTAGATAAGCATTCTGTTTCAGAACATGAACTCTGGCATTACAAACAGATATCCCATTTTGTCTCTAGAATCCTCCCCAAATGATAACACTAGGCATCTTGGGTTTAACTGGTTTGCATAAATAGCCAATCTACATTATACGCTATCTGCCTGGTTGAAGGGTAGGGTGGGCTAGGTAGTTGATGGACATAATCACTTGGGGAACCTCACCTTGGCTCTGAATATGGCTAGCAGTTTATGTCCAGTTTTGTTTATCCTCACCTATACACAGACTGTGCTGAGACATCCTCCTCCACCATCAGGCCATACAGATAGCTAAGGATTTGGTTGGTGCTATTCAGCCCTGGGACCTTCCCTCACAACCCTTTCTGCCATAGCTCCAATGATAGCCCAGTGCGGGGACAGTCTTTCATTGCATCTTAGGGTACTCATCAATTTCCCCTGTCTATTGTGAACAACCTTTATTCCAGCCAGCAGCCTAGTTATGGCCTAAGAAATCCCAAAACTTGGCCTAATTTCCCCTACCTCCTAAGGCAACAGGAAGCTGACAAAAATGGTTCCCTGAAGGTCAATCATAAAATAATAGTTGTGTGCCATCAAGTCACAATCAACTCTGGCAAACCCAGGAACATGGGGTCTTCAAGGCAAGAGATGAACGTAGGTGGTTTGCCATTGCTTCCTCTGTATAGCACCACCCCTTCCATCTTCCTTGGTGGTATTCCATCTGAGTACTAACCATGACTAACCCCCCCTTAGCTTCCAAACTCTGATAAGATCAGGCTAACGTGGGCTAGTAGAATGTGAAGGCCAGCCATATGAGATTCCAGATATTCCTTTGTTTAAGCAACTAGCTAATCCCGTGTTGCCCTAGGGAGAGTTGCTGAGTCATCAGCAAGCAGCAAATGCCTGTGTGGAGGAGGAGGTGGAGAGCCATTGCTGCTCTGCTGACCATCCCTTGTAGGAAGACCGATCAGCCACCCTAGCCAATCACTGCCTTGTGCCTCAATTGATTTAGTAGGACTGAGACAATAGCATCCCTGGCTCCAACAATTATGAAACAAATTATCCTGACAACCAAACACACACACACACCCTAAAACATGTGGTCCCAGGATGGGCTAAAAAAACCTGGAATCGGAAAAGGATTTCCTAATTTCACTATGAAGCCTTATGTACTTCTAAAATATTAACATTTTTTACTGTGCAAAGTGTATTTGTTGTGCATCTGATTCATCCTCACAAGAGCTCTACATATCTGGGAACTTTATTCTTAGAGATCTGCAAAGATTACATGCAGAAATGTCATCTGTCTTAATAACAGTTTTTTGATGTCCCTCAGAATCCTTCAGTTGTTTATCCTGAGGAGGAATACACGGATTCATTTCCCATTTTTCTTTCAGCAGAAGTAGTGACATCCCCCCCACATGTATATAGGCATTCTAGAAACATGTAATACCAGGATGGGCTAAGAAATCCTGGTATCTGAAAAGGATTTCCTAGCTTAACTATGAGGCCTCATGTACTTCAAAAATATTAGCATTTTTCACTTTGCAAAGTGTATTTGTTGTGTATCTGGTTCATCCTCACAAGAGCTCTACATGTCTGGGAACTTTATTCCTAGGGATTTGCAAAGATTACATGTAGAAATGTCATCTGTCTTAATAACACTCTTTGGGTTCCCCTCAGAATTCTTTAGTTGTTTATCCAGAGGAGGAATACACAAATTCAATTCCCATTTTTCTTTCGGTAGAAGTAGTGATGTCCCTCCCTCCCTCCCTCCCTCTCTCTCTCACAAACACACACACACACACACACACACACACACACACACAGAGAGAGAGAGAGAGAGAGAGAGAGAGAGAGAGAGAGAGAGAGAGAGAGGTGTACCTCTGTAGAAAAATGTTGCCTGAGGAAGAATCCCCAAATTTGCTTTGAATTTAGGAGACATTTCAGGGCCGTGGCTATGCTAGATAAAGTGTGATGCTGTTTGTTGATGAGAATGCCCTTTTATATTACATATGCACGCACAAATGTAATCTTATTCCATGTGTGTCTCCAGTTCCAGTTCTCCAATTTTCGATCCTTGAGTGTGGAAGTAGCCTTGCATGAAGGCTAAAGTCATTCATGCCCACAGTCCACACGCAAGCAGATCTCAGCATCAAGTAAACATCACTTGTCACTTGTTGGGATCATTAACTAGCCCAGTCCAAAATAAAACACACAGTAGAAAGGACACATCATGCATTCTATAAATCGTGTGGCTGAAGAACCTATTAAAGCTGACAGGGAAGGGGAGCTCTGAATTGGTGAGGAGTCTGATTACTCCTCATTCTTTATTCCCTATTGACTTTGGATATGCCATACCTTTCCATTTCCTGGAGAAATAAATTAAAAGTCAAAAGTAATTTGCCTGATGGAGGGTGCAGGTGGGATTTTTTTTTCCACGGAAGAGCATTTGCACACTGAGAAATCCAATTTAACCCCTAGATGGAAGAGAGCTTATTTTCTTTTGTTGACAGTTTTGTGGCAGCTAAAATAGGAACCTGATTAAAGAGAGACAGTGAGAGATTGAGGTCTTGTTCTAACGGGGGAGGATGAAGGCCTCTAATCTTATCTCCCACGACACCAAGAGGAACTGTTGGATCTTGGCAGCAAGATCAGTGCAGCCTCTTCAGAACTATCAAAAGACCACTCAACAGATGCCCGCAACATGAGAAGCTTTGATTGGAGGGAGAACTTTTGGGCACAGAAGCATGGATGTTTTATTAATGGCTCTCCAAACGTGAAAACCAACATGGCAAGTTTGATAGACCGTACAGCTTGGGCCTGGGTCCAAGATCCTGTGCAGTTTGCTGGCAAGTTACCATCATAGCCATCCTAAGAGGAATCAAGGGTCTGAGTCAAGAGTTCAGTGGATGTAGAAGGGTGTAACTCTGTTGAGGATGGAAATGTAATATTTCAGACTTATTTACCCTACTGTCTGGAGAAGAGGTGGTGATGCACATGTTACTCTGAGTTTACCGGGGGGGGTAAAGAGTTGTGCTACTCCATGTGAAGAAAAAAGGCAGAATCTTCTCAGATTGATTGGGGGGCCTGAAGCAGCTGGTAGTTTACCTCAGAAGAACTCCATCTTTTCTATAAAACTACACGTTAATATTCTGGGTATGAGTATTTCTTATACTGATTACTGAAAGGGGTGTTTGGTGTGTGTTTTTTTAATTAATTGGCTATTATTCTGTATTTTTATTGTGAATGGTTGTAATGGATGCTATATGGATTTTCTTCTCAGAATGACTGGAGAGCCTGAAGCAGCAGGTGTCTTACCTCAGAAGGACTCCAGGTCCATAGGCAGAATTTTTGGGCTTGCGGGGCATTTTTTTTTTCTTGTGGGGAAAAGTTTTAGCTTTTTACACTTAATTTTTTTAAGACCCCCCCTTTTTTTCACCCAGCTTCAAAAGAGCACTGAACTTTGCCCCCTCAGATGGAAGAAAGAGTCAGACGACCAAGGTTGGATGAAACAAAGGCCACTTTATTTAACATATTGAAAGTAATGGCAAGGGCAACCATAAACAGCAGCATGGTCAAGGCCTGCTGTCGCTTTGACCCCATCCTTACCATATAACAGGCAAGACACCAAGGCCCCAGGTTGGAGCCAACTGTAAGTCACTTGTAAACCCAGTCGAGCCAATGACTGGGATGCACCTTGAGGAGCCCTCCAACACCACCACATGGCCAGTGCAGAGGCTCCATTGTGGCCATCCCCAGAGGCAGTCTGCAAATCTCATCCCTGGCCACAAAGCCACAGGGTTGATCCCACAGAACCCTATACACCCCCATGGGGTTAATGATTGGTGCTTATGTAGCCGCATGAACTTTATCTAAAGCTAATTCTGCCCTGCTAAAGTGACGATTTAACTCACGGCCCTATCCCAAGCCAATTCCTCAGTCCACTGACCGCAGTGCAGGGTAGGCGAAAAAGACCCATTCTCAACAGCCAATCAGAGAAGTGGCAAAAAAAGTCCTACCCAGCCCCTCGAAACGGAGCAACTAGCCTGTGCTTACACTACATACAGGGCGGGTGGGTGGGCCGAGTGCAAGGCACTGAAGGGGGTAGAGCAGAGCCAGCTGTTAAAAGACACGCCAGCTCCACTCCCCCTTTTGGAGTTGAGGCTGCACTGCAGCCCTTCTTCCGTCCTCCTCATGAGGAGGCAAAGGAGGCCCTCAGGAGGCATGCCATTGGCTGCCTCCTGTGGGGCCGGATTTCATTTGCTTTTTTAAAAAATCATGCATTATTTGCAGCAGATCTTCAAACAGTAATCACATCAGGCAAACGTTTATGTTTTAAATTAAGATAGAATTTAAAAGCTCAAAACACTTAGGCTGTTGATGTCCAAAGTGGGAACCAGAGCAGCAAACACATTACACCAAGTAAAGTTTTAACTTTTTACACTTAAAAATTTAAAGAGCCCCTCCCCATTTTCACCTAACTTCAAAAGAGCACTGAACTTTTTGTTTGCTTAAAAAAAAATGCATTACTTGCAGCAGATGGAATTTAACAGCTGAAAAAAACACTGGGCTGTTGATGATTCAAAAAAGCATGGAACTTACTGGCTGCTTTTAAAAAGCCATGTGTTATTTCCAGCAGATCTTCAAACAGTAATTTTGACTAATAACCCACAACTCACTCTCCCACCCATCCACCCCCCCCCCACATCCTAACACTGTTTTTGTACAAATTGGGCAGCCTACCTTTCTCCTGCTGTGCAAGCAGTTTAGTCAAATGAGCTGCTGGACACCTGCATGTAGGAGGGCGGAGCAGGCGAGCAAGTCATGTGGTTCAACTAAGCAAATAAGGAGAAGACAGGTGGACCAGCAGACTACTAGGGGGGCAATTCAGGAAGAGGGCTCAGGGAATCTGTTGGATGGAGGGGAAGGCAGGGGTGGGTGCACCGGCCAGCTGGGGAAGGCATGTGCATGGCTGGAGAATGTGTCGGAGAGGTTGGCTGGAGCCAGGAGGAGAAGAAGGCACACTGAGTGTCTGCAGGCAGGTTCGAGCATGGTAGCACAGCTAAAATTAAACTTTTAAAAACTTTATAAAACATTTTTAAGGGTTCAAAGAAAGACCTTTGTGGGGCATAGTGTATAATTAAGGAGGCATGGCCCTAAGTTGCCCCACCATAGCTTCAGGCTAGGTAGAACTGTACCATAATATTCTAGGGATACAAGAAACTCCTGAAAAGAAAGAACAGACAACACACAAATGACAGGTGTGCACTGAAAATGGGTTTACGGTTCCTTGGAATAAACACAGTAATACTCTTTTACTTCGGGGGGGGTAATTCCCTCCTTCAGATGAAGGCAAGCAACAGCCAATTATGAGTTTAACTGATTTACTTTAAATGCTTGATCTATATCATCCTTGTTAAAATGTTCTAAATTTTTTTAAGGGCAAGTGGCATTGTGTAGCCCTAGGGTGGCTGCCATTATTTGAGCAACTCCACTCTGTCTCTGACCTTGGCCTTGCCAGGATGTGAGTATGTCAAGAGGTGCCAGGGTTCATCTGCCTCTCACAAGTGCAGTGCAGAAACTAGGGTTCTGTCAGTGCTGCTTGGCACCAAAGGCATCTGCCGCAACCAAATGCACCATAGGAATGATGAGCTGTTACAGGAATAGTCCTCCACTATCCCTGATGCCTTATGGTGCTTAGCAATGGTTCTTGCATATCTTGAGCAACTCACCCCGTTTCTGCCAAACTAGTTATATAGCTTACCCAGCCACAGATTTGGCCCTATCTATTCTCCCTCGAGGACATAAAGAAGGTGAAAGAAGGTCATAACTGGTCAATTATATGGAAACCCCAAACTTTCTGCTTAGCACCAAAACAACCAGGTAGATTCCTTATGGAAGGGTGGAATGATTAGCAGTGTGCAACAAATGCTTTCATGAGAAAGGTGGACCTTGCTTTTAAAGGCCCTTCTTACCATCCCCTGCCCTGACCTGGGTGGCCCAGAGCCCAATCTTGTCAGATTTCAGAAGCTGATCAGACCTGGTGAGTACTTGTATGGGAGACCACCAAGGAAGTCCAAGGTAGTTACACAGAGTCAGGCAATGGCAAGCCACCATTGTTTGTCTTGCCTTGAAAACCCTGCAAGGTTGCTATGAGTGGGCTGTGACTTGACAGCACTTCCCACCACCATCAAACATCACCCATTGGCTGAGTATTTGTCGCCCAGCCAATAACATACTGTACCTTATTTGAGTTAATGAAGCCAATGGACAACAGGATTCCTGGTCTGAACGGCCATGAATGCACATCTCTGCAAAGTTCTGAATTTATCCTCAGACTGTTACAGATGGTGCTATCTCTTAGATTTGGGTTTCTCTTAGTCTTGTGGGTCAAACTTACTGATTGTACTTTACCAAACGAAGTAGTATTTTGTTCCCTGGAGTTTTAGTGTTTAGATAGAGGAAATCTATGAATGGATCCAGAATACAAAACAGAGAAGAGAATATTTATTTAATTCCTAGCTATTTTTGATGATACTTCCCTGTATAATGATATTTTGGGAGTAACCACTCCAAAACGTTTAACAAATAAAATAATTTATATAACTATGTATCCCAGTTTTCAGATGATAGAAAAAATATCTTGGTTGCTGTTTTCCTCTGCAGTCAAATAGAAAAACAGCAAGAAAGTATCATTTTAGTAGAAATTCTTCTAAATTTCTTGACTACTCTGCAGAACTAGCATGGTTAAGACTGAATGATTCTAATCTGGAGAACTGGGTTTGATTCCCCACTCCTCCACATGAAGCCTGCTGGGTGACCTTGGACCAGACATAGTTGTCTCAGAACTGTCAACCCCACCTACCTCACAAGGTGCCTGTTGAGGGGAGAGGGAGAAAGGTGATTGCAATCCACTTTGAGACTCCTTAAGGTAGTTCAAAGTGGGGTATTTATTTATTTATTTATTATCACACTTATACCCCGCCCTCCCCGCGATGCAGGCTCAGGGCAGCTTCCAGTTGACATAAAAATACAATAAATAACATAGTTAAAACCCCAACAATTAAACAATGCAGTACAAAATATAAAATATAAATACAAAGATAGTATACAACTACTAAATACAGAATACTGGCAGCGGTTAAAACCATTGAATCGAATTCTTCAAAAGGTATCCAGAGAAGCTAGATGTCCTTCTGTTTGCCACTCCAACGTCAACCGCTTGGTAATGTTCTTTTTCTTCTACTCTGGTTCAGTTCAGAAGCTGAAATGTTATCAGGTTGGCATTATGGTCATGACCAGGGCTCTTTTTGTAGCAGGAACTTCTTTGTATATTAGGCAACACATCCCTAATGTAGCCAATCCTCCAAGAGCTTACAGTAGCCCCTGTAAGAAGAGCTCTGTAAGCTCTTGGAGGATTGGCTACATTAGGGGTGTGTCGCCTAATATGCAAAGGAGTTCCTGCTACAAAAAGAGCCCTGGTCATGACCAAAACAACAACAGTTGACTATAGAACTGATGCTGAAACAGTCATATGGTCTTGTGAATAGCATATATGTTGGAATGTTATAGATGTAAAACATCTAACAAAATGGCATGTGGTAACACCAGCAAAAATGGCATAAATGCTGTGAAATAAATGAACACAATGGAAAAAAATAACAAAGAATGTAGACAGCTGAAAATACTGGGAAGAAAGCTGCATGAAAACGAAAAGAACCAAACAAAAAGGGCATACATTTACATGCCAGTTCAAAACTATGATGTCCAATAATGACCTGCTTGAAAAGAAAATTTAGGCAAAAGATGAGGAAGTCTGAAGTATCCGCAGCTTTCAGTTCCTTTAGGTCACCTACACACACATTGCTCATCCACCCATAATATGAATAAGCACAATAAAAAAAGCACATCAAAGTCATCAATTTTTTTGGTATGGAGTTTCACAGATGTGCACTTACATCAGTAAAGCCATTGGGAAAAGCAGGATATATATATATTTATTTGAATAACTGGTGTTTTGTAATATTAAGAACATTTTAAATCTATTGCCACAGATATTTGTCCGGAGAGGAAGGAAACTAGACAGACAAAAATGTTACTTTGAAGAGTTCCTGTCTCAGAGGAAAAGTGAAAGTTGAAATCTGGATCCAGATGTGTTGGTTAAAAACAGATTGCTTTGGTTTGCTTGCATTCAAGCATTTTCATTCGTAACAGCCTCTGAAATGATTTGTTCACTCAGTAACCATAAAACATGAAACAAATTAATTTTTAGCAGCATGTTAGACATAATGGCTAACAGCTTATACTTCTTCTCTTTCCCTAACGAGTTAAAGACATTGATTTTAGTGCCCATAAGAAGAACCAGGGTTGCCAGCTACTGGGGAATGAAAAAAAGGTTGGAACAACTACATGCATCATTTTGAGACGAGGGAGAACCTTCAAAACACAGGAACATTTCCGAACAATTCTCTTCCGTGTCTGGTGCAGGAAACTATCATTCCCAGGTAGCGGTGGGTATCTGTGCGTATGTAGTAGCACTGAGACCTGAAAAAGAACCTCAGGTGGTAGAAAGTGCGGTCAAGTCACAGCTGACTCATGGTGACCCTAAAGGGGTTTCAAGGCAAGAGACTAACAGAAGTGGTTTCTCATTGCTTGACTCTAAGTAGCTGGGAACCCTGGCCTTTCTTTGTACTAACCGGACCTGGCTTTGCTTAGCTTTTGAGAAGTGATGAGACTGGGCTAGCCTGGACCATCCAGGTCAGGGCTGGAATTTCCCTGTCACTAATAGCAGCTCCCAAGCTTTGGGGATCATTGACTACATGAACACACCAAGCTACGCAACAGTAAATCATACTGTTGCCCTGTCAAGGTCACAACTGTCTACTCTCACAGGCAACAGCTCTCCAGGTTCTGGATAGCAGACTTTTGCATCACCTAATCTTTTTAACCAGTTTGAATATCTGACCAAATCCTCACTGGCCAAAATTCAAAGAATTGTGCAACCAATTATGCCTGTTCGAGGGGGCAATGGCTTCCATTTCCCAAATAATCAGCCCCTACATCCTATGGTATGATGCTTTTCGTACTGAAAGACTTTCAAAACCACTGTTCTGTATGGCTTGAGAACTGGTTGATCTAAGCAGTGGGTGCATCTAAAGTAAGTCTTTGGATCTTTGTTGGTGGGGAAGGCTTTTTAGGCCTGAAAAGCCATAACTTCTAATCAGTTTAGAGCTGCAGCAGATTTCATTTTAGAAATTAATTACGAGCATTGTAGCAATGTTTAACCAGACTGTACATTTGTACTACTAAATCAAGTCTCTAAGAGTATTTACAAATCATTTTTCTTGCGTACATTATTTGCTCTGATAGATGTCGAGGGGTTCTATTAAAGCCTGCAGGCTAGAAGTGTATATTAAGGATGGTTATCCTATCAGGGGGAAAACACATTGTTACATTTAATGCAGATGTTCTAATACCTAATTACCTGCTTCGTGAAAACAAAGGACACTTCAAAAATATGTTCTTCATAAATTCTAGTTTAAAACATGAAAGGCACATCTGGCATACACCTCAGCCAATTTGCCTGTTAACAAATGCTGGTCTATATGGCAAGATGCAACATATTCTTCCGAGGATTCGGGTAAACTCTTTTGGGTTAGGCCAGTGGTAGGCAGAAGAAGGTGCACTCCATCATTTCTTCAGGTGACTATTTCATGTTTATTGGTTAGTTAGATCCAATCTCAAACAATCCAGACAATTTGCCCTCAGCTCATGTGTGTCAGTGTTATGTGTCAGTGTTATGGAAGAATGAGGAAAGCTATTTTTACCTAGTTTTACCGTTTCAGACTAGAGGCACTCAAACATCAGTCTTTCAATGCACTGTTTCCTTGACCCATTTGGAGCTGCTCACCCTTTTCTTTGCTAACAGTGTGGCACAGCCCCGTCAATTTCCCACCGACGTGCATCTGCACACTGCCCAACAGAGTTGTACCCCCCTCCTTGCTGCATTATCACTCTGTGCAGCATGCAATTGTTTAAATAGTTCACTCAGTCACAAATCATACATGAGTCAAGGGTCTACACAGGTCCGTTTCATTAACTTGCATACAAGAAGTACTGAAAATCAGAGGAATGCGCATGGGTCTTTAAATCACAGCTCTTTCCATCACAGCCCCAACAACTGCTTTTCAAGGGGGAAAAAAGAATAACAGAAACGTGCATAATGCATATGTCAGCCCCGAGATGACTTTAAATGAGGTTTCGATGGATGAATGAAGGACATGTCTATTTCTGGCTGCTGGTCATGACTGATTAATCACTCTTCTATATTATCCTGCAGGTGCATATTCCCTTCCTCCATATCCTCAGAAGAGCCCTGTGAGGTAGGTTAAGCAGAGAGGTTGTGACTATTCCAAGGACAGCCAGTAAACTATGTAGCTGAGAGAGGATAACTGAGTCCAGGATAGCATATATTTGAATCTGGTTCTTGCCGATAACTTCCACATTCAGAAGCAGTATACCTCTGAGTACCAGATACTGGAGACAAATAAGCACTAATTGCAGGCTTCCTAAGAGGACTCCTGTTTGATGGGAGAGTCATTTGAATGATAGGTTCACATCTGAGCATCTATTGACCAATGTAAGTTTGTCAAACTATGGGATATGTTCAATGAAATTTTTATTATTATTATTTTTACAAAACCTTTGTATACAGGTGTTATTTTCAGACAACACATTTTTCATGTATCATGATTTAGCTTCCATGTTTAGAAAAGTTCCTGAACATCATGGATCTCAACTCAGGTTTACAAGGAATAAAGCAGAGTTGGATCTTGCAGCACAGTTGGATCTTTCCCCTAAAGCACTATTTTGGCACTGGTCTCAATGAATGGCCAACCTTTTCACATTGACTAGGGCTTGCATGCCAGATGATGCATAATGCTGATGTGATTAATCTTCTTCAGTGAAAAGAATAATTGCCTGGCAGGTGTCTGTCCATTGGACTGAATTTCATCACTGGCCAGCCATGTTAATGATAAGAATGGTGAGGCACTTGTCGACTGCAAATTGGAACTTCAGGCATTCCAGTAGGAAAGCCTGGAGCCTGTTGAAAAAACAAGGTGCACACCCACCTGTGCTGCAAGGAAATCTGGAGGTAACAACAAACCAGGTAGCTGCCTGACTGGTATCCCTATCCAGAACTCCAAAGGATCAAGATTTTACTATCAGGATTAAAAAGAATTCCAGAGTTTAAAATGAAGACTGCAAGCTGTCAGGGAATTTCAGTGCTGATGAGATTTCCAAGGCACTGAAGGACATCAAGAGCAGAAAGACAACAGGCTTTGACTGTATCCATAATGAGTTCCTGATCAATTGCAGCATGTTCACTAAGAAGTGGTTCTCAAAAGTTTCTCACTGATATCATGAGAACAGGAAAATTCCCATGGGAATTCAAGAAAACAAAGATAATTGCTATTCTGAAACCTGGAAAACCAAAACATCTGGTGGAAAGTTACAGACCTATTTTCCTTCTAAACTCCTGTTATAAACTCCTTGAGAGGCTAATACTGAATAGAACCAGTGACAGAATTAACAAACATGTCCCCATAGAGCAAGCAGGAGTTAGACCCCATTGTAGTTGTGAGGACTAGGTTCTCAGTTGAACAACTTTCATTAAGGCAGGATATCAGGAGTGTCTTAAGACATCAGCAGTTTTTGTCGATCTGACTACCACTTATGACATAGTCTGGAGGGATTGTCTTCTGTACAAGTTTTTACAAATGTTGGTTGAGTACTATCATAAATGTCAGCTTATCCCAAGTCCAAGAAAAACAGAATGCTCCTGTTTTAATCTCAATTACAATCTTGCCAACCATGAACTGAATGTCTACCTTAATGGCGCCCAGCTTAAGCACAACCATACACCTAAGTATCTTGGAACTAGTCTGCACTGGACCTTGAGCTATAAATACCATCTTACCAATGTAGCAGCAAAATATGCATGCAAGACAACCTTCTCCAAAAATTATGTGGTACAACTGGGATGTGTCTGCTACAACACTTAGATGCTCAGCTTTGGAGTTGCTGTATAGTACTTCCGAATATGGTACTTCAGTGTAGCTCAGCAGCCCCCATGTCCACAGACTTGATGTCCAACTCCATACAACAATGAGGACCATCAGTGGATGTATTAAACCCACTCCGACCTATTGGCTACCCATTTGTGCCACATAACTCCCCCGCATCTCTGAAGACAAGATGCTCTTCTTCATGAATATAGAAAGATCACTGGAAACAGAGAGTTGCCCGTCCACAAAGACATGGCTGACAGGGGCGTATCCAAACTAAGATTCCGACACCCAGCAATAAGATCTGCACAAATCCTGCAATCACAAAATTTTGACCTAGGGAATGAATGGTTGCAAAAATGGATGCAATCAGTTCCATCCAAGATCCATAACCTGATAAACACCAATGAGAGGTTCGCTGGACTTGTAAAGTATGGAAGACGGATAATGGAATACGAATCTGCTTTGGCAGTTGTGCAGACTTGTTGTTTTAATGGGGCAAAATACCAGGACCCAAATGTGATTGTGGTGCAGCCTGCCAAACTATTTTCCATCTGTCACAGGAAAGTGAGCATCAGCATCATGCTTTTCAGAGAGATGTGACAGAGTGGTAGCACTCTTTGAACTCTCCCCAGCTGAGAATGAGTGGATAGAAAATTTAGATATTAGTATTTAAGGGGATTTCCCAATTGGTCTGCACACCCATTGTATCAACTTGCTTACATATTTTATATTAATATAAGCTTCTTGTGTGTAATTCTGCCATATGATAAATAAGAACTGGGCAGCCAGCAGTGGTAGCACTAAGTAAAAATGAAATGATTTGTGAATGAGTTCTCTGCTGTGAATCTCATTGTTTTCAGGTGCATTGCCCATGCTTTCTGAAGAAAACACCTTCCTGGTAAAAGCACTTCTCTTTTATAAATCATCCCTTCAAATTACTATTGCCTCTGCCATTCTCTCCTTGGTTAGATTCAGTGACTCAGCTTTTTGTGTGGGTCAGTTCCTGAGTTGAAATCTCTTTCTGCAGCATGTCTTGGCTGTATTGGAGGGGCAATCTTATGCCCTCTTAGTGGGGAAGAAACTAGAAAGCAGGATCGGCTGCAAAATTTTGTGTGCATGATTTGTAGATGACCTGTGACTTCTGTGTGCCTCCTTCTCATTCAATTGGGGGGGAGTGAGAGTAAACATTTTACTTGGTATTTAAAATGAACAATTTAAAAATAAAAATGGATAAGCTCTTTAAAAGTCCTCCATATTTCGTCATGAGAGCTATAGAAGGCAAGAGTCAACAGACACAGATCACCCACTGAACCAATTTGTGAGGTTTCTGAAAAGTGACTCTCTGGCCGCCTTAGTGGGATCGAGATTTACCTCTAACTCGTTTTCCCGTCCTGAACGCTCCTAAGTGCTTTTAAAGGGAGGGGGGGGTTATATGTGCCTGCATGTATGCCATGTATGTGTGTGCTTGTGCAAACATTGGGGCTTCTTCGGCAGAACGAAAGAATGGAACGTGGCACGGGCTGCTCCAAGGGGCAGAGAGAAGGGAGGCACGGAAAAGTCCAACCCACAATAGATTGCCTTCTAATGGCCAAGCACGCAGACGGAAACCTTTCACACCACTAACTGGATTCTCAGCACGAAGCCGTTCCTCCACGTCCGTAGCTTGAAGGAGGGATGGGTCAAGTCATCCGTTCTCAAAGCTCACGGGACCAGCCTCACATGGGGCACCAAGAAATCTGTTAGCAGAACTGCTTATGTACGCAGTAGCTGGACTAACTTATTATGAGTTCTGGTCTATGTATACAGAGAAAGCTACTTCGTCCTGAAAACTCGTTTCCCAAAAAGAACACTTGACAAGGTTTCTTTAGTAAAATCCAAGATTCTCTTTACTGAATAATATCTTTTTAGTACACAGGCAAACAAAACAGATGCACTCACACATACACACAAGTTCCTTTAGATACAGCAGAAATGGAAACAATATTGGGGTTTTAAACTAGAAGTATTTAGGAGAGGGATATTTCATGTGATACTTATCTGTTCCTGTAGCTCGACCTTCCACAGTGAAGAATGCAAGGATAAGGAGTTCTTACTAAGGATATTCTTACTTTTACTGCACACTGTTGAAGCCTGCCAACACGTGTGGGGCTTCTTGGCTGCAGTCCAAGAAAGCACACTAAAGTTCAGGTAGGTACCGGGAGAGGGAGGGCCAAGGAAGGATACAAGACAAAGGTTGCACCTTGTTTTTATCAGCTAGTATTGGGGGCTGGCTTGGGGTCTTCCATGGTCCGTCCCATCCCTATACCATTGGCTATAGGATGTGGGGTACCCTCCTACTAAGGTGGGACAATATTGAAAGTCTACACCTTTACTAAGGGGAACCTTTTGGTCCAAGGTGCAAAGATGGGTTGTCATGGAAACCTCAGGAATGCAGATGACTCTGGCTTGGTCCAAGTGACAAACAGGAAACAGTCTTAACACATGCAAAGTGCCAAGCATCTTGTGGGTTACATGTGGAATTCAGATTCCTCAATGGTGGACAGGTTGTCATTTATAACATCCTTCTAGCAGACCATAATGGAGATGCTTTCTTGTTCCCAGTGCATATTGGGTAGATGTATGCATATGTGTGTGTCTGTGACTTCATTAGCATGAAAGTGCTGTCTGCAAGCAGCTTTCTAGTGCAGGTGGTCACATCAAACAAAGCACACAGTTCTCCCAAACCAAAGACACTTTCAAGCACCATTCTGGTGTGTGTGCAGGTCAGAAAATAACAAATAAGAGCATTTTCAAAGTACATCTCCTAACACCAAGCTGTCCTTCAAGTAGGTTATCTTTTTAGCACCCAATCAAAATCTGTTGCCCTAGATGATCACCTATGTTTACCTAGTGGCTGGGCCAGCCCTGGAGGCAAGCTTCATTGAACATAGGGGGACAGACTTCAGAGGAGGGATAATTTTGAATTTCTTGTCACTGCTCTTTTGACTTGAAAATCCTTGTTTTAATTGTACTTAATGTGAATCAAAGCCACAATTAAAGGGTTTTTTGGTACCGTTTTCCTCACACATTCTCTACATTGTAATGTAGGCTTTACCATCTGGGTACTATTTGTTTTTGTAATTTATTGACATGGTAATTACTTGTAAGTAGGGTTGTATACCGCTGGCTGTATGCTGTGACAATAAAATTCATTCATTCATTCATTCATTCATTCATTCATTCATTCATTCATTCATTGTAATGTAGGTGCTTGTTCATCAAGATAAAATGATATCTTATAAGTATATTCTACAATTAAAGGGTTTTTAGTACCATTTTCCTCACACATTCTCTACGTTGTAATGTAGGTGCTTGTTCATTAAGATAAAATCGTATCTTATAAGTATATTCTACATATAACTTGATGCATGCTGCCTGTATAGACTGAAGAAAACACCTATAAGCCATTTTGGAAAGTGTGGAATGTGGGGATGCAGTGCGTCCCTCCCCATCACTGTCTGCTATGAGATGTCTGCATGGACCCGCACCCAAGACAGCAAGGATATAGTGTTTAGTCATTACTAAATTACATCTTAATTGAAATTCCAAGCTGGATTTAGATATTTCTTGCTAGGCTGAGAGATATCATCAGTTTTTCACTCATCCTTTACCAATCCTGTCTTTACTATGGCCCCTAGCCCACATGGATTTTGTCCATGCCAGTCCTGTGATCCCTATGATTGTAGCTTTTTGGTGGTCAAGAGGATCCCTCCTTTCTTTTCCAGCAGCATAAAAACTGGTTGGGGCCAACTCAAGGTAAATTATTAGCAATATACACTGTTTTCTGCGCCCTTTCCCCATGGCTTCTGTCATTCCCTTCAGAGAACTAACATGCACTAGAAATCTTGTTAGGAATTCAGAGTAAGATTAGAGGAGACATTTCAAAGGACATACTTGTAGATATTTATCTAATAGACCCTGTGGATAATTATATCAGAAACCCACACAGGACTAAAACTAAGCTGATTATGTTTCAGTAATGGAGCAATAATTTTCCTCTGCCCCAAACTACAGCATTGTTGTTGTTGTTTTGCTTTATTATCTCAGAAATGCCATGATGATTGCACAAATCAAAACTCACCAAGTTTTAGAAAAAGTGATGTTTCCCCCAATAATATAATAGAATTATTAAGTTTGATTATGGGGTTGGGGGAATCACCTGCAAAATGTTTGCTTATTATAGTCTGGAAAGCAGGATGGATGAAAATATGTTATTTCTGTTCCGTTTGAAAGGGAAGAAGCATGTTACTCATCCAGTGCAATTCTAAGCAGATGTTACACACTTCTAAGTTAACACTGATCAAGTTATGCCCATTTTTTCATTTCCCACTCCATTTGGTAATCTTATTATTTTTAAGAATCAACTTTTGACCCAGTTATGCCATTAATTGCATACACATAATTTCTATTAACTGTAAAGCAGTGTGGCTCTCTTATAGCATTAAAATATCTTCTTTTTTGCCTTCTGGAAAAGATTCTTTCTTTTAATCAACTTATTTAAACAGTTAACAGTAATAGAACTTCATTGATACCTGACAGTCAATATATCTACTTCGCAACACGGCCAAATCTGCGGATATTAAATTCCAGAGACTGAAGCCATGAACTGCCAAGACAGACCTTTCTACAAACTTTAAAAAGACACAGGTTTAGGAAAAAATACATTGTGGTTAACAATAGAAGCAGAACCTGTGATTTTAAGAAATTAATGCCCTCAGTGGCCATTGCTAGGCAACCACAATAATACTTCTGCCCTTCAAGGCTTGGTTTCTGTCAGTAAAAGACAGGGTCATGGGAGAGGACCTTTGCCAGGGCTTTTTTGGCCTTTGAGGGAGGACTTATCAAAGCCAAGCCCACCAGCAACCACTGGGTGACTTGCTATCACCTGGTTTGCATGATGTTTCAAGGGCCTGCTGCTTGCTACTATTCAAAAGCAATCATTGCATGAAAGCCAGTATAGTGCAGTGATTAAAGTTTCAGACTAGGATCTGAGAAACTCAGGTTTGAATACCCACTCTACTGTGGAAGCTCACTTAGCGACTTTCAGTCAGTCACACACCCTCAGCTTAACTTACCTGACAGAGTTCTTGTGAGGACAAGAGGCGAATGCTGTAAGCTGCTTCAGATGTACATTGTAAAGAAAAGTGGGAAATAAAAAAATAATAAATATAGATGAAGATGGGGGGGCAGGTATAAGGTTGACTGGTAGGCAGGGAGAGAAATAAGTAAGGAAAGTGGAGAGGATATGAAGGCTGCCAGGAGAGAGAAAGTGGAAATACTGTGGAAAAAGGATACAGGGGAAGTGAGATACCCCCATAAGTTCTTGCAGATTTCCCACCATGCAACTGGGCCCAGCTCAGGTGGCACTGCACAGTATGGCCAGAGTTTTCCTGGCTAGAGGTTGCCAGGGGGCAGGCAGATAAAGGTAGGTTGGCTAGTGGGTGGGAAGGAGAGAAGGAAGCAGGAAAATGGGAACAGCTAAATTCAAGTCCAGAACAGCTAAAGTCAAGTCCAGATTTTTGGGGCATAAGCTTTCAAGAGCCAAAGGTCCCTTTGAGCTTTGACTCTCACAAGCTTATACCCCCCCAAAAAAAATCTTTTTTTTTTTTTGTATATTTTATTTTATTATATGAATTGAAGGGTACAAAAAATGGGGGGGGGATATAAAATTAAAAAGTCATTATTCATCAGCAATTATTACATTTTATCTTTGTTGAGGACACAGTTCTGATATATGATACATAAAACAACAATAGGATATCTTCTCAACTTAATTCCATTATTTGTTCATTACATCAGTATACATAACTCTTTTTAAAAAATAAAAAGCATACCCAAACATACCATTTTATATACAGTATGTAATATTGATTTTAAAGTAAGATTTATAACTCTTTTCCTTTAAAGAGACTCCATATATTGCAAGAAACAGTATACATTTACAGTGACTCTCTGTTTCTGTGATTATTTCAGGTAGTGACAACTTTTTGTATCTGACAATGTAGACTAGTCATCAATTATTAACCTTGAGCAAGATGTGTACAGTGTGCTTCCCATTTCTGTTGAAATTCTTCTGTTGGTCTTTTATTTACTAGATTTGTTAACTTTGCCATTACAGCATATTCAGCTAATTTGTCATACCAGGTTTCTTTCATTGAACAATCTTCTGTCTTCCAAACAGATGCAAACCATATTCTTGTTGCTGTTACCATATGTCTGAATAGCTCTTGTGACGTTTTTTCTACATTATCTGGGATCATTCCCAGTAGGATTGTCTCTGCATTTAGTGGAGATTTAATTTTAAGAATTTTCTGAATCTCTGCATGTATTTCAATCCCGTATTTCCACCGAGGGGGGGGAGGGTAAAGCATGCCTTATACTTCCCTGCATTTCCAACAAATTCCTTTGTAGTTCTTGTCCATTCTTATCCTCCCCCCAAATCTTATTGGTCTCTGCGGTGCTACTGAACACAAATCTAGCTGTTCTACAACAGACCAATAGGACTACCCACTGGAAAAAGGGGAAAGCTATGCAGAAAGGATATAATGTGGGATGGACAATGAGATGCCCCCTCATAAGTCCTTGTGAATCTCCCACTTGTAAAATATTGAATAGTAAAGCATCAGCCACAGTGTGGATAAAAATTCATAAGGAACTCATATAGTTGTTAACAGCTCTGAGCCCCAAACTGGGAGGAGGTTGATATATAAATCAAATAAATAAATACAGGGCAGCAGTATAGAGCTCAGCTAACTTGAGGGGACCTTTAAATTTGCAAAAAAAGGTGGGAAAATGAAAAAAAAAATGACAGCTCACCCCACCAAAAAGTAGATGTGGGGGAAAACACATTGAGGCCATATTTGGTGCTGGAAATCTGTGCAGCAAAAAGAAGCTGGGGGTGGAGCTACAGGAGTGAGTGAAGGATTTATAGGCAGTAAGGAGAAACTGCGGGAGGGGTAAGGGAAGGGAAGGAGATTCATCAAGTGGGACAAAAATGAAAACATTGAGCAGTAATCCGGGTCCCATGTTAGAAGGAAAAGAAATTACGTGTTAGGTTCCGAAGGCATACGTTTTAGCTTCGCTCATGAAAACTATCTCATATTTCAATCAACGTCTCTGAAAGAAAGTTTGCCAAAGAAGTCTCTTTCTCCCCCAGCTAACCAGCATGGTAGACGTCTACTGAGTGCTCTAATTGATGTCTATTAAAAGTGCAAAGCTGTTCCTCTCTGATCAGGCGCCCCATGAAGAACTTACAAAGGAGCTCGAGTCCATTAATTCAGCAGCCAGCTGCTTCCACACCACTTAAAATTAAGCAAGATTTGACCAGATTTTGAGAGCATAACTCAGTGGTAGCGATTGAAAACCAATTAAAAAAAAATACGTGTGTACTCGGGTTTAAATATTCATGTTATTGAACCATTTCCACTAATGGCACAAATGACAACATAATACCCGACTGTAACAGTTGGCGGAAGCCATTTTCAAGTAGCAGTTGAGCAAACAAAGATGAATTTTAATTTGCAATGCCAGTCGAGCTGTAATAAAAAGTTATACTCCAACTGTGAAAAAAAAAAGCAACACAGCTTGCTTTGGAGTTATTTACAGATGTGTATTCCCCCCTCCCCCTTGTCCTGATCCATACCAGAGACTTTTTAAAATCAAAAGCACCCATTATGGAATCAGAGATGCATACCTTCGGGGCAATAAAAATTCAATTAGAATACCTTTGTTTGGGTTTTTTATTTATGTCTGAATTACGTGTCGGGGAGGGGGGAACTGCTGGCACTGGAACATCCAACTCCATGGGTGAATCTGGTTTATTTGTTTACTTCTTTTATACCCTGCTGTTCACCCCAATGGAGACCCAAAGCAGCTTTTGTTGTTTTCCCCTCCTCCCTTTTATCCTTGCAACAGCCCTGTGAGACAGGTTAGGCCAAGAAAGAGTGATTGGCCCAAGGTTACCCAGCATGCTTGCTTCCCGTAACAGAGGTGGGGATTTGTACCTGGTTCTCTCACATCCTAGTCCAGCACTAGCCACTATACCACATAGGCTCACTATTTAGGCAACATCAAAAAGGCTAAGACAGAAGCACTGGGTTCAATCCAGCCAGCTTTTTCACTCAGTTTGGTGTAGTGGTTAAGTGTGCGGACTCTAAGCTGGGAGAACCAGGTTTGATTCCCCACTCCTCCACTTGCAGCTGCTGGATGACCTTGGGCAAGCCATAGTTCTGGCACAGCCATTCTTGAAAAAGAGCAGTTTCTGTCAGAGCTCTCTCAGCCCCACCTACCTCACAGGGTGTCTGTTGTGGGGAGGGGAAGGGAAAGGAGTTTGTAAGCTGCTCTGAGACTCCCTTGGGTAGTGAAGGGCAGGGTAAAATCCAATCTCCTCCTCCTCCTCCTCCTCCTCCTCCTCCTCCTCCTCCTCCTCTTCTTCTTCTTCTGTCCTAATTCCTCTCCTTACTATGGTCTCTGTTCCCCTTGATGCTGCCTCCTAGTATTGGTATTCATCTGTCTCTAAATATGAAGGTTCTCTTTAGGCATCATGGCAAGTAGCCACTGGTGGACTGAACCTCCATGAATCAGTGAAACTCCCTTTTAAAATCCATCTATGATCATGGCTATCACTCTGTCCACTGGCAGAGGATTCCTCAGTTCAATTACTTATTGAGTGAATAAGTCTGTCCTGAACCCATTTCCCCTCACCTTGCTTTGGTATAGTCACCCAATTACCATCCTGAGTGGCTCAAGGTCACCCAGCAAAGCTTCCATGGCAGAGTGGGGATTCGAACCTGGGTCTCCCATATCCTTGTTCAGAGCTCTAGCCACTACACCATGCTGACTTTTAGCTCACTGTTTTACTGTCCACAAGGTACAGATACAAAACTGAGGACAAAGATTGCCCTTGGATAATTCTACTATCTTTAGAATGAAGTCAGACTTGATCCCACCTTTCTCCAGATCTTCATCAGTATACGAATAAGAGTTACTTGACTTGCTTGTTCTATGCCCGACCACCATCTCTTTCCCTTCACCAATGCCTGGCATTTAAATTCTGTTTGGGTATCTTTTTTGCTCTCATGTGGTTTTTACAAATGGAATATAGTAGCAGACTGTGTCATCGCTGATCCTCAAATCGCTTAATTTCTCAAAGTGATATCCGTGCGAGCTTTCGAAGATGACATTGTAATGCAGGGAGAACCGAAGTGAAAGGTAATGGAAGGTAATGAAAAAGTCACCCACAGATGAGATGATGCTCCAATGTGAGGACAGGCAAAACAAAACATTTAATAGAAGTCTGTGGAGCTGGAATTAGCCACTGTGGCAGAATGGGCTGCATATGTCATCGAAGCAATAATCTCGTTGTCACTGTGGAAGCGAGTGGATGGAGAATGCCAATGTGTGTGCGAGGTGAAACTCTGACATTGCCAGCTCCTTGCAAGCCTCCAGAGGGACATTATTGCTGTTGTGAAAGATGAGTGACTTTACAAGGTGAGCTAAAAGAAGACCGGCCACTGACTGGTTGGGCATGGAGGCATTTTTGCTCTTACCCCTTATCTTGACAAGTTAAGCCAAAAAGTGAAGATTCTGTTGCCAGAGAATACTGGTTACAGTTAAGGAGAAGCCAGGGCTGGCTCTGTATTCCAGCCCACAGAAGAGAGAGAAGAAGGTGACAAAGAATACAAAGAGATTGGGGGAAGGCTGACTAGATATGTTAGCTTTATATGTTGCTTTGATGCATTGAAAGCAGGCAACCTTGAGTCTTTACTATTTCAGTCAAGTGACTAGGTCACCAAATCCTCAGCAATCTATATAATATATAGTGACTCCCATTTCCTACCTCACAATAAAAATCCTGTTCCCAATTTCTGCTTGGAGAAACTGATGAAAGTTGGAATGTCGATTGATGATATTTTTGAGATGAGCGAAGCCAAGGCATTTTCTCTGATCAAAAAGTGAGTCTTGGAAATTGACCATAATAGTTTGATTCTGAGAGCCCGCAGAGTATGCTCACCCCTTTTTTTTTGGTCTTTCCTACCCAAAATCTTTACCCCCCCCCATATGTACAATCTTACCACCCCATGTTATTGCAGAGATTTTTTTGTTTGCAAGACTGAACAGTATACCTACAATGGTTTTGCAAGGGAGACTTTTGAACAGGCCCTACACTGACAGAATTTGCCCTTGTAGCCTTAACAGGATCGATAGATACATCCTTTCATGCCCTGCTGGAATGCAGATTTTTTTTTTTTAAAGATTAGGAGGGATTATTATATTAAGCCTTTATTCAACCAATCAACCCCCTATACTCTGGAAACTCTGGCCCTTATGCTCAGTGATAAGGATCCTAAGACCACTATAGCAATTGCAAAATTTGTCTCAGTCCTTTTAGTCCTTGTATCTAAAAAAAAAAAAAAAGAAATAAGTGTCTTCTGCTGCTCAAGATTTGTGAATCAATGAGCTTCCAAGCATACAAAAGGAAAGGAGAATGGTCTTGAGAGGAGGCACCCAGAGAGTATGGGTCAGTCTCACCTACGTCCATTTGGCATCCTCTACTTGCGTCACCTTATTGTGGGAGAATGAGAGGAATCTGGGATCCTTGGTCTTCAGGCAGAAATCCTTTGGCTATCCCACCACTTGGGGTGATCTGTCTGGTACTGATCAGAGTCAATGCACTCAAATGGTTTGGGCCCTGACCTGTATTAGTCACAGGGACTGTATGTATATTGGCCATAGGTAACCCTTCCTCCCTGTAGAATCAGCAGCAAAGCTAGTAGGATTCAACCCACTATACCTGGGCCATTATGGAGGCCCATGTTATAGAAAGACTCCTACATAAAAAAGGTAGTATATCAGGGGAAATCAGGCTAAATTCTTCTTCTTTGGCACCTAATTTGTTATCTCAGAGCAATTGTTTTGGTATGAAAGTCAACAATGTGAACACTACAGTATTAGGCCCAGCACCTCAAAGAGAACTAGATTGCACTGATTGTGGTGGGATGTAGAAGCAGAGGGTATTTTGATCTCTTTCAAAACTGAGTAATGTATACCTCTATTAATCAAACAACGCTGTTTACATTAATAACTGAAAATTAAAAATAAAATAAAGCAAATGATGTCTAATAGGAAGAGATGCAGGAATGAACCCTTGCCTCGTATTTATGTGGATACAGAGTAGCTTACTATTACTGTACCAACCATACTATTGCTCTCATTTCCCCAGATGTACAGCTCAATCTTATAAAGAGTTATATGCTTCTAATGCCTTCAATGGACCCCAGATGGTGTAAATATGCTTAGGTTTGCACTGTGCACCTTAAATTCATATTAGCATATATTTGCCTTTTTTGAGGATGTGTGATACTTGCTCCAATACCTGTAGCTATGTTCTGGGCACTTATCCGTAGCTGTAATAATGTGAGTTTTGTCAAGGACCACAAATATGTGTCACAGCCCTAACTCTGAGTATACTTCTTTGGTCTAAATTGATATAGCACTACCTATAGCTATATATTTATAGTTCCAAACAAGAATTCCACCCTGGGAAAACAAAATTTGCAGAAAGCCAGATTCTTCTTGGTTTTCAGCCTGTCTTTGTGAAGCAATTTCAAATCATCACACAGACAAGGAAAGTAATGGACTTTCCTCTAGACAATTTTTTTTTCTGTCACCAAATGAAAAGAAATCTCTTTCTGCAGCCATTTTCTCCCTCGTCTTTCTTCCTGGAGTTCTTCATTTGAAAAGAATGTTATATGTTCCAACTTTCCTCCAGTGTCAAAGGGTCTCCGGCATGTATTTGTGAGGCCTCGTGGGTGTCCTTTCAGTGTAATAGAGTTAAAATGCATTCAGAAGGTTAAAGCCAAGAGGGGGCAGAAATGTCTGCCTTTGAAAAGAGAGAAATGTTGCCTGCCACTGAAGGAATTACCCAGGTTCTCAAGGTACCTTTAAAAAGCAGAATAATAATAATTGAAAAAAGCTTTCCCTGGTCCTCTCTGCAGGGGTGCAATGAGTGGTAAACTAATAGTGTAGAATGAAGTTAAACATTTTTGTAGGCAGGAAATAATTTGTGTTTTTAATTGCTGTTTTAAATGTTATGATATCAAATCCAAGGAAAAAGAAGTATGAGACTTGCATTTCTACACAGAATAGAAAAGAATTCAGATCAGTCTAAGGGCCAATGAAATCTGCACAGTTGATCAACCTTTAGTATTCCAGTAATTAAGGAATAATGGCTAACGCTATACAAAATAATTACATTTTGGGCTTTTTTCTTTTATGTAATTTTGTACATTTCATCATAGCCACATACCCAAAAGATCTCAATTTGTTTACAGCCAGTAATTTATTCTCTTCAATACTTGGCATATAGAATCTTGCCAGCTGTTAGCATAAAGCTTTTTAGTTTATACATTAGATATTGGAGGCCTGTCACTAAACACAATGGTGGGTTGGCTAGGGCTGTGCATTCTAGTATACCCAAACTGAAAATATACCCACAAACAGCAGCTTAAGGTTGGCTTGAATGTTGCCAAAGTGAACCAAAACACTCCTTGAGGTCCAGGAGAAATGAAAAGTAATCTCCTGGAATTTGGGAGTGCTTTTGGTTTTGTGGATGGACAGAGGGAGGGAAAGAGAGGAAGTTACTTGTCCTGCTCCTCTAGTAGCTCCAGAGCAGGGAGCTTTTTTTTTGCCTCTTCCTCCACCTCTGGCCTCCTGCCTGTCAAAGAAGGGGTGGGAGAGAGAATAAATTTCTGAGCCACTCAGTCTTTATCTTTATTTTGGACAGTGGCATAGCCTAGACTTTCTCCCATTCACAGAGGCTTCCAATCACCTTCCTTTCTCTTCTCTGCCTCTCCTTCTGTCCAGTGGTGCATGGACACCTTGAGCTGATAAGGCAATAAAGAAGCACCAGGAGAGTGTGTGCAGTCTTAGTACAAAGAAGGAACTAGTCATGCATGTGTGTGTGTGTGTGTGTGTGTATGGAAGGAGAGAGGTTTTCATGCACACAATCCTGGAGTGGCTTTTGAATTGCTTTCTTGTTACGTGTTTGGGCCTTTTTGCTTTGATAGTTGGTGCAGACAGCCTCTATTGGATCTCCTGGATTTGCTAGGAGACAAAGACTCTAAAGTAATGGAAACTTTTTAGAACTCTGTAATTTCCAAGTTAAAGAACTTGTCATAGAATAAGTTCAGCTACGGCTTGTACAGAATGAGGAACAGTGGAACTGCACATTAACACCTTTCTTTTGTATTCCTTACTTAGTCTGTTGCTATGGAGAGAGCATGTGTGGACTTGTTCTGTTTATTAAATTGTTCACTATTTTGATTGCTGGTAGTTGTAGTCCATACCACATAGTTGTGCAACATATCTCTACCACTCAGGCTTGTTACTTGGGGTAGGGCGATGATCTGTTGGGAAACTGCTGTTCCCTCAGGCGTGCACAAGTGTGGTAAGCTATCCCCATGGTAACCAGTTGCTACATAGTGGAATACATAAGATGGAATCTTAGAATGCCAGTACAATAAAGGAAGCTGGGAGCAGTGGGTATCTTGGTGTCTTATATGGTATATATGATACTGTATTAACAATTTTCTCAAGACCATCAAAATAAAAGTTACAGCCTCAGAAACCAAATACATGCAAACCACATCAAGGATGTCATTTCTTCCTTTTTTATTATTTCTTTGTCCAGAAATAGTCCAGGTTCCAAGTAAAGTTTCATGTTGGAAACTCCATTTGCATGTAAATGTATGCTTTGGTCAGCATTAAAGGATACCCTGAGAGATTTTTATGTTTCCAGCGTGGGTGGATTAAGAGACTGATTCATGTAGGTTAATTGGGGAAAGTGCAAATATAGGCTTATGAGCTGAAAATAAATGTGGGTCGCTTGTCAATATCTGTCTCATGGCCCACAGGAAGTATAATACATTGTAGTTCTCCTGCTACAGTAAGACATTAGATTAACTTCATTGTGTGAAGTTAATTTAGCCATTTAAAGCAGTATTAAAAATAGTCTTCCCTCCACTGAGATATTTTTTTCTGTTCCCACAACCGTATATTACTCTCATGGGGTGACTTTTTCTCTTACTGCCCCCTAATTCCTAGAACTTCCTCTCAGAACTCTTGTAAAGTTCAGCCTCCCTTTTGTTCTTTGCCAGTTACACTGATTACTAATTTGGGTTACTGATTTGCTTTTGATCTCTGTTCAAAGTCCTGCTTTAACCTTGAGAGCTGCACACAATCTGGGGCTCATGCACCTGAGGGACTGCAGGAGTGAGCCTAAACAGGTATACTCAGAAGTAAACCCCATGTCACTTGGTGTGGCTTTCTCCTAGGAAAATGTCCTTTGGGTTGCAACATGTATCTTCCTACACTGGCTTATGCACCATATGAGACCAAAGTAGCAAGCCTTGCTTGCATCACCATCCTCATGGCACCTGATTTTTTGGCCACTGTCTGGGGTCAGGGTGAGCTCCACAGGCCAGCCTCAACACCCAGGAGAGAAAACCCAAACATACCTGGAGCCCCAGAGCCCCAGACTTACCATGGCCAATGGAGGAGTCCTATGGAGTACCAAGGCCAGGCACGGGATCTGTGGGGCCAGAAGCTGACCACCCATCCCAAAGCAGCAGCCACTGCCTGGACACCACAGCTGCTGTGTCACTGGAAACCCAGATTTGGCTAGGCCCAACCAACTCAGCCCAAGCAACCAACATCAGGAGCAGGGCCCAGCCAGGAAGCCGAGGGAACACTGGCAGGAATGGCAGTCACTCTGGCAATAGCAGCACATGCCCCAGGAATGGCAGTCACTCTGGCTGACCTAACAATAACAGCACAGGCTCTGGGAGTTGCCCCACCTGGAAAGGGCCAGAAGAAGAGGCAAGACCATGGCTCCGGGCTAGAAGGTCAGGAGCCAATAACTGCATCCCAAAGTTGATGGGTGGGTGCTGGATACCATGAGGGGAGGGCAAGGCAGGGTCAGCAGGTCAGGGGAGGGAAATAAAAGGAAGCTCCCTGAAGCAAGCCAAGGAGGAAAGGCCCACCATCCGAGAGTGGGAGGACCCAGGTAGGCTAAATCCCCCTCCCAACTCTCATTCTAAGGCTTGGTGGAGCATCCCACAATAGTGGTTGAGATAGTGGAAGGCGGTATCCCCCAGTAGGTGGCCTTTGGGTGTGACAGCCACTTTATGACACAGAGTGTTGAGCCATTCGTGTTATCCAAAATGGCTTCTCTTATGTTCTTATCAAGCACATAAAGCTGTCTATACCAAGATCCCACCATTGTTCCATCCACCTTAGTATTGTCTGCTACGAGTCACAAACTGCTGCCTAAGATTCTTGGAGATACCACAGACTGAAACTAGGAATGCACAAAACGCTGCAAATTCAGCTCACTGAGCTGATTTTTAAATTGTTGATTTGACTGTATGTTGCCCTATGTATGGCTGTTCAGCATGTTGCTTTATGTATTGCTTCCTAACCATGTTGTTGTTGTTCAGATGCACAGTCGAGTCTGGCTCTTCGCGACCCCATGGACCAGATTATGCCAGGCCCTCCTGTCTTCCGCTGTCCGCTGAAGTTTGCTCAATTTCATGTTTGTTGCATCGATGACACTGTCTAACCATCTCATCCTTTGCCGTCCCCTTCTTCTTTGACCTTCAATCTTTCCCAGCATCAGGGTCTTCTCCAGTGAATGCTCCCTTCTCATTTGGTGGCCAAAGTATTTGAGCTTCAGCTTCAGGATCTGGCCTTCCAGGGAACAATCAGGGTTGATTTTTTTTAGGATTGACTGATTTGATCTCCTAACCATGTACTGCTTTCTAACTATGATGTAGCCTAGCCATGCCTTTTGTGCATGCACATTCTCAACAGCCCAGCTTTCCACTTTAACCCCTCTACTGTGTAACTGCTTTGCTAAGCATACAATTATTTAAACAATCAGTCACAAATAATATAAATCAGTCATAAATAAATGTTGTATTTTAATTAAATTATAGCCTACAGTGCTAGTGTAAGTAGTCCCTGGTGATGTTAGCAGCTGCTGATTGGTCAGTATTGACGTGTTTTTTGACACCTTCAAACATGGTCAATTCAGCTGAGGAACAAATTTGCAGCATCCCAAACTGAAACAAGGACCTTCTGTATGCAAAGTATATGGCTGTACCCATCAGCATCATTGCAGTAGGTGAAAGCAATGGTAGCTAGAAGCAGGTCTTGATGAGGAGAACTTCAAAGCTTTGGTCTTGAATGCGTACATAATATATATTAACATCACTTCTTCCCTCCAGGGAGAACTGACTGCTAAGCCATACAGGACAGATGTTCAGCACCTTGGACAGCTCCAACAATTTTCTTAAGTCTTTAGGCGGCTTGGGTGTGTAATTAGTCACTGAGAATCTCTGCTTCTTTGTCCATCACAATATGTTGACCATATGTTGCATACTCAGACTCCGTCCTGACTGCATAGAATAACCAACAGCGCAAAAGTCCGGGAACAGCCATATTCCTGTGGTAACTTTCCTGAGGTTAATTCTAACAGGAAACCTTTAGAAGATGGACTCAACAACTTCAAGAATGAAGCCAGCAGGAAGCTCAAGCCATAAAGACCATTAATAGTCCAGAGATCCTCAACTGGTCTGGGACATTCATTTGTCAGGAATGCTCAGGTTTTGATTTCCTGCCCTAAGCAGAGATTTGCACTAGATAGCTTACAAGATCCCTTTCAACTCTATGATTTGATGACATGTTGTTGGTTATGGTAACCTTTTTAAATAAAGAAATGTCTAGGTTTGATGACTGATTAAGAATGTTAAACATTTCTTCTTCTATACCCCACATTTCTGTACTCACAAAGGCTAGCAAGGCGGCTAACAATTTAAAACATACATGATAAAATCACAATTAGAGTGCAGAAACCTAATGTATATCTGCAAACTGAAAATCTGCAACAAATCAATGTACTTTGTTTCCTTTGGACAAAGCAACACAATAGCAAAGAGTCCATGCCAAAATGAAAGCCAGATTGCATTGCCCTTCGAATTTGATATTTTGCACCCCTTTTGAAACAAACAGCAATAGATCATAATGCCTTAGAGGAAGGGGAGAAATGTTCAAACCATTCATTCAAATGTCACTTTTTTAACTTCTTCAGAAAGCCATTCTATCATAAGATAAATAGAAAGCATAAAAAACAGCTGTTTAATTTGCAATCCATTTGAGTTCATTTATAAATCATGTGACCAACAAAACAACAATGTTTTAAAGAAGGAAATGTGAAATAACAAGAGATAATTTAGTGGTAGTTGCTTATACTGATGGCTTTGTCTGATGTAACATTTGCATCCGTGAGAGTGAATCAGGAATCATTCTTGATTTGATTTTCATGATTTTGATTTTCATGGAAGTGTATACATGGAGAAAATAACTACATTAATCCCATGCTTATTGCACCATGACCAAATATGATCACCCTCTTTGCAATACTGAAAGTGTCTCTGAGACAACCTCCAATTTCATAAGTTGGATTCACTCAATTGTGACAAATCCCCTTCCTTACTATAGTGCCTGCCCAATGCAGTGCCACATACATGAAGGTCCCATGATCTCCAGCATAGTTATCTGATGTTGTCAGATGGGAACCCTTTTTCCTATGTCACCAGTAGGAAAAAAAAAAATGGTTGGCTCCAACCCCATGCTGGGAGAAGTTCCTGGAGGATGGCAAGCGAACATCTTCCCTGTTCCTTTCAGACTTTTTGATGCTAACAGGGCTTAAAATAGTATGAAACAGTCATGTCTCCTTTTTTGTTAGTGAAGCATCTGTGTACATGAAATTGGCTGGCATGCCATGGTAATTATCTTCCCTAGGACCCAGTAAAACCTATAGCCAAGTGCAGGGGAGCCAACACTCACAGGTCATTTTCAGTGATAACCTCTGATTTTTTTAAGCAAACCAACCAACCAACCAATTAATTATGCTAAAACTGAATAGGAGCATGCTTTTACTATATTTATAGCCTGCCTTTCTTATGTAGATTCAAAGCTGTTTACAAATTTAGAATAAACAATGGAATAAAAAAAATAATGCAAGATATGCCGTAGACAATACAGCAACTGGATAACAAAAAACTGAAATGGGTGCAATACAAACATATACACAGAAAACAGAGCAATAAACTATGACCTGATTCCCTATATGGAAATGCCTTCTTCATCCATTATGACAACTCCATTTCTTTTATAAAAAATGTCCTCCTGAACATTTAAAAGTGATGCAGTCCTAACAAGACAAAGGTACCCTCCAAAATATTTGGAAACAACACAGCAGATACAAGATAATACATGCAATAAATGGTGTAATAAATTACAACCCTACCCTTTTTATGAAACTGCCCTCATGACCAGTTCCATTGAATGTTGGAATGTGTCATCAAGTCACAGCTGACTCATGGTGACCCCATAGGGTTTTCAAGACAAGAGACTAACAGAGATAGTTTGCCATTGCCTGCCTCTGCATAGCAGCCCTGGACTTACTTAGCGATCTCCTGTCCAAGTACTAACCAGGGTCAGTCAACCCTGTTTAACTTTTGAGATCTAACAAGATTGAACTAGCCTGGCCCATCCAATACAGATCATCGATTTCCATTTACCATAACCCCTATTCTTTCCCTACTTTGCAAACCAAAAAAGGAAGAACAAAGAAAGCCATAAAATTGGTGGTGTGAATCAGTCCTGAATATAGGTTGAAATTCCTGCTTGTTTGTGCATTAACCCAGGGGATCTAAAAGATCACAAATGCTGATGAATTTTCCATTCTTCTCGGCTCAGACCAGCATAGACTATTTGGGCCCTTGTGCATATGCGTTTGCTAAGAGCCTGAGGCGACTTTTGCAGTGCAGTTCTGAGGATTTGTGACTGCAAGTGCCTCCTGCGTGAACGTATCAAAGAAGGCACATTTTGCATAGGTGTACAATTCACAATGCTCTGTGCTGAAAACACAAACTTCTGCAGTTGGAGATAAATTACTGTTATTACTAGCTCATCCAATAGAGAAATGTAGAATCACTCTGGAACTACTGTTTTCATTAGATTAGCTTGTACAGGAGCAATCTGTATGGTTGTGAAGATCTATGTCATGCTGTAGCTTAAGGGGAATCACTTTATTCTCTTTCTCCTTTTCGGTAAACATACACTAAAGTACACTTTTGTGATACCTTATAAAGATTCTCCACACACACCCCCACACACAAATACTGTCTTAGCATATAGTATTTGTGAAATGAATAAAAAAGAGAGATTAAACCTTTTTTCTATTACTTATGATTTCTAGTGCTGTCATTGGGAAAAATTTAATGTACTCAATTTTGTTGCTGGAGTTGATTATTAATTTCCCATGTGCAGTTTTAAGGGAAGGTGACCCGGTATAGTTGAATCTCATCAGACCTCAGAAGCTAAGCATGGTCAGTACTTGACCTGGAGACCACCAAGGAAGGCTCTGCAGAGGGAGGCAATGAGAAACCACCTCTGCTTCTCATTTACCTTGAAACCCCCTTGTTGGGGTCACCTGTATGTTGGTTTCAATTTGACAGCACTTAACATCTGTATGTGAATTTATACAAAAGAGCAGATAGACTATATATATTTATATTTATATTTATACATCCACACATATAATTTACATGTGTGGATGGATGGGTAATGTATGTAAAATGGTTTCGATCTTATGTTCCCTTCTGCTAAATGAGGAGTCTTACTCTCGACTTCATGTTCTAGAGTCAGACTTATGGCTTTATGCTGGCCAAGAATCAGAGTTGGAAGAAGTCTTATAGGCCATCTAATCCAATCCCCTATTCAGTGCAGGAAAGTTGTACTTGAACATTCTTGATGTAGCAGTCCAGTCTCCACTTGAAAACCTCCAGTGAGTGAGAGCCCACCCACTCCACAATGGAATTGGCTCCATTGTTGAACTGTTCTCACCAGAAGGGAGTTTCACTGAAATCTAACTTTCAGTGACTTACAGTGCAATCCAAAAAATTCTTTCCTGGGAGGAAGACCCACTGAATAGATCTGAGTAGCATTCTGAGTAGACCTCCTTGGTGGTGGAAAGTGCTGTCAAGTTGCAGCCAACTTATGGCGACCCCTTGATTTGAATCCCATGGACGCTTGCTGGGTGACCTTGGGCCAGTCATATACTCTTAGTCTAACCTACCTGATGGTGTTGTTGTGAGGATAACATGGAGGAGAGAGGAGAACAATGTAAGCTGCTCTGAATCCCCATTTGGGGAGGAAGGCACAATATAAATGAAGAAATTGTTCATCAGTGAATGTTCACTTCAGCCCTTTCAGATGATCATCTGGCCCGTGTTAAGGGGGACCAGGACATACACATGAGTATGCACATGTACACACAGAGTAACAGAGCATTTTCACTGAACATTAAGAAATAGGACTAGAACTTAAATCACACATTTAGAATGTGAAGTTCAAGCCTGAACGTCAGCTTGACTCTTCAATCCAATTCCAGGAGATACAGGACACATGTAAAACCCTGGAGTAGGATACTGTGACACACTTCCCCTAAGTAAGGAGTCTTCCTCCACCAGATCAAGGTTCCTTCCACTGGGACCAGGTTTAGCAGAAGGGTATCATAGGATGCAGGGATGTGAAACATCATGGTATAGCCGTATCTTGTCAGATCTCAGACGCACAGCTGGGTTGGTACTTGGATGGAGGACCACCATGGAAGACTCTGCAGAGGAAGGCAGTAGCAAACCACCTCTACTGCTCACTTGCCTTGAAAACCACTTACTGGGATTGCCATTCAAGTCACAATTCATGGCAATCCTAGCAAGTGGCTTTCAAGGCATCTCATAGGATGCAACTTCCATTCATACATCTATTTCTGCCATACATCTATCTCTGGTTATCAGGCAGGAGAAAAAATACTAACAAGATACACAACTTTTGTGTGTATAGCTAAATACTTTGCAATTAAAAATACTGTTGCTGTTCTGCTTTTCTTTCACCATGGAGCTCAAATCAGCATGCACAGGGTTCCTAGGAAGTCTCTGACTGAGCCATTGACGAGACCCTGATCTGCTTAGCTCCAGCAGTGCAACAGCAGCAAGCACTGTACACTCCACAGACCATCTGAACCCAAAAGTGCTCAGCTAGAGGGGAACATATTGTTTCCCCATGTCATAATCAAAGTGACAATTACATTCTCTTCCCAGCTGAAGATGGCTAATTTTGCACATTGGTTTATCTCCATTTGTTATAGGAAGCTATAATCATATTTTCACTAAACTGATTGCCGTTCTGGCAATGGAGGAAAATTAAAATAAAGCACTGTTGCATTAACATTGAAAGCTTATTCTAGTGAAATCCCAATAAATATAAAATGGCTGTTATATTCTTCTTTTCATGCCAATATAAGAAGGATTAATATACTGTGGGAATCCACTTGGTTATAATAAAGCAGACGGAATTCAAATCACTCTTCTACATGGAAGTGATAAACCTTTAAAAAGAACTGAAAAATACAATCTTAAATATTGGCTGAGTTCAGACTGGCAGTTTGCCCCGCTATAGCCACATGTGAGCAACGTTTCACAAGCAGATTAACGGGGTCATTCACACAGGGACATCTGTCTGGTGTTCCCCACCTGTAGTCAACCTGTTGTATACCGCTTTGCTCCTGCGTTTAAAAGATACCTGGTGAAAGTGGTAGCAAATCCCAGGGAGCACCTTTATCCCACTTCATTCCACTTCATGGAAGTGTGAATGCTAACCCGAAAAACCAGGAACAACCAGCGGTAATAATGTCTGCAGGGTGTTTCTGCACATAAGGTGCACTTGATTGCCCTGGAGAGGCAGCAGCGATATGATTGGATGTGCTCTGCTCTGTCGCCCAATGCGGTGCCAGCACAATGGGATCCTCCCCAAATCACCCTGATGTGTATGCACATAAGCGTACATGCGCACATAGCCGAATTACCAGGAAAAAGCCATTTACAGCCACACCTCTGGGCCAGCAGTCTGAATGCTCCCTCATGCCTCCTCCTGGTATGCTCCTGCATCAGTCCACACAGTGTGACCGGGAAAACCCAGAACAGTTTGTTCCAGGTCTTTTTTGCAACGACTCCCTCCCGCTTCAAACTGCCAGTCTGAACTCAGCCATCATGACTGCAATGTGAGAAACCCTCATAGAAGAAGGGTTGCAACTGCAGGGCAGAGGCAGGTGTACATACCTGTGACTAGCAGTATTAGCCTTCTGCCAAGGGAATGGGGCTTCAGGTGGGCCTAAAAGCTACACTGGTTACCTGTATGCTTCCAGGTCCAATTCAAGGTGCTGGTTCTTGCTTTGAAAGCTGTAAACATTTTGGGACCTGTTTGCTGGAAGGGCCACCTCGCCTGGTCTGAAACTACATGTCATATAAGATCTTCACAGAGCTATCTTTTGGCTGTGCCCCTCAGAAATTTCTTAGATCACCTACAATTCGGAAGTGTTCCTTTTAGGTTATAGCATTGGTCCTTTGCAATGGCCTGAGTAAAGAGGTGAAGAGCATGTTCCTAGGATGGCTGGGTTATTGTGTGGGAGAACTTCTACCTACTGGCACCACAAGCACTGTGTGTCCAGAAATGGTCCCTTCACAGAGAAGAACAGTAGCTAGAATTGCAAGGCTTTGAATGTCCCCATCATCTGGTATCAAGGTGGTACTGTGCCTGTTAGGCCCGTTGGTTCACAAACTAAAGTCAGCAGGGCAATTGGCATGAACTTCCCACGAACTTTCAAGCTGTTTGTGGAGGTTTGTGCCGGTTCATAAATGAATACATTCCCAGACAGACTTTCCCCATTCAATCAAAGTGTTTACAAAACTTCAAAGCAACAACTTGGAGGACATGTAGAGGAGCATCTGGGAGAGGTCTCCTGCAATTTCAATGTCTATAGCTTGCACAGGCTCCATTCTATATACTCTTGAACCTCCTGAACCGGTGGCTGTCAAAATGACCACTTTGACAGGCGCAGGTTCAGGAGATTCAGGAGTGTATAGAATGGAGCCTGTGCACACTAGAGACACCAAACTTGCAGGGGATCTTTGGCTGACTCTCCTCTATCTTTCCTCCAGGTCTAGTGAAAATTGAAGTTATGGGGTCTGAGTTATGCTCTCCCCACAAAGTAGGTGCCTCTAGGACACTGCTTTCTGAGGAAACAACAGGTCATTTAGTCCTAAAATCAACTACACCATCTCAAGTTCATTCATTTGCTCATCTTATTTATTTATTTATTCAATTTTATTTATTTATTTATTCAATCTTCTACCATTGTATATGCCATTAAATGCCAACAATGCCCTCCAGTTCTCTGCATAGGGCAAACAGGTCAAACCCTACTCCAAAGGACAAATGGACACAAATCTGACATCAAGAATCAGAAAATTGAGAAACCTGTAGAAAAATTTCAAATTCCCAAGACACTCAGTGCAGGACCTCAGAGTAGCTGTTTCAGAAACAGACCAGAATAGGAGACTGCTGAATTACAAGTTATCCCAACACTCAGGGAAATTGAACCCCCAGGGCTTAACAGTGATATTGTATTCTTATCTCACTACATATGCTGTCACTCAGTTCTCAGATCTGTTTGTTAACTCTTTTATTATCTGTATGCTAATTTGCTGTTATTCACAGGTTTTACCAACTGCTTTAGTCCAATATTACCTATACTGATCAGTTGGTTACTTATGCACCTTGACTCCAATTCGCCCTTCCTGGCTACTAACCCCCCCTCCCCCGCGCTATATGTCTGAAGAAATGTGAATGCACAGAAAAGCTTATAACCAGAATTAAACTTTGTGGTCTTAGGGGTGCCACTGGACTCAAACTTTGTTCTGTTTCTTCAGACCAACACAGCTCCCCACCTGAATATAAAACATGTACTGGCATACAGCCTCTCCTTCCCATAACCCCCCTATCTAAACAGAGGGGAGTCACAAAAAAATCAATACCAAAAATAAAATGAAAGGAAGGGATGAAGTTGAAACCTACTGAAGCTGTTACGAATAAATACTATATCAAATTTCATAGAAGTCTAAAACTTTATCCCAAATGCCATTGTATTGCAATCCTGCATACCATCTATTAAATGCTATTTTCCAGCAATATTTTTAATGTCAGTTTCTAAATGAGAAGAGCAAGGTGGGATTAGACATTTAGATGCTTTGAGGGCAACTGACCTGCATTGTTATTAGAAAGCACACTGAGACAGGGAAAAACTGAGCTCCTTTTCTCATACTTTCCTTTTGCCAAGTTCTTCCAAGCCGAAGGTCACTAGCACCTACATTCATTCCTTATCTTCTGACATTTTCAAGACAGACTTTGTGCATGAAGCTCATTCCTTAAGCATTGTACGCTCTCGCCACATCCTTCAGAATGATGTACAGCTCTCTTATCTCTCTCGCTTAAACATATGCATCTCAGTTGGACAAGTGGCTGCAAACCCAGTAAAAATAATGGTTCAAGGGAGGTCATACATCTGTGTCTTTGTGCTGCAGGCAGAAAAAGTGTTTTGCTCTTTTGGGGCACAAAGTTGTCACTAATTTATGAAGCGGATGATGAGTCGAACTGGCCATTTAAAAAAAAAATGGGTTCCATGTGTTGTCTTGGTCCTTGGCTTCAGCTTCCTCTAATTTGTTGTTGCTGTCTTTGATCAGTCTTTTGTCTATGCCATTATAAGTCATCAGGTGACATTCATATGCAATCACCACAAAGATAGCATTGCAAAGGCTATTCCAACACCATTCCCTGGTAATGGTGAAAGAGAGGAACATGGCTCGCCACAGTCAGTGAGAAGGAAGAGCAGACAACCTTCGTGCTGCCTTTCTGTGCATACATCCTTGGAGTGGGGTGGGGGAAGGCTGTACAGGAGCTGGTGGTCACCCCCTTGGACTATTCATAGAATCGTAGAGTTGGAAGGGACCTCCAGGGTCATCTAGTCCAACCCCCTGCACAATGCAGGAAATTCACAAATACCTTCCTCCCACACCCTCAGTGACCCCTGTTCCATGCCCAGAAGATGACAAAAAACCTCCAGCATCCTCAGCCAAACTGTCCTAGAGAAAGAGAGAGACACACATGTTAGCCTGATTGCGCGTTATTATGAATAATAACGAGGGGAATATGATTGATTATTAATAAGCAATCGGCTGCGAGAACGAACACCTGTGTATACAGAGGTCAGCCCCGCCGGGAGGTGTTGATAACAGACCAGGAGACTTTTGTAGTTGAAAAATAAAGCCTTTTACTGAAGTTCTACACACGCAAACAATTACACAAGCTCACACACAATTATTCAAGGCCTAAGAAATACAGAGAGAGGCAAAGCACATTTGCATTAGCAGGTAAATTGTTGGTGGGCAATACTTACTAGTCCGTTGTGCAGAGTGTTCCTCAGGAAAAATGGAGGGGAAGGAAACTAAGAAAAATGGGGAACCATGTGGCCTGACCGGCAGGTAATCACATGGGAACTCTGGCTGCAGACCAGAGTTTAAAGATGGAGGCAGGGGGTGGGGATAGCAAGCTGGACATAAGAGGGTCAAAGATTCGATAGGGGTCGGAGAGCAGAGAGCAGAGAGAGGGCCGGTGGTCTGGCGTCTCCTTATAAGCAGGAGGGTGGGGGCTGGTTACCACCCCTGATTCCCGCCTCCTGGTAAGTCCATCCCTGAAAACACCCTATTGGTTGGAAGATGTAGGGGAGGTGTGTGGAGGTGTGCCTGAGGGATGGTCAATACTGAGAGCTAGAAACTTGCTCATGTCTGACACCTGGGAGCAGCTAGGATGAGTCACCCGGCCGATTCTATTGTCTCCTTGATGGCATTAGCCAGGCTGCTGATGGCCATCAATTAGTTACCAGGCAACGATGAATAGACTCTGCCAGGTCTACGTGAGGTCTTGCAGGTGAGGGGGGGAGGGAAAGAGGCTGCCTGCCTGATGTAGAAGGAACTCTCAATGGCGTTTTTGGAGTTCCTAGTCCTTGTACTTTATCAAGGCATGGTACTGTGCTTTAGTGTGTACTGGTTCTGTTCCATTTTCCTTCATGAGGAGTGGGCTGGTAACTTATGCTGGGCACTGGAGCTGCTGGAAAGGTCAGGAGAAGCGTCTCTTGCCTGGGTGCAGTCTCTGCTGGCATCTGGGAGGGTTACCATGTGGTTCAGTTCCCCATACACGCACTGGCACAGTTTATTATTTTATTACAGTCCAAGAAGAGGCTCAAAAGCCTTGCAGGGCAACACACACACAAGGAGAAGCTGAGGGCACTAAAGGAATAAGTCCGAGGGGGGGAGAAGTAGATGGGAGGTGTCCACCCACATTAACTCATCATCTTGCCTCAATGAAGGTGAATTTGCCACCATATTCCAGCTCTTTCCAGATCCTTCTTAGGGTTCCACTGTGTTGGTCTCTCCCATGGTCGCTTTGTGAAAGGTGACTGACCACATGGTACAGGGCTGCCCCACCTCAGGACTCCCTCATCTGCTTCTGTGCTGAGAACAGACCAGGCTGCAAGAATTCCTTCCTGTGGGACTAAAAGCAAACAAACAAAAAAGAAACAGAGAGAAGGGATGGGTGTAAGGTGCATCACAGAGCCAGCTGAAGACTGCCCTACTCTTGTGAACCCAGCCCACATGGAATCTGTATGGCATGCCACCATTTCTCCCGGGCTTAAGCTGCTGCTCTGAGCACAGCCCATGTTAGTTGCCAGACACTGTGCCACCCTTGAAGCTCCTGGGAGTGCATAGAGGACAAGAACTGGGTCTAACATTAAAATCTCTTTGCTTCCCTTGAAATTCCTTGCTTGCTTGCCTTTCCTAAGAAAGAACCATCCAAACCACTTTGAGATTTACAGTATGACCTTAAGCAAAGGTACGTGTTCATTGAAGTCAATGGACTTAGAAGGGTGTAACTCTCTTTATTATTGCAACGATTGTGTTGTTTTCAGTATTTCTTTAAATTAAACTAGTTCTGTTTTAATGTGATCTCCTCTCCCTTCCCACCATTCAGCAAAATAATCTGTCTCAGTGAGGGGAGGGGGGTGCAAACTAACTTTGATCTATGTCAACTTCACTAACTAACTTTGATCTATGCCAAGGGAACAAAGTGCATGCCCTAGGAAACTCTCCAGAGGGATTGTTAGGGTAAATGTCATTCTCATCCTGACACCAGCAGCATTTCCTCTGTCGCTGCTGAAAATTGCACCTTTCTGAAATGGAGGGCACCCCAAATTACCTCCTTGACCCCTCTCACTTGCAAAGGATAAAGAGGAGCATCAGAGTTTCCATAGCAACCCATAAATGTATAAGATGCTGGCCTGGAGAGCAAGAGGGAAAATCAGAGACATGTTTGTCCAAGTGCTTTGAAAAACTGCTGCTGGCCTGTGTTTGCCTTGATTCACCGACCCACCCTTATCATCCTTTCTTCTCAGTTGCCACAAATTAATGAGGGTGGAGCTAACTGCATGCAGGAGATCCAGAGAATGGACCTTCCATTTTTTTGTTGTTTTTGTTTCAAGGTGGTCATGGGGAAGGAGATTTAATTGGATCATAGCTATGGTGCTTAGAACCAGAGGGTTGGATCCCAGGGAAGATTTCTACATGTGCCAGAGTTCTGGCTAAAGTAGAACTGCTAAACATGCCTCCTCACGGTCTGCTCACTCTGTAGAAGCAATAGAATCCCCAATATCTCTCCGTCCCTGTGCTCAAGACACACAGCAGAATATTTCTTCTGGTACAATTTCAAAAAAATAAATTATCATGCATTGCTCCACATGCACATTGTTATTTCATTAAAAAGTTACGTCAAAGCGTTATGTGCCACTGCAGCTGTTGCATTACTGCTTGTGCAAGGGGAAGTGGGCTAAGTACATTTTGCTTCCCAATCACAGATCACTGCATTCAACCAAGAAGATTAACACATTTCACAAGTGCTATTTCTCTAGTGAAAATTCTCCTACTAACCCTGCCATAGTATGTTTGTATGTGTGTGTGGGGTACAATACAGGTATTTGCAGAGGGAGAGGGTTGTGTGTGACAGTACTCATTGGTACTGAGTAGTGGCACCTTGGGGGGGGGGGCTCTCCCAAGTCCTGATCCTCATATGCCAGCCCACTGCACTCAGCCAGAGAAAAAAGAGTGTACCTCAAGAACAGCCTAGTGAGGTTCTGCAGAGGGAAAGGGGAATAGGTGGGAAATGGGGCACCAGGGCAACCTTGTATATTTTTGACACATCTTTATTAGTATTTTTTAAACTAAGAAAACAATGGGCATTTGTCATTCTTTCCACCAGTTAAAATCCAAAGAGCAATTTTGATCCAGAAAATGAATGTGGGGGGGGGTTAAAGCCCAAATCCTCAGCACAGCAGCTTGGACAACAAGCTACCCCCAGTAGAGCCAGTTTGGTGTCGTGGTTAAGAGCGTGGATTCCCCACTACTCTGCATGCAGCTGCTGGTGTGACCTTGGGTCAGTCATAAGTTTTCTCTGAGTTGTTCTCTCAAGAGCAGTCCTTGAAAGAGCTCTCTCAGCCCCACCTACCTCACAGGGTGTCTGTTATGGGGACAGGAGGGAAAAGGAGATTATAAGCTGCTCTGAGGCTTCAAGTGAAGGGCAAGGTATAAATCCAATCTCCTCCTCCCCCCCCTACAAAATTCAGGACATCAGTTAATAGTTATCCTGCATAATGCATGGCTTGGCCTCAAAAGTTCTCTTGTATGGACACCATTAAGTCCATTATAATATGCCATGGGTTTCAGCCACATTAAATAAGATCTCCCACCTCTTTCTTCTAGTACATTTTAAAAATTATTTTTACTCTGTGGTGAGATGCATGTCAAAGCAAATGTATGCATTGACCTAAAAGAGAGACAGTTGGCTATCTTCACAAAGAAGAGCTCAGTAATGACGGCACTGGGAGTTGGAATTGGATATGGGTTGGATGCAACCAGCTTTTCTGCTGGTGAAAAAGGGAGGCGGGAGTCATGTTTGACCACCAAAAAAAAGGCTATGCTGGGGATTATGTGAACTGCATGGACCAATAGAAGAGTGAGAGTCCAGTAGCACCTTAAAGGCTAACAAAATTGGTGGTAGGGTATGAGCGTCTGTGAGTCACTGCCCACCTCTTCAGATATCTGAAGGAATATCTGAAGAAGTGAGAAGTGACTCACAAAAACTCATACCCTGCCACCAATTTTGTTAGCCTTTAAGGTGCTACTGGACTCTCACTCTTCTACTGCTACAGACAGAGTAACACGACTACCCATCTTGATCTCTGTGCATGGACCAAAGTCATGCGAAACAAGGACTGGAATAACTGACCGGATCCAACCCTATTTTCCTCAGTTTGGAAACACCAAGCCCATTTTGAGGTAAGCCAAAAACCACTTGTGAGATTATTGTCCATTTTGTAATGGGCTCAGTCCAGCGCTAGACCTCTTTGACTCAGCTGTTGCCTTCTCTTTCCCTTTCAAGTACCAGATGTCTTTGGCAAGCAGGACATCCAAGTAGAAGTAAGTGCTGCTCATAGTTCTTACTGCCCAAAACACATGGAAATTTAATCTCACATGGACTCTGCTTATTGGTCATGTGCCATGAAAACAAGGGAAACCACTCTCCAGTGTGAAGGATCTGTATGACTGCCTGTCCATTCTGATGGAGGGGAGGGGAAATATACCTATTTTTTCCTCAGATAGTTCCTTACTTCTGCATTAGCCTCAAGAAATTCTATGAATAGTATAACAGTGATATTCTGTCATGGCTCATAATCTTTCACAAAGATGTGTCTTTTATGTAGATGAACACTGAGTAAACGCAACATCATTGTCAATGATTTCCAGGCATGAACCAGGAACCTGGTTGGATGAGGTTCAGACATAGGCCGAGGACAGACTGGCAATTTGCCGCGGGATGGGACCCGGGCTGACAACGACTCAATATCGGATTAAATGGAATGTTCACACAGGCACATCTGCCTGGCGTCCCCCACCCGTAGCCTACCGGTGCTCTCGCGCTTCACTGCCGGATTAAAAAAACACCTGATAAAAGCCGACGCAAATCTTGAAAGCCTGCGTTTGTCGCGCGTTTCTCCGCTTCCGGGGAGTCTGAACGCGCAGCCGAAAAACCGAGAGCAACCCGCGTTGGGCATGAGGCAGCAGCGGTGTGATTGGCTGCGCTCCGCTCCACTGCCCAATGCGGTGCCGGCGTTGCAGGGCAAAAAAAAAAAAATCGCCGAAATGCGCTTATGCCCACAGCCGAAATAATGGGGAAACAGCGAATATAGCACGCCTCCGGCGCGGCAGTCTGAACGCTCCCGCGCGCCTCCGTCCAGTATCTTCCAGCAGAGGCCCCCGCTGTGTGGACGGGAAAACCCGGTATCGTTTACTCCGGGTTTTTTTTGCCGCGACTCGATACCGGGGCAAATTGCCAGTCTGTCCTGGGCCATAGCCTAAACCACCCTTTATAGTTTTTCAGGTCTAATGTAAATATCAATTACCAGACTTTCTTCCTTACCTGATCAACAAAGAGGAACCTTCTGAACACCAACACTGACCTCCAGTACCTGACCTGGAGAAGAAATCCTCCAAGTCTGGATTTAAATATGGCTATTGACATCCTCAGTGTGGCCTTAACAGTTAAGTCTACTGTGCACTATATTTTTATGTTTGTTGGGAAACAGGAGAATCTTCATTTCTTAATGCACAGCACAGTCTCTTTCAGGATAGAAACACAGAGAAATACACCCTTGGAGAATTAGAAGGCAATGAATGATTGACATTTGGTACTCACATTTAATCCACTGAGGTATTTTCATGCCACTCATTGATGGGAAACTACTCTACTGAATGACATCCATATGTACCAGATGGACCAAAGGGGCATGTTGTATATGTCAATGTCTTTCCAGAATATCAGGTGCTTTATTTAACAGTTTTATTCACCTGACTTTTACCATGAATGAATTTGTGTACAGGTTAATTTCAAACCTGAGTGTGGCTCATACGTGGACCCCGATTTCTGCAGTAAATTGAAACCCATCTTGTGTTTTCCAGTCAAAGTCCACAATGAAAGGGATGTTTTGTGTGTTCATCACATTAAACCTTCCTATGTCAACTCATGGTTCTTTGTATCAAAAATCTGCTGTGCAGAGCTGTCGGTTTTCAGAACTTTGAAACTGTTGCCTGTAACTTGACAGCACTTTCCACTGCTGAAGGAGGGAAAAAAAATGAATAAAGAAGAATGGAAGGTCTGTTGTTAAGAAGCACATCTAAGGAGTGCTATTTACATGGGATGATAGAACTCAGTGGATCTTGTCCATTTCCCCTAAGGAGCCTTGATCCTCCTGTAGCAGACGAAACTCCTTTCCAAGTAACGCACTTGGATCCTGCTTCCTTCAGTCAGATGCGTTCTCCACAGAACACCGCTACTCGAAGCCTGAAAATTGGATTTAGGTGTCCCATTACTACATTTGAAACAGTCAAATTGTATGATTATTGAGTTACTTGTTATGGTAGCTTACATTATATATCTGCTTTGAACAGGTCTGGTCTGCAGATAGTGACAGTCCAACTGGTTAGAGTATGCTGCAACCATGCAGAGGGAAATTGGAATCGCTTCATCAGAAACATTCTAAGTTTGAAACTTAATTAAGACTCTTACTTCCAGTGTGACAGCAGGTCATTTTTGTTTGCCTTCATTCCCAGAGCAAATCAGAATTGAACTGAAGTTCCTTTTGAAGACAGACCCCCCCACCCAAAAAAAAACCAAAAAAAAAACAGAACTGCCAATGAATTGTATGCAGCTATTCTGGAAATAACTTTCTCTTTGTCCTAAATTCCTGACTTAGCCATTGATAACATTGTTAGCTGCCATTACTTTTGATGCTTATAAAAGTAGGATTGTAACCTCATTATGATTAAACTGACTTAGCTGCAATCCTGGCAAAGACAGCTCAAAAATTAAACGCTCTCTGTTCCTCTCCACTACACTCTCAAATTGCTGATTTCTTTGCATGTTAAAAGGAGTCGGATTTTGAATTGTGATCACGTGAGGTGGAAACACTTTAAATAATGGCACTCCTGACTCTCATTGGCCATGGCACACATGGCACCAAATGGCTGATGTCCCACACACAACATGCTCTGTCAAAGGAAGCATGGACTAACTTGTGTCTCAATCCTATTTGGAGTGATAAGCAATTTTTAAAAAGAGAAAGTGTCATAATTAATGAGTCAGGGCTGGTTGTTTTAATTATTCTTTGCTTTATTGCTTTAATGTGAGTATGGGAGCCAGTTAGGCTGAGAGCACTGGCTACAGATGTTTTAGCAAAGGATAGAAATCCAATAAAAAGCTTGAAATCTCAATTTCAGTCTTAATCAGGCTTGTATAATTGTCAGTTTTCTACTTCAGTGGCTGTTTTTCTGAGCCACATGTCCAACTGGTCTACTTCCTACAATGCACATCTGGATGTCCATTCTGATATATACTTCTGCAACTATAATACATACCAAAATCCATAATTCCTTGCACAGGAAGAAATGGGATTCACCAATAGAATATTGGCACAATAACTATACATGCAGATCTGTCCTATGACCTGGACAACACTGATCCAAGCAATATATTTGGGGATAATTCCTATCAAAGAGAAATTGATATGCATCCCTAGTCTTGATGTCTTTAGACCCAAGTGTAACAGGCTCAGAGCATCTTCTTATTGTGTTGCTGCTCCGCTGAACACATGCATGCATACCTGATCTAAGAGAGCATATATGAACCCGACAGCAAAAACAACTGTGTTTTACACATTCCTCTGGGTATTTTTTTTGCCATGCATTTATTTATTTTTGTTTCCAAATAGGCACTATGAATCTTAAATACATTTACACGCTCACATGGAACCACTCCAGGAACAATCATTCCAGTTTATTGGCTCACATAATGGCCATTTTAAAACATTTATCAATAGATATTTAAACCTCAAACTCAAATGGCTCCTTCAGAGAGACAACCTGGACATGATACACATTCATAATACTCATATTTTTAATGCATTACTCACTGCAGAGAGACTAAAAACAGTTTCTCTAGATTAATCATAGCCTTCAAGGAAAATACTCCACATGCTGAAGATGGTGCCTATATCTGTTCTGGTCTGCTAAAATACAGGGTGGGATCCAGACAGCTTTTTGTTTAGTCTCATCTGATTCTTATACGATTTTTGTCTGTGTAAGTTCTGTGATCCTCAGCATAACACTTACGCTGGTTTCACTTTTCATATGGAATTCACTGCCACAGGAGGTGGTGGCAGCTACAAGCATGGACAGTTTCAAGAGGGAATTAGATGAACATATGGAGCAGAAGTCCATCAGTGGCTATTAGCCACAGGGTATAGATGGAAACTCTCAGTCTGGGGCAGGTGATGCACTCTATTCTTGGTGCTGGAGGGGGCAGCAGTGGGAGGGCTTCTAGTGTCCTGTCCCCACTGCTGGACCTCCTGATGGCACCTGGTATATTTTGGCCGCTGTATGACAGAGTGTTGGACTAGATGGGCCATTGGCCTGATTCAACATTGGCTTCTCTTATGTCCTTATGTTCTTATGGTCAAAGGGGACTTTTTCTTCCCTTTTACACCAAAGGGAAAGTCAGTTGGGCAAAGAAATGTACATGCTTGACAGTGCAATCTTACGAATGCTCTCCTTGAAGTAACCCCCGCTGAACAGACTTGAGCAGGATTCTGAGTAGACCTGCTTAGGATGTCATTGTAATTCTCCTTCTGAAACCAACTGCACTCAGAATTGGGGGTGGTGGTGTTTGCCTTCCTTGTCCAGCAAGGGGATTTCCCGAATGGATGCCGAATATACAGCATCCATTCAGGGAATCCCTGTTCGGCCAGCCGAATTAGACTAGTGAATCTAATTCAGCTTTCGGCAGGCCCGAACCGAATGCACATTCCTAGTTTTGTCTATAATATGTCAATGGGAACCCTGAACTCTGAGTTCAATCCAGCTCAATGAAGATAGTGTGAAGACAGTGTGGCTGGAATGCAAGGCTAGGTCTCAGGTTCAAATCCCTGCTCTGCCACTAAGCTCACTGACCTTGCACCCATCACACACTAATTCAAGTCTCATGTATCAATTCATTTATTTAGTCCCTCCAAGAAGCTCAAGGTGGCCTCCATAGGTTTCCTGTCTGCCTTCTTATCCTCACAACAATACTGCAAGGTAGATCAGGTTGACAGAGAAGGTGACTAGTCCAAGGTTACCCAGCGGCCTTCCATGGCAGAATGGAGATTATTTATTTATTTATTTATTTATTTATTTCAGCTTCTATCCTGCCCTCCCCCACAAGCAGGTTCAGGGCCAGTCACAGCACTCTTAAAACCATACAGAGTTTAAAACAGAGTACGATCATAAAACAGTTATAAACCATTTGTACACATAAAAACCTTAGGAGGTGCCATTTAAACAATTTACTGAACAGAATGAGATTTTGGTTTCGATGTAGCTATAGACCTAAGCAGTGCAGGAAAAGCGGGTGGGTGAGTGAGCAGCTAAGATGGAGTGTAGTGCTGCTGGGCATAGCTTAGCTAAGCAGAGCAGGGCAGGGCCATTCTGTTTGTCGCTGCCTTGACCATTGGCCTGGTGGAACATCTCTGTTTTACAGGCCCTGCAGAACTGCATTAAATCCCGCATGGCCCAGATCTCACTGGGGAAGGGGGCATTCCAGGCTGGCACCATAGCCGAAAAAGTGGAGAAGATCTGAACCCAAATTCCGATCCTCTAATAACTATACAATACCAGCTGTTACCCATAATGAGAAGTGAAGCTTACCAGTTTGTCCACCAGAACAAGCTTCATTGTTTTTCAGTCACCATTATCAAAAAATCAAGACCATAGTCAAAATAACTGTCAACCCAGTATATGTGCTTCATACTGCTGCATTTGATTTAGAGCAGGGTTCCCCAACTTTTTTGAGCTTGCAGATGCTTTTGGAACTCTGAGACAGTGTGGTAGGCACAGCCACAAAATGGCCGCCACAGAATGGCTGCCAGCAACAAAAAGGCTGCTCAGTCTTCCCTTCAGTCACACAATGAAGATCTTTTTGCTATGGTGGTAGCTGCTGCCAAACCAACATGTTTAAAAATCTTTGCTGACGATCAAACGGCCAGTCAGAATCCTTGCTCAGCAAAAGCCCCACCTGGCTCTGCCACTTTTTAAAAACAGCTGGTAGGTGCCAGGAGAGGTACTGGCAGGGAACAGGGGATCCTTGATTTAGAGGGTCGTGAATTGTAGAGCTTTGATTTATATTTAGGCATTCCCAGTCAATGGGGCCAAACTGGTTTGAATCCAGTACTTGGTTTTGTTTGACTTCTGTGTAGGGTTGTGTGTACGTTTTGCTATTTCTCTCTGGATACTGCTTTTCACAAGAAAGGACAATTTTCACTTCTTAACGAAAGTGGAACTGACTCCAAATGGTAAAGTCAGGCCCCAACGGGCCTTGGAAAAGTTCTTTCTAGAATAGAGGCATTAAACGCAGTACCAAAATATGATCAAGAAACTTTTAAACACACTTCTATTAATATTGAGGGGTTTTCCCCACATCACAGAATCTATCAAAAAGAGAAAATCCTATCAGTATCAGTAAATCCTTCTTTAAGGTTCCATTGATCTTAGCCTTAGAACAAGATTATATATATACAAAAGTCCTACATAGAGATAACGTCTAGGGGATTTGGGGGTAATCTCAGCACTTCATTTTAGATTAAATCTAGCAGTTTTCAAACTCAGAGCCATTCCCACTGATAACAAACACCCATCAATGTTCATTTGTAATTAAAGGGGGGAAATGACTTCTGTTTCCTATGAGGAACATCATAGTGATCCTACAATAAGTGCATTGCCATTTCTAAAAAAAATAAGAAGAAATCTCGTACTTTGTTTTTATTTTTTCTATGGTACTAAGAAACAGAAGTCTTCTTCCTTTCACAGGCAATAGAAATAGGCCTGTGTTGAAAACTTTTGATAGAACTACCAGCAGTTCAGTGGATTGGATCCATTTTCCAGAGTCTCCACCCCTCTCAGTGCTCCCAGGGGTTGCCAGAGGACGGTTGGAAACCCTAGGTCTAAACTAAACTACCAAAACTCCCATAAAGTGCAGTCACCTTTGCGTCTCGTGCCAACTGCTATAGGTGGGGATGCCAGTCTGATGCCTGGAACCCCTAGGAGGAGTTGAAGGGAGGGAATAGGCATGCAGGCGCCAAACTGGCCTGCAACGTCACTTCTGTTTTTCTCTGGTTTTCCGGATGTCATGACAGCAGGAGCAATACTGCCAGATATGACAAAATTCTATGGTTAAACCACAGAGATCCTGGCAGATCCTACAAGCATTGCCCCAGTATCATGATGTCACTTCTGGTTTTCAGCCCTTACCACCTGCCAGCCTTTGAGGCACCACAGGGCAACAGGAGGCATTACCAGGCGGTCTGGCAACCCTATAGGACTATCTTACTCCATCTAGAAAATCACGTAGTGATGAAGTCAGCTTCTGTGCAATTAAACTTGTAAGCATTCAGGAAATGTGGGCACCCAGTAGACCTAACCCCGAAAGTATGGTTGTGGTCTCTCAGGCCTCTAGGCAATTTTTTAGTGACATAAACCTTAGAATCGTTTGTTTCCTGTACTGACAAAGGAATATACTATTGGAATATACTGTTGTCAGCATTCTTTTCTGCTCTCAGAATTGTATCTGTGTTTTACCCTTGCGTTTTCCCCTTTGGTACCCCTCCATTTCACTGCTCAGTTTGGTTTCTTTTTTCTTTTAATTCAACAAAATCCTTTTTCTGTTTAAGGAAGCTTATTCCGCCCCCACCCCCCATTTTGGGGGTGTTAACCTGAATCTGGACCTTGGTATACACGTATTTAAAGATCCCCAATATATACATTTACCCCCAAATACATGTGTTTTTCTCTGTGCTAGCAAGGGGATGCTTCTGCTAATTACAGGACCTTCATGCAGACAGGGATTTGGGTAACATGGACCAGTGTTTTAGACTGCCCTGGTCCACTCCAGAAATTAGTGTGGGAAGCAACAGAGAAAAAGGAAGTTGTTATTGCATCTCCACACAGAGAAAGAACCTGAGTTATTAAACTGCGATCCTGTTTTAAACTATGGTAGGGGTAGAAAGTGCCATCAAGTCACAGCTGACTGACAACCCCATAGGGATTTCAAGGCAAGAGACATTCAAGGGCGGTTTGCCATTGCCTGCCTTCGTGTCATGACCCTGCTATTGCTTGGTGGTCACCCCTCCAAATACTGGCCAGGACCAGCCTTGCCTAGATCTGATGAGATTAGATTGGCCTGGGCTATGCTGTCTCCTTATTCTGGTGCCTAGAATTAAGGACACAACAGCATCCCAAGGGAAAGCAGTGTATGTGGAGGAACATTCACCCCATGGACATTTCTTCGTCATAATGGCCCTGAATTTGTATTAGTGCCCCATCCCTTATTAGCAGTTCATGTACATCTATAGGGATCCAAACATGGATTGTCAGAATGACACATAGTTGGCTCCTAAAGCCACCTAGTCATGCAATAACTAAGGCCACAAATAGTGGCCACTTTTTTGGTGCTTTGGAAAAAGGAGATTACCTCTTTGAATCATGGGTTTCTTATACCACGTTGTTCTATATGTCGTATGCAGGGAAGTTCAGAGGACCCAGTAGTACAATCCAGTCTTTGAAGGGTTTTCCAGGTTCAGCATATTTAGCATTCTTAGCTGAACAGCTCCTTGCAAACATAGGCATTTCCCTATTCTTCTTTACCATGTCCTTTCCCACATTTCAAATGTGCCCTTCAAATGTTCTGCTTACACTTTTAGCAAACAAGTTTCTGGGCACTTCAAAGGTAAGCTATCACAAAGTGCCTTCCTAAGAGCACAGTTCTTCTCCGAAATGGAAGCCAAACCAGTCCTCCCCCCCCCCACATCCCTTAGAAGTTAATAAAAAATTGAGTGCAATAACAAAAAGATCACAGTTGCATAACTAAAACTGATTGAATTGGGTGTTTAGTTACCAAAATAAAAAGGCAGGAACAGTCTTTATCCTTTAATTCCCCCTCCTGCACACTGTCTTATTGTTCACAGTGAAAAAAGGCTAATTTGACTGAAAATGACAAAAATCCACAGTTCTCTTTTTGAAGGTCACTGCATATGGAATGTAAGAATGTATGGGTAAGTTTACTAACTGTCATGGATGGATCTCTCTCTCTCTGCTAGTAACTGATAAAACAGCTTTTGAAGTTGAACTGTCACATAAAAGCACTTAAATCCAGCTTAATGTACCCTAGCAAGGCGAGTCTGAATTAAATGGGTGCCTTGGTTTTGCGACAATAATAAGGTGAAAGGGTGTACACAGCAGAAAATGATTAGAACGGATGAAACACCAAAAATGGAAAGGGGGGGGTGAGGCAAAGGCAGAACTGGGATTGGGATGAAGGGATCTCTTGCGCAGCCATGTGTGAAAACGCTGAAAATTAATGTTGCATTGTTTAGCTAACTGCTGTGAAATCACTGTAATGTGAAGAAATCTTTGTCTGTTCCCATCTCACCCTAAGAATGTATTAAAAAGCCGCAGTCAGACTACTTTGCAATAATGATGGCGCTATTTCTGATTTGTATTTCTTTCAGCAAAACGATAGGTTATGATTTGTCTATTTGTAAAGGCATTTTGTTATGTTTTGATCTTTGCCTCTGCTCTTCTTCCCAATGGAAACCTGAAGTGGCTTACAAAATGTAAAGGATACGGTTTAAACGCACAAATGCACAAGTACAATGGGCAGCTCCTAGGTTAATCCTGGATCTATTGGCCTGGCTCAGTCAGGACCACAAGGTTATGAATTACAGGTTGAGTCAACAGGGAAGAGTCCTGTGGCTCACACAAAAGGCTCGCACTTCTGGCTATGCCCAACCTGAAAGCTGGCAAAATGATATCACCAACCTTCTTCTGCACAAAAGATATTGAAATCTTGAAGGCTGAAGGAAAAGGGGCAACAGACAGATACCCTCCAACATGTTTGGATCAGGTGCTACCTGAAATCTCCCTTCCCTGAAGCTTCTAACTATTATAAGTGAAGCCAGAGAGAGAAAAGGAAGTAGCCAGGTCCCTTTCCATCACGTCTGCACTGCCTTGCAGATCAATTATTTGAGCACCTTTCTTTTGGATGTTGACACTGACTTCTGGAATGGCTTCAATTAACGTAAAGGGGCTTTTTGCTGGTCAGCAGGATAAGCCCAGGCTATTCCGATCCAGTCAGATCTCAGAAAATAAGCATGGCCAGCCCTGGTTAGTACTTGGATGGGAGACCACCAAGAAAGTCAAGGGTAGGCAATGACAAACTGCCTGTGTTCATCTCTTGCCCTGGAAATCCACAGGATTGCCATAAATTAGCTGCAACTTGACCACACTTTCCACTACTAGTGGGATAATATCAGTTACAGAGAGGGGAGGGGAAGATGGCTTGGATCCCACCAGCATCTTCTGGTGAAAAAAGGAAGGAAGGGACCCATTTGACTACCCCAAAAGCCTATAGGGACAATCATGGGAGCTGCCTAGACAAAAGCCATGGGTGAAGGGGGCTGTAGAAAGGAGGGGAATCGGGCAAAATTGAGTGAAAACGCTGGCTGGGTCCAACTTGATGTCTATGAACTGCTGAGACTGAAAATTCTTTGTACAAAGTTCAGAAATAAAAACAATGCATCACTAGATGATTCTTGAGCCACTAGTTCTACTCTGGAAATCAGACCAAGTCATCTGAAAGTCCCAAAGCCTGGGAGGACATTGGATGGGGAGAATCTTGGAGGCATCATGAGTAAATGAGATATTTGTCTCTAATTTCATCATGGAGAAAGTTCTAAATATGTAAGTACTAAAAAAAAAAGCCTTCAATAACTTTGTGGGGAAAAGAACTCTATTTTCTAAAGGCACACTGCTTTAATTTATCATTTCAAATGTGCTGACAGGGGACATATTCTGAAAGCTTATGGAGCAATGCATCAGGTTACCTAAAATTAATTTACTTTTTATAGTTTATTTAATATAGTATTGATTGAATTAGCATTTGGGTTAATGACCTTCTGAATGCTCAAGCACTAGACGGGTGGCCACACAAATGAAGGTGACAGTTGTGAGATTGAAGTTGCAGGCTGATCAGATTTTCTAAAATATATGTGTGTTGTGTTAACCAAAGGTATGTTGGATGTGTTGAATGTCTGAGCCATCAGCGTTCAATCAGTACCAATGGGGCATATGATCTGTATGGCAATGTGCTTATGGTGTGCTTGCAGTTATCAATCAATAGTCTAGGCTATGGAGACAACAAAGAAGAATTTGCTAAGATTAAAAAAACAAAACACATACCTGATTACACAATAAAATCTTTAAGTTTGTTACGAATGAACCTTTCACAGAATTACCGATTTAGTAAAAAAGTTTTGTTCTAGTTGTCAAGGGAAGACCAAGGGCTGATCCAACTGATATCTCTCATTGTAAGCTCATCACTTTTTTGTTTATTTGCTATTTGGTTTCAGCATTGATTTGAGGAGTAATCCTGTGCAGGTCTACTCAGAAGTCAGTCCCAGTGTATTTAATAAGGCTTACCCCCAGGCAAAGAGGTCTTAGTATGTGTCAACACAGGACCCTGCCCTGTTGTGGTAATGTAACCCAGCTGTACCTGGGTTTGGTCTCAGAAATTCCCTGAGCAACACAAACCATAAAGCAGAATAAAGTTTTATTAAATAAATGTAAGGGGGGGGAGTGAAGTTTTATACCAAGGCATATAGTTCAAGGGCAGTGAAATGCACAAGAAAACAAGGAAGTTAACTAGCCACTTCTTACTGGAGTCCTAGCACAGTGCAGTTGATTCTGGAAGAAAAGAGTCCTTGAGCAGAATGCAGTTGCCTTCTTGATGGCATGGAGAAAAAACGGTAAAGATAACACCTCTTCTTACTGACTACTTTTCTAGAAAACTACGGGCCTCCTGACCTTCTCAACCAATCACTGGACAGCATCTATGGGATCTTCCAGGAGAAAGAGAGGTCCCCCCCTCCCATGCCAGATCCACAGGTGAACTAAATGAGCTCAATTAGCAGGCCTGGATAGATAGCCTTGCCGAATATCTGCCAGTGTGGGAATTACCTGGCACATGCAGTAAACTAAAGAACTATGTAGAACAGTGAAGTGACTTGAGGAACAGTGTCGCTTCAGCTGGAACAAAGTAGAAAATTATCTTAAGATGCTCTCTGTCTTGACAGGATGGCAGCCTCTATCTCATGCAGTTAGGTTAGTAAGCTGATATGACCTGTTTGGGGAGAAGGTGGGATATAGGAGGGCAATTTTAAGCCATTGTACTCAAGTCAAGTCAAGTTGGCCTTTATTGGCATAAATTATCAATGCAAGTGCCATTGTACTCAAACTCTGTTCTATGAAGTTAGGCTTACTCTGGGGTGGGGTGGGGATAGTTCACACTGTAAATGTCCAAAAAAATTAAAAATTCAACCTGCCTTTCCTATGCCTGGATCTTGTGGAGAATGAATATGTTGTGATACTACTTTATTGTCCTTCAGATTTCCTCCTCACTGCTCATAATGGCCAAACTACTCTCAACCAGGGCTATTTTTGGGCAGGAATGCACAGGAACGGAGTTCCGGCTGGCTCCTGAGTTACCACACCCAGCAGGAACTCATTAGCATAATAGGCCACACCCAACAGCAGAAACTCATTAGGATTGGCTACATTAGGGGTGTGTGGCCTAACATGCAAAGGAGTTCCAGCTACAAAAAAAGCCCTGGGTTTTGACAACAAACAAGGTAAACAGAATAAGAAGCAAAAGTGGATGTGGCTGGATGCCCACACTTCTGGCAACATGGGGTGTGGCCTAATATGCTAATGAGTTCCTGTTGAGCTTTTTTTTTTTTTACAAAAAAGCCCTGCTCTCAACTCATGCTTTTGAACACTGTTCCTTGGGAATTATTGTGTGGGGTAGGAACACAGTGTGTTGTCTTCATGCCCATTGAATAATCTTGGGCTGAGCTCAGACTGGCAATTTGAAGTGGGAACCAGTTGTGGCAAAAAAGCCCCGGAACAAACTGTTCTGGGTTTTCCAGTTCACACTGTGCAGACTGATGCAGGAGCATACCAGGAGGAGGCACGTGGGAGCTTTCAGACTGCTGGCCTGGAGGCGTGGCTGTAAACAGCTTTTCCCTGGTAGTTCCTACGTGTGCATGAGTGCATGTGCACATGAGTACATATGCAGTCATGTGCATAAGTGCATCTGACTGATTTGGGGAGGATCCCATTGCACCGGCACCACATTGGGCGGTAGAGCGGAGCACAGCCAATCATATCGCTGCTGCCTTATGCGCAACGCGGGTTGTTCCTGGCTTTTAAAGGTTGGCGTTCACACTTCCCAGAAGTGGAATGAAGCAGGATAAACGGGCTCTCAGGGATTTGCTAGCGCTTTTACCAGGTATCTTTTAAATGCGGGAGCGAAGCGGAACAGCACGGGTTGACTATGGGTGGGGAATGCCAGGGCAGATATGCCTGTGTGAACACCCCCTTTAATCTGCTTGAAAAACGTGGCTGAAACATGGCTATAGAGGGGCAAACTGCCAGCCTGAACTCAGCTTTGTTCTTTCTAATGGATTTGTTCACAAGATGATTCCCCTCCCCTGGCTACTTTGCTTCCTTTTCAGTAGCATCCTCGCAAATGTACTCAAAATCCTACTCAAGTTTATTCAGTGCGGCTGGCTGCCAGGAACATGTGCTTGGGATTCCACTGCAGAGATCCTGTTTGAATTATGCAAGCTCTATAGTTGTATACAAGGGATGGGTTCAACCAGGTTTTTCACTCAGTCTCACCCAATCATACCTTCATACCATTGCCCTTGTTCCCTATGGTTTTTTTGTACAAGTAAGAGCTCTTATCTCCAGAATTGCCTTTGGGGTGCTCAAAGGGAGTCAAACTTTCCATTTTCACCAGCACAAAAGATGGTTGGATCCAAAATTATGCATTTCATAGATACACTGATTGCTTGGGTCACAACTCAGAGTAACCAGGGTACTATCAGATAAATTACACATCAGTTTCAGAAATCTGCAATTGAAAATTTAAAAAAAACACATTTTCAGCATACAAGGATAAAAAAAACCTCCACAGTAGCATCTCTCTATCTGAAACTAAAGTAGCTGTGATTGTCACAGTCGCAAAAACAGTAAAACCATGCAACAAAGTAGGGTTCTGTACATTTCTGAGGAACCTTTTTGGCTATGCAACCAAAAAGGACTTTGTAAATTATCCAACAGAAAATGGGGGGGGGGGGGAGCCCATAGGTTGATAAGGACTAAATATGCTCCATGAAGCATGGGATGTTGAGAGTAGTTGAGACGAGTTGGTTTAAGGGATGGATTGGAGACACAGCAAAGTTACCCTGCTCAAATTCCCAAGAATTTATAGAACCCTGGAGTGGTTGATTTTGGTGTGTAGGGTGGGCTTGTCCAATTGGTACCCCCATCATAACTCCAGGTTTATATACACCCTACATCGTAATTGTAATAATATTTATTATTGTTGTTGTTGTTATCTGCTAACACCAATCTCTTAATATATTTTGGCCTCCTCATTCTAGAAGGAGAGAGAAGCTAGCCCATCCCTGGTCTTTTCTGGAGGCTCTTTTCAGAGCTTCTGAGAGCTTTTTGGAAATAATACATTCCTTTCAAAGGAGGTGATGAGAGTGACCCAGCAATAAGCTTGGGAAGGTTAAGAGACTGAGTGGGGAGGGAGGGAAGAAAAACGTTATGTGTGGATTTTCTGTAATCCCTAGCTACCACTCTTGCAATAACAGAATGTCTTGGGAAGATTAGTGGGGAAAGAGCTTCAGCACAAGAAAGATTTGTTGGCTCCTACAAAGAAATGGAGAAAGAATACTTTTTGATGGATCAGAAAACCCTTTAAATGATGGATGGAGAGGTCAACCTATCCTTAGCAGTTTTTTAAAAGATGGGAGATGGTGGCGGCAGTGGGGGGGGGGGGAGCAAAAAGAAACTAGTAGACCTAAGAAGTGTTCCGGTTCAGTAGAAAGGTTACCAATGTTACATCCAAGTGAAACAATTTATTTCATTAATCAACGAGTTTGCAGATAGAAATGAACAAAGCTTCCCTTCCATTGTGTGAATCAAGATGTATCCATTTTAATATATTTAACATATAGTCCTCAAATAGAAGATGTATCAGATATTAAACTGATAAGAACACATGACTTTATAGAGAATGCTTTCCCAGCCAAAAGGCTGAGAAGTGATAATATGTATCCAAAATTTCACAACAAAATTATCAATGTTGCGTACACATTGATTTTCAAATGCAGAACTACACAACAGAGGAATGTTTAAAGATTGCCCAATATCCATGTCTAGAGGATACCTGAGAGCCTTACTTAAACTCCTGACACTTATGCTGAAAACCATACAGTCCTTCCTATCCATACAGTCCTTACTCCTTGATAGGAGTAAAAAGGTAAAGGTAAAGGTTCCCTTGCTCAAAAGTCAGTCGAATCCGACTCTAGGGTTGCGGTGCTCATCTCTGTTTCAAAGCTGAAGAACCAGCGCTGTCCAAAGACGTTTCCGTGGTCATGTGGCCGGCATGACTAAACACCAAGGAACGGAATGCTGTTACCTTCCCACCGAAGTGGTACCTATTTATCTACTTGCAATTTTTTGCTTTCGAACTGGTAGGTTGGCAGGAGCTGGAACTAGAGACGGGAGCTCACTCTGTCATGCAGCCACTTGGGTCTCAAACTGCTGAACTACTGACCTTCCACAGCCTGCAGTTCAGCGTCTTAACCACTTAAGCCACCCCAGCTCCTGCTTGATAGGAGTACCAGAGACTAAATGCTATGATTCAATGCAAGTTCTTCCTTCGTCAACTGCTTTTTGGATGCAACCTAGTCTAAAAGCATACGAGGCCATTGACCTTCTCTAGTATCTGTGCTAAGCAGACAACAGGGCACTTTATCCAAACCCTTTGCATGCCCCCCCCCCATGATCTTTGAATTATGAGATTGCATAAGTGTGTGCTAAAGGGTCTTAACTGTCCCCCAATATCTGTGGTCTCTGTGGATGCTGATGAATAAAGTAGGAAAGTCTGATGAAGGAAGAAGGACCACTGTCTGTTCTTTCCTTGAAGGTTTTGGCATGAATCCACAGGAGAGAGATCACCTTCCCAAATGGGATGGGGCTGTGGGATTCTAACCACCAGTAGTTCAGGGGGACCTTCTCTAGTTGGCCAGCGTTTAATGAAGATCAATTACATAACACCACACTGGAGAAGTATGAACTGAGAAATAATCAAATATGAGCTCCTTCAGTGCTCTTTTCAACTGCAAAGCCTGATTTGAATTTGCAATGTATTCATTATCTTCCTTTTGTAACAATGCTTCCAAGAAAAGCTTCAACTCAATGTACAGCCCGAGAGACATGTGCCATGATCAGTATTTAGCCGACTCCAAGGTCAGAAGCTGAATGATTCTATAATCACTTCTCACTGCCATCAAAACATTCAGAATTTTCTAGCCACTGAGCTTATGACTTTAATTGGGTTTGTGTGGGTGGGGGGAAGAAGTCTAGAAACATTTAGATTTCTAAAAATAAGGTATTTGTAGTGTCAACAGAAATCTATTTGCTTTCATCACCTGCTTATGTATCCTCGGGTACCAAAAGTGTTATCTGTTATTTGCACATGTGTACTGGCTAATATATTCTTTAACCACAGACATTCATTCTGTCCCATTTGGCACCCTTGCTTAATTAAATGAACAGATGTGGCCATATTCTAAGTTATGCTTGGTAAGAGACAGATGCTACTTTCTGGCTTGTACACACTTTTTCCATTGGAAACATCTGGAACAGTGGCTCCATTCCATTTTTGTATTTGCTGTTTAATGGCCCCTGGAGATCTTTCCCAATTAGCCAGTAGTGGAGTCTTTCTTGGATATCATGTTGTCCAGGCAACCAGTTCTCCTAAGTATTTTTGGGATTCTTTTTTGTTAATGCTGTTCCTAATGAGGCAGTACACGGGTCTTCAAGCTACCTTTATATTTCTTATGATACTAGGTTAATGATGTTTTTAAATTAATGTTCTAATTTTCAGGGACATTTTAGAGCCTTCTTCTAACCTTAGCAACATTCTTGTGGTCAATTGAGTGTTCCGTTATTTTTTCAGATTCCCCTTAACTGCACTATAATGAATTTTTAAAATCCTGATCTATTTGCATGTTATACAGGAGTCTGGGCAAGTTCATCATCATCACTTATTTATTTATTGCTAATAGCTGAAGACCATTGCAATCATAACATAAAAGATACAAGATTATAAAAGAAACAGAAAGACCATACAAGAACAATTCAGAATAACAATTCATAATAAAAGGATATTAGCATTCAGATTTCCTTCAGATTTTAAATGACTATAAATTAGTGTAATGTACTACCTGATCAGACATCACGTTGGCTTGCTCTCAGCCACCAATGCATAGAGAGAAACGAGCTAAGTTCCATAAGGCTCTATCAGATAATATGTAATTTTCTCCAATACCTGTACTCAAATTTGAATGAGCCAAGATAATCACAAGAAATGTGTGTCTAGATTCAGAATAAAGAGGACAATACAAAACACATTGCGAAAGATTCTCTCATTCTGGAGCTTCATAAAAAAAAAAAGCATAAATCCTGAGTCATAGCTGTTGGCATGGTTTGAAACTGAACTGCTGTAAAGGCAAATCTGAGTTTAGAAAAAGTAACAGTGGGCAGATAAGAAGCTCCATTAGGATGCTTTTTGAACAGCTGGAATTATCAAAAATTTGGGAAGCAGTTATGATCAGCCTGTCTTACATTGCATCATAATGAAATATTCAACCTTGAAGTTTAATGCATGTTAAACGCCATCAAATCATTTCCAAATTAATGGTGAGCCTATGGATTAATGTCCTCCAAAACGTCCCATCATTGCTCAGGTCTTGCAAACGAAGGATTGTGGCTTCCTTGATTAAATCAATCCCGTCTCATGTTGGGTCTCCCTCTTTTCCTGCCACCTTCAACTTTTCCTAGCATTGTTGTCTTTTCCAGTGACTTTTTGTGACCAAAGTACAATAGCCTCAGTTTAGTCATTTTAGCTTCTATGGAGACTTCAGGCTTGATCTGATCTAGAACCCACTTATTTGTCATTTTGGTTCTCCATGGCATCCATGAAACTTTCATCCAACACCACATTCCAAAGAAATCTGCTTTCTTCCTATCTGCTTTCTTAATTGTCCAGCTTTCGCACCCATACATAGTGATGGGAATACTATGGCATGAACAGCCTGCTATTAAATGTCATAATTTAATCCAGAAGGATCAGTTTCATTTGAATACATTTGCTGAGTTTCAGGATTTTGTGAATCTTTGGCAATGGACTTCCCAATGGGCTCCCATAGTAGCCAGTTCTCTATGACGACAAAGTCTCAGGATCTGGTAAATGTATCTGCTAATTCATACAACTTCTTGCAGTGTGATGAATTGTGGCAGAGAGAACAACGGAGTGTATCTATGGAAAGGCAAAGATGGAGGTAGCAAAAAAAAAAGAAGCTGAGGCTATACAAACAAATCTGATAAGGATGAATTTCAGTGTAGAGGACTATGTCAATCCTTGGGGTAATAAAAGAGAAGAGAATGACGGCACAGCTCTTCAGGGGAGTAGATTCCTTCAATGAAGAGATTCAAGCTGCAATCCCAACCACATTTGTTAGGACGCAGATGCTATTGAACTTAGAAGAGAAGAAGAAGAGATTAGATTCATACCCTGCCCTTCACTCTGAGTCTCAGAGCAGCTTACAAAGTCCTTTCCCTTCCCCTCCCCACAACAAACACCCTGTGAGGTAGGTAGGGCTGAGAGAGCTCTTTCAAGAACTGCTCTTTCAAGAGCAGCTCTGACAGAACTGTGGCTTGCCCAAGGTCATCCAGCAGCTGCAAGTGGAGGAGTAGGGAATCAACAACATCCAAGTAAACATATATAGGATTTCTCTATCATTTAGCACCAAGGGGAGGGTGGGGGAGGGGTCGAAGGGTGACCCCCCTATCCCATGGTGAAGCACTGAGGTCCGAAGGACCCCTGTCTTCCATAGGCCTGTGCAGTGGTGGTTGGAGTGACCCAGCGTGTGGTTCCCAGGGGGGTGATAAAGCCACAATTCCAGGTGCATCTCCTGCTGAAGGCCCCCACCCTTTGCCAAACTGCAGAGACCTGAGAGAGATTGGGGGCACCATGGTGGGAGACTAAGGGCATCACAGCAGGGGGAGGTGCCCGCTCTACAATCAGCATGACCCACGGCTCCTGACATGGCTCCTCTCCCCCCATGACAATTCCCATCTTCTATCGGTGCTTCTCCCCATACTGTCAGAGCTCCTTAATAGTCTGAAGGCAGCCCCCATCTCACGGCCTCCGTGGTGGCCACAGTCACTGCCAGCCCACCAGGGGAAGGGGGAGTTGGGTGTTTACCTGGAGATCAAGTGACAGGGCCAAGTGAACAGCAGAAGCAAAAAAAGCCCACAGAGCAAAGAGGGCGACCCAGGGTGGTGTGGCACCTTAAATGGCTCTATTGGCTGCCCCTGGCCCCCAGCTCTCTCCAGCCTCTGGGATAGGCCCAGCAGTGGGCCAGGGCAGGACCAAGTTTCCCATGCTTGAAGCAGCTCAGCCCCTCCCTGCTCCCCTGAAGAGAGCCGCTGTGGCTGCCACCACCTCCTCTGCCCTCCCCATAGGGCCACAAACAGGACTCGGGTAAGTCCAGGCCCTGGTTTCTGGTCTTTTGCTAGAGAGATCCCTTAGTTCCTCAGAGTTTGGGCAAACAGCTTATTCAAGCTTCTGACAAAGTGCTACGTATGGCAGGACAAGACTTTCTATTAGTCTTTTCCTCTCTAATTCATAGCCACCATTCTCCTGCATGTGGTACTGTTTTCTACTGACCTGACTCCCTTACTACCCAAAGGACTCCTTCCCTTCTGTCTCCCTACTGCCCTCTTGCCCTGACCTGGATGCCCCAGGCTAGCAAAGATCTGATGACATCTGGGAAGTGAAGCAAGGTCAGCCCTGATTAGGGCTTGGATAGAAGACTACAAAGGAAGTCCAGGGTTGCTCCGCAGAGGCAGGCAATGGCAAACTACCTGTTTGTCTCTTGCCTTGAAAACCCTACAGGGTTGCCATAAGTCTGCTACAACCTGACAGCACTTTTCAACACTGTCCTCTACATCCTTTTATTTGTTCTTCTGATCCTGCTGCAGGCAAGCATGCCCAATCCCCTGTAAATTTTGTTTTGCTTCATTTGCAGTGCCCTCCAAAGCAGAGTTATACACTTCTGATTCAATGGGCTTAGAAGGGTGTAACTCCGCTTTGGGTGGCACTGTTGATCCTCTAGTCTTAAAGGCATCATCTCTAATTATGGAAACCAAGGTCATGATCAGGGCTATTTTGGGGCAGGAACGCACAGGAACAGAGTTCCTGCTGGCTCTCAAGTTGGCCACACCCAGCAGGAACTCATTAGCATAATAGGCCACACCCAACAGCAGAAACTCATTAGGATTGGCTACAATAGGTGTGTGTGGCCTAACATGCAAAAGAGTTCCTGCTACAAAAAAGCCCTGGGTTTTGACAACAAGCAAGGTAAACAGAATAAGAAGCAAAAGGTGGGTGTGGCTGGATGACCACACTTCTGGAAACATGGGGGTGTGGCCTAATATGCTAGTGAGCTGTGCTGTCAGGGGTGTGGCCTGATACGCTAATGAGTTTCTGATGTTGGGTGTGGCCTGTTATGCTAATGAGTTCCTGCTAGGCTTTTTCTACAAAAAAAGCCCTGGTCATGATGAATGGCTGAGGTGGCAGCCAGATACCATCCACCCACAATAAACAGTGTAACGAAGAACTAGAACCAGAGTAAGGAATAGCCAAGGTCAGGAGCCAGACAATCCATCCAGGAGGAAGACCAAAAGAACACAGAGTATAAAAGCATGTGGGCTGTAGCTCAGAAAAGGGGACTCAGTTCTCAGCAGGAAGCATTTAAAGCTCAGCTCAAAATGACTTTGGGTCAGTCACTTTTCCCTTCGCACCTTAAACTACTCACAGGACCATTGTGGCAATTTGGGGTGGCGGCAATGATGCAGACTCACCCACTGCAGTCACTGCATGACCGAACCCTCTAAGGATTCCCTCCAATCTAAAAAAGAGGTATGTGTGTGTGTGTTTTATATATATAAACAAAACAGTGGGGCCGCTGCAGAGCCAGTTCCGGCTGGTGCCGTGGTCCCAGGATTGGGCTGTGGCTGCAACAGATCAGGCTGCTGAGGCTGTGTCAGCCACTGCTGTGGCCCCACCACCCAGGCCACCAACGCGGCCCTGTCACCATCGGCCGTGGCTGCGGTGCCCCAGGCCACTGACATGGCTCTGTTGCCCAGGCCGTTGGTGCAGCCACGCCGCCCAGACCTGCTGCCACCTCCTCCAACAGGAGCCGCCGACGATGACAGGAGGCCGTGGCAACAGCAGCGTGCTGTTGCTGGGTCTCCCTGCCACCACCAAGGTCTCCCCACTGCTACCTGCTGATGACTTCAGGCCCAAGGCCTCAAGGTAAGCAGGCAGCAAGGTCCTCGTGCTCGCTCTCACTGAGCACATTGAAGAACTGCTGAGGCAGGAGGCGGGAACCGAGCCTAATAGGCTGGCTCCGCCTCCTGCCTGGCGCTGAGCTTTTCGCAGCGCTGGTGCCCTTCTCTTCCTGCCTCACGAGGAGGCAAATCAGCCCCCTCCCACCAGTGCAGGCTCGGCGGAAGTTGGGGCTCGCATTGTGATGAAAAAAAGGAAGAACAGATTATTGTGTATGCTGTGCTAAACTCCTTAGAGGAACAGTTGGGTAAAAAGAAAATAAGATACTCTCAAGTGGATCTTTACCAGGAGCCCCTGAGCAACTTTCCAGGGGCTTCCAGTTCAGATCTCAGTAGATCCTGTCAGATTCCATTTAATGGCTGTTGTTTAAGGACAGCCTCTTACTTGGAAAGATCAGCTTATAGAAAATACTTCTTGACATCCTTGTGATGAAGGTAATCACTCTCCTGTCTTATTGGGAGAGGGCTGATTCACCATATAAAAAGGAACAGGATTACATAGTAATTTTGCAGAAGTTCCATCACACACTAAGATCGCTTTATTGCCCTCAGCTCTTTCTCTTAGGAATGTTTTTTAAAGGATATAGCAACTTAACGTTTTTTCAAACTAGGGATATTAAGCTTCCATCGACAGTATTAGCTACGTTACTAATACCTATATAGCATATGTTATTGATACACTTTCAAAAGAAGAAAGAGGAAAGATGATCCCAACAGCTTTTTAAGGATTTTCAGATACGTTTATTTAGCCATTCCCACCTCAATTAAACAGTGGGGAGATTCAATTACAAGCTGTAGACAAGGGAAAGATCATATCAATAAAACAGCAGTGGTATTGAGAGTGGTTATCTGGCTTGCAAGAATTAATAGCAGGAGTCCTAGAAGCACATATACATTCCAGCTATGTAAAGTTTTCTTTTTCTATAAGCATCAGCTTAAGGATTAGTTCTAGAGCAACAGTAAAAGTCTGCTAAATAAACAGTCCAATCCAAATTACTCCGAATTAAGTTTGATCTGAATCCAAATGAGTTTGCTCCATAACAAGTGGTCAAATGGTGTACATCTAAGCAAAGTCATACCCTTATAAACCCATGGAAGTTAAAGAATTTACATGGGCTTTATTTATTTATTTATTAACAATATTTCTATGCTGCCTTGCCACCACCTGAAGGAGTGATGAACATCAAAACAGTAAAATATTTTAACATTAAACCATGCATACATTTAACAGCCCTTTATAAATACATATAACATATTTAAAGAATTAAATACAACATAAACACAAACTCACCACCAAAAAAAAAATAAAAAGCCAAGGAGGAGGGCCAGTAAGAGTTACTGGGGGAATACCAAACAAAATTTTAAAAGCCTTTGTGTGCTGGTGGAAGACCACAATAGAGGGAGATAGACAAATCTTCCTGCAGAGGGAGTTCCAAACCATGACCAAGAAGGGCCTTTTTTGAGTTGCCACCTTTCTAGCCTCAGATGGCAGGGGCAGCCAAACTATGGTCTCTGAAGATGAAAGGACTGGATAGGCAGGTCCATATTGAGTCCTTAAAATGTGCAGGTCCTAAGGTTGCCAGACCTCTGGTCTGGGTGGGATTTCCCCCTGATTTTTGAGGGTCCAGCCTGCCTAGGGTTGCCAAGTTGAAATTTACTTACAGTGGGGGAGTCCCGTGCTATCCCTGGAGCTCATGCGTGCGCGCTCTGTGCATGTGCTGCCGCTATGATGCCACCCGGAAGTGACATCATCGCGTCGGGACATTGGGGGCGGGGCCACTAGGATTCAAGGGAAAACCGTAGAGTTTTCCCTCAAATCATAGAGTGTCCCGCCCCCAATGTGCCCAGTGTGATGATGTCACCTCCGGGTGACATCATCACGCTGGGGACATTTGCCGGAAGGGGGTGGAGTTCCCCCCGGGGCCCAATTTTCTGGCAGTGGGTAATGGGCCTTTCAGGTGGGGGGTTACCCACCCCCCAGTGGGACTTGGCAAGCCTAAGCCTGCCGCTGGCCAGCTGGCTGAAAAGGAAGCCCCACTCCCGAACAACCATGTCATGTAGTGATGTCCTTAGCACAATGATGTCACACAGAAGTGACATCATCATGCTGACATCACACGGTGAATGCTCTGGTATTTGGGCAAAACTCTAGTTTTGCCCAAAATACCAGAGCATTGCCATGCAACATCCCCAGCATGATGATGTCACTTCTGTGTGATGTTGTCACACTGGCAACATTATTCCCCCACACACTCCTGGAAAGCTCCCTCCCACCCCTGGCCAGCAGAACAGAATCACCTGGCAACCCTAGTGCATCCCAAACAAGATACTGTTTTAAAGGTCAATTCAAGGTACTTGAATTAGGCCCAGAAGTAAACCAGGAGCCAGTGTAAGTAGAACAAGAATGGAATAATACAGTCCCTAGAGCCCTGTCACACCCTAGGACCTCTTACCACTGAGGGAGAAGGGGTGGGGCAGGGACACGGCCCTAAGGAGGAACAGCAGTCCTGTGGCTGAGCTGGGAGGAAAGCCAGGTGGGGTGGCAACAGCAAGGGAGAAGTGGTGGGAGGGAGGCTCACCAATATTAGCTTCAGGGGGAGCAAAGACTCTTCAGGGGGTAAAGGCCTCCTTGAAATAAAGGGCTTGCTTAAGAGTAGGAGCAGGGAAATAGGAACAGCCAGATGAAGGGGGATAAAAGGCCCCAGCTGAAGACAGAAAGGGTGCAGCTGACCGAATACAAGCTGTCTTGGAGCCTTTGCAGAAAGAAAGGTGCCATGCCTCCTGAAGCCTCAAACGTTGGCAGTCCTGGCCCCAAAGGCAGCTGAGATAAACTTTGCATGGCTGACACAGGCAGATGGGCTACCTCTGACTTAACCTTGTGGGAAGGGTGCAGAAGCCATAGCAGAAGGACCTTGGAGGAGGACCAAGTTGGGAGAAGTAGTCCTACTAGCAAGGTGTAAACAAATGTTAGCGAGGAATAGTGAGCTGGCTGCATCACAGTGTGATGGTTGATTTCTGGAGTTGGCAATGAAAATTAACCAAGCCATTTAAGTAAAGGGTTCACAGTTCTGGTGTGTTGCCTTATCTCTGAAAATGTGAAGAGATGCCCCCTCCCCAAGGTGACATGAACCTTGCCCCGGGGGGCATCACAGACCCCCTCCAGTCAACATTTTGGTTGCAGCATTCTGTGCCAACTTTAGCATAAGGACAGTCTTCAAGGACTGCCTCACATAGAGTGCATTGCAGTAATCTAGTCTAAATGTTACCAACACAGCAACAAGATCTTTTCTGTCTCACCTAGAACAGGAGATATCCCTTCTCTCAGGTCAGACCTTCCTGCTGCCAGTAGTACTTCTATTTTGTCATGATTATGTTTCAGTTTGTTAGCCCTCTTCCATCTTAAAACTGCCTCCAACTAGCTCACTGTTTTCATTGTCTCCCTGAGATCGGCTGGAAACACAAATAGCAATGACTGCTGTCTGTATATTGAAGGCAACTCAGCCCAAAACTCCAGATGACCCTCTCCCAGTAGCTTTATGTAGATGTTAATAAGCATTTTGTTGTAAGGCTACAATTCTGAACACACTTACTAGGGAGTAAACACTATTGACCTCAGAAGGATTTTGTTCTAAACATGCATGCTTGCTTAAGAATGTGCTGTTAGACAGCAATCCCAGGGAAGCATAATCAGAAGTAAACCCCATGTAATTCAATGGGGCTACTCCCAGGAACTTTCTTAGGACTGTAGCCTAAATCTCCTAAATAAAAGTTCCAATATGTGGTTCCTTTTACGTCAGGATACAGGGTTCTGGAACAATGTTAAGTATGGTGGTGATGTGGTGAAAGTGAGATATTTTGTTACTTCCAGGAATGTAGTTTCCACCAAACTTCTTTGGGTGGCTCACATGGGGCAAGTACTTTCATGTTTACTTCAACTTTTCATTTTGGTTTAGGGATAGGGCTTTTTTTCTTGGAGAACACACCAGAACGGAGTTCCTGAACGTCTTCGACAAAATTCTTTTAAAAATGTTTAAAAGTTCCTGAGTTTTCAGTATACAGATTGAAAACTTCATTTCCCTCTTGAGAGTTCCGGCACCTCTTTTTCCAAAAACAAAAGGAAAGAAAAGGGGAGAAAGCCCTGTATATACCCAAGGAGAGAGAAAGAGAGAGGAAGATATTGTTGGTCTTAACAGATTTATTTTTTGTTTGCCTCCATCACAAGTTTCTCACATACTTCACCCGAACAAAAATCCTTCAGATTTGCATTGAATTCACAGGGCAGATAGATTTAGAAAAAATATGTAGTGATAGGGCAGAAGTAGGGCAAAGCAAAGGAAGAGTAATATAATTATGTAGCAAAAGCAAAGAAGAAGAAAAAAACATGTCTTGGGAGCTTAAAACTTTCTGCTTTGGATGAATTTATAAGAGTCAGTTCTTACCACATGATCTATTCGAACCAGTTGCCACCCAAGAGCTTCTCTGTTGTGCTGACATTACCTTGCAGTGCCCAGTTTTGTCCCAAGCTTGGTGATGGCAGTTTGAGACTGAAACCCAGATAGCCTTGATGTTTTAAGATCTGCTATAAACCTCAGTAGGAGAGGGGAAACAGTATGGTATAGCCCAAATTTGTCAGATCTCTAAAACTAAGCAGGGTCAGTACATATCAGAGGGACTGCCAAGGAAGATTCTGCAGAGGAAGGCAATGGCAAACCACCTCTGCTTCTCACTTGCCCTGAAAGCCTTAAGGGCACTTCACACACACACACAAAAACTTAGATTCCATTAGCACCTTAGACACCAGCAAGATTTTAGGGGTGTAAGATTTTGAGAGTCAAAGCTTCATTCATCAGATACCCTTAGTCAGAAACACATGAACTTAGTTCCTAAAGGAAAGTTTCTTGCTCTGTCGTTTTTCGTATGAAGTCCATCAGCATTCAGAGGATGTGATAAAATGTGGTCCTAAATAGAGTTATACCCTTCAAAGTTCACTGACTTCAGAGGCCTTAGAAAGGTGTAACTGTGCTTGGGATTGTACTGCTAAAGACTGGACTAAAAAATGAGGCAAGTGCAGAGCTGGTATGTTTCTGAAAATGTTCTGCAAAGGCAGAAATTGGTTAGGAAAGTGATTTGATAGTGATTGAGACTGTAGATGATCTGATATCAAGTAGGCGACTGGGTTGACAGCCACTTGACCTTCTGCCTTGTACTTTTATCAGAAGGATAATGGAAAAGATGATGAGAACAGATGAGAATGATTTCCACTTTATGTTATAAACAGATCTTGGGAGAGTAACATAATTGAGAGAAAAGGTATCAAGGGAATCTGTGGAGACCACTGGGTCAGGGTGAGCTTGGACTCTGAGGGACACCGTATGACTTAGCATGGTGATGTCCGATCATGTTCTCATCCTTCCCACTTTATTATCATTCCTACTGTTCTATTTTTCATAGTTTAATATGAACAGCTGCTTATTTTGCCTAGATTTTTGGTTGAGTCTAATAACAAGCAATTACACAGTTTTCATACTGGGGATTTTTCTTGTAGGCCAACCTGACTGGCTACATTTCTTTTCTATTTTGGGAAATACTTAAGAGGGATTCTTCAAGTGGAGGAAGATAACCTACAAATAAGACTTAACTTCTCAGCTCTTAGGCAATATTTATCTTTTTATTTAAACATTCCTGTGCTGCCTTTCCACCCAAATAGTCCCCCAGGCAGCGAACATGAAAAAAATTCAACAATAAAACATCACTTAAAATAAAGCCATTCAATAAAACACATCTGTCCTTATATATATTTGAATTTTGATTCCACAACATTCTATGCTTGCCACAATTGATTCGGCACAAGAACTGGCAGTCAGAAGACACTGGCCGGGGCTGACTGGCTGCTTGGCGGAGTCCCACCCACATCAGCCCCGGCCAGTATCTTTGGCTCAGTCTGCTCCGGTCTTCTGACAGGAGAGGACCTTCTGCAGAAAGAGCACAGGGACAGGCCTTCAAGGCCGAGGCAGGTGAGAGAAGCCCCTTCCGCCCCCCCCACACCATCCTCTGGGCCTTCTATGGGCCCAGTAGGCCAGAGAAGCCCCTTCCGGCTCCCCCACACCATCCTCTGGGCCTTCTATGGGCCCAGTAGGCCAGAGAAGCCCCTTCCACCCCCCACACACACCATCCTCTGGGCCTTCTATGGGCCCAATAGGCCAGAGAAGCCCCTTCCGCCCCCCCCATCCTCTGGGCCTTCTATGGGCCCAGTAGGCCAGAGAAGCCCATTGTGCCCCCCATCCTCTGGGCCTTCTATGGGCCCAGTAGGCCCAGAGAAGCCCGTTCCGCCCCTCTTCCCTTCCTTTCCCCCCTTTCCTTTCTTCCTCTCTCCTTCTTTCTTTCACTCTCCCCCCTCTACCTTCCTTCCTTTCTTCCTCCCTCCCTTCCTTCCTTTCTAGGGTCCATTGTCTCCCTCCACAACGGGCTTTGCTCCCTAGTATAATATATTTGGCTTCTATGGACTCTCTATCTAGTGCATCATGTAACATTATCCTCGGCTTTCTTGGTATAAGGACTACCACATTTCTTTTGTTCTGATTTTTGCTTTGTGTGGGACCAATTCATTCTGTTAGAGTGGCATTTGATTAACTTCTAGCTGTTCTGTTTGGAGACTGCAAGTGTATTGCTTATTTGTGCTATCTGTATTTGGTGCAACTTAACAACTCTTTAGCAACTAGCACTACCAAAGTCTTCGACATAACTTGCATTCTATTCTCTATGAGTTGCAGTCTCTCTCTTTCCTCCTGCTTCCTTTTTTTTTTTTTTTTTGGTCCTGAATGTTCAGTGTGATGAGTTCTGGGAAACTTGAAAGCCTGCACATGTTCCAAGCCAGCTGAAGGAAGTTCTCTCCAGACCCTGCTTGGCCCCACTGGTAACCAGCTAATCCCACATTGCTTCAGGATATGGCTGGCTGGCCAGAAAGCTGTTGCAGTGAGCAATCTGCGGCAAGGAGGTAGAACAGGTATCAGCAGCTGTTCTATAAATCCCGTTGGTTAGGCCGCTTCTTTTGTGCTGTGCTCTCTTCCTCGTAGGTGTGGCTGCAAAACCATCCCTTGGTCCCATCGGGGTAGGAAATGTAGCTTCCCTATAGCATCTGGGGGAACTGAGGCTCTCAGTGGCTTACTCAAGGTGACACAAAGAGTCTGGGACAGAGGTGGGATTTGAACCAGAGGCCTTCCAATTCATTCTTTTAGCCACATAGCTGTGAAAACAGATATGACCATGCCCAAGTTCGGCACATTTTCTTCCTCCTTTGGAAGAGAACTATAAAGCTAGAGATGGTGTTAATACCTTGAACCTGGAATTTTGTCCTGCATGTAAGTATCAAATGTTATTTTGATATCTCCATATTTAAAGGTGTCCCAAAATGCAGAAACAATCAACAGAAAACCAAACATGCCACTTAAAGCAAAGGCTTTGCTTCGGTTAATAATCTTACAATCATGTAGCAGGAAAAGTGCTTATATGTTGGTAACTAGTTCCAGAGGTGAAGGTAAGTTTATACAGAGTACTGGTACATCTTCTCCTTCCAGCCCCTGAGACTGGCAGTATCATTAAGAAATTTAATAAAGCAGTCCTGAACACAGTTACATCCTTCTGAACCCATTGGCCTGAATGGACTTAGACAGGTGTACTTCTATCTAGGGTTGCACCAAACTACATTAACCCCTAATTAGCACTCACACCTTCAACACTTAGATTATTAGACAAATTCTCCCTTTCAGAGCATCTTATTCCTTTGGGAAGAAATTATGTTATTGTTCTGGCTATGGATTTCAGCTTTCTGAATGAAAAATAGAATGACACAATCCATCCATTATAACAAAAATAAATGACTAGTTAAGTAGCCTGAAAGGGAACTGATCTTTTTGTTTTCAGTTTGAGAATACACCCTATTGATAGATACAATGAAAGAAAGGAACATGGTGATATATGTAATTAAACAATGATGAATGCTTCTTGAGTAGTCACCTTTTTTTCTTACACTTTTAGTTAAACCACGAAGAATATTTAATTTAATTAAAGATAAGAGGAGCACCTAATTGAGATCTGGCACTTTATAAGTGTTCTTTGTTCTACTTTGGAATCTATCTGCAATTTTTCCAGCAGTTTCTGCAGGGGAAGAGGGGGGGAGTAGAAAGTGCTCTAAATTAAAATGAATAAGATGTAGTCATATTACAGTATTGTATGTGAATTTATATAGATTAGGACCCTATTATTCAAACTTCAGTTATCTGAAAAATCCTCATTACTCAAATTACATTCTTCTACTGATGTAATAGACATCTAATGGAATTTTCTGAGACTGATATACTTGTGATTGAACAATTACACTTTTTTTCTTGAATGTCACATCGTTCATGTCTTTGTGCATGTGTGTGCAAATTATATGTGATGATTTTGAATGTATATAGCAAGGTAGCCAACAAAATCCTAAGCAATGAAAGTGGAAATCCCAAATACCTTGAGCATTTTTGTTGCTTTAAAAAAAAAAATCATAGGGGTTTGAGAGGATAAGCTTGAAGTATGATCTTGAAATTAGGGCTGCCAGCCTCCAGGTGAGGCCTGGATATCTCCTGGAATTACAAGTGATCTCCAGGCAACAGAGATCAGTTGCCCTGAAGAAAATGGCTTCTTTGGAAGGTGACCTCTATGGAATTATACCCTGCTGTTGTCCCCCACCCTCCCCAGGCTCCACCCCCCAAATTTCCAGGTATTTCTCAACTCAGAGTTGACAACCATACTTGAAAACCAGAGAACTCATAATATTATATTCTCACACACACACACACACACACACACAGAGAGAGAGAGAGAGAGAGAGAGAGAGAGAGAGAGAGAGAGAGAGAGAGAGAGAGAGAAGCTAGCTGGAGGGTCACCCCCAAGACTCAGTGGTATCTACTGACAGCTGTAAACTCTGCAAAGAGCCTTGCGATGTGGTTGGATTCTGTGCTGCCATTGGATAAATAAGTATCCATGGTAACATGTTTGGCATTTTTTTACCTACGCCAGGCCCACCAGGTGACTCCTTATTTGTCTGGGCCGGGCCTTTCAAAGGTCTCCTCCAGACTGGGTTACTGTAATTTGCTCTGCATAGGATTACCCTTTAAAATGCTTTGGAGACTGTAGGTGGTCAATTCATATCATTCCAGTTCTGCAGCAGTACAATGGCCAACAATTGGTCTCCAGATCCAATTCAATGCATTGGTGTTAACCTTTAAAGTGTCAGCTATGCAGCTGCCATGGTTGGGATGGGGGGGATGCTTGCTGCTGGATGAATTATGCTTGGCTCGGAATGTTAGGTTTCGATTCTCCCTCTTCTTTATCACCCTGTAGCCTGAGACTGTGACCTTGGTACCTTGTTGCTCTATTCTCTGTGAGTGTATAGCCAGCTAGCTTAGGTGGGCTTTTGCTTTTATTCTGATTGGCCCAAGACCATCCCCTGACCCTTTGAATCAAGTATATCTTTTGGCTATGCGCCCTTATTTTCAATCCTGACACTAAATGGATGTGTAGATGACTTGCCTTTACAGACTCCAATAAACTTTACTCCTTTGGAAAGAAAGTTGTGGGAAACTGATTGCTGCAGGACTCTGACATAAAGCCCTTAATGTTCTGGAACCCGCATAACTACAGGACTGCCTCTTCTGTTACAACCCCCATGCTCCCTTTGGTCATCCTCTCTTAGGGCTTCTTGCAAGTGGCAGGCCCCAAGTTGGCTTGGTTAGCTGTCACCAGGGGAAGGGCACACTCTGATGACACCTGTGCTCTGCCAGACTTCTTTAGTTTCCACTAGGCATGCAAGGCCAAATTGTTCAGGTTGGCCTTTGGAGTGTAATCCAGATGTTTGGGTTGTTTTAGTTAATGGTATGGTGCTAGCCACATATTTTAATAGTTTAACATTTTAATGTTGGGTTATATATTTCATATATTTATTTACCCTTGTGTATTAGGATTTTTGTATAATACACAATAGTAAGAATATATTTGAGATTTTCACATTCATAGCTTAGGGTCCTTTTCCCTGACAATTTTGCCACACCTGTTCCCAAGAGGCTCAAATCCTTTTTTTTTAAATGTTGAATTTCTCATTGCTGATGTTTTGACCAGAAAAATCCCAGCTTGATTTACTACTTCTTTAAGCAAACTGAACCCATGATTCACACCATTTGGCTATTTCCTCACACCATTTTTTTTCTCGTAAAAATATATGCACTAATTTGTGCGATAAATAAATGAACATTTTAGAAAGTACATACATTTTGTATGTATATGTAATGGAGGGAACTCAAAGGTCCTGTTCTGCTGCCATTGGTATTTTATGTCCATTTTCTGGTATTGGCAGTGTTTACATCTTGAAATTATGGGGGGAATGGGAAAACTATGTCAGTTTAGCTCTGCCCTAATTACCATTTGGGGCATCAAAGGGCTACAAATTAATATAAAAATCTGGAATGTCTTGCCTTTTTCTTTCGCTCTCTCTTTCTTTCCACACCTGTGGTGCTTAGCACGGAATCGAGAGGTCATCTGTTCCCTATTTATGCTCCACATCCATGTGCAGCTGCATAAGATATTTCTCTTTAAAACAATCCCAGAGGTGGGTATATTTATCTCTTGCATTAAAATTCAGGAAGTTTTATTTTACTTTTGACTTGTCTTCAGGGCAAAACTGTGTGTGTGTAAGCCATGCTTCCCTGAAATAATTTGTTTCCTAATTGTTTTTCACGTGATGAAATACAATTAAAGCTCTTGCCTTGATATGAACATCAGCATCTTGATTGCTTTATAGAAACATGAATATGTATATTTTCATACTCTCCTCATAAATTGCTCTTGCTAACTTTCTCTGAACAACTAAATCTTCATTAACTGGCAATATTAATCCCTTTGAACAAATAAATTTAAGGAAACTCATGGTTGTCCTTAACTAGAACAAATATTGCAATACTGCACTTAAAGCCAGTCTTCTTGAATATAGTAACTGAACAGGAATTCAGGGTGCATCAAAGCTTTCAGATGTCTAAAAAATAAAATGGCCCAGTTTTTTGCTAGGTTTTTTTTAAAAAAAGCTTTCAGATACCCCAGCTAGGATTGATATTAGTTGAATTTTATTAGTTCTAATGGATCACCTAGTTGCGAGTGGCATCATGAATGCCCAGAGAAAAAGCTCACTTTCTTTCACGAGTTGTTAAGTTGCTCAATTTTCCCTATTCATAATCATGACAGATGTAAGGGCATGTATCCTCAATGCTCACACATTCCTCCCTGCACAACAGTATTAATTTAAAGAATCAATTAGAAAAACTTACTGATAATACCCTATATGTACAAGTCTGTCCAGCTCTTCTTCCTAAATGGCTTAACTGGTGTGTGCAAGGAAAAAGGATAAACAGAAATTTTAGTAGAATGTTAAAAGTTATTGCTGGGTTCAGGGAATCTGTGTCCACTTAAAACCACTTCTCATCATTAAGTGGACCGATTCTGTCCCTCCTTTCAATCTTACTTTCATGTTTGAAAATTTCAGGGTCACAATGATCCCTCTTTCCTGCCCAATATTTTTATTATTCTTTTTATGTTTGTGAATGTATTTTGACTCTGGTTTTAATTGTTTCAATAGTGTGTTTTTTGTTATGGTTTTGCTGTTGTTTGTATCGTTTAAGATGTGATTTTATTATGCATGTTTTAATTCATTAGCTGCTTTAGTGACTGTTATGAGAACAGAAAGGTAGACTATAATTTTTGTAAAAGTAAAAATACATAAAATAAAATAAGCTGCACTATGCTTGAGAATTCAAGCTTTTCCTGCATTTCATGCACTTCTTATTAACAAAAGACACAAATCAGATGCTTGGAAGTTACAGATAAAGAAAGCAGTTTGCTTTTGTGGTGAAGTTGTTATTTTCACTCCGACAGCCTTCCAAGCCTCCATATCATTTTAGTTATTGGATTTTTATGGCACAAAAGGTACCTCCCACTCCTAATTTTCATTTCAAAGAATGGTGATGTCCTGCTGTGTTACGTATGAGGGTATATATATATAAAATTTGACAGTGAATACTTTTGTAGGTATGAAATACAATAACAATAAATTGGCTCATAGTCTCTGATGTGTTGTTTGCTCAGCAATGGATTCAGCAGGTAGCTTTCAGCACAAATTAATTTGTAATTTCTGTAATTTCTTGGATAATTGTTCACCATAATAAAATTCAACATCTGAAAAATAAAGTCACAAGCTTTAATGACTTTAAACAGCTCCCTCACTTAAATCTTCTCCCCCCCACCTCCCCGTGTCCTGACTAATTCAAGACCTTTGTCTGTTCTGTTTAATTTTTTAAAAGAAACATAAAACAGCATCTTGTATTTTCCCCCATTCTTTTGTTAAAATAAAAGGGGCAAAAAACTATTATGTATCTTATACCTCACAATGAGAGGGCAGCTAGGTTTTTTTTACCCAGACCATTCACATATCTCCCCCTCCCCCCGGAAACATTGTTAGGAAACATCATGATGGATAAATTGACTTCCTTACTGTCATGTGAAGAAATGACCTTAGCTAACCAATAATGGGAGCATCACTGATGCCAGCACTGAAGATAATTATATGGTTTGCGGACTTTGTACCTGTGAATGTGTACAGCATACCAAAGGACATGGATGGAAGCAGAAAATACAACCCATACCTTTCTTGAGGCAAAAAAGATGCTGACGAGAAACAGAAAAGGAAATATTAAATGTCCTCTTTGTGCTACAGTAAACTGTGCCCTGGAAAACCCTAGTGTTTCTTTGGAAACTTGTTAGGGGGTCTAAATGAAGATGAACAGTACTGGACAAGCTGATTTATAATTACCAGTCCTTCCCAGAATATATATATTTATGATTCTCTGAAATGTACTGAATTTCCATGGGGAAGAAGGAGAGGTTCCTCGACAGACAAATCACAATGCAATGGGTTTGATTTTTTTTTTAATTATATATATTTGAAACATTAAATGTAGGATTATTGTTATGACATAACCCTGCCACACTATAGATAGCAGTTTAAAGGAGCTGGTATACAAAGCCTGTGAGTAACATTTATACTCTCATAGCAGCATGGAGACCTAATCTGATATGCATACTTCATCTTTCCCATAAGAATTGCCATGCTGGATCAGATCAACTGTCCATGCGGTCCAACATCCTGTTTCACACAGTAGCCAACCAATTGTTTCCCAAAAGCACTACAAGCAGGTCACAGAAACCAAAAAAAAAAAAAAAGAGGTCCCTCTGTTTTTGCCACACACACACCCTGCAGCAATATTCGGTTATTGTCTCTGAACATGAAGGTTCCATTGAGTTTTCATGGCTAATATGTACTGACACATCTATGTTCTGCGATTTTGACTCACCCCATTTGAAGTTATCTAAGCCAGTGACCATCACCAGAGAAGAGCCAAAATGATGAGGGCAGTTTAGTGGAGGAAGGAATGGCGCCTCTTTGTTTGCTTCATAGGAGACAATGGTCATTTTGAAGAGTATTATGCTGTTAGTCTGAGACTGTGAGTTATTTCTGAAAGCTTGTATACTCATTTCAGAATTGTGGCTGATTGCTGTGGAGTGCTACTGGACTGAGAGAAGCAGTTCCACCTTTTGAAGAAGCTTTGTGGAAACATGGCTAGTTGAGCTAGCATGCCCGCCAAGTCAGGACTGCATTTTGCAACTAAACGAATCTTATTTACAAACTAAAGAATCTTATCTGGAAGTTTGAAGTGTTGTGTGTCTGCTACTGAGAATGCCATTGTTTTGGATTCAAGAATCATCTCTATTTTTGTCCATTGCACAGCCTTGGAATTTACTAATGGATATGGAATTTACAAAATGCAAATGAACATTTTCTATGGACTGCTTTTGAAAACATTGCTGATAGTTGAGCTGGTTTCTATGGACTGTTTTTGAAAATATTGCTGATAAGTGCAGCCGTGAGAGTTATCTTACTCTGCTTATTAATAAACACACATTGTATATTTGCTTATTGAGTCATCTTTATTAGTTGTTGGCACATGTAATAAAGTTACACACATGGTTTTCTATTTTGTCGGCAAGGGCTGCATTTGTCGGCAACACTGTGACGTCACCTCTGGAGCTCAGCGAGTTGATGTCATTGTGTTGCTGGTGATGCAAGGACCCTATGTATTTGCACTAAAACTCTATGGTAAACATGACTACTACCATAGAGTTTTTGCCCAAATACCAAAGCTCCTCATGTCACCTCACCAGTGGTCTGATGATGTCATTTCCAGTGTGTGCCAGAAGTGATGTCACGGCTTCACTGGCAACCCTAACTCATCAGTTTCAGTGATTAACACTTGTGGCCAGTACTCATGCTTCACACTGTCTCACCATCCAGGAAGGTGGTAAGTTTATTGTTTAGTCAAGGCCTTTAGTCTTGTTTTTTGGACAGGCAATCCTTCAGATAACTGAGGCATTCAATTAAGTCCCTCATCAGTAGTCAGTTCTCCAAGCTAAACATCCATAGTTCCTTCAACTTTTCCTCATCAAACTTGTTTTTCAGGTCCCTGGTGATGTTTGTTCCTATCCTATGAATCTGCCCCAATTTGTCTACATTCCAGAACTAGACACACAGTGCAATCCTAAACAGATTTACAGCATTCTAGGCATATTGACTTTGATGTACTTGGAAGGGTGTAACTCTGTTTAGAATTGCACTGTACAGAGAGTATTGCCTATAAATTCTCACTAGCGTGGAACAGAGTGAAACTATTGCAAGCCTCAACTATTTATGAGTCTAAAATGTAGAGTTAGCTGAAGTTGATTCACAGGACTGGCTGTTAAACCTTTCAGTTTTAGTATTTTTTCCTAGGCACTTTATAAGCCATCCTCTCTGCCATCCTATTAACTTTTCTCAAGGACAGCCAGCAACATATTTCCCCCCCCCAAGTATGCTTCATTAACTTGTGATGATTTGGGGCTCCCAGGAAGATTTGTGGGGATGAATGTAATTATGTCATCTCCGCATTTAAAGCTGGAGGATGTGATACAGTCCTGCTATGAATAATTCTGACACTTACATATTTTGTTACAAAAGATTTGCAGGCAACAGATCAAAAGTGCCATGAAATACATTTAGAACAAACTCACCAGGATTCCTCTTAGCAATCCACAACAGGAGGCTTGCTTCTTGCTTGGTGTGATTACAAACATTGATTTTTGCAGTTCAATCTATCAGAGTAGCAGACCGCCAATCAGTAGCCACTCATGCATAAAAGGCACTGGGAGAGGCCTTTCACGACTCTCCTGCACCTCTTGGCAGCACTGTAGCTTTCATGTTCTCATTCAGTATCGTAGACTCTTGTTTCGCTCAGCCTTACCAGTTCTGAGGTGGTATAAATCTGTCCTTGCAAGGATCTTTGGGAAAAGTGCAGAAGAGGGCACAAGAATGATAAAAGGGTTGGAACACTTTCCCTATGAAGAAAGGTTGAGGCACTTGGGGCTCTTTAGCTTGGAGAAATGATGGCTGAGGGGTGACATGATCAAGGTTTATAAGATTATGCATGGGATAGAACAGGTAGAGAAAGAGGCGCTTTTCTCCCTTTCTTACAATACAAAAACTCGTGGGCACTCAATGAAATTGCTGAGAGGTCGGGTTAGAATGGATAACAGGAAGTACTTCTTCACCCAAAGAGTGACTAACACATGGAATTCACTGCCACAGGAGGTGGTGGTGGCTACAAGCATGGATGGCTTCAAGAGGGAATTAGATAAGCATATGGAGCAGAGGTCCATTCATGGCTATTAGCCACAAGGTATAGATAGGAACTCTGGGGCAAGTGATGGTCTGTATTCTTGGTGCTTGGGGGGGGGGGTCAACAGTGGGAGGGCTTCTAGTGTCCCGGCCCCACTGGTGGACCTCCTGATGGCACTTGGTATTTTTGGCCACTGTGTGACAGAGTGTTGGACTGGATGGGTCGTTGGCCTGATCCAACATTGGCTTCTCTTATGTTCTTATCTGTTTACTTCCACAGTAGTCGAGAAAGCAGTAGAAACCTGTATGAAAAAATACAGGCAGGGCACATGTGCCTGGGGTGGATTGGCCATTAAGGCCACTGGGAAAAATCTGGCCTGAGCAACTATCTACTCTGGGCTAACCAGCCCTGGGGCTCCCCCCCCCAGGGGGGTCACCCCAGCCGAAAGAGAGAGGGTTGGCACAATCCATCATTGCTGTGAGCCAGAGATACAAGGGAGGAGGCCCCCAGCCTCAACCTGCCCAGTGCAGTGGACATGCCTAGCCCATGCATCACTGTGCCTGATCCAGGCTCACTATAGTGAGGGATGCAGTGTCCTGGCCTCACTGCAGAAAGGGAAGCACCAGCCCAGCCTCTTCAACATCCCAGCCTTGCCACCTGGAGGAAACTGCCTAGCTGGCCTGTCCTTGTCAAGGGAACAGTGTGCCCTCTAAGCTGAGTTACTGTGAGCTAGCTCAAAGTTTTTTAGCCTCCGGCTCACACACTTTTCTCTTAGCTCAGGAAGGATGGCTCCAGAGTAGACTAATTTATGCAGCAGCCAAATTGCTCACTCACCACTTTAATGCCAGTAGCTCACAAAGTAGAATTATGTTGCTCACAAGACTCCACAGCTTAGAGGGAGCACTGCAAGGGACGTACCTGTGTGGACAGGTGTGGCCTTGCTGCCCAGCCTCACCTTGCCACAGTGAGGGATGAGCCCACTTAGCCTCACCGTTACTGCCCTGGCAAGGGACAGGCCCACCCAGCCATACAGTTTAGCCAGACACTTCCTGCTTGGGTGTGCCTGAACAGCATCTCCTGCCCTTCTTTGGGGGGCAGGGCCATGGTGGGCTGTAGGCAGAGCCCTTTCCAGGGCTGTTTCCCCTCCCAATCCACTCCTGCATGTGATGCCAGAGAGTACCAGGACCAGAGTCAGGGATTGACATTAATGTGCACCAGCATGGCTCAAGAACTCCAGGAGGCCCCACTGCAGCAACTATCACCACCTGCCTGATCCTGCTGGGTGGCAGAAGCAGTTTTGGGCCTTGCAAGGAAGGATGGACCATTCATGATGCTGTCTTATGTAATGCTACATTCCTGCCCTGTCTCATTCACACCAGGTAGGGTTCACAACCTCCAGTTGGGGCCTGGAGATCTCCCAGAATTACAACTGGTCTCTAGAGATCAGTTCCCCTGAATATAATGGCTGTTTTGGAGGGTGGTCTCTATTCTAACCTACTGAGGTCCTTCCCCTTCCCAAACTCCTCCCTCCCAGGGTTTGACCCCCAAAATCTCCAGGTATTTCTCGACCCAAAACTGGCAACCCTAATTTCAAGACCTGCATCACCAGAAGGCAGGGCACACCGAGACCTCCTACACTGCATCTATCAGATCACCTGCAGAGAGGCCCTCTCTAGTGCAAGCAGTCCACTAAGGCCCAAGACAGGTGTGCACCCTGTAACATTAACTTTGCCCGCTCCATGGAAACAGAAGAAGCCCACAGCACACCTTGACTATCTGTTCTCTGCAGTCTAAGATAGAAATCCTGAAAACCCCGGGGGAATTTAACTAGCCATACCAAAACTCCTTTTTGTTCCCTTCAGAAAGCATCGGCTATTTCATAGAAGAAAGAACTTCTAAATTCAGCCAGAAATGCTCCTTTGGACAAAATTCATCAGTGACATGCTCTTTTTATGAGCATTTCTCCATGGCAATTCTGTTTCATGAAGAGTTCCACAGGGAGGAACAATGCTTCTGTATTCATGGGCAGACTTCTTTTCTTCATATGCATAGCTGTTGTTTTCCATTGCTATGCTATTTCATGTCTGGAATTACCCTGAGTGCCTTTTTAGTACATAGATACTTTTTTTAAAAAAAAACCCTCAAACTTGCCTCATTGATTTCAGTGAACATTTCCAAGGTCAAATATTGTTCATCTGTAAAATTATCTATTAAGCTGTTTTCTTTTTCCTTTCTTTAACTAAGGAAACCCAACTGAGCAGAGAAGGACAAGATAACAGTCGATGTGCAGAATACAAAAGAAAGCATTGTGTTAGCTTAGCTCATGATTGGAGGAGAGGAGAATGTTGCAGAGTTTCTTAACCTTGCATTTCCAGCAGAAGGTAATCAGCAGCTTATGATACATCACAAACAATACAAATAAGCAAAATCTGTATCATATCAAGGCCTCCTTTCACACTACAGAAGAAATGTACATAGAATTAGGGATGCTCGAACCCCCACTGATTCGGCTTACATCCTCTTTGCCAGTTGTAAAAAGGGAACCGATTTTTCAACAGATTGTTTGCCAACCTTTTCATGGCTGTTTGGCATGTTTCTCTTAACGATTTCTTACTAACAATACAGTGCAGCACAGCACAATCAGCTTCCGTGCGTGCATATTTCCACACAGCCTGATAGAGTTTCACGCCTACCACCATTGCTGCTCCGCTTGGCAGGCAACAGTTAAATGAATCAAAAATTATACAAAGCAATCATACACTAACACCATGAATTGGGCCCAGTCAGCTTTTCATTCAATTTCACCCAGTTTCCCTTGTTAGACACAGACTTCATCTCATATGACTTTTATCCAACTATGTCCCATGATCCCCAGCACAGTTATTTGTTGGTCAAAGGAGACTCCCTCCTGCCCTTTTCACCAATGAGAAAGCTGGTTGGTTCCAATCCTGTGCTTTTCCATTCACAAACAGTTTTGTAAAAGCCAACGCAAGCCTGTTTGGAAGATGTTCAAGAAGACAAGGTACGTTTGACTGTCAAACATGTTCAACACAAATCACATATTTACAAAGAATCAAAGATTTTGGAAGAGGGCATATAGTCAATCTCATGTTTGGTGAGGAAAGTTCAAAGTTAGAGCTTACTTGACAGATGGCTCTCCAGACCCTGCAGCAAGCGACAGCCCTCCACCCCACACCAAGTATCACTGGAGACAAAGCAAATAAATCCCCCCCAATCAATTAATCAATGGGCAACAGCTTTCATAGGTGAAGGACTCACGTTTATGAGGAATTCTTGTAGTTCTTTCAGATGCCTATGCCAATCTTATAGCAAGAAATGTATAAGGTAAAATGTAAAGGCTGTGTCATGATCTGTGCAGGATGGAGACAGGGCCTAGAGGCCTAAAATATAGGAGGGGGCTGTCTGGCAGTAGAAAGCAGACAGCCTACAATCCCCACAATGCTTGGGGACGGTTTTTAGCCAATGGAAGTGTAGGGATTCTGGGAGGAGACTGTTGCATTCTGGTGGAGGTGTGTCTTAAGCTGTAGGCTGTGGGAAAATGGTGTCTTTCTTCCACAGGAGTGAATTGAAGGGGACTGTGATAAACTCTGTGTTGTGAAGAAACGGATCTTGCTGTCACTCTGCAGTTTTCCCTCTCAGGAGTCACTGAGGGAGAAGAGCTGGTCTGAGAGGAGAAGGTCCCTCACTAGTCAGAGTGACAGGTAGTGAGGCCTGGTAAGAGGGCTGTAGGCCTGATTAATAATAGGTAGCTGCGTTCACTTTCTGTTCTTTTTGCCTTTCAATACTGTTATACCTTTTTAAAGCACCTTGCCTTATTTGTCTTGCCCCAGTATTGATCTTAATAAACCATTTGTTTAAAAGTTATCTGCCTGGTCATCACGCCTAAGGTTCTCGGCTTCAAAAGGGGCATTTTGGATGGGCTTGAGAGGGTACCCTGGGCCTTCTCAAGGGACCGTAAGTCCAGGGTGGTGGCAGCGGAAGGCGGCAACCCATTGGGGTCATGACATGGTGGCATTAGCGGTGGGATGTGCCAGATTTTGACCTGGAGAGGCAGACCATAATCGGTTTATTTTTAAAGAAAAAAAAGTAACTTTTTCCCCACCATAGAGAACAATGGAGGGAATGGGGGCAACCTGTTTGGTGGCGCATAGAATTGCACCCCCTGGTCCAGTGTTCTTGAAACTTGGTGGGTAACTTGGGGAGAGGCTCCATCAGCTATCCTGTGAGTTTGGAGCCTCTCCCTCAAACCCCTTCTCTCCAGCCCCCAGAATATACCCTATGTTTTCACCATTGACTTCAATGGCCCATAGAATATAATGGGGCTGAAATTGACATTTGGCTGCCTGAAAGACTCCCGGGAGGCCGCTGGGGGCGGGACTTGGCTCCTGAGCTGCCGGAGCAGTACTCCGGTGCGCTCCCCCCCCCAAAAAAAGACCCCTGCATTTATATACAATTTAAACATTCTACATTTTAAACTGTTTCTCATTCTAAGTTTGTATCCTGTTTACATAATAAACACTACGCAAATTTCAACATTGATCTGTTTCTCAAATAAGCTGTTAATTTTGCCATTACTGCATCATCAGCAAGTTTATTTTCCCATTCTTCTAAGCTTGGACAGATGTCTAATTTCCATTTTGCTGCATAGATGATTCTGGCTGCTGTCACCATATATTCAAAAATCTCTTACAAAACTTTTGGTAATTTATTAGGCAATATGCCTGATAGCAGTTGAAAAGAGCCCAGTAGCACCTTAAAGACTAACAAAATTTGTGGTAGGATATGGGCTTTTGTGAGTTACTGCTCACTTCTGGCCATCTCTGTTAGTCTCTTGCCATGAAAACCCCATTAAGGGTCACCATACATTGGCCAATAAAGTGGATCACACCACAAATGTATTGTACTATATACATTTGGGGGGGGGGGGTTGTAGACAGGTTTGTGAAGTATCAGGTCCAGCTCTTTATGAAGCTTGGGAATGGCCAGGGAGGTGGCTGGGAAGCAAAGAAACAATGGTATCTAGCTTGCAAGAGCAGAGCTTTTGGGTGCTCCAATCATCAGGCAAACTGCCTAGATGCTTTCAGTGAGGTAAGGATGAAAATATCTCTGGTTTATTGATGTAAGGAGGCATTCTTGATTGGAGTGGCTGAACTCCTTGTAGTTCACCAAAATCTAAAAGTTTTACATGTAGTTCATCCAGCCAACATTTCTATTCGCTGTAAGGATTTCACACAGCCTATCTATTCCATTTCAGGAACTGGTTACTGACTTTTTGTCTTATAATTTTAGACAGACCTTTTTTAATAACCGGCTGTTAACGGGATATATTTACCTGTTCATACAATGCCAGTTGTCTCCCGTTTGGGAAATGTGTCTGAGGCATTGTTGACAAAAACTGCTTTCCTAAGGTCTTCAATCCCTTCTTCTGGATCTGAATTGCTACAGTGGGCTGTGTAAAATGCCCTGTAGCACATCTTCCAGTGACAGGTTTTTCACACCCTTTCCCCCCTGGCGTGCAATCTCTCCTCTTTTAAAAAAAAAAAATGTTCTATTGGGAATGCTATAACGCTATAATAGGATGTCAAATCAGCATCATAGCACTCCCAATAAAACGTTCACACACAAAAACCTCTCAGGGAGATCGTGCGCATGGAGAAAAATGGAGGGGAAAGAAAGTGGTACAGTTTGAAATGGTCACAGTGCTTCAGAGATGGCTCCTTACTGGAAGGGAAATGCTGTGTGAAACAGCCATCCCTGTACCAGTTTCCTCCATGATGGGCCAATAATGGAAACCATGTGGTTTAAAAAGGTAATCTGAAATCGACCACAGTGTGACTCAACTTCACTCTTTACTGTAGCCCCCAGCTCACATGACTTTTCTTCATGGTCCCCAGCATACCCCTTTTGAGCAGTCAAAAGCAACTTTCCTTCCCTCTGTTCCCAGTAGAAAAACTGGTAGGATCTAGCCCCATATATGCAAGCAGAAGTGCTAATACTACTCTTCACTGTCTGTGCCAAGTGAAATTGATTGCATCCTTAGTACATCAGAGAAGGGCTGTGGCTCAGCTGATAAAGTATCTGAAGAAGTGAGCAGAGACTCACAAGAGCTCCTCCCCCCGCCACAAATTTTGATAGTCTTTAAGGTGCTACTGGACTCTTGCTCTTTCCTACTACCTGCAGTTCAAAGGATGAGATAGTAGGTGATATAAAAGAACTCCTCCCAAGAGCCTGAGGAGCTATTGCCAATCAGAGGAGACAAGACTGATCTTGATAAACTAATGGTTTGACTCAGAATAAGGTACCTTCATGTGTGTACAAAATATTTCTTCTGGTACAATTTCAAAGAACAAAAGCAAGTGAACATCATACCAGCTCTCCGTCATTCATTCTATTGTTCCATATGCACACTGGTATTTCATTGCTTATGTGCTATATATTGCTGCTGTTCCTGCACTATGGCTTTACCTTTCTTCTTACACATTGCTGGATCACTGGACCCTCAGCAGGTGGCGCGTAGCCTAAATCTCAGGCTATGTTTCCTCAGGTCACCAGCTCATAAACCATCACAGCTCTGACAGCGCAGTCCTAAACAGAGTTACAGGTCTGATGCACTCAATGAGCTTAAATGGTATAACTCTGTTTAGGATTGCACTGTGAGTCTAGGCAATAAATAAAGTAGAAAGATGCCATTAGAAAGAGGGTCTTCAGAACCAGTCTCCTTCCCCTTAACATGTCTTCTCCATGGACCGTACACAATGCCACTCATTCTAAAAGGAACTTACTCTCACTCTGTTTAGGACTAGCAGACCGTTTTAGTCTTAATAGTCACCAGATAAATGGAGCATTATAAAAACAAAACAAAACCTCTCTCCCCTCCCATGCCCAGCCAATTGTTCCAAGAATTTCTGAGAGACACTTATAGGATACAGATATATCAGGATAACAGGAATCCTTTTTTTATATAAAGCAGTAAAATAAATAGCGGTTTTATACGGAATCCCTAATACACAGCCAACAAGAAGCACTTGATTTAGTTGCAAATGGAAGATAAAAGAAAATTTTAATAGAAAGACTCGCTCATAGTGGTGCTACAGTACAGTTGCCAGCCTTCAGTTGGGGCCTGGGGATCTCCCACTTTTACAACTGATCTCCAGCTGACAGAGATCAGCTCCCCTGGAGAAAATGGCTGCTTGGAAGGGTAGACTCTATGGCATTGTGCTATGCTGATGCCTTTCCCCTCCCCAAACCCCACCCTCTCCTGGATCCACCCCCAAAGACTCTAGGTATTTTCCAACCCAGACCTGGCAACCCTATGCTACAGTTTGGTAGAGACCATGTGGCTAGCTTAACAATGGGTCCTAAACAGAAAGATGCTATTGGGTACGTCATTATATGATATGTATTTTACTGTGACCACATTTTTGTTGATTCTTTAAAACCACAGTAGCTTTAAGACCAAAGGCCTACATAATCCTGCAGCCTTCCCCTTGTGATTTGCCAGTTGCTTCAGGGAAGACCGGCATTTTGACTGGTATTCAGAGACATACTGTCTATAAACATGAAGGCACTGTTTGCCTAATAGCTGTGAACAGATAGATCCTTCACCAGTTTAATTCTCTCTTAATCTTTACTATAACTTTTGCCTATCAAAGTGGCCCATGTGTTGGTGGCTCTCTAATTTGTAGCTAGCAACAGCCACAGTACAGAAGATTTACAGAGCTGGCCTAATCAGAGTTGCATGTTTTTAAATCTATGAAAGTCAAGTTGGTCCCAGATGGAGAAGTTATTCAGCACAGGACTACATTGCTTTGTTATTCTTGAGACATTCCAAATGGGAGCATTATGTCTTTAATATTCTATCCAATCCAGAGATTCATGACAGATAATACTTCTTAATGAATAGCTGAATGGTGGGATTCTGACACAATACTCAATGATGAGTGACCATAAATTACTTTGAAAGGGGATTGGATGGATTCACAGAGTAGATGTCCATCAGTGGCTATGAGCCATAAGTGAGTAAAGGGAACCTCCATATTCCGAGGCAGTAAATCTCAAACACCAGTGGTAGGAGGCAACATCCGGAGAAGGCCTTGGCCTCAGCTTCTTGGCTCTCCAGGGCAACTGGCTGGCCATTGTGTGACACAGGATAACCATTAGACAGATCACTGGTGGATTACATGAACCACTGGCCTGATCCAGCATGGCGCTTCTTATGAGCTCTAACCTATATTCAGATTGCAGATCTCCACTAGTTGAAAGTGATGTGACAGTTGATTCATCTTGCCAACTGCTAAATACAGCATTTAAGCACAAGGCAAAATGTTTCCTTTTCAAGGGACATTTGTAAAGTGTTTCACTTTCAAGTGTTTTTGGCCTTTGGATGAAAAGGCTATAGTGTGTACCTTTCCATTACATTTATACATTATTATTTGAAGAAAGGAATGCTTATACAATTTAATCAATAGAGCTGAGCCTTGAGAGTGCTCTAATGGCTGCAAAGATTTGAAATCGGATTTAATGAACGCTCAGCGGGCAAGAAAAACAGGCTTTTATGTTCACTCAAAACAAATATATACATGCTGGAAATCAGCTTTAAAAACCCCACTAATGTAGAATAAACAGAGTCAAATTCTAGCCTGCCTTATTAAGTGAGGAGCAACTGAATTATTTCTTCCATCTAAAGTGAAATCAACTGTTGAATTATGGGGAATTCATAAATCACTCTGCATTTGTTCTGCAAAGGATACAACCAGCTATGAACTGATCAGCCCCAGGTTCCTTTAGGTGCAGATCATCTGTCATGTGCATTTGCTAACTATATGGTTGGGGAGCCAATTAGAATTCTAACAGAAAACTGTTCCAAGACTTATTTCTGTCTTAAAATGGAAGGTGAGATCTTGTTGATATCCACATGGAAATTGCCTAGGGAAAAAGAAAATAAGCTCTAACTGTACCAGTGATTCACCCCTTGGTGAAAAAACTGAATTAGGAAGTGAAGCCACAAGTTTTTTTGAGAGGGCACATTGGGGATTGCCTCACATTGTAGATCCAATCAGTGAAACCTCTCTGTGTCATTTCTTAATATTTGATGTGTTAAACTATGTATTATAAGCCATCATGATGCATGAGGAATGACAGGATACAATAAAGAAGAGCTGGCTTCTATACCCTACTTTTCTCTATCCTAAGGAGTCCCAAAGCAGCTTACAAATGCTTTCCCCTCCTCTCTCTACAACTTGTGAGGTAGGTGTGGCTGAGAGAGAACTGTGGCTGGCCCAAGGTCACTCAGCAGGCTTCATGTGGAGGAGTGTGGAATCACACCTGGTTCTTCAGATTAGAGTCCATCACTCTTAACCACTACATCATCTTGGTATAAATACCAATGTGGGCTCCAAATACCCGGTGGCCATGCCCTATTCTGTTAGCCAAAGAAGGTGTGGCTAGAAGTGGGTTCTGAAGTCCAGTTTTGTTCAGTCCAGGGTCAAAGCTCCAGAGATCAAGCAATATCATTCATAAGACCAAGCAGGATCATTCAGTCTAAGGTCAGAGGGCCAGAGATTCAGCAGAGCAAAGTTGTTCAGTTCAGGATCAGAGTATCAGAGATTAACCAGGAGAGGCAGTGGCAGCAAGTCACATATAGCATATGCGTTGCGTCCACACCCAGCAGCTTTCCTTGGATGGGTTTACAGCTGCATGCCTAATTATCAAGCCTTCAGCAAGCTATTCAGGGTCAGTCTTGCAACAACTCATCCCTATTATCAGCAAGCAGCTGGTGTCCAGGCCAGGAGATGTGCACTTTGCCTTCTCACCTGTAGCTCCATTCTCAGCCTCTGTCCACAGCATTCAAATGGTGTAGGTAATACCAGAGAGCTGGGAATGGCCAACTGACTTTCACTTGCTGAGCTGGGATTGGAGGTTGGTGATGGCTCTGCAACAGCTGTTGGCTGTGAATCCTGACAAGCCTGCGTTCTCATGCTGGTTGGCCTCTGTTGACTCAGGGCTGGTTACACAAGGCTCTTCTTCTCCCACAGAATCCTCATGATCGCTGAGCACTGGCTGACCCACAAGACCCAAACTGGATGCTACCAAATGTCTCAAGACCACATCATTTTTCAGACTTGGAGGATCACCTGATGCCACCTTTACTATCATTTCTCTTTAAACATGTTGAACTTAGAGTTCCATAGTTTAAAATGTTATGATCTGCTTCAAGGTTGAAAGCTGTTTTACGGATATCATTTTAGGCTGCTTAATGTTGTTTCAATGGCTTGCTTTTATACTTTGTTTTAATTGTGATAATGTTATACCTACTGTTTTTCATGGTTGCTTTTACTTTTGTGAGATACATTGAGCAGATCTGCACAAAGGTGGCATATATGTTTTCTACACTTAAAAGACAGTCAAAATGGAAGTGTCTTCACTGGGGAAATAGCATAGGGGAAGGACAAGTTAACCAGCACTTTCCTGCACCATGACCATGGTCTATATTGGGGCAGACAGAAACTTTCAGTTTCTTAAGGGTAAGGACTCTGATACATGGTCACAGATAATTTGGCTCTAAGTCAGAGACTGTTTATTTTCTGACACAAGGCCTTTACCGTTACTAAGAAAACTGACATTATAACTTCACATCATCATTTGCTAATAAAAGCTTAAATGCAACCCACTCCCAAAGTGCTTAAAATATTCCAAGAATCTTTAAAAAGTATTCCCATGCCAGCTTTCATGTTGATTGATCATTTTGGTGTTAGCAGTATTAAGTTGTTTTGTTCCCATTACATTTACGATGCAGACCAGTTTAATTATTTAAGATCAGTAAGAAATGGAATCATATGTCCACGTCAGGAAAAGTCCCACAGTCCTTTATCAACGGTTGTGACATTCTGTTGCTGCTTGAATGCTTAGTGCTTCTGATCACTAGGATATAGCTATGAGGAGATGATATCTTTTCCTATATCTTTATCTGTATCGTTATCTATGCCCTGAGGTGGACAATCGAGTCCAGCCCAATCTCAGGAGCATAGCAAGGTTAGTACTTAGATGGTAGACCACCAAGGAAGTTACGGGTTGCATTGGCAGACAATGGCAATGTACCTCTGAATGTCTCTTGCCTTGAAAATCCTACAGGGTTGCCATGAATCAGCTGCAATTTGACAGTGCTTTCTACCACCACTAAATATTTATTTGCCCTGAACTGGATGGCCCAGGCTAGCCCAGTCTTGTCAGATTTCAAAAGCTAAGCAGAGTCAGCCCTGGTTAGTACTTGGATGGGGGACTACCAAGGAAGTTCAGGGTTGCTATGCAGAGAGAGGCAATAGTCAATCACCTCTATTTATCTCTTGCCTTGAAAACCCTAGGGGGCCACTATATGTTGGGTGTGACTTGATAGCAAGACAGACAGACGGGCAGACAGACGGGGACAACAATGATGATGATGATGATGGATAGATAGATAGATAGATAGATAGATAGATAGATAGATAGATAGATAGATAGATAGATAGATGATCGATAGATGACAGACAGACAGACAGACAGACAGACAGACAGGATAGATAGATAGATAGATAGATAGATAGATAGATAGATAGATAGATAGATAGATAGATAGATAGATAGATAGATAGATAGATATTTGAGGCTGTGACTCACTGGTAGATTAAGAGTATTTGCATGCCATGCAAAAGTTCCTGGTTCAGTACCCGGCACATAAAAGACCTCTGCTTGAGATAAAAGAGAGCCACTGCCAGTATGAGTTGGCCACACTGACCTTGACAGAGCAATGGTATGATTCAGTGTAAGCTTCATGTGTATATAGATAGGTTACTTGCTGATGATCCCAAGTGTTTAGACAAGTTAAATGGGTCTCTATCCATATTTCATCTAATGACAAAGTAAACACCATTGCTCTCATTCAGAAGCCGCTGCCTGTCCCTTGAAACATTTAAATATTGTTACCGTTAATTGGATCTACTTCCCTGGTTACTTATCAAGATGTCAAAACACCTTGGGTTCCGAGGCAGTTGGCAGCATGCACAGAATATAGGGACAGGATAATACTTCATCCTTAAGATGGTTACATGGACATTGTATAGAATCTACTATGGGCTTTCTGGATAACATTACGTAATGCAATCTGATCAATTATGAAAACAATGCACAGAAAGAGGGATGTTAGTTCCACTGAAATCCAGTGTTCATCTACACACCTTACGGCCCATTGTGTCTCGGGGGGGATGGGTTGTGGTTCAGTGGCAGGGCATCTGCTTGGCATGCAGAAGGTCCAGGTTCAATTTCCAGCATCCCCAGTTAAAGTTCAGGTCATAGGTGATGTGAAAGACTGCTCCCTGAAACCCTGGACAGCTACTGCCAATATGAGTAGGCAATACTGACTTTCAGGGCTCTTTTTGTAGCAGGAACTCCTTTGCATATTAGGCGACACACCCCTAATGTAGCCAATCCTCCAAGAGCTTACAGTAGCCTCTGTAAGAAGAGCTCTGTAAGCTCTTGGAGGATTGGCTACCTTCGGGGTGTGTCGCCTAATATGCAAAGGAGTTCCTGCTACAAAAAGAGCCCTGCGTGACTTTGATGGATCAATGGTCTGATTCAGTCAAAACAGCTGTGTTTATGTGATATGCATTGATGGGGGGAGAAGTGTTGGGTGGATCTTGTTCTGCTGGAATTGCAGTTCTTAGAAGCTAAGCAGGGTCAGTCCTGGTTAGTGGTTGGATGGGAAACTGCCAAGGAATTCTCGGGTTGCTCCGCAGAGGCAGGCAATGAATGGAAAACCACCTCTGAATGTCTCTTGACTGGAAAACTCTACAGGGCCTCCATAAGTGGACTATGGCTTGACAAATTTCCTCTTCCAAGGTTGTTGTTTTTTTTTTAAATCATTGTTTGCAAGAGTCCTAAACTTGCTTGAAATCGTTCTGGCCAATGCACATTTTGTCTAATTACTATTTTCTGCTTCTAAACTGACTTGTAATTGTTTTGGTAAATATACATTCTCACTAATCACTGTTTTCAAGTTCTAGACTGGCTTGAAATTGCTCTGGCACATGGATGTTATGACTAATTGCTGTTTTCCAGGATTCTAGACTGGTTCATAATTCTTCTGGCACCTGGATGTTCTTCCTCACTTTGGAACTGGAGGGTGGAACCGGCAAGAATCAGCACGTTGTCTGAGCAGCTGTGTGACACTGTCATAATGATTGCTGGGCTGCAGATGGAGTTGAGCCACTGTTCTATAAATTTTCGCCCAACCCTCTAGCCAATTCCGGCAAACATGAAGGAAGGGCGGTTTCTCATCAAGAGTCAAATGAATCAAATCCTGAGCATGCACCAACAGTAGCATCCAGTACAAAAACAAGACATCAGGTAAATATATCTGGTGGTCATTATTTTCAGGAAAAGGGTGCCTGACATAGGGGGGGAAAGAGAGTATTATGAACAGATATGCTGGTGCTGCACTTGCATAATGCTTGATTCAGAGCCCATGTTCCACAGTGGCTATGAGAATGATGTTAGCCGAACTGCTTATCTACGCAGTAGGCAGACTAACTTATTTGAGTTGCTGGCCAATGTATACAGAGAAAGCGAACTTCGCACCAAGAACCTGTTTCCCCAAAGAGAACACTTGACAAGGTTTCTTAAGTTGAATCAAGATTCTCTTTACTGAAAATCTTTTTAATACACAGGCATACAAAAACAGATTCACTCACACATACAGACAAGTTCCTTTAGTTACAGTAGAAATGGAAACACAATATTGGGGTTTTAAACTAAAAGTATTTAGGCAGGGGAAAAGCTCATAATACTTACCTGATCCTGTAGTTTCGACCTTCCACAATGAAGAATATAAGAATAATTTCTAACTAAGGAGAACTCTCACTACACACTGCTGGAACCTGCCAACAAGTGTGGGCTTCTTGGCTGCAGTCCAAGAAAGCACGTGGAAGTAGACACTTAGGTTACTTAGCTAGCTAGTGAAGAAAGATGGGCCAAGGCGAGAGCTTCTTGCTTACCTAGAACAAAAGATTACACCTCGTTTTATCAGCTAGTATTGGGGGCTGGCTTGGGGTGTCTCTGGTCTATCCCATCCCTATACCTATTGGCTATAGGATGTGGGGGTACCCTCCTACTAAGGTGGGGCAATATTGAAAGTCTACACCTTTTATACAAGGGAACATTTGGTCAAGGTGCAAAGATAGGTTGGCATGGAAACCTTAGATGTGCAGATGACTCTGGCTTGGTCCAAGTGACAGAACAGGAAACAGTCTTAACACATGCAAATGTCAAGCATCCTGTGGGTTACATGCGAGGTATGGATTCCTCAATGGTGGAAAGGTTGTTGTTTTTACATCCTTCTAGAGAACCATAATGGAGATGCTAATGGAGATGCTTCTTGTTCCCAAGGTCTCATGGGTAGAGGTATGCAAGGTGTGTGTCTGTGACTTCATTTGCATGAAAGTACAGGCTGTGTGGTACCTTCCTAGCACAGAGAGTCACATTAACAAAAGCATACATTTCTCCCAAAGCAAAGACGCTTGCTAGCACCATTCTGATGTGTGTGCAGGTCAGAAAATAACAAATAAAAGCATTTTCAAAGTACATCTCCTAACAATGAGCTGTGATCTTTGATTGCTCTTGTGGGCAAGCCTTGCTGCATTCATGAAGTAAGTCCCATACATGTGTATACAAGCCACAGAGAGAATTCCTGAAACACAGTTTCTCAGAGAGCCATGATTATGCTCTTCCATCTAAAAGGTATGTAGATGTTCATCATTCTTCCCTCTGTTGATATTTACTCTCCTGATAAAGCAAGGAAGCAAACTTGCCCTTGATAACCAGGTGCAGTAAATTTTGACTTTTCTGTGTTTTCCTTCTCAGTGGGAAGAAGCAACAAAAATGAAAAAAGGCTGAGCATGGTTGTTTGAAGTTATTTCTCCCATTTCCTATGGTATCTTGAGACAAGTGGCACCCAGAATGAAAAACCTGGGAGCTCCTATCTGCTTTAAACAGGTATCTAATTAGTTTCTATAATTGATCTTCCTGCTAGAGCAGGTGAACTGGGTAATTATCTTGTTTATACTGCAGGTAAGTCACTGAAGGCTAGGGAGATCTCACTATATCTTTAAAGAATAATACCAGATAACTTTGCTATGCACATCTATCTGTCTGTTCAGGATGCATACAGAAATTTCATTTGAGTTTACCTTGTATTGTCTCTTTTTTTGTTCAATTTGGGCTCTTTGATATCTTTATGTTGGATTTATACCCCACCCTTCACTTGGAGTCTCAGAGTGGCTTACAAACTCCTTTCCCTCCCCACAACAGACACCCTGTGAGGTAGATGGGGCTGAGAGAGCTCTGACAGAAACTACTGTTTTCAAGAACACCTCTGACAGAACTATGGCTTGCCCAAGGTCATCCAGCAGCTGCGAGTGGAGGAGTGGGGAATCAAACCCAGTTCTCCCAGATTAGAGTCAACACACTTAACCACTACACCAAACTGGCTCTCTTTGAAACTCATTCCATCCATCACTTTTCCTTCTCCACCCCATGGAAATGAAACTCTCAAGGGCCATAGCTTTCACCACAGGGAGCCTTCCTCTCAGATTAGGCAGAGAGGAGAAATCACCCCTGTTCTAGACACAAGTACAGTTACAGCTCTAACTTTTGTTCTGATCCAATCAACATTCATTCCTCAGAGGTTTTAGTCCTTACCTCAGGAACTTGCCCTGCCAAATAAATATCAGACACAGAGAAGGAAGGCTACCTGGTTTAAAGGCTATCAAAATCCTCCCCTGCAGAGCTGTTAACAGCAACAAAAACAAGCACTTATGAAATTTAAACAGCTAAATGCAACTGAGCACGCTCACTTAACAATGGGCCGTGCTCAGAAGCAGCAACTGAAGCAATTTGCCCTTAAATTGGCCACAACTGATATCAGATTTAACCACGTATATAAAATGTGGTGAAAATGAGTCTAAATGAGGGAAAGTTATTAATTTCTTCTGTCTTGAAAATGCAGTTGCTTAGTGAACTAGATCAATAAAACAGGAAGTCTTTTGTCTGATTGTAAAAAAAGTCATAACATCTTTTGCATCCTTTATAAGCAAACAGCTGAACTAAAAAAAAAAATCAACTAACACGTCTTTTTAGATTTTTCACAGCCTTATCCCTAGCAAATTTGGTTTCAAGGTCTTTTCTTTCTGTTTCTAAAACAATTATCCTCTGGGCCTGTTCTTTTTTACTTTGTATGATGCTGGGCTAATTATTCTTCTGCTAATGAATGCTTGAAATGGATCCCATATGGTAGCATATGTGCCTTCAGATGGAAGCTTCATTTGAATAAAATAAGAAAATTCTTCTCTTGGGGCTTTCTTAAATTTTTCATTCTGTAACAATCATGAGTCAAATCTCTCTCTTGAGGATTGGGACAGACAACTTGGAGTTTATTATACTTAGGAACATCATCTTAGGTCTGAGAATTCTCAAATCTCCACTAGAGTGTCTTCTTAGAAAAGAGAATCATGACATTGACGGAAGGAATTTGATTCTTCATATAGACAAGAGGGACTGATTGTTGGTTTGCTTTCCATTACCAAGGCAGGGGTTCTGTTCTCTTTCTTTTCTCTCTGACAAACAAGTTGTATGTACAGAGTTCAAGGAAGTTTTCACTGAGTAAGAATCAATATATGGGGACCAGGGAGTATGACTGATTATCTAGGCCATAATGTTCCTTATATGGCTTCTAAATAACTTCTGTGTAAAACTCTTAAGTGGTTCCCCCCCCCCACATTGGGCTTTTGTCTGTACATACAATAGAAAAGAGCAGATGGATTCATATAATATACTTCCTTTACACCCCCACCCTTCTCCTCAGTGGAAACCCAAAGTGGCTTACATCATTCTCTTCTCCACTTTATCCTCACAACAACCCTGTGAGATAGATTAGACAACAAGCTTCCATGTCAGAATGGGGATTCTAGCCTGGGTATCCCAGATCCTAGTCTGATGCTCTAACCACTACACCGCACTTGCTCTTAGTAAAGCAGAGCTTTTGTGAATAAGGAAATACACTTTCACCCAAACATCCCATTAGCCATGCACTACATAAGGAAGGAAACATGTCCACTATAGCAGATCCTATTGCCATGTAGGGTTACAGCAGGAGTGCAAAGTACAGCCTGTGATACAAGGCCATAGCCACCCGACTTTGCTTTGCAGAACTAACACGTTTCCATATGGGGCTTCAAACAAATGAATGGAAGTGCTGTAATTTCCTGGTAACCAATGGGATTGTAATGGTAACGACAACATTACCGATAATGACATTCTCAAATATCCGGTTGTATTTTTGTATTTATGAACTGTTAGCTACAGAGATATGAGCTGCCATAAGAACAGCCATGGAGCAGTTCAAGGGGCCATGGCTCAGCAGTGGTAGAACATCTGCTTTACATACAGAAGATCCCATGTTCAATCCCTGGCAACTCCAGTTAAAAGGATCAAGTAGAAGGTGAGTGTTGTTGCCAGTCAGATTTGACAGTACTGAGCTTTCTGGACCAATGGTCTGACTCAGTAGCCTCCACATGACTGAACATGTGAAGAGAGAAAGAAGGCCTTCACATGATTTTTTTTTTTTACTTGTGAGCACAGTATCTTTGCAGAGGCCCTATGTACATTCTCTTCCCATGATCAGGGCCATATTAACCCATGGCCAGGCCCCTAGGCTTTCAGGTATTTGGGGGTCCTTCTGGCACTTCAGTCTTTCACCCCACTATAGTTGACAGCCTGACCCTGGTACGGTAGGTACTAGACCGCAGTACATAGCCCTGTATCCATTTTGAGGGTCTCCTGAAGAAATCCATTCACAGTTTTGACAGGCTGTCTATGAAGAGAAAATAACAGTGCCTCAGGAGAAAAAAAATATGTGTCCCTAGACCCTGTGGGGCCCCTAGGCTTCAGCCTAGTCAGCCTTATGGATAATACAGCCCTGCCCATGATTATGGGTGCTGCCGTTCCAAGCACTGATGGCCACAGGGAGGTAATGTACACGTGGACACTGCCTCCACAAATAGGCACTGTATTAATGAGCTGATAATCACATGAAAATGGGGGCAGGGCCAGCACGCTTGTGCCCACTCTCCCTCTCTGCACGTCCAGTCAACATGCAGAGGTGTCATGTATAGAGGTAGTTTCACATGTTCATGAGACAGACCTCCAATTAAACCTTAGTCTGATCACGTCACACACTCCCTTGATAGCCTGACATGATTCCTTGTTTGGCTGCCTGCCCATTTGGCAGCTGCTTGTTTCGTGAATGCCAGATCTGGCAGAAATGGGCACAGCAAGATCTACAGCAGAGTTAGAAATCACAAACATTTCATATGTGCTTTTACTGTGCCTTTCTCATAGGTGCCATTGTCCTTGAGTGTTCTCAAATGATAATGGAAACGACTGGAAGGTTTTCACAGCCTGAACTTCCAGTATTTCACAAATACCACAGGTGCTTTTGGTCATTTGCCTGGTGAACAAAATCATCGTCAGATAATGAGATCCTTCTTCAAATGGAAACGATCATTGTATAGAAGAGGAATGGTTTCTTACTGTTCTGCCAAAAAAAAAAGAAAGATGATAGGGGCTCCAAGGCATTTAAAGTAAATGTTATTGAAATTCACAGCTCTTTGCCCATCCCCCAGCTTCAGAAACAAAGAGATTCTGAGCCTGCCATCCATTTTGTTACATCTTGTGCTATCCTCAGACTGATAAAGGCTGAATAATGTCTTTTTGTATGTTCTTTCTATTGTGTTCAGTGATGGAGAGAATGGAATGGACTTATCAAATAAACCCAAAATAGAGTACAATTGGAAACCCTCTAAGAGACAATTTTCCATTTAATGAATTGGAGCTGAAGTGCAAATGCTCCCCCTGTTCCTATTCACCTGGAACAGGCCCTGTCTTCTGTCACAGGGGCCTCCAACAGGTAACTCATGAGCTACAGGTAGTTCCTCAGCCGCTGTAGAGAAGCTTGTGCCTCCCCTTTATGTAAACTGTCAGAATTGTAATTCTTCAATAAAGTTACCAACCACAAGGTAGGACCTGGAGTGCTCCCAGAATTACAACCGGTCTTCAGGCTACAGAGATTGGTCACCTGGGAAGAAATGACAGCTTCAAATGGCAGACTCTATAGCATCACGTCCCTACTGAGCTCCCTCTCCAAACTCTGCCCTCCACGGGTACTATCCCCAGGGCTGGACTAGATGACCCTGGAGGACCCTTCCAACTCTATGATTCTATGATTCCCCTATGAATTCCCCAAGGTGGTCTGGTGACCCACATCTTCAGGGTTCTTCAAGTTTCATCCCCCCACACCCCAGACTCTAAATATTAATAGTGTAAGCCTAAACAGAATGAAATTTCAGTGGGCTTATAAAAGGAAATAACTTTGCCTTGGATTGCATTGTAAACCTTGGAGAATGGCTTTTTTCTGGCTCCAGTGCATATATTATTATTATTATTATTATTATTATTATTATTATTATTATTATTATTATTATTATTATTATTATTATTATTATTATTATTTCTTCTTCTTCTTCTTCTTCTTCTTCTTCTTCTTCTTCTTCTTCTTCTTCTTCTTCTTCTTCTTCTTCTTCTTCCCACCCTCCCTGCTTGCGGGCTCAGGGCAGGTTACAGGTCACATCGGACATGACAATAAAACAGAAGAATGTAATAAATTACAGTTTTAAATTTAAAAATTAAAAAGAACAATAATAAAGCCAGCATAAGACATTGCCTTGGTAACAATGCTATGATGTACTTCTTCTGAGCAGTGCTGGTGATGTTGGCCACTGGATGCAAGGCCAGGGCTGCCGGTAGGGGGAGGCTGAAAGATGGAAGAATGTGGACGCATAAGTGTTTTGTTTGTTGTGAATCACCATGGAGGCAGAGTATAAATATGCTAATAAAAGAATCAGTAAACATTCTGGGGAAATATGTCCTCAGTGGAGTCCAAAGGATGAGAGAGCAATAGCGAACTGGAAAGCTGGTCTTCTTTTGTCTGTTTAATGGGAAGCAGGCAACAGCATTGTGTTAGAGAGGTGGGCAAGCTTAACTCTACTTCCTTTTCAGACAAGACCACCCTCTGCTGTACAAATCATGGCGCAGGATGTAGCAAGTATAGGTCTGGGCAGAACCTGGATGAGACATCTGAGTACCCCATATAGGACACCTGGATTTCCCTGATGGAAGAAAGGCAGGATGTCAATGTAGTAATGAGTGGTAGTGGGAAGTGCTGTCAAGTCGCAACTGGCTTATGGTCTGAAAGAGAATGACTAGCCCGTGTTGCCCAGTGAGCTGCAAGGCTGAGCAAAGCTCTGAACCCAGGTCTCTGAGCTTCTTCCCTCTCTGGCAGATCAGTGCCCCATACTGGTCATGTACAGTGGCTAATGCACCCAGTTGCAGGTATGCAAATCCACATCAACAGACTCACCCAATCAGTTCAGTGTGACTCAAATGTGCATTGTGGTACAGATGCAAAGGTACATTCTGATACATCAAACACCAGTTTGGTATAGTGGTTAGGAGGATGGACTCTAATTTGGGAGAACTGGGTTTGATTCCCCACTCCTCCACATGTAACTGCTGATGTGACTTTGGGTCAATTACAAGTTCTTTCAGAGCTGTTCTATCAAGGACAGTTCTCGGGAGAGCTCTCTCAGCCCCATCTACCTCACAGGGTGTCTGTTGTGGGGAGGGGAAGGGAAAGGAGATTGTAAGCTGCTCTGGGACTCCTTTGGGTAGTGAAGGGTGGGGTATAAATCCAATTTCTTCTTCTCTTCTCTTCTTCTTCTTCTTCTGCATTCCTGCATATGTCTCTATTGACCATTTTTATTTTCCACAATAAACCATTGTCTCTGTTTTGTCCCTATCTTTTCATTTGGGGGTTGGCTGTTTACAATGCTGCTGGTACCCGTTGTAATTACTGCCATTCTTAAGGGTTCTGCTTACTTGCAGGAGTAGACTGGTAAGTTTAAATGGCCCTGGAGAAAGACAAGCTCAGCGGTCCCTGGAAAGCCAGTGTTGCAAATATCACTCGGCAGTGCCAAAATGGGCATTTGCTTACCCACTTTGTGCTTGGTGAATAAATGCTTATTGTGACATGAAGAAATTGCATGCAGCATATGATGCCTAATGGAGACTTTGTGATTATGATCCCAGTTTAAGGATTTTTTTTTCCTGGATGTTGGCAACTTGACTTGAGAAAGAGGTTCCTCAAAACAGTGTCCTGTCATCATTTGCTGCTGTCATTTACTGCTTCTATTGCTGTCCTTGGAGAGGATCTGCATATGGCTATTGGATTATCCACCAGTGCTTGACTATCTGTGATGTAAGGATTTGTCGTCTTTTAAGGATCTTCGTTTTGCTGCTGTGTTATTATTTGACATTTACATGGTTATAGCTATCAAAAATCACTTGGGCACCTCATGATTTTGTATAAATTGTTTATTTATGGTATATTTCTGGTCACGTTTTTTGATTCTTTGTCTGTGTTGTTCCTCTTCCGTGACTACTCCTTCCTTTCTTGCAAGATCCAAGCCAAATGGGCCACAAGGCACTAACAGTGATCCATTCTGCATCTGGCATTCGCTGCACATTTTCTCAGCTCTCGAGCTGGTTCCCCCTTGCCTCAGAATATCTGTTTTCATCCAATCTAGTATGCAGATTTTCCTGTGTCAGTACTTGGCCTCAGTGGTCATTAACCTGAGCCAAGTAATTCATGGCGAGGTGATAAATACAAAAGGGGAAATAGGGGCAGGGGAACTGACAGAGATCAGTGTAGCCATGTCAAGTTGTCTGCTTATTGTTCCCCTTGAATCGGAAGCAGAGGAAGGAAAAGGTGCCACTCAAAACCACATTCAGATACCCCGGGGCAATACCCTGAATGGCCATAAATCTATGCAGAAGGTACCATAAAACCCAATGAACTAAGAAAGTGAATGTGACATGCAGTGTAGAGGGAGATTAACCTCCTGATGTGGCTATGGAAAAATTGTGAGGAAACAGATGGGTGCCGAATCAGCCAGTGTTGCTGAGGCTTGACACTGCATGTTCCTGGCTGCCAGTGGCCTACTGGGAAATTTCCCTTTGAGTTCAATGGCCAGTCCATCGCTGCTTGCTAACCAAGGTGTCTAGAAGGGAAAGCTCTGCACCTTGCTTTAATACATCTTACTGTGAGTGCATATTTGGATAAAAGATTGTGCCTGAATACTGCAGCATCACATGATGCACAGCCTGCCAGTTGGTCCATTGCAACAGAAATGTTGATAATAAACTCTAGGACACTCTTACTTTGTTTGCAAGTATTTCTTTATGCAAAAGGATAGCGATCTTCTTGGCCTTAAAATCAGTTTTGTACTGGAGGTGGGAATATTGAAAATGTGTGACAGTGGAAGGGGTGAGGCCATTCTTGGTGCAAGAACAGCTGTGAATACATTCCTGTTTTCATCTGTCGAATGTGGGAAGGTATGCCTGCCTTTGCACTACACTAAAGCATACTTCCACATGCTTCTACCATGGTGTCATGCAGAGTGTCAGACTAGGATCTGGGAGATTCTGGTTCAGATCTCCACTCAGTCGTAGAAGTTCACTGCCAGACCTTGGGCCAGGCACTCTGCCAGTCAAACCTCACAAGCTTGTTCTAAATAGTAAAATGGAGGAAGGGTGAAATGATGTTGTAAGCTGCTTTGGGTTCCCCAAAAGTGGGATATAAATATCTCAATAATAATGTAAATTACCCATCCTGCTTCTGGGCAATTTAGTATTGCGATTTTCATGAGCAGCGTCCCTTTCTATCCCTCTCCCCTGCCAATTTTCCCACAAAGGAATAATTGTTAGCATTCCAACAATCCTTTAAATAGATGTAAAGAAACAATTCTAATTGGGTACATGGTAAGAATTGCTAAGCTTAGAAATGGTTTGAACATATAATCCTTGAATTGGTTGCAGCTTTGAGGCTTGTGGAAATGATTAACAGTGGAGACCTGGACAAGTCCCTAGAGACTGTTTGGTAGCTGGTGTCCTCTACTTGACTTTCAGTCTCTGAGTTCCAAATAATAACCAAAGGGAACATAAACCATTTTAAGAGATAATAATTTATCTTGGGCAGACCCGTTGCTTTTGACGACTAACGCAGCGAGAGTGTGGAATGCTTAATTCACAGCTCAGGAGGAAATTTCTAAAGCAGCTATCCTCTCTGAGGAAAAAGTAGAGAGCATTCTGTCAGAAAACTGGTCTCCAACATCAGTCTGCCAGCAAAACCGTATCAAAACAAGTGAGTGTTAAGTCAATGTTTATGACCCTTGTCTTCATGGCAACCATCCAAAAACTAAGTCCGTTGTTCAAAATCTATACACAGACCTTCCTAAAATCTAGAATTATAAGAATTTAATTCTAAAGCAAAGGGAAGCCTCTTTTCAAATGCTGCTATTATCAAACATTAGCCATTTAAATCCACATGGAAACTGTGCAAGTGTGTTTGAACATAACAATGCCAAAGAGGGCTTTAATAAAAAATCTGCTTTTTTTTCTTCTTTTTGCCCATCAGAAAGGCTATCTCAGGACCCTCATGGATAAAAACAATGTGGGGCAGGGGAGGAGGGGAATTAGATGACTCGAAAAGATGTCTGGAACCAAGATATTTCAATACAGAATTAACATTCTTCCCCATATGACTATCTGAATTGGTTTTTGTGCCACTTCCTATTTGAACCATACCGGCAATTTTGTTGGGAGTCAGGGTGCAGATGGTTGATGGCAAGTCTTTGGGAGGGCTGAGACAGAAGGGCAAGATGCACTTACAGTACATCATCTAGGTCAAGGGTTAGCTTTTGGATCCAGCTGGTATCCTATTGCATTCTCCTTCTGAACACGAAGGTTCAGTGGCTGTGGTCACACTGGAGGCTTGCCACGATCTGGGCATGCTTCTAATCACACTGGTTTAAAGTGTTGTGGGGAAGAACAAACAGACAGCACACCTTGGGGCAGTTTTCCCATGCCCTCGTCTGGTGGTCAGGCATTCACATTACTGCAGAGCCTCAACCATGGAGTGAGCTGCCTGGTCATTTTGTTTTAATGCAGGTGGGTGCAGCAACTCAAAAAACCAAAAAAAACCAAAACCAATGGCAGAAACAGATCTGCAAGTTCAGACTTCCCTTCTGGGTTTCTTTCATGGCAGGAGAATTCAGACATCCAGGAAAGCGGAGTGGGAGCACTGGAATCCGTAAACACCAGACTTTCCCCGGTGCCTGATTACTCCACTTCCAAAGGGGGGCAACACGGGGTGCTAACAACTGGGGCATGGAAGACAGATGTTACTGTCTGTGCTCTTTAAATCCAGAAAGGTAACACTACTGTATCATGATAAACTCCTCATGTGACTGCAGCCAGTTGCTAATAGCCATTGATAGACCTTCCTGAAATTTCCAGAGAAGCTTGTCTGCCAACATTTCTGTTACGGAAAGCTTGATCACTCTTCTAAGAATCTTTCATTTCAAGGAGAAATATAACCCTTATAAATTTGCTTTATCTGATGCATTACACTTCAAAATTAATTATATATATACATACACACACAATTTTGTTAAACAAGTAAAATATACATTCATATATGCATGCACACACAGAGAGACACACATAGTATAGAATTAATTTTTGAAATATACTAGATGGACAGATGTAACAGAATTGTGTATTGAAGTGCCAAAGCCAAAACAAATCTGTCCACATGATTCATTGATCAAAAAACTGGGTACTGTCCATGTGATCATTAAGTCAGTTTTCAGGTGTGTTCAGTTATGCATAAGCTTTATGCAGAGAAACTTTTTGTCATCTTCTTGTGAAATTAGAAATGCAAAATGATATGTCTACCTGCCCTCTCAATGAATACTGAAAACAGAATGGCAGGTTCTTTCACATTAAAATTTTTTTAACCCTGTGCTTCCTGTAGGACATCCCATTCATTCAAGTAATAAAGAACACCTTGTATTGCCAATAATCAACCTTAGCTGCAAGGTTTTTCTATATCCCTCTTTGTGGCTAGATATAGAAACAGGATATATATCACAAATATTACCAAAAGAAAAGTGTTTTATGCTTGATGGCACCAATAACTAGCTAAAGCATCACAGTTGATGGAAAAGATGGAGAATCCCCACCCCTACTCTCCTTTCTGTGTCTGTTGTTATTGAATCCATTATAAGAACAATATAAAGGACTGAGAACCAAGCTATGCCTTCTCTGCATAGCCCTGTCTTGGGTCCTGTAAACAGAACTTCTGTTGGTTGGTCATGCTGGACCATGGCAGAACTACCGGTGGTGCAATCCTTAGAAAGAACACATTCAGACTTATTACCCCGCTCATAATATGTTGGATCTAATGCTATAGTTCTTGCACAAATGAAAATGCAAGAAGTCCATGGAAGCCTCTTGGGCCAAGTCAACATTACTGTATCCTCACTTGTGTTTCTGCTTTGTACAAGATGTTGTGCAACCAATTTCTGGGCATGATGATTTATAGGGAAGAAAGTGCTTACACAAGGTCTTGTACAAGCAGAAGTGCATAAAGTCAATTTATGTTTTCACTCACGCATCGCTGGATCCAAGCCAATGTCTGTTTCTCTTGCGCTGAGTACCCTACATCTTGAATTTGCAGTTCAAGATGAGCAATGTAAGAATCCCGCCAAACCCACAGCTAGGTTCTTATTGAAGAGGGGGTAGAAGCATTGCAAACCTTTTGTTTTCTTCATTTCCAAGACAGAAATGGGTGAAGCATTTCTGTGCTTGATCTAAAATCAGTTGCATATCTGTGAACATTCCCACCAAAGACCTTAAGAAACTCAGTGGGTTATCTATATATGTTTGAGGGATGCCTGTAAGAAAGCTTATATATACAAACACAGGTGATTGCATCCAATTCTAATCTCTACATTTCTAAAGGGCGGGGGGAGTAAGTGGCTATAGATGATAAATATTAAACAAGGAATAAATCCAACCAGGGCTTACAGGTCCTGGAAATCAGTCTTTCTAAACTCTGTTCACATGTTACAGTGAATACATGCACATTCTGTCTGTACATGTGTTTGTAAATAACAGCCAACATGCATTCACTTTATAAATGAAACCAGGGACCAGGATCTGGATAAATGTGGGGTTTGTATGCCTTGTTAACCTGTACATGCATTGACTGTAACATGAGAATTATTTGACACACATACAAATAATAATCAATTACATACTGAATATGGATGGACTGCACTTGTGAACAGGACTTGAACATTTACAGCATCACTTTCTCCCAGAAAAGTTCCAGTTCCAGTCAACTATATCAGGAAGTAATTGGCTGCCAGAGTGTTTCCGAGTTCAATTCAAGGTGCTGATTATGACCTTTAAAGCCCTGCAAGACCGAGCACCCACATAGTTGAGGGACTGTCTCTTTCCGTATGTCCATATGTGCTCCACCTACGGTCATCAGGCAGCCATTTGTTGGCTATCCTACCACTTAGGATGGCCCGTCTGGCATCAACAAGAGCCTGGGCCTTTTTCATCATAGCTCTGACTCTGTGAAATGGGCTACTTGAAGAGGTGAGAGGGGCCCCCTTCTTGGGGATCTCCCGGAGGTGCTGCAAGGCCTGCCTGTTTGCCATAGCTTTTGAGGGGGGTTGAATAGCAAGTACCCTTTAAGGAGGGTACCTTTAAGGAGGGAGGGATTTGGGGCCTGTTATTTTATCTTTGATTTTAGCTCAGGTTGTTTTAACTGTTATTTTTGTTTGTTTGTTTTGGTGAGTATTTTGCATTTGTGCATGTGTGTATCTGGTTGACTTCTGGTGACCCCTAGTGGGGCTCGGACATTTCAGAAAGGTGACTTACTATTGCCTGCCTTTGTGTCCTGAGCTTTGGTATTCCTTGGAGGTCTTCCATCCAAGTATTTGCTTAGCTTCCGAGATCTGATGAGATCGAGCTTGCCTGGGCTATCCAGGTCAGGGCAGGATGTTTTAACTATTATTGTAAGCCAACTTGGGCCAAGAGAAAAGGTGGGATATAAGTGTTTTGTTTTAATAAATAAATAAATAAAGCTGGGAAAGATTTGAGGAGATTATTTGCAGGAAAGATGGGCAGTCTGTTTAACGAGCTGTCCCCTGTGAATAGTTGTAAGGGAAGGTTTTTGTCTTGGGTTACTGTAGGTAGTTAAGCAGGTACTTTCTGAATAATGAACTGGATCTCTGTCTGACTAAAAATGGTACAAACTTTTCAAGGACAGGAAAGTCCATTTCCATGCTTTCATACTTGAAGGTCATCACTACAAAGAGGTAGATAGGCCACTCATAGCCAATAGTGGTCAGGCTTGTCCCCACATAAAACTTTCTATTTTTTCCCTATACTTATGGACCCCAGACTTACCTGCGGTCTCATTTGTGGGGGCACAGGGAGGCAGGAACAGAAATATGGGGGAAATATGGCCTGCATGGCTGTTTTCCCCATCTTTGAGGATCCTCTTAAGAGATTTGGGGGTGAAGGCTTACAGGAGACATGCCCAGCTCAGCAGCTGTCAAGATGCCCTCACTTTCAAGTGGAAGGGGAAAACCACACAATGGCCTGCACCCATGTGGAATCCTGCAGACTGCCATCCCACAGCATCCCCCAGGAGATGGGCTGGGGGTGGTTTGTACATCAACTGGCAGACAGGATATCTAATGCTTGAATTTGTTTGCCCCATGCTTCACCAAGGCACTCTTAGCTGTAACCAATCAAAATTGTGGTCATTTTTTTTTTGTCCCAACTAATCTTATCTGTTTTCATGCACCTTTGCTGTCTCTGCCTCGCCATCTTTCCCTAATCCCTTTGGTGCTACTGAGCCCACAAGCATAAATGACAACTGTACTGACTATAGAGAATGTAAAGAAAGTCACACATCATTGTGATGAGTATGAAACCTCTTCCATCCTCCCCCTGGCGACCCTACTCAGTATGTAACATTTACATTCCTGGTTTCTGGTTTTGGTCACTGTAGAGTGTGATGGTGGCAGGGAAGTTGGCATGGTATAGCCCAATCTCGTCTGATTTTGGAAGCTAAGCAGAGTTGGTACATGGAAGGGAGACCGCCAAGGAAGACTCTGCAAAGGAAGGCAATGACAAATCTCCTCTGCTTATCACTTGCCTTGAAAGCCCTTTTCTGGGGTTGTCATAAGTCAGTTGCAACTTGATGGCACTTTACACAGAGAGAGAGAGAGAGAGAGAGAGAGACTGTGATGGGGTGTGTTGAAATAGCTTTTGGGTTTGGTTGGGTTTTTTGGGCAGTGGAGGTGTGCTTTCAGAGACAGTCAGCTACACTGAGAAATCAAAATGGATTTTGAGTCTTTTGACAGCAAATGATTGAAAAAGCCAGTCACATCCCCATGCATTTATTTGAAAAGACCAGCTGTGCAATTAAACATTTGCTTCAGCTGGGTGCTTGCTGAGGATGGGATGGTTAAAACATTTCAACATATTATTTAGTTGAAACCCTTTCCCATCGTGCAGTGACCCACAATGAATTGCAGTACAAGTACAATTGTTTTTATTTGCTTCCTCTTATGTTAGTTAGATTTATGCTCCTCCCACTGGCCATGGATGGAACCTATAATCATAGCTGCTGGAGGAAGAAAGCATAACAAGCAAGAACAGGCAATATGGTCAGATTGAGGTTCATAAATCACCTGCTCTGCCTGATGGTGTCTGGTTCTACTAATAATCTCAAAGAACCTCAAGAGCAAGAGCTGGGAAAGAGCTTCCTCTATCTGGCAGATTGCAAAGCCAACCAAAATAGGGCTGACATCTATATATTTATTTAAAATATCTGTATCCCATTTTTTCCAACTCAAAACTGTCCTGCATCAAAACCAATTTGCTCCCACAATAGAAATGTTAAAAAAATTAAAGGAAGCAAGCCCCAGCCTCAAACCAAAAGCACATTGGAAAAAATCTGGACAAGGGTGGGGCCTTCTTTACCTTACTTAGTGATCTTGATAAGCCAACAGTCTCACTCAGGAGAATGCAGCTTCATTTGTGCATGTGTTCATGTTCTGTGGAAGCTGGTTCCATAGCACAGGTCCAGGCACCAAGAAAGTATGAGCAACAATAGATCTTATTTACCATAGTGAACTACTAATAGTCCGTGGTCTGATGACTGGAGCTGACTCATGGGCACATATGGCTGCCGACAGAACCTACTGGAGACTTCTGTCAAGAGACTGAGGCTGCAAACACACACTCCTTTAGATCCAATGTAGATGCAGATGGCCTGACGTATCTAAAGGGAGTGATTAGACAGCAACATCTGGGAAGCATCCCACAGTCATCAGCAGCCTGTGCTGCTCCACCACAGAAGTGGAGTTAAAAGACACCAGGGAAAGTCTGCTGTTATCTGGATAAGGTGGGCCATGGGCAGATCTTCCCATCTGATCGCTCAAGCACTCTCTCATGCCATCAGGATGGTCTGATCAGGCCATCCTGACTCTGTGTCATGTTTCCCCCCTTTGCAGGATGCACATCATCACATACTCCATAGGGGGCCCTCAGTGCAGAGGTGTGATTCCTTTTATATGCGCAAGGAAAGCAAATGGCAAAAAAAACCCTCACCCACAGTTGAATCTGATCACACAATGATGGGCTAAGCCGACAGCTTCAAAGGGCTGTGTGATCTCGCAACTACATGTCAAATTCCTCTGGAGGAAATAGCCTCGCATCCCCTTTGTTTTAACTGGCGCATGTGACCGCAGCCTAGGTTAGGACAGACCTTGAAGTAACAAAGGGGGGTATACATTTTTAAAATAAATATACAAAAGAATTAATCAAATTATGGTGGTGGAAAGTGTTGTCAAATTGCAACTGACAGGGCTACTCTGTAGAGTTTTCAAGGCTAGAGCTGAACAACAGTGATTTGCCATTGTCCACCTCTGCATAGCAACCCTGGTCTCCCATCCAAGTACTAATAAAGGCCAAATCTGCTTAGATCTGATGAGACTGGGTCAGCCTGGACCATCCAAGTCAGGGTGCTTAGCTTAATCAACGATGCCAACTCCACATATCTCTTAAAATGTATCACCAGTGGTATTTATTTAACTGTTCACAACTTGTAGAGTTGCCAGGTCCCCCCTGGCCATGAGTGGGGGATGGGGGGAGGGTTGCCAGATCCTGGTTGAAAATTCCTGGAGATGGAGATGCAACCTGGGGAGGACAGTGACCTCAGCAGTGTACAATGCCATGGAGTCCGCCCTCCAAAGCATCCACTTTCTCCAGGGGAACTAATCACTGTAGTCTGGAGATGAGCTATTATTCCAGGGGATCCCCAAGTTTCACCTGGAAGCTGGCATCCCTGTTCACAAATAACAAAATCGTTAAATACTGGCCAAAAATGTTAAGCTACAGAGATCAAAACAAGCCCCTGAATTCCTGCATGTCTTAGCTAATCGGTGTACCTGGCCATCCCAAGAGCAGAAAAGATGTTTTAGCTGGAGGAAGTTCCCATTTAGCATTTTTTTTTTTGCATTATCAACCCTAGCCATATTTATTTCCCAAGGAGACTTTTCATGGCAAATATTATTTCCTCAAACTTTAATTTGATTTAACTTTTAAAAACCATATGCAATTTGCATTTTGAGAGAAAGTGGGTTTTTTAAAAAAAAAATAGCTTATGGTACAAAACAATATATCACAAATACATATGGCATATTCTCTCTTCACTTGTAAATATATCCATGTACAGACGTAGTGAAGAGCAAACTACTAAAACATCTCTGAAATATTAATGCCATACTTAAATTTTGCTCTTGTTAATCAATGTGTTTCCTTTGCTTTTTCTCTCATTTTTTAATGTATCCCTGTTGCAAGAAGGAGAAATTCTATGGAGATGCAATAGTTGACTCCAAGGGGTAATTCTGTTTCAGCACAGTACTCCCAAATAGCCATTTCAATGAACTTGATTACACATTAGGGTAAACTCTTCATAAATCCATTTTCTGGATGAGTAATGGACACTTGTTTTAAACAAGTCTGTGTGAAAATTGCCTTGACCTGAATGGCCCAGGCTAGCCCAATCTCATCAGAACCTGGAAGCCAGCAGGGTCAGCCCTGGCTACTGTTTGGACGGGGGGGCTCCAAGGAATTCCGGGGTCATGACATGGAGGAAGGCAATGGCAAACCACCTCTGCACATCTCTTGCCTTGAAAAACCTACAGGGTCACTATAAGTCAGCTGTGACTTGACAACACTTTCCACCATCACCAACATGTGGAAATTAAATTTATGTCGAAAAGAAAGTTGGGTGGGGATATGTATAGTAAGTGCTTCATTTGTTGCCATAGGACAGTTTGCAATGCATACAGAATTAGGGAATTGTAAGAAAAAGCATGTTTAAAGCCTTCAAGTGAAAGGAAACTGCTTCGGCCATGTGGTACGAGATAGGAGGCTTCCCTACAGAATAGGCTTGTTTCTTTTCCCTTGATTTGGAAAATGATTTGTTCATAGCCTGTGAAAAACATTTTATTTACAAATGACAGAGAACCCTCCTGGTCACTGTGAGGCACTGTTTCCTCCCCTGGGTGATTTTGAGCCAGTCACACACACTCTCTCAGTTTATCCTATCTGAGCAGGGTTGTTGTGAGGATAAAATGGAGGACAGCAAAATGAGGTGAGCTGCTTTGGGGCCCCATTGTGGAAAAAGGTGGGATGTAAATGTGGGGAAAGGCGGGATATAAATGAAATAAATAGAACTGAAGATTGCACTACGGATAAAAGGTAGATTGATTGGTGGATGGGAAGGAGAGAAGGAAGTAGGGGCGATAGGGAAAAAAAATATGTGGTATAAGGAAGTAGGGAAAGGAATATGTGGTGTAAGGTGCCCCTGCAAGTCCTTGCAGGTTCCCCACCATAGAACTGGGCCCAGCCCAGCAGCCAGCTCAGTGCAACTGGGCCATAGTTTTCCCAGGCAGAGGCTGACAAGGAGAAGCAAGGAGAGCTGAAGATAGGGGGGGAGCAGGCAAAGGTAGGTTGGCTGGGGGATGGGAAGGAAGAATGAAGCAGGAAAAGGGGAGAGGCTAGGGGGGCTTTCAGGGAAGGGAAAGAGGAAATAGTGAGGAAGAGGGAAATGAGATGCCCTGTGCATGTCCTTGCAGGTCCCCCATTTATACACACACACACAAGGTGGATTATTATCAGTAAAAGACCATCAGCTGGTGGCTGAAATTTGTTCCTTGGAAGGAAAGAATGCACACACACACATCTCCTCTTCTTCTATGTAATAAACTTTCTAAAGAGCTCCAGCCACTGGATGATGGTCATTTACTGATAATAACCCTTCTTCTATTCCATATCCACTGAGTTCAATATGAATTATGCATTACTGAAATCTATGAGGGACTCGTGTATTCCAGAGTTGATGCTCTTTCAGTTTTCTTCTGAGGCTCATCCTGAGATAGAATGGCACTGCTGAGGGCAATGTGGGGCTGCTATGTGACTGTTCTTCTGGGGGGAATTTTAATGGAGCCCTGCCCCAAATACGATAAAACCAGAAACAACTTCACAGCACAGATGTTAGCATTAATGAACAATCAAAGCAAAACACTTTGTCTAGAATAATGAATGAAGACAGAAAACGGGCATGGGTCATGGGGGTTATATAGTGTTTTGTTCTGAGTGGTCCATAAATATAGGTAGAAGTTGTAGGGTGCACTATGAGAGAATGTAGCTAGGTGAAACTTTTGGGGATGAGATAGAAAGTTTCCTCTATCAGAGATGTGGTGAAACATCTTTTTTAAAAAGTGTGAGATATGATAGGCAGCATTCCTCACTAGATGGGATGACAGCATTTCCTAGTGGAAGAAGAAAAGTTGGTTTTCATACCCCACTTTTCTCTACTTTAAGGAGTCTCAAAGCAGCTTACAATCACCTTTCCCTTCCTCTCCCTACATCAGGGACTTTTTGAGGAAGGTGGGGTCGAGAGAGTTCTGAGAGAACTCTGACTCACTCAAGGTTGCCAAGCAGGCTTCTCCCAGCTCATTTGCATGAGGGTTTTCATAATGACCAGAGAGGATCATGAGGTTTAAGTAGTTTTTCACTTACCTGAAGCTCCCTTATACACTGAATAAGATTGAGGCCAATATCGTTTACTTAGGCTTGGAAGAGTGTCTCCAGGGTTTCTCAAGCAGAGGTCTTTTTCAGGACTCGCTGCCTGCAACTCTTAATGGGAGATACTGACCATCGAACTTGGGGCACTGTAGGCCAGGCAGATGTTCCATCCCTGTGTTCTAGCCTCTCATTTCTGTTTTAATTTCTGGTGAGTAGCCATGTTGGTCTGAAGTGGCAGAACAATGAATGCACATGGAAGCTTATACCAAGAATTAAATTTTGTCAGTCTTGAAGGTGCCAGTGGACTCAAACTTTCATAGAATCATAGAATGTTAGAGTTGGAAGGGATCTTGCAGTTCATCTAGTCCAACCCCCTGCATTCTGCAGGAGCATAGCCGAAAGATAGCCTTACATACCTACATACCTACAACATACCTGAAAGATGATCGTCCAGTCTCCGCTTGAAAACGTCCAGCGAAAGAGCATCCACCACCTCCTGAGGCAGTCTGTTCCACTGCTCAGCCACTCTTACAGTTAGAGAGTTTCTCCTGATATTTAGCCGGTAACGACTCCCTTGTAATTTCCACCCATTAGATCTGCTCCATCTTCTACATGACAGCCCTTCAAATACTTGAGGACTGCAATCATGTCCCCTCTAAGCCTTCTCTTTCCCAGGCTAAACATACCCAACTCTTTCAGCCTTGCCTCATAAGACTTGGATTTCAACCTTCTCACCATCCTGGTCACCTTCTTCTGGACACGCTCAAGCTTGTCAACATCCTTCCTAAACTTTGTTCTATTCCTGTTTTAAAATAGTCATTCTCTCCTTGCATCTTGTTATGCTAGTAGACATTAGTTCAAGGATTTCATTTTTAAATTAGAAATGTTCCCATTCTAAATGCAAGCTTCTATTCAATTACAGAAGCTAACATGGAACAAATTAAAAGCCTTTAAAAGGAAAAAAAAATGGTACAAAACAGTGCAAATTTGTTGTGGAGATAGCCCTTTTCCTGCCAGAAAGGATGGGTTTGGGCCAGCCTCCCTGCCAGCCTCAGAATAGGAAGGAGAGGGGGTTCAGATGTTGAAAGGATCCAGGCCCATAGCCACAGTGGTGCAAAAAAGGGGTGGTGCCCCATAATTTGTCATGCCCCTCCAATCAGCATTACAAGTTGGTGTGAAATCTGTCACACGTCTTTCAGGTGTAAATTTTCTTTGTGAAAAAGGAAGGAAGTGTGAATCCTGCCATAACTCTTCCAAGGGTGAATTCTCTATGCAATTGGCTAGAACAGAATTAGCAGTCAGCAGGCCTGAAGAGTCCTGATTTTAAAAGCTTGCAGGGGCATTGGTTGGCACTGTTAGAAGCCTTGAGTCAGTGGTTTGCAGAGAAAAGAGGGTTGAATTTACAGTTTCAGGTTTCAGTAACTGGAAGACGACTCTCACACTTCTTTAATTTTGCAAATGTAAAACAGTTGTTTGGGAAGGCATTTTTATAAAGGTTATACAGAACAGGACTGTAGTCTATGCCACAGTGTACACTATATATTATTGATTTGTTGTATGTTCTATCATGTTTTAACATCATTGTTTTCATTTTTTGTAATTCCATTTTCTGCTTGACATAGCACATTTGATACTTTTTTTTGCATTTTTGTAATTTTTGTATGCCTAGTCCCATTGCATTTTATTAGATTTCTCATGCTGATTACAGCGTTCTATACCATGTAATCCACTTTGAGTCTCAAGTAGAAAATTGGCAAATAACTCATAAAGTATAAATAATAAAGTAAATGAATAATGTTGGGCTGACCACCACTGTACTCATTTGCCCCCTCAAAAAAAAATGTCCGACTACAGGTCTGGAAGGATCCCTCAATTCAATGTAAGTACTCCAATTAAAAACAGTAACGACACCCACCTACAAGAGCCTTTAAATGTTCTAAAGTGTAGATCTCCCATGAACACAGGTTTGTTCTTTTTTGTTCCTTTGTAGTAGCTGAGTGTTTATTACTGTTGACTTTTGTGGCCTCTGCATTCCACTGAATCTCATGTAGCCCATGAGCTAAACAAGCACTCATATTACTGCATCTGCTTTGTTGCCTGAAAGACACCTTAAATGATCCTCCTTCTGGAATAACCAGAGCTCCAACCATCGCTGATAAGATGTTGCCTGTGATTCATTCAAGGGAAAATAAAACAAGTTTCTTCTCTTAAACACATGAAAGGAGACTGAACTGGATGTTTTCTGTCATCCTGCATTTGACTCCTTAGACCTACTCACAACCCTACTCAAGTCTATTGAATGCGGCTTACTCCCAGGAAAGTGTTCTTGGGATTGCACTGCTAGCTTCTTAACGCACACATTAAGGTGGGAGGAATTTAATATGTAATTTCTACAGTAGCTTCACTACCTTTGTGGTGTGGGTGGTATCTATACAACCTCTCCTGATTGTTCCCTTCAGGGTCAAGTCTATGTGACAAACTTTTCTGCCCCAGTTTCTTCTGAACCTCAGTTCTCCTTTTGCTTGTCAGTTGGTTGCCCTAATGGGTTGTTGTGGGTATTTAGCAAAAGTTCTTGGGAAATCTGGGCAAACATTGCATTGGAGTTCAATCTCTCTCTCTCTCTCTCTCTCTCTCTCTCTCTCTCTCTCTCTGTGTGTGTGTGTGTGTGTGTGTGTGTGTGTTGGTGGGGGGAGTAGAAGGGATGCTAACCTGTTAGGTTAGGTCTGCAAGCTGATCTCACTTTTGTCTGGCTCTCCATCCTGACTTAATCCCTGGAGATGTGTCTGACCCACTTCCAGAAACATATGAATGGAAAGGGTGTCCTCTACCAAGGCCAGGAAGGGCCAGCTTGAGCTCAATGCTCATTAAAAGATACATCCTTGAAAAGTATCTGAAAAGCTCTACTTGAACTGTTTCAACTGTCTGATGTTCCTGGGTTATCATTCCACAAGAACTCATGGAAACTATATTTTAGGGTTAATTGTTCTGGACGTTGTTCCTGAGATGATCTCCAGTACCTAGATTGTGGACCTGAGTCTTGAGATGTAGGGATAGCGTGGAGATTTATCAAGTATATGAGAACCCTGCTGAATCAGACCAAATGGTCCATCTAGTCCACCATCTTGTATCACACAGCGGCCAACCATTTAGTATAGTGAGACAATAAGCCAAGACTTACCCTGATGTTGCCTCCTAGCACTGGTATTTACAGGTTTCTGCCACTGAATGCACAACCTTTAATGAAGCTTTAGTCACTGATTGATCTATCCTGGTTGATCTATCATCTATGGAACTGTCTATTTTCATTTTTAAAGCAATTGGTAGTTGTGGCCATGACTGTTGAGCTATCCCTATATACCCCTCAGAGAGCATTACGCTCAACCAGTACCAACTTGCTGGTAGTCCCTGGTCCCAAAATGGTCTGGCTGTCCTTGTCCAGGCTTGTGGAATTCTCTTCCAAGTGTGATCTGGGACTTGGCTCAGTTCTGCAGGGCCTGGAAGACTGAGATGTTCCACCAGGCATATGGTTGAGGACAGTGATGGCTAGACAGATCAGTGGCCTCCTGGGTTTTCTTTCCCCTCTCCTTTATTTTCCACTCTGTTCTGGTTAAGAACCTCCAGTTGGTGGAATGGAACATAATTTTACGCTAGCCACCCAGCTATCTTTGGGATAGATGTTTGTTGCTATCTGATAGTGCTGACGTTTAACTGTACAGTATGCATTTTATTGTTTTATTATTATTGTATATATTTATTATGTATTGAAATATGTTGTACACTGCCCTGAGTCCTGCTTGCAAGGAATGGGTGGGATAGAAGTTGAATTAACAACAACAACAAGCTGCCTTATACTGAAGCAGACTTTTGGTCCGTCAATGTCAGTACTTTCTACTCAGACTTGCAGCAGTTCTCCAGGGTCCCAGGTGGAGGTCTTTCACATCACCTACCACCTGATCCTTTTAGCTGGAGATGCCTGAAACTGAACCTGGAACCTTCTGAATGCCAAGCAGATGGTCCCTAAATACACTTCCACAATGTTTTATGTGACTGAGGTAAATAATTTGAGATACAATTTTGCACATAAATAAGAGTGATTGTTCAGTCAGAGGGTGGTCTTCAAGTGGTCTCTGGCATTCCTGCAATTCCCCACAAAGTAATGACATCAAGCAATTAGTGAAACAAAGGTTCATTACAAAAATCTTTAGAGGGATTTCTTATGCTGTCAAATGTCCTCTGGAGTTCTTTTCTGCCTGCTGTTGTGTGTTTTGCTCCACCTTTTAATTACTGTGGAAACCTTGAACTCAGCAATTCTATTAATTGTTTTCTGATCTGTATCCCTTTTTTCATTGTTGGTTTCCTGTTAATGTGCCTTTGGTTGTACTCAGGAAGATGTTTGGACATGAGCTACATTATTCTGATTAAGCACCTAGTTCAAAGCTAGTCAGATCCATTACGAGACTCACATTGATTGGGCTGCAGTCTGACAGAATCCATATTTGGGAGGTGTCTGAAATGAACTTCTCCTGCCTATCCATCAGTTTCTGTAATGGCCATGACTGACTCATACTTTCTGCATTTCGGACCAGGCTCAGTAGCTGCCCATTCAGTCCAAATGCTAATGTGCTTGTAGTTAGGAATGAGAAAATGTTCCCTTTTAGGTTCCTCCTTCCCTTCCTCCCTCCCTTCTTCTCTCCCATTTGTTGACCATTTTTTCTTTTCTGCTTTTAATGCTGGAGAATTATTTGTATTGTGTACCCATGTTGTATGTGAGTTTGAAACAGAATTTATATCACTTGAATATGTACAATGCCCATTATTTATATATGTGAACTGTCTGGCTCTGGAATAATTTGTGCACACATTTTTTTGTTTGTGTTGTCTCATGGGGCCTGAGGCCATTATAGCTGGTCAAAGGAACTGTAGTGCAAGAACTTAAAAGTTAATATAGAAACAGACTTAGTTAACAGACTTAGGGAACTAGTAGTTAGATGACTCACCCTAAGACCTTAGTTTGTACTAAAACGAGGATTAGGGACTCTGGTTCAAGGTGTTTTAGTTGGCCCACTATTAAAGTTGTTTGAAGGCATTCCTCATTCTGGTAGTTTTACCTGTGAACTCAGAAATCTTACAGGACGGAGGACCCAGGAAGGAAGGAAGAGAAAGTAAGGGAAGGAATGACCAAGTCCCACATACTTCAGCACACCTGGGAGGGAAAGGAACCTACTTCTTGTCCTGTTCAGCAGCTGATTTTTAGGCACCACGATTAATTGATGGAGAACATTTATATGCCCCCCCTTCAAAGTCCTGCTTGAGGTAGCTCACAATAAAAAAGCACAGTATAAAAAAAAGCTGTTAAAAATCAAGCTATTAGCTAGGCACCCTCAGCTTTGAGTGCTTGGATTTTTCACAATATTTGAACTTTAGGAGAATCTTCCCTAGTGGTGAGAGCTGTTTGACACTTAAACCAATTACTGAGGGGAAATCTCCCTCTCTGGATATTCTCCAGCAGAGGATGGATATTCGTCTAGTGGGAACTGCATATAAGGCCCCTTTCAACCCTATCAGTGCCATTCTAAGCAGAATTAAACCTTTCTAAGCCCATTGACTTCAATGGACTTTTGATGTAACTCTGCTTAGGAGGGTGGTATATTATTTATTTATGTATTTATTAGCCCTCCCAACCTGTACAGCAGGGTCACAATGTGATAAAATATACAACATAATTGAGATATGATACAACCTTACAATCTACAAAATGATTAATTAATCAATTCACAAGCATTATGAAAACATTGCTAAAGCATTCAATGGCATCTGCTGCATGATTAAAAGTCCCAAGGGATTCTGATTGTGGGTAGCCGTAGATGGAATGGTACAGAGCAAATGGGTAAATATGGAATAGAGCAGGGCAGAGCAGGGGAGGCCAATATAGATGAATTGCCGCTGCCTCAACCATAGGGCTGGCAGAACATCTCCATTTTGCAGGCCCTAAAGATTTAAAAATATATATCTAAATTGATGGGATAAAAAATTCTAAATTGATTTTAAATCTGCAAAGATTAAGTGAATGCAATAATATGTAGGAAACAGTGTGCCAAATAATAGCTTTCAGGATGTTGGCATCTCAAGATGGTGCACAGATCAGCCACATAACGGCATCCTTAACTATGAAAAGTCTTTAGAATACATTACAAAACTCTGCACGTAATGGGATGTTTGCACCATTGTCATAGGACAAACGTGTCATTTAAACCGATTGCCACAGCTGTCAGATAAGCTGATGACTCCCGGAGGTTGAGTCGCTTTGTGGTTTTCTATCTGCCTCCACTTATCGAGCACTTTTATTCCTCTGAGTTTGGGGAGGGGGAAGATGATAAAAGTTTATAAGACCCCGGTGCACATCTTACTCAAGCCATAAAACGTAGTTACTCTTATGTTGACATTGTAAACCATTTGATTTTCCATGAATGGGTCATATAAGTACAAGAAAATGACTTGGAGTTTGATTTCATTTGCCTGCTGGAGTCAAGGATGCTAAGGAACAAGAAAGCAACATTTTATTATGACAATATAAATGTCGATTTTTTTAAAAAAAAAATGTAGGTAGTCAGTTTATTCCTAATGAAAAGAGGGTAGATTTACAAAGATGGGGTTGAATGATAGCAGTACGGAAAGTGTTCTTTCTTGACTTATCAATTTACTTCCAACCTACTCTAAGAAGTATTGCTGAGAGAACAGCTTTATATATTACATAGAGAAAACCCTGGGTTTGCTACCAATTAGGCATGGAGGAAGAGGAGATTGGATTTATACCCTGCCCTTCACTCAGAGTCTCAGAGCAGCTTACCATCTCCTTTCCCTTCCCCTCCCCACAACAGACACCCTGTGAGGTAGGTGGGGCTGAGAGCTCTTTCAAGGACTGCTCTTGAGAGAACAGCTCTAAGAGAACTTATGACTGACCCAAAGTCACCCAGCTGGCTTCATGGGGAGGAGTGGGAAATCAAACCCGGTTCTCCAGATTGGAGTCTACTGCTCTTAACCACTACACTGAACTGGGATCAGTTACAGACCTGTCTGGTTCATGTATTTGCAAACACATCTCCCACATCTACACTTTATATTTTTGCAGTGTATGGAGGGGTGTCTATATATAAAATGTAGAGTAGTTAGTGAATAGCTATGAGAATCCTATGCTGCACTATGAATAATCCCGTTCAGGTCAATTCAACTGTGCTTAGTCCAAGGCAAGTATTTGCACTATACATTTGTAATTTTTGGCTGATTGCTTAAAATTAATTACTTCATATGATGGATTTAAAATATAAAGAGGTGAAGGGAGTGGTTCACAATCCTCCCATTTAACTTCTTACTGTGAGTATAGCAGGTATGGTGACGGATGTTCTTCGGACAAAATTAGCATATAAACATTTTGATGAATGGCTTTGTACTTCATTGTGAGTCTAGTGATTCATCGGTTTATATTCCAGGGGTGATTTCCAAAGTCTTTCATAGAAACAGATTTTCAAAATCTTTTTTTTTAAAATAACAACTGGGTTCAAAACTCCCCTCCCAAAAAGGACACTAACATTATTTATCTTACTTGAATCTTAATTCTCTCAGAGTTCCCAAAATACTTCAACTGAGACCTTCCAAATTCACTTCATTTTATGTGAAATTTGGTGGCAACTCTACAATTTCTCATTTTAGTGGTTTATTTATTTATTTGATTTATACCCCGCCCTCCCTGCAAGTGGACTCAGGCTGGCTTACAAGGTCACACAGAATATTGTGACTATAAAACAACACAGAACATTCAACAATTAAATTTTAAAATGTGAGATTTAAGATTTAAAAAGTTCAAAGTTTCATATTAAAAAACAACAACAACAACAAAGTAAAAGTTGCCTAGGTAGCAACGCTCAGATGTAAACCTTCTGGGTGATGTTGTGAGGTATCAAGCCACTAATCACCGGACTAGGGCTGTCAGCAGGGGAGGCCAAGATGGATGCCTGCTGCCTCAACTAAAAGCCTGGTAGAAAGCTCCATTTTGCAGGCCCTGAGGAATGGTAACAGATACCGTGGGGCCCTGATCTCAGATGGGAGCTTGTTCTACCAGGCTTGGGCCAGGGCCAAAGAGGACCTGGCCCTAGTCGAGGCTAGCTGGACATCCTTTGGGCCAGGGACAATCAGAAGATGTTGATCAGTTGAGCACAAGGCAATGCAGGTCACATATGGGGAGAGACAGTCCCTGAGATGTGCAGGTCCCTGGCTGCAGAGGGCTTTAAAAGTCAGCACTGGAACCTTGAACTGGATCCTGCACTCTATAAGCAGCCAGTGTAGTTGGCGGAGCAATGGCTGAGTGTGTGCCTGCACAGGAATCGCTGTCAGCACACGTACCACTGCATTCTGCACTAGCTGCAGTTTCTGGGTCAAGTTCAGGGGCAGCCCCATGGACAGCAAGTTACAATAATCAAGCCTGGAAGTTACCATTGTATGGATCACTGTAGCTAGATCCTGGGAAGTGAGATAGGGAACCAGTTACTTCACCAGCCAAAGATGATAGAAGGCTGATCTAGCAATGGTGGCAACGTGGGCCTCAACAGAAAAGGAGGAATCCAAGATAACACCTAGATTCTTCACTCTTGGTGCCAGCAACAAAGGCAGCACATCGAGGGTTGGGAGCCGAATTCCCAGTCCTGAATCCCTATCACCCAGGTACAGGACCTCCATCTTTGTTGGATTGAGTTTCAGTCATCTCTGTTTAAGCCAGTCCACCATGGCCTATAGTGCCCTGGCTAATACTTCTGGGGCAGAGTCCAGTGAGCCATCCATCAACAGATAGAGCTGAGTATCATCAGTGTACTGATGACAACCCAGCCCATACCCTCGGATCAACTGGGCGAGGGGGGACATACAGGTATTAAAGAACATCAGGGAGAAGATAGCCCCCTGTGGCACACCACATTCAAGTGGGTGCTGCTGGGACGGTTCCTCCCCAAGTGACACCCTCTGTCCCTGACCTTAGAGGAAGGAAGAGAGCCATTGCAAGGTGGTCCCCCATATCCCAATGTCTGACTGTGTCAAACACTGAGATTAGATTAAGAAGCAACAGCAATGCTGACCCACCTTGATCCAGATGCCTCTGGAGGTCATCTGTGAGGGTGACCAGCATGGTCTCTGTTCTGTGGCCAGGGTGAAACGCAGATTGCAATGGATCGAGGATAGCAGCATCATTCAAGAAGCCCTGAAGCTGCTTCACCACTGCTCTCTCAACCACTTTGCCTAGGAATGGTAAGTTTGAAGCCAAGTGATAGTTGGTAATGACTGTAGGGTCCAGTGATGGTTTCTTCAATAGTGGGCACACCACTGCCTCCTTTAGACCAGCCAGGAAAGTCCCTAATGATAAGGATAGGTTGATAATATCTCCCAGGGTGGTCTGACTACTCTGCTTGCAGGCCTTAACCAGCCAGGAAGGGCACAGATCAAGGAGACAAGTGGTAGGCTTCACAGCTGCCAGGACCTTGTCAACTGCTTTCTGGGATAGCCAACTAAAATGGTCCAAAACTGGCTCTGAAGATGGACAAAGGGCTTCCAGTTCCATCAATGTGTCAATTGTAGCCATGAGATTCTGACAGATCAACAAGTCTTTATTTACAAAAAAAGCTCACAAATGCCTCACAGCGTATAATCAGTTCTTTTTTTGTTTGGTTTGCCTTGAGGCAAAGAAGTTAAGGATGAAATTGTTCTTGAACAACTGGGCTGGGCAGGAGGTAGATGCAATGGAGGTCATGTTGAAAGTTTTCTTAGCATTCTTCACTGCCATCTCATAGGCTTTCATAAGCATCCTGAAGATGTTCTTGAAGCTTCATCACGAGCATGCTGCCATACTCACTCTAGTCATCTCAGCTCTCATTTCATCCTCTGTAGCTCCAGGGTATACCATGGAGTCAGTTTGGTACGAGGGTGGAAAGGGCACTGGGGAAAAATTTCATAAATGGCATCAAAGAATCAGCTATACTTACTCTCCATAAGCTCATCTAACAAAACGCCAGGGGGCATCGGGTCCTGCAGAGCTTCCTGGAACCTATCAGGGTCCATATGACTCTACCGATGAGCATAAATCCACTCACTGCCTAAACACAGATGGTTTAGGCTACAAGGAGAAGATTGGATTTATACCCCACCCTTCACTACCCAAAGGAGTCTCAGAGAGGCTTACAATCTCTTTCCCCTTCCCACAACAGACACCCTGTGAGGTAGGTGGGACTGAGAGAGCTCTTGAGAACTGCTCATGAGAGAACAGCTCTGAAATAACTTGTAACTGACCCAAGGTCACCCAGTAGCTGCATGTGAAGAAGTGGAGAATCAAACCTGACTCTCCCAGATTAGAGTCCGTGCTCCTAATTACTACACCAAACTGGATCTCAGACAGGCCTTCAGGGCAAAGTGATCTGACCATGGTACTGCCTCAGCAGATTCCAGATCTAGCCCAATCCCCATAGCAAAAATAACATCCAGTGTGGGGCCCACATGATGTGTGGGTGCTGATAAAAAATGGGAGAGTCCCAACACCACCATGGCTGACACTAGGTCCTTGGTCTGAGAGGAATCCGGATCATTGGCATGGACATTGAAGTCCCCCAGGACTAAAAACCTGGGATACTCCAATGCCCAGCCAGACACAGATTCCAGTAGGCCAGGCAGAGTATCTGCTGGTGTGTTAGGTGATTGGTGCACCAGCCAGATAGCCAGACTGTCCTCAGTTTCCCACACAAGGCCAACACATTCAATGCTGGCAATTTTTATCACAGGGAGCACCCTGAAGGAGAAAAACTCCCGAATGCGCAGCACTGCCCCCCAACCCATTAGTCCAGTACTGGTAAATGACCAAGAAGCCTGGGGGAAGTAAGTTGGTTCAGTGCAACAGTCTTGCACTCTCTCACCCAGGTCTTGGTCACACATGCCAGTCTACATCTACAGTAAGAGATAATTCTAGAGGACAGAGCTAGCATTGCACAATACCAGTGTTGGAAAAGGGTGTATCCTCGTAGCCCCACAACTGGCATCTCTTGGAATGGGATGAAGGTAGGAAGGAGACTGAGCATTTCAGCATCTCCATCTCCTTCCCCTACACCACCTCGATCCACTGTCATATCTTCCTCATCCCACCATCACTGGAACTCCTGGCTTCCCCTGCTAGCTGTTATCGGTCCACACTGGACACCAAGCATCTAGTAGAAGGCAACCAGGCAACAGTGACTCTGAAAAACAATACCAGAAAAACAGATGGTGTCCATAACTGCAATAATAAATTCCAATATAACCTCCTTCTATTAAAAACATTCATCAACTTTACACCCTCACCCTCCCAGCAAGTTTCCTTCTGTATCACCAGCCCTCAAGTCCTTGAACTAACCAGAAAACCCGTATATTTATATATCTGCTGCTGCAGTTCATGAGTTTATGTTTATTATTGAAAATGATTTCCAACTATTTTTGCTTTTGTGAGCTTGTTCTGGATTTGGAGGGGTATGCATCGAGTTGGATTGTGTCAACTTTTCCTCTCAATCCGACCCAATTACGCTCAGTCTTCCCTAACCCATGTGGCTTTTATTCATGCAATTCACATGATCCCCAACAGAGTTTTTTGTGTCGTTCAGTGGGTCCCTTATACAGAATGGATTAATGGGACATTATCTGATGAAGTCAACTTTAACCCACGAAAGCTTATACCCTGGAAATTTTTTGTTAGCCTTTAAGGTGTTAGCGGACTCAGATTTTGTTCTACTGCTACACACTAACACAAACTGCCTACCTGAAGCTGCTCAGCCTTTTTGAAGGCATGGCTGTTTTAACCAATTTCAGTTATTAATTAATTAACTAATTATTCATCTGCTTTTCATTTTAAAAAAATTATAAGCCACCTGAAGTTTAACAAAAGATCAAGAGGGGTTACATTTTCTTTACTTTTTAAAAAGTATTGTTCTGAAACAACCGTGGGTTTTTTTGTGTGTCTGACAGTATATGAGAAAGGGAAAGGGAAAGAATATGTAAATTAGCAGTCATTTACTTTGATTTCCTTCCAAACACAATAGCCAGAAGAGTTCTAAAAATTGAGCAGATGTCATAATGTAAAGCTAATGTCTCAGCAGAGTAGAACTTTTTTTTTGGGTGGGGGTAAATGAAGTTTCATACCTAATCATTTCACTGTAATGTGGCTTGAAGGAACTTTTGTTTATTTCTTAAAATGTTGGCTTCAGTTTCAACCTCAAGCATGCCTTAAAAAGAATTTAAATACTCCCTCTCTTGCTCATATTTATCATAGATGGTTATTTTTTTCCCCCATGTGGGTACCTTCATCTGCAATTCCAAATCCAAGCAGATATATGGAAAAGTTAGGTTCTATCAGAAAGGGTGACAGCTGTTTTGCCCACTTTTAGTTGCAGGAATGGAACAAAGAAGGAAGCACAGGAAGAAGATAACACTGTAAAGGCATCTTACTGAAATCTGAGAACCACCATTTGCCTAGCAGTTATCACATTATATGTCAGGCACAATTGTCAGCAATCTGTAGATGGACAAGTTTTACCAACATGTTTTTATCTATCTCAAACTCTCATATTGATTCTTCCACATTAAAACTGAACCATAAAAAGAAAGCTTTGATTACTGTTTGGATCTGATAGGAGTCTTGTGTTTCACCGAAGACTCTAGGGAAAGTTTGCTCATTTACTTTCCCCCCCACCCCGAACACCAGTCACAAACCGTGAAAACCTCGATAGTCTTCAATAATTCTGCTGAATTTCTATGTACTACTGAAAGCATTTTTTCAGACTTTCTCCTGCTGTTGGTGTGCATTTATAAGCTCTGCCAGTGTGAGTTCAGAACTTGCAAGACAGTATAAGTTAAACAGCATTTCTTTAACTCAAAACCCTCCAACATACAGAACAATATAACAAAATTATGTAGAAGAATACATAAGTATAACAGTGAGCAGAAATGGGCAACACATACAGGGCTGGCTCCAGGGTTTTTTGCACACTAGGTGAGGCTACTTTCTGGTGCCCCCCCCCCCAAGAGAGAGGAAGAGGAAGACAAGAAGGAAGGAAGGGAAGAAAGGGAAAGAAAGAAATAGGAGAAGAAAGAAAGAAAGCCACCCCTCCATCTGTTCTTTGACAAGAAGCAGGGATGCTTCTCTCCTGAGGCCATGGGGGGGGGGGAGAAAGGAGATCTGTTAGATATGAGACTCAGGCAGCAGCTCTTTGAACAGTGAAATCAGCTTTATTTACAGAGGTTAGGGTGAGATAGGATGCCAGCAAAACTAGGGAGCAACAGGCTCCTTTTTAAACAGTCTGGGCTTGGTAAGCCACACCCATAAGTACAGAAAGGACCAATCACAGTATGTACATAAAGACCAATCACCTTGTTTCCCTCCTGCATATATCTTGTTTCCTGATTGGACAACTACGCAGAGTGTCCAATCAGTTGGCATAGATTTGGATTCCAGACTTTAATGGGAGCTGGAATCAAGCTCCTGCATTTATGTATCTGCATACATAACCATCAACAAGGCCTGACCCCTAGGTCACACTAACTCAGCTTAGAAGGAACACTGATGGTGACCCCCCAAAAAACCTGCCTTTCAGAGAGCATGAACAGCTCAAAGCCTCCCCCCGTGAGTCTCCATGGCTCCCGGACCTCCCTGATCCGACTCCCACTCTGGCTCTGCAAACACTGATGTGTCTTGTGAGAAAAAGAAAAGCCCAACCCCACAGCACTGTTCCCTCTAAGCTGAGTTAGTGTGAGCCAGCTCACAGTTTTTTAGCCTTCGGCTCACACATTTTTGTCTTAGCTCAGGAAGGACGGCTCCAGAATGAACTAGTTTGTGCAGGGGCCAAATCGCTCACTCACAGCTTTAATGCTCACAAAGGAGAAGTTTTGCCTCACAAGACTCCACAGCTGAGAGGGAGCATTGCCCCACAGCTGAGGCAGAGGGCTCTGAAGTGCAGGACGAACTATACCAACGTCAAAGTCCAAAGCGCCACTCAGCCTTCCCAAATGCACTTCACACCATTTCCCCAGCACCGGAGCCTTCTTCATTGCTGCAACAGGTTAAGCCGCCCTGTCTGGCAGGGAATGACTCTAAAAGTCCCTTCTACAGAAAACCGATCTCGGTGGGTTGCTGCACCCCCACCGCCCCCAGGAGGGCCGCGGGCAACAGGCAGATCTGCAAGCCAGGGCAAAGCCTGGCTTGCATGAGGGAACGCACCTTGCAAGCCCCATCGCCTCAAGCATTCCTCCTCAATCCCTGCCATGCTGTGTTTGGCCTGTTTGGGGAATTAATTAGTTTCTCAGGGGTGCAGAAGTTGGGAGAGTGTTGCCAGCAGAGTTCCTCTGCCTGTTCCTCTCACCTATGACAGTGGGAAAGGATTTTTTTCCCTGGCTTAGTGGAAGAGCCTCTGCTTTTAGTGCAGAAGGTCCCAGGTTCAATTCCTGCTCTGTTCCGTTAAAATGAGGGGATCAGGGAGGAGGTGATGGCAAAGACCACCACCTGAGACCCTGGGAGGGCTTCTGCCTTTCTGAGCAGGCAATCCTGACTGGGGAGCTGATTCAGTGCAAGGCAGTTTTAGGCATTCACGTGTATAACCAGTGCAAAGTGCTCAGAAAGTATCCAATGGTGATGGTGGCAGCCTGAGACGGCCCGGGAAGGAACGCCGCCCCCCTGCCTGCCTCATGATGCCCTCCTGCCCCAGCCAGGCAGGAGGGAGCAGCCCTGGCCGCACACTGAACTCCCCTGCCCCATGGCTCGGGCTGCCTGTCCCTGGCTAGGTCAGGGAGATGCAGGGCTTTTGGCAGGGGCATGGGGGCTTTTGGTGGGGGGAGCAGGTGCAGTTTGGCACCCCCAGGGCTGGCCTGCCCTAGGCGAACACCTAGTTCACCTAGTGAGTGAGCCAGCCCTGAACACATACTCTGTATGAGTTCATTTATGAGTTGGTTCTTGCTTGCTGCAACTCTCTCCAGCTTATCAAATCCACTCATATACTGGGTTCTTCCAAAACAGTTTTATGGCATAAAGGAGCAAAATGAAGGAAAAGAGAAAATAGCGCGGGAAAGGGGATAAAGGGGAAAGCAAGGTGACCCCCCCCACATGTCCTTGCAGGTCCCCCACTGTGCAATGGGCTCAGACTAGCCAGGTGGCCAGAACTACACAGCATTTGCCTAGGGAGAGGCTGTCAGGGAGTGAAGGGGGAAACTGAAGACAGGCAGGCAAGTAATGATAGGGTGACTAGTGGGGGAAGGAGTGAAGGAAGCAGAAAAATGGGAGAGGCTGTGGGGACTTTCTAGTAAGAAAAAGAGTGGGGTAGAGGAAAATGAAATGCCCTTCCACAGCACCTGTAGCTTTAAGGAAAAAAATGCCCTCTGCAGTGGGGTTGCTAGGCAAACACAACAATATTGCCAGCCTTCAAGCCTTGGTTTCTTTCAGTAAAAGAAACGTGGAAGAGGTGGAGTCCTTTCCAGAGCTGTATTGGCCTTTGAAGGAGGATTCATTGGAGCCATACTCAGTAACAACCACTAGCAGGCATGGCTGCTCATTACAGTTGAACAGTTGCCACTGCATGCAAGCCATAGCGGTGTAATGGTTAGACTTTCAGTTTAGGATCTGGGAGAACCAGGTTCAAATCCCCATTCTACTGTGAAAGCTCACTGGGTAACCTTGGGTCAGTCACACATTTTCAGTCTAACCTACTTCATGGGTTATTGTGAGGGTAAATGGAGGACAAACACAAATTTGACTCCCAGTTACATGCTGAACAACTTGCTTGAGGTGCGATATGATTGCATTTTTCAACCCCAAAGACACAATTTAACTTTTCTAAAAGCAAACCAGCAAAGACAGAACTCCTGCATTGTAAGTGGCACAGACAACAAAACTATATGCATCAGAAAACCTAGCACTTTGTTAAGGTCAAGCACATTTCAGTGTTGATTTCAAGGTGTTATGCTTAAGTAGTTTCTAACTCATTTATTTTCTTCCTGGAAATATTCTGTCAAAGTGTATAAGGAGGAAAAGTGACATGCTTTAAATGTCACTTTTCTTCCTGATAATAGAAGGCATTTAGCATGTAGTGACAGAGTTTCCACTACTATGCCAGCACATCATGGCTTGTTAATTTGGTGATGATGGCATTGAGAGAATTTTTTTTGCATGCTTCAGTTTGCTCCATTAGTGAAACATCAAAAATATTTATTTATTATCAATATAGTTTGTCTTTCTCGCTGAGATTTAGAGTGAATTACACCCTGTAAGCTGATACCATCAATATGATGTGACGTCTAAAAAGCAATGTACTAGGATTACAGAAATTTGAATAAGTGTAGCATGTTAGATGTGATATGGAGTACAGGTACAATGTAGGGGGGAAATGGAATTGCATCAGCAGAAAATAATACAGCAACAATAGGACAATCCATGCAGCAAATAAATAATATGGCCTGTACATAGTGCTATAGTCCACAGTCCTGCTCCCTGTTTGGTTACAGAGAGCTATTCTGAATCACCAAAATCAAAAGAGAGTTTCACTAAGCTGAGAGGTTTTTGAAACTATTTGAAACCATTTGCCCTTTCTCCATCTGCGCCAATCAACCTGGTTTTTTTTTTCATTTCTAATACTTAACCATTCATACTAAAGAAGTGCATGTAGCAATAGGAGCTACATGGACATAATTGGACAGAGTAACCCTGATAGCTGAGGCTTAGCATTCTTTAATGGAACCCTCTACCTTCATTCTATCATCTCAAAGGCTGTTGGGATAACTTTGAATGGCCTCTGTGGGCAGGTCTGATTTAGCCAGCTGCCCTTTCTTTATGTGAAACAATCAGAGCACAGACCCAGCACTGAACACAAGAACATAACAGAAGCTGTATTGGCTCAGGCCAACAGCCCATCCAGTCCAACACTCTGCATCAAAGGTCCACAGTCCAGTGCAGGCTAGGGACCTTTGGGTGGAAGGGCTGCAGCACAATAAAATTACAAAATCCTAGTGTGTACTAACCACACACTAGGCTGGTAGGCTACCACCAGCCCTTTAAAACTATCCCAACAGCTTAGAAGCAAAGGGGCAAGCTCCTAGCCTTTCTGGGATTTAACCAGAAAGTCAATCCTGTAGGGTAGACCTGCAGAACTTCCCAAACAAAAAATAAGTTACCTGGTAAGTGGTCACTGGGTCCAAAACACTGGAATTAGATTAAGGTAAAAAAATGATTATTCATATTTAATTTTCTTTTTTCTACAGTTTTCCTTTTCTGGTCCAATACTGTCTTATTGGTCATTTTATTGTAATACATAATATGGTAACATGTCTATCTCAAACTGTTTGACCTTGAAGAAGGCCCCCAATAGGGTGGAAACGCATCAGGTCACTTGTATTGGACCTTGTGTTTGTCACAACATTGGGGTGTGCCCCCAGTGTTGATTTGATTGGGTGGGCTTGGGTGTGAGGAAATTTAGGTAGTGTTCCGATTAAAAAATCAATCCCTTTTTGGTAGCGTATTTCTAGGCACTGATTTTAACAATAGACCCGGGTTCTGGGCCAATAACTCACTCATTACTTAAAAAACAGAATCAGAAATTTATTTACAAAAGATTTACATGTGAGTAAAGGAAAGGGTGTGTACACTGAAACAAAGACAAACATAAGAAACCTAACTCGCTAGCCACTAACACTGACCCTGCGTAGCAGTCTTCCCAGCAGTGCTGGGAAGTACTAAAGAGAGCAGAAGTACTAAAGAGAGTGACAACCTCTTCCTCCAGGTTCACAAGTTCTTCATGCAGAAGATTCTTCCCTGTTGCTCCCTGACATCTTCTGTGCAAATATCCTTGCCTTTCTTGCATGCCTTGGAAGTTCCTGACTCCTGACTTTATCCTAGCTCAACTGTCAGTGTTTGATTGACTGACCAGTCACAAGAATCAGTCAATTGATCTAGATCTTGAACTGTTGAGATCGTCTGCTGTCAAGCAGTCACTTTGACAGCTCACAGCTGGCCACTATCAAGCTAACTGGTAACTAACTTCAGCTGCTCATTAGTAAGGTACATTAGAGCTTGGAAACAATCCAGACAAAATTTAGGGATTAACAATTCTACAGAAAATGCAAATACTTAGATCCTGAGGGCCCACTTTTCGTGACAGTGTTCAGACCACTTGCACTTTGTAACGAGGCTTTCATTGGGCCCTTATTTGTTTTTAACTGTCTTTCTAATAAATATATATATATATATTGGTATATTATAAGTTTACACTAGGTTTTTAATATTGGCCCTTTATCAGACCTCTTTCTTACCCTTGTGGTTCTTGATTCCAGTTTTTGGGTCAAGTTTATTTTCCCCTCCCTGTGTCTTACTAGGAGAAGAAACCACTGCTGCCTGAATAAGAGAAGAGAACACAACAACACAATCCATGGGTAAAGATGAAATAGCAACCACTTACAATAGATTTATATATGTCACATACTTACTCCTGTGTTGGTATGTGTGTTTCTGTGTATGTGTCAGAGAGAGAGAGGGAGAGAGTTGTCTTGTTTAATGTGTCCAGCAAAACAAAAAATGTTTTCTCATCCTAATGTTCTAAAAGATGAGTCGACCCTGTAGGAAACCTGCAACATCCTATAGATTGACTTCCATTGTGTGTATTTTATTCTGCAAAGACAGAACCTGAAACTGGAAATTTCAGTGTTGTTCCAAGGTCTTTTAAATACAGAAGAGTGTAAATTCTGGAAAGTTACATCAAGAACTCTACAGAAATTCAGCTTAGAACTGGAGGTTTAGATCCCAGCCTCCTTTTCTTTTTGCAGAAAGTACTTCCACCCATGAAAGAAGAGGAGCAATCTTTTGTGATTCCCAGTCCCACTTCACAATCCCACTTTACCTTACTAAACTGCTCAAAGCATATAGAACATATGAGTATAATTTCTCCCTTGTAAATTAGTTTGCGAACAGTGTGAAGAATGCGATCTGTGGAAATAACATATTTATTTCAGGAACTTTGCTGATCCTTGAAACTGGACATCAGTGAAGTCAGAATCCAAAGGGAAATTCTCCTGAGCAAGCCACCTTGTAATGAATGGGAATTACTCTAGAAAATTACTATGCTCTTGTGCATTGGGAAGGAAGGAAGGAAGGAAGGAAGGAAGGAAGGAAGGAAGGAAGGAAGGAAGGAAGGAAGGAAGGAAGGAAGGAAGGAAGGAAGGAAGGAAGGAAGGAAGGAAGGAAGGAAGGAAGGAAGGAAGGAAGGAAGAAAGAAAGAAAGAAAGAAAGAAAGAAAGAAAGAAAGAAAGAAAGAAAGAAAGAAAGAAAGAAAGAAAGAAAGAAAGACAGACTATTTGGCATTTGTGAATGACACCGTTCATTTTGTCAGGGACAAATAGTTTATCTTTTCCAAATTTCCCTACCAAGCTGTCTACAAAACTGGAGGTGTCATAAAGCAATTCTTGCTGCACGAATGTCACCGTCTGTTGAAGCAATGATTTTTAATTTCTTATTCCTGTGACTTCAACCAGTTTCAGTGTGGCTTCACCCTTGTGTGAAGGGAACACATATTTACTTTGATTTTTGCACTGTGCTTTGCTTCCTCTCACCAAACAGCCCTCACTTTTTAACATTATTTGTAGATCGATAATGAGCGTTCTATGTTGTGCACACAAACATACACAGAGATATATAAATTTAGAGTCCAGTGGTACCTATGTAAATGAACATGCTGTATTATGTGTGTATATATAGATACTAATTTATTGATTTATATATCTGTATACAGGGCCCTTTTTGTAGCAGGAACTCCTTTGCATATTAGGCGACACACCCCTAATGTAGCCAATCCTCCAAGAGCTTACAGAGCTCTTCTTACAGAGGCTACTGTAAGCTCTTGGAGGATTGGCTACATTAGGGGGGTGTCGCCTAATATGCAGAGTAGTTCCTGCTACAAAAAAAGCCCTGTTTGTATAGATATAAATACACACATCTACGGGGTGGTAGAGTACTGGCACAGAAACCACTTGGCATACAGAATGTCCCAGGTTCATAGAATAATAGAATCACAGAGTTGGAAGGGGCCATGCAGGCCATCTAGTCCAACCCCCTGCTCACTGCAGTATCAGCCTAAAGCATCCCTGACAAGTGTTTGTCCAGCCACTGCTAAAAGACTGCCAGTGAGTGGGAGCTCACCACCTCCCTAGGCAGCTGATTTCATTGTTGCACAACTTTTACTGTAAAAAACTTTTTCCTAATATCCAACCCGTATCTTTCCACTCATAATTTAAACCCATCATTGCGAGTCCTAAAATCTGTTGCCAATAGGAACAGCTCCCTGCCCTCCTCTGAGTGACAGGCCTTCAGATTCTTAAAGAGAGTAATCATGTCCGCTCTCAACCTCCTCTTCTCCAGACTAAACATTCCCAAGTCCCCCAGCCTTTCCTCAAATGGCTTGGTCTCCAGGCCCCTGGCATCAATCCCTGACATCTCCAGTTAAAAGGATTAGGTAGGAGGTGATATGAAAGACCTCTGCTCGAAGTCCCGGAGAGCTGCTGGCAGTCAGAGTAGATAATACTGACCTTGATTCAACAAAAGTTTGACTCAGTAGAAGGCAGCTTCATGATACAGTGGGGAGGGGCTATGACTCAGTGGTAGAGGTTCAATCCCTAGCATCTCCAGTTAAAAAGATCAGATAGCAGGTGTGGTGAAAGACCTCTACCTTGGACCCTGGAGAGCCACTACTGGTCAGAGTAGTCTTCTGACTAGGCATTATGTGTGACATAAGTAGGGACATGGGAACCTGACTTGACATATGAAGTGGGTTTTCACACCATAAAAGCACTCCACTCCATTGAGTGCCAGGACACTGCAGAGGAGGGAGGCTTCCTTCCTGCACCATTTTCACCAGCAGAAATGGCTGCAGAAGGGACTGGTTGCCCCTTTCTCTACTTTGGTTCTTATTCCAAGGCAGCTTCAAGTGTATACATAGTAACATTTAGATTGCATATAAATATCAAACAAGTAGTCAACATACCAGAAATGACAACACCAACAGTGAAAAGCAGAGAACCAAAAACGGTTGACAAATAGCCTTTTTCAGTCATTATTGAATCCTCTTGATACCTACAGTAATCATTTTGTCTGAAAATGCAACACATATTTTACTTCTTCACTACACATGTTCCAGAACACAGGGTTCTAGTTCGCATGCAGTGGAAGCTGAAAATATGTGTGTTGTCCCTTTCAGGCCAAATGGTGATCAAACATATCTGGAGAACTGCACGTAGCATGTTCTCTCCATACATATGCAAGTACTGTCAACTTATTGCAACGACAGCTTTCAAGGCAAGTGAGTATCAAAGGTGGTTTGCTATGGCCTTTCTCTGCAGAGTTGTCCTTTGTGGTCTCCCATCCAAACACCAACCCTGCTTAGCTTCTGAGATTTGACAAGGTTGGGCTATACTTTGCTCCTGTTTTCCCCATACACATGGTAACAACTGAAAAGGGATAAATATAAATAAATATGAAAAAGGAATGAAATAGGGAACAGTTGCTCATCCTTAGCTTGATGAAACAGAAGGGTTTTTTTTTTCCAGAAAAAAGGTGTTATGTTTTAAACAAGCTCCTCCTTATATCTTGGAGGCTAATTCAGACATTCTTGAAGCCTTCATATTATTGATAGCACTGTCTCTTGTACATGTTATATTGAGATATTGGGAAAGTATGAAGTGTAACATCAGATTGCTAATCTAATCAATCAAATAGCATATGTATGCAGTAGAATCCTGGCTTTTACTGTGATTAATTACAAGCCACGAACACTTGCTTTTGATGAGGTGAAATATTGCATGCACAATCGTGGGGTGGTTTTTTTCTCCTTTTCTTTAAGGGAGGCAAACTGTGCGAAGAAATGAGGGCTTTAATAAGTTAACAACTACTTGTGTCATCCAAAACATATGCACAGTCTTTAAGACAACAGAAAGCAGAGATTAAAAGGAGCTAAATCAGCTCTCTGTTAAAGCATTTAAAACCTTCCTCCAGATTTTACATGAAAATTATGCAGTCTGTTACAAAATGAAACACTCATCTCCCAGATGGCATTCTGAGAGTCGAAGCAAACATTTGCCTCCTCCACGTAACAAACTGTGTATGTGTGTCTATATATTTCCCCCTGTGCTTTGTCATGCAGTTGTGTGAGGTTACATTGAGGGCAGTTGTACAAAATGTGGACTATAAATCTGCATCACTAAGACAATGATGTCTCATTAATGTGCAATTCCTGATTGGACTCAGAAAGTGTGACTCCCGGAGATCTGGCCATTGCCCATGATAAAGCATCTCCTGTTGAGCAGGCTGAAAGTTAACAAATGGAACTTCTTTACTGCGCATCAGTAAATTCTTGCAGGCCACTGATAGTCTTCTATTATATTAATTCAGAGCTAATTGCATTGTTGGAATTCTATTGTAAAGCGAAGCTGCTATAATGGAATGTTCTTAAGGACTGGGGAGTGTGCATTAGTAAATAATGAAATGAAGAGTACAGTAAGCGTGTGAGAGGGACATTACGTTTACTTAAAAATATACTCAGAAATCTGGATTTCTGAATTATCACTGCAATAAATTCTTCCGTGTTTCAATTTTTACAAAAACAATTCTCTCCATTCCAACAAGCTATGGATTAGTGGAGTGTGGCCTGTGTACACAGATGTAGCCCAGAAGAACCCTGGTTATATAGATGGTGGTAGAAAGTGCCATCAAGTTACAGCTGATTTACAGACACCCCATAGGGTTTTCAAGGCCAGAGATGAACAGGGGTGATTTGCCATTCCCTGCTTTTGCGTAACAACCCTGGACTTCCTTGGTGGTCTCCCATCCAAATAATAACCGGGACTGAGCCTGCTTACCTTCTGAGATCCTATGAGATTCAGCTAGCATGAGCTATTCAGGCTACACAGCTCCCTCTTCTAAATTAGCTTTTCCTTTTGAAGAGTTGCAGGGAGGATTCCAGTCAACAAGTGACAGCAACCTTGTGGTTTGGCAAACAATTGTGAAATTGCTTCAGAAGGAAAATGTTCAGGGTGTTACAGTTTCCAGTAACAAGCATTTATCATGAACTCAACAACTTTACCACCACGGGTTAAGAACATAGCAACATTTGCAGAGACCCGATCTTCAGTGCCTTTCAAAACATAGGCAAAGCCTAACAAATGGTGCCCCGGAGCACAAAGAAAAAGGAAAGTTCAAAATGCTAACCTGAAGAAGCGCAGGGCTGCTCCTTCCTCTGCGTGCTGTTCAAGGGCTCCTGCTGCTGCTCTGCAAATCTCAGCAAATCTCATTAGTCTCTAAGGTGCTACTGGAGTCAAATGTAACTGTTCTGCTACTGTTCTTGATGCTTTACTTCTCTGACTTGGGACTGCAAAGAAATGGAAGATTTGTATTCGCTTACCGTGAAGCTTCCTTCTCGGTGGTCCAGAGTGGGGCAGTCCTTGACTCCTTACTCCTGGGAAGCACCTCCTATTCCGTAGGCAGGGCCAGCAAACTTTGATCCCAGAGAGGAGGGGCTTATCCTCTGATCCCCAGTCATATCGAAAGCCAACCTCCTTTGAACAAACTGTAGACAAACTTGAACAACCCTTCCGTCCCTCCCACCAAAAGCCATGGAAGATCACCACAGCCATGAGAGTAAACATAAACAAACCTTTATTGAGTCTTCAGGAAAACAGATAGTAACGTTCTGCTGTATCCTGTGACCAACTAGGAAACTTCAGAAAAAACAGAACCACTGTATTCATGTCATACCCCAGGCCCTGAAGGATTGGAAATTGTGTCTTCCAAAACGAGGACAAGTAGGACTGTCTCACTCTGGACCACTGAGAAGGAAGCTTCATGGTAAGTGAATACAAATCTTCCATTCTTCGGTGATCCAGGAGTGGGGCAGTCCTTGACTCCTTACTCCTGGGATGTACAAAAGCAGTGCCCTCCCGGGTGGGTCAAATGACTTCTGATGCCTACAGGGCCAGTTGTAGAACTCTCCTACCAAACGCTGCCTATGCCGAGGCTAGTTTGTCGATCCTACAGTGTCTCATAAAGGAATGGACAGATCTCCATGTGGCTGCCCTACAAATGACCTCTAGGAAAGAAAGGCCCTATATGCCACCAACGTGGCCACCTCATGCACTGAGCTGTAATCCCTTCTGGGGGTACCAAGCCCTGTATCTTGTATGCCTGACCAATGCATTCCCTTAGCCATCTACTCAGGGTAGATGTAGATATGCTCTTGCCCAGGGATGACTGTCAGAAGGAAATGAACAAGTTTTTCTCCACCCGCTGGTCCTGTCCATGTAGAAGCTCAATGCCCTACGCACGTCCAGTCAGTGCCAGACCCTCTCCTTCTCATGGGTAGGGTTCGGACAAAAGGAAGGTAACACAGCATCCTCTGATCTATGGAAATGGGAGTTAACTTTGGGATTGAATGTTGGGTCTAGCCTAAGGACGACCCTATCATTATGGAAGGTACAGAGGTCTCTGTGAATGGACAGAGCTCTCAGCTCCGACACCTTGCGTGTCGAAGTGATCCCCACTAAGAAGATAGTTTCCTGAGTGAGCTCTTTCATGGGACGTGACGACATTGGCTCAAAAGGCTCCTTGCATAGCACTTGCAGCACTGTATTCAGGTTCCACATAGGGAACCTGTGTGCCTGTGGAGGGTTGAGAAGGGAGACCCCCTCAGAAAACGCCTTATGTGCAGGTGATGGGAGAAGGATCGACCTTTCTTTGCCCCTCTTACCGTGGAATGGCTGCTACCTGACTCTTTAGGGTACTGGTACTCAATCCCTTGGTCAAACCCTGCTGGAGAAAGGCCAGCACCTCCCCAACCAGTGTCTGTATTGAGTCTAACCCTCTATCCCCGCACTAGTTAGAAAATGTTTGCCATGTTCTGTTGTATATCTTATTCATAGAGAATTTCCTAGAGGAAATTCCATACGAGGTTTAGGGCATCCATTCCAATCACCCCTTCCATGAATGTTTTGGTGATGAACTTTCTTACTTGTCGGTTCTGTCTTGATGCAAAGAGATCCACCTCTGGGTTTCCAAATCTGTCGCTGATCTGTCGAAAAACATCTGATCTGTGTAACATCCACTCTGTCTGGTCTATTGTCTGTCTGCTCAGCCAGTCTGCTAGCACATTTTCTCTTCCTGCAACATGGATGACCTTTAAAGACAGTACATGCTCCTCTACCCATTGCATCACCTGCACTGCCTCCTGGTGTAGTTGTTTGAAATGTGTGCCTTCCTGTCTGTTGATATAGGCTTTCGCCATCATGTTGTCCATTTGAACTAGAACATGATGGCTTGTCAGGTGAGTCTGGAGGTGAGCCAAGGCCAGTTTTATGGCCCTTAGTTCCAGAAAGTAGATGCTTTTGGATGTCTCTGGCTCTGACCAGGTACCTTGAACCATGTGTCCCATGGAATGCGCTCCCCAGCCGAAGAGACTCGTACCCATTGTGAGCACAGTCCTTTGGGGCTCCCGGAGAGGTATGCCTTCTGTGAACTGTGTCAGTACTAGCCACCACTGTAACTCTGTCCTCACATTCAGTGGCAACTCCACCTCCTTGACTATCTTGTGGGCTATTTCCCTCTGATAGTGAAGAAGGAATCACTGTAGAGGTCTGGTGTGGAATCTGGCCCATGGTCATAGGTCTTGGCATGACACCATCATACTCAGGAGACATGCTAGAGTCATCACCTCCGATGACTGAACATCCAGAACCTGATTCAAGAGCAGTGAGAATTTTGCTAATCTCTCCTGTGACAGAAAAACCTTGTCCTGAATTGCGTCTATCTGTACTCCCAAATGAGTAATGATTTGAATCAGTTTGAGGATACTCTTCTCCTTGTTTATGACAAAACTGTGCTCCTGTAGTACCATGATTGTTAGATCCAGGTGTTGACTTGTTTGGTGGCTGGACTCTGTTTTGATCAAAATGTTGTCCAAATAGGGAAACAACACCATGCCCCTCAGTCTCAACAAGGCCACTAGTGCCACCAAGACCTTGGTAAAGACCCATGGCGAGGACTTGAGTCCAAACAGTAAGGCCGAAATGTTTGTTGTGATAAGCAAACCTCAGAAACTTCCTGTGATTGTCTCTGATTGGGATGTGAAGGTAGGCTTCCAATAGGTCTATTGAGACCATGAAGTCCCCTGCTTGTATTGATGAAAGGATGGACCTCAGCATCTCCATCTTGAACTTTCATGTACAGATATGCTTGTTGAGCCACTTCAAGTCCAAGATCACCCTGGTGTCCCCTTTCTTCTTGGGGACCATAAAGAAGACGAAGTAAACACCCTGCGACTTCTCTGTCTCGGGCACTGTCTCTATCACTCCAGTGTCCAACAGATGCTGGATGGCCTGTATCATCAACCTGTGTTTCTCTGGTGATTTCTTCCTTGGAATGTTCAAAAAACACTGCTTGGGAAATTTTTCAAATTCTAGAGCGTAGCCATGGGTCATTGCCTCCAGGATCCATTTGTCTGACACAGTCTAGTGCCACTGTCTGGAAAAGAGTTGTAGCCTGGCACCTAGCCCCTCCAATGTTTTGGCATAGTCATGCCGAAGGTCCCTTCTTGGGACCTTTCACAGCTTGTCCTGATTTTCCAGTGAAGTTGTATGGTCAGTTGTCTCTAGGCTTGTGTTGCCATTTTCCTTTAAACCCTCTATTACTTTGTTGTCTATCATAGCGTCTGAAGTCCCAAAAGGATTGGTATCTCCTTCTATACTTCATATCCTTCTTCTTTAACGGTAGCACCCACTTCTTGTCCTTATCTTTGACCAAGCAGCGTTCCAGGCCTGCATCAAAAAGATTAACAACCTTGGATGGTACAGCTGCCACCTTGGCCCTTGCTACTGGATCTGCATCCCATTGCCTCAGCCACATGTTTCTCCTAGCCATTGTGCTACATGCCATAGCCCTCGCTGTTAATTGCATGGCATCCAATGAGGCCTCTACTGCAAATGCTGTGGCCGGAGCTATCTTCTTCAGTTCAGGCTCTTTGGGATGTCACTGTCTGCCGTGGTCAACTCTGAGGCCCATGTGTAGGCCACTCTAGCAAATAGTGATCCCATAGCAGATGCTCTAAGGGAGGTGGCAGATGTCTCAAAATCCCTGTGTAGTCCCTTTTCTACCCTCTTGTCACAGTTATCTTTTGGTAATCCGTCAGCATCCATGGGGAGTAGAGACGTGGATGCTAATGAGTTAATGGGATCATCCACCATAGAAAGCTTGATCTTCTTCGTGGCTTCTGGAAAAAGAGAGTCGAGTTTGTTAAACATTGAATTTCCAGACTTTGGATTGGCCAGACGTTCCCATTCCACCATAATGATGTTGTAAAATGCTGCAGAGAGCAGCATTTCTGCTGTTTTAGTAGTAGTCTTGGCAATGGCTTTGATGGAACTTACAGAAAAACCAGGATCCTCCTTGTCTTCCTGTTCTTTTGTGGTGCAAGGCTTGCTGGCTGTGCTCCGAAGAGCACGAAGATCCCAGAAGAGAAAGAAGTCAAGAAGAAGCGGAGACGTAGCACTGCATGCCTATTTGGGAGCCGCGGGCCTTGAGGACCTGTGGTTCTGGTGCTGGCAGCCCTGGGAGGTCCCCAGGCAGTCACAGCACTGAGAAGAATGCCTCAGACACCGCTGAGAAGCACGGCGGTAGCCCACTTCCCCTCCCCCACCCCTTGGGGACAAGGCGCTGAGTGGAGAGTGTGGGGAGAGCGGTGGTCTGGAGAGGAAGCAGAGGGTAGCGCAGGAACTCTGCTGCTGTCCCTTTTGGCATTGGAACGGAGCCCTCTCTTGCTTTCAGGATGAGGCGAGGAGGAATGCGGTTCCTGAGCAGTCTACCCAGTTGACTGAACCATGGTAGGACTGTATCTATTAGGAATTTATAAGGCATCGGGGGGGGGGAGAGTTGGCTTGAGATGACAGAACCCCCCCTCCCTTCCTTTTCTCTGAATTGGACTGGGAGTTTTTTCTTTCAGAAGTGCGCCTTTTTTGGATGCCGTGCCTGGCCCCTAGCAGGGACAATATAGGTTGGGAGGGACTAAAACTCTTGATGTAGACATTATCCTGTACTCCCAAGTCTCTATCTTTAGCTTGGCGGTCATGGTTACCTTTTTGAAGAGTCTGTTTTCTTTGCTCTTCCTCTTCTATTTTGGGACACATAAATCCAGGTGGGTCCATAACCTTCTTCCCATCAACAATTGGCCTAGACTCACCCTTGTGAGAAATTGAGCTAACCTGGTCTCCAAAGTCCCAGATGTCATCTTTTTCATATCTTCTTTGAGGGTTCTGATGGAGATGTTTGAATGTGTTTAATTCCATTCTTCCACAGAACTCCTTAAATTCCTGGTTGATAAAACTTGGTTCATTATCTGTGACCAGAACCACTGGAAGTCCATGACAAGCAAAGGTCTATCAAAGTTTGTCACATGTTAGAGCTGAGGTTGTAAAGTTCATTGGGTGGACTTCCATCCACTTGTAGTGGGCATCCACAATAATCAAGAACATCATCCCCCAAAAAAGGTTCTGCAAAATCTAGATGTATCCGAAACCAAGGTTTTCTGGGCCACATCTGGGATGTAAGGGCTTCTAGTGTCCTGGCCCCACTGCTGGACCTCCTGATAGCACGTGGTATTTTTGGCCACTGTGTGACAGAGTGTTGGACTAGATGGGCCATTGGCCTGATTCAACACTGGCATCTCTTACGTTCTTATGTTCTTAAGGGTGCCACCTGTTGGTGTTGTTGACATTGGACACATTGGTTGCACTCCTATTCTAAATCTTTAACCAAATGTGGCCACCAGATATAGCTGTGAGCTGAAGCTTTTATAATTCACAAGAATCCACACTGACCCTACTATAGGAATATTTTCCCCAGTGTATGTCTGCAATTTTACGTTTGCATTTTCCAGGGCTTTGAGACCTACTTTGCATCTTTTATAAGTCTTTTCATTAATCATAATCACTGAAACTCCTGTATCTATCTCCATGTGTACAGGTTTGTTATTCAGTTCCACAGTGACTGTATAGAGTTCTACTCTTTTTGCCTTTACATTTTGTGGACAAGGCCTTTTCCCCCTTCAGCTTCTTCCAAATAGCAAACATCTAACTTCTTTCCTTTGTCTTTAGAAGGATGTGTGTCTCTCTCTGGGCCGTGTTGTACTCTCCAAGAACTGCCTCTACATTTTCTGGCTAGATGTTCCACTTTTAAACATTTATGACTCTGAGATCGTTTATGTCTACAAACCAAGGCCAAGTGGCTTCTTCCACACCTGAAACATCCCTCTAGGGTATAAACTTTCATGTGCAGGCACACTTGGTTAGTGCTTTCACACAAAAGATTATATCATGAATAAAACTTTGTTGGTCTTAAGAGAACTTCTTGGTAATTGTCATTTTAAAACAGATTTGAGTCCAGTAGAACCACAGAGACCAATAGGAGTTTCAAGCTGTGAGCTTTTGAGAATCATAGCTCCCTTTGTCAGACTGTTCCACTGCAAACCAACACCGCTATTCTCAGAAACAGTCATTTTTTTTAAAAAAAAAAGTCTTGCCATTTGGTGTCCATTTAAGTATTGTTATTGATGTTGTTTTGTGCATGAACATTTTCACACAGCCTTTTGTGAAACATAAATCCTTGTCGTTTAATGACCCCATATCATTTAATGCCCTGATCTGAACTTACAGGACCTCAGGTTGAATCAGTCTCACCTACTGCACAGATGCAAGTCTCCACAAGACAAGGAAACAAAACTCCACCACCACAAATACTGTGCAGCCACAAAGCTGCCATATAGCCATTCAAAGTGGGTGACAGATAAGTCAACAGATCAGATATTTGACTCACAGGTCAACACAGTTGTAAAAAAAAACTATACTGAACTATCAAAAAATGTATGCCATAAAATTTACAGCATCTCTAGTTTTAGTATTTAAAGTCCTTCATGGGCCTGAGACCTGGTACCTAATTAGATCATATCTTAAAGTATAACCCCCTGAACCAACTGCACTCTTCTGATGACCTCCTCATTGTTGTACATTGACAGTCTACTGTCAAGTCGCACGTGACTCATGGCGACCCCAGGTTTTCAAGGCAAGACATAGCAGAGATGGTTTTCTATTGCCTTCTTCTGATTGAAAACCCCAATCTTCCTTGATGGTCTCCCATCCGGGTACCAACCCTGCTGAGTTTCTTAGCTCTGATGAGATCCGGCTAGTCTGGACTAATAAGGCTGCGACCCTCCTTGCTGTAACTTATGTTCAATTTGTTCACTCGGTGTCAGCCTAGATAAGGACAATCTTAGTTGTTTAAATTTACAGCCCATGTCATGGTCCAGTCATTGCTTCTTAAAGAAGAAGATGATGATAAAAAGTTCTGCTTGAAGAGGTGTGGTGAGTATTTTCACTTTCTGTCTTTCATAGGGCTTGCAGAGCTGTCTGTCCAAAGGGCTTATTTTGGGAGGGTATTATATTGTTAGATATTGAGGGATATAGCAGTCTGTCTGCTTGATACTACTGGATTGTGTTGCTTGTGGTGGTGCTTTCTATTCTTATTTTACCTTTATGGCAATCTCATGGAGCATTTGTAGGCTGCCTTGAGACCCTGGAGAAAAGTGAGGTATAAATGTTTTTTTAAAAAAAATAAGTGAAATAATAGTTCAGATTGAAGGAGAAGGTCATATACTTAATGTCATGTAAAAACTCCCTGGACATTGAAAGGGGGAGCACATGGCGGAGAAAGGTCGAACATGGTGTTTGGTATTCTATGGTCATCTTCTATTTGCAGGGGATTGTTAATGTGAGAGACCTCTGGGCGGTGGGGAAAGAGTAATCCCCCACCTTCAGTCTGAAATACTACAGTCTATTCTACTACCAACTCATTACTACTTCATTCTGTTGCATGTGTAGACCAGGTCTGACCTTTAACTGCTGTCAATATTCCAAGCCTTCTGGGTTATATTCAGTTCACTTGAGGCAGTTCCCTTTCCCTTTGATTAATTTACAAAGTCTTTCTTTTTTTTCCCCTGACTATCTGTGGAGTATCCCACTCTTTATAGCAGCGGAATCCAGCCGACACCTTTCCTGGAACCCACCAAGAGTTTTCAGAAAGTGGCCTGTGTCAGGTGGGCTTCTGATAGGACACTGGAGACCTGATTAGCTGTGCAGATTAAAACACAATTGCTTTGGCAGCAGCTGCCATCACACCACAAGGCTCTTTCCTGTGTGATTAAAGGTAAGCTGTGCATATGCGAGAAAATATTTTCAGGCGATATGTTCATTAACTCTGTTAAGCAGATTTTCGGCCTGAAATGTTGAAGTGTTCGTATTAGAATGGTTGCATAACCACACTCTCTGATACTTTGTGGTGGGACCCACTTTTTGTGGCAGCCATGTTATAATTGGTTCCTCTTTGGTGGCACCTGTTTTGTGGTTTCGCTCACCACACGGCATCAGAATTCCAAAGCTGCCCACAGGCTCAAAAAGTTTGTGGATTTCTGATTTATAGACTCACATGAAGATACAAAGCAATCATCTCCTGAGTCAGACCATTTGCTGTCAAAGTTAGTATGGTCTACTCTGCTCTGACTGGCAGCAGCTCTCCAGGGTCTCAGCTGAAGGTCTTCCACATCATCCACAATCCTTTTATAGGGTTGCCAGTCTCCAGGTCCTGGTAGGGATTCCCCTGGTTTTCAGGGCTTCAGCCTGCTGCTGGCCCCCAGACAGCCATGTCCCCGTGTGATGTCCCTGATGCAATGGCATCACCCAGAAGTGATGTCATCTATGGTTTTAGGTCAAACTTACCATAGCATTTTGCCCTTAAACCTGAGCATCCCACGCAACATCCTTGACATGATGACATCACTTCTGGGTGATGTCATTATATAACATACATCATGCAGGGACATGGCTGTTTGCATGAGTCACCAGCACAATGATGTCACTTCTGGGTGACATCATCATCCTGGAAATGTCTCAAAACACCCCCCCCCCCGCCGCCGCCTGAAATCCCCACACCAGCATGGCAAGGGGACCTGGCAATCCTATCCTTTTAACTGTAGAGGTTGGGGATTGAACCTGAGATTTTCTGCATGCAAACCAGGTGCTCTCATTGCCCCCAGCCCGTCATATCTGGTCTGTAGATGGCCTCATTTCTCTGTATTAGTGACTGGCATGAACAACCTCAATTTACTATTAGTTGTTAACCCGTGCTACTTTCAAACTAATATAAATGAAAGAGTATCTAGACTGTAAAAAGAAAGGAAGAGGGGGGAAAGGTCAAAAACAGACCTTGAGTTTTGCACTTAGCAAAACTCAACCCCCACATGGGTAAGTAGTTTTAATTTAGTCCTATTGTGAGAGCATGTTAGATTTGCTTGGCATAGTAGACTCAAATAAGCCATACAGTCCAATTGCCTGTGCATGATGTTCGAGAGACGTTGCACAGAGAAATCTGCTTGCATAATTGCTTTGGGCTTCTTGCTTCAAGCTCCTTGACTCCTCCAGCTGTATCAGGCATCTCCTTTGAGATCTGTTTGAGTTAATAGGTTTTAGTGGAGTTTAAATGTGTAGAACTGGCTCAGATATACAGCTGGAGAATGAGATCAGTTCTGAGAGCCCTTGAAGCCACTGGTGTTCGATTAATGTGACATTGTCCGGTCTTGGAAATCACTAGTTTGTCCACCACTAATGACACTAGTGGTAAAAAAAGGCTGCTGGACATGCACTTGAAAGGCCTTGGCGGGGGAGTTGTTTGTTTTTTCGAAAGGGACTTTGGAATGGAATAAGCTATTGTTAACCAGTTGTCATGAGGATGTAACAATATTTCTGATTAGAAAATCCTCTTGAAAGAAACAGCATGTTAATGTGCTCAGTTTGTAAGCTTGAAGGCCAAACCAGAAGACATACTTGGAGGTCTGTGCCTACATATTTTGGGTGTGTAAGGAAGAGCCAATGTGGTGAGGTGGTTAACAGTGACAGACAGTAATTTGGAGACCTGCGTTTGATTCCCCGCTCCTCCACATGAAGCCCACTGGGTCACCTTGGCTCAATCAGAGTTCTCTCAGAACTTTTTCAGCCCCATCTTATCTCACAAGGTGCCTGTTGTGGGGAGAGGAAAGGAAGGTGATTATAAGTGACATTGAGACTCCTTCAAGGTAGAGAAGAGTAGGATATAAAAAGCTACTCTTTTTTCTTCTTAAATCCCCTTCCTTTGTGCCACTGCTGTCTTAGCCAGAATCAGGTCTCCAGGTGCCCGATAGCTGAATGAAGACAAAATGCTGGAAGCTCCATGCACAGAACTCTTGGCACTGTATCTGGTTTGGCCTGCAAGTGGTAGGAAAATATAGTCCTCGTCTCCTGCCCTGCAGCCTTTTAGATGGTATTATAGGGCTCATGTTTGTGCTTGGGTCATAGATACCTACTGGTCAGTGTCTGTGACCTCACTGTCCTGTACAACCACCATTTTGAATCAATAAATACTGCCCCCTTTTTTGATCATGTTGACCCACTCCAGTAACTTTATTTTAGCAGGTCAAGGCACTTTCCTAGAAATAAAGAAGGGTGTGGGGGGGGAAGTATCATGGTTGATATCCTTTTTTAGGACAATCAAAATAACTCTTCACGATAGAATACAAAATCAGCTTCTGAAATTTGCCACCAGAAGACTTAGCTATAGGTACTAGTATATGACCTTAAATGGGGATGGACCTATTAGATATGGCAGCTAAATGGAACATCCTTGTCCAGAGGCAGTGTACCACTGAATTCCAGTTGCCTGAGGGGGGGGGTGTGACAGTAAGGACCTTTGGGCCCTGGTGGTGGTGGAAAGTACTGCCAAGTCTCAGCTGACTGATGGTGACCCCATAGGGTGTTCAAGGCAAGAGATGTTCAGTGGTGATTTGCCATTGCCTGCCTCTATGTTGCAACCTTTGGGTACTTCCTTGGTGGACTCCCATCCAAATACTAACCAGGGCCAACCCTGCTTAGCTTCTGAAGTCTGACAAGATAGGGCTAGCCTGGGCCCCTGCCTCTGATTATAGGACTCCTGTAGCCTTCTGGTTGTAGAGATCAAGAATGGGGATCAAGATGGACCTTCGGTCCAGCAAGGCTTGCCGTATGTTGTTTAATGATTATTCAAAATGTGACCATATATGTTCATCCTTTTATAGATGGTTGCAATGCTGGTCTGTACAACTTGTGAAAGCCATTGCTTGCTATATTTATTTATTTATTTCCCACCTTTCTTTATTACTCAAGGCAACTCACGAATCACAGTTTAAAACATACAAAAAGAATACCTTAGATACCCATCCCCAAAAGATGCCCACAATCATAAAAAGTCATAGCAACTTGAATGGCCTTGCGGCATCTCCAGAAAATTTTCTAAAGACAGCAACCCCCACCTCCACAGGGAGACCATTCCACAAAGTGGGAGCTACTACAGAGAGTACACAGGGTTTTGTCTGATGCCAGGCAGGCTACCTTAAATGGAGGAGCAGTCAGTAGGCGGCTGCTGGAAGTTACATAGTGAATCAGTTTTTGGCGTGAATCACAAGTAAATACTAAACTCCCCCATGTGGGTTTGGAGGATGGAGGACAGATAATACTAATGAGCTTGAAGCTGCTTGTAGCTTTATTGACATTGTGCTAGATCATGCTTTGGCATTATGTCTGAAGAAAGCTAAAGTTTTGGGGAAATCCAAGGTCAACCGACTAGGAAGCCCTATTTATTTATTTATTTTTAAATTGGATTGCTTCCATTCTTTGAAATAGATTATTTGCATTCCAATGAGTTCTAGAAAACATTACCATGTTCGAGAGATTGGTGTTCATACAGCAAACAGTATGATTCGCTAAAAGAATGTGTCTAATTTTGTTCTGTTTAGCATATCTCCCTCCAATTAATTGAAGCCTCTCTGATAAGCTGAAGGGGGAGTTCCATTTATACATATCACAGAAGGACAAATAAATACCCTCACATTAGTCAGTGGGCATAATTATCTCTTAAAATTGGTAGTTTCTATGCATTTAATTACTTTGCCAGTGCCATGGACACTTGAAACTTGATACATGTCATGAGTACCAATGTCTGTGTCCTCAGCATTTCTTTTTTGTCAAAGAGATGATTAGTTTTCAAATGTAATGAATGGGATATTGGAGCACTGTTGCAAAATGGCATTGGCTAGGATTCTATTTCTGGAAGTGAACTGCATTCTAATAGCGCATTTCCAAATATAAAACTTTCTAGGGATTCACTGAATATTTCATCGGGTCTGAATGATGGTACTGAAGGATAGAAAACTTTGTGGCAAGAGCTAGAAACACACTGAATAATGAGCCCCTCTGCAAACATGATACTTCCATGTAAATTGGGATCCCCCCCAGCTGTATATGGTCCTCACAATGTGTCCAATATATATGGTTGCTATCATGCTTGAACTGGGCGACATGTGGATATTCCATGCTGATAAAGATCCCGTTCATGTGAAGAACAGCTCTCAGAGGGGGGTGTCAAAGCTCTATCGATCTATCTGTCTGTCTGTCTGTCAGTCTGTCTATCGATCAATCGATCTATCGATCTATCGATCTATCAATCTAGTACTGCTCATACGGCTATCACCTTAAGCAGAAATCAGAACCAAAAAAAATATTTTAAAAGGTCTTAGTATTATTTCTCTTATATTGGATTATTGCACCTATGAATTTTGCCACTGAGAGGGTGACATGATCACTGGTGTCCGATAGTAGCCATAACACCTGGGCTCACACATTCAGCAGTTCCATATCTTTAAATAAAGGTGTGACTAAATTAGCCATCAACTCATTGAATATAGGGCACTCCATAATCATATGTTCAATGGTTTCAATTGTATGATATGAGCATCTGCATGTTCTATTAGAATATGATACTTTATTATATCTGGCCTCCAAAACTGATGAGGGAAGAACGTCCAGTCTTGCCAAAGTAAAAGATCTTCTTAGTTTTGAGACTATCAGTTGATAAAAATATTTCGCCAGTTTCATCGGGAGGGCAATTCCCAAATGGAGCGTCGAACATACCCCGCGTGCCCTAATAGACATACTTGTAACATCCAATTTCCTTACAGATTTTTAAATTTGTCTTCTAATGTCTTTAGTTTCTGTACTTTTAATCATATCATTTGTTATTCCTAGGCATTTCATTTTCATTTCCAGTAGTTGATCCCATTGACTGTAATGTGTATCTGCCTGGATAAGCCCAAGTAGAGTAGATCCTCCCACAGATTTTAAAACCTTTACTTTAAAGAGAAATGCTTTAATCTAAGCCCTAGCTTCCATCGATAATTCGCCTAGTTCTGCTCTCAGTGCTATGCCCAAGACACATCTAGGAGTAGCCAATAAGCATCAGAAAAAGTCATACTGGATGGAATCCATTTTTTCAGAAGTGGCCTGAATCCAAATCTCCACACCATACAGGAATTATACCTTTAAGGCCGAGGGGACAAACTGGCCTCCTGATGAGTGGAAGTATTTTACAATTGTCTTCCCTACTCTCAAGGCTGTGTTCCTTGCTAGATCCAAGTGTGTTTTCCATGTAAGAGATGCTTCAAAGTGGATTCCCAGATATTTAAATTGATTGACCTGTTCCATAGGATGGCCTGCTATGTCCCATTTGAAGATTTCCCCCTTTTTCCTTTTGGTGAATACTATGACCTTGGATTTCACCCCATTGATGGACAGTCCCTCATGACAACAGTAAAACTCGAAGTTTTTTTTATCAGCTTGCGGAGGCCCACTATTGATCTAGAAAGGGTGTGTGTGTAAAAGTTCTGGTCTACATAGGGTTGCCAACCACCAGGCAGGACCTGGAGATCTCCTGGAATTAGAATTGACCTGCAGGCAACAGGGATCAGTTCTCTTGGAGAAAAATGGCTGCTTCAGAGGGTGATTTCCATGCTGTGCTCCTCAAACCATGGCCTTCCCAGGCTCCATCCCATGAATCTCCAGGTATTTCTCAGCCTAGAGTTGGCAACCCTAGGTCCACATTATGTGTAGCGGTACCCACATAGAAATGCTGTGTGTTGCCCAATGCATAACCGGCTGCCTGGAATCCTTCTGGCAGCTTGGAAAACTAAAATGAAGAAGTAGAAAAAAAAAAGAACGAGAGACAGAGGCAAGTATCTCAGGAGACGTTCAAAGGGGATAGATTAGTGTAGCCTGATTGCTGGTAGTGATAGCTATGTGTGATAAGTCTGACTTTATGTCTCCATTTGCATATTAATTGTAATTCAACTACGGTATAATTAGAAAAGTTCACTGCACAGTTTTATCAAGACTTCAGCTGCATCGACAAGAAGTCAAAGGCTTTTGAAGCTTTTGCAGAGTTCACTTAAAGTGCTACAAAAATGTTTGTTGTTCCATTTTGGCTGGCACTCTTTTTCTGATTTTTTTTCTAAAAATTCCATTTTGCTGTTTATCCTTGGGGAGTTATTCATGCAAAACAATTGCTGGCAAAGGAATTTCAGCCCCGTGATCCTGGTTATGAAAATTCTGATTCTGTAGAGTTTCCATGTTGAGGATCGTGGCATATAATCCTGAGCACAGCTGGCAATTAGTTTATGCAACACATTGGCACAAGAATCCCACCAAAGGCATTTTTTCTGAGAACAAGGAATCCACAATGTTTCATGGAGGTAAAAGGAATCTGATTTTAATACTTAGTACAGGAATCACGACCATTCCTTTCAAAGATAGTGGATTGGACTCAAAGCACCATCAATGCAGTTAAACTGGTGTACCAGGATTTCTCATATCTCAGTCCTGCTTCATCCCACTTAGCCCCACAAAATTCTGCTCCTCAAGTGAGGGAATCCTTGAGAACAGCATGAGGAGCTGCATTGGGGAAAGGGAAACAATGAAAATGAAATCCTTTTCCCCTTCCAATGGAAATGGCATTTTGGTGGTAGACATACACTTTTAGATTCAGCCAAGATACATTACATTGAACTATGCATGGTATGTTGTTACTAGTACAAGGATACTGTGATCTTTTATCACATTTCAATAAGAGAATCTGAGACATTTTTCTATGTGTAGGAAGTAGTGAGGCTCTTAGCTCCACCATGAATTTTAAAGTCAGAGATGGAGGTGATAAAGTGGAGTAGCTGAGTTTAAAAGAGGATTGTGGTAAATTTCCAGGGACCTCTATGCCGATCAAGAAAAGATGGATGGATGGATGGATGGATGGATGGATGGATGGATGGATGGATGGATGGATGGAATTCATCTACTGTTGCTAAGGTAGCAGTAATTTCATCTGTCATTCTTGGTTTGGCAAGAACTATGGAAGGGGACAAGAGATCCCATGCTTTTACAAAGGTGGTAGGGTCGCCTGGGCAGCTACCATGCAGTCATTGATAGCTATTCAGAAACTGTGCACCTATGTGGCATTCCAGTAGCAGCGACTGTGGCTCCACTGTGCTCCCTGTCAGTGGTGTTTACTGAGCCATCAGTAATTGAAGGAACACTATTTTAGTGAATCAGAAAGAGGGCATTTGAACATTACTATAGAATTGTATTACAAATGGTTTCATATGACTGTCACATTAAATTCAATCTCAGGATACTTAAGGAAGTACTAATAGACAGAAAAGTAGGATTGTGTTAGCATAACACTGGATAAATATATGCTGTTTATTGCAATGTGCAAGATGCTTTGTCTATTGCTTTAGAAAGCAGGCACCTAACATCCAAGTAAGCAGAAAAATGTATTTCATAAGCCTCTTCTTTTGGCAATGTTACCATTAAGGCGATGCACTTTTTGACCTCTTGTAAATTACAGTAACTTGTAAAATGCAGACTTGCTCAATTGAATTTCTGTACGTACGTTTCCGGAAGCAAAACATTCCTTGCAACTGGAAAATGAAAGTATATTTTTGAAAAACCCTTTCCAGAGTAATACAAATGAAAAATATAGAATTTTATTTTCAATTAATGGTGATAACATTTGCAAAGTACATAAGGGGCAATTTGTACTCATGGACGTGGCTTCCACCATAACCAGCAGTTAATCTTCAGCAAATCCCAAGCATACCTGTGAGGAAATTCCAAGCATGCATGTACATCTGCACCTTGCACAGGCACTATGCAATTGTTCTGAGATGCGACAACCTAGCTCTCACTATCAGATGCCACAAGCTTACAGGAACCTCTTGTTCTACCTACCACATGCTTTCTAGGATACTCCACCTGCCCAGAAACATTGCTTTGAACTTTGGTGAAACCTGCACAGAAAATATAGAGATTTCCACTGGCAAGTAGTTAATATCATGTAGAGAATGTATTGTAATTTTTCCCCCCAGCAGTCTGCTTTATGGAAGAGTTGGTGCTTTACTACAATTTTGCAGCAAGGTAAGATAACAGAATGCTTGCTGCTTTCAGAAGGACGCAATTGCATAGTGTAAACATCTTTACCACCTTCTTCTTCACTGCTTCCTGAGCTATATACCCAGGTACTATTCAGTCTATCTAGCACACTTAAAAAAAGAAAAAGAAAGTCCTCCTTCCGAGAACCTCAGGTTCTTGGTTCTTGCTTTTCATTTGATCATCACAATAATTCTGTGAGATAGATTAGACTCAGTGTGCTTCACAAGTACAGTGAGAATTTAAACCCAGGTCCTCCACATTCTAGTCCAATACTCTAATCACTTCACTACAGTGACCTTTTGGTGGGTAAACTGGAGGCTGTAAGGGGATCCAATATTTATTGAACAGAGGTGGGATTGATATTTTGGTGAAGTTATGGGTAATACCGTCCTAGATGGTAGTCTGTATCATTCCAAAACCTTAAGAACATTTCAGGTTTCAGATGAGGGGGCAAAAGGTTTTGTCAACTTCTTTTTTCCCACTGCAGTATACCCATTTTGTCCATATCCTGTTTCCGGGGGTTCACTGACCCCCAAGGACAATATTGGGGGCGGGGCGGTCAGTAGCAACCTCTTGGTGCATAGTTGGCTATAGACCAATGAATTTGGTTTTCCAATTCATTTGCAGTTGATATCCCTGATGACAAGATTTTACCCTGCAAAAATCCTGATAATTAGTGCAGAGTATCTGTTTACTTACTTCAGGGCTTCTCAGCTATGGTATAAGTTTTACCCTGCATTTATATTTACATTTGCCCTCTATTTCCTCAATTCAAACATTTTTTTTTCTGAGAAATTTGGCTTCATGCGGCACTGGATAAACACTTGCTCACTTCTTGCCAAACCTGCAGTATTCATCATAACATAACCCCCCTCTCCACTTTGGTGGGGAAGAAGAAAGAAAAACGATACAGATCTAAGTCTTCTAGACACAAACGTTTCTCATTGTTCACAAGCGTGCCATGAGTTGCTTCCCCATTGCTAGAGCTTGCCACTAAAAGACTTTTAAGATGCTGTTTTTATTTAATGTTCTGTTTTACTTACTGCTGCAAAGCTTGATTCATCTGTGTTAAGATTTGTACTAAATGGCTGAAGGCTGAGTTCATGAACAAAAGTCTTAAAGGGCAGAGCGATGGGGGCAACCTTGCTAAAACTGCCCAGCAAACAATAGCTCTTACTGATATTTGAAAAGTAGTATTGAAACATATATATTTTTTTACAGAAATGGTACGTGGAAGAACTCTGCATGTTCAAAAGCCTTTGCAAAATGTGTCCTTGGTCCATGCTGGCAGCAGCCAGGACTAAATCTGCAGCAACTGGGCCAATTGGCTATTTGGTAGAAAAAGGGGAACAAGGACAACCAAAACTAAACAGGGGTGATTCCTATTGCATTTGGGCTAGGGCTGTCAGGTCTGGGTTAGGAACAGTGTTCCCTCTAAGCTGAGTTAGTGTGAGCTAGTTCACAGTTTTTTAGCCTCCGGCTCACACATTTTTGTCTTAGCTCAGGCAGAATGGCTCCAGAGCAAACTAACTTATGCAGTAGCCATATCACTTGCTCACAACTTTAATGCCAGCAGCTCACAAAGTAGAATCTTTGCTCACAAGACTCCACAGCTTAGAGGGAACATTGGTTAGGAAATACCTGGAGACTTTGGGGGTGGATCCAGGAGAGGGCGGGATTTGGGGGAGGAGCCTCAGCATTGTACAAGGCCATACAGCCCACCCTTCGAAGCAGCCATTTTCTCCAAGGGAGCTGATCTCTGTCAGCTGGAGATCGGTTGTAAAAGTGGGAGATCTCAAGGCCCCACTTGGAGGCTAGTGACCATAATTTGGGCCCAAGCAGGAATTGGGGGGTTTCCTGAGATCCTTTATGTTTGCTTCTAGTAGGTGGGACAAAAAGCCCTGGTCCTCAGACTGGTTAGGCTGTAACTAGGGAGGACAAAATGTGGCACGAAGGCAGCAGCAGAGGCCAGAGGAGGCTCCACTTACTGGGCAAAGGACAGCAGCTGCTCTAAGATACTTGGAAACAGCCCTATGCAAACCCAGCTGGAGTGGGGTAGGCAAGGAAGGGGTTCTTCCTGAGGCTCTCAGAAGGAAAGGGCATTGCTGGGGTTGGCCAGCATGGGTGGAGCCCCATGGACAGAAAGGGAAATGCGAGGAAGAGGAGAAAGGGATTTATACCCTGCCCTTCACTTGGAGCATTAGAGTGCCTTACAATCTCCTTCCCCTCCCCACAACAGACACCCTGTGAGGTAGGTGGGGCTGAGAGAGCTCTGAGGGAACTGTTCTTGAGAGAACAGCTCTGAGAGAATTTGTGTCTGACCTAAGGTCACTCCGGCAGCTGCATGTGGAGGAGTGGGGAATCAAACCTAGTTCTCCTGGATTAGAGTTTGTGCTCTACACCATACCACACCAAACTGGCACCAAGTGAGGTTACAAAGAAGGGAGGAAGTGGAACCTGAAGGAGGAGCTAGCACCTTGGGTAAGATAAATCTACTGAGCAAGGACAAGCCTGGTTGACCTGCCCCAAGGCAGAGGCACAGCTCAGCCCCCTGAGGTTTGAAAAGGCAGAAATGGGCAGGTGAAGGGAATAGTGCTCACTAGGAAGCCTGTGTGGACTTTGCTGCATCTGATGGTGAGTCTCTGCTGTTTATAGAAGTCAGTTATGACATCCTGCTGCCACAGAGGAACAGGACAAATTGCTCAGTATAAATAGACTGAATTGGCATGTGCCCTAAAGCACCGTGCAATGAAAGGCCATTTAACTAAATAAGTAAAACACAAGTATCTCCATTTGGGGAGGTACTGGGGGCAAGGGTAGTGGGAACCACCACCACAAAATGGCTGATATGGGGAGCAATCTCAAACTGCTTAGGGGGTTCCAGGGCAAGTGTGGTCTTCTGACGGCAACGGCTGTTTCTGAATGGCGATTCCTTCTCCTGGAGTCTTCGGAAGCATTTCCTGCTCACAGGAGTTGGAAAAAAGCCAGGAATGACTCTTTGTTCTGGATAAAAAGTAAGTGGTCAGGAAACACATTGCCAGGCATGATGTCATGCAAAGGCACCACATTTGGGATTACTCCCTTAGAGCAATTCAGGTTAGCCTCTGAGTTATGAGTGAAATTGGACCTCAGTTAGAAGAAGAAGAGGAGGAGGAGGAGGAGGAGGAGGAGGAGGAGGAGGAGGTTGAATTTATACCCCTGCCGTCACTACCCAAAGGAGTCTCAGAGTGGCTTACAATCACCTTTCCGTTCCCCACAACAGAAACCCTGTGAGGTTGGTGGGGCTGAGAGAGCTCTTTTGAGAACTGCCCTTGAGAGAACAGCTCTGAGAGAACTTGTAACTGGCCCAAGGTCACACCAGCAGCTGCATGTGGAGGAGTGGGAAATCAAAGCTGGTTCTCCTAGATTAAAGTCCGTACTCCTAATCACCGTACCAAACTGGCTCTCCAAGAGTGCCTTGGAAATCAGGCCAGAGAGACAGATATCTAACAGCAGCATCAAATGGATTTCCTTTCACGGTCCCTTGAGAATGATTGGTAGCCCCCTGCATTGTTACTCACCAGCTGTTAAAGAGCCACTTCCAAGCATTACGTAGAATGGCTTTAAAGATTCTCTCTGTAGGAGGAGATGGAACCATGAGGGCTGTTGCTAAGTCTCCTCCAGTCAAGTCCTTTCTGCTAAGGATGTGGAGATTATTTTGAAAAGCAAGTCAAAGAAAATCAGCATTCAGGGAAACCAGGCCATCCATTATCCCTTTAACCACATAACCGACTTAGACACAATTGCTGAATCAATATGGTGCCAGATGCCACAGCAAGGAAATGGTTTCCAGCAGCTGAACATCTGGGTGCTGCAGTCTCTCCAAAAAGACGAGGTCTGGTGCAGTCTGATGGCGAAGGCTTGCAGCCTGCTGCACAATTCTGATTCTTAATGGCACACGCTTTCGTTATTAGACTTGCAGAAAGATCCATGAGCATATGTGACAGTCCAGGACCACCAATAACATCTCGTGCCACATTTGAAGTAGAGGAGCTGTGTAACAGCACGTCTTGCTCAAACACAGGCCTGACTTGCTACGTTGTCACTGTGAGCCTTTTCATCCCACCTGATTTTGTTTCTGCTTTTCTCCATTTTTTTTAAAAAAATATACACTGTATACATCATCAACATGCAACTGATGCAGAAATCACCTTAAAGGCTGTGTTACTTGAATGGGGTGGGGTGGGGACTGGCTCGAGGAAACAGAAAATGGCACAAAAATAGAGTCCCGGATTTGATTAAGCACAGAGGAGAGCAAAAATGATCCAGGGGATTTTGGAGTCAAAAGAATGGAGCTGCAAAATTTGGTCACATTCCTCGCAGTCTTTCCAGTTTCACACTTTAAGAGGAGACATTTTCAGAGGAAACCCTTTGCTTCAAAGATAAATCTTAAAAAAAAAAAAAAAAAAGTTTTGACAGCAATCAGAAAGTTTGGAAAATACCAATATGTAACCAAGACCATGGTTCCCAGCCTTTTTGATATGGTGACTATGGTTGCCAACTCAGGTTGGGAAGTTCCGGGAGATTTTGTGGGCGGGATTGGGAAGTGTGGGGCTTGGGGAGGGATGGGACTTATGTGGGGTATAATGCCATAGAGTCCACCTTCCAAAAAAAAAAAAAAAAGCCATTTTCTTCAGGGAAACTGATCTCTGTCACCTGGAGATGAGTTCTAATCCCGAAAGATTAATCCCAGCCACCACTTGGAGGTTTACAGCCATATTGGTGAACCACAAGTCAAAAGTTATTTGGAAACTGACCCACTTAAAAACAAAACAGTACATGCAAATCAATCAAACTGCAGCATCCTTTGACCCACGTGCTTCCCAGGAGAGTCTTCACTGCACAATTGTCAAAATAAGCCCACCTCCCCAGTCTCAAACACAGCAATGGGTGACTGCCTATAATATGATGTTGTTAAATTGGCTTGAGTGTTTTGTGTTACAATAGGTAAAGGTTTCCCTTGCTTGAAAGCTAGTCAGATCCGACTCTAGTGATGCGATGCTCATCTCCGTTTCCAAGCCAAAAAGCCAGCGCTGTCCAAAGACATTTCCGTGGTCATGTGGCCGGCATGACTAGATGCCGAGGCACTGTTACCTTCCCACCAAAGTGGTACCTATTTATCTACTTGCAGTTTCTTGCTTTTGAATTGATAGGTTGGCAGGAGCTGGGACCAGAGACGGGAGCTCACTCCGTCCTGCGGCACTCGGGTCTCAAACTGCTGAACTACCGACCTTAACCACTTGAGCCAATAAGGGTTGCCAATCCCCAGTTGGGAGCAAGGGCTATCAGAAAGTGGGGGGGAATAGCTGCTGGGCACTCCATTATACCCTATGGAGACTGGTCTCCATAGGGTATAATGGAGAATTGATCTGTGGATATCTGGGGTTCTGAGAGGGGCTGTTTTTTGAGTTAGAGGCACCAACCTTTCAGCATAGCTGCTGATGCCTCTCTTCAAAAAACCACCTGAGCCTCAAAAGAAGGTGCCCCCATCCTCCAGTATTTCCAATAGAGGGAAAACATTTAAAAGGAACGTGGTCCTTTTAAATGTGATGGCAGCTCACCTGGAACTTGCTTCTGAGTTCCCTCTCCTGCAGCCTCCTGGTAGATCCCCTGCCTGCTTATCAACCTCACCTGGAAACCTTAGTTATAATGTAGATATAACAGGGATCTCAGTTTTAAAACGCCATTAAAAAAACATGGAAACTTTACTAACTTTGTATGATAGAGAACTTTTCTGAATGTGGAGGCCTTTAAAAAAACAAACAAACATTAGCTTTCCTCTGCTAGAGCGGCATCAAGACTGGTGACCAACACCTTCTCCCACACAGCCCACGCTCATTCTCTCCTTGCAGATGGACTGTTCTTTTTTAAAACAAAACCCACCTTCATGAGAGAGGAAAACTGCAAACCTGTGACAATTCAGTTGCCCATTTGTGAAATAGTGATTTTTACATTTTACATGTAGCCCCTTCCCTATAAAAAACCCCGAGAGACTCATAAACGGTTTATCTTGTTTCGTCCTACTAGCATGATAGGCCACACTGAGCAATAAAGTCACCCGATAAGTTTTAGGTGGGCCAGAGAACATTTCAGTGCTCAATCTATTAATAGGAATGAATGGATGTTCCCTATTTTTCCCTTTTAAATATTTGTTTGTGCTTTTTGTCTGTGGTTTCGGCTCTCCACTTTCACTCTGGGTTGTTCTGTGCATATGCTTGCATTCTGAATACTTGTTTATGGATATAAAATTCGATTTGTATGTATGACATGGAGGGGGGAGGGTCTGCAGCAGAAAGGGAAATTGGTGGAAATCAGTGGAAATGGCCAATTTAGTCCAGATCCAGCCCTTATATCAGTTGTATAACATCCATATGATGCCAACTATGGACTTGCTGATGCACAAATAACAATGAACAATGCATTTTGCTGGAGAGATTTGGAAGCAGAACATAGCACAAAAACCGAAGAAAAATAATTTAATTTACAGAAGGAGAACTGAAACACACACTTTGATTTGCAGGGTGAGATACTCTGGATGAGAAATTCAAAATTGTCCCTGTCAGCACTACCAAAACTGGATCTTTAGCTGTCCATCAAATTGGCCTGATTCTTGAAATAACAGAAGCCCTTGCTGTCTGAACCCACGTGCTCCTTTCCCTAAATATAGTTAAACAACATGATTTTCATCGATAAATGTACACAACCAGGTTGCCATCACAAAAGGGACACACTGCACAAAATCTAACTATAGACTCTTTCCCTTTTAGTTATGAGCATTGCCTCTCTGCCAACATGGATGTATATTAATTTCCTTCATAGTCCTTACAAACCGACATCAGAATGGAGATGACAGGCCTTGTAATTCTGCCTAGTGCTCAGGTCTCCGAGGGCTTCCTCGAGGTGTCACCCTGGGCAGTACTTGGGCTTCGTTCCGCTTTTTTTTTTTAGCTTCTTCATACTCCCTGAAGATATCTGCTAGTCCTAAAGCACTATTTCTGTAGCTGCCTTTGGGGTCATTGTCTTTTATCCTCCTTGATTCCCTTGGGTGGTCTTTCTTGACAGGATCTGAGGATATCCGGCACTCGCATCTTTTTTCTTTCCTTTTTCTTTTTGGACTCGCCGGCATTCAGCCCCAAATTAACTGCCTTTCAAACTCTTTGTTTGTCAGATTGGTTTAAAAACATCTGTAGCCTGGAAGGACTTTGTTTCAGATTCAACTAGGCAGAGGTGAACACGTTCAGAGGAAATGGTACGCATGAAAGGGAGAAGTTACAGGATCTCCCTCCTCCGCCGGTCAAAGAGGCCGAGAGAGAACAGTGCTGTAACACTCCCGGAGTGAAGTAGAAAAAATATACTTGTGGGGCCTTGGGCAGAACTGGGAGAAGCTGAGCTAGTTATAAAGACCATCCTAGAGCAAAGAATGAGCTAAATGGCTGGCTAAAAGAAAAGCTGACGTGGGTTGATGGGAGCCCCGTGGCATAGCAACATGTTCTTTGAAGGATCGATTCACAGGATGCGTGCTTTCCCTCGGTTCCTTTCCTGCTGGACTAATTTGGGGATCCCACTGCAATCCCAAACAGAGTCCACCCCTTCTGAGCCAATTGACTTTAAAGGACTTCGAAGGGTGAAATCCTTCTAAAGACTGCACTGTAAGCCTGTGGTTGCAGTCTTGTCTTCATCCTCCAGATTCACTGCAGTGTCCCAATTCAAACCACATTAAAGGTAAGCAAACAGCAGTGAATGGCAGTAAAATATTTTTTGTGGCTTACGAGGCAGTTGGACTATTGCTATTCTTGTTTTTTGTTACCAGAAATCCCATCATCAGTCTGTTCTTTAGAGCACTTAGCATACAGCTACCGGTAAATACTGAAGAAAGCACTACTTCACAAAACATACATTTTATGGAATTTGCTGCCATAATGTGTTGGGATGGAGTCCAGCTTTGATGGCTTCAAGAGGTGATTGTTCACAAAGGACATGTCTATCAAATGGAACCTCTGTGTTCTGAAGCCTCTAAATGCTAGATGGGGGGCAAGTGTGGGTGACTTGCTTTGAGGGCCTCCTTGAGCCATTTAAACCCTGTTCACAAGTTACAGTGCGTGCACCTACAATCTGAGTACAGTGTACACTTTATTGTTTCCCTTTTATGTGCCTTGACTAATTCTCATCTTACATTCAAAGCATGTACAGCTGAGTGTGTCGTTGAAAGTGCACATTTGTCCAGGAGCCAGTCCCCAGATTTGTTTGTGAAGTGAGACCATACTAGCTGTTTTTTACAAACAGTAGTATGCACATACATACTTGACTATGTAAGATTCGAACCTCTGACCACTGTTGGGGTGGATTGACATAACATATGTACTTATTGGGTGTATCCTTCATGCATATGAAGTACACTCTGACTCATGAAAGCTTAGACTGGTATAATTTTATTAGTCTTTAAGATGCTGTTGGTCTGGGATTAAAAAGGGGATATAGGGCAAATAGTTGATAATGTACTCAGTGTTCCCTCTAAGCTGAGTTAGTGTGAGCTAGCTCACAGTTTTTTAGCCTCCAGTTCACACATTTTTGTCTTAGGTCAGGACGGGTGGCTCCAGAGCAAACTAATATATGCAGTAGCCAAATGGCTCACTCACAACTTTAATGCCAGTAGCTCCCAAAGTAGAATTTTTGCTCACAAGACTCCACAGCTTAGAGGGAACATTGAATGTACTTATTGTTGGAATAGACAGTGTCTGGTGTACAACAAAGAAGAGAATAAGACCCTGCAAGGGGCAGCAAGACGACAATTTGATAGGACAGTGAGGTCAGCACCTTCTCTCCTTTTAAGTGTCATTCCTTGTCTGTCTCCAGATTGCTGCTCCAAGGGCAATTTCTTGCTTCTTCTTAGAAGTTCCACACCTATTCTCTCCTTCTCTCTCTCAGCTATGGATGTAGTTAGGACTCTGTCTCTCCTTTTTACTATCAAGTATGTTAGTTCCTAAATAAACCTTTATCTACACTTTAATCAGGCTATGCACCTTTGCTGTGTTAATTACTCTGCCAACACTTATTGATGTACTTATCAAGATCTGATCCAAGGGATGAGTGGCTCAGCATTAATTGAAATGCTGAGGAGACATCATGTAAGGAAGGAAAGTTGTATGTCTAAGCTCCTGCCTTGTGAGAAACGATACCCACATGAGATACCTATGTAGGTGAGTACCAACAAGTCATGACCAACATGGTGAATTCAGCAAGGGGCTTTCAAGGCAAGTGAGAAGCAGAGGTGGTTTGCCATTGCCTTCCACTACAAAGCCTTCCTTGGTGGTTTCCCAGCCAAGTACTGACCAGTATTCCCTCTAAGCTGAGTTAGTGTGAGTTATCTCACAATTTTTTTAGCCTCTAACTCACACATTTTTGTCTTCGCTCAAGAAGGATGACTCCAAAGTGAACTGATTTACACAGTAGCCAAATCGCTTGCTCACAACTTTAAAGCCAGTAGCTGACAAAGCAGAATTTTTGCTCACAAGACTCCATAGCTTAGAGGGAGCATTGATACTGACCCTGCTTACCTTCTGAGATCTGAAAAGATTGGGCTATACCATGCTGCTTTCCTCCACCTGCATGAGATAGGAGAGGTCAAAATACCTAGATATGCTGCAGATCAGACATGAGATGAATAAAGATGTGGTCTGTGTTTCAACACGATTGCTGTATTTTGAGGTTTTATTCCAGGGGTGTGGGGAGGTAGCTGATTTCTGATTGGTGCATGACTAAAGATAAGCATGAATATACCTTTTAGATAGAAAGAAACCTTCATGTGGTACCCTTTCACTGATGAAAACCACAAGAATGTTATGCATTTACATTATAAATGAAATCATGATGTTACCCACCCTGAGCTCGCATGCAGGAATGGGTGGGATATAAATGCAATAAATAAATAAATAAATAAATAAAGCTTCACTCAAATAGCTTCACACATGAAACACCTTCCATGTGTTGTTTCTGTTAGCACAGCTGTCACACTTTGGACTGCATGTACACACTGGGAGTAAGACGTTGTTGTTCACTTAGTCTTGGTCAATTCTTCTCCTTACTAGAGCCCCCATCCCACATGGCTCCCATGAACTCCAGCGTAGTCTTTGCTGGTGGTTAAATGTGTCTCCTCCTCCCCTTTTCATCAGAGGAAAAGCTGGTTGGATCCATCCCAATGTGAAATATGTCCACCTTGGAAAAAAAACATGGAGAATCTTCACAAGGAAGTGTTATCATGAGAAATGGTCAGGAGAAATTTGTTCTTAATATTCTGTATGCATTGAAATACATTTATTCTTTCTCTGCTTAATGGGGTTATGGACTAGAGATGAAAAGTGGAAGCTTTTCAGAAATGGTTCATGCAACAGTTTGTCATGCTGCCTGATCCTATGCAAACTACACTGGAGTCCAGTAGCACCTTAGAGACCACCAATATTTTCAGGGAACAAGCTTTCAAGAATCAAAATGTCCTAAGTCACTGTGCTCATTGACAGCACAGATTCCTCAGATGAAGAATTGCCTGCAGCCAGCCCTGGACCAGTAACTGAACAACCAGCTGCAGCTGGCACTGAGCCAGGAGGAGAGCAACAAGAGATCAGGTTACCAGCTGATCAGAAGTCACAACCTGCAGCTGAAACGAAGCCATCACCTTGTAGCTCTGAAGCAGTAAACAAGTCTTCAGAAGCCACTCCCAGCCCACCTAGTTCACCCACACCCCTGAAGTGCTGATGCTGTCATAGGTGTGTAGAGTTACAGGAAAGGAGAAGGCTTGTGAGACTCATGGCCCATCATCAGTGTCAACTGATGAGATGGCTGTGTATTTTCAGGATGACTGCTAAGGAATGGGTTGGGTGTGTGGCTATAAAATCAGTCGGGAGAAGCAGCAGTTTCGTGAATGCAATGAGGACACATTGGTACTGAACCACTGATCTTGTTGTTACCAGACCACTGGAACCTTGACCCTCTGACTGGACCTGGCTATTGGCTTTTCTGGAACCCTTGACCTTGGACTGGATTTGAACTTGCTGCCTGGATTCCTTGAGCCTAGACTGGACTTGGCATTCCTGCTTTCTGGAGCCCCTGACTTTTGCACTGGACCCTGCTTACTCTTTACAACCTTGCCTGTGACTTGCCCTGCTGGAACCCAGCCCTTGTCTCCTGGGAGGGCTGCATCAGTACACAAAGCTCCCTTTGTCAGATGATGTTAGGAGCTTTGACTCTTGAAAGCTTTTACCTTGAAAATCTTGTTGGTCTCCAAGGGGCTACTGGAGTCCAATATAGCTGCTCCACCACAGACCACCAACAGTACAATCCTAAGGAGAGTTACTCTAGTCTAAGCTACACTCTGAAATTGTGATCCTATTCATGTTTACATAAATCCTATTGTATTCATTGGGATTACTCTCAAGGAAGTCAATCACAAATGGCAGCCTAAATTAGTTTAAACACCTATTCAGTCCAAGTGTTTCTGGAGAAGCCTGCCTTGGTGGGAGGGGTGGGGTATAAATTGAACTGATAAATAAATAAAAATAAATAAATTATATAGATATAGGTATATATCTGTCAAATCACAGCTGATTTATGGTGATCTCCTAGGAGTTTTCAAGGCAGAGACATTCAGAGATGATTTGCTGATGCTAGCCTCTGTGTCAGGACACTGGTATTCCTTGCAGATCTCCCATCCAAATACTAGGCAGAGCCAACCCTGCTTAGCTTCTGAGATCTGATGAGATCTGGCTAGTCTGGGCAATAGTATCTTTACTCAGATGGAGTGGCACACATTCATGACTACAAAATTCTGATTACCAGTGTAGAAGTACTGGTGAGACTGCAACAGATATATCTATGGCCCAGTACTAATCTCTGTAATAGCTGTACAACCATATAAGGCTACAACACCTGGGTTGATATATGTATATATGTTTATGAATGTGTATCTATGATATATATGTATTAGTGACCACTGAGGAAGGCCCTTTGGGGCTGAAACGCATTTGGTCTTCAGTTGTATAGTGTTGACTCATCCTTTGTATGAGTATTTGTATGTTTTTATATGTCTGAAACTGAAAAATTTTAATCAGAAGTTATTTTAACAAGTGTACACCTTAATAAATTTCTATATTTATATTATATTAGTCAGCTTGGCCCCCTTGGTTCGCAGTGTGATTTTGGGTTGAGTTTCCCCTTCCCTTCCCCCCCCTTTTTTCAGCTTAGGGCAGGACAACAACAAGTACAACTAGCAAAACAAGCAAAAAACCTGCAGTGGCCACCCTGCTGGGTTTTTCACCCAGGAATATACTGAGGATTTTTTTTTCAAGTTAACAGACCAGGATATGATTTCTTTCAGAACAAGGGTTTTCAAGGCAAGAGACATTCAGAGGTGGTTTGCCAGTGCCTGCCTCTATGTCATGACCTTGGTATTCCTTGGAGGTCTCCCATCCAAATACTATCCAGGGCTGATCCTACTTAGCTTCTAAGATCTGACCAAATCAGACCAGCCTGGGCTATCCAGGTCAGGGCCAGTAATTTATAGAAGGCTGATTTAGATTTGGCATAACTATGCTCCTTAGTAAATCAAGTGAAACCAATATATGTCGGATTGAATTAAAATTAAGATAGAAAAGGGAAAATGATCTTATCCCAATAAATTGGCATGACAAAAGACTACTTTGTTCTGAGCCTAAGAAAAAGATGGGGCTAATGGCTATGACATTTTTGCCAAGTTACTTCACACATATAGGTTTGCCAATGCCAGGTTGGGAAATTCTTGGAGATTTCAGCAGAATATAACGTCAGCAGAGTATGACGTCATAAAGCCACCCTTTTATTCAGAGGAACTGGTGTCTGTAGCCTGTGCAACAGTTGTAATTCTGGGAGATCTCCAGGTCCCACCTGGAGGTTGGCAGCCACACAGAGTGATTAGTTATGTTTTCAAGGTAATATGTGTGGTCACCATTTAGGATCTGTTGTGTACCCGGGGAAGTCCTCACACGTGGTCGGGCAAACATGCAGTTGGGAAAGGGACCTGACCTTCAGCTCTAGAGACAATAGCCTGAACGGATCGTATCAGGAGGCTAGGATCCTGGGAGGAACCTATGGGTCTAGGGGTGCACTGTAAATATCCAATCACGGGTGTGGGTGTGTGTTTGGGTGTGGTGTGAGTTAAGAATATAAGCCAGCCTGCAAGCTGGCAAAGGTGTCTCTTGTTCTACTACCTACAATAAAGTATGAGCTGAATTCACTCTGCTATGCATCAGTCTCAGTACTTTATAGGACCCATACATTTTTTTCCATACAGCTTCAATACACTCAGGTACATACCCTCAAAAGGCCACTCTGTAAGTACCAAAGCTAGAAAATGTTTGTGTTGTCCTGTTTGCACAAAATGGTGAAAACACATATTGGGAAGGATCACGGGTAGCACATTTTCCCATTATGTGCAGTAGAAATACCCAAATCAAATGTCTGAAAAGCGTTTCACTTCTGTTGGTATCTTGGGACTCCTTGAACACATGAAGCTGCCTTAACTTGAATCAGCCCATCAAGATTAGTACTGTCTATGCAGACTGGCAGCCGCTCTCCAGAGTCTCAGGCAGAGGTCTTTCATATCACCTATTACCTTCTGCATAGGTAGCAGATGCTCTACCTTGGAGCCAAGGTCCCTCCCCTCCAAAAATAAAATCCCCACTCAAAAGTTACCATGAACACATGTTCAGTGTGTGCATGGCGCCTACTTGACTTTCCCTTTATAGGTGCATTAATTATCATGTTATACACAACGCTTGTACAGCTGAACATGTGATTTAAACTTCATCAGGTATTGGTCCCTGGGTTCATTTTTTAAAGTGAACACATGTTGGTTCTTTCTTAGAAACAGATGTATGCATCTGTATGCAAAATGTAAGCCCTTCACTGTCACATATGGACAGGGTTAAGGTGGGGCTTACTTCTGAGTAAAGCGCAGCATACAAGCTGCGAGGCTGAAGTCCTATATATACTTACTGGGAAATATACCTCATTGAGCAAGGTAGGGTACATTTCTGAGTAGCCGTATGTAGGACTGGCCTGCTCTCTCTCACCCCTCCCCTACCTTTCTCTCCAGGCATTTGTCTGCTTCCAAGTAAGATAAACAGGGTTCTGGGATGGGAGCTGGAGAAAAACAAAAAAGCAATGTGAATTAAAGCAGGATGTGTTACTGCCTTGCAAGACGCCTGTTAGACTGCAATATTTGTCACTATTTCAGAGATACAATGTAATTTCTCTTGATGGAATGCAGCTCTGGGGAACCTAAATGAGGCTACACACTTCAAAGATTTAAGGCATGCAGAATAAAAGAGAGAGAAAGTGATCATGGGAATGTGCCATAGTAAAATGCATCATTTTTCCCCTTTGCTTTTTTATTTGCATACTTTAGAGTAGCCCTTCTTCAGTTTCCCCCTTCATTACAATAATCTTTTTTATGTACATATAATTCAGACACCTCTCTGGCCTGTAAAATCCTTGGTACTTGTCCGTACTCACTACTTCGGTTTGTGCTGTTGCACTAGAAATGTCCCCTGGTTCATTTCGCTCCCCTCCCCTCCCTCCCCTAGCAGCAGCCCAAGCTCCATTTCCTCATTCTGGGACTTGCTGAAAATGGAGCAAACTGCTCGCCTTCCCAGCTGTCTCCCTGTTCCAGCTTAGTTCCACCCCCCTGGACTCCACCATTCAAAGAATCCTTAAATTTGGGGGGATTTTTTTTTAAAATGAAGTGATGTTGAAGTTCAAGTATAATTAATTTTCAGTGATGAATGTCATGGTTAGTTCCTCTTCTTGGAGGTGCGCTTGCATTCTCCACACCCCTGCTATTTATGGCCCTGTGCAAAGGGCAAACCCTTGGTTTCAAATCCCTGCACAAAGACCACCCGTTGCACTCACTTCAGGGAGAGGGCAGTGGAATGCCTCAGAAGCGGTGGGCAGAGCCATTCCCTTGTAATTGGGCAGGTGTAAATGCAAATGAGACATACTGCCAAAACAAGAAGAGTGGAGAAAATGAGGTACCTGGGGAGACATTTTTCAAAGGCCTGCAGTGGAGCTGAACTGCACACACACAAAAATGTGTGCATAGGAGGTCTCGGTGGACTCAGAGAGGTTTACCTCTTCCGGGAGCTGTTTTAAGGATGCCCCTTGATGTGCCATCAAACCTAGTTTTAAAACAGCTGGATCTTTAAAAGACCAAGCCTCAGAAGATATAACGAATTACGGAAGCAGGAAGCATCCCACCTGCAAACAGCATCGTCCTCTGGCTGATTGCATAAATACAAATTAAACTCTATGCGGTGCGGAGGCCATTCATTTTAAATGTTATGCTTAAGAGGCCGCAGTGGCCTAATAATGGGAAGCCAGGTACAAGGCCTCAGATAATATTTTGCCAACTGGCTTTGCGCCACTGCATAGCAGGCAGTGGTTATTTACAGAATGATTATACACTAGGTGGTCAATCAGAGGCCAGCCTTCCCATTATAAATATTAGGCCAAAGAGCACAGGTGCTGATTTCACTGAGCCATTTCCTTGTCTTCAAGATTCTGAGTGCATAAATTCATACATGCCTATGGAGAGGAGCTGCTGCCCTTCAGGCAGGCAACAATTCATTCATGTTTTGGGATGTGAATTTTCATTCATAGGCTACGTCTGCTGGGTCACTGCTCTGGATTGCCTAGTTTCTAATCATTTCCTGCTAAGTCTGATTTGAATAGACCTTAGCCCAAAGTTCCAATTTGGCAAATGGGTTGGAATACTGGACTAGGATCTGGGATGCCCATGTTCAGATTCCAGTTTGGCCATTGCAACTCACTGGGTGAACCCAGGCCAGTCACTGTCTTTCAGACCTGCTTCCTCACAGCCTTGATGTTCTGAGATTAAAATGGAGGAAAAGAGAAGAGAATGATGTTGTAAGATGTGTTGAGTCCCCACTGGGAAGAAAAGTGTGGTACAGTAGCGGAGGGGAAATGGGGGAAATACATGTAAGCCATAGAGTTCAGGGGAAATCATAGAGTGTCGCACTAACATGATGACATCACTTCCAGGAGCATGTCAGAAGTGACTCATGGCATCGGAATGATGCCAGTTGGCATGTCCCCGTCCAGTATGCTTCCCACCAGTTGCCAGTGCTGGCTTGGCAATGCCAGTCCAACTTCTGTTCCTTTCCAGGAAAATTGGCTGAAGTGGCTGTTGAGGCTTAATACTTGAGAAGCTAGGGGACTCAGGGTGACTGGCAGTTGGAAGAAGGGCTGCTCAAGCCAACCCAGTGGCTGGAGTTGAATAAAAGCCATAAGAAGTGAGAGGGAATTGAAAAGTTCCCTATCAACTGCATATAAATGCCATACAAATGGTGAACAAAATGCTGTAAAAGAAATAAAACAATTGGAACCACAGCAACAATAACCACTGAACAAAATGCTCACAACGTCAGCCTACAAGCAAAAGTTGCATATTCATGGATCCCTTAACACCCCCCCCCCCAGTAATCCTCCTGTATAAAAATTATCCCATGGAATGCCTGTACATATCTCATAGGGTATTATTTTCACTCTTATCCACTGGAAGGTAAATTTGTCTGCACTAGAAGAATAGCCTTCTCTGTGGTGGTACCTTCTCAGTGGAATATCTTTCCAGAAGTGATGTTAATGAAGGCAGTGGCTGTTGAACAATAACAATGCACATACCTTGCATGGAAATGGGTCCTGCTTCAATTCCTGGCACCAGGGCTGACAAGAGAGTGGACAAAGATTATATCCAGGCTGCCCTGTATGACCTTGATTCAAACCAAATATCATAACAAAACAAATCACTCAGCTTCCTGATATCATGAACAGAATAATAAGAAAATAAGGAACAGTAATGGAAAAGGGGCAGGATTATTAAGGAACAAGTAGGGACCCACAAGAAATTTGTGGGAATGGCAGGGGTGGCCAAACTTGCTTAACGTAAGAGCCACACAGAATAAACATCAAATGTTTGAGAGCCACAAGACATGAACAAATAGCACACACACACGTTTTTCCTGGGAAATATGCAAACTTGCCTTTTATTAACATTAAATTAGACTAGTCGCTGTAGATTTTCCGGGATGTGTGGCGATGGTCTTGGCAGTGAGAAAGAGCCACATGTGGCTCCCGAGCTGCAGTTTGGCCACCCCTAGATCCCATTCCCCCCACCTCTGCTTCTTCACCTCTCCCCCTACTTCTCTCTCACTCTTTCTCCTTCCTGCTACCACTTTTCTTACTGCTTCCCTCTTCCCTCCATGCCTCTCACTTCCTTTCTGCCCCCACCCCATCACTCTTTCTGCCCCTGCCACTCTCCCGACCTCCCACCTACTTCCTCCCCACATAGCAGCAGTGGCAGCAGCCGCTCTCCAGGAATCACAATGGATTGCCCAGATACAGAGATCAGTTCCTCTTAGGGTTGTCAGCTTCATGTTGGGAACTTCCTGGAGATTTGGGGGTGGAGCCTTGGGAGGATGAGGTTTGAGCTTGGAAGTGACCTCTGCAGAGCGTAATACCATAAACTCCACCCTTCAAAGCAGCCATTTTCTCTGGGGGAAGTGATTTCTGTCATCTGGAGATCAGTTGTAATTCCAGCCCTCACCTCTAGGTTGACAAAATTAGTTCCCTGGGAGGAAATGACTGCTTCGGAGGGCGGGCTCTAGGGCATTATATCTGTCTGGAGTCCTTCCCTGTCTTAATCCTCACCACCCCCAGGCTCCACTCCTCAAATGTTCAGGAATTTCCCAACCTGGAGTTGGCATCCCTATCTCAACAGCCAACCTACCTTCCACTGCCCCTCGGTCTTCAGCTTTCCATCTCTTTCCCCCCTGCAGCTTCTACTGAGGAAAACTATGGTCTTTCTCCACAGTGGGGACTAAAGCAGTTTACACAATTCTCTCCTCCTATTTTATCCATGTAACAACCCTATGAGGCAGGTGAAATATACTGGGTTCGACATGTGAGTAGTGATCCGCTCATAGTTTATTGTGAATCAGCTCTAACTACAAGACAACTCCAGCAGGGCCGAAGCCCTGCTTATAATCCCATCAAACAGCACACCCCAAACACACCCACTCCTAACAATAGGCTATTTACACACTAATCACGTCCTGATAGGTGGCTGCCAGGATCCTGCTGGTCTATCTTCCCCAAGCTCACCTTCTATCTGGCAGCCTGGGTGCAGGGAAACTGTGTTAGTACATAACAGTAGGTTATGCTGAAAGTATTTGACTGGTCCAAAATCACCCAATGATCTTTCACAGCAAGATGGGGATCTAAACCTCGATCTTACAAACTCTACTCTGAAGCTCTGGCCATTATATTACACTGATTTTCATAGGGTGACTGCTGTTGAACAGAAGCAAGCAGCCAGGCCTAGTTAAATCATGCAAGTCAGGTTGTCTCAAGTCACCCAGAAGGTGTTGCTAGGCCTTGGTTTGCCAGCCTCCGGGGGGATCTAGAGATCCCACAAAATTACAACTGAACTCCAGACAAAAGAGATCTGTCCCCCTGGAGAAAATGGGTAGACTCTGTGACTGAGGCCTCTCCCCTCCCCAAATTCTGCACTGTTCAGACTTCACCACAGAATCTCCAGGGATTTTCCAGCCTGGAGTGGGCAATCCTAGTCCCAGGCCTGGCTCCCAACCTCCTGCTATTTAGCCATTCATACTGCGGAAGGAATCCCCCCCCCAATCCCAGATCCAGTTTTGCTTTGGCTTCCTCCCTCCCTCTCCTTCTCTCTGGCTAGCTCTCGTTGATGCAGTAGGGCCTGGAGTAGATTCCTGCAGCAGCCACTTCAGAAGATATTGGATTTTTCTGCAGATCCATTGAGTTCCCTGAATCTGTAGAAAAACTTGTTGGAGGAGGGTGTGCCTCTTATCTGAGAAAATAAGTATCCTTACACAAAGGGGGCTGTTGAGAATTAGATACATAGATACATTTTACTTATGATTGTAAACTGCAGATTGCAAAAATTAAATTAAATACAAATGAGACACTAGTTACCTGGGAATAAGACATGTTGATTGAAATGACAGCAGTCTCTTTCAAAAAGTACTCAACGGAAAACATACTTTAAAATATTTCTACTCACCCCAAACAAAAAAGTAAGCTCATGACAATGAAAAAAAAATAACGGGGAAAGAAAATTGGAGATGTGAAAAACTGGTCATATCCTCCATGGAAAGGAGGCATCCACCAGATGTTCCCTGAGATTGTCCTTGTTGCAGCCATTTCTTCCCCCTGCCACAGGAGACTATTTAAATTGACGATAGAATATTGTTATATAATGCTATAATAAATATGTGTTCCTGGATCTCTGAATCCCCAGCTTTTATTTTTATTTTTTTAAGTAACCCCCCCTTGCTGAGATATAAAGGGAAAGGCATATCTCCTAGAGTCTACACTTTAAAATGAAAATTGGGAATTCAAAAAACCTGATACACATAGGCTCACTGAACTTTGTTCCCCTGGTCCTCTCCTCTCTGTGGCCTGGCCCAGCATATCCATTTGGAAGATGTCAGATAGAATGGGTTGGGAAGATCTTTTTTCGCCCTGAGACTTCAGAAAGCTGCTGCCATGATAGGCAGTACTGAGCTAGACATATCAGTGGTTTGACTCAGAATAAAGCAGCTTTATGTGAACAATTTTTGAATTGTTAGGATATTGTATATATGTGTTTGGTGTGTTGTATTCCTGAATTGGGGCTGCGGTGGCTCAAGTGGTTAAGACGCTGAACTGCAGACCAGAAGGTCAGTAGCTTGGCAGTTCGAGACCCGAGTGCGCCGCATGACGGAGTGAGCTCCCATCTATGGCCTCAGCTCCTGACAACCTAGCAGTTTGAAAGCAAAAAACTGCAAGTAGATAAATAGGTACCACTTTGGTGGGAAGGTAACAGAGTTCCATGTGCCTCTGTGTTTAGTTGTGGCGGCCTCATGATCACAGAAAAAGTCTTCGGGCAGCACTGGCTCTTCAGCTTGGAAATGGAGATGAGCACCACCCCCTGGAGTTGGATTTGACTGGCTTTCAAGCAAGGGAAACCTTTACCTTTATTTCTGAATTAGCTGCTATATTCTTATAATGGAAATAATATATTTGTGTTTCCTTGTTTTTGGAATGATGTTTACTGTTGGATTTATCTAGGTCTTTATTCTTATTGTTTGCATCAGTAGGCAAAATCCATCTGTCTTCCACCAAAATCCCTCTGTTGCCAATCTCTGGCCAGAAACTAAGGGGCACACATTTTTCAACAAGACCAGTAGGAGATAATAAAAGGTGATTCCCACCCCCCCATGAAATTTCAAAACATTTGCCATTGATATGTCATGGGAATAAAGGCATATAATTAGGTTTATCCCAAGTTCAGAGATGAATTGGCCATTTAAGAGAACTCTTGGGCCACTGTCAAGAATTATGGAATTACTGATGTTCATTTCTAAGGAAGGTTTGTTTCTATTTGTTGTGAAAATGTATCCAAAGCAAATATTTATTACTGAAAGCAAATACTCTGTCAAATAGTTGCAGGGCGTCTGGCAGAATCTTCCATTCCCTCTCAAGGAGAGAGGATGTTTATGCCAAAAAAAGAAAGACGGGAATCCTGTTCTTGAGCACATGAGTGCATTGCTGGTGCAAACAAGCCAAAATTAGCAGTCTAGGGGAAAAAAATGAACGTTTTGCATTCCTGAAGTATCAGGCTGTACGTACGGTACTACAGCTAGCATTATGTCAGGTTTAAAATCAAGTAGATCCAGTCATTCTTGCACAAAGAAAGGTTTTATTAGGATTATCTTGCTAAAACCCACAGTAGGAGGTCATTGTCAGGAATGGGGGGCAAAGCAGAGCAAGCTAACTTATAGTGTGATGCAATAAAGCGCCTAGCGAATAAAACTTGAGCACTCGCGCGGGAACTCCCGGCGGGAGAAATACTTCATGAGCGGGAGACTACTCCCCCCTCCCCTTGCCTTCCCAGGACTGGAAAATTCTCAGCTAAACAAGAATAGTCCAAAGCCTACATTCAAGGCCACCGTGATAAGGAAAAGCGGCAGGGAAGAAGCTCCCACGTTTCTGCCTGCATAGCTACGCAAGCGCAAAGCAGGGTAGGGAACATAAAACAATGGATTCAGTGAGAAACATCAAAGGCATCTTTTCTGACATTCTGCCCTTCCCAAAATACCACCCACCCACCACTCAGGAAGGAGAGAACAAGGGCCCCCCAGGTTTGTTAGGGTATCGTGCGTGAAAGTCTTTCAGGTGATCAGGTGCATTGATATCAGAGACTTTCACCCATTCCCTGTATTGGGGCCCAAAGTGTACCCATTGAACAAGGTACAGGAGTTGTCCACGAAGAATCTTAGAGTCCAAAATATCAGCAATTTCGTAGTGTTCCTCATCGCCAACCATCAAAGGGGGGGGAGGAGTCGACATCTCAGGTTGCCATTTAGTCGGGGGTAACGCAGGTTTGAGGAGGCTGTAATGGAAAATTGGATGTATTGCTTTAAGAGATTTAGGCAAGTCTAGTTGTACAGTTACTTGATTTACACATCTCAACACTTTGAAAGGACCAATATATTTCCAAGCAAGTTTCCTGGATTGCTGCGCTAGTCTTAGGTTCTTAGTTGACAGATAGACAGTGTCTCCCGGTTGCAGTTTCCATCCACCGGTCCTTTTTTTATCTGCCTGTTTTTTGTACTGTGCCTTGGCCTCATTCAAAGTTTCAACAATCAGGGGCCAAGAATTGCGGAAAGTTTTACACCATGCTGAGGCTGTCCCCCCATTTCCAACAGGCTTTAAGAAGGGAAGAGGGGGGCTATCATAGCCCATGTGTCAGAGAGTGATGCCTTTGATGTTTCTCACTGAATCCATTGTTTTATGTTCCCTACCCCGCTTTGCGCTTGCGTAGTTATGCAGCCGAAACGTGGGAGCTTCTTCCCTGCCGCTTTTCCTTATCACGGTGGCCTTGAATGTAGGCTTTGGACTATTCTTGTTCAGCTGAGAATTTTCCAGTCCTGGGAAGGCAAGGGGAGGGGGAGTAGTCTCCCGCTCATGAAGTATTTCTCCCGCCGGGAGTTCCCGCGCGAGTGCTCAAGTTTTATTCGCTAGGCGCTTCATTGCATCACACTATAAGTTAGCTTGCTCTGCTTTGCTCCCCATTCCTGACAATGACCTCCTACTGTGGGTTTTAGCAAGATAATCCTAATAAACCTTTCTTTGTGCAAGAATGACTGGATCTACTTGATTTTAAACCTGACAGAAATTGTCAGGAATCAACATCTTTCCCTCACCGTCAACGTCCGCCATCCACCACGATGAGCGGGGCGGGAAAGGGAGCCTCGGGCACAGTCCCGTTGATTACCACCTCGGGAGCCTCCGGGGCAGTTCCAGCGATCACTACGGCGGGAGCCACAGGTGCCGTTCCAGTGACTACTGCGGTGGGAGCCACGGCTCCCGTTACTTCTGTGGCTGCTCCGGTGGTTACTATTCCGACTACCACCGTGGTTCCAGGGACTACAACTACAGTGGTGACGACACCGACTATCTATTCAGCAGCCGGGTTGGCTACCCCACCATTGATTGGCACAATTGGAGCCACGTACACACTCCCAATCTACAGCCCGGCCGGGCCGATACCAAGTCAGGGAGGTGCGGTTCCACGAACCTATGTGCCAGGAGTCCCAACACCTTGGGATAAAGGGGTGACTTTTCGCAGATCGCGCGATTGGACTAAGAACCTGTTGGACACTACCCAGACTACCTGGACTATGCCGGGAAGCCAGAGCCGTGACAGCCTCCTGGATCCCAGAGGTAGTTTTGGTCTTCCCCAAGGGCGGGTGTCCCGGGGCTCTCCCAGAACGGGGTCCAGCCAAGACACTGATGCCCGCATGGATTCTATCCAAGAGGACACCCGACGGCTGGTAAGGGATATGAGTAAACTAATGCAGTCCCTACCCCAGATGATGGACCAAGCTATTAGAGCCCATCCGCTGACACAACCCAGACCTGCACCCGCCCCGGCTCCAGCCCCGGCGCCACCGTTGGTGCCGGGACGGCCACCTCCTCCTCCTCCGGGTCCGGGGCCAGGCCAACCAGTACCACCGGGTCCAGGACCGGGCCAACCAGCTCCCCCAGGGCCGGGGCCGGGCCAGCCAGCACCAGCCCCACCTCCAGTAGTTGCCCCAGTACCGGGAGCGGGGCCAGGGCCACCCGGACCTATCCAGCCGCCAGCTGTGCCTCCGCCTCAACCTCCGGCTCCAGCACCCCTCATGCAGCCGGTACCGATCATGGCGCAGGCCCCCCCGGTAATCCGCCCCAAAGACATGCTTGAGATCACATTTGATGGAGATCCTGAGACTGTGTCCTTTTTCATATTACAAGTTGGAAAATTTGTACAACGATGGGGCTATGTATTCCCAGATGAAGAACAGCAGGTGGAGTTTATTGCATCCAGGTTCCGGGGGAGTGCTACTAGCTGGTATGTAGCCCTTCATGATCTGGAGGCGGAGGAGTTGGGGAATGTAGATGACTTCATGTGGGCTTTGAGAAACCGTTTTGAAGATCCGGGGGCGGCCCAAAAAGCTGAAGCCTTCCTTCGCACTTTCAGACAAGGCAAACTCTCAGTGCGGGAGTACTCAAGAGAGTTTCAAAGGCATGCTGTGAAAATTCGAGACTGGACTGATGCGGTGTTGGCCCAACAATACAGAATGGGACTAGCCGTTGACGTCCGCAATAATGTCCTCAGCTCTCAGCAACCTCGTACCCTCCAGGGTTGGATGGAGGAAGCCGAGAAGGCCGAAAGTCGCTTACAAATGATGAAGCTGGATTTATCCTTGGGTAACAATCGTCCGAGTAGTGCGGCGGGCCAGGCCAGACCCAAACCAACATCTACTCCAAGTGGACTGAGGGATCAGCGTATGCGACAGGGGCTCTGCCTGCGATGTGGGGAGAAAGGGCATTTCGCCGCTGCCTGCCCGAAAGGGGATCCCAATAGAGCTCTACCACAAGAAGAGCCCAGAAGGTGGACAACCCCTACCCCGAGAAAAGGTACCGCCAAACCACGCAACACACGGGCTCTGTTTGCTAGCCCCGACCAAGTGGATTCCTTGATGCTAGAAGAGGAGAGTGAGATGCAGGGAAATGAGATGGTCCTGTTGGTGAATGGCGCTACACAGCAGGACCCAGCACCTGAGGCACCTAAACTGGTGAGCAACTACCCCTCTCTCTTCTTTGTGACTGTTTTGGTGATGAATCCAGCAATGATGACTCACATTCGGGTCCGGGCTCTCATTGACTCAGGGTGCGGGAGGGATCTCATAAACCCTTCTATGGTTATGGGGTTGGAGGCAGCCGTGGTCCACTTGAAAGACCCAATAACTTTCACACAGATGGATGGGTCTCCAATGAAAAAACCATGCCGATTTGAGACTGTTCCTTTAAGAATAGGCATTGGTGACCACTGGGAGCTACGCTCATTCGTAATAGCTCCGCAAGCCCAGTTTCCCTTGGTGTTGGGTAGCCCCTGGTTACATGGACATAACCCTTACATTTTATGGGAAGAAGGGGAGGTACAATTTATCTCCCCAAAATGTACAGAACACAAATGGGACCCCGGGTGGGGAAATCCCCCATGCAATGAACCTCCACGAGCTTGTTTGGCAACGGAGGATCTTAACCGCATTCCTGAGGATTACCAGTATATAACCCGGGTGTTTGAGGAGGAGGAAGCAGATGAATTGCCCCCCATCGTAACTCTGACTGTGCAATTGAGATTCTTCCGGGTCAAAAATTACCAAAAGGGAAAATTTATGCCATGAGCCCAAGTGAAAAGGAAGAACTTCGCCGTTTTATTGATAAAAATCTGGCCCGTGGATTCATTAGACCAGCATCATCCCCTTTTGCAGCACCTGTATTATTTTGTAAAAAGAAGGATGGGGGGCTCAGACTCTGCACGGATTACCGGGGACTTAACGCAGTGTCTGCAACTAATGCCTACCCGATGCCCCTCATCAAAGACTTACTGGCAGAGGTGGCTAAGGGGAAAGTGTTCTCTAAACTGGATTTACGAGATGCCTACTTTCGGGTTCGTATCAGAGAGGGGGATGAATACAAGACTGCATTTAATACCCCGCTGGGGCAATTTGAATACCGGGTGATGCCCTTCGGGTTACAAGGGGCACCAGGGGTCTTCATGAACTTAATCAATGAAGTGTTACACCCCTATTTATTCAAGGGAGTGGTTGTTTATTTAGATGATATCTTGGTCTATACCCCGGATCAGGAATCCCACACTACCCTTATGCGGAAAGTATTGGAAAAACTTTTAGAACACAAACTGTTTGTTAAACTGTCAAAATGTGAATTTCACCAAGAGAGCATTGACTTTTTGGGATACCGTATATCCTCCGCGGGGTTGGAGATGGACCCAAAAAAGGTCCAGGATGTATTGAGATGGGAGCCCCCCAAAACCAGGCGCCAGCTCCAAAGTTTTCTCGGCTTCGCCAACTTTTACCGTCAATTCCTGCCACACTTCGCCCAAGTAGCCCTTCCCCTCACGGAACTGCTAAAAACTAAGGGGAAGGGATCCAAGGCTTCAGTCCCAGGGGCCCCTTTGGACTGGACCCCGCAGTGTCAGCAAGCGTTTGAACAACTTAAACGGTTGTTCACGTCTGAGCCCATACTAGCACACCCTGATGAAACAAAGAAATTTGTAGTGCAAGTAGACGCATCAGACACTGCTATGGGTGGGGTGATTTTGCAAGAGAATGCTCAAAAGCAGCTACAACCCCTGGCTTATGTGTCAAGAAAATTTAATGACACAGAGAGATTTTGGCCCATTTGGGATAAGGAAGCGGCGTCTATCCGTTTAGCATTGATCACATGGAGACATTGGTTAGAGGGGTCCCGAATACCTTTTGAAATCTGGACTGATCACAAAAACCTTGAGGTATTGCGAAAACCCCGAAATCTAAATGCTAAACAGTTCAGGTGGGCTGAGTTTTTCTCCAAATTTCAGTTTACCCTGCACCATTTCCCAGGGAAAGCCAACCATTTGGCGGACGCTCTCTCCCGCCTTCCCCAACATTTTTCTAAGAGGGTCGAAGTTCGGGAATCTATGTTCACCCTGGAACAATTAGTTGGTGCAGTTGTAACCCGGAAAGCTAAACAAGCACCAATGAGTTCCATCCAAACATTGACTTGGGAAAAGCAGTTTTTATCTGACATCACCCTACCAGAAACAAGTGAGTTACAAGCCAGGGATGATGTGAATTGTGGTCCTAATGGCTGCTGGTACAAGGGAAATAAAATGTTCGTCCCAGAAGCTACCAGAGCCCAGGTTTTGCACACAGTTCACGATTCAAAAGCTGCGGGACACTTTGGATATGTAAAATCCTTAAGACTTCTGCAACGTAGCTTCTGGTGGCCCCGAATGAAACAAGAGTTGTCTCGCTATATACAGTCCTGCCCAACGTGTAATCGTTGTAAAACCAGACCAGGAAAACCTCCAGGCCTCCTGCAACCACTACCCACCCCGAGTAGACCCTGGGAAGTAATCTCTATGGACTTTATCACTGATCTTCCCCCTCTAAACATATGACGGTCATTTGGGTGGTAGTGGATTTATTCTCCAAGCAGGCTCACTTCATACCGTTCCCAAGTATGCCAACAGCAAAAGTCTTGGCCAAAGCATTTATTCAACACATTGCCAAATTACATGCGTTGCCCCTCAAGATCATTTCCGACAGGGGGGTTCCGTTTGTTTCCAAATTTTGGTCTGAGCTAATGACTCTAATGGGTATTGAACGTGCTCTTAGTACTGCCTATCACCCTGAGACTGATGGCCAGACGGAGAGGGTGAACCAGACGTTGGAACAATATCTAAGGTGTTTTTCTAATTACCAACAAGACAATTGGGTAGATTTGTTACCATTGGCGGAGTTTGCATACAACAACTCCTGGCACGCTTCCACGAAAATGTCACCATTCAAAGCTGCCATGGGCTATGACAGCCCCCCTCTTCCCTTCTTAAAACCTGGTGAGAATGGTGGTAAAGCCTCGGCATGGTGTCAAACTCTCCGTGACTCCTGGCCCCTAATTGTCGAGACTTTGAATGAGGCCAAGGCACAGTATAAAAGACAAGCAGATAAAAAAAGGGCCGGGGGATGGAAATTGCACCCGGGAGACACTGTCTATCTCTCGACTAAGAACCTAAGACTAGCACAACAGTCCAGAAAACTTGCGTGGAAATATATTGGTCCTTTCCGAGTGCTAAGATGTGTGAATCAAGTAACTGTGCAGCTAGACTTGCCTAAATCTCTTAAAGCAATACATCCAATTTTCCATTACAGCCTTCTCAAGCCGGCCTTACCCCCAACTAAATGGCATCCCGAGACGTCGGCTTCTCCCCCCTCTGATGGTTGACGGTGAAGAGCACTATGAAATCGCTGATATTTTGGACTCTAAGATACTTCGTGGACAACTCCTGTACCTTGTGCAATGGGTACACTTTGGGCCCCAATACAGGGAATGGGTGAAAGTTTCTGATATCAATGCACCTGATCACCTGAAAAACTTTCACGCTCGATACCCTAATAAACCTGGGGGGCCCTTGTTCGCTCCTTCCTGAGTGGTGGGTGGGTGGTGTTTTGGGAAGGGCAGAATGTCAGAGAGTGATGCCTTTGATGTTTCTCACTGAATCCATTGTTTTATGTTCCCTACCCCGCTTTGCGCTTGCGTAGTTATGCAGCCGAAACGTGGGAGCTTCTTCCCTGCCGCTTTTCCTTATCACGGTGGCCTTGAATGTAGGCTTTGGACTATTCTTGTTCAGCTGAGAATTTTCCAGTCCTGGGAAGGCAAGGGGAGGGGGGAGTAGTCTCCCGCTCATGAAGTATTTCTCCCGCCGGGAGTTCCCGCGCGAGTGCTCAAGTTTTATTCGCTAGGCGCTTCATTGCATCACACTATAAGTTAGCTTGCTCTGCTTTGCTCCCCATTCCTGACAATGACCTCCTACTGTGGGTTTTAGCAAGATAATCCTAATAAACCTTTCTTTGTGCAAGAATGACTGGATCTACTTGATTTTAAACCTGACAGAAATTGTCAGGAATCAACATCTTTCCCTCACCGTCAACGTCCGCCATCCACCACGATGAGCGGGGCGGGAAAGGAGCCTCGGGCACAGTCCCGTTGATTACCACCTCGGGAGCCTCCGGGGCAGTTCCAGCGATCACTACGGCGGGAGCCACAGGTGCCGTTCCAGTGACTACTGCGGTGGGAGCCACGGCTCCCGTTACTTCTGTGGCTGCTCCGGTGGTTACTATTCCGACTACCACCGTGGTTCCAGGGACTACAACTACAGTGGTGACGACACCGACTATCTATTCAGCAGCCGGGTTGGCTACCCCACCATTGATTGGCACAATTGGAGCCACGTACACACTCCCAATCTACAGCCCGGCCGGGCCGATACCAAGTCAGGGAGGTGCGGTTCCACGAACCTATGTGCCAGGAGTCCCAACACCTTGGGATAAAGGGGTGACTTTTCGCAGATCGCGCGATTGGACTAAGAACCTGTTGGACACTACCCAGACTACCTGGACTATGCCGGGAAGCCAGAGCCGTGACAGCCTCCTGGATCCCAGAGGTAGTTTTGGTCTTCCCCAAGGGCGGGTGTCCCGGGGCTCTCCCAGAACGGGGTCCAGCCAAGACACTGATGCCCGCATGGATTCTATCCAAGAGGACACCCGACGGCTGGTAAGGGATATGAGTAAACTAATGCAGTCCCTACCCCAGATGATGGACCAAGCTATTAGAGCCCATCCGCTGACACAACCCAGACCTGCACCCGCCCCGGCTCCAGCCCCGGCGCCACCGTTGGTGCCGGGACGGCCACCTCCTCCTCCTCCGGGTCCGGGGCCAGGCCAACCAGTACCACCGGGTCCAGGACCGGGCCAACCAGCTCCCCCAGGGCCGGGGCCGGGCCAGCCAGCACCAGCCCCACCTCCAGTAGTTGCCCCAGTACCGGGAGCGGGGCCAGGGCCACCCGGACCTATCCAGCCGCCAGCTGTGCCTCCGCCTCAACCTCCGGCTCCAGCACCCCTCATGCAGCCGGTACCGATCATGGCGCAGGCCCCCCCGGTAATCCGCCCCAAAGACATGCTTGAGATCACATTTGATGGAGATCCTGAGACTGTGTCCTTTTTCATATTACAAGTTGGAAAATTTGTACAACGATGGGGCTATGTATTCCCAGATGAAGAACAGCAGGTGGAGTTTATTGCATCCAGGTTCCGGGGAGTGCTACTAGCTGGTATGTAGCCCTTCATGATCTGGAGGCGGAGGAGTTGGGGAATGTAGATGACTTCATGTGGGCTTTGAGAAACCGTTTTGAAGATCCGGGGGCGGCCCAAAAGCTGAAGCCTTCCTTCGCACTTTCAGACAAGGCAAACTCTCAGTGCGGGAGTACTCAAGAGAGTTTCAAAGGCATGCTGTGAAAATTCGAGACTGGACTGATGCGGTGTTGGCCCAACAATACAGAATGGGACTAGCCGTTGACGTCCGCAATAATGTCCTCAGCTCTCAGCAACCTCGTACCCTCCAGGGTTGGATGGAGGAAGCCGAGAAGGCCGAAAGTCGCTTACAAATGATGAAGCTGGATTTATCCTTGGGTAACAATCGTCCGAGTAGTGCGGCGGGCCAGGCCAGACCCAAACCAACATCTACTCCAAGTGGACTGAGGGATCAGCGTATGCGACAGGGGCTCTGCCTGCGATGTGGGGAGAAAGGGCATTTCGCCGCTGCCTGCCCGAAAGGGGATCCCAATAGAGCTCTACCACAAGAAGAGCCCAGAAGGTGGACAACCCCTACCCCGAGAAAAGGTACCGCCAAACCACGCAACACACGGGCTCTGTTTGCTAGCCCCGACCAAGTGGATTCCTTGATGCTAGAAGAGGAGAGTGAGATGCAGGGAAATGAGATGGTCCTGTTGGTGAATGGCGCTACACAGCAGGACCCAGCACCTGAGGCACCTAAACTGGTGAGCAACTACCCCTCTCTCTTCTTTGTGACTGTTTTGGTGATGAATCCAGCAATGATGACTCACATTCGGGTCCGGGCTCTCATTGACTCAGGGTGCGGGAGGGATCTCATAAACCCTTCTATGGTTATGGGGTTGGAGGCAGCCGTGGTCCACTTGAAAGACCCAATAACTTTCACACAGATGGATGGGTCTCCAATGAAAAAACCATGCCGATTTGAGACTGTTCCTTTAAGAATAGGCATTGGTGACCACTGGGAGCTACGCTCATTCGTAATAGCTCCGCAAGCCCAGTTTCCCTTGGTGTTGGGTAGCCCCTGGTTACATGGACATAACCCTTACATTTTATGGGAAGAAGGGGAGGTACAATTTATCTCCCCAAAATGTACAGAACACAAATGGGACCCCGGGTGGGGAAATCCCCCATGCAATGAACCTCCACGAGCTTGTTTGGCAACGGAGGATCTTAACCGCATTCCTGAGGATTACCAGTATATAACCCGGGTGTTTGAGGAGGAGGAAGCAGATGAATTGCCCCCCATCGTAACTCTGACTGTGCAATTGAGATTCTTCCGGGTCAAAAATTACCAAAAGGGAAAATTTATGCCATGAGCCCAAGTGAAAAGGAAGAACTTCGCCGTTTTATTGATAAAAATCTGGCCCGTGGATTCATTAGACCAGCATCATCCCCTTTTGCAGCACCTGTATTATTTTGTAAAAAGAAGGATGGGGGGCTCAGACTCTGCACGGATTACCGGGGACTTAACGCAGTGTCTGCAACTAATGCCTACCCGATGCCCCTCATCAAAGACTTACTGGCAGAGGTGGCTAAGGGGAAAGTGTTCTCTAAACTGGATTTACGAGATGCCTACTTTCGGGTTCGTATCAGAGAGGGGGATGAATACAAGACTGCATTTAATACCCCGCTGGGGCAATTTGAATACCGGGTGATGCCCTTCGGGTTACAAGGGGCACCAGGGGTCTTCATGAACTTAATCAATGAAGTGTTACACCCCTATTTATTCAAGGGAGTGGTTGTTTATTTAGATGATATCTTGGTCTATACCCCGGATCAGGAATCCCACACTACCCTTATGCGGAAAGTATTGGAAAAACTTTTAGAACACAAACTGTTTGTTAAACTGTCAAAATGTGAATTTCACCAAGAGAGCATTGACTTTTTGGGATACCGTATATCCTCCGCGGGGTTGGAGATGGACCCAAAAAAGGTCCAGGATGTATTGAGATGGGAGCCCCCCAAAACCAGGCGCCAGCTCCAAAGTTTTCTCGGCTTCGCCAACTTTTACCGTCAATTCCTGCCACACTTCGCCCAAGTAGCCCTTCCCCTCACGGAACTGCTAAAAACTAAGGGGAAGGGATCCAAGGCTTCAGTCCCAGGGGCCCCTTTGGACTGGACCCCGCAGTGTCAGCAAGCGTTTGAACAACTTAAACGGTTGTTCACGTCTGAGCCCATACTAGCACACCCTGATGAAACAAAGAAATTTGTAGTGCAAGTAGACGCATCAGACACTGCTATGGGTGGGGTGATTTTGCAAGAGAATGCTCAAAAGCAGCTACAACCCCTGGCTTATGTGTCAAGAAAATTTAATGACACAGAGAGATTTTGGCCCATTTGGGATAAGGAAGCGGCGTCTATCCGTTTAGCATTGATCACATGGAGACATTGGTTAGAGGGGTCCCGAATACCTTTTGAAATCTGGACTGATCACAAAAACCTTGAGGTATTGCGAAAACCCCGAAATCTAAATGCTAAACAGTTCAGGTGGGCTGAGTTTTTCTCCAAATTTCAGTTTACCCTGCACCATTTCCCAGGGAAAGCCAACCATTTGGCGGACGCTCTCTCCCGCCTTCCCCAACATTTTTCTAAGAGGGTCGAAGTTCGGGAATCTATGTTCACCCTGGAACAATTAGTTGGTGCAGTTGTAACCCGGAAAGCTAAACAAGCACCAATGAGTTCCATCCAAACATTGACTTGGGAAAAGCAGTTTTTATCTGACATCACCCTACCAGAAACAAGTGAGTTACAAGCCAGGGATGATGTGAATTGTGGTCCTAATGGCTGCTGGTACAAGGGAAATAAAATGTTCGTCCCAGAAGCTACCAGAGCCCAGGTTTTGCACACAGTTCACGATTCAAAAGCTGCGGGACACTTTGGATATGTAAAATCCTTAAGACTTCTGCAACGTAGCTTCTGGTGGCCCCGAATGAAACAAGAGTTGTCTCGCTATATACAGTCCTGCCCAACATGTAATCGTTGTAAAACCAGACCAGGAAAACCTCCAGGCCTCCTGCAACCACTACCCACCCCGAGTAGACCCTGGGAAGTAATCTCTATGGACTTTATCACTGATCTTCCCCCCTCTAAACATATGACGGTCATTTGGGTGGTAGTGGATTTATTCTCCAAGCAGGCTCACTTCATACCGTTCCCAAGTATGCCAACAGCAAAAGTCTTGGCCAAAGCATTTATTCAACACATTGCCAAATTACATGCGTTGCCCCTCAAGATCATTTCCGACAGGGGGGTTCCGTTTGTTTCCAAATTTTGGTCTGAGCTAATGACTCTAATGGGTATTGAACGTGCTCTTAGTACTGCCTATCACCCTGAGACTGATGGCCAGACGGAGAGGGTGAACCAGACGTTGGAACAATATCTAAGGTGTTTTTCTAATTACCAACAAGACAATTGGGTAGATTTGTTACCATTGGCGGAGTTTGCATACAACAACTCCTGGCACGCTTCCACGAAAATGTCACCATTCAAAGCTGCCATGGGCTATGACAGCCCCCTCTTCCCTTCTTAAAACCTGGTGAGAATGGTGGTAAAGCCTCGGCATGGTGTCAAACTCTCCGTGACTCCTGGCCCCTAATTGTCGAGACTTTGAATGAGGCCAAGGCACAGTATAAAAGACAAGCAGATAAAAAAAGGGCCGGGGGATGGAAATTGCACCCGGGAGACACTGTCTATCTCTCGACTAAGAACCTAAGACTAGCACAACAGTCCAGAAAACTTGCGTGGAAATATATTGGTCCTTTCCGAGTGCTAAGATGTGTGAATCAAGTAACTGTGCAGCTAGACTTGCCTAAATCTCTTAAAGCAATACATCCAATTTTCCATTACAGCCTTCTCAAGCCGGCCTTACCCCCAACTAAATGGCATCCCGAGACGTCGGCTTCTCCCCCCTCTGATGGTTGACGGTGAAGAGCACTATGAAATCGCTGATATTTTGGACTCTAAGATACTTCGTGGACAACTCCTGTACCTTGTGCAATGGGTACACTTTGGGCCCCAATACAGGGAATGGGTGAAAGTTTCTGATATCAATGCACCTGATCACCTGAAAAACTTTCACGCTCGATACCCTAATAAACCTGGGGGCCCTTGTTCGCTCCTTCCTGAGTGGTGGGTGGGTGGTGTTTTGGGAAGGGCAGAATGTCAGAGAGTGATGCCTTTGATGTTTCTCACTGAATCCATTGTTTTATGTTCCCTACCCCGCTTTGCGCTTGCGTAGTTATGCAGCCGAAACGTGGGAGCTTCTTCCCTGCCGCTTTTCCTTATCACGGTGGCCTTGAATGTAGGCTTTGGACTATTCTTGTTCAGCTGAGAATTTTCCAGTCCTGGGAAGGCAAGGGGAGGGGGGGAGTAGTCTCCCGCTCATGAAGTATTTCTCCCGCCGGGAGTTCCCGCGCGAGTGCTCAAGTTTTATTCGCTAGGCGCTTCATTGCATCACACTATAAGTTAGTTTGCTCTGCTTTGCTCCCCATTCCTGACAATGACCTCCTACTGTGGGTTTTAGCAAGATAATCCTAATAAACCTTTCTTTGTGCAAGAATGACTGGATCTACTTGATTTTAAACCTGACACCATGGCCGCTTTGAATGGTGACATTTTTGTTGAAGCGTGCCATGAGTTGTTGTACGCAAACTCCGCCAATGGCAGTAGATCTACCCAATTGTCTTGTTGATAGTTAGAAAAACATCTCAGGTATTGTTCCAACGTCTGGTTTACTCTCTCCGTTTGCCCATCAGTTTCAGGGTGATAGGCAGTACTGAGAGCACGTTCAATACCCATTAGAGTCATTAACTCAGACCATAACTTGGAAACAAATGGAACCCCCCTGTCGGAGACTATCTTGAGCGGTAACATATGTAACTTGACAATGTGTTGAAGGAATGCTTTGGCCAAGATTTTGGCTGTTGGCAAACTGGGGAATGGTATAAAGTGAGCTTGCTTGGAGAATAAATCCACTACCACCCAAATGACCGTCATCTGTTTAGAGGGGGGAAGATCAGTAATAAAGTCCATAGAGATTACTTCCCAGGGTCTGCTTGGGGTGGGTAGAGGCTGCAGGAGACCTGGAGGTTTACCTGGTCTGGCTTTGCAACGATTGCATGTTGGACAGGATTGTATATAGAGGGATAACTCCTGTTTCATTCGGGGCCACCAGAAGCTACGTTGCAGAAGTCTTAAGGACTTTACATATCCAAAGTGCCCCGCAGCTTTTGAGTCATGCACTGTCTGCAAGATTCGGGATCGGGTAGCTTCTGGGACAAACATTTTATTTCCCTTGTACCAACAGCCATTCGGACCACAATTCACATCGTCTCTGGCTTGTAAATCATTTGTTTCTTGTGGGGTGATGTCAGATAGAAATTGTTTTTCCCAGGTCAATGTCTGGATGGGGTGCGTTTGTGCTTGCTTGGCTTTCTGGGTTACAACTGCCCCAACTAACTGTTCCGGGGTGAACATAGACTCCCGTACTTCGACCCTCTTAGAAAAATGTTGGGGAAGGCGGGAGAGAGCGTCCGCCAGATGATTGGCTTTCCCTGGGAAATGGTGAAGGGTAAATTGAAATTTGGAAAAAAATTCAGCCCACCTGAATTGTTTAGCATTCAGATTCCGCGGTTTTCGCAATACCTCAAGATTTTTGTGATCAGTCCAGATTTCAAAAGGTATTTGGGACCCTTCTAACCAGTGTCTCCATGTGATCAATGCTAAACGTACAGACGCAGCTTCCTTATCCCAAATGGGCCAAAATCTTTCTGTATCGTTAAATTTTCTTGACACATAAGCAAGGGGTTGTAGCTGTTTCTGAGCATTCTCTTGCAAAATCACCCCACCCATAGCAGTGTCCGATGCGTCTACTTGGACTACAAATTTCTTTGTCTCATCAGGGTGTGCAAGTATGGGTTCAGACGTGAACAACCGTTTTAGTTGTTCAAACGCTTGCTGACACTGCGAGGTCCAATTCAAAGGGGCCCCTGGCGCCGAAGCCTTAGATCCCTTCCCCTTAGTCTTTAGCAGTTCCGTGAGGGGAAGGGCTACTTGGGCAAAGTGTGGCAAGAATTGACGGTAAAAGTTGGCGAAGCTGAGGAAACTTTGGAGCTGTCGCCTAGTTTTGGGGGGTTCCCACATTAATACATCCTGGACCTTTTTTGGGTCCATCTCTAACCCCACAGAGGATATGCGGTATCCCAAAAAGTCAATGCACTCTTGGTGAAATTCACATTTTGACAGTTTAACAAACAGTTTGTGCTCTAAGAGCTTTTCCAGTACTTTACGCATAAGGTTAGTGTGGGATTCCTGATCCGGGGTATAGACCAAGATATCATCTAAATAAACAACCACCCCCTTGAATAGATAGGGGTGTAACACTTCATTGATTAAGTTCATGAAGACCCCTGGTGCCCCCTGTAACCCGAAGGGCATCACCCTGTATTCAAATTGCCCCAGCGGGGTATTAAATGCAGTCTTGTATTCATCCCCCTCTCTGATGCGAACCCGAAAGTAGGCATCTCTTAAATCCAGTTTCAAAAACACTTTCCCTTTAGCCACCTCTGCCAGTAAGTCTTTGATGAGGGGCATTGGGTAGGCATTAGTTGCAGACACTGCGTTAAGTCCCCGGTAATCCGTGCAGAGTCTGAGCCCCCCATCCTTCTTTTTGCAAAACAATACAGGTGCTGCAAAAGGAGATGATGCTGGTCTAATGAATCCACGGGCCAGATTTTTATCAATGAAACGGCGCAGTTCTTCCTTTTCACTTGGGCTCATGGCATAAATTTTCCCTTTTGGTAACTTCTGGCCCGGAAGAATCTCAATGGCACAGTCGGAGTTACGATGGGGGGTAATTCATCAGCTTCCTCCTCCTCAAAAACCCTTGTTATATACTGGTAATCCTCAGGGATGCGGTTAAGATCCTCCGTTGCTAAACAAGCTCGAGGAGGTTCATTGCATGGGGGATTTCCCCACCCTGGGTCCCATTTGTGTCCCGTACATTTTGGGGAGATAAATTGTACATCCCCTTCTTCCCATAGAATGTAAGGGTTATGTCCATGTAACCAGGGACTACCCAACACTAAGGGAAACTGGGCTTGCGGGGCTATCACGAACGAGCGTAGCTCCCAGTGGTCACCAATGCCTATTCTTAAAGGAACAGTCTCAAATCGGCATGGTTCTTTCATTGGAGACCCATCCATCTGCGTGAAAGTTATTGGGTCTTTCAAGTGGACCACGGCTGCCTCCAACCCCATAACCATAGACGGGTTTATGAGATCCCTCCCGCACCCTGAGTCAATGAGGGCCCGAACCCGAATGTGGGTCATCATTGCGGGATTCATCACCAGAACAGTCACAAAGAAGAGAGAGGGGTAATTGCTCACCAGTTTAGGCGCCTCAGGTGCTGGGTCCTGCTGTGTAGCGCCATTCACAAACAGGACCATTTCATTTCCCTGCATCTCGCTCTCCTCCTCTAGCATCAAGGCATCCGCTTGGTCGGGGCTAGCAAAAAGAGCCCGCGTGTTGCGTGGTTTTGCTGTACCCTTCCTCGGGGTAGGGGTTGTCCACCTTCTGGGCTCTTCTTGTGGTGGGGCTCTATTGGGATCCCCTCTCGGGCAGGCTGCAGCGAAATGCCCTTTCTCCCCACACCGCAGGCAGAGCCCCTGTCGCATACGCTGATCCCTCATTCCACTTGGGGTGGACATTGGTTTGGGTCTGGCCTGGCCTGCCGCAGTACTTGAACAGTTGTTACCCAAAGATAGATCCAGTTTCATCATGCGTAAGCGACTTTCGGCCTTCTCGGCTTCCTCCATCCAACCCTGGAGGGTGCGGGGTTGCTGAGAGCTGAGGACATTATTGCGGACGTCTACGGCTAGTCCCATTCGATATTGTTGGGCCAAGACCGCATCTGTCCAGTCTCGAATTTTCACGGCATGCCTTTGAAACTCCCGTGAGTACTCCCGTACTGAGAGTTTGCCTTGTCTGAATGTGCGGAGGAAGGCTTCAGCTTTTTCGGCCGCCCCCGGATCCTCAAAACGATTTCTCAAGGCCCACATGAAGTCATCTACATTCCCCAACTCCGCTGCCTCCAGATCATGAAGGGCTACATACCAGCTAGTCGCACTCCCCCGGAACCTGGATGCGATAAACTCCACCTGTTGTTCTTCGTCTGGGAATACATAGCCCCATCTTTGCACAAATTTTCCAACTTGCAAAATGAAAAAGGACACAGTCTCTGGATCTCCATCAAATGTGATCTCAAGCATGTCCTTGGGGCGGATTACCGGGGGGCCGGCGCCATGATCGGTACTGGGACCGGCTGCATGAGGGGTGCTGGAGCAGGGGGTTGAGGCGGAGGTAAAACTGGCGGCTGGATAGGTCCTGGTTGCCCTGGCCCAGGTCCTGGCGCCGGGACGACCAATGGAGGTGGGGCTGGTGCTGGCTGGCCCGGCCCCGGCCCTGGGGGAGCTGGCTGGCCCGGCCCTGGACCCGGTGGTACTGGTTGGCCCGGCCCCAGGCCCGGAGGAGCAGGAGGTGGCCGTCCCGGTATCAACGGTGGTGCCGCGGCTGGTGCCGGTCTAGGTTGTGTCAGCGGATGGGCCCGAATGGCTTGGTCCATCATCTGGGGTAGGGACTGCATTAGTTTGCTCATATCCCTTACCAGCCGTCGGGTATCCTCTTGAATAGAGTCCATGCGGGCATCAGTATCTTGGCTGGACCCCGTTCTGGGGGATCCCCGAGACACCCGCCCTTGGGGAAGACCAAAACTACCTCTGGGATCCAAAAGACTGTCCCGGCTCTGGCTTCCCGGCATAGTCCAGGTGGTCTGGGTAGTGTCCAACAAGTTCTTAGTCCAATCGCGTGATCTGCGATAAGTCACCCCTTTATCCCAGGGTGTTGGGACTCCTGGCACATAGGTTCGTGGAACCGCACCTCCCTGACTTTGTATAGGCCCGGCCGGGCTGTAGATCGGGAGTGTGTACGCGGCTCCAATTGTGCCAATCGATGGTGGGGTAGCCAACCCGGCTGCTGAGTAGACTGCCGGTGCTGCCAAAACTGTAGTTGTAGTCACCGGAACAACGGTGGTGGTCGGGATAGTGACCACTGGAGCTGCCACAGTAGTGACGGGAATCGTGGCTCCTGACGCAGTAGTCACTGGAACGGCGCCCGTGGCTCCCGCAGTAGTGATCGCTGGAGCTGCGCTGGAGGCTCCCGAAGTAGTAATCAACGGGGTTATGCCCGTGGCTCCCTTCCCCGCTCCGCTCATCGTGGTAGACGGCGGAAACTGACGGTGAGGGAATGATGGTGATTCCTGACAATTTCTGTCAGGTTTAAAATCAAGTAGATCCAGTCATTCTTGCACAAAGAAAGGTTTTATTAGGATTATCTTGCTAAAACCCACAGTAGGAGGTCATTGTCAGGAATGGGGGGCAAAGCAGAGCAAGCTAACTTATAGTGTGATGCAATAAAGCGCCTAGCGAATAAAACTTGAGCACTCGCGCGGGAACTCCCGGCGGGAGAAATACTTCATGAGCGGGAGACTACTCCCCCCTCCCCTTGCCTTCCCAGGACTGGAAAATTCTCAGCTAAACAAGAATAGTCCAAAGCCTACATTCAAGGCCACCGTGATAAGGAAAAGCGGCAGGGAAGAAGCTCCCACGTTTCTGCCTGCATAGCTACGCAAGCGCAAAGCAGGGTAGGGAACATAAAACAATGGATTCAGTGAGAAACATCAAAGGCATCTTTTCTGACACATTATCCAGTATGCATTAATTGCTGTAATATTATAATACTTTTGCAGCATGTGGTTGAAGAAGAAAGTTTGGTTAGAGGACTGGTCCATCAATGGCCATCCATAACTACTGGTCATGATGGCTCAGTGGAACCTCTATGTACAGAGGAAACATATCCTCCAGTACTAGTTGCTAGGCTGAAAAGGCAAGGAAAGACTTTGGCCTCTGTGTCTAGTTATCTGTGAGGAGTAATTGCTGAAGGAATCAGAATGCTGGACTAGATGGACTTTTGGTCTGATCCAGTGGTGGCTCATGTATTGATCTTCATCAATTGATTCCTCATGGCTTGGCTGCCCAGATTAATCACTCATAGAGGAATATGTGGATCAAGTCCACTGGAAAATATTGTACATCTGCAGAATTTGATCTGTCACGGTGCATTCACAAGTGCGATCCATACTGTACTTATCTGCTGAGGAACGTGCATATGTGACTTGCCCCTACGCAGAGCTTAGCCCCTTTAAACAGAAAAGAAAGTAAATCATGCCAATCAAGGGAAACTTTGAAATTCTGAAAGAAAAAGTGGGAATCGGCTATGATTGACAAGAAGAGAGGACGGAACAATACAATATAATCAGTGTTCCCTCTAAGCTGAGTTAGTGTGAGCTAGCTCACAGTTTTTTACCCTCCGTCTCACACATTTTTGGCTTAGCTCAGGAAGGAAGGCTGCGGAGCAAACTAATTTATGCAGTAGCCAAATCACTCACTCTCAACTTTAATGCCAGTAGCTCACAAAGTAGAATTTTTGTTCACAAGACTCCACAGCTTAGAGGAATATAATCCTCAAAGAAGAGAGGACAATACTTCCTAAATGAGAACCCACATCAGACAGATCTTCAGGGAAATGATACCCATGGGACACTAACCAGAGCATTTGGGAAATGTGTAAAGTGACACTTACAAATCCATTTGATGGAAATGCAAGAGTATATAGGGAATCCTTAAGTATGTGCTTAATCCTCCCATTCAAACCTAGATAGCTACAAGCATTTGCTTGAATCTTGTCCTGAGTCGAAAGCACTTCCCCCTCTATCTGTGCTACTTGAATACTTCACCATTACAAAAATTATTTCCTGTTATTTCTTTTTCTCTTGAAATGTGAGAACACTCTCTGCAGTGCTTGAAGATATTTCTAACTTCTAAGAAGGCATTTCCTGGCCCCTACCATGAATACCAGTCTTTTCCTTTGCTTCATAAGGAGATAGAGATCTCACTCAATACGGCCTGCATGATTTAAAGTAGTGATGATAAAATCTTAGTAGGAAAGCTTTAAAAAAAATAACTCCCTGTTCTTGGAAAGTTACGGTTTTTCTGCATGAGTTCTTTCTGTTGGTTGTGTGCCTATACCGCGGGGGGGGGAGGGTTCCCCCTTTTCCACATGTGTTTTGCTCTCTCTAGTGGTCGCTTTAAGCTTTCATTGCTGTTTCTCTCTCTTTTTTAATAAACACAGCAAGGAAGCAACTAGTAGGGAGAGCAAAACATATGCAGAAAAAGAGGGAAACCTCAATATGGGCACACAACCAATGGAAATAACATGTGCGTAAAAACCCTGGGTTGAGCTAAGCCCCCTTTAGATCTGATTCGCAATGGTTGCAAAAATTCTGCTATCCATTGGGTTGCCCAGCATATGAACATACAGAATTCCTTTATACTAAGTCCAACCACAGTTCTATCAAAGTCACTACTGTCTACTCTGACTATCAACAGCTCACCAGGGCCTCTGGCCACATCACCTACTACCTGATCCCTTTAACTGGATATGCTGGGGACTGAACCTTGGACCTTCTCCTTGCAAAACAGATCATCTACCATTGAGTCATGGCTTCTCCCGTCTTCCAGGCCAGAAAACCCAACATGAGACAAGTAAATGGCTATGGGGGTGGCTCTAAACACAGGACAGCTTCTAAACAGCTATGCCATCCTGCCAAGGTTGATGAACAGAACTGTTGGAGACATTACACACAGGAACTGTAGTTACTGTGGTTTTCTGATTCCATTTGGGAGCCCGTAAAAATTGCAGTTTTCATCAACCCTAGCAGAACGTCATGCTGGAGAAGTTTGGGAAGAGTAAGTTGCAAGAATGAAAGAGCTGTCCCTCTTAGGCTGGTTATTCCTCCCACACTTAATTAATTGTAACTTTTGTGGTTTCAAAAGAAGGAGGTAACAAGGAAAGGGAGGCATCTGTAAATGTATATGCACATATGTAAACCCCAGTAACTATATTGTCTAGCCCACTAAGCCCCTGGAGTCTGTGAATGGAGCCTAGCAGCATAGAGAGAGTCTGTTTGTTGGGGAGCTGTATACAGTTCTGGGCTCTTGCCGCCTTCTATAAGGTAGGGCTGTCACTCTCCAGGTATGGGCCGGAGATTTCCTGGAATTACAACCGACCTCCATACTACATAAATCATTTATTTAAAACATTCATTCCAATTCTCCTGGAGCAAATGGCTGTTTTGGAAGGTGGACTGTGTGGCATTATACCTTCCCAAGGTCCCTCTCCTTCCTAAACCTTGGTCTCCCAGGCTCCACCCTCCAATCAAGACCCAGATTTGGCAACCCAATATATAAGATAACTGAAATTTCTATATGTGAAATGTTAATTGGAAAGGAAGGGGGGGGAGAAAATTTGATATGACTGGTATATTACTGGAACCGTATACTTGCAGGTCTATATTTCTCAAGCTGAAGCCTGAAGCCTGGTTTCTCTGATGCCCAGCTTGTTCTTTGTTCCAAGAGGACTGCATTGAAAGACTTTGGCACCTGGTGGACTGGAAAAGTTGGACTTTGCTCACCACAAAGTTGTATCAAGCAATAGCCAATTGCCTAACTGCATTCAAAGACATCATCTGCTGCCTGCTTTTGTTCTGTGTTACATCGATGTGCATCTGATACATTGTGCCAGGGGTCTTGACTTCAAGAAATCTAACCCATGTCATTGTGCAAGCTCTGTTTCTAATTTTGCCCCACAGAACTCATACAAGTTGAGGTTATACGTACACCTGTGAACATTTGTCAGCAGTTCCCTACGTGTACTCTCAGAAGCCTGTGAAGCATTTTCAAGTGTTTTATAAGGACATTTACAACGATGTAAGCAGTGTTGTGTCAAGCATAGGAGTACGCCTCTGCCATTAATCTAAAATGCTAAGAGAAAAAAAAAACACAGGACCTTTGTCTATAGCAGCCTTTTAATTGACAATTTCCATGCAACGCTCTCTTTTTCCTCTTTAGCAAGGGGATTCTAACTCAGTTTCTTGAGGCACAAGCATGAACAGAAACCATAAAAAGGAGGAGAAACCACAGGTAGAAGTGAAATGAAATACGGGCAGCTGCACATAGATAGGCCACCTAGAAAAGTGTGTATTCCAAGGTAATTCTCTCCCCCCACCCCCCTATTGCAGTAACAAGGGAGAAAAACATGAGTTTCTCTTGCCGCAATGTCTGTGAATGAGGTGCAATATTATGACAGAGAAGAGTCTTGCATTCAGGCAAATTAGTCCCCTCTGTAATTAGTGGATCTACAGAAGCTGAAGAGGCATTTCTGGAAAATTTCGCTTTTTTTTTTTTTTTTTTTTTTAGTGTAGCACAGCACATTCTGTCCTCAAACCTAGCTGGAAGAACGTTGAGGATTCTGGATTCTTGGTATGCGGGAAGTGGTGATCTCCTGAAGCTGCCCAGTAAAGGTAGGGCAGGGGAAACCCTCGTAATATGTTTACGGGTAAGGGATACATTTCCCCAAGTGAGCCATTGCCATCTCATAATACCATTTTGCAATTGCTGCTCCTATGTATGCAAAACATCATGACTCCATTAAATGGGAACTCGAAGTATGTGTTTGTGATTGTGGGTCTAGCAGCTCAAAGGACTTTCCTTGGGCTTTGATCGGACTGCAAAAAGTTTTTGTTATCCTATGACTATTGGGATCCATGTTAAAACATTGGCTCAAATCCTCGGCCCTTATCTCCAGCTGAAACTAAGGTAGGAATTGATACTTAACTATTATCATCATTCACCTCCTGGTGAAAATCCAGAGGAGAATAAGTATGATTGCAGTCAAAGTTGATGCAACTGCCTGTGCTTTCATTCATGCTTTGTTGGTACCTGTCCTTCCCACTTTAGTTCCACTCTTTCTCCCAACACTATATTTAAATTATTATTGTAAGCTCTTTGGGACAAGCACACACCTTCCCTTGTGGCATTCTTCAAAATAGCATGTATATTGGAATTATCACCATCATCATCATCCTATGTCCAACTATTCTGTTCAGCAAATTTTGTAGCTTTCTTCCAGCCCAGTAAGCCTTCATTCAACTTAAGTTGTTCTTCCTTTAGGAGAAAAGCCACCACGTTGTAGGAAAGTTTATTGTGCTTCAAACTTTGCTGTATTGTTTAGAACAGATTCTAATAACAAGAATGTGCATGAACACACCATTCTTCATCTAGCCCAGCATTGCCTACCCTGGCTGTCAGCAGTTCTCCAGGGTCTCAGGCAGAAAAGCAGTATCTGGTATCTACTAAGTGCTACCTGACAGCCTTACCTGGAGATCGACAAGATCGAACCTGGAGATAGAGAAGACAGAACTCCATGCAAAATGTCACTATACCTGTGAGCAATGCTCCATCTAAGCTGTGGAGTCTTGTGAGCAAAAAATCTACTTTGTGAGCTACTGGCATTAAAGTTGTGAGCCAGCTATTTGGCTACTGCATAAATTAGTTTGCTCTGGAGCCATCCTTCCTGAGCGAAGACAAAAATGTCTGATCCAGAGGCTAAAAACATGTCAGCTAGCTCATAGTAACTCATCTTAGAGGTGTTGTGCATATTTGATTCCATGTCAAAAATGAAGTCAAATGAGGAGGAAGTTCTATGTTTTTATTTCAATTAATAGGAAAACAGTTGGACCAAATAGTCCATCCAAAATTGACTACTTTCTTCTCAGCATATTTGGGAGATAGGCTTCAATTAACAGGAAAACGATTAGACCAAATAACTCATCAAAAAATTGACTACTTTCTTCTTTTCTTCTCCATCTTCTTCTTGAACATATTCTGAGCCTATTCAGGAAATACATGATATTTTATACATGGACTGACATCATCAAAAAAAACATATTCAAAAAGCATAACAGTGGTCATTTGAATAAGCCTCTGATTTGTCAGATGTAAAGAAACATATCTACATCAAATCTACGTAAAACATAAGTGTTTACTTAACCTAACCTAAATGATAATGGGCAAGGATTCTTCATATCCCAAACAAAAGTGTTCATTGTTCTTGATATGAGACCAAAATCTTATCTGAACCAGACATTGCAAAGTGTTGCCCTTAAGAACTACAGAATCATGAACTTTGTACCTATTATGTTGTCTGCTAACAATATCAGACCTACAAGAGTAAAGTCTTCAATATAACAGGCCTTCCTTATATCCTAATAAAATATTACTTAAAAGAGAAATCCATAAAACCAAGGAAAAAATATGAATATGAACAATCAAGAAGAAAAAACCTCTATAAAAAATCTTTATATTCCCATTCATATTACAGAGGAAACACTGCCTGTGAGATATGGTTCCTTTCTCTGATGATAATGACAACAGCAACATCAATAATAATGAATAACTAAGTGTAAAATGTAACGTGTGTTCGTGGGGTCCTAAATGGATAGAAAACACATGATGGGGGAGGTATGTGTCAGATTTAAGTTCATGGCTGACTCAATGAAAATGCAACATCATATCACTGCATTCTGAATATGCTTTGCCTCCCTCCAGGGAGTCCATATCAACATATATGTTTTTACCGAACCTTAACGTTTTGTCTTCCCTTTATCACCATGAGATAGATTGGTCTCAGAGAAAGCGACTGCTCAAGATCACTCAGTGAAATTCGTAGCTGAATGGGAATTTGAATCCATGTCTCTGAACGTCTACCCCTTACACCACACTGACTTACTTGAGAAATGATAATCTAAGAATCACTTTACATGCTATTACAAACTTGTTATCTGGGGTATCAAGAAGCCTTCAATGGTTCAATAACACCTGGGAGTTTGGGGATTCTGGGAGTCATCTGAGGGGCAATGTGTACAGTGGAAGGCTGTGACATGACTCCAGTGACATCATTCCAAAACCATTGGAATGTAAAAGTCAAAATGGGACCCAAAATGCAGTTCTCAAACTTGGCATCTGAATTCCAGCACTGATGTCAAATCTAGGAGCAAGCTGAGTTGTGGAACAGCCACCAAGCAAAGGCTGCTTTGGGCAACATCCACTCGGCAAAGTGGGTCTTAGTAGCTTGCCTATCAGTGTCATGATCTCATCTTTGAATAAACCTTTATGTAAGAGAGATGACATCCTGTTTGTAGATAATCAGAGGTCTCAAATAACTCGCCAGCCACAGGCTTCTCAGACATTATCTGCTAAAAATACTTCAATATTTAATCTGAAGAGTTGCCACCAAAAAGTCACCAACGGTGAAATCTGAAGCAAATTAAGAGGCTCTTCCATAGGCAAACCATGTGAAGAATGTCAAGGGAAGCCCAGATTCTGGATTTCATCTAACTTAAATATGCAGGACAAAGGTGCCTTCCTCAGCATTTTAGGACACTTGAGGCAAACCAAAAGATTTCATTGAGACAAATGGAATTTCTCACCTGGCTTTTGCATCTCCTCATTCATGCTTCAGCTTTGTTCTTCCATTGGGCACCATTAGAATGGGTGCCAATAAGACCTGTTCCTTTCAGACACATGTCACATCACTCTGTCCTTCTTCCCATATTGTTTACTACGGTGTGTGACAATCTGTCACATAACACTCTTTTTTTGGTAGCGATGCATAATTATTTGTGAATTGCATTTAATTATTCCCATACACACTGGCAGAAATGATTACAGGATAAACCCATGAATGAGTGACACATTGGTGCTTAATAAATTAGATGCCTTTGTGGTTGAAGTCCTGCCTGATTAGAGACATTCAGCAAACTAATGCTTCCAATGAGTGTTTCACAACTCTTCCAACTCATTTCTCTGTTCATTTTGCAGCCATTGTATGCATCTCAAAGTCTGGTTCAATGATGTTGATCAAATAATTTATTCAAAGCTTGCCAGGATCTTTTTTTTTTTTTTAATAAAAAATCGAATTCATTATTGGATACATTTTTAAAAGCATTCATCCAAATGTAAGCACACTTTTAGCACTTGGCATTGTGTTCTGTATTTTCAAAGACTTGGCACAAGGAAATGAATTATAGCTAGGGATTTGACAAAATAGTTTTGAAATGAAGGTGGCATCCAGTCTAGGCTTCCAAAATGCCAGATTAGATCAAAGTCATGGGATTGAATGAGGCCTTGATTCCCTGCATATGTGAAAGTAGAGAAATATACTAATCAGCAGACAGATGGACTCGGCAGGTGACAACGAATCCTCTGTGGCCATGATATTAAAGGGGAGGGGGAACCAAACCCCTAAATTACAAGAGGTTGGCTGTGTTTGTAAAACAGCCACAATGGAGGAAATAGCTTTGGGAAGTTGTTGGAATTTGAGTGGGGAAGAAGAGAGAGGGAAGAAGGGCGGGGGGGGGAACTTTGCTTTTCCCTTCCTTTCCCCTTCCCAATTTATGACGGTTTCCATTCCTCCAGTTTGGTGTAGTGGTTAAGTGCGTGGACTCTAATCTGGGAGAACCAGGTTTGATTCCCTACTCCTCCACATGCAACTGCTGGTGTGACCTTGGGTCAGTCATAAGATCTGGCACAGCTGTCCTTGAAAAAAGAGCAGTTTCTGTCAGAGCTCTCTCAGCCCCACCTACCTCACACGGTGTCTGTTGTGGGGAGGGGAAGGGAAAGGAGTTTGTAAGCCGCTCTGAGACTCCCTTGGGTAGTGAAAGGTGGGGTATAAATCCAATCTCTTCTTCTCTCTGCCTTACCCCTTGGCTCACGATTCATCCGCCATCCCCCAAACACTACCCCATTGCTTCTTAACTCACTCAAATTCCCAGTCACATGACAAAACTCACTTTCTGGTTTCTGTCCCTCAGATCTCTTTGGTTCACTGTACTCCATCCTTTGCAAATTCCTGTATTGTAACTGGGCTCAGGGAAGGGTACTAGTGGGATTCTTGTGTGAATAGTTGTTGGGCCCTTACTTTGAAATGTCTATGAGCATTGATAGATGGGCTAATGTCAGGCCTGTTTTCTTCAACTTCCCCTTACTGAAGTTTTCAATTTAGCCTTATTGAAGGTGGGTTATTGACCATTTGGTGACTGCATATCTTCATATACATCTTCATGAGACATCTCATATTGATCCAGCCTCCTGCACTATTAAGGTTGCAACCATACATTACATCCATGTAGCTTCATAATCATTATCCCCCCCCCTTTTTTTTTTCAAAAGAAGCTACTGGGGCTGCTTTTTAATGGGCTAGGTCTAGGCGTTAGGTCTAGGTTCCGAACCATGTCACACCTCCCCCCCATTACACCTGAAAAAAATGTTACAACTCTTCAGTGAGGGTGTTCCAGCTTTGGCGTTAACCCTGTTGAATTCAGCCCTCATTAGGATTTGAACTGAGGCCTACACAGAGCTGCATAACCCCATATGAGCTTCCCGTCAATCAAGGTCTTCTATAGAGAATCTTCTATGTATGTTCCCACCTTCAGATGGAAGGTGGATAGTGACTAGCAACAGGACCTTCTTAGTGGTGGTTCCTCAATTTTCTAATTCCCTTCCTGCCACAATCCACTGGGCTCCAAGCTTGACAAGCTTTAGGTCATATATGAAAACTTTTACTCTTCCAAGTGAAACTTTCTTTTTAAAAAATTAACCTAATGTTGTAATTGTCTGCCCTTTTGGTGTTTTATTATTCTTTAGCCTCCTATTTGACTATTTTCCATTCTCATGCATAAAATACATAAATAGTAATAAATTATACATACATTGTACACCAAGGAATTTTGAACCAAAGGTTTAGAGGGAATGGACGCCAGATTTGTGTTTTTAGGACTTCACAGGCAAATATAAATAAGCTCTTTTTTTTCCTACGGCCATTTATTTTCTCTTTCTTCACCCTCATACAGAATGCAACAAAAGCAACACAAGCTCACAGGAATGTGTTTTATCACACACAAAAGCCATCAGCGGACTATTACAGAGGCATATACAATATAAGCATCAAAGCAGCTTGATGTAGGAGACATACATACAGCTGAAATCAATACTGGATGCAACACCACTATTAAAGAAGAAAATCATTTTGAGAGAAGAAAAAGAACACATTTTCCTCGGCAATGAAAATAACATATCTTCTGACTTTTGTTCCACTTACATCACAGTTGCTGGGGGGGAGCCATTCTTTCTTATTTAGTATTCATGCATTGCACCATTGCCTTATTCATATGAAATTCAGCATCTCTTTTGAAAACAGCAAAACAATGACTTTGTCTCCCTCTTAATTTGGAGGGGAGCCAAATTAAGCTGTTATAAGAGATAAATGATATAATGAGAGCAGCCTCAGATTTACAGCAAAGAAGGAATACATATCATGACCTCTTGGATGGTTGCGATTTTCTTTCCTTTTTCCTTGTTTTTCCACTCCTCTTTTTTAACTTATTGAAATTTTAATGTTTTAGGTAGTGAAGTCAAGTTTCATATTCAGCTACCCTGCTCAAGGTAACATGCACATGACAGGTTCCAACTAAGCTGAAAAATAGGGCATTAGAATGCCAAGTAAGACTTTGGTTGTTATCAAGAGTAAATGAACTCGACGGCTGTAGAATTTCTGTGTTAATGCTTGAGAAGCTGCACAGGGGATTGATAGGTTCTTTCAGGTCTTATATTTACTTTGTGCCAAGATGGTTGCAATAGTCCTTGGAGGGGACTGGGCAGTAAAGAAGTTCTTTTAGTCTGCTGCAGAACATATTGGGTGCGTTCAGACGCGCCGTTTGAGCCGTTTTCGGCACGGCTCAGAAACGGCTTTTCCCTGCGCGTTCACACGCCCAACATCTGCCCACCGTCCCCAGCCATCGCTTTCTGGAGCAAACCCCCTTTGAAACGGAGTATTTTGGCACCACTTACCCAAGCGGTGTTTTCCATGATTCTCCGTTTCAAGCCGCACTTTTCCCTGTCTGATCGCTCCATCCAGCCACTTCCGGGTGCTTCAACCCCCCTCCCCTCTGGGAAGCTGCCTCCAGCTTCCGGTTTTAGTCCTCCATTTTTTTTTCCCCTTACCGGTGTGCGCTTGAGCGGAGCTCCGCACTTAGGTAAAAAAAGAAAAGGTTTACTGGTGCCTAGTTTAGGCATTTAGAGGAGTCCGGGATCTCGGGGAGGCCATTTTTAAAAGGACTCTTCCTTTAAACTTTAAAGGGACCTGTTGAGCTCGCTCTTCTTCGCACCGGCCAAACTTCCTGTTCGGAAGAGGGCTGCCTGTGCGCATGCTCAAAGGAGAGGGGGAAACCCCTCCCACCTGCAGGAGGACGGCGGGGCGCTCGGAAGGAGGAGGTGAGTCTGAGCGCGATTCTCCAGTTTAAAAAAAAAACGCATCGTGCCGGAGCAGTTTAAACCGCTCCAGCACGCTGTCTAAACGCACCCATTAAGTCATTTCCCTCAGATGACACTTCTACTTGCTTACAAAACAATTCTTAAATACCATGCTAGGTTGCAACCCTCAGTTTTCCAGAGGCTGGTTGCCATCTTGGATGTGTGTCAAATCCCTTAGGGAATTTTGCTAACCTCACTGAACTCACTGAAACTGTCCTGCACACTGCAATAAAGCCTGTTCAGGGCCACGGTCAGACATGCCTTTAAATCCAACTCAACTACGAATGCCTGATGGATCTAAAGGGCACAATCAGACAGCAACATCTGGAAAAGGTCCCACAGCTGCCAGCTATTTCCTCCAAATATTTAATTTGTGCTTCTCCTTCAGGTGAACTGAACCTGTGCATTTTTGTCTTTGCAGCATTTTCAGTTTCCTTGTGACAAACTTTATCCTTTAAATTTGCACAAATGTTATTTGTTTTTTTCATCAGTGGTATATGCTTGGTGCCTAAATGGCATAAAGGAAATAAAATGGGATAAAATGGTGTAAAAGTCAGGGGAAGAAGGGGAACTCAGACAGGAAAAAGAGAGTACGTTCAGAATGCTTCCAATGACAGTTTAGAGGATTGTGTGAACAGAGAGTAGAGGACATATTGTTACAGCTTTAACTGCTTCTCTGTGAGTATTTAGAAAGTTAGAAATACAAAAGGACTAGGAATAAGGCCTGTTGTGGAAATAAATACAACAAGCTCTAGAAAGAGGCTCTGGGAGAGTGCCAAGGCCTTGGACACTCAGCGTCAATTTGCTGTGGCGACCTCAGCAGGGTATAATGACAGAGTCCACCATTTTCTCCAGAGGAAATGATCTCTGCCATCTGGAGAGCAGTTGTAATCTTGAGTGATCTCCAGCCCTCACCTGGAGATTGGCAACAATTGTTGCCCAGGAGGAAATAGCTGGTTTGGAGGGTGGAATCTATGGTATTGTACTTGTCTGAAGTCCAACTGCTCCTCAAACCCCACCATCTCCAGGCTCCACCCCTCAAATCCCCAGGAATTTCACAACCTGGAGTTGGCAAGCCCACCTCCTTCCCAGCTAACCATCAACCTACCATTATCTGCCCCTCTGACTGCAGCTGACTTCTGCCCTCCCTCCGGGAGATCAGTTGTAATTCTGAGTGATCTCCACCCCTCACCTGGAGATTGGCAGCAATGGTTCCCCAGGAGGAAATGGCTGGTTGGGAGGGTGGAGTCTATGGTATTGTACCTGTCTGAGGTCCTACCAGGCTTCACCCCTCAAATCTCCAGGAATTTCCAAACCTGGAGTTCGCAACTCTATCTCTATCCCAGCCAAGCATCAACCTGCCATTATCTGCCCCTGATTTCAGCTTTCCATCTCCTCCTCCTTCCCTCCTGGAGATCAGTTGTAATTCTGAGTAATCCCCACCCTTCACCTGGAGATTAGCAGCAGTGGTTCCCCAGGAGGGAATGGCTGGTTGGGAGGGTGGAGTCTATGGCATTGTGCCTGTCTGAGGTCCCACCCCTCCTCAAACCTCACCCTCTCCAGGTTCCATCCCTCAAATATCCAGGAATTTCCCAACCTTAAGTTGGCAAACCTATCTCCTTCCCAGCCAAGCATCAATTTACCTTTATTTCCCCCTCTTCTGTATGCGGATGTAAGGAACATTAATCTGCACCCTATCCTCTCCAGTATGGTGGATTGTTCTGATGCACTCAAGATACATAGACTCCTAAATGATCTTGATCCTGGCATCACTGAGAAGGTGGCTCAGTTTCTCTGTTTGGCTTTAAAGCTGTGCCAAAGGCACCCAGAAATATAATACCCTTATCAGTTCCCAATTGCACAATATTGAGTCACAAAACTTTTATAGGTGTATTTTAACTATTTTTGTAACTGTTTCTTAAATTGTATAATTAGTATTGATAATTTATGCCAATAAAGGCTAACTTGAACTTGAACTTGAACTACTCACAATCATTGGTTAATGTAATCAGGTGATTTCATTCTAGGGGTCAAGAAGAAGAAGAACCTCCATTGCTGTTGTTACAGTTGTCGTTGAGAGACCATGTGGTTGGTCTGTTTCTGTAGCTGTAGAGATGTAGCCTTAGATTTTTTATTTTGTAGCTTTTCCTATGTACCCTTCCCTATAGAAATAAAGATTTTTACACAGAAAGCTTTCCATCTCCCCCCAAACACTTGCAGCTTGTACAGTGCTCTGAAACCCTGACTTCAATGTCACATTGGCTGTCAGGGGGGGACATCTCAGCAGGATATAAGGACACAGAGTCCACCATGTTCTCCAGGGGAGCTGATCTCTGCTATCTGGAGAGCAGTTGAAATTCTGAGTAATCGCCAGCCCTCACCTGGAGATTGGCAACAATGGTTTCCCAGGAGGGAAAGTAGTCTTCCTCTGCAATGGGGACCAAAGCAGCTTATATCATTCTCCTCTCCCCCTTTTGCCTTGCACAACAACCCTGTGAGGTAGGTTAGGCTGAAAGTCTGTGACTGGTCCAAAATCACCCACTCAGCTTCTACAGCAAGAACCTGGATCTAGCAGACCCTGCTCTGAAGCACTGACTGCGATGCCCAGGGTAGCCAACCTCCAGGTGGAGCCTGAAGATCACCAGGTATCACAACTGAACTCCAGACAACAGTTCTCTCCCTCTCAGAGAAAATAACTGCTTTGGAAGGTGGGGTTTATGGCATTCTGTTCAGCTGAGGCCTCTGCCCTCCCTAAACCCTGGCTTCCATAGATTCTACCAGAAAATCTCCAGGAACCTCCCTATCTGGAGCTGGCAACCCTAGTCAGGACTGGCCCCAATGAGTTCCTCACAAAGGCCTGCAAAGGGTTTCCTTCCTTTGTCTGAACCAAGCTTGGTTGCCTACTGTGGTAAAATGGGCTCCAGTTTACAACTCAGCTGTTTGCCTCCCACCCTCATCCTGTAAGTGTATCTCACTCCTGAAATTCACTGCCACCACTCACTGAATTGTCACTGCCTTTTTAGAGGGACAGTGAGACCCCTCTGGCTGAATCTCCCTATTTGGAGATGAAATCCCCAGTCTTTGGGGGATACCTGGAAAGTTGGCAACCCAAGGGTCTGGCCTTTCCTTGCTTCCCTGGGCTACCCCCTCCCTTTGGTATTGTATAGAGCAGAGGAGACAATGTGGTCAGAGCACAACACAGATGATTAGCCCAAATAAAATAATGTATTTATTTATTTACACAATTATTGAGCATGCACACACTAATCAAATAAGGCAAAACTGTAGAAATAAACACACACTTTGAACCAACAGGGAATAAATCAACAGGGGATAAACACAATCCTCTTTCCCTACACACAGTACTCTCTACCTCTGGAGGTTACTCTGTGGCCTCTGGCTCTGCTTCAGCCTCTCTCTTCTGCCCAAGAGAGCAGGGAAACTTCCATTCATTCCCCAGTCCAACCAACTGTGTAGTGGCTGAATTTCTGCTGCCTCCCAGGGTTCCCCGACATCTCTGGCTTGTGGACTAGCTGGAGTCTATATTGATGTTGCCTGCCCCTTGGGGCAGACCCTCTTTTCCCACACTTTTTGGCCTTGGGGCAGCTGGGAACTGTAGGCTAGCAGATGAGGAAGCCCCATTCAACCCAGTGAGTGATACCCCTGCAGGCCCCTCTCTGGAACTACAGCTCAATTAAGCCTTATGGGGGAACATTTTAAGGAAACAATCACAGACGGCAGCCATTTCACAAACACAGGTAGCTGCCATTTCATTACACTAACCAACAGCTACTGAGGGAAAAATTAGTCCCACACAGGAGGCAAGCATCTTCATCAAGAGAGAAAGCCGTTTGTCAGAAATTCTGACAGGGCACAGTGGCTGAAGGAGTGGGCAGAAAAGAGGAGCAAACCCAGCACCTGGCTAATGGCACATGAGTACTCTTGAGTGGCTGCTGGGCGGGACTCAGACAACACAGCCAGTGGCTAGGCACACCCTCTTAGTGACAGATCAAAGAGCCAAAGGCTGTGGGAGCATGTGGAACATTCAGAAAAGAGTCACACAAAAACAGGATTATATATAAGGAGAGACTGCTAAAAAGCCAGATACATTATGGCTCTAGGGAAAAGGAAACTATGAGCAAATGAAAATGTCCCTTTCCCATGTAAGCTCAGGTGGCACCCTCAGATGTTTAAGAATTGCTTCTCCACAATAGCATAGCACCCACAGGACAACATGTAGAAGCTTAAGGACTTAGGGCTCTGAGGGAGATATATAATGTTCCGCCATATAATGTTCAGAAGTTCTCTCCATGTTTTGTTCTAGAGTACAAGAATCTGACAAGCAATTTTGTCCAAGCAATTTTTTCTCTATAGCTGTCTCCCTCTACAGGCTGGTTTGAGGCAAACGGTTATAGAGGACTATTGTGGGGTTCATTGTCTTTCCTTTGTTCATGTGAGTGTGTTCTGAAAGAAATCATACTCTGATCCATTTACTTGAAAAGATCCTTATTATTGTTACCGAAAATAGATGCAAAGAAGGGGAAATTAGCTTTACAAGGGTTCCAGAAAGGAATAATGTAGGACCTTGGTCAGTGTATACAAGGGTGTTTCTTGGTAGGAGTACCCTACAATAAAATTATAAAGAAAGGGAATGAATGAGAGTGGTTTTAAACACAGCCAAATAGTTTTACTGTATACAAAAGAAGTAAAAATGTAAGCCCCCCAATATACTAAGCACCTGAGAACTAATTCCCTGAGTAATCACACACAGCAAGAGGGTGCACTTGATAAAAAGGAGAAGGGGGGAAATTGGGAAGTACTTTTAGGGAAGGCATATATGACCTGAAATCCTGGGCTTGAGGTCTGGAGAGGTCCGAGGACAAACACAGCTGAGGTCCAAGGAGCACAGTGAGGAGGGAAAGAAGGAGCTTGCAACACAGTTGCAGAGGTGTTCTAGTACTGGGAAAACCTGGCACACTTTCCATTAAGTTGGGATGGTCTTTTTATGGGGAAGGATCCCATAGCCAGACATGGGAACCCACTTTCCAAACAACATGATTTGTCCAAGATAGAAAACTTGAATCTCACTGGCTGGTTTAAAGTTAACTGCTGTCAAACTTTGGTGGGGAAAATACATTGATTAGGTCAGGGGTGTCAAACTTGGTGCTGGAGGGGGCAGCAGTGGGAGGGCTTCTGGTGCCCTCGCCCCACTGCTGGACCTCCTGATGGCACCTGGTATATTTTGGCCGCTGTGTGACAGAGTGTTGGACTGGATGGGCCATTGGCCTGATTCAACATTGGCTTCTCTTATGTTCTTATGTTCTTATGTTCTTAACATGCGGCCTGGGGCCAGATCAAGTCCCCAAAAGGCTTCCATCAGGCCTGCAGTGGAACTGGCCATCTCCTGCTTCCAGTTCTGCTGCTGCTGCTGCGTCATAGCTTGCTTTGCCAGACTCTCTTAATCACTCAGCCTTTTCATGTTTTAACCTGGGTCCTAGACTCAGAACTCTGAGCATGAGATTTCTGTGGCGAATGTCAATAAATCAAAAGTAGGTTTGCAGCTTATAGAGCTAATGTTTTAAGCATGTTTTTATTTTAAGTAAAAAAAACAAAAACAAACCTTTGTGTTTGTGTCTTTATAAAAATTTATATCTCCGCTACCTGGCATTACATTTTATGACACACATTGCCCGGCCCAACAGGGTCTCATTTATGTCAGATCTGGCCCTCGTAACAAATGAGTTTGACACCCCTGGATTAGGCCATTGTGAGCCAAATCTGCATGGCCACAAAAAGCCTGGGTGAGGCGACATGACGAATATACTTTAGTTAGAATGAAGTTCAAGTCCAGTGGCACCTTTAAAACCAACGAAGTTTTATTCAAGGTATAAGCTTCTGAAGAAGTGTGCCTGCCCACAAAAGCTTATATCTTGAATAAAATGTCGTTGGTCTCAAAGGTGCCACTGGACTTGAACTTTATTCTAACTAAAGTATATTCGTCATGTTGCCTTCAAACTTTGTTCTACTGCTTCAGACCCACCTGAATCATTCTTTAATTAACCAGATCTGCATTGACCCAAATTTTTGGGTGACTCAAGATAGCTCCTGAAACAGGATGGAGTGCAAATTAATGGTTAATGTAATAGCAACTTCCTTGGGCTGGATAGACACCTCTGGGATATGCCAGGATATTCCAGCATTGAAAAGTCTTTTGTTATTGAGAATGAAGTGAAGTCTTATTGTTACTAAAAACCCTGAGCTGGGGGAGATTGCACTTAATCAATTTGTGATGCCAGCACACATTTCATCTCCTGTCCGTGTGAATTTCCAGTGTCACGGCAGAACCCAGGTGCTTTTATGAGACTCCCCACGTCCCCTGGGCACTTTAGGCTGTAAAAGGGGGTGCCTATTAAAACAATGCCCCCCCGCCCCCCCGTGAAAAGCCCCCTGCCACCACCGCCAGCAAAGAGTGCCTGGCGGGGCTCAGGAGGCGGTGGCAGAGCTTGCCTGCCCTCCCTCTCCCCCCTGGGGGGGAGAGTAGGTGGGGGCGGCGGCTGGCAGCGAAGAGTGCTCCAGGAGCCGCTCAAAGGCAAGCCAGTGCACTGGGGCTCAAAGGGAAGGGCTGGGAGGGAAAGCCGGCACTGGGAGGGAAGGGGTGGGGGTTAGAACCTCCGCCCCTTCCCTGGCTTTCCTGGGTGCCCCACAGCTGCAAAGCACCCAGGAAAGCCAGCTCTCTGCCGCCCCCCTGGTTTACAGGCCCCACTGGAAGGTTGACATCCCCTGTGGGGTGGGCACCCCAAGCTGTCCTGCCTAGGGCGCCCAGACACCTGGGGCCGGCCCTGCTCTTGACTTACGCTTGTGGTTAGTGACTCTGTCTCATCCCCTTGGTCTTGGGTGAGTCTGCTCTGGCCCAGGACAGACACAAGGGAGACTCAGAGCAGCAGCAGCTAGTTTGGGAAGATTGATGCATGCAACTATGACTCCACAAACCTAGAAAACATCCAGTTCCCTAACACCATGTCCAGCTCTGGAGGGATTCAGTTGCCAAAAGGGGAAGGCTCCCTCCGTTTTGTGAAGGAGTGCTTCAGCCCTTGAGCATTATCTCCCATTGTGCCATCTAGCTGACAAGTATTCTTCTCTCCCAGGAGGCTATTCTTATGCTGCATTTATGGCTCTTAGGGCCACATTTGTTTCATTCCCAAGGAGCTGTCTATGGGCTAAATTTGGCCAAAACATCAATAGATAAAAGGCTTCTCTGGCTAATCTTTAAATTGTCTGAGAATCCAACGGCACAAATCCAATGTGGATCAGAAGGGCAGCTGACTGTTTCTATCTCCCTTTTACAAGGTATCAAACAAGGCCGTCTCCTGGCCCCTCTACCTTTTAATGTTTATGTAAATGACATGATTACTTAGTCAAATTAGTACTTCATGCACCTTCAGAAATTAGTACTTCATGCACCTATATTGGCTAGGCCTGAAATTCCTGTTTTACTTTATGCAGATAACACTGTCCTATTATCTAGGTCAGAAGACAGACTTCATAAGGTATTAGATGCATTTATTGATTATTGTATTCAGAAGAGGTTGTCTGTAAACTACGATAAATCTAAAATAATTATCTTTTCAAAAAATCGTTTATTTATATGGAAGACTTTCAAATCACCTACTGGCAGATCCTCTAACTGGAGGTGTTGGGGTCTGGGAACTGACCCTGGGGCCTTCTGCATGCTAAGCAGATGTTCTACCACTGAGCTACGGCTTGTCTAGGGGGGAGGAAATAGAGCAGGTGGCTCATTTTAAATATCTGGGAGTTATTTGTGGCTATAATCTCTCTTGGAAAGCCCATGTTCTCTCTGCTGCTGAAATTGCTAGGACCAATACAAATGCTCTGTTAAGGTTTTTCTATTTAAAAGGAGGTCAGTATGTACCTGCAGCCACTGAGGCTTTTAATACTAAAATAATCTCTTGGGTCTTGTTTGGGGCAGGCATTTGGATAAAAGGCATTTCGGAGTCTCTAGATTATACATTTCTTCAGTTGCTTCTCCAGATGGCAGGAGTGCCTAGCTGTGTTGCAGGAACTGCTCTTTGAGTAGAGCTTGCACAGTGCTCTTTGGAGTCCAGGGCTTGGATTGCTGCCTTTAATCTAAGACGGAAAGTTCTCTTTTCAGTGCCCAATGCCCAGGGGAAGCTTTTGCACTTTTTGAAGGAAGATAATTTTAGAAGTGCTTAGGAGAGGTATATAGTTAATAGGTGTGAGTTTATTGGCCTTTCCCTCAGTACGCTCAGGAATATGATGCATCAGGATGCATCAAGGATGATCAGGTCGATCACTAGCCCGGGCAAGGCATGTATGCTTCATTTTTGCTCTCAGTACTCCTCCATCTCTGACCTTCCCCTCATATTTGAAACTTCTTACAGTCCCTAGCCATAGGTGAGCTTTTATGCTTGCCGGATGGAATGTCCTGCTGACTGCAGAACTGAGAGGGCACTATGCTAAAATTCCATTTTCAGAGCATTTTTTGTGGCTGCGTGTCTGGTGCATTAGAGATGGTAGACCATCTTTTGCTATTTTGTGATCAATGGACTGTTCCCAGGGCTTTTGGATTACCCCTATTTTGTCTAGATAGTTGAGTCTTGGGTGGTACCACTATTGTTAACAGATCTGGATTCAGAAATAACTCAGTCTGTTGCAAAATATTGGACAGTAGTGATCCCCTTAAAATGCTAAAATGAGCATTATCTTTCTGACCTTATGAGTAATTGCATGGACCCACTGTTATATTTTATCTTCCTATGCATTTTATAATTTTTAAATACATTTTATAAATGTATATTTTTTACAAACTAAATTTTAGACTCTTTAATGAGATACATGCATTTCATCGCTTTGGTATTTTACTTTCTTGTCTGTTCTGTTGTATTCTGTTATGCTATGATGGCTTTGTCTGTTTTCTCTGCAGGGATCTATTGGTTTTATACTAAAGATCTTTGGTCATATGAACTTAGTAAGAAAGGAAAGGTATAGTATTAAATAATCTGTGGAAGTATACCAGTAAACTAGTATTTTTATTGGTTGGGGGCTACTAGATTTGCAAGTCTCTCTTAAGAACTCTGAGGTCCCTCCTCTATTTTCCCCTGTGTTCCTTTCCCTCCCTATTCTATTTATTTTGCATGGATAGTAAAACTGTTGTCCAGGCAGTGACCCAGATTTTTATCACAGTGTTTAACTAACTATAGACACTTTACAAAAATAAACAAGACATCATCTTGAATATTGCTTGAGGTGGGATTCCATGGGAACCTAAGAATGGATGAACTCCTCCATGGAAGAATATTGCTAGACTTAACAACAACAGCAACAACAAAAGTTCCCTTTATACTCTTCTGATGTTTTGTCCAAGCAGGAAACTCTTTTTCTCAGTTATTTAAGCCATCAAAACCTATTTTCCGCAGTGCATAATAACAGACAGATTAACAGTAAGGTAGTTGTAATGTGGTACAGATGAAGCATTCATTGCTCAAGACCAGTACTTCTAGAATATATCTTACAGCCTAGTATCAAATGCTACTTCACTGTTAACATTCCAGTAAACTTTCCTGGTTGTAAGGTCATTTGATAAGATGCAAAGTGTGAAAAGGGAATACCATCTTTATCTAATCAGTTTGCTGAAATTCCTAGCAAAAAATATGCCTGTCCAAAGAGAATGACTTCTTTATTTGCACTGTTTCACTGTTAACGATATGTAACATTTTAAGGTATTTGCTGATCTTTGATCGTAATAAATCAAATCAAATCAAACTATTTGCACTGCTTCAGGCTTTCAATCCTATATAAACAATCCAATCAGATCTGTATTAAGTAACAAACATGCTATGTTCATGAGCATAATTATGCTAATGAATGTTCCTTCAATGAATCTTTATTTCTTATGTATCAGGCAGCTAGACATCACCTACTGAGATTGCTAGAAATATGTGTGTGTGTGTGTATCTATCTATCTATCTATCTATCTATCTATCTATCTATCTATCTATCTATCTATCTATCTATCTATATCTATATCTATATCTATATCTATATCTATATCTATATCTATATCTATATAGCATAGTTATACCTTTCTAAACCAATTAGTAGGGATGGGCATGAACCGAGAAAATGCTGTTTGGTTTGTGGCATACTTGGTTCATGAACCATGAACCATCACCAATGTTTAGTCTCCAAACAAACAGGGCTGTGGGGTTCATGATGTGGTAGAATGCCCCCTGGTATACTAGAGAAACTAAGCTCACAGAGAGTCTCTGACTCACCCTCCTCTACCTGCCCTCCAAGTTTGGTGAAGATTGGATTTATAGAGTCCAAGTTATGGACCCCTAAGGAAGGTGCCCCAGGAAAGTGATTTCTGGGGAAATGATAGGCACAGGTTCAGAAGGTTCAGGAGTGTATAGAACAGACCCTGCACAAACTAGAGAAATCAAAGTCACAGGGGACTTCCCCTGGATGCTCCTCTACATGCCCTCCAAGTTCTGCTGGTCGTTGCTTTGAAGTTTGGTAAACATTTCGATTGAACAGAAACAGTCTTTCTGAAAATGAATCCAATAATGAACCACCAAACTGCTTGAAAGTTCATGGGAAGTTTGTGCTGTTTTTTTATGGCTTTTGCGCAGAAGCAAGACACATTTGCCAAACTCTGGGTGGTGGCTGGAGATCTCTTGGAATTGCAGCTGATCTCCGGGCAAGATCAGTTCCCTTGGAGGAAATGACAGTTTTGGAGTTTTGCCCCTGCTGAGCTTTCTCCCCTCTCTGAATTCTGCCTTCCCCAGGCTCTACCGCCAAATCTCCAGAAATTTTGCACACCAGAACTGACAATCCTAGATAGGAATGATGTTATCATATTATGCATGGGAAAAATACAAGAGATGGAGCTAATGAATCATCCAGTAAGTAAGGAGCCTTCCTCTAACTGGAGGAAGAATTTTGCCAGTAGAGGAAGCCTCTTTTCTTAGCAGAATGAAGCCATTGGATCCAGCCAAAAGAGACTGGGAGTTGGTGGCCAGCTGGATGGGGGTTAAAAGATGGACATGGCTAGATTCTATTGCCTGGAATCAATTACAGGTTTTTTTTGCAGGCCTTTAAGCTCATATGAGCTCAAGTTGTTTTTTTTTACCTCTAAAGTGGTTAAATGTTGCTTACACATATGCATTGCAAAGTTTGCCTCTTAAGAGGATAATAAAGGTTTTTATGCTGTGATGTAAACTATGATTGGCAGCAAATCTGAATCTCCCCCACACTGGGAGCTCCCATACCCAATATTATTCTTCTAGGGAGCTGTGCACCAGATAACAACTCCTAAGGTTATCATGGCTGACAACATTTCAATCACTGACCTCTCAGATCACAGTTCATACCCTTATAGGGCCATTCTAAGTACACATGCATCCTTCTAAGACCTTTGACATTAATGGTGGTGGTGGTGGTGGTGGTGGTGGTGGAAAGCATCATCAAGTCACAGCCAACTTAAGGTGACTGTAGCATTTTCAAAGCCATAGACATCCTGAAGTGGTTTGTCATTGCCTGCGTCTGTGTAGCAACCTGGGGATTTTTTGCTGGTCCCACCAGCTATTAACTAGGACCAACCCTGCTTAGATTCTGAGAACTGATGAAGTCTGGTTAGCCTGGATCATCCAGGTCAGGGTGTTTATGGGCTTAGAATAGTAATTCTGTTTAGGATTGCAGTGTTATTTTTTCCCGAAGTTTGTTTATTGTTTTTCCAAGTTACAACAAACATTCCTCCATTTTTAACTTTACAATAATAGGATTGCAGTGTTAGATACTGAACAAAGTTTGACTCCGGTGGCACCCTTAAGACAAACACAGTTTTATTCAAAGTGTAAGTTTTCACGTGCAAAGCACACTTCTTCAGGCAAATGGAATAAAATCTCCTCAAGGGTTACTTAAAGGAAAAAGAAGGTGGGGGGCAGCCGTTAGGATGGGCCACTCAAAGCTAGAGTCAAGCAGTACCCCCAAGGCAAACCAAGCTCAACCTTGTGTGCATGGGAGATACTAAGCAACACAGTTTCATGATGCAATGGTGGGCAAATACGAATGAGTTGGGGGATCTCTGTTTAGCAGAGTAGCAAATGGGATCAGAGCTTGCTATAAAGTAGGGCATCAAGACCTTTCCACCTCTTTCCTTTTTATTTATTTATTTCCCCCCTGTAAATATATTGAATGCCATGACACTCTACCACAGACAAATATCTACATGCTCCCCATAATGAAACGGTGTCATTATTTTCTCTTGACAAACTCCCAGTGTAATTGTAACCCAAATAAATGATGCCTTTGACTAGTAAGAAGTGTCAAAACAGGAAATGAAATAGCTGGGACCTGTAATGTTTTCCATTTGCAGTCCTTCGAGTGAGTGTCTTTTTTCATCTTTCAGGCCATCAATTGAAAGGCATAATTTGATGATAGACATGAAACCGTGTATTAGTTTTTATTTTGACAAAATCATTAAACATCACATTGCTTGAAAAATGAACCAAGGGGCACCAAGCCAGCTTGGGAAGATTGCACTTCATAAACCGGATTGCTCACATGGGCCACATTTGGGTGGAGGTTATAGATTTTCTAGCATATCTCTGATAGATAGCCCTAATATAACTTCAATAAAAACTCCAGATCTGTCAATATAAGGGTTTTTTTCCCCTAACACTGAAAGATGTAGGATACTTCAGCTAATAAATTGGAAGGCTATCTGTTCCTTGAGGAGTGCTAACTTACACATTGTATTACAAGATGTAACAAAACCATGTAAGTTAGGGTAGGCAGCTACAAAAATGCTGTTTTATTTTTTTTAATCCACCAAGATTCACTAACTTTGTCTGCCCAAGCAGCAGATTATGGGATAGAGCCAGGCAGCATTTTCGTTCAGTCTCACCCAATTCCCTTCCTCGCTCCAGCCTCAGACTGGAATTGTCAGCCCCCGGCCCCTTGTTTTTCCAGGTAAAACCCAGAAATAATGTCAATCCTCCCTAGGAATTGCCAAAAACTCAATAGTTTTACCACAGAGTTTCCTAGAGAGGTGTGATGTCACTTCTAGGTTTTTCTGGAAGTAACATCATGTCATCACTAACAGTTGTCTACATATCCTTGCCCTGCCCACCAGCCATCTCCTGCTGGTTGACAGGCTCATTATTTAAGATATCAGAACAACTGTTTCTGACTGTGCAATGTTATGTCTGATCTTCACACAAAGTAGGATAAGATGATGCAATGCTGATATGGCAGAATGGGCTGTGATACTTCATAGTCTAGGTATAGGTATAGAATTTTGGAACTCTTTTGCCACATAAGTATGTGATTTTTTGATATCTTACTCTTAGATATTGGCTTGTGGACTGCCATGCTAACAAAACACAAGGGAAAAAATATGAATCTATGTATCAATTCACATTGTAAATGTTTCCCTCAGAACAAAGAAAACTCTGAGAAAAAGCAGTACTCTCCTGAAATTATGGTTCCCCAGTTACATCCCCCAAAGTTGGCAGCCATTTTACTTTCAATTAAACATCAAAGAAATGGGAAATAAAATATTCTCTTCAGCTCCAAAGGTTAATTTCCCCTTCTATACACCAATATGGAATACTGGGAAATATTTTAAGCCCCACTGTGTATAGCAGTAAATATTTAAAGATGTGGTTTCATACTAAAGAAAGCTCAGTGCATAAAAACCGGGTTTTGCACTCCCGAAATTTCTTAACAAAGTCTTTACTTCTTCTTTTTTTTAAGTACATTTGATACCCTGATGTACTTTTTAGCCTCCTAGTTCCTCACAGATTTCCCTAGCTGTTTTAAGAAAGATAGTTTTATATTTGGGACTAGGTAGCAGAGGCATTTTGCTCACCGCAAGAATAACCATATTAAGAAAGTAGATTGCCCTATTTGGATTTAAGAAAGAATGAGAACCAGAATATAGCTATATCCATTACTGAATTCCATTCTGTGCATTCTGCTTATTATACTACTGCTGCTAATCTTGTTTCCTCTAATAGAATCTCAATGTGAGTAGAGAGACTGGGGTTATGGAATTCTGTTTTATCAGTGTTTGAAGGCCATGAACCAGAGCAGGCTAGACACAGGGCTTGGAATAGCTGGTCCTCCCATACCTATGGCAGAGACACTTTCAGAGCTGAGTTGCCACCCTCCTGGCTATCAGTCTGCTTAGCAGTAGGTGAGAAGCACCTATATCAGTAAGAAAAGGCAAAGTTTGTCCATTCACACATACGGGAAATTAAGCAGTTAACAGAAGCAGCTAAAGAAAGTCTAAGGCAAGTCTGATCCTCCTGACATCGTCATTGTGATGGATGCAAAGGTGGATGGAAGGGATTGGGATGGGGGGACATTCCTGCTTGCATCTGAGGTTGGAAAGGATCTGGTTGGATTAGGCCAGTGGGGATGGCCAGATTCTATTTGCACATTATAAGGTCACTGTGGTTCCCCCCCCCCCAATGGCCTGGCATTGTGCAAATAAAGTAAGGGCCAATGGGACCTGTACTGGGTGTGGCAGTGAAACCTTGGCCAAATTGACCTTCTTCTCAAACCTCCTGGGCACCTGAACAATGATCTTCCTCATGGCCCAAAGCCTGGAGCTTCACACCCTCTGTAATTCTGCTTCTGAAAACATTTTGTGATTCAAGTTGTTGTAATTATTGCAGGTGTAAGGTCACGAGTTGGGTCAAGTCAGGTCAAGGTTTTATTCACGGTCTATAACCAGAACATTAATCACAGACAATAAAATGTCCCATTGGGACAATACAGCAATAATAAAATCATAAGTTGGATCTTTAAGGACTTCTTTTGCAGTTTTTCCTCTTTATGATTTTCCCTGTACTGGAGGGCAATGCTCAAAATGGTAGTTAAAATTTTATGTTTCGACCCCAGACCATTTTTTTTTCTTTTTCTCTTTGGAAATAGGCCAAGGAAATTGAGACAATTAAAGACTAAATTGATGAAATTCCTCTTTGCATCTCATACTGTAATCTTTTTCTTTTTTTGCTTTGGGTCTTTACCAACAGAATGCGAGTAAAACAAACTGACTTATCCAGAGAAGATAGCCATTTTGTTGGTTGGTGCTCTGTCTGATCCAAGTATTGTTAGTTTTAGACATGTTGTTGTTGCCAGAGGCACTGCCTTTTGTATTCCATTTTATGAAACAAATATGCAGCCTTGGAATTATCAGAGATCTTTCCAGGCAGTGACCAAGAGTCCTAATTCTCTGACTGCACCTTTTCTTAGTTAATGCTGGTTGTTGTATTTTGATAACTGTTTTGTAGGTCATTTCATTGTTGAAGTTTAGAAGTTTGCCCTATTAGGGAGACCCTAGTCTGGCCCTGAGCAGACTAGGGCCTTCTATAATGAAACAGGAAAGCAGAATGGAATGGAGGGGGAAAGTTAGATGAGAAAGAAGAACAGGGACTATAAGAGGGACAGAAGAATAAAACTTGATGTTAAGAACACTGCCTTGTGTTGTTTCCTTTCCTGCATTATGCTACAAAACTGCTCTATCCACGCTAACATAGGCTGCAATCCTACAAGTGCTTTCGTGGGAAAAGGCTGCATTGAATAAAGCGGGGTGTACGTTTCATTGCTTTTCATCTCTTCTCTTGGACAAAGTAGAGTTTTCTGGTTTCTGCTGTGCACTTTTTCCAGCATGATTATTTCCTTTTCAGCTGACTCAGCCCAGAGGAATCAAGCTATAGGACACCAATATCTTCCATTTTAAAAAGTACACTTTAAACATATGGCCATTTAGGACCAATTCCAAAACTGAGCATCAGGAACAAATCCATACCTGAATCAGAGAAGGACTTTTTTTGTAAAACCCCTTCATAACTTTACAAGAGAGTTTGTTACCTGAATGACTGCTCAGTAAAGCTTGCTTTATGCAACATTTTTACTTTAGTTACTTGGTTTTAGAAATATTCTACAAAGATGCTAATATCTTGTCATTGGCAGCACTGAAAACATTCCTTACCCTGTCCATCATGCTTGTGTATTATCGTTATATGTCACTTTGGAGATATCTTCTCAAGTACGTTGACCTTTGGTGAAAGTTCACAAGGAAGAAAAGATTTCAAAGGTTCAAAGATTCCAAAATACCATATGAGGACACAGAATTGGATCTAATGACTCTCTTCCACTAAATAAGTATCTTTTCTCCAAGACAAGGGTTCTTCTACCAATGGAAGAAGGCTTTCTCCAAACAAACACTTCTTGGCTGAGTTCAGTCTGGCAGTTTGCTCCGCTATAGCCACATTTCAGCCACGTTTGACAAGCGGATTAAAGGGGGCGTTCACATAGGCAAATCTGCCTGGTGTTCCCCACCCGTAGTCAACCCGTGCTGTTCCCCTTTGCTCCTGCATTTAAAAAATCCCTGAGAGCCCATTTATCCCGCTTCCTTCCACTTCTGGGAAGTGAGAACGCCAACCCGAAAAGCTGGGAGCAACCCGTGTTGTGCATAAGACAGCAGCGATATGATTGGCTGTGCTCCACTCTACCACCCAATGTGGTGCCGGCACAACAGGATCCTCCCCAAATTGGCTGGATGCGCACATTGGCACATAGTCAAATTAAAAGAAATAAACCCTGACCGTCCCCCGGAAGGCCAGATACTGAAGCTCAGATACTTTGGCCACCAAATGAGAAGGGAGCACTCACTGGAGAAGACTCTGATGCTGGGAAAGATTGACAGTAAAAGAAGAAGGGAGTGGCAAAGGATGAGATGGCTAGACAGTGTTATCAATGCAACGAACATGAAATTAAGCAAACTCTCGAGGATTATGGAAGACAGCAGGGGTTGGCGTGATGTGGTCCATGGGGTCGCAAAGAGTCAGACTCGACTGTGTGACTGAACAACAACAACAACAAATCAGTTGCCATCCCTCCTCCCCTTCCTCTGAAATAGAGTTGCCAACTCCAAGTTGGGAAATTCCTGGAGATTTTAGGGTGGAGCCTTGGGACAGCGGAACTTGGGGAGGGACCTCAGTGGGTTATAATGCTATAGAGTCCACCCTCCAAAGTGGCCATTTTCTCCAGAGGAACTGATCTTTGTAGTCTGGTGATCAGCTGTAATTCTGAGAGATCTCTAGATCTCACCTGGAGGTTGGCTACTCTGAAATATCCAAGCAAGATAATATCATCAGCACTGATGTTTTTAAATAGCCTAGCAAACATAAAAGGGAGACTGGGATCTCTCAAGGTAGTGTTGCAGTACCTTGGTGCTTGGTGTTGTTATTGTTTTTTTAATTTAATCCCTAGTTTTAACTTTTAAGATTTCTGCCAACTTTCTGCCAATCTAGGGGCTGTCCCAGATGTGGAGGAGCATGCACTGTTATTTTGGGATAATCTCTCCTTTGAGGATTTTTTTGAGCCATGTGCAGGACATATTTAGCTATTAAGGTAAAGGTAAAAGTTTCCCTTGCTCGAATCTGACTCTAAGGGAGGCGCTCATCTGCATTTCGAAGCCAAAGAGCCAGCGCTGTCCAAAGAGGTTTCTGTGGTCATGTGGCTGGCATGACTAAATGCCGATGTGCATAGAACACTGTTGCCTTCCTACCAAAATGGTACCTATCTATCTACTTGCAATTTCTTGCTTTTGAACTGCTAGGTTGGCAGGAGCTGGGTCTAGAGATGGGAGTTCACTCTGTCACGCGGCACTAGGGTGTCGAACTGCCGAACTACAGACCTTCCGGTCTGCAGCTCAGTGTCTTAACCTCTAAGCCACCACTAGCTATTAGATGTCTGATTATTCACACAAATGATGCAGATTAGACATATATGGTATAAATTATGTATAACTCCATCCCGTATGTTTCCACACTAAAGCTGTAAAACCAACAGTCAAAGGTAGAGAATCAAAACTCATGACAAAGACATAAACAGATACAAGAAGAAATGAAACGGGGGAAATTTGCTTATCCCTCACTACAGAGAATATGTCGTTTTCATTTTGGAAGTAGAGGATTACAGATATTCTTGGCTGAAGGAGGTCCAGAAAATCAGAGTTGAATTCAGGCTGTCCAAAATGTTTTAGCCCAGGGAACAAGACAACCTGGGAACACTAAAAATGTTTAATTTCAAACTGAATAAAACATAGTGAAATGCAAACCTCAAATAGAATACTAAGGATTTTTTTTGCAGATCGTCTGGGTTACAGCACACTAGGAATGAATACACTGCTGCGCTGGAGAATGTATACAAATTATTTTGGACACCGCAACTGTTAAAAAATGTATGCAGACACACTGAAAAAGGAATAAAGTCGCTGAATGTTTAATGCCATTCGTTTTCCAGCATTACCTGTGAGTAAATAGAAATGACACATTTTTCTCTGATTATGGACTGCAAGCAAGAACAGACGGTTTCGTCGTGCTAATTCATCCATTCTGTGTGTTTTTGTCATAAAACTTCACATCTGCTTTAGTCCTGCTTCCAGACTAGCATATGGCTCGTTTGTGTGCAAATGTTCCCAAGTAAAGCAAAGCTTAAAAGCTTTAATGTTTCATGTTTTTCGCTTTCCACATGGTTTTCCTTTTATGTCAGACAATGAAGCCAACCAACTGAAAATGCTCTAATTGTTTTATTGTTTTGATCTCCTCCCCCCACCCCCCACCCCCACCGCTTAGCATCCCTTTATTTATCCAGAAGGTTCTAAATTGTGAATATGCTTTATGAACTTGGCTACAGTGTGCATACACTTAGGCAACTCTTCGCATGTTTACTCATCTGACAGCCCCATTGAATTCAATGGGACTTCAAGTAAGACTGCGTGGGATCAGTCTCATGGGGGAAGTAGTAATCTTTTCCAGCTCTAAATTTCAAATGTAAAAGTTTTCCTCTTTACACTTTTATCAGGCCCACTTGTTCAGTTGTCAGCCATTAGAGTAGAGGATGGGTGAAACTCTCCTGAGGAATTTCCCTAGTCTTACAATTTGAAACTTCTTATCCCAGTTTTTATGACTACAAAAATCCCGAGACTGATTTTGCGTCACCTTTCTGCAAATCAAATCCATGATTTTGTGCCATTTTCTTTTTCTTCATACAGAACTTTCTCCAAGCAATGGATGCTCCCCACCCCCCACCCCCAACAAGTCAGCACCGTAAATATAGGTACAGGTGATCATATTCTATCTATAAATACCATGTGAATTACAATTAAAGCTATGCAATATAGATACACAATACGAACAAATCTACAACATTAAAACTGGTGAACCAACCCCCCCTCCAACCCTGATAAAATGTTAACAAATATAAACAAATGCAAACAAGTGGATTTCCTGGCATTGAAGCTGGGGATTGTTTTACTCCAGGCCTGTTGGAAGCAAAGAAGGCAAGGGGCATTATTGTCCTGCAAACATTTGAAGCAGCCAATAGGGAGGTGCAGCTTTGCAGCATGTATTCTAGCTGTGCCTCCTCAGAGCAGGCTTTTGCTCCTGGCTACTGACCCACCTACCCTCCCATTAGACATCATGGGCCTTTGGAGCCAAGCAGGGATTTTGAGGTTTTCCTCAGATCGGCTAAAGGAGGAGCCTTCCCCCCCCTTTACCAGCTTTGTGATGTCAAAGCGGATGCTAGTTAAATAGCCCTGATCTTTGGACCGTGTAGGCCATAACTAGTTTGGCAAAGTTAGGCAAGCTGATCACAATAGGTAGGGATGACTGGCAAGCATTGCTGAGGCATCAGCAGTGATGGAGGGCAATGCATCATTGGCTGTGTGGCGGAATGTGGTTGGGAAGGAGTGCCTTCGGTGCTGAGCAACATCTTTTTCAACTTGGTAGTAGCCGCATGGTGCATCTAGGGGAGGACCTGGGGCTGGGCACCTCTTGGCACATGATGTGCAGGTGTTGATAAACATGGCCAGCAGAAGACACAGGCCGAGTTTGGAGTCTGGGTTGGTCTGCCCAACAAAGGCAGCCACTGTTGGGCTGCCTAGTACAGCTTGCCCATTTAAATATGTTAGCATATTTAATAGTATGGTGTAGATCTGCTTAATTAATTATTTGAATAAACTCATTAAACCCAATGCTGCTGTCTCATGTCTTCTTTGGGGGGATGTCTGGGGCAAATACAAAAGGAAACAAAAGAAGGAACATAGTTTGGAGGTTCTGCTGGGTCCTGGCCTATGGTTGAAGGCTTGGATATCTTCTATGGCAAGTAGCACCTTTCATCAGCTCCAGTTGACATGCCTGCTGCAGCCATTCCTTGAAAAGTGTGATGAGGCCATAGTGATCCATGCTCTGATCACATCCAGGTTAGATTACTGTAATGTGCTCCATATGGCTTTGACAGTGGTTCAAAAACACCAATTAGTCCAATATGTGGCAGCCAAGCTATTAGTTACAGGGGTGTTAGTTACAGGGACCATACCACCTTAGAAATATCTGCACTTGCAACCCAAGTGTTTCTGGGCATAATTAAAAGTGATTAAAATCCTAAATGGCTTGTGACCAGGATACATGAAGGAGTAACTCCTCCTATATTATCCAACCCACCAGTTAAGATCTGTCTTTCAAGCCCTGGCCTCTGAGTCTCAGCCTTCAGAGCTGAGGTGGACGATAAGCAGGGCATTTTTCAGTTGTGGCACCTTGCCTCTGGAATGCCCTTGAGGCTCACCTAACTCACATTCATTTAGATGCTAAGACAAAACAATTCTCCTTACCCAGGCTAAGTAAAAGGATTTTTAATTGTTTTGTTTTATTTGTGATCCACCTTGGCCGTATTCTGGAGCAGGGGTCCCAACTTTTTGAGCTTGTGGGCACTTTTGGAATTCTGACATGGTGTGGTGGGGGCAGCAACAAAATGGCTGCCACAAAATGGCTGCCACAGGAGGCAGAGCCAGCCACAAAATGGTTGCTGTAGCTTACCCTCAGTCATACAGTGAACAGCCTTGTGCTATGGTGGCAGCTGCTGCCAAAGCAACATTTTTAAAAATCTGCACATCCAATCAAATCTCCAGTGCTCAATCAGAAGCCTTGCCAGGCAAAAGCCCCACTCAGCCCCACCGACTTCCTAAAAACACTTAGTGGGCACCCAAAAATATGCTGGCGAGAGCTATGGCCATGGGCAGCAGATTGTGGACCCCTGTTCTGGAGACATGACAGAGCATACAAATTCTCTGAACAAATAATTCACTCATGTCTATGGACAGCCATTTTAACTTCCTTCAAAATTAACCTAATATCTAGAGGGGGTACTTTCACATTAATCTGTATACTGTATGTATGCATTTATTTATTTTATTAGGTTTATATACCACCCTTCCCAAGTTAGTGCAGGGCGGTGAACAACAATTAGATAATACACTTAAAACAATTTACATATAATTATAATAAAATACCATGTAACCATAAAACAATCAGATGACCAATCAAAATCAGGCCACTGATGAAAATTGGCCAGAAAAGCTGGGCCAGAAGAACTAAGGCCAGAGAAACTGGTGGGGGGAGAGGGGGACGTCCACTGTCTCAACCAAATGCCCGGCAGAAAAGCTCAATCTTGCAGGCCCTGCAGAACTGTAATAAGTCCTGCAGGGCCCTGCAGGGAGCTCATTCTACCAGGCAGGGGCCAGTGCTGAAAAGGCCCTGGCTCTGGTCGAGGCTAGTCGGACATCCCTGGGGCCCGGAACCACTAACAGATGTTGATTTGTGGACCTCAGTGCCCTCTGGTGCTGCCAACCTTATACTGCTGAAGCATAAGTTAAAGGCAGTATTTGTTTTAGTGGCCCATGATCTAATCGACTTTAAGTGCTATTCCAAACACAGTTGCACCTTTCTAAGCCAATTGACTTCAATGGTTAGTTACTAATGCTGCTCTCCATAGGATACTTCTGACTGAACAAAGCTGTAAATCTTGGGGGACCACCTCTGAGTGCACATCTGCTTGATTTGAGTTAATTAGCCTTGTATTGTTCAGTTTGTAATCTCTATATGTTTTATGAGGATGTAAGTGGTAAAAAAATTGTCTGCTTATTTTTTTCCTCTGAGAAGCTTCTGCTGAGCAAGTGACCAATAAATTGTGCTTAATGTAAACATTAATCAAACTGAATGCCAGGAAAGGGGGGGGGAGAGTTGGCTGAGAGGAAAAAATAGGCCTCTTTCCACACATGCAGCTTTTTTGATGAATTGAAAATATGAACTATGCATGTGTCAAATGTCTGATAGCAGATGAGTAAATTTATCTCTTTCACTACCCTGCCAAATTCTGCTTAGCTTTTGGCTTTGCTTGATGACCTCAGACCGGCTTCTTCGATTAGTAGGTATTGGATATCTGCCATTCATTCTGCAACAGGGAATTATGGGAATCAACAAAGGTGTTGAAGAAAATGTCTAACCACGTGTGAAACCCGTACGGTTAAATGCATTGAGGTTAGGTACAATTTGAGGAAATCCTACTGAGATAAGTAAGGATACTTCTGAATTATCCCCATCTGAATTTTTCTCCATGTTTTAATATGGTGACCCCAGAGGTATGACAACAGCTACAGTAAAGTTCTAGAATGAATCCCCTGGAGATCTAGAAGGGATCTAATAAAGTCTTCCCTCTTCCCCCATTCTGCAACTCACCAGATTTATACAATGATCTTCAGACCTAGCATGATTAGATACTACTCCATTATTGCCATAACCACCACTCTCAACAAGGAGATGAATACCTGTAGAAGACATTAATTCATACGAATATGCCATGCCTACTAAGATTCAATATACTTTTGTTATCTCAGATGCTATGAGTTCCTCAAAAAGGGGCTGTCTCCTGATTTTGTTCAGGAATTATCAAGGAGACATGGTTGACCATCAGCTACTGATCCACTGCCTCACTGACACTGGAATTCAGGGGCTTGCCTTGCAATGGCTCACATCCTTTCTTCAGGGTCAGGGACAAAAGGTGGCATCAGGCAACAACTGTCCCAAAGGCATCCACTGATCTGTGAAGTGCCTCAAGGCTCAGTATTTTCCCCAATGTTATTTAGCATCTATATGCACCCCCTTGCCCAGATTGCCCAAAGGCATGGGCTTGGGTGTCACTAGTATGTGGATGACACCCAGCTCTATCTGTTGTTGGGCAGTCAGTCTGACTCTGCACCAGAAGATCTGGACCAGGTGTTGCAGGCTGTGGCTGGTTGGCTTAGACTGAGCTGACAGAAATTGAATCCAATGAAAACAGAAGTCCTGTGCCTGAGTCACAGCAGTCCGGGGGTAGGGATCTCACTCCTGACCTTTGATGGGGCACCATTGGTTCCAGTGCCAAGGGTTAGGAGTTTGGAAGTGTTCTTGAATGCCTCCTTAACAATGGAGGCCCAGGTAGTAGCCACTGCTAAGTCGGCCTTTTATCATCTTCGGCTGATTAGGCAGTTGGTTCCCTTCCTCGAATGCAACAATTTGGCATCAGTGACCCGTGCGATGGTCACCTCGAGACTGGACTACTGTAACACTCTCTCTATGGGGCTGCCCTTTTCTCAAATCCAGAAGCTGCAGCTAGTGCAAAATGCTGCGGCCAGGCTGTTGATGGGTCTCCCTACACGGGAGCACATCCAGCCTATGCTAAAAGCACTGCACTGGCTGCCAATAGCATACCAGATTCACCTCAAGATGCTGGTCTTGACCTTTAAAGCCCTTTATGGTCAAGGTCTAGCATACCTAAGGGACCGCGTTTCCCCATACATTCTCCAGAAAGCACTGTATTCTGGGGCCCAAAATTGGCTGGCCCCCCCAGGCCCCAAAGATGCCAGGCTGGTAACTGCCAGGTCCTTCTCAGTGGTGGCTCCATACTGGTGGGCTGAACTCCCAGAGAAGATCAGAGCCCTGCAGGACCTTTTACAGTTCTGCAGGGCCTGCAAGACAGAGTTCTTCCACCAGGCTTTCAATTAAGGAGCTGCACAATACACTAAGGAGTGTCTTGGCTTTACCATCCTTATTCCAGCCTGTGCTTGGCTTATTACCTTACTGCCACATAAGAATTGGAGAACTGAGTTAGTGCAAACATAGGCGGAACATCATTGGAATATACGGCTGCCTAAGCCATTTGATAAATAATCTTGGTCTTGCTTTTATTAACTCTGTTCCAATGTTTTATTAATATGTTCTAATGTTTTAGGAGGATTTTAAATGATTATTTGTATGTTTCTATGTGAGCCGCCCTGAGTCTGTCTTGGTGGGGAGGGCAGGATACAAACTGAATAAAATAAATAAATAAATAAATACTCATCCCAGGAATCATGCTCCCCCAATCTCCCAGCAGTTTGAGGAACATTGCTGCATATATCTCAAGAACTTCCTGGCCAAGATTCTGCCATCAGGCGCAAACAAATCCTACCTCCTGCTAGCCTAGTATGTGTCAGAGGGCTTCCCCCCCTCCTTCTTTTTTTACCTAGACAACTACTGGACAACTTGACTTCACTTTTCCAATTAGATTTTAAAGACTGATGCTATCGTATAAGGGTCTTGGAGGAGTTAGGGAGATCGACCATTAAATAAGTAAAGGGGTTTGCTCATAGTGTAGTGAAGACCTCCAGTGGTGTTAAACCCATGTACATTGTCCTTTCGGAAAGGGCCTTTTAAGAACATATTTGCCTAGTTCCTGTACAATGATCCAGGTGTATTTAACAGTTTGTTCTGTCAAGTGTTGCTGAAAGTCTGTTTTGCACAGAAGACAAAGAGAAGAGTTCATTGACTAATGGCGGGGGGGGGGGGCTCTTTACCATCCTTATCATCTAACTAATACTGATGATTCCTGATGATTTCTTAAAGATCGTGGTTAATAACATTCATGCTTTTTTCCTTGCATTGGGACATCTTATGTTGATACGTTGCTTTCAGATTCCCAAAAGGAGATCCATGATTTCCATTTCAAAAAAAAAAAAAAAGAGCATTAACCACAGCTGAGAAATCTGCTCTGCCTGCGATGCACAATTATTTGAAACTAGCTCTTCCTGATATTTGCAAGGATTTGATGAAGTGGTACCATAATTACCATCAAATTAGCATTGACCTTCAGGTGTGCCTCAAAGGGTAATTAGGCAGAGATCAGAGAGTTATTTTGGTAAGCATCTTGTTGAATAAAAACATTTTTGTTTCCAAAGTCAAGTCTTCATTACATGCCCAACGTTATATCTGTGGCTACTATGGAACTGAGCGATACTTAATGTTCTAGCTTTTGAAGCATATGCATATATAATATACACCTCATGCAACTTTCATAAACTCCTCTCTGCTGACTCTCTTCTAATACCTCTCTAAAGAAATGTGTGGCATCACTCTTCATTTATTTTGCATGCTGCTTGCACCCACTGTGGATAAACATGAATAAAAAATCGTGGAGGTAAGAACGGTTATCATGGCTGTGCCTTGCTTAGCATTGAATAATATATACATAACACAAGTGATCGAACATAGATTTCTGGATTACGTGGAGCAATACAATAAAGAGATAATTATTCTTTGCTATGAGTGTGTGTATGGGGGGAAACAGCGGGAAATAGATTTCAGTTCATAATTAAATAGTAGAATATATGTTCTTTTTAAAGAAAAGGAGCACAAGCTGAGTTAACTGGGAGGAGAGAAGACAATTTATGAGAACATTTTCCTCAACATGGATTCCAAACAGTTGCCATGATAATGGATCCCAGAAAATGAATTTCAGATAGGGATACTGACCTCCAGGTAGGACCAGGGGCTCTCCTAGAATTACAGCTCATTTCCAGAGTAGAGAAACATCAGTTCCTCTGGATTAAATGGCAGCTTCAGAGGGCAGGCTATGCCCTCTGACTATGGTATACCATAGAGAGTAGGAATAATAGAAGTCCTAGAGTTCACTGCTCAAGATCTATGCATTATTGGCTTTTGACTGTATGAAAGGAAAGGAAGTCCTAGAGTGACATCACATTCCTGCTGCCGCCCCCCCCCCAACAATCCCCAAGTTCTGCCTCCAAATATACAGGAATTGTCCAAGTATGAACTAACAAACCTATTTTCAAACAGTAATAAAACCATCTAAGATAGATGCTATAATCAGCAGTCGATTGGTAATATTAACAGCAGAAAGAACTATAGACATAAAAATAGGCCATAAATGCCTCAGCAGGCAACAAACCAGGCTAGTGATGGGTTCAAAATGGCTAAATAAAAATGCTAGCCTAAATACTAGCATAGTAGTCACCAGGCAAGGTTCAAGGGGGAGACATTACACTGACAGGAAAGAGGAGGCATGAATAAGGGGAAAAGGAGGTATCAGAGTGAAATTCATGGTTCTCCCCTCCTCCGTTTTATTGTCACATAACAACAATCCTATGAGGTATGTTAGGCTGAAAAAGAATGACTGTTCCAAAGTCCCCCCTCCCTTGAGGTTCATGTCAGAGTGAGAATGGGGACTCCTTAGCCTTACTACAGCTGAGGATCTTCTCTGCAGGGAACATTTGTACTGAATTTTAATACTATTTGTATTATCATGTTTTCTTTCTTTTTTTTTTTTTAAAAATCCCTTTTGGGAACCAGTTTGGGCTGAATTGAGGAATCAAAATATAATAATACAAGTACATCAACACCTTGCTGTTGAGACTAGGACTGTCAGGCTGCTGCTGGCAACCTCTGGGACATTTTAAGGGTCAGGGGTTGGAATGCTGGCATCATTCTGTTGTACTGACATCACTTCTGGTGAAAAGCAGAAGTGACATCGGATGATTTACAGAATCCCATGACATCACTTCCTGTTCTCAAAGGAAGTTACATCAGCATGCAGGTGCAACACTGGCATGCACCCCAATCCCCTCCCTCATTTCCTCCCTCTGGTGCTTCATACACCGGAGGGCAAAATACTGGGTTGCCTATACCAACAACCCCAATTAAGGTCCTGGGGCCAGGGGCTACTTCTCCATTAGGGCTTGACATGATTCACTAAAATTCACTAAAGTGATCAAATGAGGGTTTGGCTTGACATGAATGAGCACTGAAAATGAGAAATTTAATCTCTCATTGAATTTAATTTCTCATTGAAAATGAGAAATTTAATTTGGTTCACATTTTTTGCAGCACTCAGGTCACATTCATGTCCAGAACAAGGTCTTCTTCAACCCCAGTGTTTGACTCTGCCCTTATCCTGACACACAGGTGCTTCCATTTCTAAAGAAAGATTTCTTACCTTTGCATTCTGTTTAAGACATATACAAAAGACTAGGGCAGAAATCATTTTGCCAGTGTGGGCCACTCTCAGAAGACATAAATGTTTTATTTTAAGACAGGAACCCATGTTCTTTGCAGAACTACTTAAATCAAACTGACAAGGAGGCCAAAGACTGAAAAAATCTGTCACAATATATTTTCTTGAACTACAAATAATTTTCAGATGCAAGAAATATAAATTATTACATTTGGAGTCATCTGTTGAGTGTCATATGTACACTTTGTTCAGTTTATTTTTTAAAAAGGATAAAATTTATGTTGTTCATTTCCATGTTTATCACAAAAAAGCTACAATTGGTGCTGTATGTGTCTATAGAATTGGTGGAAAATCTCACCTTACTTGAATGAACTATTTTCATTTCAGTCTTTTATTAAGAGAATGCAAAACTAACCTATGCAATTTTACTTCTGCTGGGGATAAAAATTGCTTAGCTGACAGGGAATTCATATGCTCCTTTGATATCATCCAGCAATTAAAATCCTGACATGGGATATCATGAAACCGTAACCAGACTCCTTACCATGACAATCCATATGCAGATGTTTCTGAAAACTTTTTTTTTAAAAATACAGGTTTTGAAAATCCATTGAGAATTCTTCCAGTGCAAACCTCACTGAAAGGAATGGGACTTATTTGGACACCACAATAGGGTTCACAAGAATAACAATCCCAAGACAGTCTGGTATGAATATATATATATATATATATATATATATATATATATATATATATATATACAGATGTCTGCCAGATGCCCACAGAACAATACAATAACAAAAGAGACTAGATTAAAGTCATAACATAATTTAGTGTCTGGTAATAAAAAACAACAACCACTTATTCCTTCATAGAAAAAATACAAAGGTCAATAAGATTTCACACAGCAGTCTGCTCCAGACTCTCAGTTTAGATCCCTTTCACAGTTTTGTATTCTCAAAAGCCGTCTGCTCCAAATTCAATCAATCTCTTTCCAACACTTTTTCTGGATATTTAAGTGTTTCAGACCTCTGGTCTTTCCTCAGGAACAAATTCTATATAGGAATCGTACACTCAAGTTGACACTTCCATTGATTTACTTTTCTGTTAATCTATTTGGGCAAGGTCTCCTCACTTATTTCCAAGCATACTGATGCTGCCGCCAAAGTCAAATGGACTCAGACTATGACACTAAATGATGTCATGGCTTTAATCTAGTTTATTTTGTTATTGTATTGTTCTGTGGGCATCTAGCACACATCTGTATATTTTTTCATACCAGACTGACAGCACAATAGGGTTGCCAGGTCTGTGTCTTTGACTGCAGTCTAATGAGGAGGAATTCAGCAGATAAAGCTTCACTTGGCATGAAAAGAGCATCATGAGGAAAATTGTGCTAAATTGTGGCTCACTCCATATGCACAGCAAGTAGGAGTGTTGGCAGGAGCTGGGCGGGGGAGGAACGCCTGGCTCTTGTGGCAGTATCAGCATGGGCTGGATCCATTTTAGGAAACTGGCTATTTTCCCAGAATATGGGGATCCCCTTAAGGGATCTAGGGGTGTGGGCTTTTAAGGGACATGCCCAGCTTGGCCACTGCCAACAGGTTACTCTCACGCTCATCCTTGTAGAATCCAGCAATCTGCCATCCCATGGTTCTCCCCACACTAGCAGGTGTGCTGGGTGGGATGGGCTACATTGACAGACGGGGCAACCAATGCCAGGAATTGGTGGACCTATGTTATGCCAAGGCTTGTTACATCTGTAACCAATAAAAGTTGTGGCCATTTTATTCCACATTTTATTCCAAATGCTGTCTGTGATTGTATTGTTGGTGGGTAGTAAAGGGGTCCTCCCTTTCGCAGCCCCCTCCCTTTCTATGGGTGCTGGGACTGCAGATCCAATTAGACATGCACACTTTTTCAAATAGCAGATGAGCAAGTGAATGAGCCTCTAATGATGTCATTGATGTTATTAGGTCCAGTGATTGTGTTGTCTTGGTGTATGTGGCAGCAAAGTTGCCAGTCTCAGGGTCCGGTCACATGCAGAATTAGCCGCGCGATAGGGATGAATGCCGGGCGGATTTTATGGGTGCGATCACACAGGAACATCTGGCAAGCATCCCGCACCCGTCGGCAACGCATATTGGTCAGCCGAAGAAGCGGAGTAAAAAGATACCTGTATTTCCCAGAAAACATGGGGCACAGGCGGGCATTGGATCATGGAAGTGCTAGTATCCCATCGCATCTAGTACCCGTCTGTGTCCCGTCTCACATCAGATTTTTTTAAAGCCTCCTTGGTCATGTGCTTCCGTGGTCATGGCCATGCGGGAACTTCGGCTTGAAAAAAAACCCAGCCTGTTGGGAAGCAGTGGCTTGCGATCACCACATGTGTGATCGCATCATGCCGCTTCTCCCCCCCCACACACACGCTTCACCCTCAACGAGTGATCGGTGGCAGAAAGCCTAAGCATGAAGCCTCGGGGGGCGTCTGATCGCACTACTGAGCTTCATTTTACTGTGGGGCAAAAAGCCTCACTTCCCTCTCCCGGATTATCTTGCTCGTATGACTGGGACCTCAGTTTACTTCTCACAATTAGAAAATATACCTTTGCACATTTATCCCCTAATTTGACATATTTATTATTTTACTGTATTTTCCCACCTTTAGTTAAATCAAAACAACTACAAGTGAACTGGCAGAGACGGACCAAGAGAGAGATCTTGGAGTTGTAGTGGATAACTCAATGAAAATGTCTAGATGGTGTGTAGCTGCAATAAAGAAGGCCAACGCTATGCTGGGGGTTATTAGGAAGGGAATTGAAAACAAATCAGCCAGTATCATCATGCCCCTGTATAAATCATTGGTGCAACCTCATTTGGAATACTGTGTACAGTTCTGGTCACCACATCTCAAAAAGGATATTATAGCATTGGAAAAAGTGCAGAGAAGGGCAACTAGAATGATAAAAGGGTTGGAACACCTTCCCTATGAAGAAAGGTTAAAATGCTTGGGGCTCTTTAGCTTGGAGAAACGACGGCTGAGGGGTGACATGATCGAGGTTTATAAGATTATGAATGGGATTGAGCAGATTGAGAAAGAAGTACTTTTCTCCCTTTCTCACAATACAAGAACTCGTGGGCACTCCATGAAATTGCTGAGCAGTCGGGTTAGAACAGACAAAAGGAAATACTTCTTCACCCAAAGAGTGATTAACATATGGAATTCACTGCCACAGGAGGTGGTGGCAGCTACAAGCATGGACAGTTTCAAGAGGGAATTAGATAAACATATGGAGCAGAAGTCCATCAGTGGCTATTAGCCACAGGGTATAGATGGGAATTCTCAGTCTGGGGCAGGTGATGCACTCTATTCTTGGTGCTGGAGGGGGCAGCAGTGTGAGGGCTTCTAGTGTCCTGGCCCCACTGCTAGACCTCCTGATGGCACCTGGTATATTTTGGCCACTGTGTGACAGAGTGTTGGACTAGATGGGCTGTTGGCCTGATTCAACATTGGCTTCTCTTATGTTCTTATGTAACTGTTTACCTTATAAACTTATAAACTTAGCTTGTTATTTAGTTCTGTCTTTGCATATCTTAAAACATCTTAATTTGCTGCTCAGCCTCTGTCTATAAGTTTGACCTCTACCTTCCATTCCAATGTATTTGGAAAAGTGTGCATGCACATGAAAGCTCATACCTTGAATAAACCTTTGTTGGTCTTAAAGGTGCCACTGGACTCTAAATTTGTTCTATTTTTTCAGACCAACACAGCTGACCAGCTGAAACTATCAAATTAGACATGACATCCAAATTTGGGTACTTGAACACAACAGGTTTAGTTTCGTCATGAGTAACTGGGATTGTTAACCAAGATGATACATATATCTTTTTAAAGAGACACAGGGACAGGGCAAATTGACAATCCTAATGAGAATATGGTGCATTGGCCACAAGCCTGAAACTGAAAAAATGTGTGACCCAAGAATACATTTGCCTGCAATACATTTGGGGTCTATCAGCTGTTTAATAATTTAATTGTTTTGCAATGCCAATGGTGGGAGGAAGTGAAAGTAGGCATACTACGGTGAAAGTTGTAATAACCCACAAGTGAAAGTAGGCATACCACTGTGTGTAATTCTAAGCAGAGTTGGGTGTGTTAAGTGTCATCGAGTTGCCCCTGACTCATGGCATCCCTATTCATCAATGTCCTCAAAAACGTCCTCTCATCAATAGCCTCACTCAGGCAAACTGAAGGCCATGGCTTCCTTATTTGAGTCAATCCATCTCACGTTGGGTCTTCTTTTCTTGATGCTTCCCCTAGCATTATTGTCTTTGCATCACATGACCAAAGTACAATAGCCTCAGTTTAGTCATTTTAGCTTATAGGGATAGTTCAGGCCTGAGCAGAATTACACTCTTCTAAGCCCATAGAATTCAATAAGTTTAAAGGAGTATAACTCTGTTTAAGATTGCACTGTGATTTGCATCCCAAGACTATCTGATTCTTCTACGTGAGCAGGTGTTGTCTGCTTTGTTTCTATTTCTATTGATTTATATTTCTATTAACATATCCAACTGTCTAGTTTTACTCCTAGTTTTATAGATTCATTTGTACTATCTATGGATGTTTTATGGCTCTTTAGGGGCAATTTATATGTATACTGTATGTCATTTATCTACATAGTGCTGATTTATTAATGCAAACATAAACTTGACATTTTGCATATTTTAGGGAGAAAATGCAGTCCAAGGAAACTGAAAATGAACCAAAATAAAGACTGATTGGTTTGAGTTTCACAAAGAAGAAAAAAAAGTAGAGATATGGGTGGTTGAAAGAGTGTGCATGAACAGTTCAAAATACCTTATTTTTTTTTGCTGTCAGGTCGCAGCCAATTTATGGTACGCCCTTATGGTTTTCAAGGAAATAGACATTCAGAGATGGTGTGCCATTGCCTGCCTATGTGTATAGCAGCCCCAGTCTTCCTTGCTGGCCTCCCATACTAACCTGGCCTGACCCTGCTTAGCTTACAAGATCTGATGAGGCTGGGCTTGCCTGGGTCATCTAGGACAAGCATTATTCTTATAATTAAGGCTTTTTTTCTGGTGGAATGCGCTGGAACGGAGTTCTGGAGCCTCTTCAACAAAATTATTTTAAAAATGTTTAAAAGCCCATGAGTTTTCAGCATACAGATCAAAAACTTCATTTCCCTCTTCAGAGTTCTGATATCTCTCCCCCCCCCCGCCCTTTTAAGCCCTGCTTATAATAGAACAAATATTCCATATCTGAGTCCTTGGAAACCTGGCTGAAATTAAATCCTAACAGCAGTATCCAAAACATGAAGGTAAGAAGTCCAACTATACATCAAAATCTATTTGAGCAAGTGCAGAGTACATTTCCCTGATCACTGAGCATCCAATAACTAATGATGGTTATATGCTTTCCCCTGTTCCCCTCATTAGGACTAAAGGCTCCCAGACAGAAATGAACCTTTATATTATTTCCCCCAAATTTAGCATTGCCAGGCTAGAATCTGGGACAGAAAGGATAGTCAACTAATGATAGTTAAGTGACAGCCCAGCATTATGTCAGATGAATGACACAAGGTCTGAGTATGATTATGTACTAAATAAGGAAAATGACTGATTTGCCCTCTTAGAAATTCTTGGGATGGAAAGCCCTAATTCCTGTAAAAACCACACTGATAGTGCTCTATTTTGCTGGCCACTCACCACTAATGCATTTAGGTGGCTTTTATGCTGGAGACAGCTTGCTTGCTGCCTTTTTCATGCTAAATAAATTTTAGCAAGTTAAGTACAATAAATCCATCAGATTACAATCAGGTATAGACATGGATATGAAAGAGAGAGAGAGAGAGAATCTTGCCAATCTGAAAAGTAAAATAAATGACAATGGCTTAGTAAAATGTGCAGTGCCCCAGAACATATTGTTTTGTAATCCTATTATTTATTTTCTTTATCATTCCCAAGAAAACTGAACCATATGTTCTATTAGATGCTCAGTTTTTATACTGTTACTCTTCCTTTCTGTAATGTGGGTTGTTTCCATGGAGGATATTGTGTAGGGAGTTGGTCAGGTAGGGATAATCCCATAATATTTCAATTATAAGTATTAGGGTGTGTTCAGACGGGCAGCTAATCCCACCATTATGCCAGCTCGAATTTGATCCCAATCTTTTTAATCCATCGTCGCATGACCAGACATCCCCCGGGGGAATCACCTTACCGCATGCTGCCTCTGTTGTGGATTGTCTAGATGGCGTCCACTGAAGGAGGCGCGTGCAGTGGTTTTTGGTTTTTTTTTTTAACTTTTTGCACATGCGCCTAGGCATCACAATGCATCCTTATTGAAGGAGGTGTGCGGTTTTTTTTAACAACTTTTTGTGCGTGCGCATTGACGTGACAGTGCATCCTTGTTGATCCGCGCATGTTTAGAGATTTTTTAAAATGGTACCCACTCGGGATGGTCTGACGTCAGACCACCCTGATGGGAGGATTGTGTGCTGGTGGAATGATCAAACAGATGAAAGTCCACAGTTGTCCCGCAGGTAACCGAAACCCCCAGATTTAAAGTGGTATCTCTTAAGTACGGTTCTGAAGCGCGGAAAATGGGATGCCCATGGAAGAGGAACATTTCCCAGATGTTTATGTCTGGACATTAACTTCAGATCCATGAGGCAATTGTGCCTCATATGGATCTAAAGAGCCATCTGATAGGATTCCTAGATTTATATCCCTCTTTTCTTCCATCACAAAAATTATGCTGGCATACAATAGGAAGAGTCACATCCAAGGAAGAGTCTCAGTCAGGCATGGAGCAAATCTAAACTTGCTTATGTTCAGCACAGTTGCTGCATCATGCACCTCCCAATCACACTCTGGAGAACATAGCATGATCCTCCTCCAGCTATGGATGCAGAGACCTTTTATGCCTGAGACTCAGAGCATATGGATTCAATCCTTCACAGGCTTTTATAGAGGCTTCTTTTCTATTCTTCCTTTTACATAAGAATCCTGCTGCATCAAATCAAAGATTTATCTAGTTCAGTATGCTGTATCCTACGGTGGTCATAATGAACCTGGAGGGTTGTCATGACCCCAGGGGGTCACCATCTTCTGCTGCCACCACCCTGGACTTACGGTCCCTTGAGAAGGCCCTGGGTACCCTCTCAAGCCCATCCAAAAATGCCCATTTTACAGCCGAGAAAACACAGGCATGATGACCCGGCAGAGTATTTAACAATGGTTTATTAAGAACAATACTGGGGCAAGGCAAATAAGGCAAGGTGCTTTAAAAAGGTATAACAGTATTGAAAGGCAAAAAGAACACAAAGCTAATGCAGTTACCTATTACTCCTTAACTGTTACTACTTAAGGCCTACAAGCCTTCTTTCCAGGCCTCACTACCTGTACAGTCACTCTGGTGACTAGTGAGGGACCTTCTCCTCTCAGACCAGCTCTTCTCCCTCAGAGACCCCATGAGAGGGAAAACTGCAGAGAGACAGCAAGATCCATTTCCTCACAACATAGAGAGTTTATCACAGTCCTGTTCAATTCACTCCTGTGTGAAGAAAGACACCATTTTTCACAGCCTACATCTTAAGACACACCTCCACAAGAATGTAACAGTCTCCTCCCAGAATCCCTGCACTTCCATTGGCTAAAACCATCCCCAAGCATTGTGGGGATTGTAGGCTGTCTGCTTTCCACTGCTAGATGGGCCCCTCCTATAGTTTAGGCCTCTAGGCCCTGTCTCCGTCCTGCACAGATCATGACAAGGGTCAATGAACAGAGCATATGGGTCAAGGTCTTCTGATATTGCCTCCCCCCTAGCTCTAGTATTCAGAGGTTTCTTGCCTCTGAGTGTGGGTTTGCTGGTTTGGTCATCATGGTCAGTACCTTATCCGCCATCAATCTGTCTAGTCTCCTCTTAAAGCCATCCATGCTAGTGACTATCACTACATCTGCTGACAGTAAATTCCACAATTTAATTAGCTGTTGAGTAAAGAAGTACTTCCTTTTGTCTGTCCTGAAATTTTTGAATTTCATATAGGTGCAATAGCAGTGTTCTGGATGCAATGCAGTTGCCCAACTACTACTAAAAATGTGATGTTCTAGTACACATTACATACCACTATCCAGATTTCCAAGATACAGCCCATCCAAGAATGCCAGAGCAGGTTTTAATTCACACATATCCAGTGGTTTGTAGAACATGATTCTGAACCACCATTTGTTTATTTTGTTATTTGTGCTGGGTTGGATCCAGATAGCATTCATATTCATCCTCAGTCCTCTACCTTACTGCCGAAAATGTGGTTCACTTCATGGTTTATGGTGCCTGATTTGCAAACCATGAACTGTCATGAACTTTTAGCTGCTAAATGAACTGGCAAGATTTGTGAGGTTCAAGATTTGGTGGAGACATCAAACTTGCAGGGAATCTCTGGGTGACTCTCCTCTATCTGCCCCCCATGTTTGATGAGGATTGAATTTATGGATTAGTTATGCCCCCATCAAAGAACCACCATGAATAGCTGGAAAGTTAGTGGAAAGATCAGGCTGGTTGACATGAAATTCATTTCATGAACCACGAACCACCCAAAATCCGTCATAAACTTTAGTTCATGAATTTTAGTTCATGAGTCAGTTTGTGCCTATCCCTACTATTGTCTCCCCTCTTGCATAGTCCTGATGTAAAGCACCTGCCCCAACTGGGGTTTGTCATTTTAAAATGACAGATATTATAACATAGCACCTTTTTCTCATCTAGTGGAACCCTGCTATTTGACCATCTGCATACATGTGCATGTAAAATTTCCCCATTCAAATATGGGGCCACTGGTGTAGAGCAAGGTCAAAGTTTATATATATATATATATATATATATGTGTGTGTGTGTGTGTGTGTGTGTGTGTATACACACACACACACACACACATATATATATATATATATAATGAAAATACATTACACACACACACATATATATATCCTTATATATAATTCTGTTTCGGAGTAGCAAGATTCCATGCACTCCCAAATCAATTGGCTCCCTGATGTGTCACTCACCAGGGGTCTGTATCCACTAGCCGCATTGCCTTACTGCATTGCCTCAGTCCTGCCCACAGAGCCAGTGGCCACCATCTCACCCTCAGTCTACAGGGAGCTGCCAGATGGGATGAACACTCCTGCAGGTGGAGGCTTACAAGGCCAAGGTGAATCCTGCCAGTGCCGCAGCAGTCATTGTTGGCCAAGGCCGACTACAGGTAGCCAGCCGCCCTGTGACCTGATGGGGGCCAGTGCACTGCTGGGGTGGAGGGCAGTGGAAGCGGCCCATAGGCCACTGCCACTCTGCCAGGCAGGAAGTCAGTGGTAGGGCATTCTGTCGCCCCTTGACCCCAGGGTCTGGGGAGGGGGGAGAAAGCAGGGGACTGGGCCTCGGTGTCCTCAGACATGACAGATTGCCCAGACTCTCCAGCAGGCAAAGGGTCATCAGGTCGCCACCAATCCTGCCACCACTGCAGCTGGCATCGGTGGCCAAGGCTGAATGCATGTGGTTGGCCTCCCACCGGACAGGTGTTGGTGCACTGCCAAGTCAGAGAGTGGTGGATGCGGCCCAGAGGCTGCCAGAGGCTGCCAGATGCAGCCAGGCAGGGATCCAGTGGTGGGCTGTTCCGGCGCCCCACAACCCTGGGTTCTGGGGAGCAGGTAGAAAGCAGGGGACCAGGGGGTGGGGGGGTGTCACATCCTTCTAGAGCTCGTTGTACTGTTTCTACAATGGGCTTTGCCCTAGTGTGTGTGTGTGCATAGTGTGGTAGGAACAGGGGCAGAACTTTGACAGCATATATACATATATATACATATACATACACACACAGAGAGAGACACAAAATTGATTGGAGAAGCTGAACATTCCAGCTATGGAGGTACAACATGGCTAGAAAACTTACACTACTGTCAGTTCGGTTAAGTCTGGATGGGGCCTTTTGTAAATCTGGAGATATGGGACTGCTATATATTACATCGGTGAATTTACAAACAGGATTGTAGCTTCAGTTAAAAAGCAACATATTAGATGGGCTCTCAATTAAATTGTCACACTGAAAATAAATGAACATTGCTTTAAAATCAAAACTAGTTCAAACCGAGACTGTCTGATATCTCAGAGAAACATCCATAAGTAATGATTGACTGCTAAATATAGGATGTTACATATTATAGCAAAGCATTACAATACATACTAATTTATTAATGTTTGTTCAGCAGACTTTTTAATAATGAAAAACAATTGATTTTAATATTCAACTAATTACTAATAAACTATTTATAAAGATTCCATTTATTTAAAACAGGGCTTTAAAGGAAACCCAGATCTTTATTCATGAGGTCAAAGGACTATCATTTTATATTTACTCTCCTATCAGATTTTTTTAAACACTTGATATTGTCTTATAATGCAATATGGCTGCCTCAGGGCATTTTAAGAATGCCAACTTATTTTCCAAGAGATTTTCCTGTGCCTTCCACAACTGCAGGATTTGGGCATATTCACTTCAGGTTTTCTGACACTGCAAGAACATGATAGTTGGAAATCCTGGCTATGGGTTCATGAACAACATAAAGGGTAAAACAGAGGTCAGCAGTGATGGAGGAATCAGCAGAAGTTATCCCTCTCTCCCTTTATAAGACTGCTCGTATGATATCTGGTGGCAGGATCCAGGTGGTAGGATACAAGAACAGGCTAACTTTGCAGGCCTAATAGGATTCTGAGTACACCTGATTAGGATTGTTCCAGTTTGAGAGCCAGTTTGGTGTAGTGGTTAAGTGTGCGGACTCTAATCTGGGAGAACCGGGTTTGATTCCCCACTCCTCCAGTTGCAGCTGCTGAATGACCTTGAGCAAGCCATAGTTCTGTCAGAGCTGTCCTTGAAAGGGCAGTTCTTGAAAGAGCTCTCTCAGACCCCCCTACCTCACAGGGTGTATGTTGTGGGGAGGGGAAGGGAAAGGAGTCTGTAAGCCACTCTGAAGGGCGGGGTATAAATCCAATCTCCTCCTCCTCCTCTGCAAGTGAGCTCTGCTTCTCCAGGAACTTAGTCCTCAAGAGATGCCCACAGAACTTTTTTTTTTTTTTAAACATTTTATTGAGTTTTTTGTTAAAAAAAAAGATAAATTACAGTACAGAACAGAATATTCAAATGCAAACTTCTAGGTAACCAAACTATCAACCATACAACAGTATGAGACATACAGTAAAAGGGACTTGTAGATTGTTTAGTACATCAATATGTTACATATTACCAACACCTTGTGCCTTAGAGTATCATCAGTTAACAAAAGGTAAGTATTTTAAATTTGGGTTCTTTGAAGGTTTCCCAATCTAGTTTATCTAGGTTCATTTTTTCCAGTAGAGGATACCATTTATCTAGAGGATTTAGTAGATACCTTTCCACATCTTTCTGGTGTAACCATAATGATACCTTTTCTTGCAGGTAAAAGTCCCAAACTTTGTGTAACCACTGTTGGGTAGAGGGAAGGATGTTTGTTTTCCATTTGCATGCAAGTGATGATTTGGCAGCAATTAACATTATATTGATTAATGCTTTACTGTTTTCAGGTGGACCATCTGCAGGCCAGTGATGAAGAAGTATCAGCATCGGGTCGTAAGGTAAGTTACATCCAGTTAGCTTGTGTATTGAAGATAAGATTCGGTACCAGTAGTTGGCTACTTTAGGGCATTCCCACCACGAGTGAAAATAGGTCGCTTTTTGACCACATTGCTTCCAGCATAGCGGGGAGGAGTTTGGATAAATGTGCGAAAGTTTCACTGGGGTAAGGTACCACCTGTGAAGAACCTTAAATGCTGTCTCTTGAATTAATGATGAAGGTGATATCCTTGCGAGGTTTTTGCATATATCAGTCCATTGATCTTGAGAGATATCATGTCCCAAGTCTTTTTGCCATGCTGCTTGATAGCTAGGTATCCTATCGAGTTGCGTGTCCTAGTCTATATATTATTGAAATTGCACCCCTTTTGGGTAGGTGTTTCCAGAGTAGTTGTTCAAAACCCGTAAGAGGCTTCTGTAGGTTAGGTTTAATAGTGGAGTCATGCAGTAGATGTTGAACTTGTAAATATTCGAACCAGGCTAACTTGGAGTGTGATTTTCTGTCTAGATCCAGTTTTGACAGTAGTTTGCCTTTGGCTAAAAGGTCTATGATTCTCGTTAGTCCCGACAATTTCCATGCTTGAAAGGAATTCGAGTCTTCCGCCGGAGGAAACCATTTTTGGTTTGTAAAAGTACTTAAAATGGAGCGTGGTGATGTTAGTTGAGTTTTATATTTGTACCAAATTTTTAAAGTTGTCCATAAATAAGGGTTACGTACTTGTTTCAGTTGTTTGTATGGTTGATCTTGCCATAGTAACTCTTTGAAGGCATATGGTTTGATTGTGGATTCTTCAATGTAATGCCAGTCTAAATCGTCCTCATTATGATATTGTTTCAGAAGCTTGGACAGTTGTGTTGCTACATAATAAAGTCTTAGATCTGGGACCGTGAGGCCACCATTTCGGACTGGTCTTCTAGCTGTGGCATGTTTGATTCTCGGAGCTTTATAATGCCATAAAAATCTAGAGATGTTGCATTGCCATTTTGTCAGCAGCGGGTCTGAGAGGAAAATGGGCAGAGCCCTGAAACAGTATAAAAATTTAGAAAAGATGAAAGTTTTGAATGATTGAATTCTTTCAAGCCACGATAGCGGTTTAAGATCCCATTTCTTAAGTAGTTCACTTACTTCATTGTCAATTTTGTTATGGTTCCATTTAATAAGATCCGAAAGGTGTAATGGCAGATTGACACCAAGATATGGATGATAGGTTTTAACCCATTGGAAGGGATATTTAGACTGAATTTGCACTGTTGTGGCATTAGATAGCCGAATTGGATAAATAGTTGACTTGGAGTGATTGATTCTCAAGCCAGCCAGTTCACCAAAATCATTCAGAGTGTTTTGAATTTCAGGGAGGGAGGATTGAGGCTTAGAGACGTAGATAGTCATGTCATCTGCGAAGAGGCTGACCTTGAATTCTTTCCCCTCTATATTAACACCTTTGATATTTGGATTATTCCGGATGTTAGAAGCCAGCGGTTCTATGGCAAGAGCAAACAGTAGTGGTGATAAGGGGCAGCCTTGTCGGGTGCCCCTATGTAGATTAATACTGGAAGAAGCATCACCATTAAGTAAAAGCTTAGCTTTGGGTTTTTTATATAGAGCCGAAAGTGATCTGATAAAAATGTCACCAAATTTCATGCGGCGTAGAAGGTTGTCTAAATATACAAATTCCAAGGTATCAAAGGCTTTTTCGATGTCCAGCATCAGGATCAGAGAGTCATTTGTCGCTTGCGATCTGCCATGGTGAATTATATTCAGTGTTTTCCTGATGTTATCGGTTATGTCTCTAGACGGAATGAATCCTGTCTGATCCTTGAGGATATAATCTCCTATTATATTTTTCAATCTGTTGGACAAAATAGTGGTGAAAATTTTATAGTCAGTGTTGAGTAAAGAGATTGGGCGATATGCCCTAGGATCCGTGACATCTTTCCCTTTTTTTGGTATGAGGATTACGTTTGCCTCGGTCCAAGTATCCGGCAATATTCCTGTTAACATGATTTGGTTAAAGACATCCAGTAAAGGTTGTAGTAGAATAGATGTGAAGGATTTATAGTATTCCGGTTGAAACCCGTCGGGGCCGGGCGCTTTATTCAATTTAAGAGCTTTGATAGCTTGTTCCACTTCTTCTTTAACTATGGGTGAGTCCAGAAGCAGTCTGTGGTCATCTGAGAGTTCTTTAATATTAGTGCTCGTTTCTAAGAAGACTCGTATACCCTCTTCAGAAGGGTTAGATGAAGTATAGAGTGATGCATAGAATGTTTCCATCGTTTTAACAATACAATCTGGGTCTGTTTGTAGGAGTCCATTCGAATCTTTGATACTGTGAATCCATCGGTCTACTCGTTTTTTCAGTTTCCAGGACAAATAGCGGAGTTTCTTAGGTCAAGAACTTGAAATTTCATGTTTAGAGAATAGTTCTGTTTGCGTTAAAAAAGAGGATTCTAACAGTTCTAGTTGTTTCCGAAGGTCGATTAGACGTTTGTAAATTTTGTTGCTGCAAGTACGTTTATGTCTTATTTCGAGTTGTCTTATCTGGGCTACAAGTTCTGACTTTTTTTCTGTTTTTTCTCTCTTACAGGCTAATGCAAGTGCCTTAGATTTGCCTCGTAGAACGGCTTTGGAGGCCTCCCAGACCGTGTAACTAGAGGTTCCACAGGATTGATTACGTTGGAAGTAATCTTCAAGTTCTAGTTGGAGTTCAATCCTTGTTTTGGGATCCGTCAATAAATATTTATTAAAAATCATGTTGGGCGTCCTTCTTTTAGTTTTTCCACATGTAAAAATGCATTCTATAGGGGCATGATCAGACCATCGAAAACTACCGATTTCAGAGGATTGAAAAAGTGGGAGTGATTCAGTTGATACAATGATGTAGTCAAGCCTGGTATATACGTTGTCTTTAACTGAATAATAGGAATAATCTCTTTCGGATCCATGTTGTGTCCGCCAAACATCTTTAAAATTAAAATCATTAAGCAATTTATGGAGAGGACTCAGAGAGACATTTACATCGAATTTCTTTATATAAGATGATTTATCCAGTCGTTTGTCTAACAACGAGTTGAAATCACCTCCAACTATAGTATAGCCCGATCTAAACTGATTTAGTTTGGTAAAAGTGGTTCTCAGAAATTCAATTTGTCCCACATTAGGTGCATAAACTGATGCCAGCGTGACTGCACTATCATGTAATTTTCCCCTTACAAAGACATAGCGACCATCATTGTTTTTTTCAACTGCCTCAATCTTAAAAGGGACATTCTTTGCTATTATAATGGCCACTCCTCGTGATTTTGAAGTGCCAGGAGCGAGGATTTGAGTGTTGAACCAGTTAGAATTAAACACCCTTTGATTGCTTTTGATGTATGTTTCTTGAAGGAATGCAAAGGCAGTCCTGTGGTTTTTCAAATCGGAGGCTATACGTTTCGCTTTAATTTTGTTATTCAATCCCCTACAATTAAGAGAGGTGACTTTATAATTCAATGATGCCATTTGGGAGTTGTATAGTAGATAGGTCTAAAAACAAGAAAGCCAAGGAAATTAAGGTACCTTCTGTATAAGTGTGCAGCTAACTGAAGAAAAGGTATCATATGATTATTAGTATCCCCTTTGAGTAAGATAGCATTCTGTATGTATGAGCTACTATCATGTAAAATAACCACTAGGGTAACAACATTGATGAAAAACCAATACATTATGTAATACTGTACTGTATAAGATGAGAACAACCAGACAACAAAACCCTTCCCACCCTCTCCCTCCCCAACCATGACCCTCCCCAAACTCAAACCCCATTGAAAACAAGTATTCCATAATAAAACTTCATCAATTTCAATGAACAGAATAACGATGTTAAGATTAATGAAAGGTGATCTTTTAGGGACCTTCAGAGTGTGGTGAATAACCACACGGAGCGGTATTCGCTCCATCGTAAGGTCAATGCACAGAAACAAGAAAAACAACACCACGGCCTTAAGGCCTGGAAACATAGCTATGGGCTTCATGTCGGAACCTGACATGAATCCCCCCCCCCGCCGATGCATTATACTCAATATAACATTTAAAGGAACAGTGCAATAAAACATCTACTCAGTAATAATTAAACTTTAAATTAACTTTAACCATAATTAGTTATTTAAGGAGACAACGGGAGTCTGCTAGGAATTTTGTTCCACTTGGTCGGAGTACCAGAAGCATCTCGTTTCCTCTTTTTGGAGTCGGAGGTGTCCATTGCTTGTGTCTCCTCCAAACCAATTGCCTTGAGGAGTGCCTGGCCTGAGTCAAGATCATCAGCAAAGTAAGTATGTCCTCGGTGCCTGAGTTGCAGGTAGCCTGTTGCCAGCCATCGATATTTCAAGTTTGCCTCATGAAGACGTTTTGTGATCGGTTTGAGGGACCTGCAAATTTGAAGAGCTTCCGGGGCTACATCAGGGAAAATGGAAATCTCACTCTCATTATATTTGAAGGTGCCTTTCATTTTTGCTTCATGCAATATTTTATATTTGTTACGGATGTCGAGTAGCTCTATAACAATGTCTCTGGGGCCTTTACGACGTTCCAAAATTGGCGGGCCCAGTCTAAACGCTCTAACTATCATTGGGGTGGCATCTTCATCAAACGCGACAGCGGAGACTAGCCAGGATGAAATAAAAGAGGCCAGATCTTCAGTACCTTCAATTTTTCCCCCAAAGCCTCGAAATTTAAGAAATCTTTCCCTAGTGCGGTGCTCTAGGGCTAGAATTCGTTCTCTCGCCCATGTTTCATTCTTTTGCAGTTCTTTAATATCTTCCTGGTTAGAGATGGACGTTTCTAAAGCCGATTCAGCGAACTGAGAGATAGCATGAATGGATTCTTGCATAGTTTCCAGTCTCTCTGACATGGGCTGAAGTATTTCCATTATTTCAGGTTTGAAGGTGCTCAGTGTTTCTAGAAAGTCTTTTTTTTGTTAAGGCAGATTGTTGCGCCTTAGTTTCAGAGGCCCCGGTGGCCATTTTAGGTTGCGAATCGCAAACGCTGCGCGCCGCTCCGAGAGCTGATTCTGAGCCAAAATAGGGTTTTATTTTGGAAGTATTTAAGACTCCTGAATTACTACGGTGTCCTCCGGATTTACCCATAACATTAGGTAATAATCTGTACCTTTAGCGTATACAAGTCGGCGAAAGGGGAGAGGGTTCATCAGAGCTCGTTCATTTGGCGTCCGCCATCCTCCGCGCCGACGCCCCGCCCCCGAGATGCCCACAGAACTAAAGTATCCCTCTTCACTTTGGACTTTGCATGTTCTTCTCTTTTTGTAAGGCCTAAATTACATGTTGGGAGGGATGGTGGCATGGTATAGCCTGTCCTTGAAAGCTAAGCAGGGGTGGTACTGGATGGAAGACCATCAAGGAGGAAGACTCTGCAGAGGAAAGCAATGGCAAACCACCTCGGCTTCTCACTTGCCTTGAAAGCCCCTAGTTTGGGTCCCCATCAGTCAGTTGCAACATGACAGCATATCCATACATAGGGTTCCCTTCTACTGGTAGGTGAATTCCACTATAGTGTATGGGGGGGAGCGAGCTCAAAAACTATCATTTTTTTAAAAAAAAATGTTTGCTTGCTTGCTCTTGGTTGTTTGGGTTGGGGTTCCCCAAGACCAACATGCTTTCCTTGCAGCCATACAGCAGCAGCAGGAAGGCCTTTTTTATAGCCCAGTACTGCTTGGAACTGTGGCATGAGCCTCTCTTGCCTTTTCCCTCCAGGTTGATTTTCCAAGCCTCCAATGGCCCCAGCAGGAAGTTCTTTGCAGAACTTTGGACCTACACATGTTTGGAACTCTCCACATGCAGTGTCAAAGCTATATAAATAACTCTCCACTGAGGCCATTCTGGCCCTGGAAAATGCTGTGAATGGGAAGGTGGGAACCTCTCCTTTCTTTAGCAGAATTGGACTCTTTACTTTGGAGGAGATGGATGGAGGCACCTGGAAATGTAACAGTGAACTCCAGGGTACCCAGGGGCACTGTGTGATGGCCATGATTCACAGATGGGTTTGTTTGTATGCGAATATCAGTATAGTTGTCAACAATTCCTATAGGGAAGAAGAAGAGGAGGAGGAGGAGGAGGAGGAGGAGGAGGAGATTGGATTTATACACCGCCCATCACTCGAAGTCTCTGAGTGGTTTACGAACTCCTTTCCCTTCCCCTCCCCTCAACAGGCACCCTGTGAGGTAGGTGTGGCTGAGAGAGCTCTGACAGAAACTGCTCTTTCAAGAATAGTTCTGACAGAACTATGGCTTGCCCGAGGTCATCCAGCAGCTGCAACTGGAGGAGTGGGGAATCAAACCCTTTCTCCCAGATTAGAGTCCACACACTTAACCACTAAACCAAACTGGCTCAATATCCGACAATGTTTGCATGCCGCTCTTGTTTCTTTAAGAATGTCCAAGGATAGTTTATTTTATGACTCATTTACATTTGTTTTATAACAGTTTAATTTCTCAATGATGAATTATTATTTCATTGAGCAGGGTTTTTTTCTTTCTTTTCTTTTTCTTTTGAAAGAGGTGCCAGAACTCTCAAGAGGGAAATGAAGTTTTCAGTCTAAATACTGAAAACTCATGAACTTTTAATTTCGTTGAAGAGGTTCCGGACCTCCATTCTGGCAGGTTTCCTCATGAAAAAAAAGCCCTGTCAGTGACCAATAATATGTTTCCCCCCGTTTGCCCAATAATAATTTAACTTAGTGTTCAAATGTGTTTTTATCATTTGAAGGTCTGATTCATCTCAGCTGTTAGAGGATCAACTCCTATTCACAAAGTTTTTGTCCCTGTGTCTTCGAGAGGGTAAGGGGGCAGCTTTTTGCTGGACTTACATGGCGTTTTTGTAATATTGGCTTTATTTACAGATAGACAAGTTGAGGACAAACCACAGCAGTTTGTGCCTGCTGCCTCTCTTCAGCTGGGAGGAGGCACCTTCTCTAAGCTTCCCTGCTTAACAAAGCTAGCCCAGGGATTATCTCCTAACAATTAAGACCCATTGAGGAAACATCAGCCAACCATTCTGAGTCATCACCATAACAAAGGAACAAAGGAGTAAGCAGCTGCAGTGGATTGAAAGGACCCATACGAGGCCCTCTGTGTTAGAAAGAATATATCAGCAAAATCCCCAAATTCAGATGCATTTCTTTTGCAGAAACAGCCTGTTGAGAGGAAGAATTTCTCTTTCAGTGGGATTTCTCCTCTCCGTTGAGTCACTGACCCAGCTGCCAATTTCTCCCTGGCACCGGTTAAGGACTCTTGATGCCCTGGCATAACAGATCACATCACCTAATGGTGAATTCTACATAAGTCAACTATTTAATTCCATAACTTCTTCCTAGTGATGATTTAGGCTACAATCCTGAAGGTGCTTTCTTGGGAGTAAATCCCACTGAATAAAATCAGACTTAAGTCTGCGTAAACCTTCTTAGGATTGCTCTCCATATCACCATTTTTATTACATGTTTTGCTAGTTGTTTTAGCTTGGTGCATCCATTTCATATTATTTAGGCACCAATATGTAAATGACACTCAGCTCTATCTTGCACTTCTGGCCAATCCCAGGGAAGATGTAGAGACCCTGAACTGGTGTCTGGAGGCAGTTTTGGAGTAGATATAGGCCAATAAACTGAAACTTAATCCTGACCAAGTTCTTCTGAGAAGTGGAAGGTCTGTCTTGGGACTTGTTTCTGGATGGTGTTGCACTCCCTCTGAAGGGCCAGGTGTGTTGTTTGAGGGTACTCTTGGACCCAGGCCTACTGTTGGTTAAGCAGCTGTGGCCAGGAGTATCAGTTTGGTGTAGTGAATAAGAGTGCTGGACTCCAACCTGGAGAACTGGGTTTGATTCCCCACTCCTCTGGCTGGGTGACCTTGGGTCAGGCACAGTTCTCTCAGAACTCTCTCAGCCCTGCGTACCTCACTGGGTATCTGTTGTGGAGAGAGGGAGGAAAGGAGATTGTAGGCTGCTCTGTGATTCCTTCAGGTAAATGAAAAGCGGGGTATAAAAACCAACTTTTCTTTGTCTTTTTTTACCAGCTGCAACATTTCCTGAGCAGAAACTATCTGGCCCCTGTAGTGCATCCCTTAATTACATCTAGGTTAGGGTACTGCCATGCACTGCACATAGGGTGCCCTTGAAAAAAAATGTTTGAAATCTTCAGTTGGTGCTGAATGCTGCAGCCAGGATGTTGACTCCTCGTCCTCCTCCTTATTCCCAATAATGACAATGGAATTGGACAGTAAGAGGTAGATGAAACCCATTCCTTACTTTCTAAGAAGAGTGAAAGACAATCCAATAGTATTGTATGGGACTTCACCAGGGACTTCACAGACTACCTGTTTTCTTGCCTAGCTGGGCCTGCAAAATAAATAGGTGTATGGAAGACTGCCTGGGGGCACCATTACTTTGGTAGTGATTTTCCTTTGCCTTGGTAAGTCACACCAGTTGGGTGGACCCAATATCAGGTTAGAGCACCGTTTTTCCCATCTGAACAATTTGATTCTGTCAAGCTAAATACTGAAATGGAGTGGGTTCTTTTCTCTTTCTTGTCCCCCCCTTTTTTTTTTTTAAAAAAAAGTTATAACACAAGCATCTGCATCCACCAGTAACACTTATCACCAATGGTGCTGTCAGCTATGCCTATAAAGATGGTACCCTGAGGCACTCGGTTTGATATTGTAGATAATGTCTCTGTGTTACATGTGGAATCGGCTACTGAAAAGGAAGTTTCAAAGTGTTTGTTCTTCAGCCAGCTCCAGTATGCATGTGTGTGTGTGTTAGAAAGTCGTGTGTATTTATGGAACCTTATTTTATGGAGCTGGTTGCTCAGAGCTTTTTGCTGGGAAGAGATTAGGAAATTATATTTCCCTTGAACACAGAACTCCCAGAGTCTTAAGCAGAAGATTAGTTCTTCCCCCCCCAGAAAGTGCCCTTCCTTGAACACAATCTTCTTTACATAGTTTTGTCCCCCCCTTTTTTTTTTTTACCACATGAGATGATATTTAGGAAGGCAGGAGAGGATAGCACCCTTTGGTGAGCAGCACCTGTTCCCTGCACAAACTCTGTTAAACATTGCTTAAGGATTTACAAGGCTCATATGTTTCCTAACATAGCCCTGCCATTTATATGCAAAACTAGTTCTTTGTTATGTTTCGAATTTCCTCAAGACAGTTACTCTGCAGAGAACCACACGCTGAAGTGGAACAAAGCTCTTGCTGGGGTAAATACAAGCACCTCGTATATTAAGGACAACTGTTTAGCTGTTGGTGTTGAAGGTGGAATAAAAAGGTACGTTTAAGTTGCAGGCACGTCAATTCACATTCCAATATGTAAGAACAGCTGTGTAATGGAACAACACTACCTAGGGATGCTGAGAAAGCTTACGGATCCCAAGGTTTGTCAAGGACTTTTGAAGTTTCACAATGTGCAAAGAATGTTGAGACATGGGTGAGGGGGTGGGAATACACACACTTATTGAAATTCCATTGAGGCTGGATAGCGCTGAGATGGTTGGGGCCTGGCAAAACACAGGATAGACTGACATGAGCCCTGTTCACAAGTCAACGTGAACACCTACAAATCCATGCACTGAGTAAACCTGATTTGTTCTCTATACATGTATTGAGTAATTCTCATTTGGGGTGGGCATTCTGACATCCTTGGGCCAACGAAATACACAAAAGTGGCTGTTTCTGTGATTTTTTCCATAACAGTAACAGAAATCTGGCATTCTTAGACATTACAAATACCCCCACCATCACACACACACACACCCAATCCTGTGTGAAGACATGCCTCATAGCAATTGGGTGATTGATTCATCATGTGCAAACACACACACACATGCTCAGAATGTGTTTTTTCCCCAAATAAACTGAACTATTTTCAAACATTGGACTGATGCGGGGGAGGGGTCTTCAAATGAAGCCTCCTTTGCTTTGTGAAAGGAAACAACAGACCACAACAAGGAAGGCAAATGCTGAGTTTTCAGCTAAAAGGTGAAACATTTTCTTGCCAGTCCATCATTGTAAGATTATGTTTTAAAAAAGGATGCAGACAGGATTTTTTTTGTTTAAAATGCCAGTGGCCAGTACCATTTTCCTCCCATGTTGGTGTGTGTGTGTTGTGACTCAGTGGCAGAGCCTCTGCTTGGCATGCAGAAGGTCCCAGGTTCAATCCCCAACATGTGAAAGGGTTCTGGGTGTTCTGGTTGATCACAAGCCTGTAGTGCGATGTGGCTGTGAAGAAAGCTAATGCAATCAGCTAAAGCTAAAGCTAACAGAAGCATCCTGTTAAGCACAGGAGGTGGTAGTTCCATTCCATTCTGCTTTGGTCAGGCCTCACCTGGAGTACTGTGTCCAGTTTTGGGCATCACATTTTAGGAAGGATGTTGACAAGCTCCAGCATGTCCAGAAGAGGGCAACCAGGATGGTGAGAGGGTTGGAATCCAAGTCTTACGAAGAAAGGCTGAAAGAGTTGGGTATGTTTAGCCTGGGAAAGAGAAGGCTTAGAGGGGACATGATTGCAGTCTTCAGATATTCAAAGGGCTGTCATGTAGAAGATGGAGCAGATCTATTCTCTCTTGTTCCGGATTACAAGACTACATCTAATGGGTGGAAATTACAAGGGAGTCGTTACTGGCTAAATATCCGGAGAAACTTCCTAACTGTAAGAGTGGTTGACCAGTGGAACAGACTGCCTCAAGAGGTGGTGGATGCTCCTTCACTGGATGTTTTTAAGCAGAGGCTGGACAACCATCTTTCGGGTATGTTGTAGGGCTATCTTTTGACTTCGCTCCTGCAGAGTGCAGAGAGTTGGACTAGATAACCTGCAAGGTCCCTAACATTCTATGATCTCCAGTTAAAAGGACCAGGCAGTAGGTGATGTGAAGGACCTCTACCTGAGACCCTGGAGAGTGTTAGCCAAATTGCTTCATTTCTTTAATAAAGATAGTAATTGGCTTTAAGGGAGCAATGACCTGTGTATACCAGAGTCCAATTTATTCAGCTCCCCAGAAATAGGAGACTAGATCTTAAATATATTTCTTTTACTGGATGATTCACACACACATACAATTAAAATTAAACAATCATACACTCAAGCAATACAGAACGAGGAAATTAGATAGAATAATATAGCGACAGTTGCTTGAGCAGGAAGTATTGTTGGTGGGATGATACTCTACCTGTCCAATGTGATGAGGCGATCCTGAAGCAAAAAATGGGGAAAATACTAGGGAAGGGATTATGTGATAACCAGCAGCACATGTGGTAGACTCCAGGCAGTGCTACGAATGGAGTCAGCGAGATAGGGTGGGGGTTAGGTAGGCAAGAGAAGAGAGCGAACAATGGGCAGATGCTCTCTTTATACCCTAAGAGGGGCTTGGGGCATGAGCCACCAAGCATGTAGTTCCCAGGAAGATACTAGACGCTACTAATTTCTTAATGGGCTAAAAGAATGGAATTAAGTGTTAGGCAACTGATATAATGTTTGCTAATGATGACTCCTCTGAGAGTGGACAAAGGTAGAGAAAAGGCAGTCATTCCAGGAGCTTGGTAGCCAACAATCCAGTGATCTGCATCATCATTATCTTGATGGGCAGTGGGTGTGCTTGGCTGCTCAGGTAATCTTGTCATGGCCAGGTTCTGTTGTTTAACTTGAGGATGAGTACATGCAGTAATGCTAGCAGAAGGTGTGTGTGGGGGAGGCTGTCTGCGTGCTGGAGAAGAAGTTCTTCAATGGAGTCCTTTGCTTCTGGTATAAAGCATGGCTTCTTCTTGCTGGCTGCTGCTTATTTCTGGCATCAGGGAGGTAGATTCATCTCCTGCAGGGATTCAGGGATGAGGAGCAACATGAGGCCGCGTCTGGCTGGCACACTGCTTCCAGGTGAGGCTTCCCTCAGCTGGGCAGGTGTCTACAGTCTGGGAGATTGACACTACCCTGGCATATTTATTATACAGTCCAGCTTACAACCATAGTCCATAGCCTTATAAAAGCAGTGCAAGGTGCTTGCAGGGCAACAAGAGTTGCTGCCAGTTTGAGTAGGCAGTACTGACCTTGATGGATCAAGAGTCAGGTTCAGTGTAAGCTAGATGCTTGTATTTATTGGAATCAGTAGGGAGAAATGTGCCAATGCAGAAAGGCATCTGATTAGGGAGTCTGTAAAATCAACCCCCTTTGTCCATTCTGCTTGAAACTTAAGGGATCTTTAGATTAGAGGGAGGACTATGTTCTGTGCAAATTTAGTGACATTATCTTTAAAAACAGCTGCCTCAAACCCTCAAATTGGTTTTCTATTGAAAATAATGGTCCCAGAATTCCAGACCTCCTTCCAAACCACTAATGTCTTACCCAAAAACCATCAATCATGAATGTGCCCCTTCAGTTACTATGACTGAGCATGGCAGGGAGATTTAAAGGGTTTTTCAAGGAGTAATTTAAGGGCATTATTACTTATGTAGAGAAGATTTTCTTACTATAAGTAAGTGCTTTGATTTTTTTTTTAATAGCTTTCATTTATAACTGAGAACCAATCTGGGGTGATGTTTAGAGAATCAGACTAGGATCTGGGAGCCCCAAATTCCTAAATTCCCATGAAATTTGCTTGGGTTGATCACTTTCTTTCATCCCAACCCCTACCTCACAGGGCTGTGGTAAAGATAAGAGTGTGAACAATATACAGCAACTCCAGAAATTTATTTATTTTTATTTCTTTATTCTAGGAATTTCTATTCCACCCTCCCCACAAGTGGGCTCAGGGTGGATTACAGGGCCATTCGGCATCATGATATATAAATACATTAATACAATATAAATACATTAATAATCAGATTAAAACAGTTAAGAGCAATAATTTAAAACAGATTGCACTATTTTTTGTACCCACAATCTCCAGAGTTGGTGCTGCGAGGTCTCTGAGGTCTACTTGATCTGGTCCACACAGAGGAAGGACAGGATAATATATATATATATATATATATATATATATATATATATATATATATATTTAAAAATTATTTATTATTTGTATTTATAGCCTGCCTATCGTGTGAGCAGGGTCAGGAAGGGTAACATCATAAAACAAACAATAGATACAATTAAAATTAAACAATTCGAAAATAATAAACATTAAAACACAGTCACACTTCTAACAATTCAGCTGGCTGTGGGGGTTCCCTGGTATATTATTTGGGTTGATAGGTGCGTGGGTGACAACCACCTCAGGGAAGCCATACAGAGACGTCCGCTGCCTCAACCGAAGGCCTATGTGCTAAATGAATACATTTAACTTTAAATTTTAATTTAACCTTAAATTTAAAGTTAAATTTATATTTCACACATTTCTGATGCTAACAGTTCACAAACATGACATACTCTTATTGGCTTGGGGACAGAGTTCTAGAACTTTCTAACTAAAAAGCACTGTTTTTTTTAACCTATTGCTTTGAAGCCTCACTTAGAAAACCAGCAGTCCCTCCCAGCAAATAAATAAATAAATAAATGTTAGTTATGGTGTGGCTTGTTCTGATCTTCCATGAAGCAGGAACTGTATTGACTTTGGTTTCCTGTTTTCTTCCCCTAAGCTATTTGAATGTTTCCAATAAATAGTTCCGAAGAAGCACTACCTGGGAATGACAGTGAGTCATGTTATTAAGCTGACTGCGCAAGCCAATTTGTTATGTGAATGCACAAATAAAGAACTTCAGCTTTTCAGGTTCAGAATCTGCTACTTTCCAGAGGGATTTGATAAACTAAAACACAGTACCGCTTGCTCTTGTTTTCTTACAAACAATAAGTTTATAAAAATGGGGGAAAGACTGTATCGTTTTCTGTTATTCAACCTTGTTTAAAAGAATTGGCTATTTCTTGAGGGAAGTGCAGGTTGCAGCTTTGTATTGACACAAGATTGATTTGTTGTACTCTAGCAGTGGAGGACTTGTTTAGAACAAGTCACTGTCTTTGGTGCAGTTAAACAGCTAACTTTATGATAGGAAAAAGGGCAATGCTTCCTCTAAGCTGTGGAGCCCTGTGAGCAAAAATTCTACTTTGTGATGTACTGGCATTAAAGTTGTGAGCAGGTGATTTGGCTACTGAATAAATTAGTTTGCTCTGGAGCCATCTTTCTTGATCTAAGACAGAAATGTGTGAGCTAGAGGCTAAAAAGCTGTGAGCTAGCTCACACTAACTAAACTTAGAGGGAACACTGGAAAAAGGTCTCCAAAGGAACCAATGCAGCGGGGGGGGGGTCACCTTTTTAGATTTGAGCCAAACTAGGGTTGCCATCCATTGGCTGGCACCCAGTGGAAAATGGGGGTAGAGACATGTGAGGTGCTGTTGGTAAAATGGTGTGACATCACTTCCATGGAAAACCTGGAAGTGACGCCATCCCATTGTGCCAATGGCATTTTAACTTACTTTTTTCCCCCACCAGCTGACAGAGGGGTGGCAGGAAATAGGGGTTGCCAGAAGGAGATCTCCCACCATACAAGGAGGTGGCAACTTTAAAATTCCAAGTACATACTGTATTTGGTTTCTTTTATAAAAAGACACAAATAATTGGGTCTGAGAGCTCTGATTGGTGTGAATTAGGAGGCAAAAATGATGTAAGTTAGGCTTAAGGGGGCTCACCAAAGATCATCCAGACAGGGCCAGTCCTGGAACTGAAAATTAATCTTCAGACTACAGAGATCAGTTCATCTGAAGAAAATGGCAGTTTCAATGAGTGAATTCTTTGGCATCAAATCCCTGCTGAGCTCCCTTCCCTCCCCAAACGTCTCCCTCCCCAGTCTCAACCCCAAAATTTCTAGGAGTTTCCCAACCCAGAGTTGACAACCCTATCATTCAATAAGTTTCATAACTGAATGGGGAAATAATTTATGTATTTATTTATTTATTTATTTGACTTATACTCCACCCTCCCTGCATAGCAGGCTTATGTTAAAATGTTTACATCACACCTTCTTTCCTTAGACTCACCTTGGCTAACAATGCAATAACAAGATGCAAGGACACAAAGAAAGCAATTCCATCAACTAGACAAAATCAAGCATTCCAGTTAAAAGCAATTTTTAAAAACAAAATATATTAAAAACAAAGATTTAAAAACATACGCATAGATTAAAAATACACACAGGAATTAGAATCACTGCTGAATCTACCAAAGCAGTTTAATCTCCACCAAATGCCCTGTGAAATAGAACCGAAGCCAATGAAGGTGCCTCCTTTAACCACTTTTGTTGGCTATTCAAGAGGACTTGGCCTATTACTGAGAAAATCTATGATCTAGCCGTTGCTGTACCAGACCTGCCAAGCTCCCGGTCAGGACAGGGGATACTTCATCCCCAGAGTTATGTCACTTCTGGCTAAAAAAGCAAACAAAAAGCATTAACATAGCATAGCTCTAGGGATCAGCAGAAACTCTACGATAAAACCATAGTTTCTGGCAATTCCTAGAGCTATTTATTGTTGGAATATTCAAGGTCTATCATGCATGGATAAAGATAATGACAAGATCATCCTGCAGGGGGCAGCAGAAGGGACTACTAGTTAGCATAGTGAGATTAGGGGAACTTCCTACTATTTTCAAATAGCCTTCTTCCTGTCTCCTGATTGGCTCAATTAGGGTTTTAGGTTGGCTCAGTTAGGGTTTTTTTCCCTTCCTGTTCCTGCTGAGACTCCCTCCCAGCTGGTTAGATGGTTAGATGTTTCTTTCTTTCTCCTTTTTCTTACAAAATTTGTTCTCTTCTTAATAAATTGACATTATTCTTTAAACAGCTTGTGCTCTGCTTTACTTCAGATCTAGGCTTTGCCAACACCTATGTTACTTTTTTTCAAACTGGAAGTCACATGATGCCACAGCTGGTGTTAACCCTCCCCCCCCAAAGCTCTCTTGCCAGTTGCCAGGATCTGCCCAGTAACCTTATGCAGTTAAATAAACAAGTTATATATACAATTACAGGAGAGAGTAAAACAAGAAGAAGGCTATCTGAAGAGAAAAAGCGTAATTTGAATTTGGCTTCCCCCCATCCTAGTCCAAATATCACACCACACTGACTCTCCTTTTTTTCAATACAAAGTACTCATAAGCAGTCATTTAAAAACTTAGTGAAATATGTTTAACCTCCAGATTTAAGGGGGGAAATGAAGATGATTGTGTTGCAGAGAAATTAATTTAGCAGATCAATTTGAAACAGCAGGCCTAATCTTTTGACTTCCGTTCTGTCTTGGAGACTAATCCAATGACGGCAATCCAGAAACCAAATTATGATCCTTGACTTAAAGAAGGCATTGGACCATATTTTCCTCTGCCTGTTCAGTAATCCTTTTGCTCATGTAGCCCTTCAAATGACATTTTTGACACATTAATCTTTGCTCAGTGGACTGACCCCTTTATGTTGTGAGGCAGGCAGATTCAAATGAATTCCATATTGACTGTATCATTGCAAAGATTTCCAGGAAGGAGGTATATAGGAATTAGTCAGATGAGAAGCGACAACCTGCATCCTATATCTCAATAGGATGCAACTTTTTTTTACCCCAAAGCCTACATATCAGGTGCTGAAATCGAAATGTCAGGCTACGTTACATTATGCTAACTCCCAGAGCTTAGATTCAATGAACAAGCAAAATACTAATATTTGCCAACCCTTTCAGATGGTGCCCTTTGCTGTGTAAAAGATTTAATAGATGCTAATTTAAAAAAAAAAAAAAAACTTAGTGAAATGTGTTTAAATTCAAAATGAGTCACAGCTTCTGCAGCATTCTGCTAATCTGAATTTTCAAAAGTTATTGACTTTTTAAAACAGGATATAAAATTTAAGATGTTTTGGAAACGAAGTTTTAAGTTGTTTTCTGCTTTGAGTGTCTTTGGGAATGCATTAAAACTGAAGAGTTTCTATCTTTTTTTGGAATGGAAGTATTAGCAACAAGATCTGTTGAAACAAAGGTTTAAAATTCAAAAACAGCATCTTACCCATGAAAATATGATCCATAAAACAAGTCCTATTAACTTATTTAGGAGTCACAAATACATTAATATCACAGGTCTTAGGAGTGTGTTTATGCTGCTCTGACTATCACTTACTATTTGCAGAGAAAGCAGGCATAGCTTCTTGGCCATGCAAATGATTGATTTGCCATATGAAAACTTAGGTGTCACATTCCCCTGGGTACAGAGTATACCAGCTTTGGCAGCCATTTGTAAACTGGTCTTTCTGGTCTAAAATGTGTGATTAGTTCACACTAGCCCAGAACTAGCCCAGCAAACTGAGTGGCATTTTTTAAAAAACAAAACAAAACAAACCCCGGCTGCGTTCACACACACTAAATAATCCACTCTCAATCCACTTTCAAACTGGATTTTTACTGTGTGAACTGGCAAAATCCAGTTCGAAAGTGCATTGAAAGTGGATTGTTTAGTGTGTGTGAACGCAGCCCCATTTCCTACAAGGTAGGAAAGCTAAGCTAGAAGGTAGGAGGATTTGTCATGAAGAGATGTCCCAGAAAACAGCCTTGTTTGGTTATGCTAACTTCTTTAAAAGAAAAAAAAAGCCAGGGAAATGTTGCATTATCAAGAGATGCCATTTCCCTCAATAGTCACTAATGTCGAGGCACGTCTCAGAACTTTCAGCTTGAAGTAGATGATCACAACGAGACATTTCTGAAGGTCCCTCCAGGCTGACATGCACTTTTGAGGGAATTAGACACAGCTTTGTTTGAACGTGTCCTAAATTCCTTTAATTTCAGTGACAGAAAAATTGTCACGGAAGATGTGAAGTCAATGCTGCCCCGATTACCTGTGATAGATTCTGTCAGTAATATCAAATCTTAATTCAAAGTAAATTCATTGCTCCATCTCTCCTGTTCCCACACCCCTTTTCATCATTTCCTCCCTCCCACTATCCCTTTTTCTCTCTTTAAAGATACCTTGATCTGTAGCATTGTTGTAGAAGATAATAGGACCGGCATCAAAGGAAATAATGCCCTTTGTATATGCAAAGGGAATTGGTTCCAGTTGAAAACACACACACACGAAGACCACCACCTGGCAAGCAGATATCAATCTGAACCTAAATCACAATTAAAATAAATAGGCCAGTTTTCTCCATATTACCCGGTCAAGGTAAGGTAAGACAGGCCAAACCTTCCCCCTTTTTTGCAGACATATTATTGAAGTTTGCAGGTCAGTTTTTGCAAAGCGGATCCAAAAATGTTGCTGCATATTACACCCATTTATAGTTTGTCCCTGTTTTTATCCCTTCAAACTACAGATTCCTTCACACCTGTTGGATAATGCACTTTCAATGTGCTTTGGCAACCCTTTGCGGCTTGGTTTTCCTGTGCGAAACAGGGAAATCTACTTGCAAACAACTGCTATAGTGCACTGAAAGTGCATTATTTAGTGTGTGTGAAATTAGCCAGCGTAATGTGGATCTGAATCTTTAGGCACGTTCACACACACTAAATAATGCACTTTCAATCCACTTTCATTGCACTTTTCAATTGGATTTGACTGTGAGAAATGGTCACTGAAGCAAATGGTCACTGAAGTGGATTGAAACGACATCATTCAGCATGTCTGAAAGTGCCCATTGTTACGTCTCAGAAATGTGTTGTGGGCAACTTCTGCACTGTTGTTACTGGCCTTCCCATTTCTTCATTTCCCCCTGTTTATTTTCAAATCAAACAACAAGACAATCATATAGGCTTAGATCCCATGGAGGCTTCCTGTGTGTGGAGGAATTTGTGCTCAAAAAGTGCAGAGTGCAGTCCTTCTCTCTCCTGAATTACGTTGCCAACCTCCAGGTGGACCCTGAATTTCTTCTGGAATTACAGTGGATTTCCAGACTACAGATATCAGTTTCCCTGGAGGAAATGATAGCTTGCAGGGTGGGGGGAGGATAGATGCTATGGAACCACATCTCTGCTGAGTTCCCCTGCCTCCCCTAACTCTACTTTCCCCAGGCTCCACTCTCAAATCACCAGAAATTTCCCAAGCCAGAATTGGCAACTCTAGACCTGCAGCAGCCTGAAATGCCCCCCCGCCCATTCTGTTTCTTGGGGTTCCAGCCCCTCAGGAACCAGATCTCTGGGGTCATTTCAGGCTGCTGAGGGAAGTGAAAATAATTAAAAAAAAAAAACACTTGTGTTCCATGAATACAAATCCTTCCGCCTATGGAAAAACTCCAGGGGGTCTAAGCCTCGGAAATGGGGAATCACAAATATTTATAGCATGTTTAGAAGTTGCCACCACAGGCAGCCTCTCTGGAACGTCATTAGTTCCCCCCAGTCTTTATTGATCATCATTTTAAAACAGCAGATCAAAAGAAAGCACAGCAGCCATTAATAAATATTTAATCATTAATACGAGTAACAGATATTATTATACTAAAAACGGCAGCAAAGGGGGGGGGAGAACCTTTAGCTCTCAGGTTTTTGTATGGAGGCAAATGGAAAGAGGCGCCCTCGAACAAAAGCAATTTTTTTTAAAAAAATGGTCAGCGATCAATAAGCATGGAACAAGAGATTTTTAGATGGCTTTGCAATGGGTGGATCTGGTTTATACACTCTCTACAGACCCAAACTGAATCTTCCTACTGCCTTTAGCTTGCACTCACCTAAACTTGATCTTTTTTTTCCCTTTTGGCTTGGTTTATTCTGACCTTCGGCTAAGCACTGAGCCTCATAAAGGGCGTGATCAGCACACCACTTATTTGCCTGGACAGTCTTTGCTGCCGTTAACAAAGCAACAGTGAGATCTTTTTACATCTGCTTGCAAAGCGAACTTTTCCAAAATTATTTGACAAAACGATCTCTCAGTCCTCTGGGACATGCTTAGGGATGCTTCAGCCTTTGCAGCACGCAGGTTTGGCAGATGAACAGACCATGTTTGACAGCCAGCATCACTCGCGAGCAGAGCCTCAGCTCACCTCGCCTGGCTGCCACCTGACTTGAGAAGCTGCCAGAGGTTGTGCCATCAAGGTGGCATTTCAGTTTCATCTCCTTCTGCCTCCTAAACTGCTTTGGGATCTGCATGCAATCAGTTCTCCCCCAGGGTCATGGACAGTTGGATCAGGTCATTAACGGTATCATCCTACGAACAGTTCCCTGAGAGTAAGTCCCATTGAGCAGGCTTAGGTAGGATCCTGAGTAAACCTGCTTAGGCGTGCACTTTTCCCCAACAGGGACCCAAAGTAGCTTACAAACAACATTCTCCCATCCTCCATTCTACACTCACAATAACCACCCACATTGTTAAGTAGGCTAGATGTTTTCACGCGCGCACAGTGAATAATGCACTTTCGATCCACTTCCAATGCACTTTGGCAATTGTTGGCTGCTTCATATTGCAAAATCCAGCTGCAAAGTGGACTAACAGGCCCAAGGTCACCTGTCAAGCTCCCTTGGCAGAGTTGGGGAGTCAAGCTTGGCTCTTCCAGATCCTCATCTGACCGTCTAACCACTACATCACACTAGCTGTCAGACTTGACATTTCACTTGAAATCGAACATGTGCAGTTATAATTTCTGAGAGGGTATACTTATCTTTGAACCAGATACCAAACAAAAGATTTCTTTTCTTTCCTTCTCTCTCAAATGGTAGAGCAGAAGACAGACCAAGCTGATGCATGCAGAATAATCTGCTCTGCCAGCTTCCGTTACCATGTTACGGGAATTCCTATGCAGCTTTTCTGCTTGCACATCAAATTGTGTCAGGACAGCCCTGTTCTGACCTGACCTGAGTAGTTCACGCAAGCCTGATCTTGTCAGATCTCGGAAGCTAAGCAGGGCTGACCTTGGCAAGTAATTGGAAGGGAAACCTCCAAGGAATACCAGAGCTTGGGATGCAGAGGCAGGCTATCAAGCCACCTCTCTGACAAATCATCCAAGCCCCCAGTAGGGGTTGCCAGAAGTCACCATGAATTCCAGGCATACAAGCACATACGTGCACACACGTGTATATACACACACAAATATCCACCACCACCCTCCAAAAAGAGGACAGCCCTGGTCTATCCACTTCAGGCAAATTATGGCTGAGTTCCGACTGGCAGTTTGCCCCACTATAGCCACATTTCAGCCACGTTTCACAAGCAGATTAAAGGGGGTGTTCATATAGGCACATCTGCCTGGCATTCCCCGTCCGTAGTCAACCCGTGCTGTTCCACTTCGCTCCCACGTTTAAAAGATACCTGGTGAAAATGGTAGCAAATCCCGGAGAGCATGTTTATCCTGCTTCATTCTGCTGCCAGGAAGTGTGAACGCCAACCCGAAAAGCCAGGAGCAACCTGCGTTGCGCATAAGACAGCAGCGATATGATTGGCTGTGCTCCGCACTACTGCTCAATGCAGTGCCAATGCAACGGGATCTTCCCCCAATTGGCCTGATGCATTTATGCGCACATAGCCGAATTACCAGGGAAAAGCCATTTACAGCCATGCCTCCGGGCCAGCAGTCTGAACGCTCCCACTCTCCTCCTCCTGGTATGCTCCTGCATCAGTCAGCACAGTGTGACCAGGAAAACCTGAAACAGTTTGTTATGGGTTTTTTTTGCCACGACTGGCTCCCGCTTCAAACTGCCAGTCTGAACATATTTCACTCAGCATTATCTCAATGTGGTGCAATACTGCATCCACCAAGATTTTGTTTAATTAATTTGCCCCAAAGAAAACAAAGCAAATAAGAGTTTCATAGTGATTTAAACGTGGAATGTTTATTTGGGGGGGTGTATGTTTTACACAGAGGAGCAACCTTGGAAGGCTGAGATAAATAGTAAAAAACAAAGATGGAGGGGAGGGGAGGCTGTATTAACCCTTTCTTTTGCTGTCAGTTGACAGCCAGTGTGTTATAGTTGTTAGAATCTCAGCGTAGGAGTAAACTCAAGATCAGATCCTCACTTTTCCATCAAAGCTTAGTGGAGTCACGCTCTCACAACCTAACCTGCCTTACTGGGCAGTTATGAGAATAAAATGGGAAACAAAGAAGCATGAACCCCACTTTGAGCTTCTTAAAGGAAGCGCAAGATTAACATGTACTAGGCTGAGATACAAGAGCATGACCAAATGTCATGATCACTCTGTTTTGACTCAGAAGCCACAGCTCTCTGATAGCTTCCCAGGCTCAGGATGAAATTGGGAGTGAGTGTGGTGTACTAGTTAGAGTGCTGTACTAAGATCTGGGAGACCACTCAGCTATGGAAGTTCACTGGGTAACCTCTGGTCAGTCACACACTCTCAGCCTAACCTACCTCACAGTCTTGTGATGGGAATGATAAGATGAAAGAGGGGAGAGCAACATTGTAAGCCATGTTGGGTTCCCATTGGAGAGAAAAACAAAATATACCATATCTAAATAATAATAATAATAATAATAAATCTGCCAAAGAAATAGATGGGATGTAAGTTCTCACAAAGAAATATGTACGGACACTAAAAGCAAGGGGAACAAACTACCATATTCTTATATCAGACCATAGTTTTATATACCATATTCTTATATCAGGTTATATTATACCATATTCTTATATCAGATTTTGAGAGCCAGTTTGGTGTAGTGGTTAAGTGCGTGGATTCTAATCTGGGAGAACAGGGTTTGATTCCCCCCTCCTCCACTTGCACCTGGCTGGATGACCTTGGGCAAGCCATAGTTTTGATAAGAGCTGTTTTTGAAAAAGAGCAGTTTCTGTCAAGAGCTCTCTCAGCCCCACGTACCTCTCAGGGTGTCTGTTGTGGGGAGGGGAAGGGAAGAGAGTTTGTAAGCCACTCTGAGACACCTTTGGGTAGTGAAGGGTGGGGTATAAATCCAATCTCCTCCTCCCCCTCCCCCTCCCCCTCCCCCTCCCCCTCCCCCTCCCCCTCCCCCTCCTCCTCCTCCTCCTTCTTCTTCTTCTTCTTCGTCTTCTTCTTCATCTTCGTCTTCGTCTTCGTCTTCTTCTTCTCACCACTTGTCCACTAATATTCATTCCTGGTTGGTTTTCTCCCCAAAGGGGAAAAGATACAAGCCTGTCCACACCAACAGGTAGAGAGAAAGATAGGCAGCCTCTTCCTGCCTCCCTTTGTGATGGGTGCTAACATATTCTGTCATTTGGTCTTGCCCCACTGCCAGGGGAGAGGAAGTTGAGGTAGTGTCTTCCTTTCCTCCCCTGCCTCTCCATGTGCAGGAAGTAAGGAGGGTGCTCCCCATGGTGGGGACAGTGGCTTGGGCACCTTTGCATGAGTGGGCAAAATCCTAGAGCCAGCCTGGGCTGTGTTGACCTTAGCTGAGTTCCAGAATTGCTCCAGCATAACTAAAGCTCCTTTAGATCAGCATGATTCTTCATAGATCATAAAGTGTGTAGGTCTTTTGGTCCAATGCTGAGATAAAGGGTCATATAAATGTCTCCATTCTAGAAGAAGAGGAGATTAGATTTATACCCCACCCTTCACTACCCAAAGGAATCTCAGAGCAGCTTACAATCTCCTTTCCCTTCCCCTCCCCACAACAGACACCCTATGAGGTAGGTGGGGCTGAGAGAGCCCTCTCAAGAACTGTCCTTGAGAGAACAGCTCTGAAAGAATTTATGACTGACCCAAGGTCACACCAGCAGCTGCATGTGGAGGAGTGGGGAATCAAACCTGGTTCTCCCAGTCTGCACCCCTAACCACTGCATTAAACTGGCTGAGGAGTCTTCCTGCAGTGATAGGACTCTTCATCTGATGGAAGGAAGGTTTCTCCCCTTGCCCATAAAGCTCCGCCCCTCCTACCCATAAAGCTCCAACAACTCCAACTCCAAATTCTTAATTTCAGGATGCTTAGATTCAGCAGCTGATTTCCACTCTGGGATAGCCAAGACAAGCCCTTCCTCATTAGATCTCAGAAGCTGAGTAGGGTCAGCTCTGGTTAATACTTGGATGGGAGACATCCAAGGCAGTCTAAGGTGCCCTGCATAGGCAGGCAGTAACAAACCACCTTTGTGAGTATCTGTTGTCTTGAAAATCTTATGGGATTCCCTAAATTGGCTGCGACTTGACAACAAAATACTACTACTACTACTAATAATAATAATAATAAATAATGCCATTGTGCATCTGAAATAATGTCATTGCCTGCTAATGTCATTGGACATCTGAAATTACTCTGCTTCCCAATAAATAGGACGGATGGACTCCCATTCTAGCTGTTTCTGAAGAAGTGAGCAGTGACTCACGAAAGCTCATACCCTGCCACATATTTTGTTTGTCCTTAAGGTGCTACTGGACTCTTGCTCTTTAATGATGATGGTAATGATGATAGTTTCCTACAGACTATGGTCATGTTGGCTCAGCTGTATATTGTGATATGACTGGCAGATATTAACGGAGGGTAGGGGGGAAGCAACCTGAAATGACAAAAATATAAAACCCGTCCATGCGAATAAAGGGAACTCTCTCCACTTTTCCCTTTTTATTTCTTTGAGGGGGGAAAATTACCCATGGCCAGGTTTTTTTTTTTTTTTTTTGCAAAATGTTTTTGCACACTGCATGATGGATATTGAAATGTATACATTCCACCATTAAGGAAATGATAAGAGACTTAAGAATAGATATAACTGTGGGGAGAGATATCTTCTTAAATTCTTTAGTCAATCAAGTGTGAAACGGTATAATATCTTAAAAGGACACATTTGGAAGCATGAAAGACAAGTGCAGTGAAGCCTGAGCTTATAAATTCCCTGCTTTCTCCAACCTTTTAAAGCTGTAAATAGATTTTTTTTTTTAACCTCTCCGTGGAAATTCTAGAGCTGTGATACAGTCGAAGTATTTCCCCACCATTACAAACTTGGACTAAGGATAGTGAAATAGAACTATTTACTCTGATTAGAGGCAACAGCTTTGCCATCCTGTTCTGTCTGGTGACTTTGAGTCTAATTGTTTTGCTGTTCTCAGCCTGATGTCAAGGCAAACCAGTTCTTGTTAAAGAGGCTGATGGTCCAAGCTAAACTCTTTTCTCTTTCCATACGTTAAACTTCATCAGTGCTTAGATTGTGTTCTGTCTCAGTACAACCAGTGTGGTCTGAGGATCCAGCTCAGGACCACAGGCCTGTAAAACCAACATTTTCTTCCAAATCCGTTCATGATACGTCAGAAAAAAAAAAATCAGTATTCTTTCTTGCCAATCACTGGACAGCCGAACAGTGCAACTGTAATAAGATTTACACCATTCTGGCCCCTTTTGATTTCCGTAGGCTCAGAAAGGGCTAACTCTGCTTTGGACTTCACTGTGAAAGAGTTCTGTGTCTCAGGGGCAAACTCAATATTATGCCCATTTGTGCAAGGAGGCCCGTCCATCAGGGTTTTTGTTTGTTTGTTTAACTAAATGAAATAGCAGCTTGGGGAGATGTAACTTGAAATGGAGGAGTGGTAATCGCTTAACCGATTCTTCATTGGCAGTCTTTTTAATTCACGTCACACATACATATATGCACACGCACGCACCTACACACACAGAGAGAGTACCTAATTTCTTTTTTTTAAAAAAAAACACTTTTGGAAACATGTAATGGGAAATCAGTTGAGGGGTAATTAATGAAGCAAAAAAAAGGGAGGGGCTAGGGGAAAGGGTTATGCAAAAACACAAACACGTTGATCCTCATCGGAAGATGTTACCCTCCCGAATTTGCTTTTCATTTACACTCTCTCTCACACACATGGATATTAGGAGTTCCTTACATATTTGTGTGTGTCCAACATTTAGTTCGACCCTAATGCACAGAATTTTCATTTACCATGGGTCAAGAGTCTATGGAGTTAGCTTATCTTTGGAGTGTCTAGGTGTGTACTAATAATTACGCTTTACCCCAGGTAAATTTACAAATTTCTAAGGTGAATGCTAAATATATAGTTGAAACATTTGTATTTTGCTCTTCTTCCTCAACATATTGGTGGCACTGAAAAGAAGTGTGTGTGTATGGGGGGGGGGGGTTAGAATTAAGCTTGAGGTCTAGTGGCTTGAGGCCTGGACCAGATGAGAATAATCTGTGGAGCCCGTTTTGCCACAATGCTATTTTTAAGAGAGAGAGAGAGAAGAAGAGATTGGATTTATACCCCATCCTTCACTACCCACTTTTGTACACATTTGTTCTGGGCATTTATTCAATGTGAATGTTTTCTTTTCTTGTTTTCCTGCTTTGTTTGTTCATTCTACAGCATTGTTACAATGTCTAATGACGCTGTATATGATTTTACTATCTAGCATTTTTAGGGCAAACACCTTTTATACTATTATATGCAAACATGGTGTTATCTATAGAATTTTGTGAGTTTTGGTAGGGGGGAAAGATGACCATACTTTCATCCCAAAAGTCAAGGATCCTTACCAGAAATACTGGCATTTGATTGGAACCAGAGCAGTCACAAAAGTCAATGTCATCCTTAGTTTCTCTGAAGGGACACAATGCCCAGTGGGACCCCTTGGAGAAGCTTCACATTGTAATGCATCCAAGAACCTTCTGCTGTGGAAACTTCTGCTAGATTCCTGGAGACGTTTACACTTGATGCCAAGTGGATGGCAACTTGAAACCATAAATCATGTTGGGAATAAAAGTGTTCGTATGAGTGCAGCTTCAAACTGAAGAAGCAATTCAAGCTGAATGAACTTTTATTTCCACATATGACTGGCAGCCAATCTTGCAATAGTCTAAGGCAGGCATTTCCAGATTTTCTGCCTTATAACAAGCCTTTCTGCACAGATCAGTCTGCTAAAGAATCTCTGCATATTGCAGAGGATTCAGGAGAGTCTCCTACATTAGGGATGGGCATGAACCCCAAATGAACCCCAGTTCAAGCATGAACCAGGCCAGTTCATGCTTTGCAAACCGTGGGTTCGGGAGAACATGATCTCCCATGATCCACACACAAACCTCCATGTTTTTCATGGAGGTTTGTGAGGTTCATGAGGTTCATGGGAGATATGTTCTGTTAAGTATGGAACTCAACAACAAAATGATTTCAGCAAGTGATTTCAGTTTATTCGTAACAGCAACTCCAACTCAGAACACCACAACTAACATACACACAACAGTGGAGCACAGCTCCTTCTTTTAAACTCTCCCAGGCTGTCAAAGCCACTCCCAAAATAAGTTAAGGACCAATGGAATTACAGAGATAAGGTCCAATCACAAATGTTCCCGCTTTGATACATATTTACAAGATGATTGGTTCTGTACAGAGGTTTCTCAGAAACCAGCCAATAGTAATGCGACAGCTGAAGAGCCACATTTGAGATCAAGCTTAACATAGGAATATATAGCCCAGATTCACATTCCAATACATAACATGTTCTTTGCCTTCAGAGCTTACTTCTGGGTCTGGGGAGCCACCTGGAAGTGAGCTCCAAAGGCATTTAAATGTCATCAGAACCCACTACTGGCCAGCGGCCCCACCTGAGTGAGCTCCAAAGGCATTTAAACACCTTCAGAGCTTACTTCTGGGTCAGTTTGCCCAACCAGAAGTGAGCTCCAAGGGCATTTAAATGCCTCCTGAGCCCACCTCCAGGTCCAGCCAGCCCGAGTGAGCTCCAAGAGTGAGCTCCAAAGGCCTTTATAGGCCTTTGGAGGGAGGCCTGGCTTGACTGAGCTCCCAGAGTGAGCTCCAGAGGCCTTTATAGGCTCACTGTCAGTGCTCACTTGGGCTGACCCTACCTGGAGGTGGGCTTTGAAGGAATTTAAATGCCTTCAGAGCTCATTTGGGTGGGGCTGCTGGTTGTTGGTTGGCTCCCATGGCATTTAAATGCCTTTGGGACTCACTTCTTGGTGGGGCCATTCTATGAACTCATGAACCCAGTGAACCACAAACTGGTTCAGGAAGCAGAAAAGTTTGTGTAAGTTCATAGTTTGTGAGGGGGTTGATGGCCTCAAAAAAATCACTCCTTTCTCCCAGTGAGACGCTGGAAAGGTGCTCTTGACACAAGGGACATGCCCATTTAGAAAACACAAACAGTCCCTCCTCTTCTGATCTGATTTTCCCTCTCATTGATATTCTTTTTTTTTGGAGTCCATCCTTCTTTAGGGAAGCTCTGGGGGTTGGATGGGATTTAGGAGACACCCTGAGCCACCTCTCTGTGTCTCCAATAGCAAATCTCAAACACATTCACTGCCTTTTGTTAAAAAGCTTTCTCTCCTCCCTTCCTCCTTTGACAGATGGCCCCTCCTTTCTAATGGCCTTGATCCTTCACATGTTTACTCTCAAGCCCCACAGTGTGCGCACCCCCCCATACACACACTCCAAATGTCAAATATGCTAGGTATGCCCCAGCAAACCACTGCTGTTGGTCTCTTGTCTTGAGGACCCTATGGGGTTGCCATACATCAGCTGTGACTCGATGGCACTTTTCCACTACCAGGCTTCTTTAGGCTGGGACTTGGAGAACCAATATTTCAATGCTTTATCTTACATCAAATACATCCTTGGGCATTGAAAACTAGCAGATAATGAAGTATATTAGGGTTGGCTGGTTGCTTGACCGTACTAATAAACTTGACTTGACTTGACTTGACTTGAAGTATATTAGGTAAGAAACATTTTCTCTGACATGCTAGTGATGTAGATTCAGGTGGGTAGCCATGTTGGTCTGAAGCAATAGGACAAAGTTTGAGTCCAGTGGAACCTCTAAGACCAACAAAGTTTAATTCTGGGTATACACTTTTGTGTTGGTCTTAAAGGTGCCCCTGGACTCAATGCTATTGGCATCAACAGTGTGATACTGTACAGAGGTACTTCATTTTAAACCCATGGATTTAGAACTGTGTTACTAGTTTCCTACCTGTAGAATGTTCCAGTAAGCAACTCTTCTGATGTTTGTATGCCAATTGCTTGTGTAAAATGATGACGAGTAGATCTTTTTCATAGTAGAGGACAATGATTAATCTTCTGAGCTCCAGCCTCCTACTAGGGTCACAGACCTCACAATTCAGATTGTTTGAAAAACAGTCATTACAATAGTATGCAGAAGAATAAATAGCTGGATATTATAGTGCCCATAAAAAATCTTCGGTATCTTACCAAGTGAATAACAAACTATACTATGTGATCATTTCATGATCCACAGATATACCAAGTCGGATAAAATGGTTTCATTAGTCAGTGAACCATTATTCCTGTCATCAAGAAAAACCCAACGCAGAATAATGAGGCAAATTACATTTCCCAGAGCACTTGAAATGGGTAGAGTTGGAAATATTCTGCAGAGGGGAGAATAATTTCAATAGGTTAGACTAAGAAAAAGAATATATTGCCTCGTGGCCATTTCCTTTGCAGTTAAATTAGTGTCTTCTATCATTTTCGCAAGGCATTTTCTAGGACCCTGATAAGAAGGAGATAACTCAAACTTGGCCTTCATTACCAATGTACGTCGTATAATAGCATCTTTGGAAACTCATGTTTAGCACACAGACAGATGGAAGCAATGGAGCATGGTATTAATCAAAGAGAGCTTCAAAAATAGGCAGGAACATACGGGAATCCTGGGTTGCACACATACCTGAGTATGAATTTCCAATCTGGTCAGAGACTTAGGAATCCCTTTGGTGTTGTCTGGAACACAATATATAGTCTAAAGCTGTGAGAAGGGTTTTCAAGATACTTGCTCCATTGGTACAACTTACACAGTTCTCTCAAGGAATACTTCTTACATTGGGTTGGATCCAAAGTTGTCCTTCTGTGAGTAGGATACCGCTTACATCATCAGAAGTATACATTTCATGAACTGAATGGCTTATTCCGTAAAAGAAAAGGTGCTTTTGTACTATGTTCCATAGTCTGGATCCATCCCAGTGGTTTGTCTGCTAATAGACATTGCCCAAAACAATGAGTCTATTTCCCTGCAGAAGATTCCTGGGAGAGTTTGTGTTGGGTCTCACTGCTGCACAACAACAAATCACTCCTGCAGCTTTGGGATGCTTACCAGAACTACAGATGTTTTTGAATCTCTCATTCCTGCTGTTCAACCAGCAACTCCTTGTTTTAGTCTGCATTATGGCCCTATTTCTGGCTTCCTTACACCGATCTTACCTGTATAAAGGCATGCAGTTTTCAAAGTTATTTATCCATTATGTTGTTGTTTTTTTAAACTTGAGTAGAAGAATTTCAGAGGGCACTCTGGCTGGTGTGCTAGAATTTATATCTAGAAGTGGGAACCCACATGTACGTGCAGGAGGCATCTCATTTCCCCCCTCTGCCACTGTTTCCCGTTCCTGAAGGCATCAATAGCCTCTCCCCTTTTCCTTTCTTCTCTCTTCCCCATACAACAGCCAGCCTACATCTATCTGTCCCTCTGTCTTCGGCTTTTCCTCTCCCCCTACAGGAGCCTCTACCTAGGAACACGATGGCCCAGTTGTGTGATGCCAGCCACTGGGGCCAGCCCCACTTGCACTGCCAACGCTCCTGGTCACTGCCCACCTTGTCAGCTTCCTCATCAACACACACCAATGGCAGCAGCACCAACTCTTCTGGCCTCCCTCCAGTGACCTTGCCTTTGGAGGGGATTTGGGGGGAACTGGTGATACTCACAGGAAGGACCCCTTCCCGCTTTTAGCTTTAACTCCTTCCTTTGTCACTGCCAGCAGCCCATCACTCCCACTTTAAATTAAACATAAATGAAAGCTGAGAGGAGGGAGGGATCCCCTTCGAGAATCATGGCTCTTGACCCCCTACAGTTACGGCTGCCAGCTCCTGGCCTCTGCCACAAGGCCTGCCATGCTCCCACCCACCCCAGCCTAAATGCTGGCTAGCTGTGCATTGCTCCTGGCCTTTGCTGCTGGGCCTGTTGAGGTTCCCCAAGTCCCTCACCCTTGCAGCTGTCACGGGTGCCCCTGCCCCCCAATATCAATGCTGGCAAACCCAGAACAGGTCCTGGACTCCAGTGCCAGGCCCATTGCAGCTCCTGAACCCCCTTAACTGTTGCAGCTTCTGCCAGCAAGCCCATTGTAGCTCCCAGCCAGGCCTGTCATGGCTCCTGCCCCCTCATCACTGCCCTCATCACCGAGAGACATAAGCATGTTGTTTGTATATGTGCAGACAACACCACACTTTTTTTGGGGGGAGGGATTTAACCCCCCCCTGTATTTTTTTCAAGTTTTACGTTTTTTTTCTACAAACCTGGGAAATACCTCAATTTTGGATAAAATCTTTTTTCTCTCAGTGTGGGCCTGATCTGCAGATTTAGGTATCTGCAGTTCTGCCCACACTGAGAGAAACAGTATATAGATATTCTGCCTGGACTTTGTTGGCTTTAGGCTGTGGGTTAAAACTGCAGTTGGCTAACATGTTTTACTTAAAGACAAACTTCTTTTTTAAAATTAAATTTCATTATAGAATTTTTAAAAACAAGCAATAAAAATATAGAGAAAAAAGGGGAAAGAATAGCAAAAAAGAAGTTAAGACAATATGAATGAAACTTTCATATTTCTTGATGACAAAGACAGATACAATTACAGACTTGATACTTTGTATAATATTGTGGTTACTTACTCTTAAACTATAACAAGATTAAAACAAAGACTCTTACTTTTCTATTATCTAAAATTCTCCTTAATCATCAAATCTACATCTCAAAAGTTCATTTTTCCCCTTTTCATCCAAATAGCCAATAAGAGGTTTCCAGTTAACAAAAAATGTAACTATAGTCTTTTTTCAATCAAAAAAGAGACTTAGAGACAAACTTCAATGAAACATCAAATAAAAAAACAAAACCCAGACATCAGTGGTGATGGTGGATGTTGGAAGTTTTGGGATGAAGGAGCATTTTTTCTGACTTGTATTTCTGCTGTCTGAAGAGTCTTTTATTTGGCTGATGACTCAAAATTATTGTCCTAATGTATATCCCATGGCTTTAAATTAAAAATGAATAAACAACCAGAAGGCAGAATGCCCATTAGACACAAAGTATCTCGTGTTTTCTAGCTTTGTAACTTTTAGGCTGTTAGAAATACTTTTATATATTGGCAGTTATATACGATTGAATATGCATTTCGATTTCCCTCCTGTTTACCTGCAATATTATGTAAAGTTTAGTATGTTTGTTATTCAATAAAACAAAAATAAAATTTAAAAAAATTCAAAAGGGATTCATTCCTCAATTCTGGTATGCTGGATTAAAGGTAGGCCTTTCCCACTCAGCTTGGGAAGTTCACATGTGTTCCCCCCCAAAAAAAGTAATGAAACAGCTGATACAGCTCAGGAGACAATGAAATCTATTGGAAAAACAGGCATAAAAGAGCTAGCTAAAGTTCAGTGGAACAACTACACTCACTTTAGGGGATGTGTGAGAAGGATACACTGGATGTCCCTCAGTTTTGCAAAGTGATATTCTGCTGTGGTGGGGAACTCAAACATTAATGCTCCCCTCCCATCAAAAGCAATATTGTCCAGGCAAATGTTTACTTCTTGATTCTGCTAGTCCTATAAGCTGGGCCTTTAAGTACAATAAAGGACTCCACCCAATGACTCCCTTCTGCGAAGTGAATCTCATTCCTCCTGAGCAAGGCCCCTCACTTAGGGTAAAGCAGGATCCAGCCCAGAGACTTTAAAAAATTCATTGTAGCTATGGGCATATTTGCATAGAAAAGCAAGTTTGGTGGGGAAATTGAATTTAAAAACCGTGTATTTGTCTGGGGGGGGGGGCACGTGTAAAGAGCATCTGCCAGGATATTGTCAAATCACTGTCCAAATAACCTAACTAAATAAATAACTCATCTCTTTCCTTTTTTTGAGAGAGAGAGAGTAGGAGACAAATTAATAAAAAGAGCATGATGATGAACCCTTTGAAGCACAACAAAAGGAGCCATGGTTAAAATTTTAACAAGTTAGAATCATTAGCTAAACAAATGCTGACAGGCCTGTACTGCATTTCAAGTCACACATGCTCAGAACAAAGGCTCGACTAGCGAGACACTTTTAATAGGTCCCTCTGCATACGACTAATTTTTCCCAAACAGACATTTCCCACCACCCCCTCTGTACTGTAGAGTCGAAAATGCCACTTTCTATTAATCCTTGTCACCGGTATGGATTGTGGAAAGCTCCAGCTTAGAGATGAGAAAACAAATCCCACAATTGTCTTTGCGGATGTCGAAGACGAAGGCCCCATCTCAGCATGATGCCAAGTTCTGCGATCCATTCATCGGTGGTTTTCTTTTCTATACAAAGCAGCCTTGGCAGTCAGATGGTGGGGGAAAGTGCTGCCAAATCACAGCTGACTTACGGCAACCCTGTAGGGTTTTCAAGGCCAGAGACGGTCAGAGGTGGTTGGACATTGCTTCCCTCTGGGTCACGACCCTGGTGTTCCTTGGAGGTCTCTCATCCAGATACCAGCCAGGGCCGGCCCTGCTTAGCTTCCGAGATCCGATGAGACCAGACTAGCCTGGGCTATCTGGCAATCAGACAGTAGCCTTGTTTTCACAAGTTAATTTGTGTTAACTGTTTACCGCTCTGCGGGGCCTGCAAAACAGAGCTGTTCCACCAGGCCTTCAGTTGAGGCGGCAGGTGTGTATCACAGTTGGCCTCCCTGCTCCCAGTCTGGCTCCCAATCTGCTGAGAGGGCCCACTGATTCCACCTGTGGCTCTAACAGATATGAAATCCTTGCTCCCTGAATGCATTTTTACTGTTAGTGTTTTAACTATTTATAATGTGATTTTTATTGTAATGAGTCTTGGACCTGGCTTTTGTGATCTGCCCTGAGCCCGCTTTGGGGAGGGCGGAATAAAAATCCCCCCAATAAATAAATAAATACACAATGACTTATATCCAATCTGTGCCCAGCGTATGCTTGACTGTTCTCTGCATGTGTGCTAAGTAATTCCCACGTTACAGTCAATCGATGGACAGAGGAACACGTTGTCTAAACCCCACATTTATCCAAGGTACTGGTCCCTGGTTTCATTTGTAAAGTGAACACATGCTGGGTCTTTCTTACAAAGGGATGTATACACATACAGGTAGGATGTGCTTGCACTCATTGTGACACATAGAGGGTGGGGAGAGACCTCAGCAGGGCCCAGGGCCATAGAATCCATCCTCCAAAGCAGACATTTCCTCCAGGGGAAGTGATCTTTATTGCCCGGAGATCCATTGTAATTCCAGGAGATGTCCAGATTCCACCTGTAGGCTGGCAACCCTAGCTACACTGAATGGTGAAAGGGTGCTTCATACCTAACCCTCTTGCCCTTATCTGCTCAAAATCACTTTCCCCAGGGAGCTTTTTTCCACATCTTCCTGCCCACAGATGAAAGCACCTCACAAGGAGGGTGCATTTGTGTTTGGAAACAAGTAAGCAGCCTCTTAATTCACACACAGTCTGCCTCTCTGACTGCATTAGGCTTAAAAAAAAACAATGGAAGAATCAGAGAACTCTGTAACTGACCAAGTTTTGAGGATCGAGAACAATGAAGTACACTCTGCATTCTGTGTTTGGCCGTTAAGTTCATGCATATGTAGGACTTCATTCATTGGTACATATTTAGGCCGTGCATTCTCCCTTGCTATAGAGTGCCAAAGCTCCATTCAGATTTCAGAATGGCAGTGATTTGCAACAGCTGGTGACAGGATGCAATGCAATTGTTCCTGAAACTGCTGGGTGATGGCCACTGGAATCTGCACAGTGTAGGCCAGTGGTCGCACTGGTCTGGGACCAGCATAACTGAAGGCCTACTCCCATATCAACCTACCTGACCCCTGCATTCATCTTCTGAGGACCTGCTTTGGGTACTCCCTCTTTCTGAGATAAGGCAAGTGGCAACCCAGTAAAGGGCTGTCTCAGTCATGGCACCCTAGGGAGAGTCATCTTTCCCCTCTGGTTCCCGTCTTCTGCTGGTGAGTAAAGAATCTTTTGTTTCACCTGCCATTCCCCCGTGATCCCTCCTTCCTGCCCAATGTTTTCATGGTTTTTTTAAAAATGTTTTTTGTGTGTCTTTTAGTGCTGGTTTTAATTGTTTAAATGATGTCTTTTTGTTGCTTTTAATGGTTTTTAACGTGTGATTTTATTGTGTATGTTTTTCATCCATTGGCTGCCTTGGTGGCCCTTATAAGGGCAGAAGGATGGAGTATAAGTTTTATAAAACAAATCCTTGTTCGTTTTTGACAGTTTTCTACATGTTGAGCAGATGATGACAGTGCTTTGCTATGGAACCGTCAGTCAGAAAATTCCAGATGCTTCCAGCTACCACCAAACTGAGTTATTCAATCAATGTTCCTGATTGAATTCCATGACTGCAGGGACAGCAATATATCTGCAACAAAACAGCAGCCAGACAGGCTGATATTCTGGAATCTCATATGAATAATATACCCCTTGTTTGTCACTTTATACACACACAGGTGCACACACACACACTTAGAATACCAACTAAGATGATAGTTCATAAAATAGGGATCCATATTATACATGAAAGAGGGAAGGGGTTGGTGGCATTTTGCAAGACTTATGTAAAACTGGTATTACTAGTAATTAATTATGATTCTTATCTGCATTAGAAGTAAACTCACTATGTGTGGACAGAAGAAATGTGTGTTAGCATGAGAAAAGACTGGTCCTCTTCAATGACGTGGTTTTCATTAATTACTGCACTGTTGTAGTGAAAGCTTGCAAATGAAAACTAATTTAGCTGACAAAAAGGGAAGTTTATATTACATAACAACATCTGTCCCATTAATGCTATCTGTGGAAATATATCTAATCAAATTACTGTAGAGGGGAGGGGAAAGCCAATGATGAAGAGGTAACTGTGGGAAAGTAGTCATGTGATCCTTCTGAACGTTAGGAATTAATACAGTTCTGGAGACTTCTGCAGCCATTACTGAGGCTGAGGCTCCATCAGCCATGCCATTTGCTTCTTCTAGAATGATTGTTCATAATTGTCAGCCTGCATCCCAGTATTTTACTCCGGGAGCTAATTCCTTTCCCAGGAGAAACTGGATTGAATTAGACAGAAACCTTCACCATAGCCACAAAAGTGAAAATGAGCAAACCCAAAAATGAAACTGACAAAACTGATTTAAATTAGGTGTCTCTCCAAATATATCTAAAAAATGCTTTCTAATTAAATGCAATATGTGTGATAGCTCTTAACCATAGGTGGTTGAAAAGCTGAATGTCTCCTAGTGCTAATGATGCAGAAGACTCTCTGGCGTCAAGGTGATGAAATGATGATGGGAAGATCATGCCAATAAGCTAGAGATCCAGTTCTAAAGTGCTAAAATCCACACTGCAGAATGTGTGACCTCTGATGCATGGAAGAAGCAATGTCTAAGTAGTTGGGATTCTATCACTTGCTCATGGTGATGCATATGGGACAACCTTTTTTAAAAAGCGCTTCGGTACTTATGTATAAAACTTAGCAGGAGTTGGCATAGTCCCATCATGACCTATTCTAGTTCCTCCATGCTCTTGTGGCCACACAGCCGCTGCCAGCCTGGATATTGCAACTCTGCTTGGGTGAACCACAACCCTGAACCCTCTTTATGTTCAGTTCAATTATTTACTTTACATCAAGGAAAGACTCTGAATGCACATACTGCTCAGACAACCGGGCGTGGTGGTGGGTATGGCACAATGCATATTGAAATTTAATACGGAATGTACATTCAAATATACTCTTCAATATGTATCCCATAGAAAACAATGGAACAGAAAGGGAGGCTCTCTGTTCAGATGCATTTGACTGGATTTCCTCTAAAAATATTGAAGAAGGTAGACGGAACAAGCAGTTGGATGTGGAGCCAGATGAGCCTTGTAACGCACAACTGATTTAGGCCTTTGATTCTTAAAGGCAAGAATATCTGAAACTCTCCACAGAATAACAGTAAAAAGCCCAGTAGCACTTTTAAAACTAATAAACTTTATCGTAGCATAAGCTTTTGAGATACCTAACTCTCTTCATCAGATGCATGAAGGGTATGAAGAAACTGGCCAGAGATATATAGGTGGTAAGGGGAGGGGGGAGAGGATGCAGAAAGTGTCATGTAAATGCAAAGCAGTTGCAAAAGTCATGAAAAAGGTAGAATGTGCAATCCAGGCTGGGTGTGACCCCTTACTCCTATTGATGATCTGAATGGAATATCTCTGCAGAGTTTCAGTGAATGTTTACTGTGCTTTGGTAAAACACTTCACAGAAATAATCCTGAGAGAATCATCCATACAATCATGTCAGGGTTGCTCTTTTTGTAATGTTTTAATAAAACAACCTAGAGAACGAAATGCCCTGGCTCTTTAATATAGACTTAATGTGGAAAAAAAATAGGCAGATGAAACTCTTCACGGTATGGAGGAAAATAGCATCACATAATAAGTAACATTCCATTAAGCCTCTATTAAGAGAGCAGGGCATTTTCCCCTCAGGTTATTGGCAAATCTATGCTTTATCAATGTCCATTTGCAGACTGATTATGTAAAGAAGGTGGGGAAAGGGATACATGAACTGAACATTGGGGATGCTGGTTAATTGTATACTCTCATTTCCCCAGCTCTTCCCACTGCTCAGGAAAAAAACAAACAGCAGCAACAACAAAACTGGAACTGGATAGAATAAACCACCAGACAGGTAATGTTTTGACTATTTCAAAATGCTTTCCTTTCCAGTATTTATGAATGGTGTTGTTCAGGAATTGGAGGGAAGGCACCATGGCATAGTCTGATCTCCGCAGATGACGGAAACTAAGCAGGGTTGGTTCTTGGATGAGAGACCATCAAGGAAGACCCTGCAGAGGAAGGCAATGACCTCCCACCTTGGTGTTTCACTTGCCTTGAAAGACCTTTGCTGGTAGAGCTATAAGCTAGTTGTGGACTTAATGACACTTACATATGTATGTTGTTTGGGAATGAACTTAATCAATTTTGGCTGTATGTCCCTACTAAAAACTAATCTTGATAGCCCAAAGTGATCAAAGAAGGTAGATCAATGGTCCAGAGGCTAATCTGGCTCTTCAGTTGGACAAAGTTTTAAACAAATAGCAGGACAGAAAGTTAAGAACATAAGAACATAAGAGAAGCCAATGCTGAATCAAGCCAATGGCCCATCTAGTCCAACACTCTGTCACACAGCGGCCAAAATATACCAGGTGCCATTAGGAGGTCCAGCAGTGGGGCCAGGGCACTAGAAGCCCTCCCACTGCTGCCCCCTCCAGCACCAAGAATAGAGTGCATCACCTGCCCCAGACTGAGAGTTCCCAGTTTATCCTAAAACTGAGCAGTTTCCAAAGGCAGAGGCTTTTTGTCCCATGTAGAACTTCTGGTAAAATATTCTGAGATGACTGCTAGTAGGAGAAGCCATATTTGTGGATATTTGCCCATTAATACACCCAGTCCAGAAAACAGCAGTTAAGGGTTAGGAGAAAACCATAGTTAGAGCCAACTGACCACTTAATGATAGAGGCATTTAGGGACATGCAAATGCAAGCTTAATTGTACTGATTCTATTCAAACTAGTTAATATAGTATATTTTTCACTCCCAGTGACAGGGCTCATTTGGGCAATTATTCCTCTGCATCTGTTTGCTTAGTGCTCATACACTCTTGTGTTTACTTGCTGAAAGGTTTTGATTAAAGATGTATTGTTTGAAAGATCTTTGTAACCAGGATCTTTTAATAACTTGGTACCTTTCTCAGAAATAAGCAGGACAAAAACATAATTTTCAAAGATTTCTTTTTTTTTTTTAACTTTTTTACACTCTCAGACAGTAAACACCCTCTGCTTTTTTGAGGGGGGGGGTTTGCTTTGAAACAACTTGTATTCATGCACATTAATACTTTGATACTTCTCTTTGAATTGATTGGTAAGAGAAAGGGAAAATCAGGTTGCATCTGTACTAGAGGACAGGGTTTGGGGAGATGTCCAGGGTCCTGATTTCACCCACCCACCCCATCCCCATAGCTTTTATAACCAAACAGTATCCTTGGCAAACACATTACATAAACATGAAGGGTCAGGATTTTAAAGGCTCCCTGTGGAACTGAGCAAACAGATCAGAGGAAATCTTGAGTAGTGACATGAGTCCTTTCCAAAGTGTATTGGTCTTTCTTCAGAGAAAATAAATCAGTTTGTTTATCCCAGCATACATTTTTTGTGCTAAAGTACAATGCAGATGGGATGAAGAATAAAAAGGCTATCTAAAAACTGGTTTGATTCAGTGTGAAAAATAACTTTACATGAAAAATAATACATAAAGAGACAGATGGAGAAGAAGAAGAAGAAGAAGAAGAAGAAGAAGAAGAAGAAGAAGAAGAAGAAGAAGAAGAAGAAGAAGAAGAAGAAGAAGAAGAAGAAGAAGAAGAAGAAGAAGAAGAAGAAGAAGAAGAAGAAGAAGAAGAAGAAGAAGAAGAAGAAGAAGAAGAAGAAAAGATTTCTATTCTGCTTCTCTCTACCCTAGGGAGTCTCAAAGCACCTTACAATTGCCTACCCTTTCTCTCCCCACAATAGGCACTTTGTGAGGTAGGTGGGGCTGAGAGAGTTCTTTAAAAATATATTGAGAAAAATGCTCAAAAATAACATCAACCAGAGAGAACGGTGGCTGGTCCAGGGACACCCAGCAGGCTTCATGTAGAGGAATGGAGAATCAAACCTGTTGTTCCAAGTCCAGATTAAAGTCCACCACTCTTGACTGCTACACCAGCTGATTCATAGAGAGACAAACAGAGAGACAGATTGATAGACAGACAGGAAGATGAATGGACAAATGGATGGATGGGCAGATGGAGGGATAATCCTACAATAAATGATGGGTTGAATACTGTATAAAATATCTGTTGAAAGATGGGGTTTCTGTCAAAGGATTAGGATTTCCCTGCCTTCCTGCTCCCTCTACCCTCTGAAAAGCTGCTCCTGGGCAAAACCACCAGAAAAACCTAAGAGGGAGCTAGAGGTCCAGGGGAGTTGAAGGTCTGCAACAAGAAGAGGAATCAGCAAAAATTGTCCAGAAGTTCCATCAGTGAAAAAATCCATAGGATTCAACCTGGTATCTAGTTAGTCATCAGGGTAGATATGTAGACAGATCTCCTTGAGGGAAGGGCAAGCACATAGTACATTGCACAAACATGAACACACACAGAGACACATAATCAAAGTAAACGCCTGCCTCATGTCAATTAAAGTTTTTCATTATTACATTTTTTTAAAAAATGTTGAATTTAACTACCTGAAAACAATGGCTTGGAAAGAACAACACTGGCGGATATCCAGAGACTTATTTATGCACGTGGAAGGGATTTGTGCTAGCTCAGTGTAAACCTTGGCTTCATTTCTTTGAGTGTGACACCCATGCTATGCAGTAAAATGCTTTTCAAACTTCCCTTGGTTTCAAACACAGTTCCTTACATGGTATGAAGAACTGCTGTTTGAGAGAGATCTAAAGACCAGTACAAGCCCTTTCCTAGGCATGTTTACTTGCCAATAAGTTCCATCAATGATGCTAATTAACTGCCAAGTAACTGGGCACAGAATCTCGACCTTACATTCACCGAAGCAGTCTCCCAGTTCTTTGGAACCTGGCCATTTTGTGGAGTCTAAGGCAAACTGGTAAATTGTAAGTTGTAATTGATTGATCAGCTACATACATTTACACATGAATAGCCTTCTTTGTTTCTAGATTTCTTTATTTACAATAATTATTCACATAAATCAGTCATCAAGGGAAAAAAAGAACAGATGCATCAGCAGGCATCCCAGTGGTTCAGGACAAACCAAGAGGACCAGCTGACTTGTTCACATCTGATTTTCACAGACAAACATGGTAGGTTTTAGTGTTGAACATGTTTGGGGCAAAATTCATGGCATTACTACAAACAGCAGTGTCTTGGAAGAGGCTCCTGTGTTTTCAACTAAGAATACATCTACCACCTAAGAATACATCTACCCATGGGCATATAAGTACTTGTTGTCATTGACTGGACTGAGGATTCTCAGAGAGCATAGTCCCATTTCTAGGCCTACTGGACACCCTCACTGCCCTGGTTGTCGTCAGGTAGCTTACTTGACTTCATCATTAGCTCTTCCTGCTACCTGGCTATGTCAGCTCTCAGGAGGATCAACCAACATATCCTGCTGTCTCCTTGCTTTGCAGGACAGTTTGGACCTTCCATGTTACTTCACATGGCCATGCCTATGGGGTAGGTTCTGCTACAGCATGGCCACTGGCCATTTTGTTCCTGGTACACCCTATCCAGGAAGCCTCACTCAGTCTGCATAAACCTTAAGTCCTCTAGCATGAAATAAAGGAGGAGGAGGAGAGTTGGATTTATACCCTGCTGTTGCAGAATTAGGGTATGGATTGAGCATCAGTCCTCTATTAATCAATCATAGAACCATAGAATGTTAAGAGTTGGAAGGGACCCTTGCAGGTCATCTAGTCCAACCCCCTGCACTCTGCAGGAGCATAGCCGAAAGATAGCCCTACAACATACCTGAAAAATGGTTGTCCAGCCTTCGCTTGAAAATGTCCAGTGAAGGAGCGTCCACCACCTCCCAAGGTAGTCTGTTCCACTGCTCAATCACTCTTACAGTTAGGAAGTTTCTCCTAGTATTTAGCTGGTAATGACTCCCTTGTAATTTCCACCCATTAGATCTAGTCTTGTAATCCGGAGCAAGAGAGAATAGATCTGCTCCATCTTCTACATGACAGCCCTTCAAATGTTCACATCTGATGTTAAACCTATGTTACTTTAATTTATATAGTAAAGTGTAGTTGAATCTTTGGTTCTGTTTCCCAGAAGGCTTCAGGACATGACTTTTGCTTTACATGACTTTTGCCTTTTGGAATGTTTATGCACTATCAAATTCTAAATAGATAGAGTATCTGTAACTAGCTTCCTTGACTCTCTGAGTCACCCTAGCTTTCCCTGACTTTTCTGACCTCAGAGATAGAAAGAAAGGGCTGAGCTTTGTTGCATATGTCAGGTATACATCAGATACCTAGCAACAGACTTGACTGACAGTTACATTAGCTCCTATGGATGGGAAAAAGTACGTAATGTCTGAATTTAGTCTTCTTTGTTGTTGTATGCCAACCACCCTGCATTATGGGTCTTGGCAGGCAACCAGGGTATATCCTTTATAAAATTACAGTGCACTCTAATTAGGTATTTGATTAATTTGATTAATTTTGTATGCTGCATACCAGATTCTTATATATTTTAAAGGGTTTTATATTTCGGTTAAATAAATAAGAGGTATTTGAAACAACTCTCTCTCTCTCTTGATGCAATTGGGAAGCCAGTTTCTCTCCCTCCCCAATGAACACAGTGGGGATGGGAGTCCATAAGAAGGTTCCTTCACTCCTCATTTCCCCAACACCTGCCCTTCACTAAGATTCTTAGAGCAGCTTACAAACACCTTTCCTTCCTCTCCCCACAACAGAAACCCTGCAAGGTAGATGGGACTGAGAGAGTTCTGGAGGGGGGGGATAAACCTGGTTCTCCAGATTAGAGTCTGCTGCTCTTAACCACTACACCAAATGAATGTCTCTCCCCCTACCCCCTACCCCAGACTTTCCATTGTCTTTTCTCTCTGCCTTCCCATAACAGGGTGTTTTGTCTCTGGAGATGACATACCATCAGAACTGTGACCATAATGGCAGTGCATCATTTCTATTTCAGCTGTGACCACTTCCAGTTGTACAACTCACCTTGACACTTGTCCAGTCCATCTCTCTCTACCTGTCCTGCAATCTTTGTATCAAAAATAATGAACACTGAGAAAATATGCTGCTCAATTAATTGGGGGCACATTTTTAATTTACCCAAAGGCTTTTAATTGACTAATCTAACTGATTAATTGACTAAACGTTGCAGTCCCTCGGTAAAACATGCTCCACCAGACACAGAATGGTCAACCCAGTTTTCCTGATTTCTTGTGCACAAACATAAGAACAGGTTGTGGTGGGAATTCTCATGTGGATGAAAAAGCACAGTCATTAATTGTGTTGGGGCAAGGCCTCCAAGTAGTTACACAGAAAGATAATGGTTTATATTTAACTAAGAAACACAACGGTAGATTTGGAGTCTTATCTTTGATTGAGGATTAGTCAGTGATGAAAAGAAGGCCAAGTTTCTCACCATTAAGGAATGTGTCAAGAAAGCCATACACAACAAGGGAGAGCATCAGCTTATTCGGAGCTGGGGGGGGGGGCTGCCATCATCTCATTTAGCAAGCATAACTGCACATCCTCAGATTTCTCTAATTATATGTCACTCAATGTGCCTATGCACATCCCAGCCTGTTCTTCTGTGACAGCGGTAAACATGCTTCGATGGAAAGCACTAATTTAAAAATTAGACGCCAAAAATAGAAGCTTCATCTGCAACCGGAGCATCACTTACTCCCAACATCCAGGCGAGACAGAACAGTGTTTCCTCGCAGGAAAGCAATACCTTCTAGGCATCGGACATACTGGTCCCCCTCCTAATTATTATGCAATGGGAAATCGCCATATGCATTGGGTCATTAGCACACAGAATATTTGTGCTTTGCTGGACTTGGGGGGTATCCAAAGAGTACAAGAGAGTGACACAACCCAGAGAGAAGAAAACGATGTGATGAAAAAGCTAAGCACCAGGCAAGTTCCAGTACAGTCCTAAGCATAGAACAGAGTTTGAGTCCAGTGGAACCTTTAAGGCCAACAAAGTTTTATTCTAGGTATAACCTCGAGAGCCAGTTTGGTGTAATGGTTAAGTGTGCGGACTCTAATCTTGGGGAACTGGGTTTGATTCCCCACTCCTCCACTTGCACCTGCTGGATGACCTTGGGCTAGCCATAGTTCTGTTACAGCTGTTCTTGAAAAAGAGCAGTTTCTGTCAGAGCTCTCTCAGTCCCGCCTACCTCACAGTATGTTTGTTGTGGGGAGGGGGAAGGAAAGGGGATTGTAAGCCACTCTGAGACTCCAAATGAAGGGCGGGATATAAATCCAATCTCTTATTATTATTATTTCATGTGTATGCACACTTTTTTTGTGCATGCTCATGAAAGCTTATACTCAGAATAAAACTTTGTCGGTCTTAAAGGTGCCAAAGGACCCCAGCTTTGTTCTGCTGCTTCAGACCAACATGGCTAACCATCTGAATTGAGTCCTAAACACAGTTAGCCAAGATTAAAATTTTTGCTAATGGTTGACAGAACATTCCCCCCCCCCCGGCTGCTGCAGCCCACTGATCTCCCCAAAATGATACCCCTGGGAGACAGAGGATATTTAGGGACAGCATGATGTTCAGGAAGGGGAAATTGGCAGGAATTCCACCTCCTCCTCCATCAGTAGAAAATCTACTTGGGATCCCATCCAGTGGGTTTAGAACTCTGGTTAGAATTGCACTGTTACTTTCTAACCAAGTGGGGAGGAGAGACAGAAATGGAAACAATTTTGTAAATTAATCCAGAGGGGGGAAACTACACCCTAAAACACAACAAGGGCTGAATGTGCTTCAGGAGATGTAAAATGTCGAGAGCAGGTGAGAGTCACTTAAGGAGGGGAGTTGGGGGAGGTTTGCTCAAGCCCCTGTGGAGTTATGGAATCCCCCCCTCACTTTCTGATGCTCACCAAACTGTAATGTAAAATGTTCATTACTTAAGCCCCCCGTCCAAGAAAAAGAAAATGACTACATCTTACAGGGAAAGATGCAATGTAAGGAAACAGAAACTGATGGACAATAAAGAATCGTGGTTTCAATTTTCATAAAAAGAATGTGAAGTATCAAGAATTCTGGGCTTGAAACAACAGTGATGTAAAATGTGCAATCAGTTCTACTTCTCAGCTTTGCTATAGTCATTAAACTTCATCAGCTACTGCTCAGCCTAGACTCAACTTGGCATTAATGTCATGTGATCTTAGGGAGCATGCACAAGTTAAATATAAGGGAATGTCTCTAACTGTTAAATTCTAAAACTACTGTTTTCCACATACAAGCAAATTTTGTGGGGAAGTAAGGTAGAGAACAACCTAATAAGGCTGGTTTTGTGTCACAGTACAAGCTTTCAGAATGACTTAAGAGTCCAAGCATTTCCTGGGAGTAAGCCCCATTGATTAGGCCTGGGTAGGATTCTGAGTTGACCTGCTTAGGATGACACTGTCTTACACAGACTAGTGTCCCAATGAAACATCATGGTTAACTTCTAAGATGATGAGTTGGTGAACTCTTCTTCCTGTTCCCTAATACTCTAACAAAGAGGGACCCATCCTAAGCGGATCTGCTCCAAAGTAAGTCCCATTTTATTCAGTGGGGATCAGTAAGTCCCATGTTTCTTGAGATTGCAGCCTTAGTTAACAGTGCCCTCGTGCTCCCTCCCTCTCCCTTCTAGTCACAAGTTTAAGCCCAGATCCACTCTCTTGCTATGGAGGGCTCTGTTTACAGAAATAAAGCTGCATCCAGCTCTGGGTAACCTGTCTTTGAACATATGCTGTAGGCGGCAATCTAGCAGAGAAATGGACAGCAAGCTGTGAAACTAAACTTTTATCATCATCTCTATAAATCAAGATGAAAGCTCTAGACTTCCTCCTGTGGACCTCATACTGCCTTCAGAAAAAAAGTTAAAATATTTAGATTGGGGGAAAGAGAGAGGGAGAAGAAAGAGAATAGGAAGAAAGCATCCAAAAATAAGTGGCTGGAAATATTAATCAGACACAGCAGAGAAGCTCAGCTTTCCCACTTGCTGCATATTTCCAAGAAATTGAATCCCCACCAGCAACCATTACAATTAGTTAAGTTTGTATAACTCCGAGCTTTCCCCATCGTGCTACTTACACCTTTTGATTCAACTGATGTTAATAATGGACAGACTCTCGCTAGGAAGAAAGCTAAATACAGTGCTGGCATTTGGTAATGAACAGTATCGGATACTGAATGTGTGGGGCTGGTTGACCAATTCAGCTGCCTGCATGCTTGAAAAGCAAATGCCACTACTGTGGCATACATTTTTCAGCAATGATCTTTTCTCATCTTGGAACAAACAGCTGTACTCTAGATTCATAATACATAGAAAAGCTCCATATGCCTGTAGATTTTGGGATATACTCCTTATGATCCAGCAGGTATATTGATAGTGGATTGGATCCAACAAACTTTCCCACTGGGTAAAAACCTCCCCTGACCACCAAAACTCCTCTGACCACCAAAAAGGCTATGCTGGGGATTGTGGGACCTGCATGGACCAAGTCATATGGGACAAGGTTTGTAGTAAGGAAGAGCAAGTGACACTGAGCAAGAATGCTGACTGGATCCAACCTATTATATTTAGTGATGAGCAAACTCCCCGTGTCTCTTTTGAAATTGAGCAGCGTTCTTTTTTGTAAAAATCTACAAGTAGATTATTTGGTTTTCCAGTCTGAAATTCCTCTCTGAAATTCCTTTCCCCCATACTCTTGAATTCCCTGCAGATCTCCCACGCCTTAGCTCCCGCGTCATCCCTCACCACTTCCCTCCTTTCACTCAAAACACATCTGTCAGCAGAGACATCGGAGGCCATGGAGACTGGGAAATCTCCCTGCAAGGCTTTCTTCCAAGAATTTGCAAATGCTGAAATAGTAACCTCACAGTTTCCAGGGCACCTGACCACTCAGTCTGAATGTTGCAGAACCTTGAAACTCCATGTCCTCAGGCTTCTTGCAGTTGTCATGCTGCTGGGGTTAGCTGGCAATGCCAGTGGCTGGCGATCAGCAGGACTGGAGATGCAGGGATGGGAGAAACAGTGCTGCACCAGTGAGTACTAGAAGCGATATCGTATCAGCAGCATGACGTCAATGCAAGACTCAAACCCAAGTGTTCACCAGGATTGACATCATGTTGCCAGTGTGGTACCATTAAAAAAACAAAACAAAACTCCAATTACTCTTCAGCAGGCCAGAGGCATGTTAATGAAAATACCCCAGGTACAAGGAGTCTTGGGAAACAAAGAAACCAGGGTAGAACTACACATTATATTTTCCCAGGTCTGTTTCATGGTCTGGTCATCCCACGAGGTCTCAGTTCTCAAGAATGCTTGGGGCACAGCTTAGTCTGGAATTCTGGCACAAGGGGGGAGAAGATGTAAATCTTCCACCTGGTATTATTTTCCTGACCTAGAGGAGCCCCATAGGGCTGCTATTTAACCTGTTGGGAAATCATGCCTACAGCCTATTAGTATACATTAAGTTCCCCCAACAGAGTTACCTGGGGATGTTTCAGGTCAGGAAGATGGTGAGGAAGTGCAGGCTTAACCTCCTTTTTCCATGCACTGTTGTCATGGGGCAGCCTGAACTTCAGGTGGAACCGAGCAATGACAAGGACTCTTTAAGAGAAGGGGGTTTCTCAGGTATAAAGGAACTTCAGAAAAGCAGCATTGAGCCTGCAGAAACCAGCACACAAGGTGATGAGCTGCAGGCTGATCAGAGCCCATTACTAACAGCTGACACTGACTCACCACAACATTCCAGCCCCAGCTTGACAGATGTAAGTCAGGTGGTTAATATCAGCCCTCCCGGGTCACCCACACCCTGTGAACGTAACAGGTGAAAGCTTAGAGCAGAACTTCAAGAAAGAAGGCAAAGAACACAGCTCCTGGCCCATTGCCAGTTGCTTGAGGACGATAAGTGATGGCAGGACTGATTCTAAGCAGCTGGCCAGAGATAAGGCCTCCTGGCTGATATGTATTAAAGCTGAGTAGAGAGGGCTGCTTAATGTGGAAGCAATGTGTCATTAACTTTCACCCAGCAGACATAACTCTTGGCTTTGCTCTGTACTTGTGACCTTTGAACTGGCTCTTGACAATGCCCTTGGATACTACCTGTTTGCTTTGTATTTGACTTTGAACTATGCTTTTGGCTACAACTCCTCTGAACTGAACTCTGCTCTGTTAAGAGACCAGCTTCTGAACTGCTTTCTGACTACATCCCTGGAACTCAACATTAGAGACCCCAGTTTCTGACAACTGTTGTCCTGATCTGAATTGGGCCTTTGCTCACCTAGAAACTGATCTCTGAGCACAGACCTCCCTGCCCTTGCCTGATGACCAGATGGAAAATTTGCATCATGTATTTAGGCCCAAAGGTGCCTGTGACTGCTGAGTGTTCAAGTGTCTTATATAACCCAGTGCTGCTAACTAGCAGCTGCTTGGAAACTTAGCTTATTTTCTGAGCTGGAGATGAGCTTCACCATCAATTACTATTTGATCCATGATACAGCCCAGAGCACTGCAAAAGAAATAAATTCATAGCTAGGTAAATAAAAATTTCAGTAACATTATTAATTAAATTACACTAGCAAAATGTCTGTTGTTATGACAGGTGGCGTAGTGGAGGGAAAGCGTCTACACTGCAAGGACTGGTGGCACACCTAATTAGTGAGGCTCCTTGTATCTGTGCGTTCACACTATCGGAACAAACTTATAATTAAATTATGTGTTTGTTTGGAAGAATTATTTAATAGCCTTGGGATGGCATTTGTAAGAATCCAGAGTTAGAGATGTGTGTGGCTTAAACTGTGGCCTACTAGAACAAGTTTTTCCCTCTCCTATGTGCAATGCTCTTTGCAATTACTTTCCTAATCAAGAGAACAAAGTTTAAGTCCAGTGGCATCTTTAAGACCAGCAAACGTTAATTCTAGGTATAAGCTTTTGTGTGCATACATACTTCATCAGATATCAGTCAGAGTCAACCACTGGACTCAGACTTTGTTCTATTGCTTTAGACTAACTTGCCTACTCATCTGGATCTATTTTCTAAACAAGGTCATGTGGTTAGATGATGTAGAGATAAACATATTTAAACACTAGGAATAAGGCCCATTGTGGGAAGAAATACAATGAGCTTAGAGGGACACTCCAGGTGAGTGTTCTGGCTGTCTGGTGTGGTGGTGGATGGAAAGGGAAAATAGAGGGAGGTGAGACATTAGAAGGAGTCAATCTGAAGTCATTTTGGTGCCCCAAGAGGGTAGTATGGGAGGAGAGCTGAATGGTAACAGGTATTGTTCCCTCCACCCCCGACTTATGTTGATTTGGGGCTATGCAGTGGCAGCTATGCCATGTTTTCTGGGTTTCAAGGGTCTGGAAAGTGGATCCTTAGCCAGTTACAGGGTTGCCAATTTGGGGTTGGGAAATAGCTATAGATTTGAGGGGTAGAGCCTGGGGAGAGCAGGGTTTGGGGTGGAGAGGGACCTCGGTAGGGTATAATGCCATAGAGTCCACTGCCCCAAAGTAGCCATTTTCTCCAAGAGAACTGATCTTGGAGATCTCCAGGTGCTGCCTGAAGGTTGGCAATACTAAAGGGAGGGCCGGGTTTGTGGAAGGACTTCAGTGAGTTACAATGCCCTAGAGCTCAGCCTCCAAAGCAACCATTTTCTCCATGGGGACTGATCTCTGTAGTCTGGAGATCAATTGTAATTCAGAGAGATGTCCAGGCCTTCCCTTCCCCCCCCAACCCCTTTCAGTTCCAAAGCTGCATCCCATTTAACACTTTAACTGATTAACAGTTTAACTGACTCCCTGCTAATGCCCCATGACCTCTTGGGACTCACAACTTGGGAGCTGTAGTTCAAATTCCCTTTGCTATGGGTGCAGTAAGGCCAGCTGAGAACTACAACTCCCAAGGTACAATGTGTCAAAAGTGGGGGTGTAAGAATGGAGGAGCCAGCAGGATGGGCCAATAGGACACCAACGCAGCTTCCTCAGTGGCCAATGGGAGAGTAGGTAAGTTGTTGCCAGCATGACTTGCCTTTTACACACGCACACACGGCTGAAAATAAATTCTGAAGATGCCAATGGGGTTAAAAAACCCAAACAAAACAAAACCCCTTCATTTCCAAAATATTGGGTACTTTAGCTCTGGGTGATCAACACAAGATCTTTAGCTTTGAAGAAGAAATGATGCCCCAAACAAGCCAGGTTGTTCTACTGGCAAATTTGCATTTGGGAGGTTTCTCATCTTTTTGCCACTGGGACAGCACACCTGAATTTTAAAACCAGAATTAACCCTTTCATTCCTGCACCAGTCTTGGCATTTGTGAGCATGTCTTCAGTCTCACATGCTGTGCCTCAGAACCACGAGCTGAGAAACTTTGAGAAGCAGCACTGTTATTGTGACAGTGTGTTACTGTGCTTAGTGTATCACAACAGAACTAGGTAGATCTTGATTCATATCCCCACTAGGTCATGTTGCTTCACTGGTTGACCTTGGAGGCAATCACTCTCTCATAAATTAAACCCACTGTACAGGTTTGTTCTGAGGTTCAATGAAGAACTCAGTAGGCAACAAATGAAATAAAAAGAACTCACCCTTTCCAATCTCACACCAGAGGTAAAGGGTATTATAATAAGAACTTAGGACGAGCCTTCCAGGTTTCATAAAGAAACAATCCTGGCTATTTATCAAGGAACTAAACAGGTTTTGCTTAGGGGAATGGCCATGGCTCGGCTCAGCAGCAGAGCATCTGCTTGGCATGCAGAAGGTCCCAGGTTCAGTCTCTGGCATCTCCAGCTAAAAGGATCAGGTGGTAGATGATGTGAAAAACCTCTGCCTGAGACCCTGGAGAGCTGCTGCCAGTCTGAGGAGACAGTACTGACCCTGATGGACTGATGATCTGATTCAGTATGGGTTTACATATATATATATGTAAACCCATACTGAATATATATATATATATACATACACCACTTGGCCCTAGTGGCCCTAACTGCAACCATTATCGCAGCCACCTTAACCATCACAACACAGCTTCTTCTTCCCAAGCACCACCAGGAGGCAGATGGCCTCTCCCCCAGATATACTTTGAAAATCTTATTGGTCTCTAAGGTGCTGCTGGAATCAAATCTTAACTAGTCTACTGCAGACCAACAGGGCTACTCTTTGAAATTGTCCAGATTTCAGCTCTTTCTCAACTGTATCTTTATTTGAAGCTCTTTACCACAAAGGGTTACAGCTCACCCGAACACTAAGCCCTACTGATTTTGCCATTGAAAGATGCAAATAAGAACAATAAAGTGGGTCATCAAATAGAAAATGGATGATGCTTTTAAGTGCAGAACAATAGGCAATTACCATTGCAGAACATCGCCTTTCCAATTTTTTTTGTACTTAATTGCCCTGAAAACAACAGCCTTTCTTTGATGACTTGGAATATATCCCTTACCCAGATAAAAAGGATGGCTTCACATGTCCTCTGCACTGTGCAGGACAAACTTTGAACTCCAACAATGAAATAGTGCCATAAGATTCTACAGGTGTTACCAATGAAGAGCAAAGGGGAAGGGAGAATGGCAGGCTACTATACAAGAAGAACTGAGCCGTGCTGATGAACTTAAAGTATTAAGAAATTTGGCAGATACTCATTAGAAGCGGCTGGTCTCCATGGATTCATTCCATTAGATGGAGGCCTGTTGCTCTTGTGGAAGGAAGATTTTCTCTGAAACAAGATGTCTTTGCGGCAAGGGATGGCTCCTTCCACTTAAAGAGAGTCCTTTAGCCAGCAAAGCAGTTCACTAGGATCCAGCCCAATATAGTTGGTGAGTCTTCCAAAGATCTTGTCCATCGGCCAGGCAAAGGGGAAAATTCTGTAAGTATTCTTGACTTTCATGATATCCTGAAAAAGGGTGGAAAAATTTGTTAGCATAAGAAACTTATGAGCCATGAGAAGAATCTCCATGCTGTTACTTCTTCCCCCAACAACCCGAACTAACCAGTCTTATTGGAAACATATCTATATAATATTAGGCACATGTGGCCCCCACCTGTGAATAGTTAAATTTATGGATTGGGGACACATGGAGGCTAAACAGATTTTTCAGCAAACTTGGGGCACTCCCCAGATTTGCTGAAAAACCTGATATTTTCTTTAAAAAACATGCGGGGTAGTTTAAATCCCCAAGCAACTGGCAGCAGGACAGAGGAACTGCACGGAGTTCAGCAGCGGTGCAGCCAGAGAAGCCTCGCTGGGTCCAGTGGCATCAGCCATGAGCCCAGGAGTCTGCTGAGCCCAGCTGAGCTCAGAAGTAGCCCCTCCAGCCTGGCCTGGTGGTGAAGGTCAGAAGCCATGTCGGAGGAGGTCAGCAGCCATGCAGAGCCTGGCCACAGCAGTGGAGGCCAGCAACCACCCTGGACCAGCCACAGTGGTGGAAGAGGCTGGCTGCCCTGCTGAGCCCGGCCACAAAGGAGGAGGTACCAGGTTTGATAGTTGGGGGGGGTGGGCTTTGAGCTGCACCAGGCTTGGCAATGAGGGGGATTTCGGATTTCCCCAGCGAGTCTCCCCACCCCCAAACTGAAAGGAGGGAAATTGGGAAATTGGTAGCAATGGGCAGAGGGATTCACACACACCCGTGAATACTGCAGCTCCCTAATGTCACAGAGACATTAGCCCTATCCACAGTAAATTCATGTGTTACCCATGTACACTGTACATTTGATTTTTTTTTCTTTATATCTGCTTTGAGTAAATCTCATGTTACATTCAAAACATGTACAGCTAAACATGTGATTGAAACCTCACATTCATCCAGATTATGGTCCCTGGTTTTATTTGTAAAGTGAACACACATTGGGTCTTTCTATACAAACAGATGTATGTGTATTCGTTGTAACATGTGAACAGAGCTACAGTCAAATATTGTATCAGTTTCATTAGATGGCACAGCTTAGGAAGATTTCTCTTTTTAAGATGGTTCTGTTTAGTCTAGTGGCTGTGGCCTGGTTCAGCAGACTGGGGATGAGCTCAAACATGAATCATCATAGGGGCCATCCAAATGAGGTGTAGTGGTTAGCATGTCCAAGTAGGCTCCAAGAGAACCAGGTTCAAATCCTCACTCTCTGTGCCGGTTGCCATGGATACACTTCACTGAAAGCTGGAGACACAGTCCAAAAGCAAGCTGAAAGACAGAGCCGAGGGTCAGAATGCTAGGAAATCAAGAGTTCTCAGGAGTGACGAGTGGAGGCTGGTAGCCAGGACAAGGTCCAGGATCGCACAGTTGCATCTGCATTGAGGCAGGTGAGTGTGGTTGCTTATGACGGAGCCTCCCTTCTCTTGGGAGGCAATCTGCAAAGACTCACAGCTCCTCACGTTGCCTTTGCAACAGCCAAAGTCTGGCACTCCTCCTTTGTGGCGTGCCCTGCATCTGGGGCATTCAGGTGAGCTAGATGGGGGTTCTGGCCTCAAGGTGTCTCCAACTGGGGATGCTGGGCCAGGCTCTGGACCAGACTGTCCCCCTGACTGCACCTCAGGCTCTTTGCCTTGCTGACAGGGCCACCCCGAGGTTTTTCGGTGCCCTAGGCAAAACTAGCATCCCCCCAGGCAAGGCTGCCTTGTGGCTCCCCCTTCACCTTGTGTCTCCTCCCCATTGCCACGTGCCTCTCCGGTGCTCAAGCTGGGTGCTAAGCTGGGTGCATCAGGTGGGGGGGAGAGGGGGCTACAAGGCTCTTCCGAGTGCAGCCCTTCTGCTTTTTCTCCCCCCCCCCCGCCCATTTCCCCTGTCTCTCCTTCCCCCCGGGGACCAGGACCCCCCAGCCGCATGCGCCCCATCCCCTTGCTCCCCACGGGGGTAGTGCCAAGAAGACTCACCAAGGGTGGCATGGAGGAGTTGTCCGGTCTGAGCAGGCCCGTCTTGGAGGAGGAAGTAGCAGTGGGTCTGCGCCAGCCCCCTCTATGCACCACGCTTGCCTACCTAAGCCGCCCTGCCGCTGGGCCCTTCAGGAGGCACCATCTGCCTCCTCCCTGCCCTGCAGGCCACCTGCACCTCAGGACAGGCCCCGAGCACAGCAGGGGGCGCTTCCTCCCTCCTCACTTCCTTCCCCACCCATTTCTGGGCACACTGGGTGCCGGACTTGGGGTGAAAGAGGCAGAGGTGGCGGAGGTGGCAGTCCCCCAGTCAGGGACTAGATGCATGCAGCGCTTTTGTTGGGGGGGGGGCTTTTGGCAGAGGGAGCCGGGTGCAGTTTGGTACCCCTAAGGGCCGGCCGCTCTAGGTGAACACCTAGTTCGTCTAGTGAATGAGCCGGCCCTGCTTGCTGCCCCTCCAGTGCAGATGCTGGGGCCTCTTCTCCCTCAGGTAAAGGTTCCTCTTCTGGGCTGACTCCAGAGGAGGCTGAGTTGCTCCATGCCTCTTCCTCATCTGAGGAATAGTCAGCCTCAGCAGAGCCAGGGCCCATGACACTCTCCCATGAAGATCACTGGGTGCCACTGGGCCAGTCATGCTCTTTCTCAGCCTAACTTACCTCACAGGGCCACTGTGAAGAGTAGAAGAGAACAATATATGTGGAGATCTTTGGAGGAAAGATAGGACACATGATCAATAAAAACGAGCATCTAAAATTGCCCTCAATTTATGTACATTGTACTAATGTCCGCGGACAAGAAAAAAAATCCAGCATTTATTTCAACAGCATGAAGGACCAGGCTTGACTTGGGGAAAAAACTTCTTCCTGACTGTCTTTTAAGCCCAAACTGTATTCAGTGTCCTTCGTTATAATCTTTTGGAGAGCGAGGGGCAGGGGAGTCTTTGAGCAAGTAGAATATCTGTTCCTCTGATTCTCTCCTTTTCCTTCTGTCTTGTTTTGCCACTCTTTTTAAAAAAATCTTTAAACAACAAAGTACTTGTATTATCTCCTACCATTTAAAATAGCACATCGGGGGAAGATATTTATAAATCTTTTGTGTGTGTGTGTTTTCCCATAGTCTGGCCCGTATCATTATGTGCATTTCAGCTGCTAGGCTCCGGAAAGATACAGTTCAGGGCTAATGCAAAGAACCCTCTGTTTTCAATGTCTTGAGTGGATTCCGAGGGATATCATTCACTGTCCCAGGCCCCCTGCCGGTTCTTTTATTCCTTTAAGTGGTGCTGTTGCTGTTCCTTTTCCAAACAGGCTTTGACAACCACCACAGCCTAATGAGAAACCTGTTTGTTGTTCATAAAGGTTAAAAACAGGAGATTTAACACAAAGAGGAGGCCCTTAATTTGGATGCATTGCAGGTAGCATCTTTTCGCTGGAAAGTACAAAGGAAGCCACATGGTTGCCATGACCTGCCGCCCCATTAAAATCAAAGGGCCACGTTCAAAAGCATGTCTACAGTCGTCCTTTGCCACACTTAATATAATGATCTGGGGAGGGAGAATAGTGCTGCTGAGCCAAGCAAATAAATAAAACACCTATATTGTTATGGCATTTTTTATAATGGATAGAGGTTTCAAGACCTTCGGTCAGGACTCTTGAAAGGGTTGCAGGCTACTTCTCTGGTTAGTTATTATTGGACAGGCTGCCACATATTTTTTTGGGCTGTGCTAAAGGGGATGAGTGGATTTCTCGATTTTGTTTCTTTTTATATTTGTTGTTATGATTTTGCCAGCACTGGGCTCCTCATGGTTGGCTTTGGAGACGCCGTTGACTTGGATACACATCTTACACTTTTTTCTACATAGATATTTATCCAGTTTTCCTATATATATAATGCCTATTATGTGTGCGGTGGGGTATACATTTGTGCAACCATCCATTGTTGGTCATTTAAAGGGTGTAGGTCCAAAGTGAACTGTGAATGATTCTGTGGCTCAACAAGTCCCCCCTCCCATTAAGTTGCAGCTGACTTACAAAGACTCTGCAGGGTTTTCAAGGCAAGAGAAGTTCAGAGGTGGTTTGCCACTCATTGCCTGCCTCAGCCTAGTAGCTTTGGTATTTCTTTGTGGTCTCCCATCCAAATACTAACCAGGGCTGACTTAGCTTCCAAGATCTAACAAGATTAGGTTATTTTGGACTATCCAGGTCAACAACTAGGTATTTTGAATAATCTGACCTTGCCTAATAAGTGTAGCTTATTTAGCAAGCCGCAGCCCAATCATGACACTGTAGTGAGGTGATCCAGCCAATAAGATGAGGCGATCCAGCAAGGGACCTCTGTGTTTTTGTTTTTTTTATTTTACAAAATTTGTGACCAGCCTTTCTGACCTCACCAGGGCCGACAAGGTGGCTATCAAACGAAAACATGCATAATAAAATCCCTTAAAAAAAACCACAACATTAATGCCATGAGGAGTTTGATCAAAGCAATGATCATATTTGTGTCAAAGTTCTCCGTATCCCTGCATATTTTTACCCTTCCCCCAATGTGCGTCCTCAGCCAAGACACCCAGTTGCTTAGCCCCTCTCTTCGGTGTGAGCAGAGAGACGGTGTGGCTCAGACTCCTGAGCCTGCCTAACGCTTGAACTCCACCAAGGGAGAGGTGTTCACAATCAGGAAGGGTCAGGAGTTATAAAATGTGGGTGCTCAGCTGAGGCACCCAGTAGCTAAGCCCCTCTGCTCACTGTGAGCAGACAGAAGGGGTGGCTCAGAGCCCTGAATCCATGTAAACCCAAACCCCATCAGGGAAGAGGTATTCAGAATCAGGAATAAATGTAAAGAACCTACACTGAGCGTATGAGAACTAATTCCCTAAGTAACCATGCACACACACCAACAAGAGGGCACACTTATAAAAGGTAGGAGGGGGGAAACTGGGAATTTTGGGGGGAAGGAATGTACAACCTGAAATTCTGGGCTTGAGGTCTTGAGAGGTCCAAAAAGCAAAGCAAGAAGCTGGTGAATCAAGAAAAAGCCTGCCGTGCTGTTGCACGGGTGTTTAGGTAATGGGAAACCTGGTACACTTTCCACTGTTGGGATGATTTTTTTTATGGGTTGGGATGATTTTTTTTTTATAGCTAGACATGGGAATGCACTTTCCCAGGAACATGATTGGTCCAAGATGTAAAGTTTGAATCTTACTGGTTGGTTTAATGTTAACTGCTGACAATCTTTGGAGTGAAAAAAATACCTCCATTAGGTTATTATGAGCCAAATCTGCATGGGCACAAACAGCCAGGGTGAGGCAACATGATTAATATACTTTAATTAAGTTGAAGTGAGCCAGATCTGCATTGAAACAAAAGTTTGGGTGACTCAAGATAGCCCTTGAAACAGGATAAAGTTTAAATTAATGATCTGAGTGCCCTTCTTGATTGACTAAAAAGAGAAAGAGAGAGATGAACCAGGCGTTGGTTAATGAAATAGCAACTTCCTTGGGCTGGGCAGACACCTCTGGAGTATGCCAGGATATTCCAGTTTTGAAAAGTCTTTCACTACTGAGAACAAAGTGAAGTCTTAGTATTATTGGTATGTAGGCAGGATTTTATTGCATGAGGCCAAAGGCCATAACAATATAATAATAGCTGCCCAAGCAGTAATAAATATTACAGTAAAAACACAACAAGGTTAAAAACAATGTTTAAATGGTCAGAACTAGGATATAGCAGAGAATACAGCATGTTGAACATCAGGGCAGAAGTCTTGTACAAATCTTCTTTGCAGCCAGTGCATACAGTGATTATTGTATAGGTGACGTAGTGATCATCATCGGTGAAGAGGCAGATGGTTTTGTCTGCCACTGAATGAGAGGCAAGTCTGACTAAAATGGCTGCAAGTTACGTGGCCCTGGGAAATGAGTAAAGCTCACAAAACAGGGCATAAAGAGGGAGATCCTCCAAATCCAGGCTCCACAGATACATACTCAGTACTCACTAAGCAACTGGTGTATATTGATAACAGCCAATTAACATGGTGGTTGTCTTTGTTTGAAATCTGAAGGCTGTAAGGCTTCTCTAAGTTTGTGGAAGGTGATGCTGGGCAAACAGGAAGCTCTGGTGTGTGCCTGTCTGAGCAGTTTAAACCATGGGGGAAATATAAAACTGCATCTATATTGAATATCAGATCCTGAGTTTTAAACCCATCTTGAGGAAAGCCCTGGGGGGTCAACTGATATTGGGAAAGGCCTGTGACAGCTGGCAACACAAGATATGTCTTTCTGGAGCTGGATAAAGCACTGCTTAGAAAGATTAATAGAAGGAGAATTCTTCAACTTTCTCCAGTAATGAATTAAGGCAGCATGGGCACAGGCCCTAATGGAAGGCAAGCCAGATTCAGCTCACAGCCAGGCACCTGGAGTGCCCTGAGGCAGGACCAAAGTTCTCTTTAGAAAGGAGTTTTGTGTTACCTCTAGGCTAGATATCATATTGTCATCCCAAGCTCAGATCTCGACCCCATACAGGAGTTGGGTAATGACTTTACTCTGGAACAATTTCAAGGTGGAGTCTATCATGAAGCCACCTTTTGAGCGACAGAACTTAAGGACAGCCCTAGCTGATCTTGTGACTGAGGATTTTGTTATCGCCACATGAGCCTTCCAGAAGAGATTTTCTGAAAATGTTTCCCAAAGATATTTAAAACTGCAGCACTGATCTATCGGGATGTTGTCTATGTGCCACCGGAACTTACAGGGCTTCCTTCCCCAAACCATCCCCTTCATCTCAGAGTGATTGATACAGAGATTCTTCTTTGCAAAAGTTGTTAAGCCTGTGCAGCATCCTCATGAGGCTAACTTGTGTCATAGATAGTAGAACCATACCATCAGCATACAGAAGAATAGATACTTTCCAGTGGCCAAGTTAAGGTGGAATAAACTCTGGACCTGTCATTAATGACACTATGTCATTGAGGTACCCCTCTGTTATTTTGTTATTTTTATTAAGAACCCTGAGCTGGGGCCCTGGGGAGAGTGCACTTAATCAGTTTGTAATGCCAGCACACCCTACCTCTTTCCTGGACTTTCATAGCTGTACTCAGGTGTCTTTATGAGACTCTCCAGTTTTCAGATCCCCTGGCACTTAGGCTCTAAAAGGGGGTGCCTCTTAAAAAAACTAAGTCCAAAATAAGATGAGGAATCCACTAACTAAAGGGGTCACAGCTGGAGGGAGGGCAGGGTCCTTACATTTTGGGTGTTCAAAGGGATGACTTCCTTCCTATCCACCAGCAGAAAAAGCTGGTTGGATCCAACCCATATTTAGAAGGGATGAAGATCTGAAAAAAAATCAAGGTATTCTGCATCTTTACCTTGCACATACATAATGAGTACCTCCCCAGTGTTCATTCCATGAGTCTGAAATAGTGTCTTTTTAAAGTGCATATGTGCTACACATTGCAAAGTTTGGTACAGAGGTTTCTTTAAATAATATTTCCCCAGGAGTCTGTCCCTATCTGGGCACTTATTAAATTTGAATCCTTTTTTGTAGCCTCATATAATTCTCTGTCCCTTTATTCTGCTGATCTCAGTCATGCTTGGTGTATTTTTAAACATTACAAGAAGGTGTCAGAGTTATGTGAGTTAGACTGGAATCCTAAGCAAACTTACTAGGGAGTCTCACTGAACTAAATTGAATTTATTCCTGAGTATTCATTACAATGTAAGACACATACAGATATGGCTAAAAGGCCTTAAAATGCTATTCCTCTCAAAGTATAAATAATTACCTTTGTCTCTTATGCTTCATATGTATAATTTGCCTTATTATTTTTGCTATTTCCAAGCAAGCAGCTCAGCTGCCTTATTCCCTTCATTGTTTAATTTGCATTTGAACTTATACAGAGATATCTATTTTTCTCTCTTGCTGCTCGTAATTGTTTATATACCCTCCAGAGATTGGTCCATTTATGTTCACTTTTCCTTTTTTTTTTTTATGAAGTACAATATGTCATGGTCTTCCTTTTAATTCCAACCATTATGTGCAAAGAATGCTTTCTGTGGCTAGTGTACAGAAATTATGAATGTTTTGCATGTGTCCCATACAATTTGAACTGGTGACTTTGGTGTTATGTTATCCATAAGAAATGTTGCTGCTCTCTTCCCTGTTAATAAAGTTGTATTGACTTTTCAGGGGGGAGGGGGATGCAAATGCAAGGCATGGCCTTTTTCTGCATGGGCAGAATACAAGTCCAGCCATTCACACAGGTAGTTCACTAATATGAATAACAGGAGGTCTTGTGAATGCCTTCTTCAGCCATATCCCTTCCTTCTCCATTGTCTGGTTATCTCTCAGAGGGAGCAGCAGAGAAATAATTCCTTCATAGAGAAGCATTTAAAGGAGCATTCAATGACAATGGGGCTGTTGGTTTGAGGCCTGGCCATATATGATAGAGGCATGGGTTCCCTGGGGCCTGGAAAACCAATGAACTGTCCAGGTGGAGTAACTCTCAAGGCATGTTCCTATACTTATCTGTCTGTCTATATCTTATGGTAGATGATGTATATTAGAAGGATTAATCAATCCTACATCATCCAGTTGTGATTTCTATCCCTATCCTTAGTCTAGCACAAGGCAACACATGTATGTTCTAAAGATAGATTCTATTTGCTTAAAGATTTGCTTTGAGAAATAGGAGCTGGAAGTCCTCTTCAAAGATATATAAGCTTGATATTCATGAAGCACATATCTACCTTCTAAGTTCAAAACTATAGAATTCTACCTAGTTAAATCAGCTGATATCTGAGCTTTGCAAAGACCTAAGTTACCTAAAATGATTGCATGAGATCAAGAACCATCCAGGGCTGAGTTCTTCCACTTGCTCAGTCCTGCTCCCTGACCTCTCAAGTCTTGAAAAGGAGCCACAACCAATGCTCCCTCTAAGCGGTGGAGTCTTGTGAGCAAAAATTCTACTTTGTGAGCCACTGGCATTAAAGTTGTGAGCCAGCAATTTGGCTTCTGCATAAATTAGTTTGCTCTGGAGCCATCCTTCCTGAGCGAAGGCAAAAATGTGTGAGCTGGAGGCTAAAAAACTGTGAGCTAGCTCACACTAACTCAGTTTAGAGGGAACACTGGCCACAACCTACTGCTGCCTTTAACCTGGGGTGAATTTACCATCCGGGGCTGAGCTTTTCCATCTGCTCAGCCCTGCCCCCTAGCTGCCTGCCTGTAAAAAGTACTTGAAACCTGGTCTTGTTTTGTTAATAAATGGTTAATAATCTGATGTCTTTGTCATAATAATCTACTATGGGGTTCTTTTTGAACAGAAAAGTATGAGGAAGGAAGGAAGGAAGGAAGGAAGGAAGGAAGGAAGGAAGGAAGGAAGGAAGGAAGGAAGGAAGGAAGGAAGGAAGGAAGGAAGGGAAACATAGTCTTGGAGACTCTGGAAAGCCACTGCTAGTCAGAATACACAATACTGATGTTGATATACCAACATATGACTCAGAGAATGCAGTTTCATGCATTCATGCATGTTCATCTTTCTCCATCCATAAAACACAAATTGTAGTACAATGTACCTTCAATTTGATTCAGGCCCATGAAGAGGGGATTTAACCCTTCAACATCTACTCCATTTCACTATTCAAAGTGGAGTTTCCTACTTTGCCATTGGCATTTTAAAGTGAGGAAAAATGTGGCTTTGAAAGGACATATTTTGTCTTTTAGAATACTAATATAACACTGGAAGGAGCTGATTTTGAACTGCAAACACTAGTGGATATTGAAGGATTAAACCCCCTTTCCTTTACCTGCACTATCCTGAGGCAAATTGAGGCTAAGATTGCTATTTGTATTTTGTGAATGAGACACATTATATTCATGCCATCTGATCAAGCCTTTAGCTGTCATATATCAAGTGTAATGAATACAGAGAAATCAACAAGTGTACAAAAAACATGAGTGACCTGGACCCAGGTGATGAGAGGTGATGCATGTGGATGTATGAACAAAGCCCTTTAATCAGCCTGCGCCATCAAAATTGACCATGTTTTCCCCACATCATGTTGTACACCTGAAAATGGAAGACAATGCAGGATTTTACACATTGATTACATTTTTGGAATCATTGAAACTCAGTATGTAATTCAGCCCCTCTCTCTCTCTCTCTCTCTCTCTCTCTCTCTCTCTCTCTCTCTCTCTCTCTCTCTCTCTCTCTCTCTCTCTGCTGTGTGTGTGTGTGTGTGTGTGTGTGTAAATTTTAGAAGATAATTTTATTCTCTCCTAAAAGCAAGCAAACTTTTTAAAAGTATATCAGGATTTAAAAATAAATCTAGGTAAAGACGATATGGCCATTGAAAATCTCTATAGAGACAACTTCAGTCAAATGCCACAACGAATCATTTTAGTGGGAAGAAATATTTGGAGAGATAAGTGGAGTTGTCTCCTAGTCTGCCGTTTTAGGAGATTATAAAACCTCAGGTGGTCCTTTGTGATTTGTGGGATTTGAAGGGAAAAATAGAAACAGGGTTTAGAGAGAGCTGAAGTGACGGAAAGTGCTGCTATTAGCGAGTTTGGTTATCCTTCTTCCCCTTTTAAGATGGAGGAAAGGTATAGCAGATGATAGATAAGGACAATTAGTGGTTTATCACTCAAGTTGCATGATTCCTTCTGTCAAGGAACATAATGTTACTTTACAAACAATGTCAACAATCGTCAGTGTTACAAAGTCTTTCAAAATAACCAATTAAAGATGGATTTTAGAATCTTTCCCTCTGATTGCTATGTATTAAAGTGGCTGGCCCCTGTGCCAATCATGAAAACAGCACAATAGGGCTACCCACACACAATACTGTTTTTCCCCACTCGACTGCAGGGACTCTCCAGATATGCAGAAAGCTTTGTAAAATGAACAACAATGACAACAAACAATGACACCCCATGTTCCCCAAGCCCTTGGCTTGATGGGGACTGAATACATTTCTAAGGGGGGCAGAATTTTAAGAGCCGTTGAGTGTTCGTTAAAGAGTAAGGGAATGCAGAAATTAGCCTGCTGATGCCCCAGAGAGCCAACAGAATCCTGGAGGGGAAGACATTGTGGCTGAAGGCAATTTCAAATTGTTTCCCATTTGTAACTCCATGTGCCCCCCTCCCATTGTTTATCTCATAGTAAAGCACCAAAACCAGGGCACCTGGCAAGCAACAAGAGGACTGAAGGCAGGGACATGAGGGGCACAATGTAGTCTGTGTTCCTATAACACTTCTGGGGAAAACCATAATGTTTCCAGTGATTCCTAGAGCTACCCTACATCACTTCCAGGTTTTTCCTGGAATTGATGCAGTGCTGCAGCTGATGTCACTTTTTTAAAACCTTTGGGCCACTAGGTCTGCTGCTTCCACTATAGTGTGAGGCCTGGCAGCCCTAGCCAACCAGCAACAATGTAGGAGTTTCTAGATATTTGTTGGATTTCCCTAGTATGCGGGGGGGGGGGGGTGACTCTGTAAATTAATCCAAAGAAAACAGACACAAAAATATCCTGATGCAGATGACTGCACCTGTTGGGAGTGGTTGAAAGTCAGTCAAAAAAGGGGAAAGGAGCTATGAGACCTGCTAAAGCCTCTCACAGATTATAGACTCTTTGAGTGAGCAGTATAGGGACGGGTAACTATCCAGCTCATCTTTAACCTCCCATGATTCCTTGCAGCCCCTGAGCTTCTTCTTTCTGTTATTAAACATCATGACTAAGTACCTATCATGAAAGCAGTGAAAGGTGCCCACCAGAAAGGGCAAGAACTTCTGTATACTTGGGACACCGACAGTATGTAGAAAAATTATTACTTGGCAAATACTAACAAAAAATGTCCCCCCCACCACACCCCACAATTGTTCTGGTGAGAACTGAGCATACTCTAGGAGATACAGAATGCTGAAGGCAACTGTCAATTAAAGTTAAAAAGAAAGGAAAACAGAAACGAGAGGGGAAATTGATCTACTTGGGCCCCTAAGAGCTCATTTTATCCCGATAAAGAGAGAGATGGTTCAGGGGGAAGGTTTTTGTGTGGTTTTTTTCTCCCCCTCACAAGTGATTCTTTGCCATTCCCAGCTTGCCTTCACCATATTGTGCTTTTAATTTGGTCCCGCTGAGGTCCACGCAAATGGAAAAAGCTGATCACGTGGTATTTTCATTTAACATATCGTCAGATAATGTTCCCTTGGAACTGCAAAGCATTTTTTCTCCCCAGAAGCACTTTAAAGGAAAATGCATTTCTTGCAGGGAAAACATAGCTGGAGGCTCTTCAGACTTCTGAAAGGTAGCTGATAGCGCAAAGGGAGCCTGAAATGGAGGAGAAGGAAATGATGGGGTGGTAATAAAATGCTGTGCAGAGAAGTGAACTTTCCAGCCACGAGATCAAATGGACCTCAAGATTAGAGAAAGCAGGAGATTTGAATATTCTCTTAGGGCTGAGCCAGCACAAAGCCGTATACTTGATTGTATCTGAAATCCAAGGCTAATATTTGAAACTGAATATGGGACTTCACCTCCGTGTCTCTCTCTTCAGTGTTTAGAATGGTGAGTTTGATCACAAAATCCAAGAACACTGCTTATTGCTACATCAGTACCAACATAAATCTGCCCAAGATTTGTTTCTTTTCCCTTTGATTCCTGCCTGTGCATGGGCACCAACTTTTCTCAACTTGTGGTGTGAGTCAGACAGAGCAGAAATGAAGGCTGGTCAAAAGTTCAGTATGGCTTCTAGGCAGAGCTGCCAGGTAGCATGTCAGAGTGCCACCAGCTGTTGGTTCACGAAACAATTGTGATTTCAGCATAGCTCTTTATTGGAATGTTTTAGGAACAACAGCACACGCAGCAAGCCACAAGTACATACAAACCCCCCCCCAGTCCAAAACACACCCACAAAATATATTTATCTATATTTCAGAATACATGGGCACAATTTTATAACTGGTATGATGATTATGTTTAGGCAGATATAACTGAAAGATGATTTACAAGATAAAGTATATTTACATAACCCAATAAGAGAGAAATGAAATGAGATATACTCACTCAGTATAAAACTAGTAAATATCGATTATTTTTAGGGGTAGCTAAGGTATCAATTATGAGAATTTACTACCCCCATTTGTGTTACATGTGTATGTTTTATTGTGTGTTTGTTAAGTTTTGTATTGTGTTGTGTTGTATTAAAAATTAATAAAATTCTGTCCTTAGGGACAGTTAAAAAAAAAACACAAATAAACCAATAAGGATATAGTAGCTAGGAGCCTTCATTTGCATGGCATCATTTACACTTCTGTTGCCTAATTGGCCTGCTCTGCAAGGGTGGCCAATCTGAATGTAGCTGCAAGGAGCCTCTCTAACAATGCTTGTTTCAGATTGGCCACCCTTGCAGAGCAGGCCAATTAGGCAACAGAAGTGTAAATGATGCCATGCATTTATTTATCATATGGAAGAGTTACACACAGGAAGGATATAGTAATATCAAATGCGTATTCAAAGTGATATGGCAGGTATGTAAACTGATTGGGCATTCCCCTTAAATACTAATATCTAAATTTTCAATCCACTCAATCGCAACTGGGGAGAATTCAAATAACTCCATCACATCTCCCTGGAAAGCACAACGTTCATATTCCTGTGACAGATGGGAAATAGTTTGGCGGGCTGCACCACAATCGTGTTCGGATCCTGGTATTTAACCCTATTTAAACAACGGGTCTGCACAACTGTCGAAGCTGGTTCATATTATATTAGCTGTCTTCCATACTTTACGTGGGAAGTCAAATCCTGCAGGCTTCTTGTTGGTGTTTATCAAATTAGGGATATCGGGTGGAACTGATTGCATCCATGTTCGCAACCATTCGTTCCCTGGATTGAAAATTCGTGATTGCGGGATTTGTGCAGATCCTATTGCTGGGTGTCAGGAAAGACAGAGTGTCTAAAGTGTCACTGCTTTCTAGGCAACTCCTGTGCATGAAGGATTCTTGTTCTCCTACCTGGAAAAGGCCATGATGAAAACTGATTCACTATATACAGGCCTCTAGGGTAGTTTCAGAGGGTAGCCGAGTTGGTCTGCTATAGAACAGCTAGATTTGAGTCTAATAGCACCTTAGAGACCAACAGGTTTTTGGGCATCAGATTTCAAGAGTCAAAGCTCCCAATGTGATGTTATTATACACATATAATACATATCATATATTATGAGAGAGAGAACAGCGATGACTTTTTCTTCAAGTCACAGTTCACAGATACTACTCTTGTACCTGCAGATGTCTGTAATCTAACCAGAGCAGAGACCATTGTTCCATTTGAAATCAGAAACAGTGTTGAAATCCACACCAAGCAGCTTTCTGGCTAGTTTATGAAGTACATTCTTCCTTTCCAGAATCCTTGGCCAGCTATCGGTTCTGTCTGCATTAAGATTCTAATCGCAAGTCAATTCTGTCTTTGTGTCTTCTAGAAGATCAAAGTGAAAATCGTGTTCCTTGTTTTTCCTGGAAATGTGCTGGCAACAAGACCCCCCCCTTCACTTGGAGACCTGCTATCCCCCCACTGCTGCTATACAAAGCCATTTTCAAACTCAGATTCTGGGTGGCAGCCAAGAAGAACAAGAAGAACCTGGGGAAAGCCAACACAACTGATTGAGGTTGCCTTGCAGAAAGAAACCTATGCCAGCAAATACTACTTTTATATAGGACAGAATTCAAACTCCACAGAGCTGGAAAGTGCATTGTTACAGCTGTAAAATGTGAGGAGGTGACCACTTGCACACCAAATGAAGAAACAGGAAATAACATATGGATTACACCAGGTTTTATCCATAGCTGCTCAACAACAGGTGGAAAGTCCTGTCAAGTTGCAGCAGACTTTTAACCACCTTGTAGTGCCGAAGAATAGATTCTTTTGAATTATGGTGCTGGAGAGGACTCTTGAGAGTCCCTTGGTCTGCAAGAAGATCAAACCAGTCAATCCTAAAGGAAATCAAACCTGACTGTTCCCTGGAAGGCCAGATACTGAAGATGAAACTCAAATACTTTGGCTACCAGTTTGGTGTAGTGGTTAAGTGTGTGGACTCTAATCTGGGAGAATCGGGTTTGATTCCTCACTCCTCCACTTGCACCTTCTGGATGACCTTGGGCAAGCCATAGTTCTGGCACAGCTGTTCTTGAAAAAGAGCAGTTTCTGTCAGAGCTCTCTCAGCCCCACCTACCTCTCAGGGTGTCTGTTGTGGAGAGGGGAAGGGAAAGGAGTTTGTAAGCCGCTCTGAGACTCCTTTGGGTAGTGAAGGGTGGGGTATAAATCCAATCTCCTCCTCCTCTTCCTCCAAATGAGAAGGGAGCACTCACTGGAGAAGACCCTGATGCTAGGAAAGACTGAAGGTCAAAGAAGAAGGGGACGACAAAGAATGAGATAGCTAGACAGTGTTATCAATGCAACGGACATGAAATTAAGCAAACTTTGGAGCATGACAGAAGACAGGAGGGCCTGGCATGATGTGTTCCATGGGGTCACAAAGAGTTGGAGTTGACTGTGTGACTGAACAACAAAAAAGCATTTTCAAGGCAAGTGAACAAAGATTATTCTCTCCCATGACCTTCCTCTGCATAGCAACCTTGGTCTTCCTTGTAGGTCTCTCCTCCAAGTACTAACCAGAGCTAATGCTGCTTAGCTTCTGAGATCTGACAAGATCACACTAGCTTGGCCCATCCAGGTCAGGGCAATCAATAGTATTAAAGCATTAATAAAGCAACCTCTTTTGGTTGCTTGGGATTGCGGTAACAGGTAGTCATTAATGGGTTCTAGCACTGTGGGCAAATCCGTCCTGACTCAACACTTGATAAGGGTTATCACTGGTGATGTTTATTACAGCCTACACATCCAAAATTATGCCAAGTCTCATCTCCCTCCTCCCATATTCTGCTCAAGCAATTATGCTGCCCAGCACCAAGGTGTGCTCACTCCAATCCACCATACAAGCCAATGATGAGTTGGTTTGAAATAGTCCAGATTTCTGCTACCTCATTCCATATTCTTACTTTGCTGTGTGGCTAGAGTAGGGATTTCTATGTATGTCCAGGAATTTCCTACCATTTGGGGAATGTGATGAGATCAGCAGAATATAAGAATTATTATTTTGCAGTATGTAGGCATACTGTGTTCAAGTCTTCACATAGCTATGAAGCCTGCTGGCTAATTTTGCAACAGTCATACTCTGTCACAGGATTGTTTTGAGGATAAAATTGATTTGGGCTGAGACCCCCAGCATGGTACTCGTGGATACCATGGTACCCATTGATGGGTTTCCAAACATTTGTTTCTCTCCCAAAGCAAAAAGCCAGTTGTCGCATTCTTCTTCCTCATCAGAGCAGGAGGAACTTCAGAATAACCTTGTGTCTGCAGAATCACCCGTTTGGAAGCACCTACCTCCATCATAAAATTTTGATTGTGATTGGCTCCAGCACACACACAAACACTTTGTGATTGGTTCCAGCTAGCATTGCAGCCATTTTGTGGTGCTGCTCTGTTCTCAGAATTCTAGAAGTGCCCACTTTCTCACTTGGACTGGTGACCTTTGATTTAAGCAGAACTGTGCATGCTTTTGGAGTACCTCCTAGGACTGTGATCATGGGTGAAGAACAAGATAAAAAATGTATTTTATAGATAAGCGGAAGTAGATATTTAAAAGACTGATCAGTGGACTAAGCCAAACATATGTTTCTATGTATTGAAACCACAGTCAGCAAGAAAGACAAAGCCAAGACTCTGGGAGGAGCCTACACTATTTTATTACCTGTGGACATATACAGCCATGTCTATTTTCTTACCTGAATTTCCCATGGTATTTTGGTCTTGGTAATGTTGTTGATGCTGCTGAATGGTAATGAATTCCTTGTATGGCAGCCTGGTCTATTGATAGAAGTATAAAATGAATGATCCGGTTAAAGACAACTGGGAGCTCCTGTTTAGTCTGGTCCAAATTAATAGAGCAAGAGAAAACTCAATATGGCTGAAAGGAAGCAAATTTAAAACCTATTTTTAAAGTGACCCATAATTAACCTCTGAAACCCCAAGATGCTGCTAAGATAAATAGATTACTAAGGCTTATAATAGCATTGGGCATTTTTATGAACTGTAAGATAATGGCATTTCCAATTCGCTAGTCGGTCTGATAGTCACTATGTTTGTAATTATTGAGCATTATCAGGGGCTGCTCTCTCAGTGCTGCTACACTGCCTCCCTTTAGCTCACTCGGTTAGAGTGGGACCAGTGAGTACACCATCCATCCTGGAGCATTAAGTCACACCACTCAAGGTATGATTCTTTGTATGGCTTGTACATTTACGATGACAGCTTACATTCAAAGATTCTGATTTGCTGAGGACAGACCTATCAAGACTGCTATCCTTTATGATGCTAAAGTGATCCTGATGCTAAAGGGAGCTTTGGTGTAGTGGTTAGGAGCACAGACTCTAATCTGGGAGAACCAGGTTTGATTCCCCACTACTCCACATGCAGCTGCTAGTGTGACCTTGGGTCAGTTACAAGTTCTCTCAGAGCTGTTCTCTCAAGAGGGGAGGGGGAGGGGAAGGGAGGGGAGGGGAAGGGAAAGGAGATAGTAAGCCACTCTGAGACTTCTTCAGGTAGTGAAGGGCAGGGTATAAATCCAATCTCTTCTCTTCATTGTCTTGAAAATGTCTTCTTTTAGCTTCTGTGATTGTGAGAATGGCAGGATGCTTTAAAAGAGTAAGGGTCGGGATAAATGAAGGAAGCTATTCTATACTTTAAAACTGTTGTCTTTAATCTTGCATGTTTATAACACAAATCATTTGTGAACATTTCTGCCACAAGTAGTAGTAAGTAAGTTTATTGTATATGGCCATTGGAAGTTACAATATAAAATATAATTACAAAATATAAATTTAGGGGTCAAAAGTACTGTTCTAAAAACAAAGCCTTCAGAATAAGACTGTATAGCATTTGAACAAATAAAACAATTAATGTTTTAAAATCATAAAAGCTACGCTACCAGTTTTGTAGCTCTAGGAAATAGCCTTGGATCTAACTTCTCTGGCTGCAAGCACAAAAAGTGCTACTTTGCAAGTAACCAGGGGATACATATCCGACAAGAGGAAAACCAACTTTTCATTGTCAGGTAAGTTGCAAAGTTGGCTTAAAATTCCAGATAGAAATCTGCTTCTTAGGTCTGAACAGGGGTCTTTTTGTAGAAAAACAGCTGCAGGAGCTCATTAGCATATGGTATGCTAATGAGCTTTAGGCTATTAGCATATGCCACGCCCCCTGACATCACCGGAAGTGATGTCAGGAGGGGGAGCAAAAGGGGAGGCATCTTCAAAAGCCTCCCCTTCCCTTCCCCAGCTGGTCTGGGTGTGGGAGCTGAGAGAGAAGGGGTTTAAAGTTTAAACTCCTTCTCATGAGAGTTGGGCCACAGAAGGAGGAAAGAGGGAAGGAAAGAGAGAGAGAAGAGAAAAGGAAAGAAGGAAGGAAAGAGGGAAAGAAAGAGAAGGAAAGGGGAGGGAAAGAAAGAGAAGAAGGAGGGAAACAGGGAAAGGAGGAAAAAAGAGAAGAGAAGAAGGTGGGAAAGAAAGAAAGAAAGAAAGAGAGAAGAGAAGAAGGAGGGAAAGAGGAAAAAGAGAGAAAGAAAGGAGGGAATGAAAGCAGTTCAGCGGCAATTCAGCTCCATTATATCCTATGGGCCATTGAAGTCAATGGTGAAAACATAGGGTATATTCTGGGGGCTGGAGGGGAGGGGGTTTGAGGGAGAGGCTCCAAACTCACAGGTTAGCTGATGGAGACTCTCCCCAAGATACCCACTAAGATTCAAGAACGTTGGACCAGGGGGTCCAATTCTATGAGCCCCCAAACAGGTTGCCCCTATTCCCTCCATTGGTCTCTATGGTGGTAAAAATATAACTTTTTTCCCTCAAACTCCCTCCACTCCAGCCCCCAGAATACACCCTATGTTTTCACCATTGACTTCAATGGCCCATAAGATATAATGGAGCTGAAATTGACATTCGGCTGCCTGAAAGACTCCCCGGAATGCTGGCTGGGGGCGGGGCTTGGCTCCTGAGCTCCCCGAGCTGCACACTGTGCGCTCCCCCCAAAAAAAAACCCCTGGGTCTGAATATAAAGGACAAACCATAATATAATGGAATATATCTTCCACTGTGGTACCACAAACGCATACACATTATTCCTGTGGTTTGTTGGTATACCTTCCAAGCAGCACTTCCCTGGGCATGGATTGAAAGCGAAGGGCAATAAATGCTGTACTTAAACTGTGGACTGCAATGTCTGACAAATAGGAGGTTCTTAAATGATCTGTGATACCATGGTGCAGATTTTGACCGGAGTATTAACCTTTTGTCTAAAAGAGCATCCTCATTAAATACCCATTGGCGCAGGTTCCAGGTATTTACAAAAGATCTGGATAAGTCATCAGGCACAGAGTATTGTGAGATGGTGTTATTATAAAATTTGATGTGAGTGAGACTTTAAGGTGTCCCAGAACGCCACTCCCCCCCCCCACAGCAACAGACTAACAAGGCTACCCATTGGGAATCTGTAACAACTCACTGACATTAAAACACACTTCTCTTCTTGGGCTTTGAAGTTACAAAGATTCTGTTAGCTGTGATCACTCATTTCAATTCAGTTACTTAATGACATGGAAATGGAAATGTTGCACCCCACGTATTAGTATTATAAATATGCAACATTTAAAATAACTGTTTTAAAGCTCAGAAGCTCTTCCCTACTTATAATGATCATATCCCTGAAATAAAGGTGTGTGTGGTTTCCATTAAACCAATGGGAAAGAATAACGAATTATGTAAATGAAAGCCTCTCTTTAGAATAACTTTGTTTTGGGGAGAGTGCTTTGCCCCATAATACATATTTGCATATGCTATTGAATTTGCATTTTATTTTGCTATTTGATATATCATTGATATACCATATCAGTGGAGAAAGTAGATAGGCATTATTTCCTGAGGCTATATTGGTCTTGAGGGTGTGGTACAAAAGACTGGCCTTTGACATTAGCTGCTTTCCCACAGGTGATGGGTTTCTGCACACTTTGGCAGTGGATTATTAAACCATCTTTGGTGATATAATTAAGTAATCTCTCTCTCTCTCTCTCTGTGTATATATATATATATATATATATATATATATATATATGTGTGTGTGTGTGTGTGTGTGTGTGTGTAGGGCTCTTTTTGTAGCAGGAACTCCTTTGCATATTAGGCCACACACCCTTAATGTAGCCTATCCTCCAAGAGCTTGCAGTAGCTCCTGTAAGAAGAGCTCAGTAAGCTCTTGGAGGATTGGCTATATTAGGGGTGTGTCGCCTAATATGCAAAGGAGTTCCAGCTACAAAAAGAGCCCTGTATATATGATAAATAACCATTTAGAAGGTAATAAAAGGAATGGAACACAACCTAAAGGGCAAAACAACCTGTTTCAGTGTAATGAATATCATGACTTGGATGGCTGTGGCTAGCTTGATCTTTTCATATCATGAGAGATCAGCAGGGACAGCCATGGTTACTGTTTTGATGGGAGACCACTAAGAGAAGTCCAGGGTTGCCATGCAGAAGCAGACATTGGCAAACCACCTCTGTTCATCTCTCTGCCTTGAAAACCCTATGGGATTGCTTAAATAGGGATGGCCAGCCTTCTGGTGGGACCTGGGGATTTCCCCAAATCCATCCCCAGACTACAATCGGTTCCCCTGGAGAAAACAGATGCTTTGGAGGGAGGACACCATGGCTTTGTAGCCCACTGTGGTCCCTGTCCTCCCATGGCTTCACCTCCAAATCACCAGGTGTTTCCCAACATGGATCTGGCAATCCTACCCCTCATCCCCTGCCAGTGACCAGAGGGGACCTAACATCCTTAGGTTGGTGGCACTACCACCAATGTAATAAATAAAGTGCTGGACCAATTAATGTACAGATCAAATCCAATGGTGAAACGCAACAGCAGAAAATTTTGCGACCATCTATCCTTTTAGATATGTGAGTGTCTTTAATTTCATCACTGAAATGCTCAAGGGTATGACACTTATGTTCGAGGAGCTGTGGTGGCTCAAGTGGTTGAGACGCTGAACTGCAGGCTGTGGAAGGTCAGTAGTTCACCAGTTCAAGACCCGAGAGTGCCGCATGACGGGGTGAGCTCCCATCTCTAGTTCCAGCTCCTGCCAATCTAGCAGTTCGAAAGCAAGAAATTGCAAGTAGATAAATAGGTACCACTTCAGTGGGAAGGTAACAGCGTTCCGTGCACCTTGGTGTTTAGTCATGCCGGCCACATGACCACGGAAACATCTGTGGACAGCGCTGGCTCTTCGGCCTTGAAACGGAGATGAGCACCGCAACCCTAGAGTCGGATTTGACTGGCTTTTGAGTAAGGGAACCTTTACCTTTAATGACACTTATGTATATTGCAATGCATTTTTTCTGGTGCCCAATAAAGACAGTGTGATTGATATAGTTCCAGAAAAGATTTAATGTGTGAACATCCAGAACTACATATCTCCATAAAAGGGCAGACCAGACTCTACTTATTTTATGCTATTTGAATATTCTATGGAGTTTTGTTTACTTGTTCTTTATAAATGTTTAATAGGAACGCTTTAAAACTGCAGCCGAGCTGAAATTTGTTTATGACAATCCTTTTTTCATATTATTGAATATTATATATCTTTTCACTTGTCGTCAAAGATTGCAGGTAGGCGTTTTGCTCCATAGAACCGAAAGCTGTATTAGTGGATTGTGTTTTTTATTAGGACCAGCAGAAAAAGTCTTGAAGCAGTGCGCAAACGGTGCCTCCCGAATTCTTCCTTGGGGGGAAGGGGGGGAATGTTCCATGGCATATGGGGAAAGGACCAAATCTCACAATTTGTAAGTCTTCAAATGGAGTGCAGATTGAATTAGTTCCAAGCTACATGCTACATTTGTTTATGAGTTGGGTCTGGGTTCCCCAACTCGCATCTCTAGCAGTCACACAGCAACTGCAGGGAAAAAGTCCCCAGATGCCCAATTGGGCTTGGGATGATGGCACAGGGGGAAGGGGAGGAAGGGTTCGTGCCTGCTCTGCCATTTTCCTGAGCCAAAATGACAGTCCTCTGGCTGTTTAGGCTTAGGAAAGCAGGGAGGCAGAAGACCCTCCTTCCACTGAGCGGCCGCCCCAAGCCTGATTGGATACCCCCAGCCTTCGTGTGACTGAGAGGAATTCGGTCTGCATGCTGCCGGCCCCTGGGCTGTGTGGCTTGCGAGCCGCCTTTGCCTCCCTGCAAGGATTGAGGAAGTATGATGCAGCATTGCTGTATCTGGGGACTAATGGGGAGGCAGGGCCAGAAGTTCCGAACCGGTCCTTGCCTCTTTCCCTTCAGTCAGCTCATTGCTCTCAGCCCATCCTCCCACCCAGTTAGCAGTCCAGGCAGTGCCGGTCAGCATTTCTGGGGGCTAGGTAGGAATTTTTCACCCCGTTCCAAATTGGCTCAGGGAGGGGGTGTTTTTGCCTACCTTGGACTGTAGCTGCGAACAGGGCAGTTGTAGGGTGTGGTCGGGTTTAAATAGGTTGTCACTTTATGGCAGGTTGTATTCTGAATGGATCGCGGCATGGTGGGCACCGGGTTATAACTTGTTTGAGGCATAGGGGTCTTGTCAGTACAGTCTTTGGGCCCTGCAGCCCGGGGCAGGGAAAATACACCACCTAAGGTATCGCTTGGGATTATCCTGCCTTTTAGCCTGGCAGCTCAGGGGTGGGTTTTCCCTGGCAACTACACTGGCTGTGCTGGCTGGAGGTAAGACAGCTCGTTGTCTTGCCTCCGGAGCTGGGTGGCTCACCCTAAGATCATTATGGCAAGGGAGGACCCTTAGCCTTGCCATGCCGCATCCTGTTACTCCTTGCAATATGTTTGCCGTTATGCTGGTTGTTAGTTAATAAAGTGGCCCATTAGTACCCAACCTGGTTGTCTGTCTCGTTATTCCGGCTAGGGGGGCAAAGCCAATTGTGTCTGGGAAATCCAAACCTGACTAGTCAAAAAAAATATATAGCATGTAGTAATATGCAAAGAAGGTGTTAGGGTGCCTCATGGACAATGGAGAAGCAAGAAATCACTTGATGAACAGGTGAGAAAGACAGGTGTCCTTCATCATCTCCCTGGGAAAAAAATGCCCCCAGTTAGGCCCACCTAATGTTGTCAGCTCCAGGAGATCTGGGAGATCTCAGTGGGGCATGATGCCACAGAGTCCAGCCTCCAAAGCAGCCGTTTTCTCCAGGGGAACTCATCTCTGTAGTCTGGAGTTCAGTTACAATCCCAGGAGAACTCCAGGCCCCACTTGACAACCCTAGGTCCGCCTCTCAGTTTCATCTTATTTATTTTTATTTATTTATTTTCAAAAAAATTCTACCCTGCCCTCCTAGCCAAGGCCAGCTCAGGGCGGCTTACATAAAATCAACATACAAATTCAATAAAAAGCATTTAAAACAATATAATAGACCATTTAAACAATTATAAAACCAATTGGCAATTTCATAGTGAGCGCTAGTTCTGTTGTTGATAGATCGGTAGTAGCTACCATATCAGCTCTCTCTTCCCATAACCAGCCCATAGGTCTTCTACAGGTGTCTACTTGGTGGCTTGCACAGGCAGTTAATACAAATTCCAGGGGCAACAGGGCTTCCTATCCTAGTTGCTAATGGTGGCGGCAACTCCAAAAGCCTGGCAGAAGAGCTCTGTTTTACAGGCCCTGCAGAACTGTAAGAGGCTCTGCAGGGCCCTGATCTCTTCTGGGAGCTCATTCCACCAGGATGGAGCCACCACCGAGAAGGCCCTGGCCCTGGTTGTCAACAGCCTGGCCTCCTTAAGACTTGGGAGGGCCAAACGGTTATGGGCCCTGAAGGTGTTCTCTGGGGCATATATGGGGCAAGGTGGTCCCTCAGGTATGTAGGTCCCTGACCATAAAGGGCTTTAAAGGTAAGAACCAGCACCTTGTAATGAATTTGGTATGCTATCGGCAGCCAGTGTAGTGCCTTAAGCACAGGCTGGATGTGCTCCCAGACTGGGAGACCCATCAGTAACCTGGCTGCAGCATCTTGAACTACCTCACAGGGTTATGACTATGAAGATAAATCAAGGAGAAGAGAACACTGGTGTAAGCTGTTAGGAGTCCCCATTAGGGAAGTAAGAAAGGTATAAATATGTAAACAAATGAGAGGAAGAGGTACTTTCACCCAATCAATAACACAGAAAGGTGTAATGTGACAGTCAATAAAATGACTCATAAAAGCTAGCAGAGATTCACCACGTCTCAGATTTTCAAAGATTGCATATATATTTGTGCATGATTAAATCAGGCTTCAAAGATGGATATACCCTAAGTACAATGGCCTTTGATTTCACTCCATGCCATAGGTCCAAACTTCAGTTCCAGCTAAAATTCCCAGTGACCATGTTGTATGTAACTGATGATGCCTCTTCTCGAAAGATTCTCAAAGACTCACTTAGGCTGCTCTTTCCCAAATTTCTGATAGTGCCTCAGGCATACTTCTTTCCCCCTGGAAGTACATTTCATTCTTATAGCTTAAACTTGGAGAGCTCGGTGAATCATCCATCTGGGCCTGCCTCATGACTGAAAAGGGGCATACTCATATCCAACAATACAGCATATTTCGGTTTCTTTATCCCTCACATTTTGCATCCACCCCATATTTTCACTTATTCACATTGTGCCTGTGACTCCTTATTTTCAGCAGATGTGTCCCAGAGAGGCATGCCATCCAGCAGATTCTTTAATTTGTTTGTGCTATACATGAATGTCCCTGATAGGCATTTCCCCATACACAGCATGCCCCCATATCATATCAATAATAGTTCAGTAGTGCCTTAGGAGTATTCTTATTGTGTATAAGCTTCTTGACAAAGCTGTTTCAGATGCCTATCTGATTATGAGAGTGTACAAATGCTTTTTTTCTAAACATTATAGGGAAAAAAACCCAGAGGGTATTTGAGGGGTTGATGCAGAGATTTCAGACTTCCCTAATTTCCTTCTCCTGAACCCACCTGACTCTGACTTGGATAGCCCAGGCTAACTCGATCTCATAAAATCTTGGAAGCTAAGCAGGGTTGGCCCTGACTAGTAACTGGATGGAATAATACCAGGGTTGTGATGAAGAGGCAGGCAACGGCAAACTGTCTCTGAAAGTCTCTTGCCTTAAAAACCCAACAGGGTCGCCATAAGTTAGCAGTGACTTGATGGCACTTTTCACCACCACCAAATCCACCTGTCATCTGTTGTCAGGATGCTGGAGAAGGACTGTTTAGGAGTAAGGAGTATCTGAACTACCTCATAACTAGAGTTTGTTAAAGAATGTCTCCCCAGAGCAGGACTGGGATCTTGGTTGTGCTTGTTAGTTCAGAAGTCCGGTTAGCACCAAGTAGTTACAGACAGGCCAATGCATTATGGTCAGACCAGCACAGCTCTCAGCCAGGACTGAGTTTTAAGTAGTTCCAGAGGGAAGCAGCCCTGTTCATTATGGAGATTGTTTCTGGAAGTGTATCCTGCAAGGACTTAGTTTGGCCATGATCCTGTGAGGAACTATACATGCAACTGTTGTCCCCAGCATTCTTATAAATTTGGAGAAGAGCCCAAGAGGTTTCTGATTTGTGACCTGGCTATATGTGCTCTCAGGAAAATCACCCAAATATACTGTGGGATTTTTCTTGTGGTAGTTTGTTCCATGGAGACCTCTGAATTTAGGGTATCAGGGTCTGGAGGAGGAGTTCATTAATGTTCTCCTCAACCTCCAGGTCTTCAGTGGGGAAAAAGCCAGCTCCCAGGTACTCCTGCTGTCTAGTAGCACCTGGACTATGAGAAAGGGAGCTTTGACACTCAGAAACTTTTACCCTGGAAACCTTGTTGGTCCTCAATGGGCTACTGAGCTCAAACCTTGTCTGCTTCTGCAGACCAGCATGGCTACCCACCTGAAACTCTCAGATGGGGAGTTTGTTCCAGGGTCCAACCCTGGACACCCACATTTGGTGGAGGGAAGAAAAAGAAAAGTGGGGAAGGCTGCTGTGTTGGTGGAAGGAAACAGTCTTGGGAAGCAAGATATCCACAACCAGAGCAGTTCTCGCAATGAAAGAAGGACTACAATTGTGGATCTGCAATCTAAAAGTCACTAATGTCAATGAATGAAACATAAACAGTAGAAGGTTTACAGTGGACCCACAGTAGTCATTTTGTAGTGGTGCCGCAACACTTTCCCAAGATTCTAAAAGTACTTACTGCGTCAACAAGTATATTGATTTCTGGACCAGATCAATGTCTCGTTTCGTCTAGCATCCTTTCCCCCCAGGGATCAAAGTTTGGGCACCAAGCTGCAACCATCTCCATCTTGTTACCCCTAAAAACTGGTATTCACAGGTAGTTGTCCTCTCAAAATAGTAATATTGGCTACTAATCTCTGATAGACAATTTTCCATGAATTTGTCTAATCCGCTTATGCATAAATAGAAGATCCTAGCTTTTGTTTTTGCTTTTTTAGCTTGCTGGTCATGTTTCATGTTATCTTCAATTTGTATTTTTCTTATTTGGCTTTGGTGTTGAGGGGTTCCTTTAATGTGCTTTGTGAATTGAAGGGAAATGTTTGCTAGGCTGTATTTCAAGTATGATTGGCAAAGATTAATATTCTGGTCTCTTTCTTCTTGTAGCAGTGAGGTGGGCAATGTGTTTAGTTTCCTCCTTGTTAGGTTTACTCTGTGGAGCGATAGCATCCTTCACTCCTTCCAACATGTTGACCTTCTCTTCATAGTGTTTGAACAAGGCTTGTCTTGCCATTTGGAGTTTTGTTTTACTTTAAGTCCCATAGCTTAAAGACCAGAATTCAAACAGAAAATCTGTTGCCACCATTAGAGATAGGATTCTCTGGGCTGGTGATGATGAATGGGAAAAAAAGTGGGAAGAGATTCAAAAGTCCACACAGAGGCTGAACTGCATATTCAATGCAAAGTTAATATTTACTGAGTTTAGCAACTCTGCATCTGTGAAGTTTAGAGTGAGGAGGAAGTAGAGACAGAGGGAGTACATAAAAGAAGAAGATGGAAACAAGGGATATGGAAGAGGAGAGCTTTGTGTTGTATATACATATACATATACATACATATATATATTAGATAGATAGATAGATAGATAGATAGATAGATAGATAGATAGATAGATAGATAGATAGATAGATAGATAGATAGATAGAGATAGAGATAGAGATAGAGATAGATATAGATATATAGATATAGATATATAGATATAGATATATAGATATAGATATATATACTGAGAAGTATTCTGGTGAGGCTGAAGATTATGGGCTGGATCCCTCCAGCTTTTCTGCCGGCTAAAGAAGGAGGGTTGTGTAAATGGTATGTTGTAGCCTGAACTCTTCAGATCATGGAGTCTAAGAAAGGTCAATACTGAGATGGGGAGCACCAAGGAAGACTCCGCAGAGGAAGGCAATGACAAACCACCTTTGCTTCTCACTTGACTTGAAAGCCTCTTGCTGGAGTCACCATAAGGTGGTGGCAACTTGACGGCACACACATACATATAAAGAAGGAGGAGGAGCCCCTTTTGACCTCCAAAAAGGCTATGCTGGGAACTGTGAGACCCGTATGCACAAAACCTGTGTGGGATGTGGGCTGCAGTGAAGAGAACAGGACTAGATAAAGCAGAAAAACTAATAGGATCTAAACCAGTGACTATGAAACATGATTCTCACACCTCATAGGGCCTTTCTGAACTCTACTTTTAATCCATGTTCACTGCAGTGTCCTCCAAGTAATTCTCCACTAAAATTGAGTTCCACCTTCTTTTTATTCCAGGTTACCCCCCATTCTATATTACATTACCTCCCTCCAGTGGTCAGCCTGGTTTCAGTCTGCTGTTGTCCTGGGTTATTTGGATGCTGTTTTGCCTCATCTCAAACACTGAGAAAATCTGGAGTAGCAGGCAAATGCAAAAAGGATCATAGAAGGTGTGGAGTGCCCAAGGAAACAGAGCCACCTTTACTGTTAGAACCCTGCTATATTTATTGATGACCACTTGCATTTTTCTCCAAGCATCACTGTCTGTCAAACCTTGCTTCGCTTTGCTTTGCTCAGTTTGCCATGGACACTGGGGAGAGGGGGATTCCTTAGGAGGTGGTATGAGTGTGGAGTGTGTGACTGCACCATCATAGAAGCATACCCCTTAAGAACAGCCTTTCTCTACTTCATAGAGGAACATCCCTAAATCTTTTGATGTCAGCTTGCTTAGTAGATAATGGAATCCCATGTGAAAGGGGGGTTAGAAATGTTGGAGCTAAGCAGGTTGAATGTGACATATGCATGGGGCTTAGGAGGGGTTACATTTGAATTACCTATATCTTTGCATGTACCTGCCAAAATCCTCAGAACTGATACGGTACTGTTAACCTCTGGAACTTGTTCATATCTCAATAAAGCCTTTCACTGCCAAGGACAGTGCAGTTGAGAGTAACTTGCCCAGGAGTCTGACACTGTCATCCACTCAAAAATGTCTGAAGGGGTACTCATCAGGTGCATGCAGACACACACTCCCAGAAGTCTACCCCTTCCCCACCTCCCCAAGCCTTAATTTTCCAAAGGGGAACAATTTTTATTTAATTATTTAAACTATTTATAGCCCACCTTATCCCCACAAATTAAAGGCTAAAAACAAAAAACAAAAAACAAAAACCACCCTGGATACAGACATTGCTGATGTCCAGCACACTAAAATCAGTTCACAATGAAACAAGGTTAAAAGCTGATATATGTAGTTAAAGTGGATACAGTTTACACAATAGAAGAAGAGACGAGATTAGATTTATACCCTGCCCTTCACTACCCGAAGGAGTCTCAGAGTGGCTTACAATCTCCTTTCCCTTCCCCTCCCCACAACAGACACCCTGTGAGGTAGGTGAGGCTGAGAGAGCTCTTGAGAGAACTGCTCCTGAGAGAACAGCTCTGAGAGAACTTGTGACTGACCCAAGGTCATGCCAGCAGCTGCTTGTGGAGGAGTGGGGAATCAAACCCAGTTCTCTTAGATGAGTCCACTCTCTGAACCATTACACCAAACTGGCTCTCTGGATTCTGGGCATCCCCCACATTCCAGGCTCCCATTGCTGGTTAATGGGCAGCGGTAGCAAATACAGGGGGAAAGCCTATGTTGCATGATGTTCTAGGAATAAGTTAAAACCATAGACAACTGGGGATTTTCTTCAGTGTCACTGATGCTGGGATTTTGCCATATATTTCTTCCAGAGAAAGGATTTAAGGCTGTAGTGCTGTGATTATTAAATTCTCCTCATTGCCATTTGACTAGTCACATTGTTGTTACTTTTTTCTAAGGTCTTACCAAATACTTGTAGAGGTGGGTTTTTGCTTTTTCTCAAAGTTCTACTTCCTTCTTCTTATTTGTTAGCCTATAGTGTTGCTTGCATTCCCAACACTCCCTCCGCAAATGCCAGGAGATTTTGTAAGTGGTACCTGGGGAGGATATCATTTCTGTTCCATACTTCTTCCCTTTGTCTGTATGATAAAGACCATAGAGACTAGGAGAAATTCCTAGGGCTTCGATATGGCCATCCCCCCATTCCTCAATTCTTTGGGGGTCAGGCATTTGGACTGGGGTGGATAATTCTTCTCCCTGGGTGGGGAAATCAAAGGCCTAATGCAGCCAATCTTAATTTGCAGTTGGATTTATTGATCATCATGTTTGCTGCTGCCCTGTTTTAGTACTGTCAATGTTGGTTTTATTGGAAGGACCTCCCAATGGAAGGACCTCCCAATGGAAGGACTTTGACAGAAACAGTCTTTATAAGATTCTGTTCTTAATGGAAGGAAGTTGTTGATTCCAACCCAGTGGTTCTGGGAATGGAAAACTGACTCCAGAATTTATTAATGGCAGCAAAAGTATTCCTTAGGTCCATTACTAGAAACTTGCTATTGTCTCTATAATTAGGGAATGGCTTTTAAAGGCTCTAAAGATGGATGCCATGGTAGCTCTTGTTCACAGAAGAAATGGTAGATTTATTTCAGTTTGTTTAATAGAACAATTGGGTCATTTTATTTCTTAGTCCAGCTTTTATTATGGAAATGTTCAAGTGGAAAGACGTATGCTCTTGTAATCCCCCCGCCTTTGGTTTTTGAAATAATGATTTTTTAAAAATTAAAAAGCGGGCCTTATCCTGTGTTGCAGTAATGTTGCAGGAGCACAGGATACTTGTTTATTGCAGCAATTTTACAGATCTGGGACCTAAAATGACCCCACTGTGTGCATTGAGATACATGACATGATCATCTTTAAAGATGCCCAGCAGAGGATATTAGAGAATCATCAATGAAATCTATGTCCTAAATGCAAATGATGAAGCAAAAGAAGGAGATCCAAGGGAGTGCTTGGATGGGAAAAAAATCCGTGAGGTAAGCAGCAAAAGGGAAAGTATAATTAAAAATAACTGGGATGCTCATGTATAACTAGAGGCAATAAAAGAGAAATAGTAGGCAACAAAGCAGTAAAGAGAGAAACTAAAGTAAAAACCATCAAGAAATATTTGATGTTGCTTTCTCCCGGAGGTCTTGTTCAACTATGTGTATCTAAGTCATCCTATCCAAGTAGGAAATCTTCCTGGCCAGAGACCAGAAAATACAATGAGTGGAGCAGAACTAGTAGTCACCAAGTGGAAACAAGATACCGCAGAGAGGAAGCTGTTTTCCCTCATCTGTATGCATGACAGACAATCAAATTCACCATTGTTGCTTGCATTTTTAACCTCTGGACATTAAGGGGAGGAATCAATTATGGGACAAAGATATTGTTTCTACAGCCCCCAAATCAGCACAATGTATGCACCTGTTTTCTGTTGAAATCTCATGTGACCACAAATCAGACTACTTCATTGTGGGATAAACAGGAAATCTTGGGGCAATACACACATGCATGTATGCTATCCTAGGCTCCTTGGAGGAAGGGTGGGATTTTTTTAAAGTAATATATACATTTATGTCCCCAAATTCTTATTTTATCAATCATTTCTACTGAATGTTCATTATTATATTTCCCAACAGCAGATAATTACCAAGTGTTTGAACCAAATTCATTTGGTTTAACTAGTCATTATACAACATTCTGAAACAAAGCCTAATTGCCTGCCGTTGCATTTGCAAATATTCTCCCTTCCCTCCATTGTTTCCCTCTAGTCAAAATTTTATTTGTAGGCTCCTCTCTCTCTCTCTCCTTACTTTATTTTGTAAGGTTCCATTTATTCTGAAATAAATTACCTCTTCTAATAGCAAACTCGACTAACCCATGTTGACCAACTGAACAGCCAAACAGTGTAACCCTGGTACAAAGTTCAGGTTTCTGGATTGTTGGTGAATTCCACAGGTATCAAAGCAATCAGATCAACAGAAGACTGTGCACATAACGCTAGTATAGGGTTTATCACAATAACCTGGTTTGAATACAAGAAAACAACATACAAATAAATCTTTAATGGGTTGTTTGTTTAAATGGCGTAGATGTTGTAGACGTTAACGGTGGTCTCCAAATTGATCTACCGTTTCGATTTCTCTCTTCTTGTGAACGAAGACAAAATGTAAGTGAAGAACAAGTAGTGTTCTAGCTACTGAAAAACCTTACAAACAACTTGTCTCAAGTCAATTTCTTGATTCGTATTTCATCAGGGTTTGTGTTTGCAGTTATCCCAACTCCATGATAACAACGTTAGCAGAAAAATTTCTGTAGCAGAAGAATTTCAAGCAGGCAAAATGCTGCTAACAGCCAAACAGTGTCACCCTGGTACAAAGTTCAGGTTTCTGGATTGTTGGTGGATTCTACAGGTATACAGGGAAAAAATCCATTGTACATTTAGGAAAAAAATTAAAATCTGAGAATTCTCTTTGTCTTCTGGAACATACAAAATATTGAGGACAGCTGAGCACAAGTTTAGGGTTGCCAGACATCCTCTTTTTAGAGGACATGTCCCCTTTTTTCTTTTGCTGTCCATCTTCTTTTGGGCTCTTTTTAAAAAAATGATGAAAATGTCCTCTTTTTGAGTTGGAAGGTTAGGAATATCCCTAGTAAGTAGCAATTATTACAGCTTAAACAGTAGCAGTATTTAAAATGAGATTTGTCACAGTGATCACTTGTTTGAACTAGTAAATCAGGAAATATGTCCTCCATTTTGCTTTTCAAAATATGGTAGCTCTTGTGAGTTACTTACGTAAGTGTTGTCAAGTCACAATAACTTTATGGCAACCCAGAAAAGGACTTTCAGGGCAAGTGAGAAACAGTTGCCTTCCTCTGCAAAGTCTTCTTCGATGGTTTCCCATCCAAGCACTGACCCCACATAGCATCTGAGATCTGACTAGAGCAGACTATAACATGCCACATTCCATCTGTGAGCATCAGTTAAGCAAAGGAGGAGAAAGCCTGAGAAGACATTGGCCTACCTCAGTCTCTGCAAGTTCAAGGTAGAAGGTGTTTATTCCTTTATAAAGTGGCTGAGTTCAGACTGGCAATTTGCCCTGCTATAGCCACGTTTCAGCGATGTTTTAAAAGTGGATTAAAGGGGGTGTTCACACAGGCACATCTGCCTGGCGTTCCCCACCCGTAGGCAACCCATGCTGTTCTGCTTCAATCCCACATTTAATAGATACCTCATAAACATGGTAGCAAATCCCAAAGAGTGCCTTTATCCCGTGTTTGTCTGCTTCCCAGCAGTGGGAACACTATCCAGAAAAGCTGGGAGCAACCCACGTTGCGCATAAGGCAGCAGCGATATGATTGGGTGTGCTCTGCTCCACTGCCCAATGCGGTGCTGGTGCTGTGGGGTCCTCCCCCAATCAGCTGGATGTGCATGAGCACATGAGCACTCATGCGCACATACACCCATACACCCTTAGCCGAATTAATGGGGAAAAGCTGTTGACAGCCACTCCTCCGGATCAGCAGTCTGAACACTCCCGCATCCGTCAGCCCCGTGTAACCGGGAAAACCCGGAACAGTTTATTCCGGGGCTTTTTTGCCATGACTGGCTCCCGCTGCAAACTGCCAGTCTGTCCTCAGCCGGTGTTTATTCATCCCACCCTTAAAAAGTTCCCATACAGCAAAGGGTGAGACAGATCCTACTTGCATTGCACTAAATGAGAATGGGACAGAATGGTTATTATACTATTATAATTGTTAGAATACAAGGACCAATGAGGATCAAAAACTGTATAAAGAACTGGGAGATTTCCATTCTCAGGGCAAGACTAGTAATCCCTAGGCTGGATGAGTTGTTTTATGCACATCTAATCCAGAGTTAGGCAGCCATTATAGTACTATACAGAGGATGCCCAGGGCTAGGTAGTCTGGAAGCTACACATTTAGCTCAGAGATCGGCCATCTTGATACATTGCATTAGAGGGGGAGTTTTTTAAAAAAGTTTTTTTTTATCCTGTTCTTTGATTCTTCCACATTTTTAATAGTTTCTTTTGTTTTTATGTTAATGATTTTGATGCTATTTATGATTTTATGGTGTTGCTTTTTTTACTTTTAAGCTGTCTTGAGCAGGACTCAGGAGAGGCAGCATTCAAATCTTCGAGGAGGAGGAGGTTGGATTTATGCCCTGCCCTTCACTACCTGAAGGAGTCTCAGAGTGGTTTACAGAGTCCTTTCCCTCCCCCTCCCCTCCCCACAACAGACACCCTGTGAGGTTGGTGGGGACAGGGCCGGCCCCAGGTATCTGAGCACCCTAGGCAGGACAGCCTGGGGTGCCCACCCCACCGGGGATGCCAACCTCCCAGTGGGGCCTGGAGATGGCCCAGCGCCATTGTCCTGGGCGCCTCACAGCTGCGAGGCACCCAGGAGAGTCGGGGAGTTCTAACCCTGCCCCTTCCCTCCCAGCGGCGGCGCCGGCTCTCCTGGGCTCCTGGGAAGGGGGGCTTTTCACGGAGTGGGGGGCATTTTGGCGCCCCTGCAGGGCCGGTGCCCTAGGCGAGCGCCTAGCTCGCCTAGTGGGCAAGCCGGCCCTGGGTGGGGATGAGAGAGCTCTTTTGAGAACTGCTCTTGAGAGAACACATAGAGCCACAACTTGTAACTACCACAACACAATATTTACAGCTCCATTCTTGCCCATTCCCTCTCAATGATCGAAGAGAAAAGGCTAGAGAGAATTGAAAAAATGGTCAGGTAGGCCCCATAGCCAGCTCTGCAAGATGCAAAATATTCTAGAAAAAGAATCCCACAGCACTATCTCTGGAGTCTCTTAACCTTGGCATTCATTAGTGAGTTCTCTTAACCTTGGAGATCAAGTGAATTTCCCCTTATGAAATATTAAATGGCATCCTATATCATAGCCTCTCAGAGTGTTGCCCATTGATTGGAGAAATGGAATGAATGACATTAGAGCTGCAGCACAAGGACCCAAAACTCCATTACTGTAGGCAGGCTGGGTGCAAATAGTATATTCACGCTAGGCTAGTCAAGAGGTCACTTTCATTAAATGAGGAAAGGGAGGGAAAGGTTTTTTTTTTTTAAAAAAAAATATATAGCGGGTGACGTTGGAGATTTGTTTGTCTCTGCATAATCTCTCCTATGCCATCATGATGGGATCGCTGAAAGTACTGGTTAAAAAGAGCCAAGTCCCTCATAAGCTTTTGAAGTACTCTCATTCAAATAACCGGCTTGACCATGACATTATTTGGTTTCAATGAATGCTAGGGACAGCGAGCAACCAGCATTTACACAAAACTTTTTTTTTTTTACCTTGTAATTTTATAACATGTTATCACACACACACGAAACCCAACCAGGAAACCAAGCTGTGTGGTGAAAAAGGAATAGGCATAACTCTTATATTGAAAAGAGGTACAGTTCTCATCCAAAATGGGAATAAGGATTGGAATACAGCCACACACTTCTTACAGGATGAAGGGTTTTCTGCCGCTGGTCAACCGTTATTGGTGATGAAGCTTATAGCAGCTCTTCCCTTCTGATGCAGGCTTTTTGATTGGCATCCACCTGGCTGCTTGTCCTGGAGACTGGCAGTACAGGATTAGTCTACTGCTTTGGGGGCAAGCAGACATTTTCGGGGGGGGCTTTACCTGATTGGCTGTGGTGGGACTCTATTTTCACTTGCTTTGCACCGCCTTATATGGAATGGTCGTTTAACAAAATAGGTCTACTTAAGCTCTTCTTGACTTGACCTGGATGGCCCAGGCTGGCCTATCTTGTCAGGTGTTGGAAGCTAAGAAGGGTCAGCCCTGCTTAGTACTTGGATGGGAGACTACCAAGGAAATCTAGGGTTTCTATGCAGAGGCAGGCAATGGCAAACCCCCTCTGTTCCTCCCTTGCCTTGAAAATGCCATGGGGTCACCATAAATCAGCTGTGACTTGACAACACTTTCTTACCATCAAGCTCTTCCTAGGTGGCAGCTTAGTGTTCATTCCTTACTAGCCAGCAAGCCCATTGCAAAGTCAATGCAATGGGCCCTAGCAGGAGTGCAGGGGGGAGGTCTGTGGCCAAGAAAACATTTGCAGTGGTAGCAGTAGCCACAGGCATGTCTGGTGCCCAGTTAGCAGCAGCAACAGCAATTCCGACCCCATCGTGGGAAACCCCCGATACTCCAGCAGCCGCAGAGTCCCAGTGGCCAGGCTGTCATGGCACCTGCCGAGCCCAAGCCCCTGGCTCCAGCAGAGGAGCTAAGTCCCGCCAGGGATGAGCTCCTGTCATTCGAAACCTTCACACCTGACAGCGCGGCATGTGCTGAGGCGGGCCCAGCAACAGCTGGGGCAGATCCCCACTCACCTGGCATGCCTCCCAATTCATCACCACCGGTGTCTTGTTTGTGAAAGTAGTGCCACTGGGACATGGCAGCCTGGCAGCGAGAGGCACGCATGTGCACCCGACACTCATTTAGCCCTGACTACTAGCAGGAGCTGGGACGTGCTTGGAACATGCTAATTGCCTACAGCCTGAAGTACTATTTAGTCATCGCTGGCACATGAAGAACTCGTGCCAGCAACTAGTCAGTTTGACCATGCTCTGCACCACCTCGCCCGGTTTCCTGCCTCCTGTCTTGTTTCCCTCAGCTCCTCAACCTTGGCTTGTCTGACTCCACTCAACTCTGCACCCTGAACCTTCGCTGCCTGGACTCCTGACTCTTGGAACTCTGACCCTCGGACTACGCTAACAGTTTGTGATTTGGACTTGGTTTCTCCAGTTATCTGACTTGCCTGGTTCCTGACTCTGGACTGCCCCTCGACTATCCCGCCTGTCTTGCACTTCCTGTTGATTGTTGGGTTGCCCGGTTCTGACCTCGGACTGTGTTTTGACCATCCCCATGCTTGCCTAGCCCCATAGCCTGGCCCGTGACACAGGCAGCCAGCGATGAAGGGATGGGGGAAGGCTGACCGGATCATGACCCCTCTGCCAGCCCCCCCCCCCAGTGGCAGACATCGGGCCACAACTGAGCGGGTGCCTCTGAGGGGAGGTGGTCGGCATGCTCAGGAGCAGGATGGGAGGGGGAAGAGGAAGGCAGCAATGAGGCTCCAGCCACGGCCTCCTCCGCCGCCACCACCATGGGCTCACCCCCATCTTCGGCACCCATGTCCTCTTCCTCATCCCTCTCAGCCTTCTCCACGGGCTCCTGCCCCATCCCCAGCACTGAGGAACCCGGCATACAAATCACACAGAGGGTACAGCCGCTTCTCTCAAAGGGCCCACATCAGCAACGCTGCTGCTTGCCAGGGCCACCCATCCCCACATGCGCGTAACTCGGCTCGTGTGGTGGTGGTGGAAATCGTCAGGCCCAGTGACTTGGTTGCAGGTCGTCCACTGCTCAGGCCACCACTGCTGAATGGAGCAGCACCACGGAGTGCAGTGAGGCATGGAGACCCCTTGCCCAAGGCAGGGAGCAAGTGCGGTGCGTGCCCACCAGTGGGTAGGGGATGGGAAGGAAGTGGTGGGTTTCCTGACAGTGGGCAGGCCCAGCCTCATGAGCATGCAGCCACATCTGTGCATTGGGGTGGGCACCGCAAATGGCAAGCGGCAGTGACTTGGGCCCTTCCTGGCTCTCAGCGGGTTATGGTGGCGTGTCCCCAGCAGTGGCTGGGGGGTGGGAGGGAGGTGTTGGGTGTGGCACTGCTGCCCAGGCCCAGCCTTGGGAGTGCACTGCAACTTCTCTGTATTCAGCCGGGCCCACAAACCCTAACCCCAGTGGCTCAGGCACCATAGTGCACTGGTGGACTGGAGGCGGCAGAGCCCAGCAAAGGTGCGCTTGGGGCCGGACGCTGACTGTATGTCGGAGCTGGCCTCATCCATGGTTGGCTGCTCTTCCGTGGGGCCGGGGCATACCCCTTGGCCTGATGAGTCTCCAGATGCCGGAGCATGCTGCCTGCCCATCGGATCCCAGGAGAATGAGGGTAAGATGCTGGGCGCCAGCCTCTGTGGGCAGGACAACAGGACTGCAGGCAGCAACACAGCCAGTGGATAGAGCCCCCTGGTGAGTGACACACCAGGGAGTGAGGTGATTGGGCGGGCTGGCAGGAGTCAGAGAACGCAGTCAGTGGCCACAGTCTCTGTTGTGAGTGGCAGTCAACTGATTTTGGCGTGTATCGAATCTTGCCACCCCAAATCAGCTTTATAATATAAGGAGAGATAGGGAGATAGGAAATAATTGGCAAGCACCCTGACAACACGGGGTCACTGAACCCAGCCAATTGGCTCTTATGGCTGAGGACTTGAGGGGAGAACTTTGCTGCAGGGCAGCAAAAGGGGAAGCAGGTGGGGCTAGGTACCACTTGGCTTAAGATTGTGTGGAGGTCACATTGGCTGGAGTGAGTTTGAGCTAAATTGGAGTTATGCATATGTAGGAAGGCTGTAGAGGCCATCCATGAATGAACACCTATACAGGGGTGTGTGAAAAATAAGTTAATAACTATAGTTGGCAAGATCCTGCAGCTGTGTCTTTAATAAAACCTAGTTAACCCAAACCTGTGTCTTACATCTTCATTCAGAGATGATGGGGAACTGTTTTTTGTGGTTTGGTGTAAAGAGAGATGCATATTGACCGTTTCTTGTCAACAGTCATAGCAAATGCTTTGTACACCCCATCCCCCGAAGGGGGAAGAGAATCTGAGTAACATGGGATAAATGTCCTCATGTCTACAGTTGACCTCTCTTTCACTCTCTCGGGGGGAAATGATGAACAGTCCATTCAGGAACAGTGTGGTTTAAGCTTTTTTTTTTTTTTTAAGTTGCCTCTTTTGGGGGTATTTTTTATATGTGCATGTGCGTGCACCTGGCCTCTGGTGACTGACCTCTACTGAGGGTCTAGAGGACATTCATTGAGGTGACTGAATAAAGCCTGCCCCCATCTTCCGCTTGGGGTATTCTAAGGAGGTCTCCCACCCAAGTACTTGCCGGAGTTGATCTGCTTAGCTTTTGAGATCTGACAAGATCGGGCTTGCCTGGTCAGGGCAAGAGGACATTGTTGACTGGTTCTTGTAGTCTATATATGCTCTTCAAGCTGAGGCTGTTGATGTGGCTCTTTGTAGTACATTGGTCATTGAGGAAGGCCCAAGGCTTCCAAGATCTGATGAGATCGGGCTCACCTGGGCTATCCAGGTCAGGGCAAAAATTGCCTCTTTCGATGGAACTTGGGACCCCCTCCATCTTCTCAGCCTGTCTATAATTAGGGCATTAATTTCCAAAAGTAGATAGAAAGCCATCTAAGGAATTACCATTCCGTTTCTGTGACACTAAACACATTGTTATGGAAGTAAGAGCCCCTCAGCTGGGTCCTACGTTCTGTTACAATACAGGAAGAAAAAGTAATTTGGAGATTGCATGGTTACCAGAGGGAAATGACAGACTCCAGCTCATGGAAATCAAAAGGACTTACTTCTGAGTAAATGTTTTTGTGACTCCAATTTTCAATGTTTGCAAATCTCAAATCACAGACAATGTACAATAATAATTCCATTCCAGAGCCAGTCTCTCAGTTCAGAAAAACACAAAACCATGGTGTCTTTTTAACGATTGTTACTTCATGATATCAGGATTTGGTTTCCAAACACTGTTTTGCCTCAACAAATGCTAGTTGTGCTGGCAGAGTTCAGGAAACAATCCGATCCATGCTTTGGAGTTTGTTTTCAATGAATTTACTACAACAGGAGTTTGCAAAAAGACAATAACTGACTGCAGGCTGTTAATGCATTAGAGAGGTCTTCAGAGCACAAGCACTAACACATAGCAAAGAGAGAAAATAACAAGAGGTAGGCTGAACTGCAAGAGAAAACATTCCATAACCCCAAACACTAGAGAATGCTCCACAGCTCCCCCTAGGGGACAAGTGGACAAAATACTAATTTACAGTAACTAGACTCTTAGCAGGCTGTCATTTCTCCAAGAAGTTTCACTGTCTTCACTCTTTCTCCAACTTCTCCCATAGAGACTTGAAGGGCATCTAAGGTTTTCAGCTATAGGGTTGCTGGGAGATGCTGGGAGGTAGGGACAGTTGCACTAGTTTTGTCCCAACATGTGATATCATTCCTGGTGCAAAACCAGAACTGATGTCATAATGGTGAGGCAATGCTCTACGGTTCACCTGAAACTCTTTGTTTAAACCATATAATTTTAGTTAACTCCTAGAGTGTTGGCCCAATGTGATGATGTCATTTCCTGTTTAGTGCCAGAAGTAGTGTCACCTATCAGCACAACATCAGTGAGCCCTTGCAGTTCCCACCCCCCCATTGGCCAATGAAATAGCAGTGGGGAACAGGGGGCAATGCTGGAAGGTCCCTATCTGAACCTGTTCCCCTTACTGGCATCCCAGCCTGCATTGGAGTTAGGCTAGTTGAACTCTTTTTTCTCCTTCTAAATCCACACTAAATATCAACACAATTAATATAATCCATTCTATTTAGTCAAAGATGAACTGCTAATAGGGTTACCAGTTCTGGATTAGGAAATTCCTGGAATTTTGGAGACCAATGTGCAGGGAAGGCAGAGCTTGGGGAAGGAACTCAGTGGGGAATCAGTTTCACAGAGTTTACACACCAAGCCTGCCATTACTTCCAGGATAACTAAACTCTGTAATCTGGAGATAAATTGTAATTCAAGGAGAACTAAAGGGCCCACCTAAAGGCTAGAGACCCTAAAAGGGAAATTGAAACATAACTGAAATCAGTCAAGTTGCATGGGACATGCAACACCAAATACTGAGTGCATAAGTATTGCAAACAGCCCCGGGAAAGCAGTTCCTTTGTTTTAGGTGTCATAAATCGAAGTGTTCAAGACACAAAAAGATAGGATAGGATCGATATTAATGCTCAGGGCAAAGTGCAGTTGTTCAGTGACCTTTTTCATAAAACACGGTCCTCTAGGGCATTATCAGAGTGTATACATATGCGTATGCTACATAGTTGGAATAAAGCCGAAAAAATATCTCCATGTTGTCTAGCAATTGTTAAGTCTATAACACTTCATCACGCTTGTCACCGGATAGTGGTTCTCCTAGGAAGATATGTTTATCACTGTAAATTTGATTTTTTAAAAGCTACAACATAATCACCCCCCCCCCAGCAATAGGAACCTTTAACTGTAGTTGAGGTTAATTACCATCAATGGCAATTGATTTTACATTGTTCAACAGCAGAAACCGCTCATTCAAAGGACTCTTGGGTTAATTACATATTGGGAATGGGCACAAAGTTTTGAAGATTTGATAGGTGCTTTCCAAATACAAATCTTTGGAGGTAAAAAAGAGAGAGAGAGACAGAGAGACAGAGAGAGATGAGTTCCCTTTGGCATCAAGGAGAAGAATTTAATGAACTGTAAACTATCATGGAAGGTGACAGCATCTCCACTATAAGAAGAGGAGGTCAGAGGGAGCAAATGGAAAGAAACAAATTTCTTCTTAGTTGTTGTTTTTTTCTTAAGTCCAATAAATCAACTGTTTCTGCTTTTTAACATTGTGTTATTCTGTCATTTCTGCATGTTCTATGCTTTAGAACTAGCAATAAATTTTAATTTTAATGTTCTTTATACTCAAAGTGTAAGAATCATGCTACTTTTCACTTTAAAAATAGCAGATTTGTAGCACACTCTGTCCCACATAGAAGATTTGCTGTGGAGGATCTACTTTAAGGTTCTTCCAGCACTTGGATCTCATCCCTGATTTTATCAGAGTTCAGCTTGCGACACAATACCTTGCATTTATCCCTGGCTATAACAGCATCTGTTTATCCCAAGACAAGTGTGGGGCAAAACTGGGGTGACATCAATGTAATGTGGAAACAAAAGAAAATACCCCAAAGTAATTATGGGGTGAACTCAAGTGCAGTGTAGAGTGTAAGTCTGGGGACAGGGCTGAACCAGGATTTAAAGTCTAGTGCGGAATCTCCCTAAAGTACATTCTTACACTACAATGGAGGCCAAACCTCAGAACCTCTACTGACTCATCAAACACAAAGCATCAGTGCTGGCTATAAGCCTGTGACCTGGTAGCTTTCATAGTAAACTGCGGGAATCATGGTGTTAGTGTTGGTGATGGAAACCACAATTCTAGGCAAAACCCCATGGTCGAAGGTAGAAAGACTGATAGAGTTATGCTTATTCTTTTTCACTTCTGTGACCCATACAGGACTGCCAAGAGAAGGCGACCAGTGGTACAAAATTTCCTTGGCCCAGATTGTTCTTTGGGGCTCAAGAAATCCACCTGCCCCACTTTGCTGTCATAGTCATGGATTCAGAAACATCTAGAAGTCTCTCTGGGCATCAGTAATCTCTCTTTTTAACTATGTGCTTGACTTGCAATCATTGCCAGTGCTTTTCTACATGAAGAGTCACTTGCTATATTTTCCAGTTAAGCAATGAGTTAGTGATTATGGGTTCTTAGAAAGGATTTTTGAACCATTAAGAACTGATATGCCTCTCCTCTAGGTGTGCCAACTGCCTGTCAATGGTGGGTGTTTGCCTGAGGCCATACTTTACTTCCCTCCCTCACTTGTGTGCATCTTATTCACCTTTAAATGAGTGAGGGGGGAGTCCAGAGGGCATCTTTTTTCTAGGGCTGCATGGTTGCTTGCAACTACAGGTGGAAAGGTAGAATTCTTTTGTCTTTCTGTGAGATGTGTGGGGGGGGACGCTTTTTCATGGCTTTTATGAAGTATAATAAAATGTGGACTGTGCAAAGTATGCTTAAGGAACTGTACAGCATGGTAACCCAGTATGATGCCAGTTGAGACTGCACACCTGAGAGAAAGACACCAGATGCCATGCCATGCCACAGCACGAGGACAAAAGACTCCAAACGCCATTAGGAGTCCCCTCCAACACATGCAGGCAACCCCTTTCCCCCTCCTCCATCACCTGCAAAGCTGCACTTAGCTCAGAGACTCTATTCATGGTCGCTTGGCAACTAATCACTCACCCATCAATGACCCGGTTAAGGCAATCAAGAAACAATAGCCTTGGCCTGGTAACTCATCTCAGGTGCCAGTCTCCAGTCTAAGTTCCTAGCTCTCAATATTGACCATTCCTTAGCTCCCCTCCCCTATTCCTTCCAGCCAATAGTATGTTTTCAGGATGGACTAACCAGGAGGTGTGGCCAGAGGATATGGCCTGCCCCCACATCCCCACTTAAAAGGGGAAACCCAACCACATGCTCGCTCCTTCTTCTCTATGACCCCTATCTAAGCTTTGTCCCTCTTAAGTCCAGCTTGCTATTCCAATACCCCACCTCCATCTTTAACTCTAGATCTGCAGCTAGAGTTCCACGTGTTGCCTGCCAGCTCAGGCCACGTGTCCCCATTTTCACTTCACCTCTCCCTTCTTGCATTGGAAGGGATCATTCAGCGAGGACAGGTAACTATTGTCGCAACAACGAATTCCTGCTCATGCAACTGTGCTGATATCTCTATCTTTATTTTCTTAGCTCTGAATATTGTGGTGTGTGGATGTGTATTGTTTGTGTGTGAAGATTTACAGTAAAAGACCCTGATTATAATTACATACTGTCTCTGTGTCTGTTACTGGTATCTCTGGTAGGGCGGGACCTCTGTATATACTGGTGATCGCTCCCTTAGCTGATTGCATATTAATAATAACTCATATACCCCCTAATATTGATAAGAACAAAGAGCAATCAGGCTAACACACAAGCTTCTCTCTTTTGATATTGTGCTGTAAGTGTGTACAAGGCACACTTACTTTCCCTGAGTTTCCTCACAAACCACCCTGAAGTAATGTCTCTAGGACCAGGTACACAGTGTTGCAATTCACTGATTTAAAATGAAGACCAAAACACCTCCATCTCCCACTTCTATTGTAATAAACATGACCAAGCCCATAGCCAGGATTTTTTAATTCAGGGGGCCTTTAAATAAGTCAGGGGGCACCCCACACACACCCGCACACACAAATAACATTAAAAATTGGAAGCTGGGGGGGCTGGGCTGGATAGGAAGTCAGGGGGCCTCGGCAGTAAGTCAGGGGGCCAGGCCCCAAGATGCCCCACTATAGCTATGGGCCTGGACATTACTTAAAAGCATGTAATTTTGGCTGAATGGCAGCCTGAGACCTTAATCTGCAGTCATTTATTTCCTGGATGTCTTTCCCATATAACCTTATATTGGTGTCTAGATATAAACACTCTAACCTTATGCCATCATTATGTTTGAACTATAATAACTCATTCCCAGTTTCTTTACTATTGTCAAGCAAGTCACAGCTAAGTATAGAACACTGCAGCTGTGCCATAATTCACCAGCTGAAATTGGCATGGTGACAAATTGACCAAAAGGGAGCTGGATCCACAAAGCCATTTTGGGGGGGGGGAGGCTCTTTTCAAGAAGCTGATAGGCCTGTGGGCAGAATATACATCTGAGGACCCCTTCCTAGTCAAAGTACACTGCATTAATATTATTGTCTGTTGGGGAAAATAGTGTTATATTTATATATGTTGTATTTAGCCAATTTTTGAATTGATTCTCATCCACTTCTTAGTACAGTCCCATCTGACATAGTTTTTGCCCTATCATGTCCCATGACCTCCAGCATACCTTTGGAGGTGATCAAAGAGGACCATTTCTTCCTTTTACACCAGCAAAACAGATGGTTAGATCCAAACATAAGTATGCATGTGTGTTTTCTTAAAAATCATTTAAGTTTGACATCACCATTTAATACATGGCTCTGTTTCCAGAGAGAAGGAAGGAAGCATGGTACATCCCGATCTTGTCATGTTTTGTAAGCTAAGCAGGGTCAGTCTGGGAAGGGAGACCACCAAGGAAGATCCTGCAGAGAAAGGCAATAGCAAACCACCTCTGCTTAATCACTTCCCTTGAAAGTCCTATGGGATCACCATAAATTAACTATGACTCTGTTATGTATTGGGACTGAAAGATTCCAGGACTGTACTACCAGAGACGGGCTGAGCTTGGAGCCCAAGAACAATAGCCCACCAGGCCTCTGGAAGTAACCAATCAAAAAGTAATGTTATGTAAATAGCCTATCATTGGGAGTGGGGTGTGTTTGGGTGTGGCAATTGCATGCTATTTAAACAGGGATGCGGCCCTGGACTTCTTTCATGTTCTTGCTTAAATCACTAATAAAGTACAGCTGGTCACTAGACTTGGGGTCTGCTCATCCATGGAACCCACTATTTAACAGACTCCATGGCACTTTACACACACATGATTCCAGGGTGAAAAAAATATTGAATTCACTAAGTATACATGCCTTCTGCAAATGGGATGCTTGGAGTTTGGATGTCAAAGTGGGATTCCAAAAAGTTGGCCCATCAGGAGGAACTTAAGCTGAACCTGTGAGTATTCTTCACTAGTATTGCCTGGGCTGAAACTTCCATCGTAATCCCATCTTCCAGCTGGACTTTCATCCAAGTTATTGGTCCACCTGGGGATGTGATGCAAAGGGCTATATATTGATTAAATTTGCTGGTAAATTGGGACAAGAGAAAAACAGACCCCATTCACTGTATTCAATGGTCAAATAAATGGAGTGTGAAGCAAGCTCTAAGTACCAAAATTAATTATGGGATTGCATTTGCACTGAGCATTGTGAAGGTTTGGGAAGGGGAAAAGATCTGATCTTTTCAAACACTGAAACATATTAATGCTTGCCAGTGTTGATGTGCCCCCCTCTATATGTGAGGCCCGGGGTCAACTGTCCCCCTAAAAAGATCCACTTGCAAATAACAGTAAATAAAATGTCCCTTATGAAACAGCCACTTGCTGCCAAATTCCTTACCTTACCTACATAACAAACACTTTACTGAGCCTGCTATTCAGTGGTCCTATTGATAATTATCTCTTACATATCTGAGTAAGCTTATGTTCCTGAAATTGTCAGAAATGCCCTGGTGGAATAACGAGCAGGAATTAACACTCTGCTGCACATCCTAATTAGGATTTAATTAGGAATTTCTTTTTAAAAATGCAGAGTGCATGTTTTTTTGAAAGAACATAATCACTAACTTATTGCTGCCAGGGCTTCTGTGCACATTTTCCAGTGTAAATAACCAATTATAATTGACACTTTAGGTCAAATTTGAGAGTTCAAATTTTGTTTAATTTCACAAAGATGTTTTTTTTTTCCCTTACAAACAACATTCCATTTATCTTAATCCTTTAGATTTTTTTTTAATCTCGGCAGCAACTTTCCTACATTACTATCATCACATGGGATAATTGAAAATTCATTTAATTGTATTTTGTTTTGATACTTCAAAGAAATTATGGAACTCATAATCTCACCCCCCACAAAAAAAAATATGTGCTACTGTTTTGACTAGTGCTGTGAAATAAGTTTAAAGAATAAGTTCTTTAAAGAATAAGTTCTTTAAACAAACAAACAAAAAATCATGTAGAGCACATAATTTCCTGCATTTTCCTTGTTCTAGATGTATTTTTTTTTGTTTAATACAAAAGAACACTTGAAAAAATTCAATCTAGTATGTATTACCCCATGAACACTTCCCAATGCTTTATTCACTGGGATATTGCCTGCTAGTTAATCTACATCGCATTGTGTTTGGGGCAGTGAAGCCTCTGATGATCACTGGCTGAGCTGGTGTGATGTACAGCCATGTTCACAAGCATTTCAGTGGTTCGGCGAACAAAGCTGTCAGAATGTTTGCAGCTGAGCTTCTCTGAGAGAGGTGGAAATTGGATCTCTGGCTGGGATTAAAACCTCATGTGGGAGATAGACCCTTGGCTTTTGGGAACTGACAAAAAAGGATAGGGAAGGAACTTCTAGGAGGTAAGGGAGGTAAGGCCCAAAGAAACCAGATTTAAAATAGTGATGAATAGGAATCTGAGAAAAGATAAGGGGCTTGGGGGAAATGGGGCAGAGGGGACTGAAATGTAATTTTCACATACCGGCTGGAAAGTAAGTAGCCATCCTTTTTTGCATCTAATTAAAAATATTAATAAAGTTTCCATTTTACAGCCTAATTTGGTATAGTGGTTAAGTGCGCAGACTCTTATCTGGGAGAACTGGGTTTGATTCCCCACTCCGCCACTTGCACCTGCTGATGTGACCTTGGGTCAGACACAAGCTCTGGGACAGCTGTTCTCTCAAGGACAGTTTCTGTCAGAAGCTCTCTCAGCCCCACCTACCTCACAAGGTGTCTGTTGTGGGGAGGGGAAGGGAAAGGAGTTTGTAAGCCGCTCTGAGACGCCTTTGGGCAGTGAAGGGCAGGGTATAAATCCAGTCTCTTCTTCTCTTCTAATTATGTTGAGTCACTTACATACATGTCAAAATAAGGCATTAATTGAGGTCCTAGTCAGAAATCAGTAACTGGAGCTTCCCCCCCCCCTTCAGAAAGGCTTTGTGATGTTTCTGGATGTAGTTGTTGTAGATTTTCTGGGCTGTATGGCCATGGTCTTGGCATCATAGTACCTGATATTTCACAAGCAACTGTGACTGGCATCCTCAGAGGTATAACATAGAAAGATGGAGTGATCTCTGTGTCAATATGAGAAGAAAATTCATTTATATCTACTACAGTGGCTGAACATAGCCTAACTCAAACAGGACACAGTATCTTATTCCAAGACACTGAAATGTTGGACAACACATCCAATTACCATGTCAGATTACACAGGGAAACCATTGCAATTCATAAACATAAATAAAATTTCAACAGGAAAGAAGAGAGTTTAAAAATAAATAGGGCATGGTTTCCTATTCTGAAAAACACAAAATGCTCTACATCTTACAACAGCACTACAGATAAGATTAGAATTTCAGCAGTCAATCCATATGCAAAAGAACCTCCTCAGGAAAGCTCCTTCATTAGCATGTCACAGCCTGGGAAACTCCTACAAGATAATGGCCGAGGACAGACTGGCAATTTGCCGCGGGATGGGACCCGGGCTGACAACGACTCAATATCGGATTAAATGGAATGTTCACACAGGCACATCTGCCTGGCGTCCCCCACCCGTAGCCTACCGGTGCTCTCGCGCTTCACTGCCGGATTAAAAAAACACCTGATAAAAGCCGGCGCAAATCTTGAAAGCCTGCGTTTGTCGCACGTTTCTCCGCTTCCGGGGAGTCTGAACGCGCAGCCGAAAAGCCGGGAGCAACCCGCGTTGGGCATGAGGCAGCAGCGGTGTGATTGGCCGCGCTCCGCTCCACCGCCCAATGCGGTGCCGGCGTTACAGGGCAAAAAAAAAAATCGGCAAAATGCTCATGCGCTCATGCGCACATACACCCACAGCCGAATTAATGGGGAAACGGCGAATATAGCACACCTCTGGTGCAGCAGTCTGAAAGCTCCCGCGCGCCTCCGTCCCGTATCTTCCGGCAGAGGCCCCCGCTGTGTGGACGGGAAAACCCGGTATCGTTTACTCCGGGTTTTTTTTGCTGCAACTGGCTACCGGGGCAAATTGCCAGTCTGTCCTCGGCCAATGACTCAGCCCTACCCCACCTTCCCAAGTAGATATAAATCACCTGTAGTAGATATAAATAAATTTTCTTCGCACATTGACACAGAGAGTACTCCATCTTTCTGTGCTATACCTCTGAGCATGCCAGTCACAGCTGCTGGTGAAATGTCAGGTATTACAAGACCACAGCCACACAGCCTGGAAAATCTACAACAGTTAATTAACTCCAGCCATGAAAACCTTCGACAGCATACTTCTGGAAGTAACTTTGGTTCATATCTCATGCAATCACTTCAAAAAGCTGAGCTGGAACACACATTAGAAGTTGATATAGATGTGCTACTTAAGAGGACTGTGAAAAATTATTCTACTCTGACTTTAATTTGTAAGAGTACCCTTCCCTGTATTTGGGCCTTCAAGGTGTGACTCTCCATGCTTCATCCAACTTTGAGAGCATAGAATGGAGGCAGACCTTGGCCACTGACTGACTGATTGATTGATTGATTGATTTAATTTGTTATTCTCAAGGCTCTTTTTGTAACAGGAACTCCTTTGCATATTAGGCGACTCACCTCTAATGTAGCCAATCCTCCAAGAGCTTACAGTAGCCCCTGTAAGAAGAGCTCTGTTAGCCCTTGGAGGATTGGCTACATTAGGGGTGTGTCACCTAATATGCAAAGGAGTTCATGCTACAAAAAGAGCCCTGGTTATTCTCAGAAACAGTCAGATTCTCAGAAACAGCCAGAGGTGTTCAAACACTCCTGTTTACCACAAAAGTATTTAATAGACTTCATTTGTTCACCAACCAACTCACAGCTGTTCAGTGTACTGCTGTATGGCTTCCTCACAGAGCATTACAACACAACCAGTTTTTTGCGATGTACTTTCTCACACAGTCCAGCTGACGTCTAACCCCTTCCCATCCTTACTGTACTGCTGCTCCACTGGGTGGGAAATTACCTTTACCTTTGATTCCCTTAGAAGGTCAATGATTAACAATAAGGCTCTACCTGACGACAGCCTGAAAGGCTGTTTGAGGAGATGCCCCTGGGGGACTTGGCAGCCCCAATAATCATGGGGCTGCCACTGAAAAGGCCTTTTCTTGTGTACCCACTAGACAAGCAGCTTTGGTCAATGGACAGTCATGAGGCCCTCTGCATCTGATTTTAGTTCCCAGGAAGGAATATATGGGAGAAGATGGTCCTTCAGATACTCCACCCGGGCCCAACCCAAGGTCAAAACCAACACCTTGAACTGAGCTCAGAGTAACGCCAGTGTATCTGGTGTAGGATTGGGGTCATATGATCCCAGTAACTGGCCCCAACAAGTAGTCTAGCAGCAACATTCTGCACTAGCTGCAGCCTTGGAATACTTTTTGAGGGGGTTTTCATCTAATTTGTCCTGAGCTATGTTAATTGGTGGTCGATCTGTTTTCATTGGCAGTATTTTTGCATGTGCATGGTTTTGCTAACTACAACAAATGCACAGGCCCACTTTTTGGACGTTCGTGTCCTTTGGTGCTGAACCAAACAGTCCTGATGATCAGCCCACATCTGAACACACATTGAGCATTGTAAATTAAACTATCAAACATGTTTGCCATGAAATTCTGGGCATATCTAGAAAGAACAAGTAGCAAGGTCTGAGATTTCCAAGAAACAGAATGGATAACCAGTGTTTCACTTTCTGGTTCTGTGTTTAAAGAACTTGAGCACATCCCTTGGTTCTTTGTCCCAGATTTGCTCTGCCTTCTGTTCTACCAGTCTTGTAGATGACCCAGGACAGATTATCCTACGGTTAGAAACCTCTAAGACCTTACTTGGGATCCATTATCAGTAACATAGCTCAGCTTAGACTCAGTGCAGTGTAGTGGATAGACTGTCAGACTGGGACCCAGGAGACCCAGGATCAAATCCCCACTCTACCATAGAAGCTTACTGGGTGACTTTGGGCCAGTCACACTCTCTCAGTCTAAGCTACTTCACAGAGTATGAAATGGAGGGGAGGAGAACAACATCAGCTGCTTTGGGTCTCCACTTGGGAGAAGGGATGGGTGTAAGTGAAGCAAATAAAATAACAAAACAAAACTGAGAGTGAATTGCTCTCGTGGGAACAAACACTTTGCTTTCTCTCTCTTCTCTGTCTCCCTTATTCTACTTACAATTAAATTGTAAGCAGACTTGCACCCAGGGCTCTTTTTGTAGCAGGAACTCATTTGCATATTAGGTGACACACCCCTAATGTAGCCAATCCTCCAAGAGCTTACAATAGCCCCTGTAAGAAGAGCTCTGTAAGCTCTTGGAGGATTGGCTACATTAGGGGCATGTCGCCTAATATGCAAAGGAGTTCCTGCTACAAAAAGAGCCCTGCTTGCACCCTTGTAAGCCTCTTGAGTCAGTGGGTTTAGAAGGATGTAACTCTGTACAGAATTGCACTGTTGATCTTTCCTATCCAGTAGTGTTTTGGTGGTGGAAAGTACCATCAGGTCACACCCAAACTTTTGGTGAACCTGTAGGGTTTCAAGGCAAGATGTTCAGAAGTGGTTGTCATTGCCTGCATCTGCCAAGTGACTAGGTTTCCCAACCTTCAGGTAGTAGCTGGAGATCTCCCACTATTATGACCTATCTCCAGGCAACTAGGGCTGTGATCACACACACTAAATAATCCACTTTCAATGCACTTTCCAACTGGATTTTTACTGTGTGAACTGGTAAAATCCAATTCAAAAGTGCGTTGAAAGTGGATTGAAAGTGAATTATTTAGTGAGATCGCAGCCAGAAATCAATTCACCTGGACTCTATGACATTACACCCCATTGACATCCCTCCCCTTCCCAGACCACACCCTCCTCAGGCTCTACCCCCAGGTATTTCTCAACCCAGAGGTGGCAACCCTACTAGTGACCCCAGTATTCCTCGGTGGTCTCTTATCCAAGGATTAATCAGATGCTACCCCGCTTAGCTTCTGAGATCTGATGAAATGAGGCTAGCTTGGGTCATCCAGGGCAGGGCCATGGTATTTTACATAGCTTAAATAAAAGATATAATCATCTTTGGTTATTCACCATTTTCCTCCTTTTGTCTCATTTAGATACAGGATACTCTTCTGTTTAGCATTTATGAAGTCCCCTTCTCCTTGGTTTCTCAAATAACACCTGAAGATGCATCTGGCCTCTCAGGCCTTAAAATGTGGCTCTCCTCCTCTCCCTTTCCTCTTTCTTGTGTCTACACTGCACTTTATCACTTAAGACTTCTTGGGTTTTTTCAGGCCTGGCTCTTTGTATTGATTTTTTTGCACAACTCTCATTTGTAAGTCCAATGTAAATAATAAATAGTATTAAATATGATTACTTCCTGCCTTCATTTGCTGCCTTTTACCACACTTTACTGAGCAACTGGATGTTTTTGCTTTATTGATTATGTATTTTTGCCTCTCTTTCTTTCCTCCAGGATATACTGTATTTTTATATATATATTAAAAAACCCCATAAAGCTCCTTTACTCTTTTTTCCCTCCAACCTCTCTTTCCACTTATAACATCAAAAAGCTCTCCAAATGTACTTGTACAACTTGGTTCAGCATGAAAGCATGACAATAGCTTCCCTCTGGGACTTTTCAATCTGCCTCCTCTGCCTCACTGATTCTGCAGACATATATGATATTCACCCATCAAACAAATGCTGGGGAGAAAGCTGAATTTCCCTTTCAGTTGGCTACTTTTATTTGCTTCCTTATTTCTCACACTCCACCAACAATTTGTGTCCAGAAAGAAGAACAGAAAGTTGCTATACCTGGCTTTTCTCTACCTTAAGAAGTCTCAGAGTGGCTTACAACAGGCACCTGAGGTGGGGCTGAAAGAATTCTGACAGAACTGTGACCAGCTCAAGGTCATCCAGCAGGCTTCATGTTGGAGGAGTGGGGAATCAACCCAGCTCTCCAGGTTAGAGTCAACTGCTCCTAACCACTACACCAGACTGGAATGGTAGCTGTCCTGAGTAACCTTTGGAGTCTTCAATAATTGCAAGTCAGGCTGAGTTCAGACTGGCAATTCACTCCAGGAGCCATTCGTGGCAAAAAAAGCCCCGGAACAAACTGTTCCGGGGGTTTCCTGGTCACACGGGGCTGTCTGCTGTGGGAGCTTACTGGGAGGAGGAGTGCTGGAATGTTCACACCGCTGGCCTGGATTGGGGGAGCTCGCGGCAGATCGCCAATTGGGGGAGGATCCCAGCACTGCATTGGTTGGTACAGTGGAGCAAAGCCAATCAAGCTGCTGCTGCTGTTCCGGCTTGCTCCCGGCATATTAGCCACGCGGTCACACTGGAAGAGGACTGACGTGATTTAAAGCCACTCTGCAGGGATTTGCTACCCCTTCAAAGAGGTATCTATTTAACGTGGGCAGAAAGTGGAACAGCGCGGGTTACCTATGGGTGGGGGACACCAGGCATTTGTACCTGTGTGAACGTCCCCTTTAATACAGCTTTAAAGTGTCGCTGAGACGGGGCTCTATTGGGGCAAATTGCCAGTCTGAACTCAGCATCAGTCAGTCAGTCAGTCAGTCAGTCAGTCAGTCAGTCAGTCAATGTTTATTATGGTCAAAAACCAGCTTAAGATCAAAGCATCTCTTAAAACCATCTAATATTCATAAAACTCAGAGCTCAAAAAACATAAAAAAGTAATTCAGTAATGATTTTGTCATCTGGAAGTGTTTGGAGGAAGTTGCTTGTTATTAACATATTAACCAATTCTATAAAATGCAGATTAAAAACTGGTTTATAAAATGGGTTTAACACAGATTTTTGAACAGTCACCCAGCCATGTGTGGTGAGAAAGAATTCCCTTTCTTCAAAAATGCATAGACTTCTCTTGAGATCAGAGGCAAACTTGTTATTTTATAGAGGGATGTGCATTGAGAAATGAATTAATTAATGAATTGTTCAAAATAAAAACAACAACAACCAGTAATCTGTGGAAATGTTTTTGGGTCTCACTGTCTGTTTTTCTCTTTCTTTTTGTACAGTTGCATGAGGTGAAGGCAGTAGGAAAGGAAGTGTTAATAGATAGTGACTCCATGGACAATCTATCAGGGGTACCTTCCAACCAGTACAGTTGGCAGATGTTCCCAGCAGTTTCTCTTTTATCACACTAGAACTCAGGATCCCCCAACAAAATAGAATACCAGTAAATCATTCCAGACAATAAAAGAAATACCTTGTCACCCATTGCACATCACTTACAGGATCCATTGCCGCCAAATCTAGAGATGGCTGTGAAAAGAATTAGGGGAAAAAAATAATGGCCTGTCAATGGTTATTATCTTTTTGGGTAATTGGAATCTCCATCTTAATAGGCAGCATCTGTCTCAATAGCCAGATGCTGGGGTAAAACAATAACATAATAGCAGTGCATACTAGCTCTGCTCGTGACCTTTCTGTGGTCATTTGCCTGCATGCAACTGGAAACAGGATGCTGGTGGAGATGGATTTTGACTTGGATCCCACAGAGACCTGTTCACGATTTTCTGGCGAGGGCAGTTTAAACTAGGGGAAATCATTCAGTAGCTTCTTTGAAATAAGTTGCTTATAATTAAATGTTGCTGGGATCTCCGGAGTTTAGATCGAGAATGCCAGGGTCTGAGGGTAGTGCTTTAGTCTAGGGATCCACCAGGGACCTCAGATGTCTTCTGCACACAAGTGAATAGGGGTGTGTGTGACTCTGGCAATTGATGGAAATTATGAGACCTTCAGATTGGTGAGGTCTCATAGAAATAAATTGCCTGCACAACAGAGTAATGCCTTCTGCTTGTGGCACTTAAGCTTCTAGATCAGTCAACTGATCTCAGGTATCTGGAGCTCTTCTTGTTTAAATGTGGATATAACTGCCCTTGGATATTGCCCAGCACTAGTGACAGATGAATATTCCCATGGTGGACCTGAGTATGTTCTCAGCCTTAAGTACAGTCATATCCAAATTGTTTTTATTGTAGCAATTCCAAGACACATACATTGCAGATATGAAAACGAGGGTGATGGAAACAGTCCAAAATAATTCGAGTTGCGCCGAATTGCATATATGCAGCTTTGCGCAAAATGTGGAAGAAAAAAAAGAGAATCAAAGCCACATTGGTTCTGTTTTGGAAACAAGACTAGGTGAGTCAAAACTCCAAAATCTGGGACAAAGCTCAAATGAAAATTATCTGAAAACATGTTAGAGCATGTGCTATGGACACACATTTATATTGCCTTCCTATTAAAAAAAATAATCCATCAGCTATTAGACTAAACCATCTAGAATTTTACAAGTTTGGATCTGATATTATTACATCATTATGTTATCAGTTGAAACTCCAGATGTCGACATTGCCCTTGCTGTTCAGATGGAGAGACAGAATATGGCCTCATCACTCAAGATCTCTTCTCCAATCCTAATAGTTAAAAAAGACCAATTAAATTGTACTAAAAAAAGTCATCTTCTTTTTCTCCCCTGCCCTCCTTTGTTTGAACCATTTTGTCCTTGGCTGCCACACTGCACTTTAAGACTTCACATTGAATCCTGTAAAAGCCATCGTATGGGAAGGCAAAGCTTTTATGAAAACACAATTGCTCAAAAAAGATTTCAGGCTTTGGGGAGATATTTGATAGATAATCATGGGGTCACTTCAGCGAAGAAGCAAATACTCTCTCCCCCACCTTCTGTACCCACAATAAAAAATGAGCATTTCCCTGCCAGCATTTTTCAAAAGATCATTCAGGGAAGATTTTTTTTTTTTTTTATCTTGAAAGAATGATTTTGGTCTTAGCTGACTCAGACAGCACAGAGGATTTGAAAGAAAGATGCTTTCAAGAACTAACATTGAGAAAAAAGGGTGTTGCCTAAAATACTAGGCATTTACTTAACAATGAAATGTGAAGCCTCTTTGATTCCTATGGACCAAGATAGCCAGAGCATGTAAGTGAAACCAAATCCTTCTCAATATACTCACTGAGGCTGAAGGGAACAGAGGCAAGCAGCCAGACATTTTCAAACACGTCGAGGTCCAGCTGCAATTGAGTGGGCCTCCTATCAGCTACCAACTTCAGTGAGGTTGGAAGAAGAAGACTCAGGCACCCTTCCATTATGCCTGTATCCAAAACTCAGCAAAGAGTTGTTGTTTTTGCGATCAAGTCACAGCTGGCTTATGGTGACCTTGTAGGGTTTTCAAGGCAAGACACATTTGGAGGTGATTTGTTGTTGTCTGGCTCCATGGCACAGCCCTAGTATTCCTGGTATTGGAGGTCTCACATCCAAATACTAGCCAGGGCTGACCCTGCTTAGCTTCTGAAATTCCCCCTTTAAGTCACACCTGGCCATCAAGGAGGCCAGAAGAATGATACCATCAAGTTGGAACTGACTTACAAGCGACCTCAGCATGGGGCTCTCAAGGCAAGTGAGAAGCAAAGGCCATTTGCATTGGCTTTCTCTGCAGACCATACCTTGGTGGTCCCCCATCCCTGCTCAGCTTCCAAGATATGATTTCAGGTTATACCGTACTATTCCACATCCCAAATGAGATGTCGTAGCCAATTATCCTTTCATCATGACAGAGTCCAGCTCTAACTGAGAGCTCCTTCCTTCTCCTTCTAAGTATTAGCCTGTCTGGGCCAAGGTTTCATCAAGAATCCTTTCCCCAAAACATGCTATATTGAACTGATATTTTAACCACTAAAAAGCAGAGAAACGTAGGGTTGGATCTAGATGAACGTGTCCACAGAAACAAGGATTTCCCCTCACAGAGTGTGATGTTCTTGCCTTCCCTCTTCCATGGCAGTGTAACCCCCACACCAATCATTTCCTTAGGCTCCCCCCTCTTCCAAGAACAGTATTTGGGTCATTTCAAGCTGTCATGGGAGGGGGACTGGAAATCCTTAGCACTGCGGAAATGTCTACTCTGGATTCAAAGCATACAGTCAATCAAATTCTCAGGCTTTCTCTATGGCCTGCTTCGCATGTTCCTATATGACCAACACAGTGGTTGCAGCATTAACTGATGATTTACATGTGTGAATGAGCCAGTCCCTCCTACAGATGTTGTTTCCACTATCACCTCAAGCCCCAGTGCACCTCATGGAGTCCGTTCCATATGGATGAAGCCACTCTCTGCATCCCAGCCTAACAAATTCATTCCACGCAGGCTTCCAAGTACTGATTACAATTCATGGAATTTTTCATGTGTGAGACCAGAGTGTTGGAAGAATGTAAGAATCACTGTAAAAACTCAAATAAAATTGGCAGGGTTAAAGGCCTGCGGTACTTTGAGATAATCATGTCCTCTACCTCTAAAAAAGAGTACTTATTCTGAGTGGATCCGCCTGCTTTCCCATTGGCTGTCTGAAAGAATTCTAGTGCTTTCAAAAGGTACTTAGGTAATTGGCAAGTGTGGGAAGGAGGAAGACAGAGATCTGAGGATTTTTATTCTTAAAAATTCAGAATTTAGCCTACGGGTTTAATTTGTTTTGCTTATTGATCATATCAAAATGTGAATGTTTTGGACATTCCTTTTACTTTTCTGTCTTAAGACAAGGAATGCTAACCAAATAGCAGAATATAAAGTGACACTTCAGTTCCTATTCAGGCGACATGGTTGGCCAAAGAGATAGAAGATAGATATTGTACTAGAAGTACTGGACAGAGGAGAAAGAAAAAGAGAAAGCAAGAGGAGGAGGAGGAAAAGAAGAGCTGGTAGAGATGGTAGTGGTGGTAGACTCATAGAATCACAGAACTGGAAGAGGCCATACAGGCCATCTAGTCCAGCCCCCTGCTCAATACAGGATCGGCCTAGAGCATCTCTGACAAGTGTTTGTCCAGCTGCTGCTTAAAGACTGCTGGTGAGAGGGAGCTCACCACCTCCCTAGGCAGCTGATTCCACTGCTGCACAACTCTTCCTGTAAAAACGTTTTCCCTGAGATCCAGTCAGTACCTTCCCGCCATTAATTTAAATCCGTTATTGCGAGTCCTATCCTCTGCTGCCAACAGGAACAGCTCCCTGCCCTCCTCTAAGTGACAGCCCTTTAAATCATGTCCCCCTCTCAACCTCCTCTTCTCCAGACTGAACATTCCCAAGTCCCTCAGACTTTCCTCACAGGGCTTGGTGTCCAGGCCCCCGATCATCTTCGTCACTTTCCTCTGCACCTGCTCCATTCTGTCTACATCCTTTTTGAAGTGAGGCCCCAGAACTGCCTGACCAATGCAGTGTACAGTGGGTAATAGTAAGCTTGCTAAGTAGCTTGCTAAGGCTTAGACTTTCAGTCTAGGGCTCTTCATAACTACAGGTTGAATTCTCAGGACCACCAGCTAGCCCACATACTTCAAGATATGTTTTAAGATGGTTCCTGTGTATGCCTCCTTGTGGTAACTACTTCACATATAGGTTAGGGATGGGAAGCTCCTCCTCACAAACTAGGCTGAGAGATAGTGACCAGCCCAAGGTTGCTCCATGAACTTCAGAATGTGACCGTACACCCAAAGGCTACTCTGTGAACTTCAGAATGTGACCATACACACCCTTTGGGTGTGTAAAAGTATTTGTTTCCATCAGTTCTGTTGTTCAACATTATGTCACTAGTCTTTATAATGAGTCTCAGCAGCATTTGGCATGATGGGGATCTGGTAACCTTTCTGAAAAGTTTGCAGAGGTCCTGTGTGCAGACAACTAGACATCTGCAGGCACCTTTGTATGCAGTTGGGAAAAGGCAGAGGTCTGAATCATGGAATGAGATCCCTAAATATGCAAGCTTGTCTCCTCATAGGAACTTCTACATGCTTCCCAGTACACACAAGGATGGAACTGCTATCCCATTGCTACATCCATATGTTCATTCTTTCCAGAATGTTGTCCAAATGTCTCAAGGTGAACTGTAACTAGGGTTGCCAGCCTCCAGGTGGGGCCTGGGGAATCTGCCACTTTTACAACTGACCTCCAGCTGACAGAGATCAGCTCCCCTGGAGAAAATGGCTGCTTTGAAGGGTGGACTCTATGGCATTGTACCATGCTGAGGCCCCTCCCCTCCCCAAACTCCACCTTCTCCTGGATCCACCCCCAAAGTCTCCTGGTGTTTTCCAACCCAGACCTGGCAATCCTAACTAGAAAAGAGCCTATGTCTTCAAAAGATTGAATATCTGGCCAAAAGTCAATAAATGTGGCTTTTTCTTTCAGTGCTATAACTCCAAGATAGGTGTAAGACCATGACTCTTAAATTTCTGCCTCCCATGTTGTCAACACAACCCTCTCCCAATTGTTATCCTATGTAGTTCATTTTCTACTTTTTCAAGGAACAAGAATGGCTTTTAAGGCACAACAACACTACCTAGAAGGCACATAGACATCCAAAAGGTGAAAATGTCACAACCAATGACTGCCCATTTACTGAAAAAGCTATTGTGAGGTTTTCAAAACATGGGAGCCCAGTGGATTAAACAAGTGTGTCCCTGACTTCCCGCCCCCAGAATTATATTCTTGTCATGTCACAAAACAGAGCCACACATGTATTCTTTTCTTTTCTTTTCCTTTTCTTTTTCTTTTCCTTTCTTTTTTCTTTTCTTTTCTTTTCTTTTCTTTTCTTTTTGCAAACTCTACATTTTGAGGAGCCCTGAACTGGGTGGCCAACAGGAACAGCTCCCTGCCCTCCTCCCTGCCCTCCTCCCAGGCTAGGTCAATCTTGTCAGATCTTGGAAGCTAAGTAAGGTTGGATCTGGTTAGTTCTTGGATGGGAGATCACCAAGGAAGTTTTGGGTTGCTATGAAGAGGCAGGCAATGGTAATCCATATTTGTCTCTAGCCTTGAAAACCCCATAAAAGGTCAACATATGTTAGCTGCAGCTTGATGGGACTTCACACACACACACACACACACACACACACACACACACACACACAAACATTTGAGAGGGGATTGTGTTGGATCTGTCTTTGGATACTTGTTAACAGAAATCAAAGCAACTGAGAGCCAGTTTGGTGTAGTGGTTAAGTGTGCGGACTCTTATCTGTGAGAACTGGGTTTGATTCCCCACTCTTCCACTAATAATAATAATAATAATAATAATAATAATAATAATAATAATAATAATAATAATAATAATAATAATAATAATAATAATAATAATAATAATAATTGATTCACAGTTACTCAGTTTTGACAATGGACTAACAATATTCATGGGGGAATAGGGGAGACAACACACATATAATTATTAAGCACACACTGTAGCCACTTGGGAGGATTTGTCTGCAGGCTGAATCAGACGTGAACGAACCGCATTTTTCTTCTGCCAGCTGGCTGATGACGTCAGGACTCGTGATGTTGCATTGTCACACTGCCACTGCCTGGCCGATTCGCTCCACTGCAGGAAATGCCAACACAGATTTTTCACCTTCCGGCCTCACAACGCAGCAGATGTCTTCCCACAGCAGCTAACACTTCCCGAGGGGGTTGGTGTGCCCACCCCTAGTGGGTGGTCCCCAATTTATCTACTCACCAAAGCTTTCGAATCGCTGGGTGGACGATGAGCTAGGGACAAGGCTTGGCTGCTCACACCAGCGCGGGGCTAGAACTGACAAAGCTTTTCAGTTCAGATGTTATAGTTATGCAGGGGCTTTTACCCACTGCACCACCGCTCCCCTTTTTGTCAGAAGTTTCTGTCAGAAGTTCTCTCAGCCCCACCTACCTCACAGGGTATCTGTTGGGGGAGGGGAAAGGAAAGGAGTTTGTAAGCCACTCTGAGACGCCTTTGGGCAGTGAAGGGTGGGGTATAAATCCAATCTCTTCTCTTCTTCTTTCTGGTACAGTTTCTGGTGGAGGGCTTAAAATGGAAAGTATGGCTTTGGTCTGTCTTGCTGGAACTCCATAGCAGCCTGTACTGGCTTACTTCCACCACTGTTTGTTATCCTAAGGGAGTAGTTAAGTATGGATTGCAATAAATATTGAAGACAGACAAAACATTTATCACCACCACCACCATCATCTATTTCATTTCTATACTGCCCATAGCCAAAGCTCTCTGGGAGGTTTACCAGAAGTATAAAATGGTAAAAACAGTAAATATAATAACTAAATATTAAAATTAAAAATTAATATAACATAAAAATATTTTTAAAATAGTAGAGACAATAGAGAACAATTGACAGAGACACCAAGCGAATCAGGCCCCTGAATGTCCAGGGAGATCTTTAAAGGCCTCTGTGAAGAGGGCTGTCTTAACCTGGCACCAAAAAGATGGCGCTAGGCAGGCTTCAACAGGGAGGTTGTTCCAAAGACAAGGTACTACCACGGAAACCCAGTTGCCATCCTCTGAGACTCTCAAGGAGTTGGCTGAAGGAAGGCCCCAGAGGCTAAGCACAGTGTCCAGGTAGGTTGAGGCCAGAAAAGGTGCTCCAACCGGTATTGTGGTCCCAAGCCATGTAGGGCTTTATAAGTTAAAACCAGCACAATGCAGGCGGTTCCAGTTATCAATCTAGCTGCCACATTCTGCACCAGCTGCAGCTTCTGAACCATCTTCAAGGGCAGCCCCATGTAGAGTGTGTTGCAGTAATCCAATCTGGGGGTTACCAGAGCATAGATTACTGAAACCAGGCTATCCATGTCCAGAAAGGGGTGCAACTGGGCCACCAGCTGAAGCTGATAGAAAGCACTCCGAGCCACTGATGCCACCTGAGGCTCAAGTAACAAGTAACAAAGATGGATCAAGGAGCACCCTCAAGCTATGAACCTGTTCCTTCAGGGGAAGTGTGACCCCATCTAGAACAGATTGAACCCCCCCCAAAAAAAAATCTGGTCAAAGAAGTTGCCTACTAACAGCATGTCAGTATTGTAAGGACTGAGCTTCAGATTGTTACCCCTCACCCAGTCTATTATTGTGGACTGACACCAGTTTAACACATCCACAGCCTCACCTTCCAACAGTGAGTAGGAGAAACAGAGCTGTGTGTCATCAGCATACTGATGATAACACACTCCAAAACTCCAGATGACCCCACTCAGCCGTTTCATGTAGATGTTGAATAGCATGCGGGACAGAACAAGTAGCTAAATGTGCATCATGCACACATCTGCACAACAAAGGTTACATAAATTTGAAGGGGATTATGAAAAAGATATGAAATGAAAAAAATTGTCAAAACAAAACTGGAGCAAGTATGGAGCAGAATAACTGATATTGGTTTGATCCTACAATCAGTAAGTACACACTCGAAATAAAACTAGAGAATTTTCACCGTAGCTGTAAAAAAATATATATTTCTTTTTCCCTGGGGAAAAAAAATAGCTGCAAACTGATGGTTAACTTAAGTGTGCTTAAGACCCATTGATTTCAGTTTGATTGCATTGTAATAAATGGGCAACCTGTAAGGTACTTCAGTGTGATAGAGTTTAGGGAAAATGGACTGGATCAAATATTTATACTGTTTCTGTAATCTAATTGATGATATCTTCATCACCTTGACTAATAGGGTACTTACAAGTGAAACCAATGGGGAAAAAAAAGAGACTGCAAAATCTAATCTTTTTTCTTCTGTCTTTCTGGAGTATGGTTTCCTTGTGGTCATTCAGCAAAGATTCCCCTCCCCTTTCCCTCAAATTATTTCCAGCCCTCTTTGGGATTGCACAGTTGACTGTGGCCTTCTTGCCTCTTCCACGACCATCATCTTCTTAATATTTATGACTCTTCCAAGGCTAGGGAGAATCATTTGAGTCTCATTTCTCTTTTTGCTATGAGAAACTCACTGCATCCCTTTTGTAGCACACGCCTGATGAATCCATTAAGTGAATGCTGAGCATTTCAGAGCAAATGAAAACTAGAATTCACTCTGATGCGGTAAACCCTTTGGACCTGTTCACTTAGTATGTTTTTTTTAAGGTATATACTTATCATTTCCCCCCACCTGGACAGCCCAGGATAGCCTGACCTCATTAGTTCTTGGAAGCTAAGCAGGGAGACCACTGAGGACGTCCAGGTTTGCTACACAAAGGAAGGCAACGGCAAACCACTTCTATTCATCTCTTGCCTCAAAAACCCACTACTTACAATTTTTGTGAAAAGCAAATGTTGGCAGATGCATTGGGAGCAATTTATGGCTTCAAATAAGAATGTAAGAAGAGCCTTGCTGGATTTGACCAATAGTTCATCTAGTCCAGCATCCTGCCTCACACAGTGGCCAACCAGGGCATAGAGGCTGAGTCCTTCCCCAATGTTGCCTCCTGGCACTAGGACCCACAGGATTAGTGCCTCTGAATGTGGAGGGTTTCCGCAGTCACCACAGCTAGTAGCCATCCTTATCCTCCAGGAATCTATCTAATGCTCTTTAAAAGCTGTTTATTCCTGTGGCCATCACTACACCCTCTGGCAGCAAATTCCACATTTTAATCACTCTTTGTGTAAAGTAATATTTCCTTTTGCCTATCCCGACAATCAAATTCACTCACATGGTCCAGCCAATTGGAAGAAAGGAGCTGAAACAGTTATTTAAGTTGGTTCTACCTTTCCAGCAAGCTGTGGCTGGGAGAAAGGGGGCAGGGACCACCCTGGAAGTAACTTGCCAGGGCCAGGAGAAAGGGGGGATCACCTGGGAAAGGAGAAAGGGGGCAGGGATTGCCTGGGAAGAGTTAAATGGCTGGCAGCCATTTAAACCTAAAGGCTGAATGGTAGACCCCTCATCGCTCCACTGTAAGGTTTAAATGGCTGAACCAGAATAGCTGAACCAAACTGGCAAAAAGTCTGGTAAATGTTTGAGGAAGGTGCCTTCCCCGAACATCAGTTCCCAAGCTCCAAACCTGCCCAAGTTCATGCTGAATTTTGGCTCATAAGACAATTTGTGCCCATTGCTAGTGGCATTAGCTGGTCCTGTTGTGAGATGCTGAGCAAGAATATTTGGGGAACCCTTCAGATTGTCTTGGAAAAGGGTCATTTTTGCCTGAGCCACATTGTTCAAGTGGTTGGTGACTAACAAATTTATGATGCTCTAGGACTGATAAGGCTATAATGACTAGGGTGGCAAGAACAGCATGAGTCATTAAGCCCTAGTATGGCTAATTGTTGGATACCCGGAGGCATTCAAGGATTATGGGTCATTCCCAAGGCACTCAGATGTGTGTCTGGGTCAGCTGGATGTCCTTAGGACAGAGCAGTATCGACACAGCACTTACTGGCTTGAGCGACACATGTGGGGAGGATAAGGCTTAACACCTCTCACTATTCTATGTGCATGCAAGGATGAACAATGTCATTGGTAACTCTGGCCAAGTCTGGAGCCAGGGTGGAGTCACCCACAATGATGACAGCCATGAGAGGCTGCTTGTTAGTAGCAACCCCACACTAAACTATATGGGGGTATTTTTGTTTTGTAATACGGATGAGCTATAAATAAAAACCTAGTTCCACCCATACTTTTGGTGTCTCATGCCTTCATTCTGGCTGTGAGCACAAAGATTCCGCTTGCCTTCTTTTTGTCCCTGTGTCAGACAGTTGTCTTTAGGAGGCCCCTGTTTTGTCACTCTCTATTAGTAGCCGCCTCATCACTAAAATGTGGCACAATTTGAATGTGTTAAACATATGTGCCCCTTTAACACAATGTAATTATAGCTGCGATGCATTAAGCACACATGACTGTATTGTTGTGACAACTGTCGTCCTGCGAAGTATCATGTCTTGGCATTTTAGTCCACAATACCTTTTGGCTTGTTGTTTTCTTTCTCATTACATTATTGTCAAGTGTTCCATGTTTATCCTAATTAATGCTAGAGCTGGTGCCTCACAAATGCTTGCTTCGTGCTTGTTTCTTATATAATTAAAATATTTATTTGTTATGATGGAAACTTTTGCTCCCTCTCAGGGATCTATCACTCATAGTATAGTCCATAACAACTGCAAATGATTCTCATGCATCAACACTCTTGGAAAAGTATTGCAAGACTGGGGTCAGCTAAAGTAACCAAAATTAATGTTAACTGTTAACCACTGCACGACGTGCACGTATGTTTGTTTGATGTGTGTGGCAGAGAGAGAGAGAAAGACAGAGATCCGGAGGGAGAATCCTCTCACTTGTAGTAATTACTGGTAGGCAGTGGTGGTGGTTGCCTTTGTAGTTAGTTCACGTCAACCTTCTCATATAAACCACTCTGCATTGGTAGTATGGTGGGACTGAGGGAAATAATCGGACTGGAAAGAAAACAAGAGAGGGAATAAGAAGGGGCAGTGGCCAGGTCCTACAAATATATAGTATTGGTGGAAAGTGCCACCAAATCTCAGCTGACTCATGGCAACCCCATAGGGTTTTCAGGGCAAGAGACATTCAGAGGTGGTTTGCCACTGCCTTCCATGTGGCAACCCTAGACTTCCTTGATGGTCTCCCATCCAAGTATTAAGCAGAGATGACCCTCCTTAGCTGCTGAGTTCTGATGTGACCTGGGCCATCCAAGTCAGGGCACTGATGAGAGGAAACACCAGTTTATTGGGTTGGATTTAGCCAGTTTTCCCACTTTATCTCACCCAACACCCCTCCTCACTGTAGCTCTCATCTCCCATGACACATTTTTTTTTTAATTCATGAAAGTCCCATTATCCCCAGTACAGTGGTCGAAAGGGGGCTTTCCTTTCTGTCTTTTGCCAGGGGAAAATATGGTAGGATCCAATCCATTGTCATCACGACCTCCTTACTAAACAGCATACATGAAGAGGCAGGAGGCAAAAGCACTGCTAGTAGTAGGCTATTGTACAGTGGGTTAGATGCATGTAGAAACCACAGACACAGTTGTAGTGATCAGCATAGTTTACTGGTACACAACTAGAACACAGAATACTGGCCGGGTGGCCAACTATATACAGCACCTGGGAACACCCCTAGATCCTATTGGTAAGTTTAAACTTCCCGCCAAAGTCTCTATTGGTTCCCCAAAGGAAAGTCCAGGAGCCTAGTCCCTATTGTTCCTAGGGCGTTAAGCTCAGTGGTTACTTGCTGGCACCTAGTGGTGGTCAGGGGGCATAACATAGGCCAAGCCTCTAAACCTACCATCAGATTTAAAATGCTCAGTGGGAGACCCTAGAGCCAAGGACTGTTGAACCACATCCTTGGAGCTGATATCCCTTGGACTAAACACACCTAACCTAGGGAGCTAACACCTTTCCCATTCTATGTCTGTGCGTAAAATGCTGACAAGTCACAGCCAACCCCACATGGAATTTTTAAGGCAAGTGCGAAGCAGTGGTGGTTTGCCTTTGCCTTCCTCTGCAGAGTCTTCCTTCCAAGTACTGACCCTGATTCAGTCCCGAGATCTGATGAGATTCGGCTACACTGTGCAGCCTTCCCTTCCATGCCATTCTAGACCTGTCCACATTTATAGGTCCTCTTTGCCGGTCAAGACAATTCACCCAGCAGGAGTTGATGGAAAGTCAAGGCTTCATGCTATGGCTTTATCGCTTTTGGGGTCCACTACTCAGCAGCAAGTAGGTGGGGCTGAGAGAAGTAGCCTGTCAGAAAGGATTAGAGGGTTCAACTGGCTCCAAAGCATTATGGGAATGAGGCATTTGCTCCCTCGGATCAGTATGAGAAGCTGAATTTCTGGTTCTGACCCCACTTGCACTTGTGAGAGAGTGATCTGGAGCTGTGGTTGTTGGCCAACTGATAAGCTTGCTTCAACCCCTGCTTGATCCACGTCCCTCAGTGTAGCAGTTAGATTAAAGGTAAATTGTGCCATTGAGTCACAACTGACTCCTGGTTGACTACATGAAACTCTAGCTCAGGGGGTTTTCAAGGCAAGGGATGAGCCAAGATAATTTGCCATTGTCTTCCTCTGTATACTAGCACAAATCTTCCTTGGTTGTTAATACTGACCCTGCATAACTTCTGAGCTCTGTCAAGGTCAAGCTAGTCTGGTCTATTAGGGCTGCTAGTGGTTAGATTATATGTGAGGAATTCCCACTCATCCGTGAAGCTCATTGGTGACATTGGATCAGAGACCCTCTCTCAGCCTAACCTATCTCACATAATCATTGTGAGGGAACTATGGGAAAGAGGGCCACACACACTGCCCTGAGCTCCTCACACAAAGGGCACAATAACAATAGAATAAATAAACAAACCTTTTTTGTGGACTAGAGCCAGTTTGGTGTGGTGGTTAAGTGTGCGGACTCTAATCTGGGAGAACTGGGTTTCATTCCCCACTCCTCCACTTGCAGCTGCTGGATGACCTTGGGCGAGCCATAGTTCTGTCAGAGCTGTTCTCTCAAGGACAGTTCTGGAAAGAGCTCTCTCAGCTCTGCCTACCTCACAGGGTGTCTGTTGTGGGGAGGGGAAGGGAAAGGAGTTTGTAAGCTGCTTTGAGACTCCGAGAGAAGGGCGGGGTATAAATCCAATCTCCTCTTCTTTCTCTTCAGCCCACATGCCAACCTTTGGGTCAAATCATTTAGGTACAATGTGTCTAAATGCTGCCCTCCAAATCTTTCATGCAACTTCAGTTTGCGCGTGCATTTTACAGTATGCCTAAACACAGCTACAAAAATGTGTGTTCCTATCCAACTGCAGGGGAAATCTCAACACCAACCCTCTGCTTTCCATAGAATACTTAAACAATGAAATCATATCTACTCTTCTGATTGTCAAATTCAATAATCTAATCAACAGATAGGAAGAACATAATGCAGTGTGGGTGACAAAACTACACACCATCAATATGAAAAGAGGAACAATTGAAGTGAACACTGGAAAAAAAAATAGTCCTAGAGAGAGCTCAATAGCATTGCCATAGCCATTAATAGTTACTTGATTAATAGATCTATGAATAATCAGAATGGGCTCCCACTCTCTCACAATATTGAATAATAATTCCAATAACCTGATTACTTTTGCTTTGCAATTAGTGAAAAATCTTGCTCTTCCAAATACAGGCTTGGACAGGTTTTTTGTTTTTTTTTAAATGCTCCCCCCATCCCCGCACTGAAATAGTATGGGCAGACAGTAATTAATACATCCTTTCTCTCAGGAAGATCCTCTGAGATGCTTTATATGTTGCACTCGAGTCTGGTCCTCCTCCGTATGTTGTGTATCAGTTATATCAACTGAACACATGACACTGCCTTATATCAAGTCAGACCCTTGGTCTATCAAGGTCAGTAGCCTCCATCCTGATTGGCCCAGAAGACTCCCAGGCATAGATATTTCTCATCACCTTCCACTGGCCAAAAACAAGTCTTCGGAGCAGAGAATAATCCTTGGGTCACCCCAATGGCAGATCAGTTCCAGTTTGGCATTTTCCATGTATTTGAATATATTCATTCAGAAATATACAAATACCTTTATGGCGGACACATGCAGGCTGACCCTGACCCTCCGAAGAAGAACAATGACAAATCCAAGAAGATCAGTAGTAAGCCTCTGGCTGCTAAGAACAAGTAAGGACCCAGCATGTCCCAGTCTGCTATTTTGTTTTGCATGTCCCTCTCATTATTTTTAAAGATATATCTGTTAAGACAAATTTTATTAATACATTTTTCTAAAAAAAAAAAATTCTCATCACCTTCCACCTGATCCTCCTCAAACTATAGATCCTGGGGATTGAACCTGGCACCTTTTGAGTGCCAAGCAGATGGCTGACCACTTAGCCACATCCCCTCCCAAACACTGAAGAATGCAGGCATGGAGCCTACTCCCTTTCACATGCTAAGCAAGTGCTCTGCCACTTGAGCTAATTCAGCAGGTGAGTTACTCACTCCGCATAAACCCTGTTCAGTTGTTACAGTTTTGGTGCTCCAACTTTGCATAGAGGGAGAATTAGGAAGGACCCTACTACTCACAAATTCTCCGGATATATGAAGTCACCATTTTCTGCAAATAGGACAAGGCATGCATTTCCCAGCTTCACTCCACATGAGTCACTTTGGATGCTAATTTGGGCTGAACCCGATAAAAATGGAAAGACAAATACAACTGAATAGTCACAAATAGTTAGAAACGGAGAGGGGTAAGTCCCCCCTTCTTGACGAGCATCCTTTCCTGCTCCCGCAGCAGATGTAAATCAGACTCCTCTGCTTCTGTGTATCTTCTGTCTTTCCATGACATAACTGTAATCAACAGAGTTGTGTTTCTTAAACTCCGGCGATCGTCTCTCTTTCTCTTTCTCTCTGCGGAGCAGGAAAAAAAATCTCCAAGTGAAAGCATAATTTCGGTTGGAACGTAGCACATTTTTATTCAGCACAGACATTCCTCGCAGGGATCATACTGCTCTTAGCTATGCCAGAGGTAAATGGCATGCAAGGGAAAGTCAGAGAAGGGCAACCATTCTGAAAATGTAGGGAGGCCTCCTGCATTCGAATGCATTTGAGTCCTGAATAGCGAGCGCTGTGCATTAGGAGGGTGCTAGGTGGGATATTTTTTTACACACGCCCCGGCTGAAAGGCAATTACGTTTGTAGCTGACTCAGCCTGTAGGTTTGTTTGCACAACCAAGGGAAAAAAAAAAATGATTTGCTGCATAATGGGATTTTTTTGGGGGGGGACAGAAAAGTTTTGCATTGATTCATTTTTGAGGGTTGTTGCTGAATTTTGGCTCAAGTGAAGTTCTTAGTCAAATTTAAAAATTCCAGCTGGTTTCATGGAATTGCGGAGAGGGCAAAAACCACACGTGCAACGCGATAAATTCAGAAAGAGAAAGTCTTTGATGGGTGGGTCCCTATCTCCCCATGGGAAATAATCATGCAGCTTGTGGATATCATCTGCCTCTCACTGCCACTGAATGTCCTGTTGAGGCTGGTGAAGAATCTCTCCATGCAGCGGCCAAAATGGGCACACTTTATGACTAAAGTAGTTACAGAAAGCCAGTTTGATTGTAGTGTTTAAGAGCACAGAATCTAATCTGGGAGAACCAGGTTTGATTTCCCCACTCTTCCATGTGCAGCTGCTGGTGTGACCTTGGGTCAGTCAGAAGTTCTCTCAGAGCTGTTCTCTCAATAGCAGTTCTTGAAAGAGCTCTCTCAGCCCCACATACCTCATAGGGTGTCTGTTGTGGGGAGGGGAAGGAAAAAGAGATTGTAAGCTGCACTGAGACTCTGAGTGAAGGGTAGGGCATAAATCCAATTTCTTCTTCTCCTCCTCCCTTTTCTCCTCCTCCTCCTTCTGAAGGGTCTGTGGCTCAGTGACAAAGCATCTCAGTGATAGAGCATGTAAAGGTCCCATGTTACACTCCCGCATCTCCATTTAAAAGGGCCCAAGTAACAGAGGATATGAAAGACTGCTACCTGAGATCTTGGAGATCTGCAGCCAGTTAGAGGAGACTTTACTGACGATAAACCAATAGCCTGACTCGGTACAAATCAGTTTCTTGTATTCAAATTTCTCTTGAAAACTGGAGGAGAATTTGGTGTGGTTTGTTTGAAAAAAGAGAGGAAGAATGTTGAAGGAAACAAAAAGAGTTGTGAAATGAAAATAATTTCCCAAGGAGTTCTGCACATTCCTAATTCAAGTGAAAAGATGAAAAATATTATGGAATATAGTGAATCTCTCTGAAGAGTAAATTGCTTTGAATGTATGTCTGAAAAACATTATAGCAGGTGATATCTGAGAGAGGGGTATAAATCAAATAGAGGTATTTATTTTAGGAAGAATGTATTTTAAAGTGCTCTGATAAACCTTAAAGCTTCTCTCTGGCTTTTCCTGTCTGTCTGTCTGTCTGTCTCACACACACATAGGACTAGACAAGCAGGAATTTTGGGAGTTCCACTGATTGGCAATGGAGGGTGTCATTTTCACCTGCTTTGTGATTAGGGATGGGCATGAACTGGCTCACAAACGAATGTTCTGGTTCATATTGGTCTGTGGTTCAGTTTATGGTTCAGCTACAAACCAGAAACTGAAATGCAAAACTGTGGTTAGTTCCCATCCCTATTTGCAATGTCTGGGAAGGAAAAGGGCTTAGATTAATTAGGCCTTGTCTTTGAATGTTTGGGCCATAACTAGTTTTGGCAGGATTAGGGTGGGTGGTTGTTCTTGTGCATTCTCCAAGGATATTCAGACTCAACAAGCCAATTCCAAAGGACATGAGAAGTGTTTTTCATCTAGAAAACAGATGCCCTTTTCCCCTTTTCAGAGATTGGTACATATGCCTAAGAAAAACAGATATATGAGGTGGCATGTTATGAGAAGGTAGAAATCATGCAAGGGGACTAAAACAAAGATTTCCAAAACAGTGCCCCCAGGAAGTCTTCTGTGATGATGAATTCTTTCCCTCCATGGGGGTAAATCTATTTACTACTTTCCACCCAGTCACCTCTTGATAGGTATAAGAAGGCTCAATGGTCAGCACTTAGAGGGAAAGCAATCTAGGCAGAAAATGCTTTTCGCTCCAGGAAGGCATGAGACGAAGACAGATCTAGTTGCAAGAGGAAATGGTGCATGTTTCACTTGTAAGAACAAAGCATGATATTATGTGAACAATCCTGGTTTTCATGAGGCATGTGCCAATCACCTCCGTTTGCTATTCCTGCATTTGTAAGAACTTAAGCAGGAACTTCCTGGATCAGACCAATGGCCTCTATTCTCCAGCACTGGGATTCTTGTACAGCTACCATTTCAGTTCACCTTCTGTTTGCCAGTCACAAGCAGGGAGTGTAAAGACCTCGCCCCTCTCCAGCTGAGACTTCCTTGGTCAGCGGGATCCCCATCTTATTTTGAACTTAGTTGTTTTAATAGGCATCCCCTTTTGGAGCCTAAGTTCCAGGAGATCTGGAACTTAAGGAGTCTCATAAAGGCATATGGGTACAGCCATGAAAGCCCAGGAAAGAGGGAGGGTGTGATAGCATTACAATCCAGTTAAGTACAATCTCCCCCTACTCAGGGTTCCCAATAACAATGACTTCATTCTCAATAACAGAAGACTTTTCAACAGTGGAATATCCTGGCATAGCCCAGAGGTGCCTGCCCAGCCCAAGCAAGTTGCTATTTCATTAACCAATGCCCAGTTCCTCTTTTTTCTTTTTCTTTTACTCAATCAAGAAGGGCACTCAAGCCATTAATTTACACTCTATCCTGTTTCAGGAACTATCTTGACTCACCTAAACTTTTGTGTCGATGCAGATCTGGCTCACTTCAGCTTAAAGTAGGTCAATCATGTTGCCTCACCCGGGCTCTTCATGCCCATGTAGATTTTGCTCACAATAACCTAATCAAGGTATTTTCCCCACCAAAGTTTGACAGCAGTTAACTTTTAACCAGCCAATGAGATTCAAACTTTTTATCTTGGACCAATCATGTGTCTGGGAAAGTGGATTCCCAGGTCCAGCTACAGAACCCTTTCCCATAAAAAGACCACCCCAGGTGAGTGGGACGTGTGCCAGGTTTGCCCACTACCTGACCACCCCCACTTGCTCTGCTCCTTGGACCTCCCCAGACCTCAAGCCCAAGATTTCAGGTTGACTGTCCCTTCCCTAAAACATCCCAATTTCTTCCCTTTCCCTTTTTATAAGTATGCCCTCTTGCTGGTTTGTGTGTGTATGTGTGATTGCTTAAGGAATTGGTTCTCATTTGGTCAGTGTAGGGTCTCCACATTTTTATTTTGTATACAATAAAACTGTCTATGTTTACAATCACTCTCTCACTCTCTTCCTAATTTTATTTTGGGTAACAGTTTAATAGTTGAAGGAATGTGGGCAGTTTAATGGTGGAAAGACAATCACTCTCTCATACCCTCTTCCTTCTTTTGAGTATCCCCACTGAGATCTACCCTGGTATACACAGACTTACAAGGTCTTGCATTACTCCTTTCTGGAACCGTTTTTAAAGCTAATTTCCCTTTCTCTGGATCCAGTTTGTGTAACAGTAGCCAATTTTTCATTAATCAGTTCAGCTGTCTGCTAGAAGCTTGAGTCTGTTCATCCAGTTATTTCTTGCATATTCAAACATTACAGTACAGTGCAGTATGCTGCAATCAGCAGTATTTCACGCCATGTGCTTAATGAGAGTTTAGTTTCCTTCCTCCCCTATAGACCCGTTATCACCGGATGCCACTCAGCAGCTAATAGTATAAATAAATAGTGAGCAAATCTATGTCAGCCAGTGATTTTTGAGGGGGGGAAATATTCCCATTTAATTTAAGACTGTTTTATGGAGAGTTATTTTTTGCACAGCCTACGGAAGGCATAGGGGAGTTCCTCTCATACCATTACCTGATCCAGCTTTCCATGATCTTGGATAGAATCATCTCACTTACTGAACAGATGCGCAAAACAAAACAAAACAAAACCCCAAAGGCAAAGTAATGAAACTCCACCCTCGTAGTTACTGTGTAGCTGCAAAGCTGTTTGACTCGGACGAGAGCCTGGCTGTTATAGACCGATTCCGCAAAAGCAGTTGTTCCACCCTCGGTCTCCTGTTTCCCCCAGTTGTAGTGCTCAGATTCCCATTATTTGCTGCACAGATTTATTTTGACCCACATCTCCCCCAGATTTCCCCTGCGTCTTCTTAGTACTTATTTTTTTAGGATCAAGAAGATGCAGGGAAATCCGTGGGTGGGGGGAATGTGAGTTAAAAATGCAGCTGCACAACAAATAGTGGGAAATTGAGCACTGCAACCGGGGGAAACAGGAGACTGAGGGCAGAATTGTTCTCCTGCCACACCGACTTTTTTCACTCAGTTTGGGGTCTCATATTCACAGAGACCCCCCCATCCCTCGGGAAGAGGTGTTGGGTGCAGGGGACCTTCGGCCGGTACCCCTCGTTTAGCAGCAGTGGCGGGGGAAACCAGGCTTTTCCCGAAGCACCGAGCAGGGAAAGATACTCCTTTCAGGAGCTTCATCCATTGCTACAGGGCGAGGTGGGTGTGAAACCTAACTGAAGAACAGTCTTCAAGCTAACTTCATGGGACTGTAAATAAGCGTCTCTTTAATTTCCCTTATTAAGAATTTGCTACCCAAGCCAATACATATAAAAGGACTTATTCTTTGGTGGGAGGTCTTTCTTTCTATCTCCTGGCCACAGATTTGGGCGATTAACTACAGCGTCCTTCAACCTAAAATTTAAAGAGATACTAGGCAAGGGGGAGCATGTTTAACATCTATTTCTAACTTTCAATGGGTCACAATAATTTTCTGAAGCCTTGCTTTGGGTGCCACCATCTTTTGAGATTAGGGAGGTGTCAAACAGTGTTCCCTCTAAGCTGAGTTAGTGTGAGCTAGCTCAGTTTTTTAGCCTCCAGTTCACACATTTTTGTCTTAGCTCAGGAAGGATGGCTCCAGAGCAAACTAATTTATGCAGTAGCCACATCTCTCACTCACAGCTTTAATGCCAGTAGCTCACAAAGTAGAATGTTTTGCTCATAAGACTCCACAGCTTAGAGGGAACATGGGTGTCAACTAGGGAGAGGGACTTCTCAGTCATGGCACCAAAACTCTGGAACTCTGTCCCCAGAGAAGCTTCGTTGTCCTTTTCTGATGACATCTTCCACCAGAAGGTGAAGATTGTTTCATTTTACCTGGCATTCCACCAGTTATTCCTCCATCCTGGCCAGTGTTTTAATTCCTGGTTTTGTATGTGTATTTTAGTTTGGTTATAATTGTTTTAATGATGTGCTTTTGTTTGGTTTTAATGGTTTTTAAGACATTTTTTTATTATGTATGTTTTAAAGCTGTTGGCCACATTGCTGGCCCTGATGAAGGCAGAAAGGAGGGCTATCCATATTGAAATGAATAAAGTATATTCGAGCTTGGGTCATGATTGATCACAGCTGCTGAACATGATATGTTTGCCTGACAAACATGATCAATGTGAAGTTTGTGGCATCTTTGCTCCAGCATCCTAATTTCTACAGTAGCCACATTATTCACTGGAAGGTTCAGCAAAGAAACAAAAGCTCTCCCCACCCCCACCCCAAGATGCCATTTAGTGATAATGGCCAATCCTCCATGTATTTCTCTAATTTCCATAGTTGCCTATGCTAGTAGCCATCATTATTTCTAACCTAGTAGCAAACCATAACTTGCTGTCACATCCCAGTTCCAAATTGTGCAATGTGTTCTTCCCCCAAAATTAGGATACTAAACCAGGATGAAACCAGTGTTTTCAATTTGGATTTGTAGGGGAGTTTGTAAAAAAAAATAGATTGGCATCTGGACATCATTTCAAAAGATGATGGTTAGCTACCACAGCAGCACTTCTTATCAAGCTGTGCATGAAGAGAGGCAGATGGGGAAGGAGACGTGCATACCCAAGGATGCCACGATTGATTCATCTCATCTGCCATTCCATCTGTAAGCATGTTTTGTATCCTGGGCTGATAGTGGCAATTTGCATTAGGGACAAGATGCGGCAGCTCAGTGCTAATACATGAACTAAATGTTGAGGGTCATCAGAGCTTGCATCAGAAGTTTTCTCAGAGAAGAAGAGATAGTTATGAGCCTTCCTCATCACTGATTGCTCTCGTCTCATTTGGCTAGGAGCCTAGATTTCCACCTCTACCTCTCTGTCTACCTGCAGGGCAGGTGGCTTCTTAGCAGCAGGGGGGGATACCTGGGTATCTGCCATCCTCCCACCATCTATGCAACCCTCTTTGCCAGCTAGTAAGAGTAGTAGTACAGAATATGGAAGTAGCCTTCCATATTCCACAGGGCATGAGATGGCTGCCATTGCCCCCCCATCAGGTCTGTGTTCATGCACAAAGCTTCTATCACCTCTTATGACTGTCCCCATTTTGTCTGCCTGTCTGATGGCAAGTGAAAGCAAATGATTTCCTTCTGCCTCCTTTAGTGCTGGCTGGCTGGCAGGCAGGCTCTGCCTATCTATTACAGAGAAGGGAGCTCTACCCCTCCCCAATTGGCAAGCAGGTCACCATCTTCCTCTTTTATGGGAGATGTCATAATTTCTGCTTCAGTGCACCCCTCCCCAAGGCTGCCATACTTGCTGCCAGAGGACACTAGCAACATCTTTCCCTTGCCTATCTAGCATATGCAAAGGCCCATAGCTCAGGCCAACAAGACCCATATTTATATAGAACTAGAGAGATCTCACAAAGCCAGCAAGGTAGTACAACAATTGGCAGAAAGTCAGCATGCAAGCAAACAAATAAATAAATATACACAAACATGTCAATTGGGATCATCATAATTATGGTGGGAATTTGGGCTAATGGTGTCTATGGCCATGGTCACACAGCAAGGAAATTGTGATTTGTTCCCGGTATGATTTAATCCAGGAATATTTTTCTTCGGGTTGGGATGATCACACCATCCCTCCCCAAACCAGAAGCATTGTGGGAGGAGGCTCTGGGCACTGTCTAGATGCAGCCGGCCCCTCTCTCTCCACCTCCTCCTCACCTCCTCCTCGTCTGCCAGGAAACGAGGCAAATAAAATTCAGGCCGGGGGGAGGGGGGTTCTGCCCTCTGACGCTGCTGGCAAGCTGGGCATGCCACTCCTCCTCCCGAGGGGCATCGTTCAAATGGGGCTCTTTCAGTCTGCCCAGTAGAGTGGGCTTCCTTGGCTACCTGTCCCCAAATTGGGGGGGAAGCAAATGAACTGCCGCCCTTGCCACATGATCCATCACAAGGTGCCTGCTGCCTGCGTCACTGTTTCGCACCTGCGAGGGTGCCAAGAAACACATGTTGGGGGGGGGCCCACCCAGGGGGACTGCCTTGGCAGCCCTCTCTTCCTCTGATTTAGTTGCTGCGAGGCTTCCTCCCCCCCCCCCCCAGCTGGCCTGCTTGCTCATTGCCGGCCAGCCAGGGCCCGTATCTGCGGCTCCGTCCGCGGGGACCGGAGGCTGCCTGGATGATGGCCCTCACACCCCTCGCTTCTTCGCTTCCCGCTGCTGTTGCCCAGGGAGCAGTCCAGCACCTCCGGCAGGCAGCTTTCCTTTTTGAGGCATGCCTCTTCCCCTTTCCTGCCTGCCTGCTGCTGCCCTCCCCCCTCCTTGCAAAGTAGCTCCAGCTGTCAGTGGTCCAGATTGAAAGTGCTGGTATGGGGGCTGGCGCGCTGCCCGTCTCCCTTGTGTCTATCTGATGAAAGAGGAAGCCAGTGGAATCCTTCAGTCTCTTCTCGTTGCTACTCTCCCAGCGCGAAGAATGGTCAGATGAGCCTAATCGCAATCATTGCAAGGTATGGCAGTCCACATCAGCATAACTGCAGATTCAAACCACAAATACCTGGAAAATACTTGATTTTCTTGCACCAGGAAAATGCAGGAGAGAACCGAGAGTATTGTGCAAGTGAGTCGGCTTTGCTACAGGAGGCGGATTGGCACATGTGAACTTTGGCACATGTGCAAGGGAACAGCGGCAAACCCTGATCAAAAGGTCAGTGTGACCACTTCCTATGTCACTTACACTTCTGTTGAGTCACTGCTTCCTGTACCTACCTTCATGTTTCCCAGGAAAATGAAATTAGACATCAAGGTACCTGAACAACTATCAGATCTGAAGCCACCTGCCTGTTCCTAAATGTGGGAAATAAGAATGTATTTGGAGAATTTTACTGCATTTGGATCAGATCACAATTACTAACTATCTTGCTGCATATCTCTATTTGTATGTGGACATATCTGAAGGCACTCTGTAAATTACACTAGCTTGAAATATATAGAAACAATAATAGGTTTCTATATATAACTATATATATAAAACTATACCTTGATAACTATACCTTGATTCAAATGTTCAGTTTTCTATATTGTTTCTCCTTTATTGGGGTGCAATGACAGCCTTCTTGCTTCCTCAACCATATTAACCAAACTCAGTATCAATAGTGCCATTAAAATCAATGCCTCTTTTAATGTCCATTGCACGTAAATGGCATCTAATATAGAAATAGCACAACATGACATGGAAATGGCATTAAAATCCTATTAAATAAATAAATAACAAAAAGGAAATGTGCCAGAAAAAGCAAGCAGGATGGACATGATCTTCCTAACTATGTATAAGAATTAAAATATATACATACTAGGAGAAAGGTCCGTTGCGGAAAGGAATGCAATGAGCTCTAGGAAGGGGACTGGGTGAGTGCGGGGTCCTGCAGCAGTCACTGGGGCACCCCCTCCCGGTCTCTTCCTGGCTTGCCTGACTTGGAGGGCAGGCCAGGAGGGGGCGGGGGTGCTGTGAGGCTTCTCCTGCTCATCTGCCTTGTCGGGCAGGTAGGAGAACTGGCTGGGAGGGCTTTAAATGCCTCCCCAGTCCCCTCCTGGCTCACCTGCCTTGGCAGGTGGGACAGGAGGGGGCAGGGGGCTCTGGAAGGCTTCTCCTGCTCACTTGCTTCGGTGGGCGGGCAGGAGAAGCAGCGGAGAGGGCTTTAAATGCCTCCCTACTATCTTCCTGGCTTGCCTGCCTTGGCAGGCAGGCCAGGAGGGGGCGGGGGGTGCTGGGAGGCTTCTCCTGCTCACCTGCTTTGGTGGGCAGACAGGAGAAGTGGCAGAGAGGACTTTAAATATCTCCCCAGTCCCTTCCTGGCTCTCCTGCCTTGGCAGGTGGGCGAAGAGGGGCAGGGGGGCTCTGGGAGGCTTCTCCTGCTCACCCACTTTGGCAGGTGGGCAGGAGAAGCAGGGGGGAGGGCTTTAAATGCCTCCCTAGTCCCTTCCTGGCTTGCCTGCCTTGGTGGGCAGGCCAGGAGGGGGCGCTGGGAGGCTTCTTCTGCTCGTCTGCTTCAGCGGGTGAGCAGGAGAAACAGCAAGCAGGGCTTCAAATGCCTCCCCGGTCCCTTCCTGGCTCGCCTGCCTTTGCGGGCGGGCTAGGAGGGGCAGCATGGGGCACTGGGAGGCTTCTCCTACTCACTCACTTTGGCAGGCAGGCAGGAGAAGTGGTGGGGAGGGCTTTAAATGCCTCTCTACTCCCTCCCAGGCCCTTCCTGGCTTTCCAGCCTCACTGGGAGGGCCAGGCAGCGGGGGGAAGCCTCAGCCTTCTCAATGTTGGGTGGGTGGAGCGTCCTTCCCATTCATTGTCTCACACCACACTGAGGCAGCTATGCTGGCTACTGCTTCTGTGGTGGGCGGGATTGCAGCAATGCAACCACTGGATTAGCACACCATGGAAGTGACAGTTCGGGGAGCCATAGGCTGTGGGAGCGTGTGGAATGTTGATGCAAGAGGGACACGAAAACTCTTTTATATATAAGGAGAGATAGTTAGAATTTATATAGAATTAGAAAAATTAGACAGCCAGTTTGGTGTATTGGTTAAGAACATGGAATCTAACCTGGGAGGACCGGGTTTGATTCCACGCTCCTCCACATGCAGCTACTGGTGTGACCTTGGGTCAGTCATAAGTTCTTTCAGAGTTGTTCTCTCAAGGGCTGTCCTCAAAAGAGTGCTCTCATCCCCACCTACCTCACAGAGTGTCTGTTGTGGGGAGGGGAAGGGAAAGGAAATGGTAAACTGTTCTGAAACTCCAAGTGAACGGCAGGGTATAAATCCAGTCTCCTCCTTCTCCTCCTCAAAATTTGTTTATGCCTGGAAATAAAATAAAGGATTGTGTGTAGTTTCTCAGAACCAATGCTGTGCATGCCCTGTGACTGTACCTAACACACCCTTTTTAAAAAAGTTTGTGTCTTGTAGGCAAGTTTGTTAAGTGGCACAAAGAAACTATGCAGCAGAAAAATAACTGGATCTACTTATTGTCTTTCTCTCTTTACTTTAGCTATAGCGATTGGACAAAAATCTGGAGCAAATATCAATTAATGGGATAGAGCATGGAGGAATACTTTTGTCTGAAGTAATTTTTTTTTTGTAAAATGTTATATCAAAGAACAAAAGGTATTTCATGTAAAGTTGGTGAGACATATGTGCATTCTTTCTCCCAGAAGGCAGAGGGGAAATGGCCTAGCAGAATAATAGCCATCTGTACAAGGCAGATGGTCCCTCCTGCATTTCAGATAGCAGGCCTATTTTGTTCTCTTGAAAATAAATCCCATCCATGGGGAACAATAACATCATACTCTAGTGCATCAATGTTCCACCAAGAGAACTTCACTTCTATCAGTCTAGCCTTTGTAGTTTATTTTGGAAGCTTTTTCAGGGCCTCCATGGTGCCCACCTTTAGGCTATGAATTATGATAGGAGATTACCATTGGTTTTATATAGAAAAGGCAACAGTGAACAAGAGTCCTGGAAATCTGTTTTTAACACTAAAGGATGATTCACGCATGCATGGCCATTGTTTGATGTCACCTCACATGAGAGCTTATATTGCCTCTCAGACAAATTAGTAAAGAATGGTCCCAACTCAAAAGTAAATTATTTGGGTTGATATCAACTCATATCAAATTATGCAAGGCATGGAGAGAGCTGACAAAGAGAAAGTTTTCTCCCTATCCCAAAATACTAGAACTCAAGGGCATCCAATGAAGCTGACGGGCAGTAGGTTCATGACAGACAAAAGGAAATACTACTTTACACAGAGAGGGCTTAGAATGTGGAATTTGCTGCCAGAGAATGTAGTGATGGCCACAGGAATGAACAGCTTTAAAAGGGGATTAGATAGATTCATGGAGGATAAGTATCAATAGCGACTAGCCATTGTGACTGAGAGGAACCTCCACATTTAGAGGCACTAAGGCTGAGTTCAGACTGGCAGTTTGCCCTGCTATAGCCACATTTTACAAGCAGATTAAAGGGGGCGTTCACACAGGCACATCTGCCTGGTGTTTCCCACCCGTAGTCAACCCCTGCTGTTCTGCTTCACTCCCGCATTTAAAAGATACCTGGTGAAAGCAAATCCCTTAGAGACCATTTATCCCACTTCATTCTGCTTCCGAGAAGTGTGAACGCCAACCCGAAAAGCTGGGAGCAACCCGCATTGCACATAAGGCAGCAGCGATATGATTGGCTGTGATCCTCCCCCAATCAGCCGGATGCACTTATGCACATGAGCGCACATGCACACATAGCCGAATTACCAGGGAAAAGCCATTTACAGCCGGCCTCTGAGCCAGCAGTCTGAACACTCCCACGCACCTCCTCCCTGTATGCTCCCGCATCAGTCCGCATAGTGTGACTGGGAAAACCCGGAACAGTTTGTTCTGAGACATTTTTGCCATGACTGGCTCCCACTTCAAACTGCCAGTCTGAACTTAGCCTAAGCCTCTGAATCCCAGTGCAAGGAGGCAGCATCAGGGGAAGGCCTCAGCCTCTATGTCCTGTTGCTGGATGTCCAAAGGAACCATTTGGCTACTGTTTGAGACAGAATGCTGGACTAGACGGTCCATTAGTCTGATCCAGCAGGGTTCTTCTTATGTTCTTATGTTCAAAGACCTTGGGTGATGTAGTGTTTAGAGGGCTGGGCTGGGGTCTTATCCCTATTCTTCCATGGCATTGTCTCATCCTAGCCTATTTCACAGGGTTGTTATGTGGATAAAAAGGAGGAGAAGACAATGATGTTGTAAGCCACTTTGGGGTGAAAACTGAGTGTAAAGTTCTAAATTAAATCAAATTTTGATGGGGTGGCTGATTCAGATCATTCCTTGTTGCTATATACAATGGGCTGGACACAAACCATTTTTTTTTTCATTCTGAAACTATCTCTACACTCATGGAAGAGTATCCTTTGGCTCAAACAAAAGTCTTCTGCTCCAGAGGTAGATTCCTTCCTTTCTTCATGGAAAGACTTGAACCCAATAAGGGTCACACCAAGGGTCAAAACAGTTCTGTGTCAACTAGGAGTTGTTCAGTTTTGTTATATTTTGAACGGTCATATTTATATAGCTTTTAAAAGTTTTGGTATTTGAGCATAACAGTGATAGTTATTAATCAAGGGAGAGAAAGGGGTCAGAAAATGACCTGCACTTTTGCTGAGTTGATTTACGGTATTTGGAAATCAAAACCCAAGAGGATTTGGAAATGGCAGCTTAGCCTTAAAAGGTACGTGTACTTTGGCGGTTTCCAGGCCACCATCCATTCTGTCATCTCTGAAGGTATTATTGAGTACTCAAAAAGAATGTGTCTCCCTGTTGGCAAGCTAGTTGGCTTTATGCAAATGTGGGCAGTTACCCAACAGTTCAAAGAGTCCCCCTCTTCTTCTCCCTCCCTTGCCCCCTCTTCCGTGTGTGTGTGTGTGTGTGTGTGTGTGTGTATATATATATATATATATATATATATATATATATATATATATATATATTCCCTTTCAAAGTGGAGACACTAAAGATTTTGTAAAAGAAGAAAGGTGAGGCGCAACAGACAAGCGATTAGGTCAGTAGCAAGGTGAAACCCTCAGAAGACTCATAAAGAAATCAAACAGCATGGTGCGCATCTAATGACATTTCTGTTCGTACACTTGATCGGAGAAAAGAAAGAGCTCTAGAACTTTATTAGATGAAAAAAGGCCCCTCTTTTCACTGTGTGTGTGCCTGCATATAGGAAGAACATTGAATGATGACCTCAGAAGGCTTTTAAGTACTCTCCAAGGACAAGCTGAATGATACAGAGTGAGGGGAGCAAAGGTTATAAGAAAAGCATAGGTATTGATTGACGGTGTGTGTTTTTCCTCCAATTACATATATATCTATCAGAGCTGCCATACGGGTCCATCTCAATATGCCATGATATCCAAGGCGGCTTTAAGAAAGACAGCTAAATGTCTTGACAATAGCAAGCAATGGAATTTTGGATGGATTTGAATTTTGTTCTGCAAGAGCTGAGATACGGTCCCTTCCTATCACTGGATCAAGCCACACATGAGGTAATAGAAGCCTACTGGGAGTTTCTATTGAATCCTGTGAGGGACTGTGGCTCAGTAGCAAAGCATTTATTTTGCATGTCAAAGGTTCCTGGTTCAATCCCCATCATCTCCAGTAGAAAGGAACAGGTAGACAGTGATGTGAAAGACCTCTTCATGAGACCCTAGAGAGCCGCTGCCAGCCACAGTAGACAATACTAAGCTGGATAAACCAAGGATCTGACTCAGTAGAAAGCAGCTTCATGTGTTATCAAACACCTCATCTGAAATTAATCTCCAGTATTGCTAATATAAGGACTACCACATCTTGACCGCGTCCTGCCCTATAATCCTCAGCAAGCTTGTCTGCCTTTTGAAAGTATTGGGCTCTTTGCCTTGGAAGCACAGAAGCTTTCTCAAAGTATCCCTGATTCCCCATGTTTCCCGGTTAAGGGGAAAATGCTGTTCAAACCAATTACAAAGATACTGTGACATCAATGGTGACAAGAGAAAGAAATTTTACTTACAAAAATAGAAGCACATTTTACATGAAATATTCATGTAGGTACATTTAACTTGTTGCAAATTGATTAATTTCAAAAAGGTTAACTTTCTACAGCTCCAAGCCCAGATAAGAGAGAGAGAAAAGGAGAGAGGTCCTATATAAGATGAAGCAGAAGACAAACAACAGCCAAAGAGGCCCCACATCCAACTGATGAGAGGGTAGGGCCAACAACCAAGTGTACCTGAGTGAGAGAATTCTCTTAAGCCTTTCCCTCCCAGATCCTCTTGCATGCAGAGTTACAATATCCAACAGAAAATTCAAATTTAGGGAATGGCACAAACCAGGAAAATGCATGAACTGCAGTCCCTTTAAATACAATTTGCAGAAAGCCCGCCCCCCCCCAAAAAAAAAAAAAACAGTCGAGTGATGGGGAGCAGCTTGCTTCCCACTGCTCAGCTATTTCAGGCTGTCTTGCACAGGCCATTGAAAGTTTAAAGGGACTGCAGAAGACAGCCCGAAATAGCTGAGCGGTGGGGGGCAGTGTTTTTTAGTTGTCTTCTTTAAACCTTAAAAGGACTGCAGAAGACAACCCAAAACAGCTCACAGGTGGGGAGCACCTCCCCATGGTGCTACATAGCTGTTTTTCGAGCTGTCTTGTGCAGTCCCTTTGAAGTTTAAAGGGACTGCACAAGACAGTCTGAAACAGCTGTCTCCCTGCCACTCACCTGTTTTTGTGGCTTTCATGGGGAACAATGCATGGATCACTGTGGCTAAGTCGCAGTGGGAGAGATAGGGGACCAATTGCCTGACCTGTTGGAGATGGTAAAAGGCTGATCTGGCAATGGTCATGACTTGGGCTTCCATCAAAAGCGAGGCATCCAAAAGTCACACCCTGACTCCTTACTGTCAACACTGGGAGGGCGGGGAATCAGATCCCCAACTTCATCCCCCTGTGGCTTAGGCACAGGACCTCCATCTTAGATGGATTTAATTTCAGTCATCTCAACCAATCAGTCACGGCCTCCATTGCTCTAGCCAGAACCTTTGGGGCAGCATCTGGGTAGTCGTCCATCAACAGATATAGCTGAGTGTCACCAGCATAGTGATGACAACCCAGCCCAACACTCCAGACCAGCTGGGCAAGAGGGCACATGCAGATGTTGAATAAAATAGGGGAGAGGATTGCCCACTGGGGGATGCTGCATACCAAAGGGTAACATAATGAAATCCTCTCCCTAAGTGCCATTTTCTGTCCCTAGCCTTGGAGAAAAGAGCCAAGCCGTTGGTGGTACTTTATGTGAAATCAGTGCGGGTTAGATTTCTAAGAGGAATGGTTCAAATATTCTCTTAATATAGTGCAGAGTGATTACTTGTATGTGTGAATGGGTTATCACAAAACTCAGAGCATGGCTGGTATTTAACTTCTCATGGCACCTGGAGGCAGGTCCTACCATCAGCTTCTAGTCATCGAGTAATAGCGATTTGAGTCATGCAGTCTCTGTACCTTCTTGACGGACAGGCTTGTCAAGGCTACTTGGTAAGACTATCCTTGCCAAACAGGTCACACATGGTTGGTAACATGTAGACCTTCTGCTTGGTGAAAAGTTCCAGGCATGCTAAGAAGCCCTCTTGTAGCCTCTGCACTAGCACATGCATTGCTGGGACCATGTCTGCCCATCCTGCACCTGGAGGGCAACCATTTTACTCTGAAGCATTCAGATCAAGGGACCGGTGAAAGCCAGGCTTGCCATATTTAAACAAGAGTAGATTGGTGGGCTCCTTAAAGGGCTTACAGACCTCGCTCCTCATAGTTGCTGTCTGTCCCCCTGTATGGTGTTGATCTCTGTAGCACATGGAGACATCATCCCTGCCTACCCATTCCAATAACTACTTCTCAATATCGGCAAAGATGTTGGCTATCGTGTAAGACTCATCCAGTATCTCTGCATGGAAGAAAGCCTAGCAATAGTTGACCTGGTACTCCCCTCACCCTGCCTAATGCTGATTGCCCCATCCCACCTAGAATATCCTCAGGTTGGTTCCAGTGCACAGTTAACAAGAAGTACATATGCATCCTATGAAAATTGTACAGATTTCCCATGAGCACAAGACAACTGTTTCTTCACATGGGCTCTGGCAGCCCAGAACAGGGAGAGCATGGTGCAAGCAGGGATCATGTACCTGAGACAGGCATCTTGAAGCAGCTCGTGGAATAATAGAAACCATCTAGAGTGATCATCTTGCCTGTGAATGATCCTGTTCCCTGCCTGCTTCTGCCCACGCCTTGGCACCCTAGTGTCAGCCACACCAAACATCTCCGTCAGACATACTTAGCATCTCTTTCCTACAGGATACCTCAAATGCAGAGCACCAGAGAGGGAGGAACTTCCCTCTCCATTGGCTGGCAGCCACAAAGCCACTCCACCATCTTCTCTGTCCTCCTGAAGAAACCATGCCTGGCCGTGCCTCTTCAAATAGCTCCAGTCTCTCCTCCAGCAGCCTCTCGATTCCTGGGGTGAACTTGAGAGCCCAAAGACTCCCACTCCCCAAATTCAGCGCAAAAGACAGCTGAGGCTACTCCTCCCACTGCCAATGAGTCACAACATCTGGCGGAAGGGCAGCCTGAGCAGCAGACCCGTGCCCAGTGCCATCACCTACCTCAGGCACCTCAACCAGCAGTGCTTCGGATGGCAGCTCAATGAAGAGGGCCTTAGGAGGCCTCTTCTTTCTACCAGGCCAACTAGAGAATGGGTCTGGCTGGGTAAAAGCCAGCTTCATTTTACATGACTCCTCAAAACAGTGCACATTGTTGTAATGAAGAGATTTTATTTCCTTTCTCATCAGTCAGGTCCTTCGAAACTTCTAAGACGGAAGACGGCACAAAACGCTTCCTCGCTGCTTGTATCCAAACCCAACACATTCTGAGTCTTACTGTTACTTATCTAGAGGAAGAGTAATGAGTTAATCACTTTGGTTTATTTTTTACTCATTAACAGTTTATTCAACTTTAATGTAGCCTAAATCAGCAATTATGGGACTTTTTGGGGCATCCCCCCCCAACAACTTGAACGGAGACCAAGATTCATTGCCCGCCTTCTGAAAAACTCACAAGGTATTAAGGCCTTCCAATAATGTTTTTTTTCTTTCCACTGGAAATGGATATTTACAATTAAAATTAATTGGACTGATTAAATGCAAAGACTTTGCCTCAATTGCCGGAGTGCTGCACAAGAGGAACATAGGAAGAAATATTTATTTGAAAGAATTAGTCTGCATTAGTTTTGGCCATAGTGAAGGCAAAAAAAAGCTCATTAAAAGGAAACAAAGTAACCTTTAGAATACACAATTTCCTATTAAAGCTAAAATATTGACCGCAGCATTCTCATTTGTTCCTCTGAGCTCACCTAAAAAAGTCTCAATCAATTCTCCAATTGCATAGAATTTTCAAAGCACCACCACCCTGCAAACAGAAGAAAGGAAGCCATGGGACACATTTATCAAATGGAATCAGCATTTTCCTGGCTCTGTTTTCCCTCCTGATTAAAAAAATTGGTCTCTGAAATGTATTTTAAAGGCATAAAAAAGGATGAACAAAGCAGTTAGTCTTTTTCAGATTAAATCTCTATCACCCTGCATCTAATGACAATGCATATATTTGGCAAGCCGAAAGAGGCCTTTGGTTCAATACAGCCATTTAAATCCAGCATGGTGCACTTGCCAGAGTGGTGTATTAGGGTCTGGGAGATGCAAGTTTGGAACCCCACTCTGCCATGGACACTTGCTGGATAACCTTGGGCCAGTCATTCTCATTCTAACCTACTTCACAGGGCTGTTGGGAAGATAAAATGGAGGAGAAGAGAATGAAACATTGCTTTGGGATCTGGTTGGGGAGAAAAGTGGAGTGTAAGGAAGTACTTCTTCACCCAAAGAGTGATTAACATATGGAATTCACTGCCACAGGAGGTGGTGGCAGCTACAAGCATGGACAGTTTCAAGAGGGAATTAGATAAACATATGGAGCAGAAGTCCATCAGTAGCTATTAGCCACAGGGTATAGATGGGAACTCTCAGTCTGGGGCAGGTGATGCACTCTATTCTTGGTGCTGGAGGGGGCAGCAGTGGGAGGGCTTCTGGTGTCCTGGCCCCACTGCTGGTCATCCTGATGGCACGTGGTATATTTTGGCCGCTGTGTGACAGAGTGTTGGACTAGATGGGCCATTGGTCTAATTCAACATTGGCTTCTCTTATGTTCTTATGTTCTTAATAGCCTAAATTAAATTAAATTATGATAGATGGCTGATCCAGATCATCTCTTGTTGCAATAGACAAGGGATTTAACCCAAGCCATGCTTGATTCCAGAACTGTCTTTCCACTCGTGGAAGAGTATTCTTCTGCTCCAACAAAAAAGTCTTCTGCTCCACAACACCTTCCATAGACCTTCCAAAAACCCATTTGGGTTATCACTGGGAAAACACATTTTGAATTCCACTGGCCTATGTATTTGTAAGTTTAATGCCAGGTTAGAACAAAGTTGGGTGCTCACCTTGAAGTCACAATTGTACATTTCAAGTCTGAATACCAGCTCAACTTATGGACACACACACATATATATATGTTTAAATGGAAAGGAGGGGAAATATAAAATATTGTTATAGCTGCTAGCCCACTATGCTTTTGCAGTCCCTTGTAACTTGGTGCATTCTGTTCATGTTCTGCCAGCCAGAAAAGCAAAAGCAATTTTTTTGGGGGGTGAAATCAGCTTGCCACTTGGACAGGTGGAAACAAGAGAGATAACTGTTGCACCAAAACACTTTTACCCCTTGAATTGTGGTATATTTTATTTTGTTGATAAGAGTCCTCCCCCAACCATCAGAAAGAAGTTTGAGGACAAGAAGCAAGATTCATGGGGAAAGCAACAAAACATCGGTCCTTCCATCTGCTTCTTCGAGCTCTTCCATGGGATATGACCTCCATGACATCTATTTTAAATTCTGTTTACTAGTAATATCTCAGTTCTGCCTTTTCCAAACCGAATACAGTTCATATTGGCTTCCACATTTTTACAATCGCAGAGAGGAACAGCCATATTTTTTAAAACACGTGTAAGTAACATTTGTTCAATTAAAACCTTTTCTTCCAAAGAATGAGGAGAAATGAAGTAAGCAAATAAATAAACAGTAAATACATATCTACACTATCAAGTCTTTTACTTTGGCAGGTGGATGGTGTGATTGCTTGGATCCAGACATTATATCAAGTACCAATCTAAATCTTGAATTCAACTCAGTTATTAAAAGAAAGTAGCTTTACATTATAAATAATAGCATTGGTCAGTGAGAGAAAGACTGAAGTATAATGAAGCATCAAGATCAGCGTTTTAAACAATTGTGTCTCGACCTGCCATTCAACTTGGCTTCTCCAGTTAATAGCTGGAGGAGCAATATATATTATTAATATGGCTGGATAATTCCTAATTAGGAACTTGCTAACACCTCAACCATTCACAGTTTTGATGGATTTGCTGCTGGCTGGCCAGCAAGATTCGACGCTAGATTGCTTCATTCATGAAATTTCTTTGTCCATTTGTAAGGGCCCAGGCTAGCTCAGTCTGATTTTGGAGGCTAAGCAGGGTCACCTCTGGTTAGTACCTGGATGGGAGACCACCAAGGAAGTTCAGGGCTGCTAAACGACTTCTGGCCTTCCCTTGCCTTGAAAATCCTACAAGGTAGCCATAAGCTGGCTGTGACTGGATGACACTGTCCAGGACCACCAACGTAACATAGAACTTGCTATACTGTACCAATTAAAAGAGAGAAGAAAACTGACAGTCACACTATAGATTACATGGCATTCTCCACTAGGGATATAGGAAAGTGATATTTTCCACTTCTTTTTAATGCTGTTTTTTTGAGATTTTTTATTTCATTCTGCTCATTTTCATTGCTAGGGTTCTTGACATGTTTGTTTCTTTTATGCCATTTTTAATTTATTGGTAGTTTGCCTTTCTCATTGGGGCTTGAGGCAGTCTATACAGTGTAAGTCACATATTGCATAATGCGTTCATTTTATGAGGGAAATTGAGTGTGACGAAATGAGAAATGGTAGGAAAAGAAGGACTCGTGGGATCGATTCTGTCAAGCAGAGCTAGTTCCAGGTCTTGGAGGGCCCTGAGCAGACAGGCACAGGGGGCCCATCGACCCACCATCAGGTCCCCTTTGTGCCTCCCCTTGTACCCCCATCTTCATGTCCCCCACCTGTTTGATCATCCTCCCACTTGCAAGCCTTCCCATTGTTCATGCCTCCTGAACCCTCTGCACACACTTTCCCAATGGCTGATGCATGCAGCTGGGAGTGCTGCTGCCAAGACCACTAGGAACACTGCCAACATGCACCACATACTTGCCTTCCTCCAGTGATTCTGGGCAGGTGGGGCATGGTTGGTCAAACAGTTCAAGGAAACAGATGAGAAAGAGCATGCAGACAGGTGTCGGGGAGGAGTGTGGCGGGGATCAGGTGACAGTGGGGCCCATCAACAGTCCCAGGCACTGGCAGCTGTTCTACCTCAGGGTATGTTGATGATGGCTCAAGGGAAAATCAGTATTTAAAAGGTGTGTTGTTATTTTTAGTTGACACGGCAGAGGTGAGAAATTCAAGAGCCTCTAATCTTCCCAAAAGTGCAAATGAGGGTGAAGAGTTTGATCAAAGATGACAAGAACATAAGACCATAAGAACAGCCCTGCTGGATCCATCTAGTCCAGCATCCTGTCTCACACAGTGGCCAACCAGTTCCTCTGGAAGGGCCAACAACAGGGCATAGAGGCCGAGGCCCCCTGGCACTCAGGTTCAGAGGCTTAGTGCCTCTGAATGTGGAGGTTCCTCTCAGTCACTATGGCTAGTAGCTTCTGATAGACCTATCCTCCATGATGCTATTTGACAGGGAAGTGGATGATTTCCTTACAACCTGTAGCAGCCACAGCCAGAAGTGATATCATCAGCAGGAAAATGAAAGGAGACCTGGGAGGGCTATAATGGCTCATGTCCTGCTCTTCAGGGGCAGCTGGCCTCTAGCCAAAGAGCTGACTGATTGGCAGAAGACTGGATCTAAAGCTGGTGGGGACACAACCATACCAGAGAGTTAAAAGGTAGGGCATTCAGGGAGATTCCAATCAGTTTTTCTTAATCTACAAGGGAGTTTGGGGGGAGGGATGGAGGAGCATTCGATGTTCAGAAGCAGATCTCCCTTCTCTGTTCTGGTAAGTCCCCAACTATAAGGACCAGTATCAATATTTGGACTTTGATGACATGGCAGGTAATAAGGTAAGCCTCCCTCTACTAAGGTAGGCGTGGGCACTCGGCCATCAGAACATTAAAAGCCAGGGTGTGGAGTTGTACATAGATATCAACACTTTTGCTAATCTTATTTATAAAGACAGAAAGATAATAGCCCTACCTTTAGTGAGCTGTACCTTGAAATAGTCACACCAAAGTTTCTGGCTTCCTCCACTTTTTAGAAAAGCAAAAAAAAGAAATCTATTCAATGTGAATTAAACTCAACATTTTACACAAATTGTTGTTCCTTTTGAGATTCTTTTTTGACTGCATATAAAATAGTGAAAAGAGATGGTCAGGAAGCTGACCAGTGGAAATGTACAGTGGATTGTCAATTCACATTTCTTAGTCTGCTGCTGACTGGCTGTCTTGGGACATTTCCAGGTCACTGAACAGCTTTCCTGCTCTGTCAGAAACATGGAGTTTAATGAGAGAAACATCTTTGACTTTCATAAATAGCATCCCTGTTTGACTCATTTATTACATTGTACTGATGAGGCGGAAACTTTTCTTCAGCTTTTAAGGATTTGCTTCCCAGTCTTAACAAGCTTACTCATGTGTTAAGTGCCACCACAGAATATCATGTAGAGCTTTAGACATCCGTGAGGTAAATGGGGAGAATGTGGGGAAATTTCAGTTTTGTGGCTGATGTAACATGCCACATAAAGCAGGGTATGACTGGAAGTCACATGACACAGCAACCTTGCTGAAGTTAAGTATGTCTGGAGCTCATCAGTCTATGAATGGGAGACTTCCTGGGATCCATACCTTCAGTTCATGACAAAAAAACAACAACACACTTATAATACAATAAAGGATACTCCTACTTGATATTTTGACATTCTGGTTTTTATGTATCACACCAGCCTCTTGTCATGGTGAAGTGGTCTTGTCTCCTTCCCCTCCACAATGAAGATAACATTTAGCTTGGACCTAGTTCTCCTCCTTCCTACAGACACTAACCTACATGGCTTTTGTCCACATATGATTCTTAGCATAGCATTTTTGGTGGTGCAAGGGCACACGTCCTTCCTTTTTCAGTGGCAGGAAAGCTGGTTGGATCATGTTTTTTTTTTGTTTGTTTTGCTTTCTTGCCATCAAGTCACAGCTGACTTATGGTGACCCCATAGGGTTTTCAAGAAAAAATGAATAGAGGCAGTTTGCCATTGCCTGCCTCAGCATAGCAATCCAGAACTTCCTTTGTAGTCTCCCATCCAAGTACTAACCAGGGCTGACCCTGCTTGGCTTCTGAGATGTGATGAGTTCAGGCTAACCTGAGCTATCTGGGTCAGGGCTGGGTTATCCAGGTTATGTTGGATCTATCCTATAGCTAATGGAGAGACAGCATGAACTGAACATTTATATAAAATGCCAGCTCACATTTAATGTTATGCATGTGTTGGAAGGGAGAGGATCAGGAGGTGATTCAGTCAACATGTAAACTCTGTGAAGTCTACATATGACAAACAATGTCTGCCTTCAGTATAATTCAAAGCACGTTTGGGGTTCCTCCTTAGGCAACCAACTATGGAATTTCAAATCAAAAGGAATTCTGTAAAAGTAGAAATTTAAGGGCAGGAACTAGGCAATTGGAACATTCCTCAGATAATATATGATGTGAATTGGGAGTTTTGTTCTCAAGTACAATACAGATTTTGACGAAAGCCAAAATACTTTTGATAAGACTAATGAAGTTCTTCAATGGGAATTTCTTTTAATGGGCATCTGCTAATGTTTGTTTGTTTTTAATAGCATTCATATGGCAATTATTTTGTTGCTGTATCTACAAACATCTAACCTCAGCTTATTGCATTCCATGTGCCAGGGCAGTGAAAAATGAGTTTGCTGAATCAATCAGAGTCCTTATTTATGATACAGACACAATGAAACTTAATACTGTGAAATCCAGTTCCAGAAACTCACAGCTGCCAATGCAAATTGAGGAGGGGGGTGGATTTTGGTGACATATCACTCAAAAAGTTCTGGAAGACTATCCGAACTTGAGTATTCGTATAACAATGAAATATTTAAGAATTCATGTAACAATTGAGTATTCAGATTAATATACATGAGGAACCAATTCAGGTCATTAAAATTTCCTATACATCTCCACATTATCAGGTGTGAATGTGAGATCAGATGCAAAATGTGACACATGAGCTGGCTTGCCCATACCGCAGTAAGCTTGTTGTGCAACTTCACAAGTTGAATCCAGCCAGCTTTTCTGCTGGGGATATTGAAGGAAGAAAGGGTCCCATCTCACCACCAAAAAGGGCAGAGGCTGTAGTAAGGAGGGGAATGGCATAAGACTGAGTGAAAAAAGCTCCATCTTTGTATTTTCTTACACCTTGAAGAAGAAGAATCCTGTGATGATACATCTGCAATTCCCAAAAACTTGGCTAAATCTTGAATTGCAGAACACCATCTACCAGTCAAATATATGACTGTGAAGAAGGAGGAGGAGGAGTGGAATCTTTGCAAGAAGTATGGATTACCATCAGCCAGAAATTCATGGGAGCACAAACCAGGCAAGAGAATGATGAGACAAAGATTATCTGGGAATTCTGATTACAAATAAACAAACATCTGGAGCATGAAACCCCTGAGATCACCATTGGGTGGATATAAATAGGATTTGAATGATTGACATTGCAGTCCAAGGAGACAGCAGAATTGAAAAGAAAGAACAAGACAAGACCACCAAATACCAAGACCTAAGGATAGAGTTAGTGTGCCTCTGGGGGAAGAAAGTTACCATAAGAACATAAGAACATAAGAGAAGCCAATGTTGAATCAGGACAATGTCCCATCTACATAAGAACATAAGAACATAAGAGAAGCCAATGTTGGATCAGGCCAATGGCCCATCTAGTCCAACACTCTGTCACACAGCGGCCAAAATATACCAGGTGCCATCAGGAGGTCCAGCAGTGGGGCCAGGGCACCAGAAGCCCTCCCACTGCTGCCCCCTCCAGCACCAAGAATAGAGTGCATCACCTGCCCCAGACTGAGAGTTCCCATCTATACCCTGTGGCTAATAGCCACTGGTGGACTTCTGCTCCATATGTTTATCTAATTTCCTCTTGAAACTATCCATGCTTGCAGCTGCCACGACCTCCTGTGGCAGTGAATTCCATATGTTAATCACTCTTTGGGTGAAGAAGTATTTCCTTTTATCTGTTCTAACCCAACTGCTCAGCAATTTCATAGAGTGCCCACGAGTTCTTGTATTGTGAGAAAGGGAGAAAAGTACTTCTTTCTCAACCTGCTCAATCCCATTCATAATCTTATAAACCTCGATCATGTCACCTCTCAGACATTGTTTCTCCAAGCTAAAGAGCCCCAAGCATTTTAACCTTTCTTCATAGGCAAGGTGTTCCAACCCTTTTATCATTCTAGTTGCCCTTCTCTGCACTTTTTCCAATGCTATAATATCCTTTTTGAGATGTGGTGACCAGAACTGTACACAGTATTCCAAATGAGGTCGCACCAATGATTTATACAGGGGCATGATGATACTGGCTGATTTGTTACCAATTCCCTTCCTAATAATCCCCAGCATAGCATTGGCCTTCTTTATTGCAGCTACACATTGTGTAGACATTTTCAGCGAGTTATCCACTACGACTCCAAGATCTCTCTCTTGGTCCGTCTCTGCCAGATCAGACCCCATCAACATGTATTTATATTTAGGATTTTTGGCTCCAATGTGCATCACTTTGCACTTGGCCACATTGAACACCATTTGCCACGTTGACGCCCACTCACCCATCCTCAACAGATCCCTTTGGAGTGCCTCACAATCCTCCCTGGTTTTCACCACCCTGAACAACTTTATGTCATCTGCAAATTTAGCCACATCACTGCTTACTCCCAATTCCAAATCGTTAATAAACAAGTTAAAAAGCATCGGACCGAGTACTGATCCCTGTGGTACCCCACTGCTTACCACCCTCCACTGAGAAAGTTTCCCATTTATACTCACTCTCTGTTTCCTATTTATAAGCCAGTTTTTGATCCACAAGAGGACTTGTCCTTTTATCCCATGATTATTGAGCTTACTTAGGAGCCTTTGATGAGGAACTGTATCAAAAGCTTTCCGGAAGTCAAGGTAAATAATATCTATTGAATCCCCCTCGTCCACGTTTGTTCACTCCCTCAAAAAACACTAACAGGTTAGTGAGACAAGATCTTCCCTTACAGAACCCATGCTGAGTCTGTCTCAATAGTTTTTGTTCATCAACGTGCCTACTAATTCTTTCCTTAATAACAGTTTCCACCAACTTACCCGGTATCGATGTCAGACTGACTGGCCTGTAATTTCCTGGATCTCCTCTGGAGCCCTTTTTAAAGATGGGAATGACATTAGCTACCTTCCAGTCCTCAGGAACGGAGGCAGATTTTAAAGAAAGATTACATATTTTTGTCAGGAGATCCACAAGTTCACATTTGAGTTCTTTCAGAACTCTCGGATGAATGCCATCCGGGCCTGGTGATTTATTAGTTTTTAAATTGTTCATCAGTTGGAGGACTTCCTCTCTTGTCACCGCAATCTGACTCCGGTCTTTCAAACCCCCTCTCGAAATCGGTGCTTCTGGAGTGGGCAAGCACTTCTCTTCCACAGTGAAGACAGAGGCAAAAAATGTATTCAGCTTCTCAGCCATTTCCCTATCATCCTTCACTACTCCTTTTACACCTTGGTCATCCAAGGGCCCCACTGCCTCCCTGGCTGGCTTCCTACTTCTAATGTATTTGAAGAAAGTTTTATTATTGGCCTTTATGTTTTTTGCAATATGCTCCTCATATTCCTTTTTGCTTGCCTGATCACAGACTTGCAAGTTGTCGCTGGAGCCCTTTGAGCAGTGGTTAGAAGCCTCCAGAAACACCTGGACATTCTGGGCATTAAACAAATGACACCAGCTCAGCTCTAGAAGACTGTTACTTGGAACAGCAAAAATCCTGTGAAAATACATCTGCAATTCCCAAAAATTTGGATAGATCTCAGACTGCAGAACTTCATCTACCAGTCAAATATCTGGCTGTGACAATTCATAGTGGTGGCAGCAGCAGCAGCAGCAGCAGCAACAACAGCAATAATAATCTCATAGGTTTGTTTGGATTGTTTTCAAGTTGCTGAGAAACATGACTAGACTGCCAGAGTGGTATACATAAACCAGCCAAGGGATGACAGAGATGCATGGTGCACAGAAGGGTTCAATTGCAGACAACTATAATTTATAACACCAGAAATTCTTATTTCAGAGATTTTATTTATTTTATTCATTTGCTTCATTTTCTCCCTAAAAGGGGTCCAAAGTAGTATACAACATGGTGTTCTCCTCCATTTTATCCTCACAACAATCCTGTGAGGTAGTTTAGGTTGAGTGTTTGACTGGCCAGCTTCCAATGCAGAGGAAGGATTCGATCCTGGGTCCCCCATATCCCAGTCTAATACTATACCTACCTTTTTATTCTCCACATTCCAGACATTCTAGATTCATCAGCCTGTGTCAATTGTACATCCCTCTACACCGATCACAAAACCAGCATGGGCTGCACATCTTTACAGCTAACTTCTTGCTATGATCTTGGCAAGGTAGGGGGAGGGATCCTAGGGAAAAGATAACTCCCCTTTTTGTTCTCTCCTGGTTGCAAAATTACAATGACAAATGGAAAGCACTGGAAGTTTACTCAGTCAAAACTCTTTTTTTGCAGCTTTTAAAAACAAAATTCTTTCATCCCTTACTGTCCAAACATTTTGCCTTCATACAAGCTGTTCTCTTTCACCCACACATAAGTGGCTCACTCCAGCACGGATTAGTTTCCACTGATCTCTCCTGGACTGAAACGTGCATAAATGTGCCGCTGAAGGTACTGGCGTGTGAACCTGAGACTACAAAGTGAAATCAGCATCAGTATTCTCATTGGTGTCAAAGCAGGGGAGGGTCAAGGACTAAGAGACCTGATGCACTACACCGCACTAAAATGGGAAGTGCCTTTGTGGAACAGAATGCAGTTTAGAATGGATGCAAGATCATTTTTCATTCCAGCGCCTTTATGTTCAACATAGTCTTGGTTTTGGAGACCTTAGTGCAGGTGGATTATCAGGTTTTGGACACCACTGAAGTGGTCCTGGTGGTTTTCTTATTGTTATATCCAGGTAGCTGCCAAGGGATGCCAGCTGCTACCTCGGTCTTCACAATGCATTGGGGACACTCTGGGGTGGAAAGTGCAAGCGCTTTCCAAAAGAGAAGAACTTGAAAGTTGGCCACAATGAGCCTGAATGAGAACAAAATCTGCCCGTGTTGAAAAAAAATCAATTGATAGATAGCCAAGGGAGCTGAAAAGCCAACAGATTGATGAGAGAAAAGGAAAATTAGAGTCTCATTACTAGGCAATGGGTTTGTATTTGGCAGAGTGTCTCCCTGTCCAAATGACCAGAGACATATTGGGGAGCTTTTTCAAATATATTTTGCTTTTCATATTAGATTGATTACACACATAATTCACTCTGATTTGCAAATCATACTGTGCATTTCCAGTTAACAAGGGAGGAGAGGTGCCACCAAGAATCAAACCACTTCACTAAATGAATGCTATGCTAGGATCCCATTCCCTTTCAGATTTTCTTTCCAGTACTTTCCTTTGCATGAAATTATGTGCAGATAATGGCTTCTTAGAGAAATGACTTATCTGAAAAGACTTTGTTCTGAGAGGATGGAATTCATTGTGTGTGCATGTTAACCTTTTATTCACTAGTTGTTCCACTCAAGTGGACTTTTTGTTGGTATTGTGTGTGTGTGTGTGTGTGTGTGTGTGTGTGTGTGTGTGTGTGTGTGTGTGCAGGGGTGTGTGTGTGTGTACCTGGAAGTCATGGTGACCTCTGGTGATTGACCCCTACTGGGGGCCTTGAGGATATTCAGAGAGGTGGCTGAATAAAGCCTGCCCCCGCCTCCCAACTGCTGATATTCCAAGGAGGTCTCCCATCCAAGTTTTTGCCAGAGTCAACCCTGCTTAGCTTCCGAGAGCTGACGAGATTGGGCTTGGCTGGGCTAGCCAGGTCAGGGCAAGAGGACATTGTTAACTGGTTCATGTATTCTATATATGTTCTGCAAGCCGAGGCTGTTGATGTGGCTGTTTGTATTACATTGGCCAGGGAGGAAGGCCTAAGACAGGTGGGAGAAGCTCTCCAACTTTCCATACCATCTCAAGAGCTGTTCCTGACATGTCCACACACCTCATTGTATGCTGGGAAAATGAATTCTTGGTATGCTTGCCTGAAATTCGGACAACTCTTAACTAACATGAGCTGTTTTGAGGGAAGACAAAAGAGTAGCACTTTTCACATTTGTCAGTATTTTTTCAATTTTCAGTATTTTTCAAGTAATTTTCAACCCTCACCCCTTAAAAAACAAACAAAACAACAACAATGGATACCTGGTTGCTGCTCGTTCTCCATTTTGCTTTAGCTTTTGGTTGGAGCTGGATCCAGCCATGAGGAAAGATGCCTGGCTGCTGCCTCCCTTCCTTCTAGTCTCATTGATGAAAGATGCCAGCTAAGAGGAGAGGAGGTCTCAGGTGGAGCAGGATCCAGCCATGAGGAAAGATGCCTGGCTGCTGGCTCCCTTCCTTCTAGTCTCATTGATGAAAGATGCCAGCTAAGAGGAGAGGAGGTCTCAGGTGGAGCTGGATCCAGCCATGAGGAAAGATGCCTGGCCGCTGCCTCCCTTCCTTCTAGTCTCACTGATGAAAGATGCCAGCTAAGAGGAGAGGAGCTGGATCCAGGCAAAGTAGACAGATGCCTGGTTGCTGCTGCTTCTCCTGCTATCCTTTGGGTGCATTGATGAAATCTGGTAACTAAAAGAAGAGGAGCTGTCAAGCTGGAGCTGAATCCAGACACAGAGGAAGGCTACCTGACTATTGCTTCCCTATCCCAGTAGCAAGGAGGGAGGTATAATGAACAGACCCCCCCCCCCATTTTTTTTTCTTCAAGAAGGGCCAGTTTTATGTAATTAACTTAGGTGACCAAAACTGTGTTTCATGGTGTGCTCCTTTACAGAGGAGAGATATCAGCTGAAGGTTGTTCCAGGCATAGTGGGAAAAATGCCTGGTTGCTGCATCTCCTCCTTCTGGCTTCATAGTAGCTGGTATTTTGGAGGAGTTGAGGTCTCAGCTGGAGTTGAGTCCATTTATATTTGAAGGGTACCTGGCTATTGGCTATTCTTCCCCTGATAGCAGGGAACAGGGGAGATCTCAGCTGAAGACTAACTCTGATAGAACAGTATTTCCATTACAAAGAGAAGTGAAAAAATACCATCATGTTATCCATGTGAGCATGGATATACTCACATGTGACATCCATCCATTTAGCTGAGAAAGAAATCCCCCCACCCTTCAATCCATACGTATCTTCAACTACTATCTCATCAAGAAATGTATACACAGCTGCTAGGAAAGAAAAGGAAGTAAAATACCAACCTACTACAAATATTTCCAATCACTGTAAGAATCTGGACAAGGCTGTGTGCAACTAGACCGAGAAATATTACAAAACTGTATAAATGCTAGTAGAATGTCTTTTCCAGACTCCAGACAAAGTAGTTTAGCATCAAAAGGGAAATGGATTTGCTAAGGGACAAAAGCCCAAGGCTATCCTTAGCACTCATGCGCTGCTGCTGATTAAAACTGGCTTTCGAAACACGTTGTTTAAATTTTAAGTCTAGGAGCTGCCTGATAGCAAAGGAAATGACAACTCTGGGCTTTTCTCTATTCCAGTCATTAATGCATCTTAAGTAGAAATTGCTTTTTGCTTAGATGGAAAAGGTGATGCTTTCCCCAAGCTATTGATTGACAAGGAAGTCCAGCCTACTTTTTTTTCTTCTTCATTCAGTCCCATCCCATTCCCAGCCTGACCACAGACCTGAGCTCACACGGCTTCTGTCCATACAGGTCCTATGATCTTCAACATCACCTTTTTGGTGATCTAAGGAGACCATTCCTTCTGTTTTTTAAGCAGCAGAAAAGCTGGTTTGATCCAACTCACTGTTTTGCAAGGAAGTCAAGCAACCAACCCCTCTTTTCCAATGGAGATTTTATTACTATTATCAGTCAAAATAAGATGGAATTTGCCTTTGTTTTTAACCCTGCTTGAATATCTAATAAGGAACTTCTTTCCTGGCTTTGAAACATAGAAGCACCAGTTAATTATGCAAATGGTTTCCTAAAGAGAACTTTGTGGTTCCTAAGAAGCTTGTTAGGGTTTCTCAATGTGATGATCAGTCAAGGCAGACAAGGGTCCCTTAATGAAAACTTCAGCTAGCATTATTGATCTTCCATGAAATGTGCAATGTGCAAGGGAGTATCTGGTGCCAACCGGAGGCACACTCTCCATGCTGGTGAGAACAGGCCCGGCTTATGTGCCATAGGAACAGAACACACATCATAATATATCTCCAGAATCCTCCACAAAGGCTGTAGCAGCTGTTTACCATTGTAGCCATTCAGATGCCTTCAGAAATCCTTCCGACAGGACAAGAAGGCAACAGCTGGATCCCCTGGAATCCAGACCAGTGCTGGGGTCAGCAGTGGGTGAGGTGGGGCAGATGTCCAGCCCATGAATTCTGTGAGATAATTATCTTTCTTTTCTCACATTGAAAACTTCACACCACAATAAGAGAGAGAATGTCAACTTTCTTACTTTATGGTGATGGATTATGCAGCAGCTCCTAAGCTCCCATCAAGGTACCAAGGGACACATTGTTGACTGTATACACACTCACTTCACCCATCTTGGGAAATCAGCGGACATGAAGGATTTTTTTTTTACAAAAAAAAAAAATCTGTATGTCACGGACACAACAAAGAAGTCTTGCAAAGATTGTGTTGGACAGGGTGACAGGAAAAGTTTAGCTGGCTGGTGTGCATTCTTTGTGGCCAATGGTATGACAATAGTGCCAAAATAAAATAATATTCATGCTTTCTTTGTACCTTGCTCTCCCCACAACTGGAATCTTGGGCCAGTACATGCCGCAAACAGTTCTGGTTAGACAAAAGGATGGGGGGGTGGATATTATATCACATTCATGGGTTGTTGTTTTTTTTCCCGAAGCAACAAAATTCTGATCCACAACTACTCTGAATGCTTTGTGAGCATTCATCTTGGAGTGCTCACTTAGATCCTATCAAATTGATCTCGCTGTTTTTGACACAACTAGTTGATGCATTAGAGGTGCTTGCTTATAATACACATCTTGATCACAATGGGTAAATTGAGACCAAAATATATATACTGAGCCACCTTTGTACCCAGTTAGGTTAGCAAACTGATTTTTAAGATAACAACAAATCAATTTTAACAAAAGTAGATAGATAGATAGATAGATAGATAGATAGATAGATAGATAGATAGATAGATAGATAGATGATAGATAGATAGATAGATAGATAGATAGATAGATAGATGATAGATAGATAGATGATAGATAGATAGATAGATAGATAGATAGATAGATAGATAGATAGATAGATATAGATATAGATATAGATATAGATATAGATATAGATATAGATATAGATATAGATAAAACCCAGAGGTTTGAATTGTGATATTTGTTTTGGGCTTAAATGTGTTGCATCAGAGATATAACTCTGGATTTTAAAAACTGAATGATGCATTTCTCAGGACTAAAAATAAGATTTCCCCCCCTTGTATTAGCTAAGTTAGAACTCCTTTTATTCTGTGTTCATTGACAAAATAAATCCCCAGAATTGTTCAGCTGCTTAAGCATTTTGGATGGTTGTGGATGAGTTTCTTCATGTCTGGTGACCTGAGTGGAGAAACTTTTTCTGGAGGCCCTGAGACTGAGGCACCTCCCCAACAACATCTGCATTGCTTTTACACAAATGATGCCAGTTTTATTGAATAATACTCCAAGTACAGCCATGGAAGGTATATTTTCTTCTCTGTGGTTTTATACAAGGTAATAAAAGATAGCCAAGGAAGCGAAATGTTGCATGATTCCTCTTTACCAGAGTTAGCAAATTGAAATAGGGGGAAAAAAACGTTGTGGCTAAACTAGAAAGGGCTAAGGCAAAGGGAAGGGGCCAAAGGGACGGGGTAGGGGGGTGGTTTTCAGAGAAAGGAGCTGCACCAAAGGTAAATGGGCATGGTTATATTCTGGAACCAGCACTGATTCAGACATATAGTGGTGTTAATCTTCACCTCCTGCTGAGCAAATCTTGAAGCCCTCCTCCATCCTAAACTCTCCCAAAAGGAAGAGTCAGTTAAGTTGGAGGAGGCTCCTTAGGCCAGAGAAGCTGCCACGCCCCACCCTTCTTCCAAAGAGTTTAGGGTGATATTCACTGCTCTTTTCACTTTATTCTCGTAACTAACCCCAGAGGAAGATTAGACAAAGAGAGGACCGGAGTCACCAAGGGAGCTTCAAAACCCAGGCTTTTCTAATCCTGACACTCATACCAAATTGGCTTTTAGTATCAGAGACCTACCCTTGCATGAATATGTCTCATCTCCTTTTAAAGCCAATTTGTCTTTTTGCTGTAATGAAGAAGAAGAAGAAGATGACGAGGAGCAGGAGCAGGAGGAGGAGGAGGAGGAGAAGGAGATTGGATTTATACCCTGCCCTTCATTACCCGAAGGAGTTTCAGAGCGGCTTACATAACAAACACCCTGTGAGGTAGGTGGGGCTGAGAGAACTCTTTCAAGAACTGCCGTAAGAGAACAGCTCTGAATGAACTTGTAGCTGACCTAAGGTCACACCAGCAGCCGCATGTGAAGGAGTGGGGAATCAAACCCAGTTCTCCCAGATATGAGTCCACACTCCTAATCTCTACATCAAACTGGCTTTCTTAAGAGATGTTCCCTTTCAGCTAGCATATATCTGAAACACCACTTCCGCCACCACCATTCCCTAAAATGGACAAAAGAAAATTAAACTATGTGAAAAGGGAGATGATCGTGAAATACCATACAATGGTGGCTTCCATATAAACCTGTCCTTGGTTGCATTGTCAGGAAGGTGGCTATAAGTGTACTCTATCTCCTCCCTGTAATTCATATTGCATGTCTGAATGCATTCTTTTATAGCGCATTGTGTACATCCTATCTGATAATGCTCTGTGCCACTTCTTTTGCTTGACTTTCCAATTAGACTCAATTGCAAATGGAACTAAAAGGGAGAAATGGCCCCACTAGGGTTGTAAAAAAATAAACACCACTGACTGTGATTTAGTCCACCAAAATATGGTACTGTGCAGGATGGAGGGCAACCCACCAAATCATCTTCTGTATTTTTAAAGGTTTAGGGAAAAGCAATTCTTTGAGAAGGCTTCTGCTGGAAGCTTTTAATAGGGCCACCTCTCCCCAACAGGCAGCTTACTATTTGGGAAGATAATTGAATTACTCTAAAATGCAATGTAAGTGCTATCAGCTATGACAAAACACTTGTCTCCAGTGCACAATGAGAATATTTCTGCCTCTGTTACTTAAAATGTGCAAATGCTTTTCAGATGCAGTGGAATTCCCAGTGAGCTCTGGAAGATGAAAACAGAACCTGTAGCACCAAAAGTTCATGGGCTGGCACATGCATTTAGGTAGCAGTCCATTGCAGCCATACACACACACACACACCACCTTAAAGAATAACAGTGTAACCCTAAGAACATTTTCTTGGGAATAAGTGCCATTGAACAGACCTGAGCAGGATTTGGAATAGACTTGCTTCCTAAAATGAGCTTTTGCGGACTAGAACCTACTTGATAATTTGGAATTCATAAAGAATTTTACATTGTCTCCAAAAGAATTGGAGTTCCTTAGATATTACAGGTGTTATCCAGCTTAGGAAAACGGCTGATCGTGTGTTACTACCGATTACTGCTATTGCGGTCTCTGTATTTTTCTTGATTATATCTGAATTTTACATAATTCCATTTCATCCCATACTTCCTGCAGTAGAGCCCTTTAACTTCTTAGTTTGCAATATTTTTTTCCCTTCAAAATCTCACCTATCTAGCTTAGCCTAGTGAGAACCTACTACATGTGTCTTACAACAACTGACAAACTATTCCACGCAAACAGATTCTAGAATAATAATTACTTTGTTTTTAAGGTGCCATAAGACCCTGATTTGTCTAGGTACCATGAATATCAGAGTAACTTATGGAACAAATATCAAGTGGAATGGTGGTACAGTGGTACAGCATCTGATTTGCATACAGTAGGTCTCAGGTTCAGTCCTCAGCATCTCTGGCTAAAAGGAGATGATGTGAATGATCTCACTGTAGGGAGCTGTTATCAGTCAGAATGGACACCCGTGACTTTGATATCAATAAAAGGCCATTTTATGTGTATTCAAAGTGTTGTAGGGTTGCCAGCCTCCAGGTGGGGGCTGCAGATCTCACGCTTTTACAGCTGATCTCCAGCTGACAGAGATCAGCTCCCCTGGAGAAAATGGCTACTTTGAAGGGCGGACTCTATGGCATTGCACCATGCTGAGGCCCCTCCCCAAGCCTTGCCCTCTCCTGGATCCACCCCCAAAGTCTCCAGGTATTTTCCAACCCAGACCTGGCAACCCTAAAGTGCCTTGATGGCTAAGGGAACACAAGTCAGGCTGATGCTATATTTGTTATTGTTAAAGTGAATTAGAGCAAGATGGTACTGCCACTCAATGAAAACAGCAATTGCTAATGATATTTTTTGCTGCATGCAGAGTGTGCCCAGGAAAACTATATACCAAAAGTAAAGGCTATTTAAGGCTTTCAGGTAAGATCAAGGACTCCAGTCAGTTAAAATACACTTGTACATGAAATATGCCCTTAGTGTGGTGACATAGGACTTATTTATGGGTAGGTCTATTTTGATGATCCTTTCCATTTGATTGTCATTCATCACCTCAGCCAATGAGCGAGCAGCACCCATGTTTCTGAAGTAACAAATAGAGAACCCCATATATACACCCCAGTCCAGTGACGTGCTCCACTCTTAGACATTCTGATGGTTGCAGAGCTCTACCACCATGAACTGCTTCCTCATCCATTAGAATTGAGAGTACTGATGCCCACACATGCCTTCTTTTGTGTATATGGATCAGATCCTCCAGTGAAGTGAATGAGTGGCCCGCACATGCTGCTGTGCGCTCAGCTGCATACTTGGGGTGATGTCACCAAATCCCAGATTATTTTCAAGCTGTTAATAAAAATGGACTAAACCCATATTACCAGAGGACAGAAGGCTTAAAACTACTGTTGGCTCTTCAATCACGGCAGTATAAAACACGATCTATCATCTATCTTGTTCGTCTATCTATCACACCTTTCTCTTGAGGCTAAAGGTGGCTTATGACTTTTGATGCTGACTTAAATTGTGGAATATTCTATGAACATACATGGACTTAGAATGGTATTAACTATGTTTAAGATTACACTGCTAAGAAGCAACACACTTGAGAAGGATCAGGGATCTGGTAAATGTTTCAGGATGTTGCAATGGAGTGCAGAAGATGACATAATGGGCATTCTCTTGCTTTACTGGAGGATCTGCAACACATACACAAACTAAGCTGATACTGGGTAGCACAGACATTCTTATAATGAAACCATAATGTCTTAGTTCTGCATGCTACTAGATGATGGTATCACCATTAAGTTACCAGCACTTCCTTTTCTGCCATTTCAGAAGAAGGGACATACAAAAACAAACCTCCGAACATCTTGTTTACCCATGCTACTCTTCACTTGCACTGAGTAATCTCCACAGAACTTGCCTTGCATTAGAAAGATTTGACAATTTTTGTTTGTACTCTGTTTTCCATTAATACTTCATTTCAGAGCTATGTACCAATAAAAGATTAATATAGTGGATTCCGCTCATCTGAAATGATATCTTTTAAATGGATGGTCTGGCATATTTTGCATTTTTTATAATGCAATGTTTACTAAAGACATGCTGCAGGCCCCAAATTAACTTGAGTAGAATTGATCTGCAGGCAACAACTGACTCCGTGAGCAAAGGCAAGAGACTGTGCCGTTGGTTCCTCGCTGCTAAACGAATCACTCGAGGCCAGAACTGGCAACTTAATGTGATGCTGAGTACATGCCCTGAACAAAAGGAAAGACAGTGGGGGCAAAGACGTGTCATTTGAAGCAACGTTTGATGTCTTTTTGTGAGGCCTTTGAGGGATTTTTCATGTAAAGTAAAATAAAGAAGTTTCTTAAATGTACACATTTTTTTAGCAAATACTACTTCCATTCTGTAAAACAGAATGCTGGTTCTGCCTTCCCTGTGTGATTAAAATACTGGCTCATGCTTTCTTTTCTCTACCATCTATGTCATTTTTATCCCAGACCTCAGAGTAGTATCCACTGTTCTTCCCTCCTGTAAACTACCATAGGCTGAGAGAGAGTTACTGGCCCAAGGGCTTTCAGGGAGCTCAATAGTTGAATAGGGATTTGAATTTGGATGTTCCTGGTTCCAGTCCAACCATATGGAGTGGTCTCTCAGATTGTAATTTAAGAGGAACAGGAAATATCCTGCTTATTCTAGTCATCCAAAATTTGCCTAGAGCAAAATTTGAAGAGAATTTGAAAAGTCCTTCTCCTGAGGTTAAACTTTTCAGGGATTTTGAGGAAAGTCAAGAATGTCAATAAGCAGTTTACAGTGCTTCGTCCCTTCTCCATTTTATCCTGACAACAATCCTGTGAGAGAAGGTAGCCTGAGAGCTGCCACAAGGTCACTTGACAAGCTTCCATGGGGATTGAGAACTGGATCTCCTAGATTATCTTCCTCACCATTCGTTATCAGAAGAAGAAGAAGAAGAAGAAGAAGAAGAAGAAGAAGAAGAAGAAGAAGAAGAAGAAGAAGAAGAAGAAGAAGAAGAAGAAGAAGAAGAAGAAGAAGAAGAAGAAGAGGAGGAGGAGGAGGAGGAGGAGGAGGAGGAGGAGGAGGAGGAGGAGGAGGAAGAGATTGGATTTATAGCCCGCCCTTCACTACCCAAAGGTGTCTCAGAGCGGCTTACAAACTCCCTTCCCTTCCCCTCCCCACAACAGACACCCTGTGAGGTAGCGGGGCTGAGAGAGCTCTTGACAGAAACTGCTTTTTTTTTTCAAGAACAGCTCTTATCAGAACTATGGCTTGCCCAAGGTCATCCAGCCAGGTGCAAGTGGAGGGGTGGGGAATCAAACCTGGTTCTCCCAGATTACAGTCTGCGCACTTAACCACTGCACCAAACTGGCATGGGCTGGGATGTCACCAATAGGCAGATGACACCCAGCTCTATCTGTTGTTGGGTGGCCAGTCTGACTCTAGTCTGGAAGATCTGGACCTGGCATTGCAACCTGTGGCTGGTTGGCTTTGACTGAGCCAACTGAAATTGAATCCGATGAAGACAGAGGTCCTGTGTGTGAGTCAGAGTGGTCCAAGGGCAGGGATCCCACTCCCGACCTTCAATGGGGTGCCGTTGGTGCCAGTGCCAGAGGTTAGGAGGTTGGGAGTGCTCTTGGATGCCTCCCTAACGATGGAGGCCCAGGTAACAGCCACTGAGAAGTCAGCCTTTTATCACCTTTGGCTGATTAGGCAGTTGGTTCCCCTCCTTGAATGCAACAGCTTGGTGACAGTGATCCATGCGATGGTCACCTTGAGATTTGATTACTGTAATGCTCTCTGCATGGGGCTGCCCTTGTCCCAAATCCAGAAGTTGCAGCTGGTGCAGAACGTGGCAGACAGGCTATTGTTGGGCCTCTCCATGCGGGAGCACATTCAGCCTGTGCTAAAAGCACTGCACTGGCTGCCCATAATGTACAAAATTCGCTTCAAGGTGCTGGTTCTTACCTTTAAAGCCCTTTATGGTCAGGAGCCTACATACCTGAGGGACCGCCTTTCCCTGCATGTTCCCCAGAGAGCACTATGATCCGGGTCCCAAAATCGTCTGGCCCTGCCAGGCCTCAGAAATGCCAGGCTAGTTTTGATGAGGGCCAGGGCCTTCTCAGTGGCAGCTCCACACTGGTAGAATGAGCTCCTGGAAGATATTAGGGCCCTGTGGGCAATGCTCCCTCTAAGCCGTGGAGTCCTGTAAGCAAAAATTCTACTTTGTGAGCTGTTGGCATTAAAGTTGTAAGCGAGTGATGTGGCTACTGCATAAACTAGTCTGCTCTGGAGCCATCCTTCCTGAGCTAAGACAAAAAATGTGTGAGCTGGAGGCTACAAAACTGTGAGCTAGCTCACACTAACTCACCTTAGAGGGAACAGTGCCTTTGGGACTTTTTACAGTTCTGCAGGGCCTCTAAGACGGAGCTCTTCCACCCGGCCTTCGACTAATGAACTGTGCTTAACAAACTAAGGCCCTGGCTCCAATACTAATATCATCATTGACAGCCTGCACTCCGCCGATGTGACCTGGACTGAGATATCAGCTGACTGTCCTCATATTACGCTGATGCTACTAATGCCTCACGATCATCATATGATCTGCACTAGCACTTTATGTGGTGTTTTATATTTACATTTTATTTGACTTCTTTGTTTTATCTGTCTAATAAATTTTACGTAAGCCGCCCTGAGCCTGCTTTGGCAGGGAGGGAGGAGTATAAATTAAATAAATGAATAAATGAATATATTGAAATCAGTATTATTCCTTTCTAAGGCACCACTGGAATTTTATTTTATGCTGACAAATCCTAGCCCAAAACTTGAAGCACTACATCGTGCTAGTTCTCTCAAATCTTACCTGTTTCAGTATAAACACTTCACTTAAGGGTCGGTGTCTAAGCAGCAGTCAACCACGGCCACGAGAGCTTTGAGTAAACCTACCCTGGCCCCAAACTTGGCCGGTATTGCCACTGGCTTGAGGAACCGGGATAGGGCAGCCTTATCTTGGTTACTAAGTGTTATCTACCCTGTGCCTCTATGGATAAGGAAAATTAAATTTTGAATAAGAAAGTCATGGATTGGACCCTCCAAAAGAGAGAGGGAAAAAAAAATCTGCTGATGATCATGAGGCATTAGGATTGACAACTCCATCTTGGAAGTTTTTTGGAGATCTGTGTACAGAGCCTGGGGAAGTTGTAGTTTGGAGAGGGGACTGAGCTCAGCAGAAATGTAATAGGCTCCACCCTCCAAAGCAGCCATTTCTTCCAGGGGAAATGATCTCTGTAGCTTGGAGAACAGTTATAATTTCTGGGGGGGGGGGTGTCTCCAGGCCCCTCCTGGAGATTACCAAAAAAGAAAGTGTAATAATTATAAACTCGTATCTTACTGTATTTGGATAAATACAAACTATGCAAAAACTTTTTGTGTAGTAATTATTAATGTTTATACAGTACTAAGACTGAAGATTCCAATACAGATTTGTAAAGACATTCAGACCAATATCTGGCAACCAGTCATAGTAAAGGGTAAAAAGTGCTATTCCATCATTCAGTTCTAGTGCACTGTTTTCAGAGGAAATATAGAAATTCCATACAAATCCCGCTGAAGGAGGGCTAGCTTGTGAAAACTCCATCTCAGGTTTCCTCTTTCATCAAAGCCGGTATCACTTAAGAATCCATTCCTGCTCCAAAAATTCAAAGTTTACTCCATTGGTCTCAAAAAGGACTGGTGCATTGCGCTGGCAGCCATGTGTTTACAAATCTGTATCGGAATCCTCAGAGTATTGTATAAGCATTAATAATCATCACACAAAAAGTTTGTGTATAATTTGTATTTATCTAACTACAATAAGATATGAGTTTGTAATTAGTACGCTTTCATGGTGTGTGTGTTTTTTTTCTTTTTTGGTAGCTCATTCCCATGATTCTCTCGTTAATCTTTATTCCCTCCTGGAGACTGGCAACCATGTGGGATCTCGTGGTCAAAAGCACGTGCCATGAGGCCTGAAATAAAGAAAGGAAGTAGGTGAGAATAAGCTGGCTGGATCCAACCCCTCATCTCACTCTTTCGATTGAAACAGGTCTCTTGCATTGTACAAGATGGAGGTGCTGGAGTCGATGGGGTGACTCTTCTGCATGATATAAAACGGAAGCTGCCTGCTCAGCATTTCTTATTTCGACGATTAAAGCCCGTGAGACTATTTATTTTCAGAGTGGTTGCTGGCAATTCCCTTCTCAATTAGTGGAATGGATTTCTTTCCCCCAGTTTAGCCTCGTTTTGAGATGTTTTGCTGGTTTGAGTGGCCATGTTTTCTGTCAGTGAATGATTTCGAGAGCAGATGTTTTATGCATCTGTCTGTGACTATGTCGGAAACACAGAGAGTGAGATTATAACTTTTAAGAAGGATGCCAATAGCAATTTATCCTTTTTTTGCCTCTGCTGCCATCACTTCTTGTTAGAAACAAGCCAAGCTTGTCACTTTCATGTGCAAATTCAGAAGCAACATTCAACAGACAAGGATGCAGTGGGGCGGGGTGGGGGGAGGGGAGGGGGACGAGAACGGAAGGATTCGCACCAGAACCAAAGAGATCAGCTGCAATAAGAACTGGCGATTGGACAGATGAAATTCACTATTTAAAAGCTAGAATTATTTAGTTAGTTTATTTATTTAGGATATTTCTATGCCACCTCTTTAAAGTCCTCCTTCAAGGGGCTTATAAATAAAACAATGAAACAATATAAAAAAACAAGACATAAGAAACAAGTCACCAGGCAGAGAGCATTAAAAACTATCCATAAAACAGAAGCCAAACATAAAAAAAAGATGTTAAGATAAAATCTCCTTATGAAAACCCTGAGTTAAAAGGTGTGTTTTGACACAGTTCTAAGTTGGTTCCCATGTTTGTGCAACGTGCCGTCAAGTTGCTTCCAACTTATGGCAAACCTATGAATCAATGACCTCCAGCAGGCCCTATCGTTCAGCAGCCTAGCTCAGGTCTTGCAAACAGAAGGCCGTGACTTTCTTTACTGAATCAATCAATCTCACGTTAGATCTTCCTAATGTGAGCCAGTTCAGTGTAGTGGGTAAGAGCACAAATCTGGGAGGACAGGGTTTGATTCCCCACACCTCCACGTGCAGCTGCTGGTGTGACCTTGGGTCAGTTAGAGCTGTTCAGAGCTGTTTTCTCATGAGCAGTTCTCGAAAGAGCTCTCTCAGCCCCACCTACCTCACCGAGTGTCTGTTGTGGACAGGGGAAGGGAAAGGGATTATAAACCACTCTGAGTCTCCTTTGAGTCGCGAAGGGCAGGGTATAAATCCAGTCTCTTTGTCCTCCTCCTCCTCTTCTTCCTCCTCCTCCTCATTTCCTACTGCCTTCACATAATTATATTGAAGTAAGAGAAAACAGGATCTTTTTTCTGTAATTGTTGGCCCCAGTCACATGGGAGGATTTGCCACGCAAGAGGGACGGATCGGGTGCTATCATACCACGGGTGCTATCATACCACAACATCTGGCAAGCGTCGCACACCCGCCCCTAACCCATCCCATCTGGCCGAAAACGCGGATCAAAAAGGTACTAGGCAAAATGGAGTACCTACCAGAAGATCCGCATAAACGGCAGGTGTGGGATCGCGGATGCGCCGGCAGCCTGTTGCATCCTGCAGCCATCTGCAACCCGTGCATGCACCCTAATGCGGGACCACCATGTTGCCTCACTAGGACTCCAGCCTTTGCCTTCCCAGTGTGATCGGGTGCTGACGGAGGGAGGACGGAGCCACGGGGGAGCGTAAGATTGCACTCCCATGCTTCTTTTAGCTCCACATCTAATATGCCTCCCTTCCCCAATGGATTTTCCCGCTCGTGTGACCGGGATCATTGTTCATCAAGTGGTCTTCTGTATAGGCACACATTCTCTCCTTCATTGAGGTGGAAAAGATAGGACTGGCTCTTTGCTTTGGAGAAGAAGTTAGTGGACACCAAGAAACCCACTGGCAGCTCCTGCACTGGGAATCTAGGGAGTTTGTGATGAGATCTGAAGCAGCATTCTCCCAGCTCACACTCTTAGTTACTTTTTGAAATGGATCTTAAGTCAGAGAAAGCTCCAAAGGAACAGTGCATTATTCACACTACTGGAGTACCCAAGTCTCAGTTGTAAACCATACCAACATTAAGAATGGAAAATATGTATTTATTGATTATAGGGCTATCTCAGTTGCCCTTCAGGAAGCTCAAGGAAGCTCGGGATCACCAAGAGATATTTCCATCCAGGTATCACAGAAAGTAAGGTTGCCAACTTCCAGGCGAGATCTGGGGTTCACTCAAAAATTACAATTGACCTCCAGATTATGGAGATCAATTTCCCTGGAGAAAATGGCAACTCTAAAGAATGCAGTCTCTTTGCCATTACATTTTTGCTGAGCTCCCTCCGCAAACTCTGCCCCCCCCCTCCAAATCACCAGGAATTTTACAATCTTGAGTTGGCGACACTACTAGTTGCACAAGAAGGCTGCAGAACCATGAGCCATCAGACTGGGCTCCAAATAAGTACAATTAATAAGCAATTGCTTTCTCCTTTCAGGAGGCTGCCATGTTGATAGGGCATATATTGTTGATTATAAATACATTTATCTTGTGGGTAATCCCCTTTGGACTCAGTGGAGTTTATAAATAAAGCAGACCGGCAACCAGTACTGAAATGTAGCACTGAATACTCACTTAGATTGCTTTAAAAAGAGGATTAAAAGAATTCATGGAGGATAGGTTCATCAGTGATCCATCAATAGTAATCAGTTATGGTAGCCAAACACAGACTGTATGCTCAGAGCCAATGTACTACCTCTGAATACCAGTGCTGACTCGTAGCACTTGGCCACACGAGCAGTTCACGCAGATATAGTTGTGTTACCTTTGCGGGTTTAAAGAGCACAATCAGACAACAGTTTGGTGTAGTGGTTAAAGAGCGCGAAGTCTCATCTGGAGAACCGAGTTTGATTCCTCACTCCTCCACATGCAGCTGCTGGTGTGACCATAGATCAGTCGTAAGTTCTCTTAGAGCTGTTCTCTCAAGAGCAGTCTTCAAAAAAGCTCTCTCAGCCCCACCTACCTCACAGGGTGTCTGTTGTGGGGAGGGGAAGGGAAAGGAGATTGTAAGCTGCACTGAGACTCTGAGTGAAGAGTGGGGTATAAATCCAGTCTCTTCTTCTTCTCTTCTTCTTCCATGCCACAGTTGTTGGCGCCTGGGTCTGGAAGCGGAATCTGCTGACACCAGTCTGGTCTTTCCATATGCCAGCACTTCCACTCTGCTTTTCCTGATATCTGAAAAACCCGTCATGAACAAATGCTGGATGTGAAGTGTGAATGGTCACTTCCATCTCAGTTATGTCCCCCCCGCCCCCCTGCCCGGTAGAGATGTGTGCATAAGTGCATATGAGCATAAGCAACCCCCATTGCCAGCAAAGATCATGATCTGTGGTTGAGGCACTGGTAATGTGGATGCTTCAGCATGGGACTAGTATGTGGAGGAGCTGCTTCAGGGTGTGCTGTCTGGTTGCCCCTTCCCACGACGATTTAAACTGCTGCAAACAGAGGTGCTGCCAGATCATGCCAAACCTCCAATGTGACTGCAGCTTAAGAGGAAAAGGCCTGGAAGTTCCTGGAATACATATGTACTTCCTATTTGTAGTAGTAGTGGTACTGCAGCAGCAGTAGTAGTAGTAAGATTTTATTGTATATTGCCATTGGCCTTCACAAGTTAAAACATATTTACAGCCAAAAGAGTTTAAAACTCTAAAATTGCAGGCATTTTTAAAATTTCTCAATTCTCAGTCAAATCCAACAATTACTATTCATTTCTATTAGATGCTTATCTTGGAAACCACATTTGCTCTAATTTTCCTAGTAGCCAAGGCAAACTCCCAATTTGAAGGACTTCCTGGACCATCTGGTTGGCCACTGCAGGAGACAGGTAGCTAGAGGACATGGACCATTGATCTGATCCAGCTGGGCTCTTCTTATCATATCTTAGAAGTCCCATTGACTTTGAAAAGCATGCACAAAATTCTTTAAATTAAATAGATAGTTTTACAGCACAATGTGCTTCGGATAATACTTAGCGATGAACTTCTAACAATTCTACGGCTGAGGTCTTTTGGAGCCAGAGTGCTCCAGGAGCCACCACAAATGGTGGTGGTGGCAAGTCCCCCCCCCCCGCTGGTGTCCCCAGCCCACAACGAAGTGCTGTGGCCCATGGGATGCCCAAAAAGGCCCCCCGCTGGCGTCCCTGGGCCGTGCAGAAGTGCTGCGGCCTGGGGGATGCCCAAAGAGCCCCCTCACCAGTGTCCCCGGGCTGCACAGAAGCGCTGTGGCCCGGGGGATGCCCAAAGAGAACCCCACCGGTGTCCCCCAGGCATGCACAAAAGTGCTGCAGCCTGGGGGACACCTGAAAAGCCCCCCTGCTGGTGCCCCTGGGATGCGCAGAAGTGCTGAGGCCCAGGGGTTGACTGAAGAGCCCCCCTGCTGGCATCCCCAGGCTGCGCAGAAGCACTGAGGCCCAGGGGACGCCATGTCCCCCGGACCTGCACAGGAGCACTGCGGCTTGGGGGACGCCAGGAGAGCCCCGTCACTGCATCCCCTGGGCCCACACAGGAGCACTGTGGCTCGGGGGATGCCAGGAGAGCCCCACCTCCGGCTTCTCCAGCCCCCGCCGAAGTGGTAAGTAAGGGATCCACGGGGGTGGGGGTGGCGGGGGCTTGATGGGGGGGGAGAGCCTCCCTCCCTCCATCTCTTTGCCATCTTTCCCTCCTTTCCTTTTCTTTCCCTCTTTCCCCTCTCTTCCTTCCTTCCTCTCTTTTCTCCCTTTCCTTCTCTCTTTCCCTTCTCTTCCTTCCTCTCTTTTCCTTCTTTCCTTCTCTTTCTTTCCCTCTTTCCTTCTCTGTACTCTTTCTCTTTCCTTCCCTCTTTTCTCCTTCTGTGGCCCAACTCTAGTGAGAAGGGATTTAAACTTTAAACCCCTTCTCTCTTTGCTCCCCCCCCCCGGTCAGCTGGGGAAGGGAAGGGGAGGCTTTTGAAGATGCCCCCTCTTTTGCTTCCACTTCTGACATCACTTCCGGTGATGTCAGGGGGCGTGGCATATTCTAATAGCCTAGTAGCTCATTAGCATACCTTATGTTAATGAGCTCCTGCAGTTCTTTTTCTATGGAAAGACCCCTGTCTATGGCAAGAACCAAAACTGGCCCAAGTATAGAACACAATTTGTTTCAAAGGGTAGAAAATCAATCTGTAGATATCCTTCTTGCCAAATAAAACTGTAGTAACAATACATTCTGCAGGGAGTCCTTGATCTCCCTCTTCCACCAAGAAGGCTGTTATTGCAGAAGACCTGAAATAATATCATGGAATGGTGAAACTTCCCAGTACCGAGGCTACATAGTTATGGATATTAACTTTATTGCCATAAGCCATGGTCTTATTGCTATGATTTTGGAATGACTCCCTCCTTGACAAACCACTCAATAGAAAAACACAGAAAGTTCTGTGGTACTATACAGACTAGCTAGTTTACAGTGCAACACTAGGAACACTTTCCTGGCAGCAAACCCCACTCATTAGACCTGGTCAGAATTCTGAGTTTTCCCTTCACAGGGTTGCTTATGGCATCATTATTGAAAATTAGTCTCTAATAAGTCAGAGGATTGTTTATATTGCAACAGAATGACAGCTCTTCCCACCCCCCAGGCCTTAACTACACTTCCCATAAGGCTGTGCAAAAATGTGCATGCATCAAAGAACATTGATAAAGTAGATTCAAGCACCAGACAGAACTTTTAAAAACCACACACAAAACTACATTTATTTATAATGTTGGCAAGTGACTGTTGCGCTCACTGATTATTTCTGTTTGACTCCTGAAAAAAAAGCAGTGGCAACAGGTCTGTGGAAGAGAGGGGAGGGGGAAGCAGGACTTCAGCCAGGCTGTGTCAGAATGCACATGCACAAAACACTGTGGATTGCATTGTGCTGCACTGCACTGTTTGAACATATGAAAAGCTACCCAGCAAACAGGGCCAAACTATTTGTGAACAGCCAAAGTATCTGATGAAAAATCAGCTCCCTGTTTACAAGGGCCAAATAGACTGTGAGATGAACTGGTGTGGGTTGATCTCTAGGGATTTTGAAAGCTGCCTGGTCCAATTCAAATATCCTGATTTCACACAAATACATGAAACTGCCTTATACTGAATCAGACCATTGCGCCATCAAGGCCAGTACTCTCTACTCAAATTGGCAGTGGCTGTCCAGGGTCTCAGACCAAAACCTTTCACATCACCGACTGCCTGGTCCTTTTCACTGGAGGTGCCTGGGATTGAACCCAAGGCCTTCTGCATTCAAAGCAGCTGCTTGACCAGTGAGCCACAACCCCCTATCCCTCCATGAGAACATTTCAATTGCTTATGAAGAAATCACTGGTTTCACAGTGTTTCACTGAAGCCCCACTTAGAAAGTTGAGCTGCCCGCAGGCTGGTATGTTTAATGGAGGCATTCCTCAGCCATAGGAAGCTGTGTTGGATTTTGTACTCTTAAAGCAGCGCTTCATTTAACAGAGTTGATCAGTTGGGAGCCTATTTCAGTACAAATAGCACTCTCGCTTATGTATACATCTAGTTATTCGGTTATTTGAAGGTCATCCAGTCCATTCACTAAGTGAGATGCTGCCTTATTAACAGACCAAGCACATAGCTCCAGGTTATTCTCTTTGAGCGTGATCAGTCTTTTATGAATGGCAGCAATTCAGAGCTATTGCACTGAGGATTTAACAGTAGAATCCTATATATAGTTATCTCAGCCTAAACTCAATGATTTCAACGTCCAAAGACTGATGTGACTCTGCATAGGATCTCACTGTAAATCTTTTTTTTTTTTTAAATCCCAGCCAGCCTAGAACACTGTGAGAAGCTATGCTCTTTCCGTGTGTGGCTTCAATCAATTCTCTGGTCTAATTCAAAATGCTAGGTAAGTTTGGGGAGTCATCTCCGTCTCCGTCTCTATCATCGTCATCATTATTATTGCAAAACATGCTTTCATACTGCCACATTACTCCATCTTTTTCAATATGTAGGTATAAATAGAAATATTATAGACTGCTAGGGGTTTTGGAGGGGAGAAGCATGGAGGGAGGGCATCACTGACATGGCAACATCACCACCACTGCCCCCCTTGCCACTCAAAGAATTCCCCCAGTCTCGGTGATAAAAGTCACATTTTGTCCCATGGCTGGAGCAGTCAAGAGAAGATGACAGCAGGAGAGAGCTGGCTGTGGTGTGGGGGGGAGGAGGTTGCTAGCTGTGGCATGCATGCAACCTAGTATACCCGGTGGCTGAAGTGAGCTAGGAAACCAGTAGCCATTATCAACTCTTTTTGGGTGTGCAAACTAAATTTTACATTGAAACAATTTTATATCATACATGTACCACTTTGTATTTATTTTCACAGTAAATCCTTTCTGAATTGTGGTATAAGAACTTCAACATGGATCTTAGTTGCATGGGTGCATTCTATATAGGTCTGTTGCTACATGCTCTCTGTTTATTTCCATGCAACTTAGTGCATGGAAGGGCCGGTGCTTAAACCACCCCTTTAGGAGAGAAAGGATGATTGCCTACAGAAGCAGGGACTTTTTCACACTCTCATCTTCCTTACTTGTGAGTTCCTGTTACTTCAGGGTGTCCCCCCCCTTCTGCACATATTTTGCTCCTTCTAGTGGTTGATTTGATATTACATCATGTTATGTCTGGTATAAAAACCTGCAGTTCAAATCTGCAGGGAGATGTGCTGGATATAAAGTGATGTAATATCACATTCAACACCAGAGGGAGCAAAATACATGAGGAACAGGAGAAAAAAACCCAAAGGAACACATAAGTGAGGAAAATGAGAATGTGTGAAAGCCCCTTATCTGAGGTGGGTGGGCATATACCCTATCTAAGAATTGATTCAGCTAGTGGTGGGGTGATATTTAGTGATTTGAGGCTGTCCCCTAAAAAAAAATCCTTTGAGGAGGCTGGTAGGTAGTATTGCTTAAAGCCAGATTCAACTAGTGAGAGGTAGTTTGGTGTAGTGATTAGGGGTGACAGACTCTAATCTGGAGACCTGGGTTTGATTCCCCACTCCTCCAAATGAAGCCTGCTGAGAGACCTTGGGTAGGTCACAGTTCTCTCAAGAGCAGTTCTCTCAGAGCTCTCTCAGCCCCACCTACCTCATAGGGTGTCTGTTGTGGGGAGAGGAAGGGAAGGAGATTGTAAGCCACTCTGAGACTCTGAGTGGAGTATAAATCCAACTTTTCTTCTTCCTGTTCAGATGAAAGGGTGGAAGGGTTGGGCTATGGAAGTGTAGTTTGGTCTTCCTTGATGACTCTTGGCTGTTTTGCTTGAGCCCTTTGTGCAAGCTACTTCTGCTGATGCCAGTGGCTAATCTTGAGTCACTACTGAACCTTGACACAGAGAGTACTACAGCTTTCTGGGTTATACCTCTGAGGATGCCAGTCATAGCTACTGGCGAAATGTCAGGTCCTACAATGCCAAGACCACGGCCACAGAACCCGGAAAATCTACAGCAACTAATGAACTCCAGCCATGAAAGCCTTTGACAACATACTGAATGTTTGCTTACAGTGAAAGTTCAAGAAGAATGTGGTGATTTTTGCTTAGGTGAAGCATCCAATGAATCCTGAAGGATGCAAATTGAGTATTTATTTATTTTTTTTAAAAAAAATCTTTGTATCTTGTACATTTTTAAGTTGCCCTTTTTCCAAAAACTTCAGGGTGGCATATGGGGTTCAACTTGTTATCCCTACGAAAAAACCCTTGTGGTAGGTGAGGTCAAATTTCCAGACTAGTGAGCTCACCTAGAGAACTTCATCATGGCATAATTGGTATTTTAATCCAGGTCCACATGACCCTCTGTCAACCTAAACACCTCCACAGTGCTGATAAGATCGTGTGTGTGTTTGTCTGAGAGAGAGAGAGAGAGAGAGAATCTTCTGCACATCCTTATCTCAACTTGTAGTGTATCCACAGAGAAACATGGACTTGGGGCAACCATGTGCTCGGACCGGTTCGGACCGGTCCGCCACGCGGCCAGGCAAAGGGCCTGAGCTTCGTTCCTTTAGACAATAGAGTGTAGGCTCCCCACATTCTTCCAATCGGGGAGCCCGGGGTGACTCAATTAACTGTAAATAGCAAATCACGTATGTGTGTGTGTGTTTGGGGTGTGGGTTCACTTGGGAGCCGGCTTAGTTGTCTTGTTCTGCAACTAATAAAGTATGTGAGAACTGAAATCACTCGTCCATCGCAGTACTTTTCACAACCCAACAGGCAACATTATTGCAGAATCACAGTGGATTTCATCTGCCTTTCACCAACACCAAATTTTTACTTTGGAGTCTAGGATTCATAAAGAAACCATACGGTGAGAAAATAATGAGGATGAGACCTGCAACCAAATTTTGGGATTCTCTCCGGAAGATCAATAGCAGTGATGAAAAATGCTCCCTCTAAGCTGTGGAGTCCTGTGAGCAAAAATTCTACCCTATGAGATCCTGGCATTAAAGTAGTGAGCGAGCGATTTGGCTACTGCGTAAATTAGTTTGCTCTGGAGCCATCCTTCCTGAGCTAAGTCAAAAATGTGTGAGCCAGAGGCTAAAAAACTGTGAGCTATCTCACACTAACTCAGTTTAGAGGGAGCACTCGTGATGATGTAGGGTGACAGCTGGAGAAGGTGTCAGACAGTCTTCCTCAGAAATGATCATTTGTATCGTTCATTCTCACACATCTTCTTAATAAACTTTTTATTTAAAGTTTTCAAAAGCATATATATACATAAAAGAACAACAAAGAACAAAAGATTACAAGGTGTGGCTGCTGAAAATCTCAGTATTTTACAATATCAAGTTACATATTTACATACATTGAAAATGTGGTAAATAAGATAAGATACACTATGATTTTGTTTATTGATTTCAACTATATTGCATTTACCAAACTTTTGCATTTCCACACATCTGTGGTTCAAAGTAGCTTCTAAGACATCAATAGTACATCACACACTGAGAACGAATTCAATGCAGATCTTATTATTTAAAATAATACCATGCTTAACATATAAATGTTTGCTACTACCTCAGGATTGCTGCTCAGTCCCAAGGTGCTGCGAGGAGAGGACATTCCTCCCCTTCAAATAATTTACTCAATGATTATTAATCAAGTACAGGATACTCAGCTAATTTGTTAATCTGCTCAACATCATTTCTCACTTCATGCTTCAGCCTAAAAGATTTCTTTTAGTTACTGATAAGTATTAAATAATGAGTGAATTCTGTCTCTTCTTATTGGCTTGCTACTGTTTCATTATGGAGGGCATGTCATATGATTGGATGAATGAATTTTAACAGAATGGGCTGAGGTTGATGGGCAATTTAACAAATTAACATATAGCTCGGGATCATTAAACAATTAGATCAACTGACTTTAATGAAGTCAAAGTTTGTGTGAACATGCTCAAGCAATTATTAGAGTGACTTGTAGGAGTTAGTCCTTTGCTGTAATTGCTGTAAAATATAGAAGAGCTTAAACCCCTTATTTTGTTTTGAAGTCATAGGACAGCCTTTACTGCCCATTACAAAAATCTCCTTCACCGATGAGTCGCATTGGAATGCAGACTTTTAAATGTACATACGACCACATACGACTACATGAATGTGCCTTATACTGAATCAAACTGCTGTTCCATCAGGATCAGTATTGTCTTGGTAGACTGGCAGCGGGTCTCCAGGGTCTCAGGCAGAGGTCTTTCACATCAACTACTGCCTGATTCCTTTAACTGGAGACACCCGGGATTGAACCAGGAACATTCTGCACACCTTGCAGATGTTCTTCCACTGAATAATGGCTTCTCCTGTAGTAGTGGATTGGGTCCTGTTGAGGATATCCACACTTGCAAGAGTGGGCAATTCCCCACCGGTCACCCCTCTAACACCCCCTCTGATTGATCCTGGGGTCCATTGTCCCCCCAGGAGCAACAGTTTAGGGGCATTTGTTGACCTTCCACACAGAGAATTTAGACAGGATCCATCCTTGTATGTTTATCAGAATTCATGTATGGAACAAAAGGACTGAGCATGGCTTTAAAAATGTTTAAATTCTTACTATTGCTGTAGCTGCACGAGTAGAACATGCACACACAAAAATTAGAGATCCGCAGCTGCATTATTAACCAGTTCTGGTGTACTCATACGTGGTCTCTTGCACTGTGGAAAACTGATTTCCAGTTGCACTTGCAGTATCTTCATAAGCCAAGTTACACCTGTCTAAGCCCCTTAACTTCAATGGATTTAGCAGGGTGTAACTCTGGTTGGGATTACACTGCTGACCTCACAAATTCCCATGTGTTTGACCTAAAATGGATCATCAATATGTCATTTATGAATAGGGATTCTAGTTTATCACGTCCTTCAGCCTTATGAAAATACTTTTGGTCTGATTACAGATTTTGACATCTGCATTCCTTGATGGCATATCAACCAGAATTAGGCTAACCAAGTCTCCCATTTTTGGAGACCTGCACCAGGCCCCACAACTCCCCCCTTCCCAAATGGTACTTCTTTCTCTACTGGCTCTATCCCACACATAATCTTATAAACCTTGATCATGCCACCCCTCATAAATAAACAATATTGTGCAAAATTGGACAACTTCTATAACAGCAACATACATCACATTTATCCAATACCTATAATCCAACAAAAACTGTAAAACGTTAGAGTGGTGTCCTTGCTATTTGGGAAAATGGTTTTACCTTTAAGCACTCTCTGTATATATAAACATGGTAGTTGTCTGCTGCCACCTGGAATTAAAAATTCCAATTCTCTCTCTTTTGGTAGTATGACCTAGGGTCTGGGCACTTCAGAGGACTATGTGGCCCTGAGGAAGTACTGTACTGATTTCTGGGATAAGTTTAAACAAAAATTGATTTATTTAATAAATAACAAAATAGGTTTCTGGTTATTTTGAACAGTTGCTAATGGAAGGAACTTATAAATATAACTGGCAAAGCTTGGTGCTACAAACAGTCTCTCAAACTCCAAACTCCACTCTGACAGGCTTATACATTCAGTATAATCTCTCTCTAACTCTCATCTATATAGATATATATCACCACACAGGCTAGTCTCTTTGTTTTATTCACACAGAATAGGATCAACTCTCTTAGTCACATAGACTAAACTGTTGGTCTTATTCATTCAGAAATAGGGTCCAAATCCTATAATCACACAAACTATGTTCGCTCTTCAAACTTCACACAGAGAATCCTTCATAACTCTCAGAGTCACACAGACTCTCTTCAAAACTCTTCCATACTTGTCTCTCTCATATCACAGAATTTCCTCATAGACACACACACAGAATCCTCTCAGACACCTCTCCTCCCACACTTTCGGTCAGCAGCCAATCAAATCACACTTGTCACCCTCTATCACTCTTCTCATATTACTGCAGTCAAACTAAACATTTAAAGGAACACACACAACAAAACATGGAATCATTACAGTTACCCTTATTGATATTACTTTTTTCCTTTACATATAATTAAGAGTGTCATGAAACCACTGTAGCACAGCTTTCAACACTGGAGAGATTCCACCAAAAGCAGATTCCAGGAAGGTAAACCATTCTGATAACAAATCAGATTGTTTAATAAGGATTTTCAACAGAGAATATATTATCTGAAATTGTGTCCATGGTGTAGTATTCCCAGGGTTTTTGGTTGTTGTTGTTTTTTTGCATATTATTGGCTTGAATAAGTTTGTGACAGGGCAGGCTGGATAGGGGACACACTTACCTGAGACCAGGTGCAGCTTGTAAGGAAACCCCTGAGATGTGGCTGGAAGCAAAAGGGTACAAAAGTAGCTCTAAGAAGCCAGATCAGGAAAGAAAAGGTGAGCCCCAGGAGAAGACGGTGAGGGCTAACAACCTTGGAAACAGGACAAGCCAACAACAGTTAGCAGCAGCTGGGAGTAGATGGGGCAGCAGGTCAGCTAAGCTGGGGGAGTTGAGGCAAGGCTTAAGAGAAGTAGCCAGATGCTTCCTGTGGGTGACTGAGGGAGTATCAAGGGGAATTTGTGAGCCACGAGTTAGGAAGGGTGCTGTTCATTGTTTCCCTGCACAGTAGGTATGAAAGTCTGAAAAAAATGACTGGCAGGCCCAACTAGAGAATCTGGTGGGTTCTTGTGGGGAACAGTGGACTTGGGGGCTTTATCCAGCTGGTTTATTTTTTATCTATTCATTAGATTTTTTTTAGTCGCTGCTTACTGGAAGGGTCTCATGGCAACTTACAACATTAAAACCAACAAGGTAAAAACAACTTAAAAACAAATAACAAATATAAAATACTAACATTACAATATTACAATATTAATATTGGTGAAGTGCTGCAGGTCTACAGGTTACCTGGGAGATGCCCAGTCCTGCCACAGAGTTAAAAAATAGAGTAATAAGAGAAAATTAGATTCAATCCCAGGCTGGTGATCATTTAAATAAATATTACAGAACCTCAGAGCCACAGATACATATTTAGCAAATGCCAGTGTGGTTTTTCTGCATTATCAGAAAGATTGAGGAGATGGCAGTCATGAGAATGTCTCAAGGAAATCAGATGATTCCCTGGTGGAGTTAATTTCAACTTCCTTGAGCCATTTCAGGTTGGGAAATTAGTGGAGGGAGCCCTAATCCCCCTCTCCCCAGTCAGTAGAGCCCTACACATTAGGAAAACCCAGAGCTCCTGAAACACACATGTAACCTGCCTCAGGGATGTGGAAAAAGTAGCGTGTAGTTAAGTGGCTGGGTGCTGCTGAAACCAAGTAAATGGCCTGGAAAGGTATCTGAGAAGGAAAGGAGAGGGGGTTCTTCTAGGGTTACCAGGTCCCTGCTAGCCACTGGTGGCAGATAGGGGAGGGTTGCCAGGTTCAGGTTGAGAAACTCCTGATTTGGAGATGGAGACTGGGGAGGGCAGGGACCTCAATGAGGTACAATACCACAGAGTCTACCATCCAAAGCATCAGTTTTCTCCCAGTTTGTGAACCACAGATCATCACAAACTGCCAGATGAACCAGTTCAGTTCATGAGGTTCATGACTTAGTAGAAAGCCGCCTCCAGTGTGCTAAAGACAACAAACTCATAGAAGATCTCCAACTGACTCTCTTCCCACTGACCTCCAAGTTGGGTGAGGATTGGATTTACAGGATTTACAGCCTGTCATTTCCCCAGAAACCACTTTCCTGGGGGCACCTTCTTTGGGGTGCCATAACTCAGACCACATAAATCCAATCCTCACCAAACTTGGACATCAGGTAGAAGAGAGTCAGCTGGAGATTTAGGTGTCTTTAGCTTGCACAGGATCCACTCTATACACTCCTGAACCTCCTGAGCCTGTACCTGTCAAAATGGTCATTTTGACTGCCACAGATTCAGGAGTGTACAGAAAGGATCCTGTGCAAGCTAGAGACATTAAAGTCACATGGGACCTCCCACAGATACTCCTCTACATGCCTTCCAAGTTCCACCCCCCTGTTGCTTTGACATTTTGTAAACATTTCAATTGAATGGCGACACTCTGTATGGAAATGTATCTGTTCACAAACTGCCATAAACAGCTGGAAGGTTTGTGGAAAGTTCATGCCAGTTGACCTGCCATGAACTTCACTTCTTGAACCATGACCTGGCCAAAATTTGTCACAAATTTGTTTGTGCCCATCCCTAGTCAGCCCTGGCTAGCATTTAAATGGGAGACTTCCAAGGAATACCAGGGTCATGATGTGGAGGCAGGCAATGGCAAACCACCTCTGAACATCTCGTGCCTTGAAAACCCTACAGGGTCACCGTAAGTCATCTGTAACTTGACAGCACTTTCCATCAACACTACCACCAGTCTCAATCACTTCAAGCGTATCACATACACTGACAAAGTGTTAAAAATTTCAGCAAAATTTCGGAACGGAACAGAGACTGAAGAATGATCAAAAATGTCATCGCCCTTTCACAAAACTTGCACATGTTCTTGAAACAGCAAGAGCTGTTTTAGCATGACTCTGTTTAATTGCCCGCATTTACTGCCTGGCCCGTTTCTGTCAGCACAATAAGTAACTTTGCAAAAAGCACTGAGGTAAGAATTGGTTCCATTAAGCATTCTTGAGGGTTCATTTCTAACAATATAATCAAAGGGGAGCTGATAATTAAACTGAAAATATCCAATTAGCACCTGAATTTGCTTTCATAGTGAAGGATCCTGCTTCATAGTTGTGATGGAAGGGGGAAAAGATAGTGCTATTCTGCTAACACCTTCAGGACATAGTAAAGTGCCCACACTGGCTAGGAGATGCTCTGATGCTTTAATAGGGTCCTGTGTGGTATTAACTTTGGAGCATTCTTAAATCACAGAGTTAATTTACAGTCCTGTCAGAAAGCAAGACAGATTTAATAAAGTGTGATCATAAATTAACACTAACAATTGATGTAAATTGTGCTCTCCCCAAGTTTTAATTCAGTCAAATAATTTTATATGGGCTTTGCATGATCCCTTCATGTCCCCTTAAGATGAGAAAATGGATTCCCCCAGAGAGAAGAGATGCAGGCAAAAATTATCTACAATCCTGGAAAAGCATTTGTTGGGGACATTTTTAGGAGAAATACAGCAATATGTTTTCACTACGCTCTTTCTTTAAGAGGTTTTCATTGAGCAAATGCTAGGTCAAGCTTAAATAGGAACAGATACACAGCTTTACTGACACACTTTGTACTCCTGAAATTAGGAATTAAAAAGGGGTTGAAACATCCTAACAGCAAAATCTACAATTAGGGATGTGTGTTGTGATATATCTGGTCGAAATATATAACTGAAACATACCTTACTGTAGCACAAAGGACTACCATTGTTTTTTGTCTTGGGTCTCCACCTGTACTAGAGCTGTAGCTCAAGCAAAAACTTTTTGCTGGATTCAACTCATTGATGGCAATTCTAAATACTCAGATTAAAATCCATGTTCTTACTAGGGATGCCACCCTCCAGGTGGGACCTGGGGATCCCTTGGAATTATAGCTCTTCTCCAGGCTATAGACATCAGTTCCCCTGCAGAAAATTGATGCTTTAGAGGGTGGACTGTGTGGCATTGCACCCCACAGAGGTCCACATCCTCCCCGAACTCTGCCCCCAAAATCTCCAGGAATTTCCAAACCCAGAGCTGGCAACCCGACCTCACCCCCCATCAGTAGCCAGGAGGGACCTGGCAATCCTAGCTATTACATCTTAGACATACTTATAATTGGTGTGTAGCTCTTGAATGACTATCAGATGTGGTTTGGTTCATAGTTCATGACATGCCCCATTCACAAATCATGGACTGTAACAATATTTTTTTAAGCTGCTTTATGAACTGGTTCAGTTTGTGAGGTTCGTGAGGCAATAGTATGCCCCCCCCCCCATGGTAGAAATAGCAAACTCGTAGGAGATCTCTGGTTGACTCTTCTCTACCTGTCCTGGCAAGGATTGTGTTTATGGGATCTGAGGTACGCACCCCCAAATAAAGTGCCCCCAGGAAAGTGCTTTCTGGGGAAATGACAGCCTATTTTCCCAGAAACCACATTCCTGGGGCACCATCTTTGGGGGGCCATAACTTGGCCCCTGTAAATCCAATCCTCAATAAACTGCCCCAATGAAGGGCAGATAGAGGAGAGTCAGCCAGAGATCATCTGTGAGTTTGGAGTCTCTAGTTTGCACAGGATCCATTTTATATATTCCTGAACCTCCTGAGCTTGTGCTTGCCAAAATAGTCATTTTGACTGCCGCAGATTCAGGAGTGTATAGAATGGATCCTGTCCAAGCTAGAGACATCAAAGTCACAGAAGATCTCACCCGGATACTCCTCTACATGCCCTCCAAGTTGTTACTTTGGAATCTTGTAAACATTTTCACTGAATGAAGACAGTCCCTATGGAAATGTATCTGCTCATGAACCAGCATGAACCTCCACAACCAATGTTGAAGTTCATGGAAAGTTCATGCTGGATGCCCAGCCACGCACTTGGCTTCACAAACCACGAAAAAGGCAAAATCCATGACTGAATTTTGCTTTCTGGTTCAGTTCGTGCCCATCCCTAATGATGTGTTCACATCCTAGCAAAGGGATGATATCCTTAATGTGTTGATATCAGTGGGGCTAGTCATTTTCATCCTTACTCAGAGCAGCCAGTGATGTTAACAAGGTGATCATAGCAATCTGTCATTCTTTTCAAGGTAACCTAGGGCATTAGCTACATTTGCTACATTTGTCACATTCCACAGTTCTCAGAATAGGGATTCAGGGAGCATACAAGTGTCATGTCATCATGCCCCTATGTGTTGATGCCACTCCAGTCCAAAAGGGAAATTAAGGAACAAGCCAGTCCAAGGAGCAAGCAAGTCCCTGCCTCCCCCCAAAAAAAATCAAGGAGCCAGTGTGTTGTGGTTAAGAGTGGTGGACTCTAACCTGGATAACCTGTGTTGATTCTCCACTCCTCCACATGAAGCCTGCTGGGTGACCTTGGACCAGTCATAGTTCTTTCAGAGCTGTTCTCTCAGCCCCACTTATCTCACAAGTTGACTGTTGAGGGAAGAGGAAGGGTAGGTGATTGTAAGTTTCTTTGAAGCTACTTAGGAGTAGATAAAAGTGGAGTATAAAAACCAACTCTTCTTCTTTTTAAAGCCTGGAAACTTTTTACCAGGAGGCAATGAAAGCAGATGACAGGATCCCCCATTTTAAAGCTTAGGAATCTGCTGCCAAAACTGAGGTACTTATTTCATCTCAGCCCTAGTCTGAAAGCTCATAAAATAAGAAAACACCTCATATTTGGATTCTGATTGTCTAGATGAGCTAAATTCCCAGACAATTTTCTATACTGGGAATAGTCTATTTTCTTTTGCAACAGCTGTTTAAATGAACTGAAAAATGGAAGTGCTATAAAGCAACAGCAGGTGAAAAACAAACAGTGTCGTATATAACCATTCATTGTCGTAGCAACTGTGGTAAAAATTGTACTTTCAATTGGTGTTTTGAAAACTGACAAACCGGTCAAAAGTCAATTGTACCCCAGCACAAAGACACTCGCCAGATGTGCCAACCATTTTAGCAATGGAGATACATCACGGGCAACAGATTGCTGAAATAAATATGGTGGTGTCATCCACAAATGAGGTAGGCTTCAGATTTATCTAAGGAACTCTAACCTGTCAAGTATTTATATTCTGATCAACAGTTTTGCATGAGCCATTTCAATAGACATTTAAAACAACAAGCCCTTGATCGCAAGTTTGTCTTTCCAGAATTCCATAGGATAATGTACATGTTCATTTGCCTTCTAGTAAGTGAAAAAGAGAAGATTGTATCTGAAGATTGCAAGGGGAGTTAGAATGAGTTTTTCCTCTTTCTATCTACTGCACTGCCTAAAATGCTGCTTGAAGGTTGGGGGGTTTCTCAAGAACAGTGTAGGGTGCAATGTGGGGGTCTTATTTGATAATTAGGGTTCAAGAGCACCCCAGTGTTCAAAAGTGGGGATGCAGGTCTTTCCAGCCAATTTGGGATTTTCAGGGTCAGATTAATATCAGTCAGCAGAAATAACTCCCTTCTTTAGCAGAAGACGACTGGATCCAACTGAGCATGTACAAATATTTGTATCAAGTATGATTGCCATTTGCTCATTGGTATCTTGTAAACTCCTGCCTTTAGCTTCCACCTGAGGGAAAATGGCCACTTCAATTGCAATAATCTGGAAATTTTTTATACTAGTCTCTATGATAAAGGCCATGGAGCTAGGAGGACTATCCAGAGCATCCATGGTCCACTCAGTGACGAGAAGAAGGCAAAGTTCATTGGCCACTAATCTTTGATTCCTCCTGAGGCTGCAGGTACCCCCTCTTTGGCTGAGCTTGGCTGAAGCGGCAATGCACTGGTCATCTCCTCCTTTGGGAGGCACAGTTACCTCTTTGGGCTGAGCAGGCAGTCAAGCAGGAGGTGAGGGTGGCAGCTCCCGTGGCAGCTGGATCTCTGGGGTGGTAGCTGGGTTGGAGGCTTCACTTCCTCTGCCGCTCCAGCTCTTGAGTTGTTAGGTGCACAGAAGGAAAACTGGCACCTTCCATGCCAGCTGGGTCTCAGGGGCAGGAGCAATCCCCTGGACCTTGCAGACAGGTGGTCTCACCACCTCTGCACTTCTGGCTTAGTAGGTGCCTCTCTGCCAGTTTTGCTCTGAGAACGCCCCGATTTAGGCTCTAGCAACCTGAAGCAGCATGCCACCCATCTGTCTCTGTCCCACTCAATCAACTCAAGTAGGAGGGAATGGGGGGTAGCAATGGAGGAGGACAAGACAGCTGGACTTCTCTCTCCAACTCTGAGACTGCAGCATCTGAGTGGTGTTGTCACACAAGCACATTTCTGAACGGAGAGGAAATATTTAACACACATGTTCTTACCCCGTCTTTCAGCTATACCTTCATTTTTTACTTTCCCCTCATTAGTTCTTCCTCTCTCTGCTAACTTTTTGCTTTCTTCTCTCTTATTTATCTTTCTGCCTCTCTGCACACCACTCTTAGAAGGGTTGAGAACTTAACTGCCTTTCCGCACCTCACCCCTTAAGGTTGTGGGCAAGTCAAATGAAACTGACTTTGAAAGGGAGGCATTGAGAATTTTGACTGGAGTCTGGTGGGTGTCTTGTAAGCCTTTATATCTGATATATCATGGTGTGCTTTACATTTTCTGACTTTATTTTGACAGAGCAGTTGTCATGATCTGTGTAGGACGGAGACAGGGCCTAGAGGCCTAAACTATAGGAGGGGCCTGTCTGGCAGTAGAAAGCAGACAGCCTACAATCCCCACAATGCTTGGGGACGGGTTTTAGCCAATGGGAGTGCAGAGATTCTGTGTAGGCCTCTGGAGCTCTGTACATGACTGGGAGAAAAGCCTGAGGCCTAGGGTCCAGGAGAGGCCTGTGTGGTAGTAGAAAGCAAGCTGCCTACAATTCCCACAATGACTAGAGCCAGCTGCAACCAATGGGGATACTAGAAGTCTCTGGGTGATGTGTTCGTATTCTTGGTTTCAGTTTAACTGACGTTCTTTTTCTCTGGGGTCTGTGAGGAGACTGGTCTGGGACAAAGTTCCCTCACTTGGGAGAGTGAGTAAGTTAAGCCTGGTCTAAAGAGGGCTGTGGAAAATGGTGTCTTTCTTCACACAGGAGTGAATTGAAGGGGACTGGGCTAAACGGATCTTGCTGTCTCTCTGCAGTTTTCCCTCTCACAGAGTCACTGAGGGAGAAGAGCTGGTCTGAGAGGAGAAGGTCCCTCACTAGTCAGAGTGATTGTTACAGGTATTGAGGCCTGTTAAGAAGGCTTGTAGGCCTCAAGTAGTACCAGTTAAGGAGTAATAGGGAGCTGCGTTAGCTTTGTGTTCTTTTTGCCTTTCAATACTGTTATACCTTTTTAAAGCACCTTGCCTTATTTGCCTTGCCCCAGTATTGTTCTTAATAAACCATTGTTAAGTACTCTGCATGGTCATCATGCCTGTGTTTTCTCGGCTATAAAAGGGGCATTTTTAGATGGGCTTGAGAGGGTATCCTGGGCCTTCTCAAGGGACCGTAAGTCCAGGGTGGTGGCAGCGGAAGGTGGCGACCCCCTGGGGTCATGACAGCAGTTGTATCTCAACAGGCAGGAATTCAACAGGCACATTTTCCTGTGAAATGTTTTAAAAAGCATCAGCGTGAATCACTGCTGTTGAAGAAAAACGTGCTGGGGAAGGTAGACAACCCAGGTATGGTGGTTGTTCTTTTCAGCTGGTATGGTATCACCACTTCTTACCAGCTGATTTTTAGTTCATTACAATTTCAGATAAGTGTGATCATTGTGGCTCATGTAGTAGAATGGGTTATCACATGTTGTTGAGATGGGATGTCACCAGAGTTACAAGAGTAAGGTGGGGTTTGGCATCATACAGTGCATACAGACAAAAGGCATGTATTATATGCATTAATGCATTATATGAATTAATACCACATAAATGCCGTAGAAAAAATGATACAATATGTGTATACAACACAAACAAATCTACAAAAGCAACCAAGAAAGGTGGTAAACCACTGACCAAAAATAGGTAAATGAATATCAAAAGTGGGCGAGGGGAAGCAGGGGACAAAGATGGAGTCTTTTGACTGGATATCCAGCCTAGAAACTGGTTAAACACGTGTGTGTGCTTTTGAGTCGTAACTGACTCATGGCAGTCCTCATACAGTTCCATCTCATGGGGTTTTCAAGCCAAGAGCAGAGGAATGGTTTTCCATTGCCTCCCTCTGCAGAAATTGGCTAAATACATGAATCGATTCACTCACCCTAATTCTCATTTTACCTTCTTTTCACTCCTCCAGTCATCTGGTATTATATCCATTTCTATGATCTTGTTAGGAATTCCATGCTACCTTTACCGTTCATGTTTTATGAATATCCATAGAGAATTCTTTATAATTAAATGTTTTCACTTTAGTTTTAGTACAAACAGCAATTCAATACAGCGCTGACATAGTTATGTAACTTGTTTACATCAGCAGTGTCTGGATCATCTTCATTAATACTTTAACCTTTTGGTACCTATTAGCAAGGTTTCTATTACTTTTCGATAGACAACGGCATTGTAGTTTCAAAAATAAATTACTAATCAATGTAAGCATTTTTTCAATAATGCTGACTGTGCTGAAGACATGAAGGCTATTTAATTTTTTTTTTTTAAAAAAAAACAGATTAAATATTAACACAACAACAACAACAATTACTGTTTCGGCTTTTTGTGGGCACTTAATGGGCAAATAATCAAAACCCTGATAAAGATCGGTTCCCTCTTTGATTTTCTTAAGAAAACTATTACTCCCAAAGGAACAGGGCTTCAGATTCTTTCTTCGCAGAAAAAGAAAGAGGAAATAAAAATCATTAATGTAAACTTCAAAACTGCTTAAGGTGCCTGCCCTTTTACAAAGTGTACCGCAAATGGCTTCCAACATTCAGCCTAAATTATCCAACTGCAGACGATTGATAAGGGAATGTAGCCCTGATAGCAGGGAAAACAGATTAGGAAACAGCATACGACTATTTCACTAGAGTAAAAGGTTCTTCCTGGTACCATCTGGGAATTCTGGGTAGCAAGTATGAATTCAGTCATTTTATTAGTTGTAACAAAAGAAGGGAAAGGAAAAAATGAACTTACCTGCAATCTTTCCACTGAAAATATGAGAATACATAAGCAAGGAGGGAAAGAAAGCAGGGGACATTTCTCATTCTTTAATAGCAGATAGTGCTGGTTTAAAAACACAAACCAAAAACCTACCAGTGTCTTCAGCTAACTTTCTACAGGTTCCATACCCTTGAAATTATACCACTTACCAGGGTTGCCAGCCTCCAGGTGGGGCCTGTAAATCTCTCAGAATTGCAACTAGTCTCTAGGCCATAGGGTTCAATTATCCGTGAGAAAATGGCTGCTTTGAGGGTGGACTCTATGACATTACACCCCGCTGAGGTCCCTATCCCCAACACCCCCAGTCATGTTCTACCCCTGAATCTCCAGGGATTTTGCAACCCAGAGCTGGCAACTCTGCCACTGTGTGCAATCCTAAATGATCAACGGGCTTAGAAGAGTGTGGCTTGGTTGAAGATCATACTGTTATCTTTTGAGTGACTGACAGTGCAGTGCTTTGCAGAATTACTCAAGTATAAACCCAACAATTCCAATGGATTTAGACTGGAATAATTCTGCAGAGTACGGAATGGTTAATCACTGTGATAAATGCAACCTGGCATATTTAAAACATATCTAGGTGAAAAGCAAAACAAAAATGCAACTAGCACTTTGATAATATGCTTTGCTTAAAACAATTTTTGGACACAATACAACGCAAAGTATGCTGCATGCTGGAAGCCATTGTGGTTCAAAGCATGTTTCATTTTACAAATGGTGGCTATTTGTTTTTTTCCAGAATGTATGAGGATCCCTGGTGGACCAGGCTAGTGGCCCATCTGGTCCAGCAACCTGCTCAGTACTCTGGAGGGTCCACAAATGAGGCACAGAGGCTGAGGCCTCCCCCTTATGTTTCCTCCTAGAACTGGTGTTCAGATGTCTAGGTCATCAGAATGTGTAAGTTTTCTTTTAGTCATCATGGCTAACAGCCACCCATGGACCTCTCCTCCATGAATCAGTCTAACTCCCTTTTAAACCATTCCATGCTAATGGCCATGACTGCATCCATGGGAAGTGCATTGCACAATTTAATTTGCAGAGTTTATGGCCAGCGGATGTAGTGATGGCCTCTAGAATATATCACTATATACATTTATAAATTCTGGCATACGCTGCCAGTGGACATGGTGAAGGCCATCAGCACAGATGGTTTTTAAAGAGGCGTAGAGAGATTTCCATTCAGACCCTGGTCAAAGGGTCTCAGAGAACTGCTTTCTAAATCACAGTTTAAAGACCCCCCTCATCCATCAACAGAACATTAAAAAAAGCATTGATACAATAAGAAAGATTGTGCTATTTGTAGGGTTGTACACAGGATGCCCTGCCCCCTGCTGGCTGCTCTTGCCACAGCTCTGCCAGACAGCAGGAGAAAAATGGTGGGCAATAGTGATGTGATGACATCACCTCCAGCACAACTGGAATTGTTGTCATTGCCAGTGATTCTCTAGCACTTGGCCAAAACTCATTGTAACCATAGAGTTTTAGGGCCAAACTCTAGAGCAGTGGCATGATGACATCATGCTGGAAGTGACATCATCATGTCCAGCAACATTGGTACATTACTAGTGAGAAGGACCTCCTTCAACAATGGTAGTCCTGCTGTTTGCCAGCCTCTTGCTGACAAACCTAGTTATGGGCAAGTTCTGCTTTGAGAAAACAGTCTTTGAGCTTCAGATCTGACTCCCTGGGACCCTGTCCAACTCTATCCATACTCAGAATGAGCACATGTTCCCTGTTTAGGGTTTTTTTTTTCATCTTAATTGACAGTTTCATCAAAGGTTTCAGTTTTCCAGTTTTCCGTAGATCTGCTTGTATTGTGCAAACCTGTTACACATTTTTCCTTTGCCATCCTTCCAGTGTTTACAGATACAAGTCTTTTGTAACATAATATGTGCATAATGTTTTGTGCTGATTGTTGAAAAAATGTTTATGGGGGAAACTCAGTGCATGGAGGCAGAAAATGGTATGAAAATAAATAATCACAGGTTCAGTTTGCACTAGACAGAAGCTCAAGAAAAACATGGTTTGAGGTTGAAACAGCAGGGATGAGAAATTCAAAATTCTCCTGAGTCTCATGTAATGAGGTAATAGTCTCTGTTGGTAATATAGATATCCACTGAATAATAATAAAAATACATCCAGTCATTTGAATGGGACCTAGAGGGGCACTGGGGCATGGATCAGATGCACTTGGGCATCCATACCAATTTTAAGTACAGACTTACATTTCCACCTGCCCCTGTGCAAGCCAAATTTGGCCCATGAGCCACACATTTGATACACCTGGGCTAAGCAATGTTTAAAAGCCTGGTTTTGATCATATGCAAGGTCAATCTGCAGGGGAGGAAAGGGCACACTTAAAGAGTGGTAGCTATTTTTTAATCAAAATAACCATAAATATTAACCACTCAAATAAAACAATCATCCTTCTGTTTAAGAACTGGGATTTGTGCCTTCAGCATGAATACTTACTTGCTTTAGATTTGTTTAGCTACTTGATGATAACCTTTTGTTGCTTTTACACAGTTTCAGGCAGAATGGCTGAGAGAACAATCCTAAGGTCTACTCAGAATTCGACTCCTGTTGATTCAGTGGTGATTACTCCCCGGGGAAACCAGCACAAATTACTGGATTTGCATTTTGTTCTACTACTACAGAGTAATCGGCATACCCACCTCAACAAATTATGCAGGAATCAGATTTGTTTTGTTTTCTAATTCAAGCAATAAGGACACAATTAGCGACAGGAGAAATTAAAAACCAACATGACTGATAAATGTAGGAAGTATGTTGAGGAGCATGAAAATGTCAAATATTGGTGAAGGCTCTTCAGTACCAGGACTTGTTTTTGAACATCATTGTTTGTTTGTTTGTTTTAAAAAAGCCTCTAAAATGACCTTTCCCTGACCTTGATGGCCCAGGCTAGCCCAGTCTTGTCAGATCTTGGCAGCTAAGAAACATCGGCCTAGATTAATACTTGTATGTGAAGCCATCAAGGAAGTCCAGGGGAAGGCAATTGCAAACCACCTGTTTGTCCCTTGCCTTGAAAACCCTACAGGGTTGTTATAAATTGGTTGCAACTTGATGGGACTTTCCACCACCATCTGAAGACGTGAGCAGTGACTCCTGAAAGCTCATACCCTGCCACAAATCTTGTTAGTCTTTAAGGTGCTACTGGACTCGTAACTTTTTTCTGCTGCTTCAGACAAACACGGCTACCCATCTTGATTTATCCACCACCAAATGTAACTCATCTTTTAGCCCTTAATTTTTCCAAAGATATATTCGAAGACATGATGGCCAGCTTTTCCTTTGTAGTTTCATTGCTAAGCAAATCTTCCTTTTCTTTTTTAAGACTTAAATGTTCTAATCAGGCTTTGCCATTCACAAGTTAGCAGCAGCATTTTACAAGGAGACCCTTCTAATAATACTTCTCAAGCTCCTGTAATAATCAAATGTGTTACATGTCCAAATGTCAACACCGACATTTGCACACTGGGATACACAGTCTTCGAGAATAATGAACATCACTCGGTTCCCTATCCAGTTAAGAATAGATATCCCATTATGATCTTGCAAAGGCTGTAACATTCATCATATTCACCTTGAAGTTTCATAAATCAAAACGAATTAAAAAGAGGGCTGGAACTGTTCTAATATTCCCTTATTAATTGTGGTCTTTTGCCTTGGAACTTATGAAAATTTCAAATCTATATTAATCACTGAGCTGTCCACTGCACTACTACGTATTACTTACACAGCTTTAAAAAATCCCTTTTTGGCTGGTTAAAATGGAGAGAAAGTCATTATTTATGGACAACTTCTTTTTTTGGCATCACCTTTATGAGGGGACCTTATTCTCATCGTATATATATATCAAAGCCCTAACGTGTTGGCACTTTCCAGCTCTCCCACTGGCTGTGCTGTGCACTCCATCAGCCATTGGCCCATCAACAGCCACTCAAGAGTACTCATGTGCCATTGGCTAGGTGCTGGGTCCACTCCTCTCTCCCACCCTCTGCCAGCCTGGCCACTGTTCCCTGACAGAACTGCCAAAACAGCTGTCTTTCCTAATGAAGACACTTCTCCTGCTTGGTTCCTGTGGAGCTAACTTTTCCCTCAGTGGCTGCTGCTAGGCAACCAAGCTTGATTCTGTCAGTAAAAAGGCAAAAGCAAGAGGCCCTTTCCAGCTCCAGGTTGGAAAATTCCTGGAAATTTTGTCTATGAAGAGTTTTTTTGGCATAATATGTCACAGTTGTTTTGCTTCCTTTCAACTTCCATCCCGTGGTCTCTTTCCTTGGTTTGCAATCTCCAGGTGAGGGCTGGAGATCACTCAGAATTACAACTGCTGACCAGATAGCAGAGATCAGTTCCCCTGGAGAAAACAGCTGCTTTGCAGGGTGGACTCTGTGTCATTATACCCTGCTGAGATCGCTTCCCTCCTGCTTGGGTCCCCACTATGGAGAAAGACTGTACTTTTCCTAGGTAGAGGCTGCAAGTGGGGGGAGATGGAAAGCTGAAGTTAGAGGGGCAGATAAAATTAGTTTGATGGTTGGCTGGGAAGGAGATAGGATTGCCACCTCCAGATTAGGAAATTCCTGGGTAACAATTGTTGCCAATCTCCAGGTGAGGGCTGGAGATCACTCAAAACTACAACTGCTCTTTAGGTAGCAGAGATCAGTTCCTCTGGAGAAAATGGTGGTCTCTGTCATTATACCCTGCTGAGGTCACCACAGCAAATTCACACTGTGTGCCCAAAGCCAGGGCACTCTCCCAGAGCCTCTTTCTAGAGCCCATTGTATTTATTTCCACAACGGGCCTTACTCCTCGTGTATGTATTATTTACTAAGAAAGTATCTATGCTGCTTCTCCAGAGAACCTATTCAAGGTGGCTTACAAAGGTAAAACATAAAAGTTAACAATCAATAAACTATTAAAAACTCAGCCACAATAACCTTGTATGTTATGTTGTTTGTTTGTTTTTGAAATCTGCTTTTCGTTGAAAAATAATAAAAAAATTATTTAAAAAAAAAAACTCAGCCACAGCCTTAAAACAGCATGAAAAAGCAGGTTAAAATAGGTTGCCTAAAAACCTCAGGCTAGAAGCAGAGTGTAAAATTATGTTAAAAACTGCCCCCTTTGTGTGTTTATTTAGATTCTGCCTTTCCCACAAGCAGGCTCAGGCCAGATCACAGCAAGATTCTAAAACACATAAATAGAATTTTACAGAATAATTAAAAACAATTTAAAATAGCATAGATTTAAAAAAAAGAAAACACAAAAACAGGTTGCACTATTTCACTATATGCATTATTTTCAAGCTGGTGCCACTTGGTCTCTGAGATCTCATTGACCTGGGCCATGTTGAAGTGGTAGGCTTCATCAGGGGAGGCCAAAGGCTTGGTGGAACAGCTCCGTTTTACAGGCCCTGTGGAAGTTTAAGGCTTGGGTATAGAATTATACCCTGCTGAGCTCCCCTCCTTCCACAAACCCCACCCTCTGCAGGCTCCACCCCCAAATCTTCAGGAATTTCCACACCCAAAATTGGCATCCCTGCCTGCCTGTGAGTGTCCGAAGAATGAAAATCTGAAATTTTGTAAAATTGTCCATACCAGGCCCATAGCCAGGATTTTTTTAATGGGAGGAGGCTTTAAATAAGTCAGGGGGCACCCCGCACACACTCCTGCACCCCCCAAAGGAGCACATGGCCTGGATGGGAAGTCAGGGGGCTTTGGTGGTAAGTCAGGGGGCTGGCCCCCGAGATGCCCCACTGTAGCTATGGGCCTGGTCCATACTGACCCATCTGTCTTCAAATTTGTCTTTTGATCAAATTCCTAGAAAGAGGGAACAAAATGGGTTGTTGGAGACATTTGGTAAAAAAGAATCAAGAGTATTCTTCTTAACAGATTGAGCAAAAACATTGGTTTGGATCCAATCAGCTTTTTTTGCTGGTGAGAAAGGGGGCAAGGGGGTCCACTTTGACCACTAAAAAGGCCATGCTGAAGATCTTTGGAAATGCATATAGGAACGCTACAAGGAACAGGGCCTGTATTAAGAAGGGGAAATAGCTTTAGTTGAGTGCAAAATATGGTTGGGTTTAACGCAGTAATTTTTTTCATGATGGTAGAATATTGAAAGAGGTGTAGCCACTGTCTCAGTAATATTAACACCTGACCCAAATGAAGCAAAATAACACATGTGATACTTCATCATGAGCAAATCCTGGACACAAGTATGGGGGCAACAGCACATGTTTGGAGGTGCTCCATTGTATCTAAACTGGCTCCGAGTTCTCAATCACATACAGTCTCCCTCCCTCCCCCCTTAACTGCCTTGCTTAACTCCGTTAGATAAATTATCAACAGTCATGTATTTACTAATGCAAAACCAGATTACACGCCAACTGCATACCCTCTGACATAATGAAACTTGGCACAAACAGAACAAAAAAAAAAAAAAGGGAGAAGGAAACATCTCTTTCGTTGCATCTTTCCTTGGACACAAGTTAGTCTACTTGCTGCTTGTCATTTGTGTCTTCTAGTGTTAAATCTGTAATTAATTGGTAATTAAATATTAATTGAATCAAACATTGGGCCCCGCAGGGTGGCATATAATTAACAATTAATTAATAAGGAAACATTTAATATGCAACATCTGATCATGATAAAAGTTATGCAAGCATATCTGTATGCAAAATCATGTTCTCAAAGCGGTTACTATTTCTTTACTGGCTGTTAAGATTCCTGATGTCCTTCTTGATAAGTCTACTAAAATACCAAACTCAGAATGTGCTAATAAAAATGATTCAGTTATCAATTTAGGAATGGCAGGACCACTCGGTTTGGTTCCTTTAAATCTCTTCAGGTACTTTACTTCAGTGCTAAACTATATTTGATGGCAACAGACCTGTATCTTCAAACCTCAGGACGAAACTAATCATTACGGTAGCCAGAAGTCCTATCCTTGTCTACTGACCCCATTTTAGAACTGGCCATTGAAAAATACCCTAAGGGCCCCAGGAGGCCTGCAGGTGTGCATGGCCACCATAACAGCTAGTTTGGAAAAGGCTATCCCAGTCATTTGTAATCAGGACTGGGAGAAGCAATCAAAAGCATAAAAGGCTACATGAGCATTGCAATCACTCCTTCCTTCACCAGAAGGATTTAAGGTGGTACACCTGATGTAAATTGGTGGTTCACCAGAAAGCACCTTAGAAGGTCACAATGCCCATGCCTACTGATTTGGCTGCTACATATGTGAGATGGTTTCGAAGCTCAGGGCAGGGTTTGAAAGTAGAATATTAGAATGAGAAGAGAGAGAGAAATACTAGAGTTATACATGCTGCTTGTTCCCAATTTAATATGTAAAATATATCAGTCCCTGCCAGCTGGGCGGTCTGTGACTGTGCTCTCCCCACCATGGATGAATTCACTTCTAGTAATGGAGTCAACTTGGGGAAACTTCTGAGTGCAACTTTTGATTTACACCATTGACAAGCTAGGGAGGTGTGGAACTTCCATAAATTAGTTATGTGAGTGTATCAGATGGGGTGCCTTCAAATTTCTTCTGAGTTTTGCTTCAAAGAAAATGACAGCTGCACCTCTGCTTTTCACTCAGCATGTAAGAAGCACTGAGTGTGGCCTTTGATAAGTGGGAGACTAAGTTCACAGATGAATTAACAGTGTCTCTTGTACATGTATCATTGGCTAAGTTTAATTTGGGGAAATGATATTGGTGGGGTATAGGTATCGATGTCATGGTTGATGGCTATGCCAGGAAAATGGGCCAGGTTTCATTCTCTCTTTTCAAATGAAATACTGTCTATACTGTTGAAGTTTTATTTATTGACTAGGAATAAAGCCCATTGTGGAAATAAATACAGTGAGCTCTAGAAAGAGGCTCCGGGCAGGTGTCCTGGCTTTGGGCACTCAGCGTCAATTTGTTGTGGCAACCTCCGCAGGGTGTAATGATACAGAGTCCACTGTTTTCTCCAGAGGAAATGACCTCAGCCATCTGAAGAACAGTTGTAATTCTGAGTGATCTCCAGTCCTCACCTGGAGATTGACAATAATGGTTCCCCAGGAGGAAATTGCTGGTTTGGAGCGTGGAGTCTATGGCATTGTACCTGTCTGAGGTCCCACCCCTCCTCAAACCCCAGCCTGTCCAGGCTCCACCCCTCAAATCTCCAGGAATTTCCCAAACTGGAGGTGGCAACCCAATCTCCTTCCCAGTCAACCATCAACCTACCTTTATCTGCCCCTCTGACTTCAGCTTGCCATCTCCTCTCCTCTCCCTGCAGCCTCTACCTAGGAAGAGTATAGCCTTTCTCCACAGTAGAGACCAAAGTAGCTCACATCATGAGGTAAGTTAGGCCAAAAGTCTGTGATTGGTCCAAAATCACCCACTCAGCTTCCACAGCAAGAACCTGAGTCTGGAAGACCTTGCTCTGAAATGCTGCTATGTCACACTGGCTGTTTTAGGGTGGCCATCTCAGCGGAGTATAATGACACAGAGTCCACCATTTTCTACAGGAGAACTGATCTCTGCCATCTGGAAAGCAGCTGTAATTCTGAGTGATCTCCAGCCCTCATCTGGATATCTGCAACAATGGTTCCTCAGGAGGAAATGACTGGCTTGGAGGGTGGAGTCTATGCATTGTACCTGTCTGAGGTCCCACCCCTCCTCAAACCCCACCCTTCCCAGGCTCCACCCCTCAAATCCCCAGGAATTTGCCAACCTGGAGTTGGCAACCCCATCTCCTTCCCAGCTAACCATCAACCTACTGTTATCTTTCCCTCTGACTTCAGCTTTCCATCTCCTTCCCCCTCCCTCCTGGAGAGCAGTTGTGATTCTGATTGATCTCCAGCCCCCACCTGGAGATTGGCAACAATGGTTCCCCAGGATGGAATGGCTAGTTTGATGGGTGGAGCCTATGGCATTGTACCTGTCTGAGGTCCCACCCCTCCTGAAACCTCACTCGCTTCAGGCTCCATCCCTCAAATCTCCAGGAATTTCCCATCTGGAGTTGGCAACCCTATCAGGACTCGCCCCAATGAGTTTTCTCTCAAAGGCCAAAACAGGTGACAGGACCAAGTTTGGTTGCCTACCAACAGGCACTGAGGGGAAAGTAGGGTTGCCAGCTCTAAGTAGGGCAATACCTGGAGATTTGGGGGGACTCAGCAGGGTATAATGCCATAGGTTTTACCCTCCAAAGCAGCCATTTTCTCCAGGGGAACTGATCTTGGTCATCTGGAGATAAATTGTAACAGCAGGAGATCTCCAGGTCCCATCTGGAGATTGGCAACCCTAGGGGAAAGACAGCTGCACAGCAGGGGGTGGAAGAGAATGGTTTGATGGCCACTGGGCCAAGATTGGCAACAATAGTTCCCCAGGAGAAAATGGTTTCCCCCAGGAAAATGGTCCACCCCTCAAATCTCCAGGAATTTCCATACCTATAGTTGGCAACTTTATCTCATCCCCTCTCAGCAGCCTCTTCTTAGGCAAAATTCTGTCTTTCTCATTAGCGGGGAGCAAAGTTTACTTCATTCTTTTTGGCTTTGTGATCTGTACAGCAACCCTGTAAGGCAGGTTAGGCAGAAAGTCTCCGGCTGGTCCAAAATCACCCAGGCAGTTTCCATAGGGATGCTCCTGTTCAGCAGCCAGGCCTAGGGTTGCCATTGCCAACAAAGACAAATTGATGCAAAGCAGGATGGGAAAGTCTCCATATCTCTATTTTGCCTTCAATTGGTTTTGATGCCAGCAGAGTGAGAAAATGCCAGAGGCTCTGGGTAAGTACCCCATGGTAAATGCACCAAACAATTCCTAAAGATTCCCCTGCCAGAATTAGTACCAGAGCTTTTTTTGCCTTGTGGTATTCTGCTTGTGGTGTGACCTGTCTTTTTTGTGGCGTGGCATGGTTGTGTTATTGGGTTTGTTTCTTTTGAAGGGGAAGTGTTGTGAGGGAGGACATATTTCACCTCAGACTACAACAGGTTGCATAAACAACTGACAATTCCAACTGTCTTGCGGGGGGGGAGTTTGAGGTGCAAAATGGAGTGAAGTCCAATCAGCTTCCTTATGCAAATGAGCTTGAAATGCTGGCCCAATGAGAGAAGAGTGGCCTAGGCTGCAGTGGGTGGGAGAGAACTCAGGCAATGCAGCTAGTGGATGGGGACAGATTCTGAGCGACATACCAGAGAGCGAATTGATTTTGCCAAGCATAGAATCTTGCCAGACCACTACCCTTTTATTTAATAGGACAGGATAAGTAATAAAGTCCTTCCAAGGGGAACCTTTCCTGACTTCATGTTTTGACATTTAAAATGACTGGGTTCAAGAAAGAGATATTTTAAAACTATTTATTAAAATATATGAGTACATGTACCTACAGCCTTGAACTGGATAGCCCAGGCTGGCCTGATCTCATCAGACCTTGTAAGCTAAGGAGGGTCAGGCCTAGTAAGTACTTGGATGGGAGACGAGCCACCACCTCTTGTCTTGAAAACCCTATGGGGTTGCCATAAATGGGCTGTGACTTGATGGCAACCAAACAAATATATGTATGCAGTACCACAGCAAATATTCTCTCTAAGCTCCACAGTATTGTGAGTCAGAATTCTACCTCATGAGTGAAAAAAGCTAGTAGCCTTAAAGTTGTGTGCGAGTCTACATTTGACTATTGCATAAATTAGGGCTTTTTTTAGATTATTTCCATAACCTTGTAAAAATCTCAGAATGAATCATGTTAAACTATATTTTAAGAATAATTTAAACATTATAAGAGAAAATGGAATCAGGTCAAATTTCATTACAGAAAATGTTGTCCTCTATGGGGGTAGACCAGGTCTACCCACCCGTTTTCACTATATTGGTAGACCTGGCCTCCAGAGAATAGGTATACCCACCTCTTTCCACTATATTGGTAGACCTGGCCTCCAGAGAACAGGTCTACCTGCCTCAGTCCACTATATTGGAAGACCTTACCTTGGACTGTTGCCCTGCACTGAGCCTTGGAAAACATACCAGCACTTGTGAGGGGGGGGGGACTCTTGCAGTCTACTTTGGGTTTTTAAAAGTAAAATATGATGAATTACAGGTTTATAACAGAGGTGGAACAATCACTGTCAGAACCCTACCTAAATTAGCAGGAAGTTGATTAAATGTTATAACCTGCCGAAACTACTTATTTACTCAAATATTTATATCCCACTTTTCCTATGACTCAAGGCAGCTTACAAATCATACTGAAAAGCATAGTAGGGGTGTGCAAATATATATATACACACATACTTTTCCTGCTCCATTGTAGTAGTAGGGGTGTGCAAATATATATATACACACATACTTTTCCTGCTCCATTATAGCCTATGGGGACCATTATAGTCAATGGGCGCATAGGCTATAATGGAGAATCAATCCGGTGTATCTGAGAATCTAGGGGACTGTTTTTTGAGGTAGAGACACCAAATTTGCAGCATAGTGCTGGTGCCTCTCCTCAAAAAACCTCCCAATTTTTCAAAAAGATTGGACCAGGGAGTCCAGTTCTATTGGCCCCAGAAGGAGATGCTTCCATCCTCCATTGTTTCCAGTAGAGGGGAAAATACATTAGTGTGAGCAGAAGCTTAAAGTTCCTGAGCTAGCAGCTAAAACTTTGTCCAACAGCACCCCCTAGCGTAGCTTAGAGGGAACTCTGACCACAGCCAATGTTCTCTCATAGCTTTCTGCACACTTTTCTTCTTTCACTGTTCTGATATACAGTGTTTTTTTAAAGATCTTCATCTCATTTCCCCATCTCATAACAATAAGATACTTCAAGCCTTGCTACACAGCATGAAATTCATTTTTTAAAAGGATGTTGGGGATCATGGGCCTTGCATGTTCAAAATCCACATGGGACAAAGGTTGTAGTAAGGAGGGAAACTGAGTGAGATTGAAAGCTAGCTGAATCCCACCCATCACGTTTTTGTTTTGTTTAACACGGAAATGCTATCTGAGCCAGAAGTCAAAGATTGCCAGATTTATAAGTATCCATCATAACACAGAGACAATCTTTTCACATAAATAGTGAGCACATCCAGACCCTCCCTAAAATCCTGTGGTCTCTTGAAACAATGGCATTGGGGCTGTTGAAATCAGCTTTCTGTATTATGGAAACAGAGTTTCAATGAAACTATAGTACAATGGTATGAAAGGGAAATTACCTGTACAAAACTGTTCCCATCTTTGTTCACATGGTTTTCTTTTTCCCTTTCACTGAAAAACCAGAGTGTGTCTCTGAGAGAGATTTTTCTGGCAACTACCCTAATCTGCCCTCGTAATTTGAATTCACGCTTAGGAAAATGATTGAAATGCAGCTGTGTTTGATCATCTGAGTATGCAAACGCAAATGCTCTTTCACATCATTGCAAGATATTAGACTATGGAAAGTTTAAATGAGAACAGGGTGATTTGAAGAAAAAAAGAAAACTCTGAAAAGCGAAGTTCTGTAAAGAATATTCTCCAGGAGTTCAGCATCGAGAGAATCCCGCAGAGAGAAGCTTCTGAACGTAGATATGGACCTCCTGGGAAGATCAGTGAGGCTGAGAATTATGCGAGGAACTAAATACTGATACCGACAGAATAGAGCTTGGCTGTTGGTTTGATAAGTCTGAGGTTTCGTGGATTGTTGTGTGGCTGGACAGGTTGAATAAAATGCTTCAGGTCAGCTAGTATCCTCTGAAGAATGCTATCTGGCTTATTTGATACAAGATTAGCAGTTTCAAGTAAATGTTACACACATGTATTAGGTTTGTCTCTTTCTTACAGCCAGTTTTGTTTTAGTTTGTATAGGAAGCTGTTTTACTGACATGGACCAGGATTATGGTTCCTACATGTCATAGCGAAGATCTGAAGACTGACGAGGAGTCCTGGAGAGTTGTCTTTCTCTACCCTCATTTTCTCTAAACTGGGGAGCATAACTGATGTCTGCGTTATCACCTTTATTTTGTTGTTGTTTTTGCAGGAGTGGTTTTCCCAGTGTCACAGACATCATGGTGGCATCCTTCACCTCATTTTTAGGTTTTCTGTCCCTCTTCTGTGAAGGCCTGGATCACCTCTGATGTAAAAAGGAGGTAGTCCAGACCTTCACAATAGGGAGACAGAGAATCTACAAACAAGGCGAGAGCTGCCACCACATCAGTTCCCAGACCACTGGTCTGATCCAGCAGGGCTTTTCTTATGTTCTTATGGCAATTTCTTAGCTGACATCATCCTGAAAGTAAAACACAGTTATGATGAACCCTTCTACCTCTTTCCCTCAAAGGCAAGATCTTCCTTCTATTTTTCTTCCCCTTTCTGACTGAGCAGCCCTAGTGGTCTATTTTCTTTTTTTCAAAAGAACTTTGGCTGTCCCACCTTGTGTCAGTATGATATTTTACTGCTGTCTCAGCCCCAGAACTTGAGGGAAGGTTTGGGATCGCCCTTTAACTTCAACCATTGAAAATGGCACTTGAGACATTTTAAAATTCAAAATTAACTAAATATTTCATTCAACATAGAAGGGAAAGGTCAGGTGAAAATTAGAGGTTGAAATTTCTGAAGTAACTCAATATAGATAATTCTGAGGTAAAACCAGTATATGCATAGACTTTAATTCTTATGTTTCAGGCTAATGAGAGTTTCTTAAGCTATTCACAGTTAATTAAATCTTTTTGTTGAGAGGCTTTTGTTCCATTGTTTCCCACAAACACTTCAGTACACTTTCTTTGAGTATTATCTGAGTCTTTTGGTTTCCAGAATGCTGGTACACTCTTTCCAGTACCCAATCCCCCTTCTCTTGAAACACCAGTCCTCATCTTGAGTTTTTAACTGACTCTTAAAGTCTCTAAAAGCAGTTTCTAACTACACCAGTTCAGAGCTAACTCCCTGTTTGACTGCGTATGGATTTCTCTTCTCTCTCTAGAAGATCTATCCCCTTCACCTACTTTTCTAACTTCCTTGCCAGCTTTCCCCAGTTCTCCTGTCTGTGTTACACTGCTCTTAGTCAGGGCTGAATTCCGAAGCTGTCCGTACTTGACTCTTCCCAGCTAGGGCTGTAAACAGACTGAATTCTCCTCCTCAGCATTTAACTCTAAAATATTTCTCTGCTCTGCTGATGCTAACCAATCAGATTGTTTGGAGCAGCCTGTCACTCAAGGCTCTCTGTTTCTATGAAGAATTAACCCATCACAGTTCTTTACCTGTTTGCATAGCACTTCTAAGCTTTTAAAAGTGCAGTCTATCACAACAGTAAAACAACTTGCTCCGTAAAGATGCTAAACTGTGCAGTGTCCACCCACTCTAGGGTTGCCAGATCCCTCCTGGCAACTGGGGGGGGAGGGGGGGCTTACCAGAAAAGGGAAGGTGGCCCAGGCAACCTCACCCACGATGTGGCAACATCACTCCTGGTATGCACTGTGAGTGACACCATAATGCTGTGATGTCATGACGACACTCTGGTATTTGGGCAAAAACTCTACAGTAAAAATGGCATCAATTTTTGTCCAAATACTAGAGTGTCACCTGGACATTGCTGGTATGATGATGTTGCTTCCTATGCATGCCAAATTTATGGCAATCCTGCACAGTTTTAAAGGCAAGTAGCATTCAGAGGTGGTTTGCCATTGCCTGCCTCTGCATTGTGACCTTGGTATTCCTTGTTGGTCTCCCAACCAAATAGTAACTGGGGCCTAAACCAACCTTGCTTAGCTTCTGAGATCTGATGACATCAGGCTAGCCTGAACTATCCAGGTCAGGCTGTCCTTCAAAGATAGATGCAAAAAAAATAAATAAAAAAAATCTGCATCTTATACAGGATTTTGTAAAGTCAAAGACAGTCTTCTTCTCCTGAATCCACTGTACACCATCCTAATACCACATACAGCATTGTCATGAGGTGTGACCCAGTCAGCACAATACTTGCACCCGTGCTGTGCTGCACCTTGGACCCAATGCCTTTCTCCCTTGTCCCTTTGGACATCCACAATTGAGTCTCTTCCTGAATGCAGAATCCCATATGACTCTCTGCTTTTTTTGTTGTTGCTTTCTTATTTCTTCAAGGTAACTTGATGATTAATGGATTCTAAGGGCACACATACCATAATATGTACTTCACATTGATCATGTTTGTTGGGTTCATTATTATTCATTAGTTGCAGTCAGCTCCTTAATTCCTCTTTGCTTAAATCCAAATTATTGTGTGATATTTACAACAGCTGCAGAAGTGATCAAGGGCCACAAATCTTAATGTCTATTTCCCTGTTTTCTCATTCTGGTCTTTAGAAACAGATTTGAACTGGACAAAACTGATCTTTTCATGTGCAACTAAATAAATTATATTATTCCCTATTCTGAAAGCACAAAAGGAGAGTCTGATCAGATAGGTGTGACATTAGCAGGAACAGCATTGTCTAGTGTAAAAATAACAATCTTATTTTGAGTCCTAGCAGAGTATCTCCCCAACTTCTCACACTGCCAGTTCCTATGATCATTCAGAATAACAACTTTGAAAAAGTGTGCATGCACATGAAAGCTCATACCTTGAATAAACCTTTGTTTGTCTTAAAGATGCCACTGGACTCTAAATTGTATATTTATCCCAGATTTTTGACATCCAGCAGGGGTCTCTTTGTAGCAGGAACTCCTTTGCATATTAGGCGACACCCCCCTAATGTAGCCAATCCTCCAAGAGCTTACAGTAGCCCCTGTAAGAAGAGCTCTGTAAGCTCTTGGAGGATTGGCTACATTAGGGGGGTATCGCTGAATAGGCAAATGAGTTCCTGCTATAGAAAGAGCCCTGACATCCGGTATACTGTCACATGTCAATTGTTAGGGGAACACAATGGGTTTGAACAGGAATGATGGCTCAGTGGTAGAGCATCTGCTAGATATTCAAAAGGTCTCTGGTTCAAGTCATGGCAAGTCCAATTTAAAGGACTAGATAATACTTGACATGAAAGACATCTGCCAGAGACCCTGGACAGCTGCTGCCAGTCTGAGTAGACTTTGATGAGCCAATGGTCTGATTCAGGATAAGGCAGCTTCATGTGTTCCTGTGGGTGATATCCAGCCATCCTTTTCAACTGAATCTTGCACAAGTCCTCTGAGGTTGGATGCTCCCCGGCATAGGCTTTTTGTGTTATCAAGGGGGACTCTTCCTTTCTCCATCAGTAAAAGATCTGGTTTGATCTAACAGAATTCATGGCATTCCCAAGAAGCTTTCTTCTAAATGCCTGCTGGTCTCAACCGTGGGTTAAATATAAAGGCTCGATTGTGCAAACGGAAGCTAATCCATCTCATGAAGAGATTTGTGATTCCTGTTTGTTTCCTCTGCCAAATGAAGCATGTCGTGCAACATCACAAGGGTCTGCTCAGGAGTAGTTATGGGAGGTGGGAAAGCCTACTCTGTAACAGGCACATCTCATCCAGTGGATTTCCTCCACCAACAAATGTGGTAAATGCATGACTCCAGGATGAAGTTGCCAAATTGGTATCCCTCCTTAAATTATCATCATAAGAACATAACGGAAGCCAGTGACCCATCCAGTCCAACACTCTGTGTCACACAGTGGCTAAAAATACCAGGTGCCATCAGGAGATCCACCAGTGGGGCCAGAACACTAGAATCCCACCCACTGTTCCCACCCCCCCCAGCTCCAAGAATACAGTGCATCGCTTGCCCCAGACTGAAAGTCCCTATCTATACCTTGTGGCTAATAGCCACTGATGGACCTCCGCTCCATATATTTATCTAATTCCCTCTTGAAGCCGCCAATGCTTGTAGCCACCACCACCTCCCATGGCAGTGAATTCCATGTGTTAATCACCATTTGGGTGAAGAAGTACTTCCTTTTACCTGTTCTGACCCAACTGCTCAGCAATTTCATGGAGTGCCCTAAAGTTCTTTTATTGTGCGAAAGGGAGAAAAGTACTTCTTTCTCTACCTGCTCTATCCCATGCATAATCTTGTAAACCTCTTATTATGTCAACCCTCAATCGTTGTTTCTCCAAGCTGAAGAGCCTCAAGTGCTTTAACCTTTCTTCATAGGGAAGGTGTTCCAACCCTTTTATAGCATTCCACCCATCCAACAAAACTAGATCTGTCACTGAAAGGCTCAGAACATAGAAGGCCACTTTCGTGTGGAGGTTAGAGGGCCGGACTGAAGACACCTGAGTTCAAATTTAAACTCATGGCAACAGCAAGCTTAATAATTCACCCACTCTGCTACATGGGTATAATTAACTGACTAATCAGATAAGCTATTAATAATTTCTGCTAGAAACTGGTTTTAGTTCTCACTATAACTAACATTTGAAACAGATGATTGAGCTGCGATAATAAATTGTTCCTTTTAACACATATGTGACTGTTTGTATACAACAACTAAATACAAATATATAAACACAAAATAAATAATCTGGAAATACAAAACATACTCCATTTACAAACAATATTCATCAAACTACTGACAAAATTCACTATTATTGCTACTTTATCCTGATACCAATAAATGTCCAACTGTGTTACTCCCTGAACCTTTTGCAAAGCACCAAGTCTAAGTAGAATATACAGTTCTCTCACTCCCCCCAACCCATTCACTTTCCTGGAAGCTTGTACTTTTCTTCCAGTTTCTAGCAAAAAAACAAAACAAAAAAACAACAGCTGTGCTGCAGTGATTGCTTTAAGAATTACTACCTGATATGGCCTTGGTGACTCAGTGGATAATCTGAAAGGGAAAAAAAAAACACAAATCTGGAGACCACAACTCAGTTGTATTAAAACTGTCAGATATGAACTTCTTCTAACAGCAAACAATTGTTTGTAGGGCAACAAAATGCGGGTCCTATGAACCTGGATTGTCCAGACTAGCCTGATCTTGTTATATCTTGGAAGCTAAGCAGGGTCAGCCCTGCTTAGTACTTGGAAGGGAGACCAAGGAATTCTAGGTTTGCTACACAGAGGCATGTAATGGCAAACCAGCTCTTGCCTTGAAAATCCTATAGGGTCACCATAAGTCGGCTATGACCTGACAGCACTTTCTACCACCATAGACAAGATAGGATTTTCTGTATACTCAGTGGATTCACACACACACACACAAACACACACATACACCGCTTTAAAAAGCAGCAGCAGCAGTAGCACCCCTTGAGGACTAAGAATGTTCTAACAGGCACATGCTAGTGACAGTTGAGCATGTGGGTGAAAGGGAAACAGGAAAGAAATGGCCCCTAACTTCTTCGGATATCATAGAGGGGGAGGTTTAGGTCAGAGCAAACTTTCTCAGTGTGTTGAATCCAGAATAACTCTCCCCCCTTGCCCCCGTATGGCAGATACCCAGGGAATTAAAACACTGGAACTTCAGTACACTTACTGCTACGTTACTGCTAAACAATGAGAGAATAAATAAACTGACACACTCAAACAAGTTGAAAAACACTGAAGTATCTTTCCTCCTTTGCACAAAAGAAAGAGCTAAATAAATTATAAAGATTTTAAAGAAAGGCCTGAAAAATTAATGGGAATCGGACTGATCATGCCTGTTGCAGGCTGATTTAGAACAACGGAGTGCTGATCAAATGAGAGTCTCCAAAGAAACTGTTCATATCACTGCCAGTATCTCTCAAAGTACTCTTCGAGTGACATCACTTGAGCACTTCTTTTTTAATGTTGCTAAAATTCATTACAATCATTTCAAACAAATGAGGGAACTTTGGAATATTTCATTGTGAAACCGCAGACAGTTCATCTTTAGATGCAGGCAATTATAAGTGCAGGGGAATTAGGCCTGGGATATAGAGTTGCGGTGGGCAGATGCCTCTGCCTTTCATGAACATTGTGTGACAATACTTTGGTGCGCTTCATGCTGTAATGCTGTGTGGTGTAGTGGTTAAGAAAAAGAAGAAGAGATTGAATTTATACCCCGCCCTTCACTCAGAGTCTCAGAGCAGCTTACAAACTCCTTTCCCTTCCCCTCCCCGCAACAGACATCCTGTGAGGTAGGTGAGGCTGAGAGAGCTCTTTCAAGAAATGCCCTTTTAAGGACAACTCTTGTCAGAACTATGGCTTGCCCAAGGTCATCCAGCAGCTGCAAGTGGAGGGGTGGGGAATCAAATCCGGGTCTCCCAGATTAGAATCCACACACTTAACCACTACACCAAACTGGTCTGACCAAGAATGTCAGACTTGTACCTGGGAGACCTGAGTATGAATCCCACCTCGTGCTATGGGCCAGTCACACTCTCTTAATCTAATCTACCTCACAGGGTTGTTGTGATGATAAAATGGAGGAGAGGAGAATACTGTAAACTGCCTTGAGACCCCATTGGGGAGAAAGGTGGAGTACAAACGAACTGGATGCATAAATGCATAATGAATTGAATTAATTCTAAATTGGCTTGGCCTACTTGATGTTATTGTGCTATGTAGTAAAATCTGATTGGCTATGTAGAATATTGCAATGTTATCCCGTTCATAGCATTGTTCCTTATTACATGCAATCATCTATGTGGCTAAACCAACCATACCCCCCCCCCTTTATTGACATTGCTGTCTCCAAATCCCACTGGCTACAGGATACTGTGACATCACTGTGTTCACTGCCTGATCCCCAATTGTCTAGGATCATGGAAATCAATGAGGGCTGACATTTAGGATGGAGGATATGGCACGGGCCTGATAAGTGCTATATGTGGTAGTGCCAAAGAGAAGTGTTTATTCTACAGAAAAGCATGGGAATGCTTGGGAATTGTGAAGAAAGCCATTTACAGGGCAATCAAATTACATTAAATTTCACACCATTTAATGGCTTTGAGTTATTTATTAAGTTGGGCATTCTAAGGTGCTTTTCTCCCCAAAGGGACCCAAAACAGCTTACAGAAAGTTCCAGAGTAAAATAACAACAGCCAGTTTAGACAAGCAAATCAGAGAAAGAGAGTAAACATATCTTGAGTGGGGTCAGATTCTCCAGTCTAGCTAGTGTAGGTCTCAGGCTACAAGTCCTGGGTTCAGAGCCAAGAGCTCTTTGGCTAGCACCCAAGGACTCATGCCTTTGGCCACACCTATGCTATGAACCTTTAAGTAGAGGAGAAACCAGCTCAGCCCATACAACATTTAGATGCTGCTAGTGCATGCAGCACTGCTCCAGTGTGCACACAACTGTGCACTTTGTAAGAAAGTGTTGTTCATTTTAGTGTGAAGGAAAATGTACATTCATCTTTGCTGATGCATGACTTCTGTGCCAACGAAGACATTCAAGATATCACAGGCCAATGCCCATGTGAGTGGAAAGAGATCTTTCCTTGAACTAAGTGATAGACGAGTCTGTTCCTCCGCAACTCTGTTCTGCCCCTGTCCACAAACCTACACTTTGAATGCTTTTTGCTCCATGTGCTTAAGCATGCTTTGAACAATGTTCTGCACTAAATATAATCTAGGTCCTGTTGCTGAAGGTTTTCTAAATCCCATCTCAGCTCAGCACAGTCTCATGAACCCCAAAGGGTGCAGCTGAGATTGCTGATCCTACTTTTATAGCTTCTCTTCAAGAGGTTTACTAGCCAACATGTCTTGGGCCAAACGGAGCTGAGGGAGCACCAGAGCACTTTCATTCATTTGGCCTCCAAACTCGCTCACAGTTACACAAATTGATGGGGACTCCTCGTTTACTGTGCAGAATTGCAGTTAAGCTTTAATGGGCAAAAAAAGCATCTGTACAAAAAGCTCCAGGTGCTCCAACATACACACAGACACTCTAATGACTACCTTGAAGCATTCATTACTCCTACACAGGTGACTCATTAACTTGGCCAGCCAGTAACGTGAACTAGCCATGTATAGATAATGAATTAATTCACTGAGATCCAACTTTACAGGAATTTTTTAAAAAAGGATTCAACCTTACTAAAATGCTGCCTCTATTGCTCTCTTCATCCTTGACAGAAAATTGTTCTTCCTTTGCCCAACAACTACATATAATGTGATTTTAACAACTCCCTTTATAATGCAATGGTTAAATTGTTTTAAATGGAAAATAATATATTTTTAATTGCTCTGATTTCCCCACAACTCTTTCTGCCAGGTTGTGGTGGTGGTGGTGGTGGTGGTGGAGGAGGAGGAGGAGGAGGAGGAGGAGGAGGAGGAGGAGGAGGAGGAAGAAGAAGAAGAAGAAGAAGAAGAAGAAGAAGAAGAAGAAGAAGAAGAAGAAGAAGAAGAAGAAGAAGAAGAAGAAGAAGAGGAGGAGGAGGAGGAGGAGGAGGAGGAGGAGGAGGAGGAGGAGGAGGAGGAGGAGGAAATGTATGCTGCCTTTCTGCCCAGTCAGGGTCACCAAGGTGGCTAATGATTACAACACATTATAAAAACAATTCATACATACAAAACCAAAACTAAATACTTACTAAGACCCCATGAAACAGCAATTAAAAGTTTGGACAGGAAAGAGGAATCACTAAGGGATGAAACAAATTCCTAGTGGGAGACAGTGACAGAAAAGGACAGATAAATACCCCTGGGCAGAAAGTTCCATAGTTTTGGTGCCACAGCCAAGAAGACCCTCACTTGGGTTGCCATCCACCTAATCTCAGATGGTGGGGCACCCAAAGCAGGACATCAAAAGATGAACTTAGCAGCCAGGTAGGTTCTTAAGGGAGTAGATGGTTCTGTAGGTATGCTGGTCCCAAGCTGTATGGGTCTTTCAAGGTCAATACCAGCACCTTGAATTGGTCCCAGAAACAATCTCTCTCTCTCTCTCTCTCTCTCTCTCTCTCTCTCTCTCTCTCTCTCTCTCTCTCTCTTGCATCAAAATCCATTGGGAAGTCATGCAAAAGCAGAGCTGGAAATGGGCCAGGGGCCATCTGTTGGCAAAGCTGGGACTCCTTGCTATCCATGTGTGGCACACAGATTTCCATGTATTTCAGGGTCTGTCATGTACTTTCCCAAAAAGGAGATCAGTACAATTTGTGTTGACTATAATATACCACAATGTCATTTCCAGTGTTTCAGAGAAAGGAGAGCAGGTGACTCTAACAGTATCCCTCATCATGTGTCTTCCTCCCTGGTGCATTTTCTTTATAAGTGACCTGTTAAATAAACTATATAAAACAGAGGGCTAGATGGATCTGACCAGCTTTTCCATTGGCAATAGTGGGAGGAAGCGCTACATTTAGATCACTGAAAAGGCTATACTGGAGTTATCAGACTCACATGGACAACAGCCACATGGGATGGTGACTGCAGTGAGGATGGGAATCAGTTATCAGACGGAAGAGCTGTTAGCATATAACTCAATATTAAATGCCCTGCCAAAGAGAGATCTAATCTAACGATTCACCAGCTATAAAACAGAATAGTAGAACAGCGGCAGTGCTGAATACATAAAAAATCTGTCCATAGTTGCTAACATCACTGCAAGGCAAACATAATAGTTGTATGTAGGTTATTGTGGGGAAACAGCTGAAATTCAGTGTGGAAAACTATCACACACACTATGCACACACTCAAGTGCTATGCAAACACACATACTGCTATAAATAACAGGACAAGGTTTAATATTAAGAAACAGTAATGTAATGAGGTAAATGGGAATTGATTTTACTGTGAGCTTCAGAGCATATAACCCTCTGGAAAGTGAGCTAAGCAGAGGTACTGGTGCCTGGTTACTGTAACCAAGGGAGTGGTTGCCCCCCCCCCCCCCCGTTTTTCAGTCTCTCTCTCTCTCATATTTATACAGCATGTCATTTCTGTTTGGGCACGTTTGTGTTTGGACGATATAACCAACTTTCACTGGTCTTTAGCTTTGACCCAATGATATGCAGGTATCCAGCACAGTGAACTTTAATGTGGAGGAAGATATTAAAAGGGCAGCCTCAGATGAGTCAGAGTCGGTTATGGTAGGCGACGAGTGAAGCTTCAAGTCGCTGCTGGTGGATGCAATAAAGAGAGGTGAAGAAAAAGATGGCAGAGGAAGAGCTGCCCAAAGGTAGAAGCCTGGGATCCCTCGCAGGGAATGGAGGGTGCAGGTAGAGAAGGCTGAGAAATTCAGCTGAGGAGGAGGAGGACCATAAAATCATATCCAGGTCAGAGCAGGGGTTCATTTCATCCAGCACCCTATTTCCTGCAGTGGCTAGCCTGAGATTCCAGGAAAATCCAAGCCAGGCCATTGCCGCACAAATATACAAAAATACCTGAAGAATGTGGACATTTATTTTGACTGAAACTGGCTATTGCAGAAACATCCTGCATTACAGATAATCAAAAGACTGGACAGTCTTCTAAAGTTTTCTGTCTAGCCCGATATTTTCCCATTACTAGACGTCTGATGCAGAAAATTTATAAGTCAAATCCATTTGTTTCTTTTTCTCTGCTGCTTCATTGCTAACTATTCAGTTTCTCAGATGCCTCAAATGTGAATTAATGCTCACCTTTCTTTTCTGTTGACTGCTGGGAAAAAAAAAAACATTTCTTCAAGCGTGACATTTCTCTTTGTTTGCACATAGCATAGGCATTATTGCTTTTAAATTTCTTCTGAATCTTGGACATCTGGCAAGGAGGCAATCTCAAATCTCATTCTCCATATAATAATGCAAGAGGGGAAGAGAGAATGTTGCCTGCCAAGAGCTAGAGGAAGTGCTCCAGAGGAAGTTCTTTTTGGATGTCAAAAGCTATTTCTTGGGAAGTGTGAAAGTCACTGAGAAACTCCACTTGCCTCATCAGAACTCTTTGGGTAATTCTGAGTCAAAATGTTCATTCCAATTGTGTAGGTGGTAGAAAAGTGCCATCCAGTCACAGCTGACTTATGGCAACCCTGTAGGGTTTCAAGGACAGAGATGAACAGAGGTGCTTTGCCATTCCCTGCCTCTGCATAGAAACTGTGGACTTCCTTGGTGATCTCCCATCTCAATACTATCCAGGACCAACCCTGTGTTAAACCTTGCTGTGCTACGCTTGCTTTAGTTGCCATGATGGTTGTGGGGGGAGGGCATTCTTGAAGGTGGAGGTGAGTGTGTATGGGAGTGAATGAGACCTTTGCTAGAAGATGTAACTTTTCCACTAGACATGGCCTTCTCCTCTCCTTTCTGCTTTCCCAGGAGAAGAAACCTTGAGCACATTCTTGTATTGTCTTGGACTCTAGATTACCAGGACATATATTTCCCCTGGTTGGCATGACAATTAGGCAAAGTGTGGATGTGATGCATGCTTGGGGGTTGGATGGGACTTGTTCGATTTTCTATAATACGTTTGTACCTGCCAAAAGACTTCAGTTCTAACACGGTGACTTTTGGATCTTGCATATGCTCCAATAAACTAATCACTGCCAAAGCGAGAGTTATTGAGTATAATTGGACCGAGGTCTGATACCCTGCTTGGTTTCCAAGACCAGGCTAGCCAGGGTCACCAAGGTCAGGGCTACCAAATTTGTTACTGAACCTTAAAACTCAGGGGACATTTAATATTTTGGCATTCCTGCCTACTTCCTGCTGGTATCTTGTAGATAGCAAAAAATGTTAGCAGAATGAAGCACTGCCACCACTGCTGCAAGGATCTTGCAAGCAAGTGGTGGCAGTGCAAAAAAGATGAATGTGATCTTTTGAAACATTTTGGACCTTTCAAGCTCCATGTCTTTCCCCTTAAGCTTGCATCCCTATGCTATTGGCTATCATGCTATTGTGCTATAGCAATTGTTTGCAACTGAATTTTTATGTCTACACAGGAGAATCCGGTCACCAAGGATTGCTATAGAACAACACAGCTGAAATAGACAGTCGTATGAGGATGAAGTCTAACTTTGGTTGCTCAAAATTATTCAGATGCTGCGCCTGAAATGGAATCTTAAATTAGCTTGAAAATTCACTCTAGGTGAGTTTCAGTAACAACCTTAGGGATTCATGCCGAGTATTGCCTTGGACAAAATGTCATTAGGAACTCTGTTAACCAATTTGACAGTAAATAGATTGTCGAAACATCAGTAACCTTCTGCTAATGCTTTCTGTCCATCTCCCACTAAAAGGAAAGAAATAGTACTGGCAGGAAGTATTTCATTGAGTAGTTCCAGATGTTATATAGAGATGATGTCAGATATCATCCCTGCAGTTTTGGTCTGAAATTCCCTGTTTCAATTTCACTTCTTCTTTCTATGAATCAACCCTGTGACTTTGGGCCATTTTCTATGTCCTCATAGTTACCTGTGTGATAAAATGTATACACTTTTCAGCATTATCTGTGCATCCATAAATCAGCATTATACATCTAATGGATAAATGGGGGGATATGATATCCATCAGAGTATAAATTGCATATATAACCATATAGATATAATAAATCTACAAAACCACATTTTATCCCATATTTTATTAAGACCAGCATGATGTGGTAGTTAAGAGCTGGGTTTGATTCCCCACTCTTCCACATGAAGCTTGCTGGGTGACCCTGGGTCAGTCACAATTCTCTCAGAACTGTCTCAGCCCCACCTGTTGTGGGGAGAGGAAGGGAGGGAAGCTGCTCTGAGACTCCTTAGGATAGAGAAAAGCAGAGTTTAAAAAACAACTCTTCTTCTATAGAAGGAATCAGTATGATCACTGGGCAACCCAGTCCTGAAGACTGCTACATTGGTGAAATCACAGCACGCAAAAACCAGTGGGAGCAATTTTTAATCTTCCAAGACATTCCATTGCTGACCTAAAAGTGGAAGTCCCCAGGGAGCTCCAGGGAGAGATTTCAAAGAAAGATTGCTGAACATGAGTTAATTCACAAATTTGGAATGATGGACACATACCCCTTCAGGCTTGCTGGATCCTGGCCTGCAGGTAGGGTGGTGAATGGATTGAAAGGAGAGAAGGAAGCAGGAAAAGGTGTGGATATTGGGGTTGCCAGGAGGAGGGAAAAAAGAACTAGCATGGGGAGGGGATGCAAGGAAAAGTGAAGTACCTCCTGCAAGTCCTTGCAGATTCCCCACTATGAAACTGGTCCTGGCCTGGAGGCTGGCACTGTGCAAATGGGTCACCATTTTCCCAGGCAGATGCTGTTGGGGAAGGGAAGGAGGAACAGCTGAAGAGGGGGAGGAGCACAGATAAAGGCAGGTTAACTAGTAGGTGTAAAGGAGAGAGGGAATCAGGAAAAGAGATTATGGGGGCTTTCAGGAAAGCAAAACAAAATAATGGGGAGGGGTAATGGTATGCTCCTCACAAGTCCTTTCTGGTCCTCTGATTGTTCCAGTCTAAATGTTGTGTCTTCTTCATGCAGACCAACCCACACCACACCTAGGGGTGGGGCCAAAGCTCTGCGGTAAAGCATCTACTTTGTCTTGGGTTCGATCACTGTCATCTCCATTTAAAAGGCTCATATAGTTGGTGATGTGGAAGACCTCTGTCCAAGAGACCAGATCATTTATTTTTTTTGCAAGTCAGTGTCCAAAATGCAAGTCAGTGATAGACCAATGGTCTGATTCAGTCAAAGGCAGCAACATGCCTTCATGTATTCACATGCTTCCTCCCTTCAGCTAACAGGGATCATCTCCCTCCAGTTCTGATGGTCTCTTGGTTAGAGCCCTTCTGAGCTCTTCTTGAAGCAATACCAAGCCTTACCATCCTTTTTGTCATGTATAATAGATTGATTCACAGTGATCAAAAGCTAAGCCTGTAGGACTGAACCATTCACAAATTCCCTGCAGATGCCTCAAGCTCATTACAATAAGGATTAGAAAAGGAAGACAGATTGTGTGGTGGCAGTCAATTCCTAACCAACTAGATTTTATATCTGATGTACTGAAATTGCAAGATAAGGGAGATGCATTTACACAGTCATGCATGTTATGATTAGAAAGAGGTGTATTTGATTATTGTAGTATGTGAATGAAGTTGAATTTAAAAAGCAATCATTTCATTAAAAAAGGCAAGGACAATATTAAGGTGGTGCCTTTTATGACTACTCTATTGTTGAGTTTGAATCGGATTTTGTGAAATTTCATGGAGGTTCCGAAGATCTTTTTAAAAAGAAGAAAATAAAGAATTCCCTAGTGGTGGATGTTTAAGCACATCACGGTAACATCTATGAATGAATTCAAGAGAAGGTTGTTTTAGAATGAGTGACATTTCACAAACATTGGTGTTCACGGATGAAAAAGGAATATAAATATGGCCATACACTCTTGTAAGAAGAAATGATCTATCTGACATTTCAAATATAACTCCATAGTCATCAAACAATATATACTTTTAATGGCCAAACAAATTCATTGTATCTGTGACAATCCAGCACATATCACAAGAACAAATAACAGCCCACCGGTTATTAATTTTTCCTGTAGCATTTATTGTGCTATCATTAATCTTGATGAACTAGCTTGATATTAATAAGATGACATCCATTGGATTTTCAGTGAAATGCAACATTCATTTCCTGGATCATTATATTAAATTATTTCTATAGCTCTATTTCAGATTACTTCATGGTTCAGAGAGGAGAAATTAAAGGCAAGGGTGAAATTTATTTTCTAAAGCAATGGTAATCATTTAAGACTAAACCACAACCAGATAATTACAAAGTTTTGTTTTGCTTCTACATACTTCCCCCCCCCCCCACACACACACAGTGGAAATGTTCTGGACCTTGACAGATAAACTTGGAAGAAAAGGGATATGGGGGTGCCATTTGAAAAACCTTGCAGTCCATTTTCCTCAGACACATGGAACAAATGGATCAGGGAAACTTCCTGGTGCAGGACTTCACAAAGAACATTTTGCTCCTTATGAGAAAGACTCAAGGAAGGCCAGAAACCAATTAATATACAATACGTTTGTTTCGCGGCCTGCGCCTCCTGTTGGTGTAACATGTGTGTTAAGTGCTGTCAAGTTGCTTTTGACTTATGATGACCCTATGAATTAATGTCCTCCAAAACGTCCTATCTTTACCAGCTTTGCTTAGGTCCTAGGGCTGTGGCTTTCTTGATTGAGTCAATCCATCTCATATTGGGGCTCCCACTTTTCCTTCTGCCTTCAAACTTCTCCTGACATTATTGTCTTTATTGCTGTCAATCAGCTATTAATAAACACTAATAAAGACCAGTACCAGGTTTCTTCATTCTGGGTGCTAACTGAAAATGCAACATTTTATACACAGATCTCACATATGTAAATTTTGTACTGTGAGTGCAGCAAAAGTAGACACTAACTAATTCTTCTAGTATAACATATGGCCAGGGCTCTTTTTGTAGCAGGAACTCCTTTGCACTTTAGGTGATATACCCCTAATGTAGCTAATCCTCCAAGAGTTTACAGAGCTCTTCTTACAGGGGCTACTGTGAGCTCTTGGAGGATTGGCTACATTAGGGGTGTGTCGCCTAATATACAAAGGAGTTCCTGCTACAAAAAGAGCCCTGCATATGGCTGTTAGACATTTATCCTACCCAAGCCAGTATGGAGTAAGGGCTACAGATCTGGATGAAGACTGGCTTTGAATCCTCCCTTGATGATCCTAGACCAGCCTAACTAACTTCACAAAATTGTTGTGAGGATACAATGAGGGAACTGGCACTCACACTGACCTAAGCCCCGGGAGAAAGAGTGGAATACAAATAAAGGAGAGCCAGCATTGTGTAGTGATTAGAGTCTCAGGCTGAGATCTGAGAGACCCAGGTTTGAATCCACGCTCTGCCATGGAAGCTTGTTGGGTGATCTTGGGCCAGTCACTCTCTCTCAGCCCAACTTACCTCACAGGGTAGTTATTGCAAGGGAAGAAGGGAAGAATGATGTTGTAAGCTGGATTGGGTCCCCATTGGGGAGAAAAGTAAAATATCAAATAAAGAAATAATCCCCATGGTAGAGGAGTGGGCAAGTATTAAGGAGGCTAGATCTCCTGCTTCGGTGGAAGATCTCTTGCCCTTCACTGGCTCTGTCCACCACTTCTTAGATGTGCTATGGGGCAAAATGCTGGGGGAAATAATGGAGAGTGACCAGTGTCATTCCAATGCCATGGTGCCACTTCCGGCATGACCCAGCAATGACATCATTGTGATGGGCAATACTCTACAATTCACCCAACTTCTACGGTTAAACCATAGAGTTTGAGACAAATACTAGACTGTCATCCCTACTTGATGACATTACTTCTGGTCATGTTGGATGTGACATCATTACATTGCTAGTGAGGTTTACCCTATAATTATTCTCCCACTCGTTGCCACACTTCGGCTGGCAACGCTTGGGCTGGCAATCCTCAGGCTGGTGTCCCTAGCAAGCATATATCCTTTTCGCCAAGTTCATACCTTAATGCACAATGTGGGCAGTCTCAGTCCTCACACTCTCTCCACCACTGCCACCATCTCCTGTCTCTTAGAGGGAACTATTGTGCAATTCAGGCCTCAGTACACACAAACATCCATGTGGAGCATTGTGTCCTACATTATACTATGGACATGGTAGAAGACTATAAAAGAGATGTCCATTCCTCCCCTGCAAAAACAGGCACTTCAGCCCAGGTCTAAATCTTCTGCTTTTAAACAGAGTGGAGGCACACTCAGTCCTAAAATGCAGTGATAGCATTCCTTGTGATCATTTGTTTTATTGCATTTTGAAAGATGTACACCCCATCTTTCTGTTTAAAAACATACCCACAGGGGCTTACAAAAATAGAAAAGCACATAAATATTAAATCTCAATCTTTAATAAAGCAAATTAATATCTAAGACAAAATCATTAAAGACAATACAAATCAATTTATAACAATAAGAAAACAGCAATAAACTAATTTCAAAAGCAATAAAGAACAGTGAAAACCTAATGAAGGTCCTCCAGTTTATTTTTTTGTTTTGTTTTGTTTTGTTTAATTTTCCAAAATGACAAGAAAATAAGGAAGGGGAACTATAAACTACAGGAGAAAGTAAAGATAATGGTGGTGGTCATATAATGGTTACAATATAATGCTTTAAATGATAAAAAGAGTAATTTGTTACATTTAAAATGATCATATAAACCACTTATATACTTCAAGTCCAGATAATCTGCCTTAGTAAAGAACAATACCAAAGAACGTTTAAGTATAAAAAGAAAAATAGACTTCAGAGAGAGTTGGCACCTCTTTTGCCTCTTCTTTCCCTCAAACGATATCTTTCCTTGGAAGCAGCCACCCCACGTTCTGAATCCGAGTCTTCGCCAGTAGGTGCTCCATCATCACTTCCCTTGCTGCTCTCCTCGTCATCTTCTTCTCCTGTTGGTCCAAGTTGTTGCTGCAGGAACTCCCATGCTTTCATAACAGAGTCAATCTTTTCCCTCTTTTCGTTAAATTTGAAGAGTATGACTTCAGGTACAATCCATTTGTAGGTTATGTTTTTCTTTTGTAGAAACAAAGCCAAGTCTTTGTATTTTTTCCTTTTTTCAAAGGAAATGTCTTTCAAAACTCTTATCTCCTTGCCATCAATTTTACGGACAGTTCCATTTGTTGCCTTTAAAATCTGGTCCCTCACATGCCTTCTGAAGAATCTAACCACCACCTCCCCGTGCAGATTATTTTTTAAAAATATATTCGGGATATGATCTATAGATCACATCCATCTCACTTTGAAGAACATCCGCTTTCAAATCTGCAACTGGTCCCAAAGCATCACTCATAGTCTGTTTAAGATTCTCCCCTTTATTCTCAGGAACTCCTTGAAATCTCAGGATAAAGCTTGATTTTTCTATTTGAAGCTGCAGAAGCTGGGCTTCGTCAGAGTTTCTCTTCTTTTTCATTTCCTGCATTTGCTTTTTAAGCTTTTTATTATTGGCATCTACTTCCTTAAGGTTCTCCGCATGTTGCTCTGGTTTTTTCATAGTCTTGTTTAACTGGAGTTGCTGTGCAGCAAAATTTTGATTGTGTCGTCATTTGTTCCAGCAGGGGTCACAAGGCATCTGTTAGCATCTTAGAGAAGTCTATGGTTACGTCTGGTCTCGTGACTGCACTAGCTGGGCTAGCACTTCCTGAAGGAGGCTTAGGTTTCATTTGCTTATCTTTCTCCACCTTTCTCAGTGACATCTTTGAGGATGTTTACGTTTAAAGAAAATTACCAAAAGCCTCTGGAGTCTACAAATTCCTTGTAAGTCTCTTGGAAAGTCCTTACTAAAGTCTCATTCTGCTTTCAAATCCACCCCCCCTCATGCTTTAAGCCCATTTTCGTTATTGTGGGCGGGGTTCCACCCTCCTTGCTTGCTTTAGGGGGAACTTTCAGCCAAAGTCTCTGGTGCTTGTTTCAACCAGCACTCACTTTCAGTGTAGACCTAGTAGATCTCGCCATCAGTCTTGTAGTATGCTTGACCTCCACTCACTTGTCCTGGTGTGTGTCTCTGAGTCCAGTACTGGAACACAGCGGCGAGACCATCAGGGCATGGAACCACCTCAATCCGCCAGTGACATGCCAGTGGAGAGGCAATTCTTAGCGCCCCATGGCTAGGGACCCATCGCACAGGTCCCCGGGGGGGGGCATACAGTCATACCCCCTCCACATCCACTGACTCACAGATCATGTCCTCAGGAGCTCCCGAGAGACGTGTCTGCCATTAGATCACCAAACTGGAAGCCCTTCCTCCAGCTTATTTTGGAAGGCCTCAAATGATCTTCTCAAATGTACCTCCTGGGTGAGAGGTCCACAGCCTGGGATGAGAGAGGTGTCCACCTCATAGAATGATGCCACAATTAGTCTATAGAAATGGTTCTCTTTACCCATTTCTGCTGACATCCAAAGAGGAAACTTGAGCATCTCCTAGAAGTGTCACCAAGTTTTGTCCAATGTGAATTTTTTTTCCTGAGTGAAACGTCAGAGGGATTTTGAGGGAAGTTTTAAAAAGAAAGAGGGCTTTGAGAAGCCTGCTAACATTTCTCAGGGGGATTCGGCACATCCCAAGAATGTCCCCACAGGGATTTTGTCTGTCTTTTCTGGCGCTTCTGTGTAATGGCTAAAACCTTGGTTTTAAGAAGCATTTTTGCCGAATCTCAGAGAAACAGCTATACAGGACTTCAAAGCCGAAAAGCAAGTTTACCTCAAGGTCACTGTTTACTACTGTGCCCAATTATGTCGAAGAGTTTAGAGTGGCTGTTTGTGCGGGAACTGATATAGAAGGCTTGCAGCCTAGGCATGTAATTTTCTAGAAGATATTTTCTCTCACTCTCCTATATGTCTCTTCTGTTGGAACAAGAGTAATTTCACAAAATACTGAGCAAGGAACAGAAGGGAAATGACACGGTAGAAGCTAAAAGCCGTACAATGCTTAAAGATGTTCTTAAGTTGACAGGGGTGGACTTTGAAGCATACTTAATTTGCCTAAAATGTGATGCTGGATGTGGTGGAAATTACTGCATCTCAGATTTTTCCTGTCATTAAATACAGCTTTTTTTTTGTAAAGCTGGAGAACTACTTAATAAGCTTGACTAAACAGACACTTCTGCGATTTTTTTTTTGCTTTTATTTATTTATTTGCACTTGAACTATGCTTCTTGAATAATACCTACTGAAACTTGTCATGTTTAATTTGCAGTGATGACAGCAGCCATAGACAAATGTAACATCAGCCCAACATAATGAGACCAGGTCTTCCACTTCAGAGGGATGCCGACTGACCTCTGCCCCCTCTGCCCACCACTGCTTAGCTGGGAGGTGGGGGGAGATGCCGGGGAAATGAGTGGAAGTGATTGGAGTTGTGCATACCCCATGAAGTCACTTCTGGTGCCATGCTTTAGCACTCACCCTAAACCCTATGGTAAACCACAGATTGTGAGGCAAATGCTAGAATGCTGACCTGGTGCAATGGCATTCCAAGTCAATTTGGCAGTGACTTTACAGCCTTGGTGTGATGCCAAAAAGGTACATCACCCCCAACCACCCCCTCATCTCTCACTGGTGGTCCTACCCCAGAAGTGCTGTTCTTCTTCCCACGATTCTGCTCGCAAACTATGTTTAGCACAGACCTGAGTGCCAGCATGACATAGTGGTTAAAATGTAAGACTAGGTTCTGGAAGATCCAGGTTTGAATCCCTGCTCTTCCATGGAACACTTGCTGGGTGACCAGTCACTTTGGTCAAAGCAAAAAAAGGCCAATCCGCCTCTGCAGGGCAGGAAGTGCTTCAGAAGAGCTCGAGAGGTATTCTTCATCTGCAGGGAATGCTCACGGGAAGCAGCTGATTCCATCACAGAAAGCTTTCCTCAGAACCTTCCAATGGCTGTGATTGGTCCTGTCCGCATGGTAGCCATGTTATAATGGCACCTACTAATCTGTCTCAGAATTCCAAAAGTGCCACAGACTGAGGAGGGCTCAGGACCCCTGCTTTAAGCCAAAACTATAGTGAAAGACCCATTCAAAGTACTTGAGCAGCTATAGCAATGGAACATGCACAGGAGAACATTCCAGTAGATTGGTGATCCCCAATGTAACACACCCATGGATGTCAGGGTGGCTGGATGGCTTCCAATGGGTTTCTTGGCACCCATTTGCTTCTATAACAAAGTATCTATAACAAAGCAAAGATCCTAGCTTTCCTCCATCGCACTGGAGCAAGAGGTGCTTCAGACGAACCCAAGAGTGCATCATCTTTGTGTCTGCAGGCAGCACACATTGAGAGACCGGTGACTCCATCATGGGAGGATGCTTGGCTTGCAACTGCCTGACATTTTTTAAAAAACTTGCTCCAACACTCCACAGCAGCCATGTTGCGATAACGCCTGTTCCATACTTAAAATCCCCAAAGTGCCCACAAACTCAATAAGACTGGGGACACGAACAGAAGATTGTGTCTCATACCAGTACGTACTTTCATCTAAGGAGGAAATATTCCCATACAAAGTATTTCTTGATCAATGCCTATGAGTGCTTTTTGATTTGTTCTGTTTCTGCCAGTACCGTTGAGGTGTTGGTGCGAATTTTCTCCATATGAGCCTCCAAACTTAGCCCAAGGCAGTAAACTCAGACTGTGGGGTTCTTTTGTTCCCATGCGGAGTTCTGCAGGTGTAATCCGGCCTTCAGTTAGCAGCACCCAACAATGGTTATTGTCTGCAAACATCCTTTCACTTTCTCCTGAACACTCCAATTGTCTGTAATGAATGTGGACAGAAGCAATTGGCTTGCCTTGTCACTGGAACTGAATAACCAATTGCGATACGGACAAGAGCGAATAGTGATTACCTCTATCTCAGAATTGTTGTCTCTATAGCACTAACTGGAGAAGAAGAAGTGACAATTGATTTAGCGAAATAATATCAAAGAACTAATGAAAGAAAAAGGAGACCTGTAAGAAGACGCCGGCTTCAGATTGCTTCTTTTCATATTAGCATCACCCAGTAGCTTTGACCTTTTGGGGGTGGGGGCGGGGGAGTTGTTAGATGATAGGATATAGATATTTTTAAAAATGCTTTGCCCATTAGACTGGATTCACATAGCCTTTAATCCATTTATAGTCCAATAAATGGCCAGAGAGAGTTGTGGGAAATATAAGCCATCAAATTACAAACACCAGGAGCACCAAAATATAGTATCTGGCTTTTTTCCACTAACCCTCTTATATGGTATAGGTCCAGTGACTCATCCGTCTAATAAAATGTAACTGGAATAGAAAATTTCATTCCACTGAATCAGTCCGCCCCCACCCGCGTCCCTCCAGCGAGTTATGGGAACTTGAGTACATTGCATCGGCTTAATTTTATTTCCGTCAAAACCCTCGTGCAATCTTCTTTGACGGTAAAGAAAGATGTAAGGCTTACACGTGACAAGGCCAAGGGAAAGGCTTTCCACTTCCAGTAATTTGGGGGTGCTTCCTAAATTCTCCCCGTCTGACATTCCCTCCAGATGTTGGAGTTCCAAAATAGCTCGTTTTGCTTCCAAAGTGGCAGTGCTGAAATTACGCCATTGTTTCTTTTTTTATTATTACTTCCAAAGTTTGTATGTAACACTGTATGTACAGACTTTGCCCTAGCTCTCAGTCCTGTGCGCTTTTTCCTGTCCTGTCCGTAACTGATGCCCATAAGTGCATTGATAAAGCACTGTATTAAAAAAAAGGAACCTTGATACAATCATCAATAAGATGCCTTTTTTTGTGAGGTGCTTTACCAATGCACATACCAGAACCAGGCAGAAAAGGTATCTTGATGTAATCATGTACAATATGCAATAAATGCTGTTTTTTTGTGTGGAATATTATCATTGAATATGCATTTGTGTTTATTACAGCATGGTATGCTCTGGAACCAGTTCCTGCCTTCTGTCCACCCAGTCTTGGTGCTGCCTCTGGGCAAAAATGACCTAGGGTGCTCAAAAGGGGTGTGTGTGTTTGTGTGTGTGTGTGTGTGTGTGTGTAAAAGTGCCCTCAAGTCACAACTGATTTATGGAGACTCTGGCAGACCAGAAGGATCCAAACCTATACGTTTCTTCATTCGTTTTGTTAAAATTTAAATCAGACTGCATTTCTTCTCCACATGATCATCACAGGTGGCATACTCTTACTATACAGTCACTCCATTGGCTGCCCATTGATTACTGGGTTCAATTCCCGGGACCGACTATTTATATTTATATTTATATTTATATTTATATTTATAGTTTCAGCTTATATACCGCTCAGACCCCGAGGGGTCTCAGAGCGGTTTACATGGTATGGTTCTTCCCTAACTAGGGCCACAATCAACAGGGGGAGGGACATCCTACCGGCACCCTGAGCAGGGCAGGGCTTCCTGTTCTCTCTTTTTCCAGCAGGGCTCCAGGCGTAGAACTTCGAGCCCCCAGCGAGGATCTTCCTATTTCTGGGCCAGGAGACTTCCGCAGCCGGCTTTCTTTTCCGACGCGCAGGCCCGCGTCGGCCTCAGCTCTCAGTCCACGTCCAGCTGGCTCCATCGTGCCGTGCTGTCACACCGCCCGCACGTCTCAGCTCCGCCCACGGCTCCGCCTACTGCCAGGTTCGGCCGTCTGCTTTCGCCCGCCGTTGTCACCGCCATTACTGTCGCCGCCGATGTCCGCCGCCAATACTGCCGCCGCTACTTACCCCCAGAAGGGAGGGTGCCCCCCGCCTCTCTACAGGCAGGTACCCATTTATCTACTTGCATGCTTGCATGCTTTCGAACCGCTGGGTGGGCGGGAGCTGGGACTAGGACCGGGAGCTCACCCCAGTCGCGGTGGGACTCGAACAGCCATAGTGGCTGTTCGCTAGTTGTTATAGCAGGTGATTTACTACCTGCGCCACCGCTCCCACATACAAAGCCCTACATGGCCTTGAGCTGCCATATCTGCAGGACTGCCTCCCTTCCTATGTTCTACCATGACCATTTTGCTCATCTGTTCAAGGCCTTTTGTGGGTGTCACCCTGCAAATAGACAAGATCAACAATTACTCATACACTTGCCTTCTCTGTTCTACCCCCCACCTCAGGGAATAGTGGGTTAAGTGCGCGGACTCTGATCTGGGAGAACCGGGTTTAATTCTCCACTCCTCCACTTGCACCTGCTGGATGCCCTTGGGCAAGCCATAGCTCTGCCAGAGCTGTTCTTGAAAAAAGAGCAGTTTCTGTCAGAGCTCTCTCAGCCCCACCTACCTCACAGGGTGTCTGTTGTGGGGAGGGGAAGGGAAAGGAGTTTGTAAACTGCTCTGAGACTCCTTTGGCTAGTGAAGGGTGGGGTATAAATCCAATCTCATCTCATCATCATCATCATCATCAATCTGCAAGGGTTTTCTATACAACTAAATGAGCTATGGAATGTAGAATGGTATGGTATAGCCCAATCTCATCCAATCTTGGAAGCTTAGCAGGTTGAAATTTGGATGGGAGACCAGAAAGACTCTGCAGAGGAAGGCAGTGGCAACCCATCTCTGCTTCTCACTTGCCTTGAAAGCCCCTTGCTGGAGCCACCATAGGTAAGTTGTGAATTGACGGCACTTGCACATGTAATAGGGTTATACTGTAACAAAATGGTTCAGGAAGGCACTTTGCAGAGATAAAGGGACCGTGGACTATACCACTGTGTACAGGACGTATTATCTATTTTCAGTACATAATACCCTGTTGCCAGACATAACTCCATTTTTTTTGCATTGCACCTGCACTCTGTATTGCATCTAATATGCTGCACTTATTCAGATTTCTGTAATCCTAGTCCTAGCACATTGCTTATTAGATGTCTCACCATATTGATTGTATCAATTTACACTATGCAATCTGCTTTGAGTTTCAATGAGAAAGGCCATTAAAACAAACAAACAAACAAACAAACAAACTACAGAGAAGATAAAAGATCAAAACCAACAGCACAGCAGTCTGGCCTGTGTTTCTCATTGACATCTCAACAGACTGGTCACAAGTGTAATTGTGGGCCCCGGTTATACGGGTCAGAAAACGTGGGGGCGAGGCGTGGCAGTTCGCCCCGGAGCAAAATAAGGCACGGTAGCCTGATCACATGGGCCACCAGGTTGCCACGCTCCATCTCCAAGTGCCGATCACACCGCGCTGCTGCAGCACGGCAAAAAAGCGGCACAGCAGACCACGCAAGCCGCGCTGTTGTGAAGTGCGCATGTGCCGTTGGGGGGCGGGGGCGCTGCCGGTGTCTTGCATATGCGCATGCCTCATTCAGCGTTGGTGCACATCCAATGGAAACTTACAACATCCGGAAATCCTGGGACATGGGCCAGTGTCAGAAGCCGTGGGATATTGGCGCTCCCACGATCAGACGCTGGCCTTTGCCCCGGGGTTTCTGGAAACTAGTACTTTGACCCTAGTAGTTTTTTATTCAGCGTTTTTCATGGGAAGCCACGGGTTGGCCACGGGAGTGCTACGGCTCCCAGATGTGCTTGTATGATCACACACGGAAAGTCCACAGGGCTACCGTGCCTTCAGCGGGGCAAATGCTCCGTGTGAACGGGGCTGTGGTTCTTCAAATACCATTCTTAAGAGGATTCACATATTTTCCAAAATCATAGAAGGGTCAGTGATTTCCTCATTTCCTCTGGCATGTTATTCCACAATGTAAAGGTTGCTGCCAAAGAAGCCAGTTTGGTGTAATGGTTAAGAGTGGCAAATTCTAATCTGGAGAATCAGGTTTGATTCCCCACTTCTCCACATGCAGCCTTGGGTCAGTCACAGTTCTCTCAGAGCTGTTCTCTCAAGAGCAGTTCTCTCAGAGGTCTCTCAGCCCCACCTGCCTCACAGGGTGTCTGATGGTGGGGAAAGGAAGAGAAGGTGATTGTAAGCCACTCAGAGACTTCTTCAGGTAGTGAAGATTGAGATATAAAACCAACTCCTCCTCCTCCTCCTCCTCTTGGGCAAACACACTTTCTTGATTCCTTGCAGTAGGGATCACACAGCAGATCTCTGTATTTGGGAGATCCATTGTGATTCCTGGAGAACTGCCACCACCACTGCTGCCAGGGGAGGGGGGAGCAGATAGGTGCCCGAAAGCACCACCATTGCTGCTGTGATGTTGTCACAGTAGTGTTCAAGGGCATGACCCACAGATCACCATATTGTGGTCAGCGGCAGCACAAACTTCGTTATTGTCCATAAATTACCATATTTAGTTGAAAATGAGATGACTTTTAAACTGTTACAGGTTTTCAAAGGGAGGGGTGTATTCTGTCCCCATAAAATTTACCGGTAGGGAAAGTTGCCTCCATTCTGGCAAGCTCCATGGGGATGGGGCAGTCCCACAGCTTGCAGGGAGAGAAGAGCTTGTGCCAGGATTGCCCACTCTGGATTGGAAGGTTCCTGAAGATTTGGGGGTGGAGCCTAGGCAGGGTGTGGTTTGGGGTGGGGAGCGACCTCATTATCTGGATCTACAGATTAGAAGCACTGTGGATTTCAGCCTGCTGTGCTTCCTCCCCTCCTCAAACTCCACCATAGGGATGCTAACCTCCAGGTGAGGCCCAGAGATCTCCCAGAATGACAGCTAATCTCCAGACTATGGAGAAAATGGAGAAACTGGAGAAACTGGATTCTTTGGAGGGTGGGGTCTATGTATTACAACCCTGCTGAGGTCCTTCTCCTCCCCAGGCTCCACCCCCAGATCTCCAGAAGTGTCCCAACCTAAAGCCGGTCTGTCCCCTGCTGGGGACTGTGAGGACCTGGCAGCCTTATCCACAGGTTCTGCCTCAAATCTCCAGGAATTTCCTGAGCTGCAGTTGGCACCTCTAATGCAGAGGCCTCCCCCAGTCTGGATGGGCAGGGGAAGAAAGGAGGGAGGGAAGCAGGGCTGTGTGGTGATGGTGAGGGGAATCCCATGAGGGTTCCAGATGCAGTGGGAGTGGGTGTGAGGAAGAGCAAAACGGCTCCCCCTCACACCTGCCCAGTGACCCCTGGAGTAGTGCCATGACCATCAGCAGCCCCAAGAAGCCCCGAACCTCACAAAGGCTACCACAATACACACACACATGCACACGGCTACCACAATAGCCATTGAATGGTAGCAAGCTGAGGAGGCACACGCTCACTTAGGTCATGATAGTACCTGGTCGAGACGCTGTAGCAGCTGAAAAGCTTAATTTTTCTCAGAGCTGCACTGTGAATTGCAAGAGGTGAGAGGATGAGGAGATGGTGGCTGGGGCAGGTTTGGAGGGAGCTGGAAGAAGGGGAAGATAGAGGCCAGTGGAGGGAGGACTAAAAAGGCGGTAGTCCTCTTTGTCATTGGTCCAGCAAAATCATTTTAACTAGGTTTCATTGTGACTAGGGTTGCCAGCCTCCAGGGGGGACCTCAAGCTCTCCTAGAATGACAACTGTTTTCCAGAGTGCATAGACTGCTTGTTTATTATTTACTTATCCAAAAAAAAAAATCCACTCCCGGAGAAAAATGGCTGCTTTGGAAGATGACTGTATGGCATCATACCCTACCGTGTTCCTTGCCTCCCCAAACCCCAGAGTCCCTGGCTCCACCCTCAAATTTCCAGGTATTTGCCAGCCCAGAGTTGGCAACTCTACTTTGGAGGGTGGATTCTATGGCATTAGACCCAGCTGAGCTCCCTCATAAGAACATAAGAGAAGCCAATGTTGGATCAGGCCAATAGCCCATCTAGTCCAACACTCTGTCACACAGTGGCCAAAAATACCAGGTGCCATCAGGAGGTCCAGCAGTGGGGCCAGGACACTAGAAGCCCACCCACTGCTGCCCCCTCCAGCACCAAGAATAGCGTGGGGGGGCCCCAGACTGAGAGTTCCTATCTATACCTTGTGGCTAATAGCCACTGATGAACTTCTGCTCCATATGTTTAGTCTTTAAGGTGCCCACAGACTTTTATTTTGGTGGGGGGTTTTGGGGGGTGGCTCAACTGTTTTTGTTGATGGGTGGAGGTTGCTTAAATTCAGGGTCATCTGTTTCTATGTATTGGCTTCGGTGGGGGGCGGGGGCGTCATCTTATGTGCAGAGCTTTCTTTCAGATAACTATGGTAACGAAACTTAAAGGTGCTTAATATCAATTGGATTGGCCCCAAGAAGCCTGCTTCCTAGTTTCAATAGAAACAACAGCAACAGTGATGGCCTATTATTTCCTGTTAAGAGTACCCATTTCTTTTGAAAATGTAATGGCAAAGATTCTTATTTTCTTCGACACCACTGAATTCTCCGGTTTAGAAATGTTCTCCTTTCTCTTGTAGCACTTACACAATTACTCACGGGTGGGGGGGGAGAAATCAAGTATTTTCCATGCTGCAAATCTGCCATTTCAAACTGTCACTCTTACTCCAGGCATTTCTGCTTTGCTTTCTTAGAGTCTTCTGTGTCGATCCCCCTGGGAAATCTTTTTTTTCTGGCTCTCGAAAACAAAAACAAAGGAGGCCTGATTTGAATAGGTCTGACTGAGAAGCTCTTCCCCATCAGAAAATAATCAAGTTGCAAAAAACCTTGAGATAATTAATGTTTCCAAAGCTGAGCAAGTTATTCTTAATTAAACAGCCCTTCTGGGAGAGGTTGCCTCTATATCAAACTGTTTGTTTGAGAAAGCAGGACAAGCAAGTATTGGACGGGCTACCAGCAACCAGTGTCCTTTCAGCGCTCCTGGGGATGGTTCACATATGCCTGTTCTCCCTTGATGACTGAGACCTCAGTGGATGATCTGAGGGCCAAACTATGCAATCATTTTAAAGAATGGGGCTCCAAAATGGGACAGATGAATGTATACCCAGCCTTTCTCCCCAATAAGGGCCCAAAGTGGCTTAAATCATTCTTCGCTCCTCCATTTTATCCTCACAACAACCCTGTGAAGTAAGTTAGCTTGGGAGTCTGTGACTGGCCCAAGGTCACCCAGCAAGCTTCCATGGCAGAGTGGGGACTCAAACCTGCGTCTCCCAGGTTTTGACACTAACCACTACACCACACTGTCTCTCAGATCAGAAATTTCTGATCAGAAATCATTGGATCTCCCATCAGAGCAAATCTCTGAAGAAAAGTTTGCCCATTCTTTCCTTCGTTGAGGTAGCAGTGCTGAATGGTATGAGGGCCAAATGTAAACCATCTTAAGAACTTATCCCAAATGGTCAAGCAGTAGCTATGGCAGAATAGAAGGTAAACTGGGTCTAATTCTCTCACTGTGCTCTGCCCCCCCCCTCATTGTTTTGGATATAAGAAAAAAAATAGTCTTCCTTCCTGCAGTAACTTCCTGCCTCAGGGAACAAAGTTTAGCACGTGTACTACTGTGTTTCTGGAGATGCCTAGACATTTAAGGGAAGACCTTTTGTACTGCCCTTATTAGTAGGAACTGTGTGGAAGTCAGACATACTTTTTGTACCCTTGCATTAAAAGAAATGGCAAGTCTCAGGACTGTCATCAGTAGAGACCCTTTCCTACCCTGTGCCCCTCCCCAAACTTGATGTCTTCAGCACAAAGACTGTGACTTTGGAAACAGGCAGGGCTCTTTTTGTAGAAAAAGCCCAGCAGGAACTCATTAGCATAATACGTCACACCCACCAGCAGAAACTTATTAGCCTATTAGGCCACACCTCTGACAGCACAGCTCATTAGCATATTAGGCCACACCCCATGTTACCAGAAGTGTGGTCATCCAGCCACACCCATCTTTTGCTTCTTATTCTGTTTACCTTGTTTGTTGTCAAAACCCAGAGCTTTTTTGGAGCAGGAGCTCCTTTGCATGTTAGGCCACACAGCCCTAATATAGCCAGTCGTAATGAGTTTCTGGTGTTGGGTGTGGCCTATTATGTTAATGAGTTCCTGCTGGGTGTGGCCAACTCAGGAGCCAGCCGGAATTCCGTTCCTGTATGTTCCTGCCCAAAAATAGCCCTGGAAACAGGTTAATTCCAAACCTGAAGTACGGATATGGAAGCAAGGCCTGGAGATGAGAATTATGCCTCCAGGATACCTTGTAATAATAAAAGGAAATATATGTAAAACTCAAAACAAATGCCAGAAAGCTTGTCAGAAGATTATTACCACTGAAGTAATCTTGCATACACAGTATATTGCTGTGTCTTATAAGATGCTTTTTTAGAGACAGTCAACAGAATATGATTGGGAAGGGGGAATGTGTTTGCTGTTCATTTCCCTTACAGCCTTTTAAAGTCTCCATAACACTTTCAGATTTACAAGTAAGAGGGCATATCTTAAAAGTCCTCAGGGTGAATTGGCTTTTGGTATTATTTATTATTGCTGTTGTTACTACTACTACTACTACTACTACTACTACTACTACTACTACTACTACTACTACTACTACTACTACTAATAATAATAATAATAATAATAATAATAATTGTAACAGTCATTTGACTGGTTGATAGTGCTCTGCAGTTGGCGATCTAGCTAAATTCTTAGAAATTACAGATATATCTTTGCAGGATTCTTGCTGTTCCAAGCAACACTGTCTTCTGAAGCTGAGCTGGTGTTATTTGCTCAATTCCCAGAATGCTCAGGTGTTTCTTGAGACTACTAGGCACTGCTCCAAGGGAACCAATGACAACTAGCACAATGGTCACCTTCTTCTCCCAGAGGTTCTCTAAATCTATATGTAGGTCTTTGTATTTCATGATTTTCTCCTGTTCTTTCTTTTCTATTTTGCTGTCTCCTGTGGTTGCAGTGTCAATGATCCAAACCCTATTTCTCATTTTTCCCCCTACAGTGGTGATATCAGAGGTGTTGCGTTCCACATGTATATCTGTTTGCATTTGGAAGTCCCAAAGAATCCTTGTTTCATCATTCTCCATGATCCTGTCTGGTTTGTGCTCCCATGAATTTCTGGCTGATGGTAAGCCATAGCTGCAACTCTATTGTTATATTCTTTATAGTCAATTTGTGCATATTATTATTATTATTATTATTATTATTATTATTATTATTATTATTATTATTATTATTATTATTATTATATTATTTGACAAATGATGCCTGTGTTGTATTAAGAACAAGGGAACATGCAGTACAAATGCTGCCTCATCCTCATGTTGAACCAATTGCTTATTGCTAGAAATAAAGATTCCTCTTCCACTCTTCCCGCCCCCCCACACATGCATATTGCTGTTTCAATAAATAGGAGTGAAGTAAGAACCTAAGAAGAACCCTGCTGGAATCAGAACAAAGGTCTCCAGTCCGGCATCCTGTTTTCCCGCGGAGGCAAATCAATTGTATGAATTCACACTCTTGAGAAAACTGGTGCTTGCCGATGAAAGAAATCCCAGGGAACCATCTAATTCACAGGTCAATGCCTGCTCTCACCATATGAAAGTCTGCTCAAATGAAATATTTGTCACTTGAACTCCGGAATCAGACCACTGTTGGTTTGTGTTGTGCTGAATTGACCTCCATTGTACGTGCTCTGAATCAGACCACTGGTCGTTCTATCTCAGTACTGGCTACTCTAGCTGGTAATAACTCTACAGAGTCTCAGGCAAAGAAATATCTTTCCTAGGATTTCCTTGCTGACCTCCCAACCAGTAGCCTGAGTTGCCTGCAGCTGCTTGATAGAGCAGTGGGGCAAAATGGAAAGAGGGGGATTTCTCTCCAGTGGCGACCCAAAGCATCTTACATCATTCTCCTCTGTGAGGTAGGTTAGGCTGAGAGTGTGGGACTGGCCCAGTGAGTTTCCACGGCATAGGTGGAGATTCAAACCTGGGTCTTCCAGATACTAGTCCAACACTCTTAACCACTATACCACATCTTATGCGGCAACATGATCGAGGTTTATAAGATTATGCATGGGATAGAGCAGGTTGAGAAAGAAGTACTTTTCTCCCTTTCTCACAATACAAGAACTCATGGGCACTCCATGAAATTGCTGAGCAGTCGGGTTAGAACAGATAAAAGAAAGTACTTCTTCACCCAAAGAGTGAGTAACATATGGAATTCACTGCCACAGGAGGTGGTGGCGGCTACAAGCATAGACAGTTTCAAGAGGGAATTAGATAAACATTTGGAGCAGAAGTCCATCAGTAGCTATTAGCCACAAGGTATAGCTAGGAACTCTCAGTCTGGGGCAGGTGATGCACTCTATTCTTGTTGCTGGGGGGCAGGCAGCAGTGGGAGGGCTTCTAGTGTCCTGGCCCCACTGGTGGACCTTGTGATGGCACCTGGTATTTTTGGCTACTGTGTGACAGAGTGTTGGACTAGATGGGCCATTTGCCTGATTCAACATTGGCTTCTCTTATGTTCTTGACATCACATCTGTGAAACCCATAATTCAGGGGTGTCAGCATAAGGCCTGGGGGCCAAAACTGGCCCGTTCAGGGCTCTTATGTGACCCACAAGCAACTGGTGCAACGGAAGGAGTCCTGGGGGGTGGGGTGGGCAGAGCCACTCCATTGTGTCTTCAGCACAGCAGAACAACCTTGTCTGCAGCAGTCCAGCATTGTGGGAGCATCTGCCTATCTGCCTATCTGCCTATCCAATCCACCCATGTGGGTTTTCCTCTGCACCCCCCTCCCAGCCCAGGGGGCCTTGCAGTGAGAATACACCAAGTCGGTGCTTACCAGCTGTGGTCCTTTATACAATTTATATCTCCAGTACCTGGCATTACATTTATGGCACACATGGCCCGAGAAAGTGACATTTCTGTCAGATGTGGCCCTTGCAACAAATGAGTTTGACACCTCTGCCATAAATGATGTCATCATGCAAGAGGAGGCACTCTAGAACTCCCCATCGAATTCTGATGGAATCCTAAAGCATAACACAGATGTGATTATATCAATTCCGGGATCATGCCAGAAGTGATATTGCAGCTTTGGAATGACAAATATGTCATAGGCCCTTCAAACAACACCCCCCCCCAATGATAGCACTGGGCTAGTACCCCTTGTCTTTCCTCACTTCTGCTGAGATGGTGCACTTCTGTTACACCACTGATCTGGAGATGACAGGTAGCGTCAATAGTCCATGGCAATGCCCTTCAACTACCAGCTTTACAGTGTGTTGTAAGTCAGTCTGTGCTCAGTGACAGATTCCAGAGATGAAGAACTACCTTCAGCTGGCCCTCAGCCCCTAATTGAACAATGGGCTGCAGCTGGCTCTGAGCCAGGAGCAGAGCAACAAGAGACCAGGTTACTGGCTGAGCAGGAGTCACAGCCTACAGCTGAAACTGAGTCATTGCCCTGTAGCTCTGAAGCAGTAAACAAGGCTTCGGAAGCCGCTCCCAGGCCACCCATGCCCCTGCAGCACTGACACTGTTAGAGGCAAGCTGAGTTGCAGAAAAAGAGTGCGAGACTCATGGCCCATCGTCAGGTCTCAACTGATGAGATAGATTACTAGTTTCAGGATGACTGCCAAGGAATGGACTGGGAGGGTAGCTTGTTAAGACTTGGCTATAAAATCAGCCAGGAGAAACAGCAGTTTTGTGGATGCAACAAGTACATATTGCTACTGAATCATTGACCTTGCTATTACTGGACTGCTGGGGCTGTGACCCTTGAACTGAACCTATTGGCTTTTCTGGAACCCCTGACCATGGACTGGACTTGCTGCCTGAATCACTTAACCTTAGACTGGACTTTGCAAACCTGCTCTCTGGAACCCCTGACTTTTGGACTGGACCCTCGTTCCTCTCTGCAACCTTGTCTGTGACCTGCCTTACTGAACCCCAGCCTCTGCCTCCTGGGAAGGCTGCACCAGTACACAATGTTTCCCACCAACTACAACTGGTCCACAGACCGTATTGCAGTACTTTTTTGGTTGTTGCTGGGACCAAGGTGAGACCTGTGCAGCAGACTGTTCAGGGAAAGTCTGATGGATTTCCTGAAGTCAATCTGGAAACCAGAGAGTGTGTAATCTAGTATTTCTATTGGAGAGTAAGTTCTGCTTTCAAACCTTCTGAACCTCAAAATGGTGAGTCATTTGGTGGTATTCGAGTCAGTGGATGTGGACCTTGGTATCTGAGGAATTACATCCTCCATGCTTTTTGTTGTGCTTGCTGGTTTTTTGAGCCATAATTTATTTAATTCATTTATACCCCAGCTTTCCCGCGTTGGGGACCCAAAGCAGCTTACATCATTCTCCTCTCCTCTGTTTTATCCACACAATAGCCCCATGAAGTAGGTTAGGTTGAGAGTATGTGACTGGCCCAAGGTTACCCAGCCAGCTTCCATGGCAGGAGTGGGGATTCAAACCTGGGTCTCCTAGATCCTACTCCAACACTCTTAACCACTTCTGGTGCACCACCAACTAAAGCAGTCACCATACATCCATGTTTTTTTGTGGTGTGTGCTTTTGGTTGACAACGGCAATGGTTCCATCTTGGTTGGCACCCTTCCTGTTCTCTGTTGTTTACATTTATTTTGCCCTCCCCCCCCATCCATGAAGTAGCCAGCAGTAGGAGGTGGAATGGGGATTGCCATCTGATTGTTTTTAATGTTGTACTAATGTTTTAACTGATTTTATCTTATTTCTTGTACATCATCCAGAGCCCTGCAGTAGCAGGGGTGGGGTGATTCATAAATACAATAAATAATTATAACAACAGGGACTAAATAATAACAGGGAAATAATAATAATAGTAACGGAATAAATCAAAGGCCTCAATCTTCCAATGTAAGTTTCACCTGCTGTAAATGGTCCTCAAATGTTACCCCAGGGAAAAAATTCAGTTCCCTTGTGATGGGGGGGAGCTTAGTGTGTGTGTTGATTTCCCACCCATTTTATGAAAACGTAGTGTTTATTTTGTATCATGAGACTATCAAACAGCATTTACCCATAAGACTTTTTTATTATTATTACGCATGGCAGATAAAAGCACATTATCCTTGTGTTCTTTGTGTATTTTGTATGTCAAGATAAAAGACAGGGGAAGTGGTTGAACTGTTGTCTCCTGGCACTGAATCTCACAGCAATTTGACTGTGAAATAAAATGCAAAATAAAACAAACTAAGAAACCAGCCGGCCCTCGGATACGTTTGAATGCCCTCCCAGTTAGAGGTATTCACATTCTCGGACTTGAACTTGCCTTAATAGTTGACATTTTGATTCAATCTCTTGAGTGCTGAGATTTTGTGGTGGGGGAGGGGGGGCTACCATAGGACTCCATTTTGAATTAAAGAAGGATCCCTGGAGGTTTTAATTGTGTGCTTCCCATAGTCTGTAGTCCATGAACAAAATCAACTTTTATTAGCAATAATTGAAGCTGAGAAAATCAAGAAAAGAACTGATGCGGTGCCACACTGTGAAAACCATTCGGTGACAGAGCAAACACTGAAAGACTGTAATTAGGTAGCAGAAAGAGGGCTTTAGAAAAGAACTATATACCACTAGCCCTTCAAATGACAAAAAGACAAAACAAAATAATTGCAAGCAACATGATATGCTAGATTTACTTTCCAAATCGATAAGAACAAAGGTCTTAATTTTTGTTTCATAGTGTATGTAAATCAGTTTCCACAATCTGCAAATTATGTTGTAAAGCATTGTACCAAACACAGAGACACACAGAAAGGGAAAGACTGTAACTCTGTGTAGATGTGGAAAGAAGCATGAGAGCCAGTGTGGTGTAATGTCAGACTATGATCTGGGAGACCCAGGTTCAAAATCCTACTGTGCTATGAAGCTCACTGGATGACCTTAGGCCAGTCACTTTAAGAACATAAGAGTAGCCATGTTCGATCAGGACAGTGACCCATCCAGCCCAATACTCTGTGTCACACAGTGGCCAAAAACAAGGTGCCATCAGGAGGTCCACCAGTGGAGCCAGAACTTCAGAAGCCCTCCCACTGTTGCCCCCACCCAAGTACCAAGGATATAGAGCATCACTACCCCAGAAATAGTTATCCATCTATAAAGGTAAAGACTGTGGCTAATAGTCACTGATGGACTTCTGCTCCATATCTATATATCTAATTCTCAACAGTCCCCTCTGCGTATGGATAATCATTTCCAAAGACAGGGGGAGACAGAGTAAGAAAAGGGATGGCAGGAAGGAGAAAGAGTGTGAGAGGAGTAGGGGAAGAGGGGAAGAAGCAGAGGTGGGAGGAATGGGATAGCTGCTCCCGCAAGTTTCTTGCGAGTCCCCACTTGTGTTTACCTAATCACCTTTTGAAGCTGTCTAACTGACTTCACAAGGTGACTGCTGTGAGACAAAATGGTGGAGGGAAGAATTTCCTGGAATTATAACTGATCTCCAAACTACAGGGGTCAGTTCCCCAGAAGAAAATAGCAGCTTTGGAGGGTGGACTCTATGAAATTCAACTCCATTGAGATCCTTCCCCTCACTAGCCTCCACCCCCAGATCTCAAGGAATTTCCTAACGCACAGTTGGCAACTGTGTGTAAAAGTAGCTATGCTGGGTCAGACCATGATCTCCCTAGTACAACATGTCACACAGGCTGAATAATTCATTTTCAATCCACTCTCAATGCACTTTAACAATTGTTTTCAAATAGAGTAAAATCCGTTTGCAAAGTGGATTGAAAGTTCAGTGTGTGTGTGTGTGTGTGTAAGTAACTCTCGCAAAATGTGTGTGAAAGTGCCTCTCACAACTAGCTATATGCCTCTACCTAAAAGGCATTCCTGGAGGCCAAAGTTTCACTTCCCCCTGCTCCCCCATAACTGGTTTTTGGATCATTGACATATGGGAGATGATTCACTTGAGCCTCATTACTTCTAGAGGATCTCAACAGAAGACAAAAGAATTGAAGCATATTGCAAGGGGTCTTTGGCCAGGTGGGAGGAGTGTCTTGAAAAATCTTGCCCCTGCTTCCTTCATTGCCTCCAGGCAGGTGATAAGAAATTGATTCAATATTTTCAAGTTGCAGGAGGATCTTCTGCCAGGCTGTGGACTTCTGCAGGTCCTCGGTCATGCCCACCCCCAACAGCCAATGCTAGGGAAGAGGTCTGGAGGATCCTTAATGACTACTAGGGGTCTCAGGGTTGACATGGATTAGATGTTCCAATGCAAGTTTTATTTGCAGTGGTGTAAATGAAAGATAAACAGGTCAGCTAAGTGCTCAGGGATCTCCATTCCTATTTGTATCTGGTGAAGAGAGCTTTGACTTTTGAAAGTTATTCCCTGGTAATCTTCTTGGTCTGTAAATATTGCTGCTTTCCTGCAGACCAACATATCTGACCCCCTGAAGCAAGGTCAACTATTGTTCCCTGCTTCCATTTCACAGATCCTAGATTGGATTCTACAGCTGTCCTCAACTAAGGGAAGAGTCTTGTTCTGAGGTGGGCCACTTCCTCTGCAGGAAGGTTTGTGCTCCAGCAAGAAGCCCTTCAGCAAGACTTCTTGCTTAGCAGAAGATGAAGGTACGCTCTAACTCTTTGCATTTAATAAAGTTGTCCTCTTGGTTTACTTAAGGTACTGTCTTCCATTTTTTCCTTTCTCTTGAGTCTGTGGACAGATATTTTTCACATAACAGAAATTGCTACCTAAATTGTGGATTGCAGTAGACCAGTACAACTATACACAACAGTCTTATTTATGGCAACTTTTGAACTTTTAGGAGAACAGATGGTTCCCTTGTGCTCAAGATCAAATACAGTCAACTACTCATTTGATCATCCATATTGGACATTTTTAAATTTAAATAAGCAAGCCTTATTTTTGATGCTGCTTATATAGTATCTGCTTTTTACAGATCTTTTTGACTCGTGGCAATGATTTCAGGTTCATAACTGCAGGAATTTTAAAACATTGATTTTGGGTGTATTAATGACTTTAGAAAACCCTTTTGTTAATACATTGCAGTCTGTAGCATTTTCAGAAATAACTGCTGCAAGGCACAAACATATTTAATTAATAATTTAATCACTAGTCTCAAAGGAAACATTTAAAACTTTTGTTTACCATTTGTTGATGATCGGGAAGGAGAGATGGAAGCAGAGAAAGGGGAGAGGATATTGGGGCTACCAAAAGCAAAGAGAGAAGAAATTAGGGAAGGGAATACAAGGGAAACTGAGGAGAACTCTCCCCCAAGTCCTTGTGGGTTCCCCCACTTGTCAATATATCTAATTCTCAACATGGCCCCATCTGTAGATACTTAAATCTGGAGACTGGAGCCATGAAAGGATAAGATAGAATCCTGAAAAAAGCCACTGGTTTGCAGAAAAACCTGAAATCTAAACAAAAAAAAATTGCTCAGGGTTGGGTTAAAAGCTGTTGAAATAAAAGAAACTGCACCTGTAGCTTTAAGAAACAAATGGCTTCAGATGCTGTTGCTAGGCAACCACAACTGTATGGATAACCCTCAAGCTTTGGTTTTGTCTCTAATAGGCAGTAGGAAGGAATAGGACCTTTTCTAGGCATGCTTTCCCCTTTGAGATGATATTCATTGAGGCCAGGCCAGGCAGCAGCCACCAAACAATTTACTACCAAATGATTTCCATGACTCACCCAGGCCCAGCTATTCACTACTGTTCAACTGTAGGGTTTCGGTTTTCGGCGTTGTGAATGGCGGCCACTTCTCGGGGTGCTCCCGGAGGTGGTTAGCCCACGCGCAGTTAGGGGGGGTCTTCGCATGTGCGAAAGACCCTAGTGAGCCTTAGGCAAAGGCTCCGAACCGGGGGCGCTTGGGGAGTAGCCTCTTTGCCGGCAGACAGCCGGGAAATTGAGGCTTTCTCCCTGCCCCAATCGGTCCCGCTGCGGCGTGCCCGTTATGGGACTTAGCAACGCCACCGATTTCCACCAGGAGTGAAGAACAGCGATGAATTAAAGCAAAAAGAAGAAACGGCAGTGAACCGTAAGTTGGAGGTCTGAATCTGAAGCGAAAACCCGAGCCTTTCCCCCGTAAGCGAATAAGTGCCTGGGAGGAGGGGGAATCCCCCCCCCCATTGAGAAGCGGGACTTGTATAAGAAAGCTTAGGGGGACGAAAGGGAAGAAGGGTTGGTGAAATTACCTTTGGGGTGCCAGTGAAGCGAAAGAGTTAGCAGATCTCCTGAGCGACGCGTCACGAACTTTTATAAAGTAAACAAATACAAGAAATGTCGGCCATGAAGAAGGTCCCTTTGAAAACGGAAAAGAAGGGAGGCGGGACTTCCGGTCCGGGTATTCCCCCTCCAGAGCCGACGGTCAGTCAACAGACAAGCGAGCTACTGCACCCTCTGCTGGTCCAAATACAGAAAATCAGCGAAACCTTAACTAATATGGAAGGTGTTCTCAACAGTCAACAGAAGCAACTAACAGAAACGTCAAAGAAGATGGAAGAGATCGCACAGAAATGTTTGGTCTCGTCGGAAGACATCGGAAAAGTGAAGAAAAGGGTCAATAAGTTAGAAAAGCATCAGGATGTACAAGAAAAAAGAATTTTGATGTTGCAATTGGAGAAATCGAATCTGACCCTCCGATTTCAGGGCATTAAAGAAGAAGAGAAAGAAGATCTCAGATCTATACTTGCGAATGCCTTGGCACCCGCGACTGGCAGAGATCAACGTGAACTAAAAGAAGAAATGGATAAGGTCTATAGGGCCTACTCCACATTTACAAAGAAGAATAATCTGCCAGCTGAGGTGGTTGTCAAGTTTGTTAAGCAGAGTACCAGAGATCAAATCTTGCGTGCAGTTTCAGCGGTGCCCTTGAAAATTGGGGAGCAGACTATTAGAACATTGAAAGATGTGCCTTACGAAATCCGGATGTAAAGGAAAGCCTATAAAGGATTGACCACCTTTTTACAAAGAAAACAGATCATATACAGATGAACTTTCCCTGAAGGCCTTTTGTTCAAGTACAAGGATAAAAGAGAAAAGATTGACTCCATCTTCAAGGCGCAAGAATTTCTGAAGAGACACGCCAGTTCAGAGGAAGAGGCAGCACTCGCAACGTGGACAGATTTGAGTAGTGAGGATGACAGCGGCTCAGAGGAGGGAGGTGCCGGAGCGGGAGAAGTGAAAATCAAAGGAGGCCCTTCCTACAACCTGAGGGACACCAAAGGAAGACAAATTAAGAAATAACTGTTCGGGAAACGTCAAGAAGGAGTTGATTAACAACTAACCCCAAAGGTTTTTCGGTTTCGGCGTTGCGAATGGCGGCCGCGTCTCGGGACGCTCCCGGAGGCGGCTAGCCCACGCGCAGATAGGGGGGTCTTCGCATGTGCGAAAGACCCTAGTGAGCCTTAGGTTAAGGCTCCGAACCGGGGGCGCTTGGAGATTGGCCTCTTTGCCGGCAGACAGCTGGGAAATTGAGGCTTTCTCCCTGCCCCAATCAGCCCCGCTGCGTCGTGCCCCGTCATGGGACTTAGCAGCGCCACCGATTTCCAGGAGTGAAGACAGCGATATGATTTAATATAAAAAGAAGAAGTGGCATCGAATCGTGAGTGGAAGGTCTATTTTGAAGCGTGAATTTGAATCCCCCCGCAAGCGTTTAAGCGTATGGGAGGAGGGAGGAGTCCCCACCCCTTTTGAGAAGCAAGATCTACAAAGGGAGCGCAGAAGGGGGAAGAGAGAAAGAACTGTTGGTGAAAGTACCGTTGGGGTTGCATAGAAGAATACGACCTTACTAGCTTCCTGGGGGTGGCGGCACGAACTTTTAAAAAGTAAATAATAAAACAAAATGTCGACAACGGGGAAGGTCCTGCAGAAACCGGAAGAGAAGGGAGGAGGGACTTCCGGTCCGAGTAGCCCCCCCCAGAGCTTGCTGTCAATCAACAGGAAAATGAGATTCTGCGCCCTCTGCTGGAGCAAATGCAGAAAATCAATGAAACCCTGCTTAAAGTGGAAAGTGTGCTCATCAGTGGACAGGAACTGATATTGGAAACAACAAGGAAGATGACGGAAATTGAACAGAAAGCGTGGATTTTAAGTTCTCAGGGCGTAAAAGAAGAAGAGAAAGAGGATCTCGGATTCACCTTGGCGAATGTATCGGTACCCCTAACTGGCAGTGAAGCGAAAGAATTAAAAGAAGAGGTGGATATGGCTCCCAAAGCCAATTCCGCTTTTATAAAAGAAATTACTCTGCCAGTAGAAGGGGGGGTCGAGCATAGTAAGCAAGACATCGGAGATCTAATTTTTTGCGAAGTGTTTATGGCGCCCTGGAAATCTGAAGGCCACAAAAGAAAGAAGAAAGATTACATCCTTGAAATGCAAAAACCTCTGAAGAGACACGCCGGCGTGAGGGAAGACGCAGCACTCAAAATTATGATAAGCAGTGAAGAAGACAGCAGCCCAGGGGTAAGAGGTGAAGGAAAGGAAGCCATCAAGGTTAAAAAGGACTTAGTCCATAATTGGAAGAGACTTAAAAAGAAGACATCTCAAGGATTGTTTGTGTTGCATCTGTAAGGAGCTGTTTAATTACTAACCCCAATGGACTTTACTAACTGTATTAACAGAGTATCTTTGGACTTTGCAAAGCTAAAAAGAAGATCTTCTAACCATGATGGATGCCGAAAAACGGTATTAAACACTAACTAAAACTAACCCATTTTAACAGAGAAAACTTCACTCCATCTTTTTTCTTTCTCCATCTGTCTACCCCTTCCTTTTCTGATAAAAAGAATAAAATTCTCTCCTCTTTAGGAGAGTTTTGCCAAAAAAAAAAAAAACAACTAACCCCAAAGGACATTACTAACCTCATTTACAGAGTTATTTTGAACTTTTGTTAGATGAAAAGAAGACTCTCTAATCACGGTGATTGCCAAAAACTGTATTTACACTGATTTAAACTAACCTTTATTAACAGAATACTCGCTCCGCTCTTTTCTTTATCCCTCTATATACCCTACCTTTTTCCATAAAAAGAATAAACTCCTCTCCTTTTTAGGAGGGTTTTTTCAAAAAAAAAAAAAAAAAAAACTACTGTTCAACTGTAGCCACCCGACAAAGGGCAGTGTGGTATAGTGGTCAGAGTTTCAGACTAGGATTTGGAACACCTAGGAACCCCCACTCTGCTATGGAAGCTCATTGGGTGACCTTGGGCCAGTCACACAGTTTCAGCCTAAGCTAAGTCACAGGGCTGTTATGGGGGATAAAATGGAGGAGATAAGCATTATGTAAGCTTTGAGTCCTCATTGTGGAGAAAGCTAGATTACAAATGAAGTAAATAATAAATATTGTTGAAGATGTGGGGCACATAAAAGGAAGTTTGTTGGTGGGTGGGAAGAAGGAAGCAAGGAAAGGTGAGGGTATGGGGGCTGCCAGGAGGAGGGAAACAGGAAGTAGTGTGGGAGGAGGATAGAGGGGAAAGCGGGGTGTCTCTTACAGGTTCCCCATTGAGTTTTCCCAAGGAGAGGCTGCCAGAGGGAGGAAATGCTGTAAAACTGAATACATAAAGGTAGGTTGGCTGGTGGGTGGGAAGAAGAGAAGGAACCAGGAAAACAGAGAGGCTATTGGGGCTTTCAGTGAAGTGAACAAGGAAATGGGCAGGTGGAGATACTGAGATCCCCCCCACAAGTCCTTGCAACTCCCCTGCTCGTATATAAAATCAGAATTGCAGATTACAAAACCTGTCATGGGGGAGGGGGTTAAGTAGGTAGAACAAAGCAGGTCGCACAATTTATGGCGTGGTCCCATCATGGTCAATTCCCTGTGGGCCTAGTATATCAATAAAAGATCAGTGTTCTTGTCTGAAAAGGCACTTGAATGTCTGATATGCTGTAAATAACTCATTAGGTTGTGCTGATATTAACGTACAAACTGTCACGTGGTTGATCAGACCTGTCTACATTTCCCATTACATTATATCAAAGATTGATTAATGGGGGAAAATATCCAAATGTGTCCAACAGCAAGATACTGAATCCTTTGATCATTAGTCAGGAGAAGGAGAAAGAAGCAGATGGTGTCACTTGGGGGTTTGAGTTTCTGTCTATAATGGAAGTTGTAGAATGTGATGACAAGACTGTAGATGTTCTTTACCTGTTGGTTCTAAACAGAAGTCAATTATACATCTGCAACTTCAAATTTACTTAAGTACAATGAGAGAGTTTAAACACAACCTTTCCAACCTTTCAACACTTGAAAAATGAGTGTGATTTTACCCATTAAAATCTTTACTTGTGAGGCACAGATGTTTAGTTGTTTTTAGGAAACCCTATTAGGTTTCTGATATGTATGACACTAGGCAGTTCTCAACAAAAGTGATTCAGCTTTTAATAGTGATTCAACAGCTCAGAACAGACAACGAACCATAGAGCAACAGGCTCTCATTTAAACAGTGCGGGCTAGCATAGCCACACCCATAGTCAGGTTAACAACCAATAGTACTTCAGAGATAACATCCAATTACTTTCCTTCTCTCCAGCACAATCCTTGTTTCCTGATTGGCCTTCTGCACAGAGTAGCCAATCAGGCATTACCATTCAGGATACCAGCATGTCAATGGGGATGAAATCCAAGCTCAGGACATAACAGTTTCCAATACTCTCTAAGGCACTTCTAAATATTCCAGACTGCAATGACTGAGACTGTTGTCATGGAGTTGGATCGAATCAGCTTTTTGGCTAGAGAAAGAGAAGGGAATGGTCTTCTTGGATGACCCTCCCCCCAAAAAAGCTGTGTTGGAGATCATGGATGCGGATGGACAAAGTCCACATGCAGGGTTGTTATAAGGAGAGGAACTGGATGAGGCTGAGTAAAAAAAGCTGTCTGTATCCAACCCACTATGTAGTATTCCAGTACTCTACTGGTCATTGTGCCTACCCTTTTTCCATGTATGTTGGGTCCAGCAGCAACAGGATTCTAATTCTGATCCATTGCAGGCAGGGTCTAGAATGGCCCAGACATGAATCTCACCTCCTGGGTTACTCATGTAAACTAAAAGGCAGAGGGGTACCTGCTTAATCTCTACTCAAAACTGAGAGGCAGGGCCATTCGAAAAAGAGGGAAGCCCTAGCAGGGTGAAGAAGGATAGGCAAGATGATCTATGGATGACCAGGGTAGGCAGTTCAGGTTGTATAGTTACTTCTAGTGCCTTGGAACACTTAAAAGTATACATTACACCTGAGGGTGAGAACCCTGAAATCCTCACCTATGTGTACAACCCTAATGAGTAGGGGCTGCATTGAAGCTCCATGGGCATTGCAAAAACTGAATGGCCTTCTGATATGGTGGCTGATCACTCTAGATGGAGAAAAGAAGCACATGCACAATTTAGGTCACTGGGTGAAATGAGTGGCATATATCCAACCATGGAATTTCTCTGCTAGAATTATATTACTACTTACATGGGGGAAGTGGCCATGATTTCTGCCAGTTTCCTATGGCAGACATCCTCTCTGCTACCTAAGCTGTTCCTGAGTAATTACTGACTCCTGGGAACAAAATCTCAGGAGGCCGTAGCAGGATGGGAAGTGGGAAAGTTCTGCTCCATGAAGTGGATGATTGAATACACATCAATTTTATTGACTTCTAAGTTTTATTGACACAAATCCCAACTTTCACCTCGATGGGGATCTGAAGCAGCTTACATCACTCTCCTCTCCCCGAAACAACCTTGTGAGGTAGGTTAGGCTGAGAGAAGGTCACACAACAAGCTTTCATGGCAGAGTGGAGATCTGAACTATCCATGCACTGTGCTAACAAGTTATGCTAAACATGTGAAAGGGCACAGATGGGACCAGTGGATGAGATCTTGCTCCCCTCCTTTATGCACATATTCTCTACAAATATGACTGCCAGATTTCAGCTTATGTGATCAAGTTATACTTAAATAAATGGACTTGTCATTCTAAATAGCTCATTAGCTAAGTATATCATCTACATAAAATAAATGTATTTGTCTACACCTGGGAGTATCCTGCACACTCACACACACACACTGGACCAAAAGGTACAACTGCATCATATCCTTAAAATAAATATCACATTTTGCTTTCGCTGTAACCTCTGACAGTGTAGTGTAAGACAATTTATGGAATGACTGCTTGATGGTTATTTATGAGATGCTAACTAGGTGTAGGGTGCGCTAATTATTATGAAAATGCACATTTGGAACATCTCCAGGTGGCTTGCCAAATCCTAGCCTTGCGCAGGTGCAGTTTATTCTCTCTCTCTCCCCCTCCCCATCTTTTTTCCCCATTCAAATTAGCATCAGTCTTTTAATCAGTTTTGATGCTTCAGAAGAGAGCGCATCAGAGATATGTGTCAAAATTCAACCACATAGGTTTAAATTAGATATTATTCAAACTTCCATGAGCTGTGTGAAGAGCCCCCCCCCCCCATTTGGAGTGCACCATACAGAAAGCAAAATATATAAATCCTTCTAGCAGAAGACAAATTACACTAAATAGGCTTCATCTTAACTTTCAAAATATCCAAGACCAAGTATTCTGGAGTTTTTCACTTAAGAACAGTAGGGGAAAAGCCAAAGGATACTCACCCCTGAAAACAAATGGAAGTAACAGGTAAAGAATTATAAATAATCCAAAAATAGGATATTCCAGAGGGCCTCTTCCATCTATATATCTAATTCCCAAGTTGCCCCCTCCGAGCGGATATCTAAATCTGCACACTGGGGGCACCTGGGGGGCAAAGAGATTTTCCTGCACACGCGGGGCAGTTCCCAGGTGTGCATAAAAATCTGTAAACTTGGAAAAAATACAGGGGGGATATTTAAATCCCCAAAAAAGTAAGTGTGTAAGCATGTGCAGGGAATGCTCTGAGAAATCTGCGGTGGGCCAGCAGTTGGAAGTCACTCAGACCTCGCCACAGGAGCAGGGTGGGGGGAAGGAGATTGGCGGTGGCAGTGAAGGAGATCACCAGAGGGGTGATCGTCGGGCCTGGAGGCTGGAAGCTGCTCGGGCCTCACCACCAGAGTCGGGGGAGGGGGGTGGAGGAGATTGGCAAGGCTGCTTAGGCCTCGCCGCTGGAGCCGGGGGAGGAGAAGAGTTTGGTGAGGCCTGGCAGCTGGCAGCTGCTTGGCCTCGCCATTGGGGCCAGGGGTGGTGGTGGAGGAGACCAGGGACAGGGGGAATCGCTGGGCTTGGCAGCTGGCAGCCGCTCAGGCCGTGTCGCCAGTGTCCGGGGATGGGGGGGGGAGGCTTACCTGCTGCTGTTTCCTCCTCCTCCTGCTCTGTGTGGAGCTCTTCTCTCTCTCCCCCCCTTGTGAGTATCACGGGTCCCCTTTCTTGTCCTTGTCTGAGTGGCACAAGAATGGCTGTAGTGTCTCCCCCCTTCCTGTGCTGTTCCAATAGCACTGGAAATTTCAGGTCACATGAGATAGCCTGATCACATGTCAGGATTCTAGAGATAGAAAAGGCCAGGGGACCTTGTTGAGATACTGTGATCTTGAGTATTCAGGATTTGGAGAGATTTTCTGTATACATACCTATCTGCTGTCAAGTTGCAACCAATTTACAGAGACCCTAGCAAGGGGATTTCAAGGCAAGTGAGAAGCAAAGGTGGTTAACCATTGCCTTCCTGTGCAGAGTCTTCCTTGGTGGTCTAAGCTTAGCTTCTGAGATCTCACAAGAGTAGGCTATACCATGTCACCTTCTCTCCCACATTTTCAGTTGGGGATGCATAAAACAAAGGTCAGATTCAGAAATGGGTCCTATGGCAATTTAAAATAATGGGAGTTTTTAATATCTGAATTAAAATCTAATTGCATTAGGAAATCCATGAGAAAACAACTTTTATTTTCCCCCTAACTCCCTCTTCTGAAATAAGAATGAAAGTCTCTTGAATTGTCCCAATCATCTAAGAGATCCTCCTTCCCTGGTTTCAGGCGGATGTGACAGAAAGTGTCCTTGTTCTTTTGTCAATTTACATTTCTTAAGCGAAAATAATGGATTCATTGAAACTTTTTAAAGCAGGGTTAATGACTACAATGCACTCCAAATGAAGCTGCCTTTGAAACTAATTTGGAATCTTCAGCTGGTGTAATTGCGGTAGCTCATCTCCTAATGGGGTGGGTGTGTCAAGTGGGATCTATTAGACCTGTGCTCCAAAATCTATATTGGATATGTGTATCTTTTACAGGCAATTTGAAATGCTGATTGTAATCTGTATAGCTGAAAACAGTACAAAATGTTATATTTGTTTCTGTGCATGCTTATGTTCCTACCTTGTCCGACTAAGAATGTATTGATAACACATGAATATGTTACCTTCAAAAGTGGTCCATACTGTTACCTGACCCATGCTGAGTTGGTAGCTACATCACCATCCTCTGTCCATCAGCCCTGGTGCCACCAAAGCACAGCAGAGAAAAGGCTGACAGCGCCCTCTTCTGGTGAAACAACAGGGTAACAAATAGAATGAGATGTGTGAGTTATGGCCTCTTGCATCTAGAGCCTGTAGTTTGAGAACAAAGATTCTTTTTCAAAGGGACAAGTTACATTTCAAGTTGGGGTGGTATTTAAAATAACCTATATTAGATTGTGGTTACTCAACCCATGCACAGTTTTTTTTTAATGTAGTGTTTTGAAAAAATTAAGCACAAGGATATCAGCTCAGGATAGAAAGAGGAGTGAAGGAGATAAGACTCTTTGAATGAAACAGTAACTTCAGGCTACAATTATCCGTATCAGCAGCACGCTTATGTTCCTATGTTGTTCAGATAAGGAAGTATTTCCAACACTTTTAATACATCACCTTCAAAATTACCTTGATTAAGATTTACTACGAACTGTGGCCTCAATCCAACCACAAAATTCAGGAAGCTTAAGCTTATTGATTTCTCTTATACATGCTGAACTCTCCATTGGATCACGGTCCCAGGAAACAAGTAAATTTTATTTATTGAATGCCTTGGTTTACCTACCAACAGCTGCCAACTGGTAACTATGCTGAGATGTCTGGGTGTGGGGGCTTCAGATCTGCTTCTGAGATGGAGGCGTGAAATTCACCATGCAAATGCAGCCTGAACACCCAATTATACCCTCCTCCCTTTTCAGTAAGGTAACAAACTCTGGACTGGGAAACCGCTGAAGATTTGAGGGTAGATCCTGGGGATGGTGGGGTTTGGGGTGGGGGAGGGACCTCAGCAAGACATAATATCATAGATCCCATCCACCAGAATGGACATTTTCTCCAGAGGAACTGATCTCTGTACTTTGAAGGTCAGTTGTAATCAGGGCTCTTTTTGTAGCAGGAGCTCCTTTGCATATTAGGCGACACACCCCTAATGTAGCCAATCCTCCAAGAGCTTACAGTAGCCCCTATAAGAAGAGCTCTGTAAGCTCTTGGAGGATTGGCTACATTAGGGGTGTGTCACCTAATATATAAAGGAGTTCCTGCTACAAAAAGAGCCCTGGTTGTAATTCTGGGAGATCACCAGACCCCTCCTGGATGTTGGCAACCCTATTTTTAAAAGTGAATGATGAAAGATGTCCAACACACTGTACTCAGATGTTTTTCACAACCATTGGTATTTCAATAGTATTTTGTATTGACATATATCTACAGCCGAGTACATTTACAGCATAATCCTTTCTTTGAAGTTGACATAGCACCTTGACTTCCATTCCTTTGTTCAACAGGGTAGAAGAAAGATATTCAACACCAGGTAACAATTACATCCTTTGCTCACAAAGAGACTACAGTGGCAATTATATTGCAGCATTGTTTTTTGTTGGGAATTCAAATATTGGTTTTAAGGATGGTTGTGGAAAGATGTCGACGCCATTGCAATGATATGCTCTCCTGGGAGACATCAAAAGTGGGTGTGTGAGTTCAAGGTGCAACAGTTTGCCATTTGAAGTTTAACCATAACCTTGACTCTGCAGCTGCCAGAAAGGTTGGTCAATGGTAATGTAATGCGCCCTTTGAGCAGTGGGAAAATCATAATGGAATTTGCTATGTGCATTTAGGACATAATTCTCTGATTATTAAAGGCCACCTGGACCACCACGCTCATTTCACCCATTTTAATTATTTTATTCTTTTCAATAACATTCTTCATTACAGTTCAATTTATATAACTAATTCTCAAGTGTGCCCCCTATCTGCAGATAACAGAATCTGCAGATGGGGGCAGACTTGCCCTAAACAGATGTTTCAGTAAACTTGGAGAACCTCATAGGTTTGCAGAAAAATCTGACAATAAAATACAAACACTGGGGTGTTTAAATTCTCCCACGAATAAAAAAAACATTGCCTATACTTACCTTTAACAGCCCTGGTGGCTCCTGCCTTGAGCCATGCCAGTCGAGCCACAGCAGGGAGTGCTGGGAGGAGGGAAAGACTCTGCTGATTTGCCCTAGAACAGAAATAGGGGGAAAAAGTCAGCCCAAGCTATAGCCAAATTTTCACGCACCAAGGGAGGGCAATTCATTCCAGCAGCCCTCAAACTTTTCCAAGCTCAAACTTTAGCTCAACTCCTGTATGGAACTCTATTTGTGACCCCACAATCCTATTTTGTTCCTTTAGAATGAGTACAATCAAATTCTTCAATTACCCAGATAGGTCTCAAATGTAAATCTGCGACTGGAGACAGGCATGATTAAAGAATCAGTTAGCCATTATCAATCTATGGCTAAAGTTAAACCTTGCCCCTAAGGGACTACCCTCCCCCCATTCTTAGTAACAGCTTTCAATCTGCACGGGAAAAGGCAATAATTGATAATTTGGCAAACATGGGATTTTCTCCGCACTTGATTTTGAAAATGGGACTTGAGCAAGCCAAAGCTTCAATAAAGCAAAGGGTCTTAGACATCGAATGGCAGTGCGATGTAGTGAGGTCACCAGCCTTTTTAGCTTCACAACGAATCAGATATACAGCTGCCCCAGAGGAATACCTATTTCAGATGGAGATCCCAAGCCACTGGAGAGCATTCACTCTCACTAGATGGCACACCCTCCCAACAGCGGCAGTAGTGGGGCGATAGAAAAAGATTCCTTTGAATGAAAGATTATGTCCCTGAGGCAGTGGTGAGATAGAAACAACAGAATATCCTCCTTTACTGCCCTTTTTATCAAATGAATCACTCAAAGTATAACTCCCGCCTGCTCAATAGAAACCCTGGTCGTACAAATCCAGGATATGCTACTCCTGGGAGAAAACCTGCAGGTTTGTGCGAAATTCTGTGCAGCAGCCTACAAAATTCGACTGAACATTTGAGAAAGTAAGAAAACGTAAAGTATGACATAAGCCAATATAATGTATATAATTTTGTAAATTTCAAGTCTTAAAGGTTAAAACCCTTCTCTCACAATATATCCCTATGTATTATTGGAACTTTTTTTACAATTTCTGATGCAAAGTTTATTATAGTTTTAACTGAAACTTTTAACAATTTTGGGCAATTATTATGGTATATTTTATTCTGTGATTCATGCTGGTGTAATACCATAATAAATGACTTTGATTTTGCTGGCTCACCCAGAGCAGCTTCAGGCCAGCTGCAGAGGTTGGAGGGGAAAGGAAGGGTCTGCTGACTTGCCCAGAGCTGCTCCAGGTGAGCCACAGAGGTGGTGGGAGGAGGAAGGGAAGAATCTTCGGTGTCACCTGGATCCACTCCAGGTGAGTCACAGAGAGTGATGGGGGGAGGGAAAACTGCTGGATTACCCGGACAAATCACTGAAAGTGATTATGGGGGGACCTCAGGGTGGGGGGACACACACAGAGAAAAAGAGACAGTGCTGGAGTAGACAGGCAGAAAAAGAGAGGTAGAGATTAATGGGTAGGGAGCCAGAAAGAGAGAGTGGTGAGGTGGGGGGGCAAAAAGAAAGAAAGTAATTGAGTTAGGGGGACAGAAAGAGAAAGAGGGAGTGATGGAATAGGTGGCAGAAAGAGGATATCTGGGGTATCCTTAATTAAAATTCCCCATATAACAACATAAGCATTTAAAGCACGTTAAAAATTGCTTGCCTTGACCTGGATAGCCTGATCTCATCAATTCTTGGGATCTAAGCAGGGATGAACCTGGTTAGCACTTGCATGGGAGACCACCAAGGAAGTCCAGATTTGCTACACAGAGACAGGCAATGGCAAACCACCTCTGAATGTCTTTTGCCTTGAAAACCCCATGGGGTCAACATAAGTTGGCTGTGCCTTGATGGCACTTTCCACCACCACCACCACCACCACTGGTGCTCAACGACTGCTTGCAAAGAGTCATTTGCTAATACATTCTTGGAAATTTTTGGAATATTGAGGTCTAATATGTGTCCCGAGATGTAAGTAGTTGGGGAACTGGGCATTTTATAACTGTTTAAAAACAACAACTACTACTACTACTACTAAACCCATTTTCAAGTGTGTGTGAGAGAGGGGTAAATTGAAAACTAGTTTGGAATATGACATTTTAAGCAAGGACTCTACAACATGGTGCTTTGGAAGTTTAATAGGAATCCTGCAATGTAAGTTCTGACACTTCAAAAACTTGGTATACAAAGGATATTTCCTGAGTTTGTCCAAACACTTTTGTTTACAATGTGGGGCACTTCCTGTAGATTCTTTCTACTTTGAAAACCAATATTACTTTACAACCATGTGATGAAATCCAAAACCTCAGAACTAGAGAAACACAGGTTGGTTTATGGGTGAAAAATACAGAACCACAGCCACATAAAATAATTGCCACTACTAGAGAAAGAATTCTGGGGAGAAATTATGTGTTTGCCAGTGAAGGGTTTTTTCCTTCTTTCTCTCCAAGTGTCTTTTACATTTATCATTTCCCCCGTGAACCTCCCTGAGGTCTTGCACTATGAGACAGTTTAATGGGAAATGACGTGCACTTGGCTTTGAACCTCATTCCAAATATTCTTTTTCCCCTCCAAGAAAAAAACGGCATGTTGAAACTTGTCTAGTAAAGCAATGAATCTGGACACCTTATACCAATCTCTCTAAATTAGTCCAAAGAGCTTTTCCCACCTCGCCTTCGAAAAGTAATAATGCACAAGGAACCCGTGATCTGGCAACAGAAAGTTACAGTGTGATACCTCCGGAGATTTTGGGCTAGTCCATTCACCAAATGAACGTGACAGTTTTATTCTATCTACAGCTTCTCTTTCTAGTTAAACTAAATAGGAATATACTCTACACACTATACCAGCTTTGTTGGCATAGTTCTGCCAAAGGATTATGGGCACTGCAGTTTGGGAGGAAAAGCAGCATGGTATATCCTGATCTCATCAGATCTCGGAAGATAAGCAGGGTCAGTACTTCCATCAGAGACCACTACAGAAGACTCTGCAGAGGCAAGAAATGGCAACACTCCCTTGTTTCTCACTTGCCTTGAAAGCCCCTTACTGGGGTTGCCGTAAATCAGTTGTGACTTGAAAGCACTTATATATGTAATCCAGTAAAAATTGAGAATTTTCTGTTAGAGAGCTTTACTCCTCGCCCCATCCAGTGTTGCTTAGGAAGATGGAATAAAAATGTGTTTGAACTTATTTAAGATTTTAGGTGTGACTTGATACGAGGTACTAGGATGGTATGGTACTAGGATATAAGTATATTCATCACCAAGTTGTGGTTGTTTTGTTTGTTTGCTGCAATTGGTTGAATTCAACTAGCTTTTCTGCTTGGTTTTTCTCAATTTCTCTCCCCACTGCAAGTCCAGTCTTGAAAGACCTTTGTCTATGTGGGTCATGCCAACTAGAAAAAACCAAAAACCTTTTTGTTGGTCAAAAGGGGTCTCTCCTCCCTCTTTGGACAAAAGAAAAGCTGGTAGAATCCAACCCAATGTTTTATTAATGCACAGGGCACCTGGCTTTTGGCCACTGTGTGGCACAGAGTATTGGACTGGATGGACATGGCTTCTCTTATGTTTTTTATGTAATTTTGTGTAAATTTCTACAATTTAGAGCAAGTTCCCAACACAGTGCCAGTAGGGGCCATGGCACCCACCAATGCCTTTCCTGGTGCCCACCGAGTGTTTTCAGAAAGGGGTGGGTCCAGGTTGGGTTTTTCCCCAGCAGGGCTTCTGACTGGAATTTTGATTGGCTCTGCAGAGTTTTTTTTTCAAAAAAATTTTTGTTAGTGAGAGCCGCAACAGTGTGACTAAAGGTAAGCCATGGCAGCCATTTTGTGTCTGTGCTTGTCATTCTGTGTCAGAATTCCAAATGTGCCCACAGGCTCAAAAAGGTTGGGAGTCCGTGATACAGAGACATAAACCCAATGCTCAGGATCAGAAAACAGAGCTATAAAATGGAATTCCACCAGTGTGTTTAATGTGTGCCTATAAAGAATAGAATCAGGATACGATAACTACTCAGGTTTGATTCAATAATTTTTCCATACTCCACATACTTCTCTGCAGTCAGCACAAATTGACATCCATCTGTATTTTTTTTTCTGACCATATTAACAACATTTGAAAGAAACAATGCTGTAAAACTGATGCATGTTTTTGCATCAGTTGCATATAAATGGCATAAAGCTGACATAGTACGATAAATAGTGTAAAAATACGACAAATGAAAATGGCAAATTTGCCCATGAAAAAGGCAAGATAGAAATGGTCTTGCAAGAAAATTAAATGAAAATCTAAAAATACATATGTGTACATCCCTAAGCAGAAGTGTATGATTGTGAGCAAAAAAAGTTGGATTTTTAATTGGCAAAAAAAAGAAATGTAGTTAAAACGGAGCAAGAGTAGTTCTCATTCAACTTAAAAACACAGCATGCTCTGTCTGTGAAAATCACTACACAGTCTGATTGGTTTCACTTAGAACTGAGTTTCCACCCAAGAACAAGATTTAGAGTTGTGTATGATCAGTGCATTTTTTTTAATTAATAGCTTGATCCTGTGTCCAGTGTGTGCCTGTACGATCAGTGATTTCAATTACTCCTGAGCTATTTGCACAGCGTTTTGATGACTAAGCCCCAAAACAAATTAAACAGGTGAACGTTCACATGGTGTTTTTTTAAAACGAAAGGCATTCTTTCAGCCTTTAGAACCAGAAAACAGAATAGCTATAATCTGCCAGATGTACTCAGGACTGATGATACGGTATGGACCTCTTATTCAATCAGCTGCTTATGGCAGTTATATGGCTGCACTTTTCGGCATCCACGCTTTATGGCAGAACATTTTGTCAGGATGTGTTGTTCTAAAAGCAAAAGCCCAAAATTCCATCCATGTAATACGTTTATTAGGACAAAACTAGGGCAACTGGCAGGAAGTCTGTGGGGGTAGGCATGGTCCCAGGAGAGAAAAAAAAATAAAAAAGACAAGGCCTCATCTACTTACTGGACAGTCTTACCATGGAGTTTGTGGCAATTCCTAGAGCTATCCTTTTAACTTCCAGGTAGTTCTAGGAATCACCAGGAACTCTATTGTAAGAAATGTCTGTAAGCAGATGAGGCTTTATTTTTATTTTTCTCCCACCACAGTTCTAGTGGTAGCAGGCAACAGGACCTGCGAGTGAGGGATTCTCTGCTCCCACCGGGGGCTTGGCAACCCTAGACCAAGCCAATGATACATGAGAGTGTGCTGCAAAATAGTGTGTGTGGGGGAAGTTTTAAGCAGATTGTTCAATCATGATGTGAACCCCTTCTCATGCCAGTTTACAGTAGATTTTTCTGAGAGGAAAAAAGAGCGAGGTTTCATGTAGCTGCAAGCCAGGGGCTATGAAAGCAAGAGATGATGGCTATTTCTTGGTAAGGATACTACAGTGTTAGTGATGGAACTAGCTGCTCACTTTTTGTCCACTGAATACACGAACTCATGAAGCTGCCCTGCACTGAATCAGACCACGGGACGATGAAGTCAGTCTTGTTTACTCACATCACATCCAATGCTCCCTCTAAGCTGTGGAGTCCTGTGAGCAAAGATTCTACTTTGTGAGCTCCTGGCATTAAAGTTGTTCAGTAAGCGATTTGGGTACTGCATCAATTAGTTTGCTCTAGAGCCATCCTTCCTGAGCCAAGACAAAAATGTGTGAGCCCGAGGCTACAAAACTGTGAGCTAGCTCACACTAACTCAGCTTAGAGGGAACATTGATCACATCCTACCTGATCTTTTTAACTGGAGATGTCAGGGACTGAACCTGTGGTCTTCGCCAGGCCATGCAAAGACACTAACACTGAGCCATGGCCTCACTCTGGCTTATCATTCTCCAACACAATGTGTATTGCTGTTTTCATCTTCTCTTTTCTCGTCATTAAAATGGTTGCGGCACTTACAAGAGTACAGACTTAACATCAGGCTAGTTTCTGCAGGGACAGACTTTTTAAAAAGGCACTGTAAAAAAAGAATAGACACTTAAAAAAAGAAGGCAGTTTCCACACAGTTGGATGGTGCACTTTCAATGCATTACAACGGGATATTCCTGTGTGAAACAGGAAAATCTGCTTGCAAATGATTGCTAAAGTACATTGAAAGTATGTTATCCAATGTGTATGAAAGCCACCTAAATGTTCAAAGATGGCTTTGAAAATCTGTAGGGAAGTAAGCTGAAGTTTTTTGGTGAGTAGAAGGGGCAGGAGTATCCACAACACAGAGGGTGAGAATACCTCTTTGTGATTAGTCAGAATTCTAAATCCTAGCTTCTCTTTGGGAGTGCAACCGAAATGCTTAAATAGGGGTAAAGTGAAATCTTATTACTGTTACCTTCATTCTGTTAGTGATTTTTATTAATATATATATATATAAAAAAAATAAAGGGGCACATTACTTTGACAGTAACATGACGTGAGTGATTTTTATTGAAGTACAAAGCTAAGAATGATAATATGCAATAATTATTTTATTGATGTGCAGGAAATGAATTATTCATGGCTTCAAAGTATCTGTGGATAATTCTAATTACCTGCTTTTAAAGTATATGAGATCCACTGCAAATACATTAACAATTTTGATTGAACACCTGCTACCTTTTTGAGCAGGGAGCAGGAATCAGACCCTGTAACTACTGAAATTGTCAGAGGTTTGGGGTGCATACAGAATAGGGAATAGGGGAGTACTTCTCCCTGATTGTAAGAGAACAAATCACATTCCATAAAAATCATTAAGCTGGTTTAAATGTCAGTCAAAGGAGGCAGTGGCGGGGGAAGAACATGACACATATTGGCTTTTTGTTAGCGTTTCTGTGTTACAGTAAGCCAGTTTGGTGTAGTGTTTAAGTGTGTGGACTCTAATCTGGGAGAACTGGGTTTGGTTCCCCACTCCTCCGCTTGCAGCTGCTGGATGACCTTGGGCAAGCCATAGTTTTGTCAGAAGTGTTCTTGAAAAGAGCAGTTTCTGTCAGAGCTCCCTCAGCCCCACTTACCTCACAGGTTGTCTGTTGTGGGGAGAGGATGGGAAAGAAGTTTGTAAGCTGCTCTGAGATTCCAAGTGAAGGGCAGAGTATAAATCCAATCTCTCTTCATCAAGTCTTCCAGATTTATTCTCTTTCCCCCCTTCTATATCTGTATTCATTTTTCAGTGTACTACTTAGTCCAAGGAAGAGTCCCACAGCAGCATAAAAATACACCATAAAACCATGTTATAATGATCTTTTAAAAGTCATGACATCCACCTACTTACAAATGTCAAGCAGATCTCCAATGTGTTGGCATTTTTCTGTTTGTGTGGATAAATTAAAACATAAAGGTGTCATACTTTTGCAGAACTTTACAATTCAAAAAGCATTCTGACAAAGGAAAGTTTTTGCAGTGCTTGGAAGTGTGGTAACGAGTCATTAAGTTAATCTCCCTAGAGCTCCAAAGTGAGGAAAGCTCCTAACACCACAAATACACAAATCCTAAGGGCCTTCATTTCTCCCTGAGGACTTGCCTAGGAGAGAAGTGAAGGTGGACTCTAGAGGGCAGCTGGCATCAGGACTGGTCCAGCCATCTTCTAAAAAATGAAATAAAACAAAATCTCGTTGTGCCTGAAGACAGGCAGGCAGTGTTTCAAAATAAATGTAATATTGGTGCTCTGACCAATCCACATCCAGGGCTGTTCAACAGCATTTGGGACAAACTGCAATTCCCAAACACATTTCCAAAACAGCATCACATAACACGACACACCAAAGGTCCTGTATCTAGATCACCAAGGTGATACCATGTGTCATGTTAACTAGGTTCTCTTTCTAAAGGTCTCCACTGGTTAATCAGGCACAGCTGTAAAATGTTCTCCAGACTGTCCCAATCAAATTGGGCTCAATGGCAGAGCATCTGCTTGGCATGCAGAAGGTCCCAGGCTCAGTCCCCTGCATTCTCCAGTTAAAAGGAGCAAATAGTAGATGATATGAAAGACCCCTACCTATGACCATGGAGAGCTGCTGCTAGTCTGAGAAGACAATACTGACTTTGATGGAGGGTCTGATTTGGTATAAGGCAACTTGAAGTGAAACCACTAAAAAAGTAGGAAAGGTGGTTCAGGAACACTCCCAAACCAAAACAAAAACACTTCAAAGACAGCAGAGGCAGTATGACCCCATCAACAAAATGAAAATGAAAAAAATACCCAATACTAAATCAAATTTTCTGTCCATCATCAACATACAGTTGCTGTTAAAAAGATTTATTAGCTACCTTTCTCCCTTGTAGAACTTAAGGTGGCTTACTATATCCAAGGTGGCATCCCTTGTAGAATACAAGGCAGCTTACAGTTTTGCCTTAGCAGACTGGATCCATTCCATCAGTGTTTCCAAATATGTGTTAACAAATCTCACTAGAGTGAGAGCAGGAGAGTAAGGTAAGGAAAATCCGTAGTCATTGGGTGTCATCAATATTTTCTCTCACTGCCACTTCCAAAGTTTTATGCAGACGTCTTGCCACACTATTGCATCATTGTACACAGGGCAGTCTCTCGACTAAAGTGATTGTGGAAGCCCTTTGTGCATGCACCTTTCAAAATGTGTGACACAATTCCAAAAAGTAGTTCTGGATTGGAAGACAAAGTGTTTTCTTACTTGTTTTGTTTTAAAAGTGAGCAATACACCTTAACTTGTCCTTTTTAACTGCAAAAAGAAATGTTGGAGAACCTCCTTGAGATGGTGTTTCTAGTTTCTCTATTTTATAGTACAGGGCCTTGCACGACAAAAGAAACCTTGAAGCAGTCTGACAGGGAGTAGCAGAAAAGAAAGAGAGTGCCACAATAGCTGACAGACTAAAAATAGAAAATAGAAACATTCTGCTTAGAATTGCTTCTGTAGCACAAGAAAATCAGAGCAGACTTAGAGAACACTTCAAACACCTTTCTGGAGGTTAAAAGGCATGTGACATTTAATGCCAGGTTCTTGGCCTCTGGAGTAGATAACTTCTTTCTGAATGTTGATAGAGGCTTAAGGACAGGGGCTTTAATCCACTAAAAAATAGAGTGTGACATCAATTCATGTCCTTTAGGCAGTCAGAGACCCACCGGAAGACAATTTTCACAACTGTCCAGAGGAGCTGGATTTCAGCTGAGAAAATGGAGATGAAAAGTCGTACAGTGTATACTGCCAGTGTACAAGCATTTCCATACATTTCTACAAATCAGCATCTGCCCAAAGACTTATTTATGGCTGCAATCAGACAAGCTGTTTGGTGTCATTGCTGTCCCCTTCCGGATTTAAAACGTACATCCAGACAGCAGCATCCATCTCCCATTCCCCAGTCATCAGCACCTCATCCTCACCTGTCTTTGAATCCAAATTATTTGACGCCAAGGAACATCTGGTCCTTATGGATGTCAGTGGTTTCACCCCACATTTCCTGAAGTCTGATCAATCAGTTGCACTCTCGAGCTGTTAGGGTAGTCTGAATGGTCCCTTCCATTTTCGCACCCTTTTTTGAGGCAGTTAGCAAGGTACACATAAATGCCTATTCGCATCATAGCTATGAAGCTCTGCATGTGCAGTCTCGTGGCAAAACACCATATTTGTATCAGGAGCCCTCTCTCTTTTTTGAGTGAGAAATTAAGCACAAACCCCCCTCTCTGTTTTGTTTTGTTTTTTTTTAACGTTCTTGTGGTTTATGAAGTCTTTGGCTTGTCCAATCAGTGCCCTTATGGGGATGTGGCACCCATCTATGGCACCAACGCAGTATAGGAAAGCCAGCAGACTGAAGCCATTCATCACTTGGCCAACAGAAAGGTGAACCAATTAGTGCTGGCTATGTCCTGAGCAATGAAAATGTGATGCACCCCCCACAACTTCAGATAGAGGGAGTCTTTCCATTGTCACTTAACCCTTGACAAGCAGTGTCAGCCACACACTGGACCAGCAAATGCACCATTATAGGCTGGTCGTGCCATTCCTGTGAGTTCTCCAGTTGTATGTGTGCTCTGCCTGGCAGGTGACTTCTAGAAGCCACAGGTGGCCAAACAACAAACTATAAAGTGACAGGTGCCTTCACAAAATCCAGTATACCAAACATTGCTCACTGTGAAAAGAAAAGCAGGAAGCAGGCAACACAGGACTGCATTTTCTGTTTCATAAGCAAACTAAAAAAAAAAAAAAAAGTTGGGTAGGTGCACTTATCCACATTTCTGGCCCAGCTGTGCACCCTGTTGAAGAGTGCCTGTTGCCAATCCAGGGTCCCTGTTAAGTATGAGACTCAACAACAGGATTCAGCAAAAAGTGATTTCAGCTTTATTTAACAGCAAGACTTCAACTCAGGAACACACAACAACAAGTGGAGCACAGCTCCCTTTTTAAACTCTCCCGGGCTGTCAAAGCCACACCCACAGTTAGCTAAAGGCCAATCACAACACAGAGATAAAGGCCAATCACAACACAGAGATAAAGGCCAATCATAACACAGGGATAAAGGCCAATCAGGACTGTTCCCTCTTTGCAACATATTTACAAGATGATTGGTTCTGTACAGAGGTTTCTTAGAAACCGGCCAATAGTAATGCCACAGCTGAAGAGCCACATTTGAAATCAAGCTTAACACAGGAATGTATAGCCCAGATTCACAGTCCAATACATAACAGTCCCAGGGTGAGTGCTTGGGCTCGGACATTTATCGGAGAGGTGGCCTCCCATTGCCTGCCTCCTCATCCCAGGCTGGTCTCCCATCCAAGTACTTGATGGGGACCAACACTGCTTAGCTTCTGATATTGCCTGACATTGGGCTTGCCTGGGCTAACCAGTTCAGGGCTGCCTGCAACCTATTCAAACAAGTGGCTATGAGGGAATAAGATAGCATTAGGACACCCTCAGCACTATAACCTTATGTGACATGTTCACCCTTTCACAAGGTCCAAGATAAGCAGTTCATCTCAGCAGCTCCATCTCCATGGCCAGGCAGACCTCTACAACAATGCCAGCAATTGGTTGACCTGGCAAAGCCAAATTGATTGCCGACAACCCTGTAGCATATTGTGTTGGCCAGCCACCACAGAGCTATTGCCACATACTCCTCCACTGGAATGGCATCCCTCATCTCTGTCCCTTGTTGCTCTAGTCTCACCCTCAACACATCAACCAACGAGAAGAAAATGGCCCTCAGCATTCTGAAGTTCTCTAACCACTACTTGTTCTCCCATCATCATAAAGGTCCTCCACCACTGAGAGGAGTAAGAGTACATCCACCAGGAATATGGGGTACCCTCCTGAGTGACCTGGACCAGTTGACAAAATATTTGTGGACTCCGGCTCTCCAGCTAGCCAGGTAGTGTCACCAGTGATTCACCTACCTTCTGCTGACAAGTGTCAGCCTCTGGTGCTGATCCCACAGGAGCAGCATGCACAGTTGTAGGCTTAATCCCACCAGTCCAAGAACACTTCTATCATCTCCATCTCCATCCCTAAACTTGATTTGAAAATGAGTAGGAAAGGGAGTGATTTAAGGAGGACTACTGCATTTCTATGTGAACCAATGAGATCACAGTATTTGGCAGAGGGATTGGTGAGCTGTCAAGATGGAACAGTGATTCAAGTATGTGGTTGGGCAAATGCACAATTGAAAAAAAAAATATGCGGTGATGCGAGTATGTGGTTATGCGCATGTGCAAAAGACAGGTTTTAAAAAGATGCACGCATCTGATTGATCAACCATGGGGTGAATGTACAGTGAGGCGAATTAAGGTTGGGATGTCTGATTAAAACTCTCAGTCACAAAGAAACCCGGATAAACTAGAGATGGAGCCAGATTACTCTAAACCTGACATCTGACTACAGCCAATGTCTTGGTTAGGGTTACTTCCCAATCCCTACAGAGAATACACTGTTCTGATCCAAGTAGTTCTTGCCACGTAATGGAGCTAAGTATGTCTATTGTTGTTGTTTTCCATTTTCCATCGACTAAAAATTTTGGTAGAAAAGTCCTGAAAAGTGTATTATCACTATGGAAATACAAGTATGAATTACAACATATCAAACATGAATATAAAAATTTATAACATCAATAACTCTAATTCTTGATATGGCAAATTCTGTGTATACTTAAATCGAGAGACTGGAGCTGTGAACACACAGGACAGATCTTTCTATGAACCTGAGAAAAGCCCCAAGTTTTTAATATTTTGAAATAATATATGTATATATTTTTTAAAAAAAGTTATTGGGGGCTTAACCCTTGAAGACTAATAAAAGAAGCACCAGTAGCTTTAAGAAATTATTGCCTTTGGTGGCCATTGCTAGGCAACTGCAACAGTATAGTGAACTTTTCAGTCTTGGTTTTGGTCAGCAAAAGCTGGGGGGGGATGGACACAGAGCCCTTTCCAGGGCTGTTTTGGCCTTTGAGGGAGAACTAATCGGGACCAGGCCTACCAGCAACCACCAGGCAACTTAATATTATATGAGTTGCAATTCACCCAGGCCCATCTGCTTACTGATGTTCAACGGCAGCCACCACCACCCACCCACCCCCAAGCCATTGTAAAAATTTCAGACAAGGATCTGGGACACTCAGGTTTGAATCACCATTCTGGAATGGAAGCTTGCAGCGTAATCTACCTCACAGCCTAGCCTGCCAGCCTAACTCTCAGCCTAACCTACCTCCCAGGTTGTGAAGATAAAATGGAAGACATAAAATGTAAGCTGCTTTGGGTACACATTGTGGAGAAAGAAATAATAATAAATATAGCTGAAGATGTGGGGGGAGGGGCAGAAAAATGGGAAGAAAAGAAGGAATCAGGGAAAGGTGGGGATTGCCAAGAGAAGGAAAACAGAAAGTATTATAGGGGAAGGGATACAAGGGAAATGGAAGTGCCCCTCACAATTTCTTGCATGTTCCCAACTACACAACTGGCCTTAGCCCGGAGGTCAACACCACACAAATGGGCCATAGTTTTCCTGGGTAGAGGCTGCCAGGGGATTGAAAGATGAAATACTTTATCTACTCTGAGGGAGTAGATAAAGGTAAGTTTACTGGTGGATGGGAAGGAGATTTAGGATGCAGGAAAAGGTGAGAGGCTATGCAGGCTTTCAGGGAAGGGAAATAGGAAAGAATGGGGGAGAGGGATATGAGATGCTCCCTGCAAGTCCCTGTGGGTCCACAATTTGTATAAATAGTAATGTGCATTGTGTATACATCCTCATATACAGAAATCCATATACATTCACAGTGGCTGACAGGAAGGATGTCAAATGAAATGCTTGCATCATATCTACACATATAGATTAGGGTCTTATAGACAATATTCATGAATGGTAGGGAAAGGTGTTTTTTTTTTGCCTATTCACCTCTCAGTGTAGACTTCCAACTCCCCCTCATGCTATTCTTAGGGTTAAGAGCATAATTTATGTTAACGTTATGGCCTGTAGTGTGTGTGTGTGTGGGGGGGTGGCAATGAAATCCCACTCCAGTGATGGAAGTTCCTTTTAACTGTGAAGATATACAGTGAGTTCCAAGCCACAGAATTTTACAGTGAGTCATCAAAAGAATGCCAATACACCAAAACATGGAACAAATACAGAACAGAGATCCATTGAGCCTTACATTCCTATTGGAATAGTGTGAAGCTGTACTGATATTCATTTCTATAAATGGCATGTTGGGGACCCAAGGCTTAACTTTGCAATAGTGGAAAGTATCATATTGAAAAGGGTACATAACTGAGAGTTGTCTCTTAATAACTAATGTTTTCTTAACATACCTTGGCAATATCTATTGAAAATTGTCCTTCTAGTACTAAAAAAGTTTTTTCCCCTGCAAAAAAATGTAATTTAACAACCTACTGTGAGCACTATTTATTGCTTATGGGGATGTACAGGAATTTTGAGGGCTGAATGTGGCAGAGACAGCCAAGTTTATTTAGCCATGTACAAAATGTGTTTTGGGGGGCGGTTCTTACCAAAAGGGAACATATGGGGTGGTAGGAGTTGAGTTCCCCCCACCCCCAACTTCTTCTTTGCTTCTGGTGTTTTATTCCTTACCCCCGTTCTCTTTCCACCATTCTAAAAGTTAGGTAGAGTGAAAGAATTTCATCCATTAGATTTCACAGAGAGTTGTTACACTTTTATAAATTAGCACTGAAGTACTTTTGTAAATTAACATAGGGATGTTTTGCACTTAGCAAGTTGGGTTTCACAAATGAATTCCTATTTGCCTTGAAGGCTGTATCATTAATATCAATCTTTTATGTAGCACTTCTCTAATGTGCAACATTCTTTACAGTATGAGCTGCAGAATGTCCTTGTGAAGCAGATTCCTTTCCCCCTCTGAACAGAAGGGCAACTACAGCTGCGCAAGACAAAACAATGGATCTGTGGGATTCATTGCTAGCAACATCTGCAGAAATCTGCGAGCAACATCTGCTGGTAGCTCCTGGCCTGAAAGACCAGGACCAGGCATTCTCTGCCCTGGCTCCAGCCTGGTGGAGCCTGCTCCCACTGGAGATCAAGGCCCTGAGGGATTTAATGCAATTCCGCAGGGCCTGTAAAACAGCTGTTCCTCCAGGCCTTTGGTTGAGATGACAGACATCTAAAAACTGTGGCCTCCCCTGCCGATACTGCCCATGAACTGCCCTTTCTAGAGATTCCCATGGCATCTGTTGAGAGGGTCCTTATCTTTGTTAGCATATGTCCAGTACCAGAGGTGCCCGTGGATATTGGAAATTGAAATTGTCTGTCATTTGTTGATGTTTTTAGGCATTTTAACTTTGTATGAATGTGTACTTGTATTTGGATTTATGACTATGTTTGTATTTTAACTGTTATGACCTGTCCTGTGCCCTCTTGCAGGGACAGTGGGAATAAATCCAATAACAACAACAAAAAATTAAACACCAGCTTCTCATTCCAAGTGTTGGTGCCCACATGGAACTCTTAGCAAAGTGAGCCTCCGCATTCATAGAAACCGAAGTGTGTGGGAGTGAGTGAGTGTGTGTGTGTTAAGTGCCGTCAAGTTGTTTCTGATTTATGGCACCCCTATCAGTTAATGACCTTCCAAACATCTTATCCTAAACAGCTTTGCTCGGATCTTGCAAACTCAGGGGGGTGGCTTCCTTTGACTGAGCCAATCCATCTCATGTTGGGCCTTTCTCTTTTCCCTGCCGCCTTCAACTTTTCTTAGCAATATTGTATTTTCCAATGACTCTGGTCTTTTCATGATGTGGCCAAAGTACGACAGCCCCAGATTAGTCGTTTTAGCTTCTAGGGAGAGTTCAGGCTTGATTTGATCTACAGAAAGGGGGGGGGGGAGGCAGGAGGAGCCCTAACCCAATCGAATGAATCAAGTACCTGGAAGGTTAGTTGCATACAAAATAAAGAAGTGAGGAAAGTGAAGAAGCGAGCAGTGACTCACGAAAGCTCATCGCCTGACACGTATTTTGTTAGACTTTAAGGTGCTACTGGACTCCCGCTCTCTTCTACAACTAAAAACCCCCCCTATCATTGTACTTTAAATATTATCAAAAATACATGTATTTCTTATCAATTAGTTAAAAACAATTATAGGCCTGATTGTAGACTCAACACAGAAAAAAAGTATACAGTATACACAAACGTGTTTCAGCCAAAGTGGCCGCCTTCAGTGGTCCAGCAATATCTGTACGTATAAGCTCAATGATACAATAATAAGACAATAAGTTAATCGATGCAGGACCAAAAAAGGAGTTTTATAGTTACAATCAACTGACACAAGGCCTGAGACTATTGGTGAGGCCTCAGAGAGTATTGCCTTGTGTCATGATCAGGTATCTATGCCCTGAATAATATTGCTATTGTAAGCCCAGAATACTATTGTATTTTGGTCCAGAAGATACCATCAAATCAGAGCCAATGTACCAAAATGTACATGGTTCCGGTATGAACTTGAAAGACACTTCCTTTCTGACTGATCCCAGGATCAGCATTTCCTGACATTGAAACCTATCAGACATTCTCCTTGCATCTATGAATACATCAAAGTCTCTGCAAACATTTCAGAGCTCCTAGACTGGGGCATATTGATTTGACTGGGAATTACGTATTTATGCACTAGCATAACTACAGTTCTTCTTCTCCTTTTTTTTCTTTATCCTGCCTTCCCATTTCCAACCACAGGGTCATGTTCAAATGAGAATTTATAGCTTGAGAGAGAATGAAACCAGTGAATGTCATGCCATAATTATGATAAATCATTTTGTTCAAAAGATGATACAGAGAATTATTTGCACACAGAGAGTTCCATGAACAGCTACACTTGCTTTCCTTCAGTGCCCAGTCATCATGGAAACTGAGGAATCATTATCATGGAATACTTGATGCTTCTTACTTGACATTTTGTACTTAGGTACGGATACCCAAACATAAAACTTGTGTGCCTTGTGTCTATAGAGAACAGAGAACATGCATAGAAATTGCTGTTTCTCTTGGCAAGGGAATGAGGAACCAATCCTTTCTTGATTATTGCTTTGCTATATTGCTCCTAGAAAAGTGGGGATTTATGTACACTGACTCTTGCTAAGCATATGTTGTTGGCACCCAGCTACAAAATATCCCATTCTAATGTTTTATCACTGGTAGAGATGCCATAGCGTTCTCGTTGAATATATTTGACAGTCTGACTTGTTCGACTGTGATAAGCAGATATGAACCGAACATCAAGTCAGTTCTGTTTGACAAAGCCTACTGAACAGGTATACGCTGTTGTTGTTTTTCCAAAATTGCATGTATGAACATGCTCCCAAGAGATGAACAGAAGTGGGTTGCCATTGTATGCCTCTGTGTAACAACCCTCATCTTCCTTGGTGGTCTCCCATCCAAGTATGAACCAGAGCTGACCTTGCTTAGTTTCTGAGATCTGACATCAGGTTAGCCTGGGCTATCCAGTTCAGGACTAGATTTGTTAGAGAGAACCAATGTTGAAGCTTTTGGTGGTTGATCCTTCTCATCGTTTTTATCCCGCCCTTCCAAGAAGCTCATCTCTCCCCACTCCATTTTATATTCACAAGAGCTCTTTGTCTTTGGTTAGGCATAAAGTGATTTGGTCTAAAGTGAACATCAGGCCTGAGCAGGGAATTGAGCCTTAGGGTTTCCCTGTTCCCATCTAGCACTCTAACCATTACTGGACACCCACTGTTGGATCTACACTGGGCAAGAAGAGACTTGCTGCCTTCTGTCTGCCTCTGCCTATTGTGAGCAGAACTAATCCAAAGGGTTCAAGTTACTCACCCTCTTCTTTTCATCATAATCCAGAGATGCCACTCTCCTCAGCCACTGTCAACACAAATGCAACATTCTCTGAATGAAGCTGAAATCAGTTCCTTCAGTGGAGCTGCCTGTTTCAGAGATGAAATTTCCAACCGATATTCAAGTTGTTAATAGAGTTTAGGCTTTGATAAGTAGCCTCCTCTGCCATGAGCCATCCCAATTGAGGTACATCCAAGTCAATTTTCAACTTCACTGATTTGAATCTGATATATTGTCATTTCATAAACATATCTTTATATTTTAAGTGGTGCTATAGAAGAGGAGAATACAGGTGTGTGAAATAGACTTTTTTTTTAAATCACACATAATAAATTTGTAATTTGCAGTAAGGGAAGTTCATGACTGCTGGGTTATTACAATTAGAAATGAAATTCGGTTTGGATATTCATTACAATTGCTTCCACTGAAAATAAGGAGCTGGATCACACACATGCGTGCACGCACACACACTTTGATAAAGTTCTCAACTTCTATAATGTTTCCCATAGTGTATCATACACATTTACAATGCATCTAATACATTATAATAATATGGATTGAATGTAACTAGTTTTCCTGCAAATGAAAACAGTGATCCTCTCTGACCATCCCAAAAGCACCTGCAAAGTCATGTGGTATAAGGGCTGTTGTAAGGAGGGGAATTGCGGAAACTTGAGAGAGAAAAAGTAGGCTGGATCCAATCTTATTCATTTGGCATCAGCCATAGAAACTGACATAATGGCTGAGTACAGACTGGCAGTTTGCTCCGGTAGCCAGTCGTAGCAAAAAAGCCCCGGAATAAACTATACCGGGTTTTCCCGTCCACACAGCAGGGGCCACTGCCGGAAGATATGGGACAGAGGTGCGCAGGAGCGTTCAGACTGCTGGCCAGAGGCATGCTATATTCGCCATTTCCCCATTAATTCGGCTGTGGGTGTATGGGTGTACGTGCACATGAGCACCCATCTGCTCATGCGCATAAGTGCATTTTGCCGATTGGGGGAGGACCCCGCAGCACCGGCACCGCATTGGGCAGTGGAGCGGAGCACAGCCACTCACAATGCTGCTGCCTTCTGCCCAACGCGGGTTGCTCCCGGCTTTTTGGCTGCGCGTTCAGACTCCCCGGAAGCGGAGAAACACGCGACACACGCGGGCTTTCGGATTTGCTACGGGTTTTATCAGGTATCTTTTTAATCCGGTGGTGAAGCGCAACAGCACGGGTTGGCTACGGGTGGGGGACGCAAGGCAGATGTGCCTGTATGAACGCCCCATTTACTCCGGGATTGAATCGTCACTGGCCCGGGTCCCTACTGGGGCAAATTGCCAGTCTGAACTCAGCCAACAATGTACACAAGTTATATCATCAACGATAAATAGGTAGTACTATTAATCTTACTTTGAAAGGAAAGGATAGAAGTTAAATGAAAATCCAAAAATAGGATACCAGTGAGTTAACTCATAGCAAAAAACACGGGGGGAGGATCATGTTCACTATTATTTTATGGCTCTATAGAGTCCCCCCATTGTTTATTTTGATGCTGATTCAAAAGAAGACAGTGAAGCTGGACCAGACATAAAAAGTGGCATGGGAAAAGTATCCATAGTTTTATGGATGTAGACTGAAAGAAAGGTGTTACAAAAGAATGTTAGGAGCTAGTCTATGAACCACTGACAGCCCTCTGGAAGATCATTGGGATCTTAAGAAAAGGCTGGCTATGGTTTCACTCAGGGCTTTTTTTTAAAAAAAGTGCAGTCAGACATAAGATCAGACAATTGCAGGTGGAGAAGTGTGCAGTTCCTCAAGAACAATGTACAGATTTCCAGAACTGAAACCGTGCAAACATTGTGCCCTGGCTCAGTGGCAGAACATCTGCTTGGCATGTAAAAGGTCTCAGGTTCAATCCCCTGCAACCAGAGTTGAAAAGATCAAGTAGTAAGAAATGTGCAAGACCTCTGCCTGAGACCCTGGAGAGTTGCTGACAGTCTGAGTTGACAATACTGACCTTGATGGACCAATGGTCTGATTCAGTAAAAGGGAGTTTCATGGATGTTTATTGGTGTTAAAAAAAAAATGTTGATAATGTGAAAAGTGAAGGGAGTAAATAGTCCAGGCTTCTCTGGAACCTCAGATGCCAATCAGGCATATCCATTTCTCCTCCCTGTGCCAGAGACATGCCTTGCTGAATATATGGCCGCTGTGTGACAGAGTGTTGGACTAGATGGGCCATTGGCCTGATTCAACATTGGCTTCTCTTATGTTCTTATGTTCTTATGTTCTTATTGGTATTTTTTGCAAAGTGTTCATCATGCCAGCCCCTTTCTGACTAGTTACACCAAATAAAGTTTCTGCTGGAGTTCATAAAGACTCTTGCATTAAAGCTTGAAGGTAACACTCTTCTGCATCAGTTCTGTCACATTCCCAGTTCTGAGGGTTCTCTCTCTCTCTCTCTCTCTCTCTCTCTCTCTCTCTCTCTCTCTCTCTCTCTCTCTCTCTCTCTCTGCTTCTATTTGTCATGGAATATGACACACTAAACACACACACAGAAGAGGAATACATAGAACCAGCGCACACTATGAGCAAAATTATAATGATACACAATTGTAAGGTTCCATATTCTCCATTTCAAAAGTTCTGCTAATGCTGCCATCCTCATTTAAAAATTGTAGCAAACATATGCTTTTTGCCATGACTGACCTGTGTATAAAGCTAGGAAGCACACTAGGGAGAAATTGGAGGGACTTCCAGATTGACAGGAAGGAGTAGGACACGTTTGGCTGCTTAGCAACACAAACCATGATTTGTTCCTCTCCTCCTTTCCCCCCTTTAAGACTTAGGGAAGAGCTGGAAAGTTACATGACTGTCGCCATCATGGCGTGTAAAATTAAAGCCGTATCGGTGACAGCAGCAGGAGGAAGATGGCCAGCAGCCTTAACTTCTCGTCACATATCAACATACCATGTCTCTGAAGGCTGATCACACACATACACCGAGCAGTCGACAACTATCCCTGAAGCTTCCCAGCTCAACAACAGAATAGATTCTGGCAGGTTCCTTGCAACACTGTCCCCCTGAGGAAGAAAAGCAAAGCCGCTATCAAATTTGGCCTCTGCATCAATATCCCCAGCAAACCTCCAACCGTCCTGTGAATCGGCTGTGGTTTATTGAGCTAGTCATCTACAGACACAAAGCCAGAAGTTTACATATGTCCTGGACTTCGGGGGAAGCATGACTGCACCGTCCCCTGAAGTTCTGTATGATTTCTGATAACTGAACACTTCAAATATTTCCCATTACTAGGAAAAATGAATTCATATTGATCTATGTCCTCTCTAGAGCATCCTTTAGAAAAATGATATATATGTATAGATGGGGCAGTGTTTGCTGTAGCACCATAACGATTGATTTCAAGTGAAAAATGAGAATAGTGACTCATTATACAGGACACAAGGGGCAGTGTCTTTGTTTCGTTCTCTCTTCCTCTGTCAGAGTAAATGTTCTTATTTAAAACTTTATCGCCCGGGTGTGCTTGTTCCTAAATTACGCTGCTGAAAGCTATACATGACAAGCTTTCTGCTGTTACACAGGTAGCCCAATAGTGAACTTCCTTTTAATATAAGACAGTCCTGTAACAGGTACAGGGCCTCACGCAGTACAGATTCACAGGCCAAATTTATATTAAGATGTTAATTGTTTTAAGCATTTAAAAGATCTAACTCACTCTCCTTTCAGTCACTGCTTTCAAGCAGTTTTCTGGCACAATTAAAAGAAATCAGCAAAGATAACTGAACACCGGGGAAAAACCAACAATAAATACCAATAAAAAAATAAAAGAATGCAAAAAGAAGATGACTAGCATACTTATAAGTAATCTCATAATGCCTTAAAGACCACAGGTGTGGTTTTAATTGTGTCTGATTTTAATTCTCTGTGTGGTTCCCCCCCCTTCTTTTTTAATCTGGTGTAGTTTTAAATAAATACTTATATTTGTAATACGTGCATTTTAAACAGTAATAGGATTGTTATCTTTTGTGTTCTTGCAACTTGTTGCTGCTCTGTTAGCCACCTTGAGCCTGAGGAGATAATGTTGGATATAAACGTTTTTTTATCCTTCAGTGCACATAAAGGCTAAACTAGACGTGATTACATCCATGGATCTCAGTTGTGGCCACTGCCATTTTAAAGCAATTAAAGATGCCACTTGGGCCCAATCCTGATTGGGCCCCCAGCATGGTGGGCTGAGGTGCCCTTAGGGTTTCCAGACTCAGGTCCCAGTGGGGGTTCCCCTGCTTTTTAGGGCTTTGTTTCACTGCTGGCCAGGTGGCAGGGGGGAGCCCCACCCCTGCACAGTGGCATCTTTGGGTGATATTCTCTATGTGATGACATCACCTGGAAGTGACATCATCATGTAGCCAATGTCAGGGGGTGATACTCTAGTTTTGGGGCAAACTCTGAGGTTTTGAAAGCAAAAAAACCCCACCCCACATAGTTCTGCCCCAAAACTAGAGCATCACCCCCAAAGTCAGTGATGTGATGATGTTACTTCTGGGTGATGTCATTGTGCCACATATGTTTTGCTCATGGGGCAAAAGATCCCAGGAGGGATCCGGGAGCCACTGCTGGATGTCAGGTAGGACCTGGCAACCCGACAAGGCTCTCTTGTCCCTCCTATATTTTCAAGCACCAAAATGGCCACACCCTCCTCCTGCATCCCTCACAGATTTTTTAATTGCTTTAAAATAGTGGCAGCGTCCACCAGATAGACCCATGGACACCATTGCATCTAGTTTGTATGCCAGAGCCAGAGAACTAATCCTTGGAACATTCTGAAAAGTCTCTTTTTTTCTTAGGAGGAGGAGGAGATTGGATTTATACTCCACCCTTCACTACCCAAAGGAGTCTCAGAGTGGCTCACAATCTTCTTTCCCTTCCCATCTGCACAACAGATGCCCTGTGAGGTAGGTGGGGCTGAGAGAGCTCTGAGAGAACTGCTCTTGAGAGAACAGCTCTGAGAGAACTTGTGACTGACCCAAGGTCACACCAGCAGCTGCACATGGAGGAGTAGGGAATCACACTCAATTCTGTCAGATTAGAATCTGCATTCCTCACCACTACACCAAACTGGCTCTCACCAGTTTTGCACACGGGGCAAAAGATCCCAGGAGGGACCCGGGAGCCACCTGCTGGATGCCAGGTTAGTAGTACTGCTCTTCTGAGCAGCAGCACTCGGTAGTCCCCAGCCCAAAGGATGCCCACCCTGCCTTGACCAGGGCCAGGGCCTTCTCAGCCTTGGCCCTTGCCTGGTGGAACATGATCAGGGCCCTGCAGGATTTATCAAAATTTCTCAGGGCCTGCAAAATGGAGCTGTTCCACCACGCTTTTGGATGAGGCAGCAGATATCCACAGGGCATTGGCCATCCCTGCTTAATCTGCTCAACCTGTCTCAATTGTACTGCCTATTCCAACTTGGCACCAGAGAAATATACCCCACACACACACACATTGTTGCAGTATGTATTAGATATTATTGAGTTGCTGCCAGGTACTAACTTAAGTACTGAAATATTTAACTGGAGGAAATGAGTTGATGTTTTTAATGATTTTTTATTATTTTATCATGTGTTGTGAGCTGCCATGAGCCCGTTTGCGGGATAATGTGGGATACAAATCAGATAAATAAATAAATTCCCATGAGGTTACTAATTCACGATTCCTGTGAACAAGGAGAGATCATCCTGATTTCATAGTGGGGAAGCAAATGTTAATGTACAATAAATTGCTTATCGCTTATGCTCAGCAGTAATGGGCTCACAGTGCCGTTACCATGTGCTTTATATCACATCCAGAGCCTTTTCAGTGATGGCACCTTCCTTACTGAATGCTGAATCTCTATAGAATTTCCCCTGTCATCTGGCCTGTCTTTTCTGTGCCATTTTTATTTGCCTGTGTTTCTGCTAGCAAGCTCCATGAGACAAAAATATTTGGGTTAAAACAATAATTAATTTAAAATGACTGATCTGGATTATCAAACTGGAACTCAAATTTGATGCACAGGTTTCATCTGAGGCATTCCAGTGGATGCCATCATTTTGAACAAGACTTTCCTGGCTCCAAACTTGGCCAGCAATGTCACCAAGTTCGTTTATCCTTGCCTGCACATTAACTGTGCCAAGGGGTTCATTTGCTGTGGCCATTCCCCCCCCATACCTTTTTATGGCTTCACTTTGATAACTTTCCAAAGGCTCAAATGGTGAAATTAAGCATAAAGGTTAATATTGTGTAGCCCCAGGACAGATGTGCCATCAGAACTGCTATCACTAAGAAGTATACAAAGAACATAGCAAGGAAGACATTCCAAAGGTCAGAGAGAAATCATTATGTTGTTTGGGAGTTCATAAACATACAGTACACATTGGAGGGAATTGATTTCCAGTTCCATGGGTCATGGCATAATGTCCATGGGTTTTTGCACAAGGAGAAGTCCCCCAGTGGTGTCTTGGCCAACCTTTATCTATGCTTAATATGTCATTAATATATAGTGCATTTCATAGGTTCCTATGGTGATTGCATAGAGCCATAATGCTGCCACCTCTTGTCATCACAAAAAGGCCTCTGAATGTTTTGTGGTCTCTCCAGTGTAGATATGCCAGTCCATCTTCTCAAAAGAAGGAGTAACTGATAAGGAGTATTTGGTAGGTGTGGTAGGACATACTGTTAAGTATGAGACTCAACAAGGTAGTGATTTCAACAAAGTGATGTCAGCTTTATTTTTACAGCAAACTAGAGGATCAGACAACACACACAAACATTGGAGCACAGCTCCCTTTTTAAATAATCCAGGCTGTCAAAGCGACGCCCATAACTCAGTTAACAACCAATCATAACATTGGGATAAAGACCAATAAGGTCTGTTCCCTTCAATAAAGTATATACAGTTCTTGTTGGCTATTTACAGAGTTTCACAGAAACAACCAATGGGAATGTCAACTCTTACAATCTTTTTTACTGACTCAAGCTTAACATGGTAAAGCATAGGACTGATTCAGAGTCAGAACATAACACATACCAACTCCTCAGATGTGTTAGATGTTTCCAATAATAACAATTACAAACAACAGGTATAACAACTACAGGAATAACAGCTACAAATCTCCATGATGCAGCACAGAGTGTACAGGTGGTATCAGGTCATCAACTGTGCAGTCCTAAGCAGAATTCCATACTTCTAAGCTCATTAACTTCAATGGATTTAGAAGAATGCAATTCTGCTTAGGACCGCACTGTGAGTCTTGTGAGCTATGCCAGATTTTTGACCTATTCTTAACTTGGACATTACTCTGTCTCAACTGAAGGTAGTTCCTTTAGAGGTGCAAGAGTAATGACGGCAATGGGGGACATCAGACTTCATGTTTCTGGGAACTATTTAATTTCCTTCCCCTCCCCCAAGAGTCTTGGGAAATACCTGTCACAAAATGGCAACTCACTGGGTGGAGCCAGTCACAAAATGGCAGCTTGTAGCATATAGCATTCCAGTCTTCACTTTCAATATGGGAGGATAATACCAACCCACCTCAGAGAATTGCTGAAAGTGTTTATAATAAGGGGATGCATGTAGAATGCTTGAAAAAATACTTATGTATTATTACTGATACAAGTGGGAACCCACGTTACTTGTGAGGGGATATTCATCTCCTCTTGGCTTTCTCCCCCTGATCAATGGCAACATTGCTGGGACTTCCCCGGCTCCTCCTTCCTCCCCAACAGCAATGCTACTGGGATCACTATGTTTTCCACCTACATGCATGCATGACAGCAATACTGCTGGGACCACCACGGCTCCTGTCCCCCATCTAAGACAATGCTGCTAGGTTGCAGCATCTCCCTGCCACCCCAACATCAATACTGATATTGCCTGGTGATCCCACCAGAATCACCAGCAATGCAGCTGGGCCAAGCAAGCCTCCCATCCTTACCTACAGGCCCACTGCAGCTTCTCCCACTACCACCACCTCTGCTACTGTCACTGGGACCACCACAGCTCATAGCTGCTTCCCCACTGTTGCCAACGCACTTGGACTAGGTGCCCTCCTGGCCTCGCCATCAGGCCCATAGCAGCTTCCCCCCCCCCCACATTGTCATTGCCATCCCCTAGGCCACAACAGTTCCTGGCCATCCCCCCATCACCAACAATACAAGGAGGAAGTTTTACAGGGGGGATTTTTATTTTGTGTGGAATTGAAATCCCACAATGGATTTTTTTAAGACTTCGGGGGTTTTGACAAACCTTGGAGGTCCCCCAAGTTTACAGGAAAATCTGTTTTGTGTCATTGTGCCCCTGCTCCACAGATTTAGATACCCACAGACTTCTCTATTAGATATAAAGATGATTGATTGATCGACTGATTGGTATTTGAGAATCTTGAGAGTCCCAAAGCTTGAAACAAAAGTGTCCCCCCCCCCTTTTAAAAAATTCTAGTATTCAGGAATTACTTACCGGCAAGAAGCACAGTAGATCAGTCGAATGTGATAAAATGTCATAAGGCAGATACATTTGGAAGGCAAACCCACTAATTTGAACTCAGTAATTACTCCAATTCAAACAGCTCATTACCTTAATAGTGGATTTTCCAGCAAGAGTTTAGGTATATATTAAAAAAAAAAATAGAGCCATGTCACATTGAAATGGATAGTTTGCATTTCCCCCTAAATTTGCTATAGAGTAAAATAAGAATAACTTTGCTTCTCAACCTTAAGCCTAGACTGGGGCGGCGAGTCTTTAAACAGTTGAAATTGAGAAAATAGAAGGTTTGGTATATTTCAAAAGTATTATCTGTAGAAAGTGTTCCCTCAAATTTACAATGTAATTATATTCACTGTCCAAAATAAAAATAAAAGTGCTGGCGAAGCCTAGGAATTTTTTTATTTTCTTGATTTTTGGGGGGTGAACCTTTAATGCATTTCTTCCATATAAACCATTGTCAGCTGGCACCATTCACATCTGAAAGCAGATAGTACTGATTATTTGTGTGTTTTATTGCAGCCTGGTGTCATGGTAGAACATCAAACCAGGACTGGGGAAACTCAGGTTCAAATTCCTTTCAGCTATGAAGCTGTGAGGTGATCTTGGGTCAGTCACAAGCTCACACTTTGACAGGGTTGTTTTGAGGACAAAATGGAGGTGGGGACAATTGTGTGTGTGGGGGTAGGTGTGTGGGGGTAGGTGTCTACACACACACATATCCTGGAGGGGGGGGGGGTTGTCCACCTGAGACTTTGGAAGGTGGCTACCAGTGAGACCATGTACTACTACTGAGCACAGTTAACATATATATAGGGGAGCTGTGGTAGCTCAGAGGTTAAGACACTGAGCTGCAGACCAGAAGGTCTGTAGTTCAGCAGTTCGAGACCCTAGTGCCACATGACGGAGCTGTCTCTGTCCCCAGCTCCTGCCAGCCTAGCAGTTTGAAAGCAAGATATTGAAAGAAGATAAATAGGTACCACTTCGGTGGGAAGATAACAGCATTCCATACATCTCGGTGTTTAGTCATGCTGGCCACATGACCATGGAAACATCTTCAGACAGTGCTGGCTCTTTGACTTGGAAAGGGAGATGAGCACTGCCCCTTAAAGTCGGATTCGACTAGCTTTGAAGCAAGGGAAACCTTTACCATATTACCATATATTTTCCATTCTGTTTTGATCATGGACTCTCCTGAACATTCCACATACTCCCAAATCAGTTGGCTCCCTGATCTGTCACTCAGAAGCTGTCCCTATCCACTGGCTGCATTGCCTGAGTCTCGCCTCCAGTATTCTAAACAGTTTACTGTTCCTCTCCCCTCAATAGCCAGTCGGAACATAGAAGTCATTTGCATATGCAGCCTGATTGGCCTTTCCCTCTATCATTCTAAACAATTTGCTGTTGGGAGTCATTGAATGTGTCCTAAGATAAAATACAACACCTGGTATTTTTGGCCACTGTGTGACAGAGTGTGGAACTGGATGCACCATTGGCCTGATCCAACATTAGCTTCTCTTATGTTCTTATCCCAATTTCCCCTTAATCAGTCACTGGAGTTGCCAATCTCCCTGTGGGGCCTGGAGATAGAGATGCAAAATTTCCAGAAATTTTGAAGCTCAGAAAAAAAACCTGGTTTTTTTTTTGTTTTTTTTGGGGGGGGGGTGGAAATTTTCAGAAAAATTGAAAAAAATGCTACATTAGCACTTCTTTGTTCTTTTCCAGATTGAAAGTCATTCTGTTACTTTAGGAACATAAAATATGACTATGGACAATTTTACTTGGCGTGAAATTATCACAACTAGCATATTAAAAATATAGTGTATCCAAACAATTATTACAAACAGAATTTACTTTTTTTAAATAATATTTATTTGTAATTGTAACAAATGGAGCAACAATCTCCTGAACTGTTTACTTGTTTATGTGAAACAGACCAAAAACACTCCACAAAACAATTTTTAAAAACAATTATTCATATTTCCTCTCCACAGTATTAAATAAAAATAAAAAACCCATTCTCATAAAAAGAATTGAAGAGGGGGAAAGTGTATAGAAGGGAGTGTGGGACTAAGTTTCAATGAATGGGCATGAAATTCAATCAGAACCATTTTCTGAGCTGTAATTATCAGTTTCAGTCTCTGCTTCTGCAGCTACTCTATTGTGTCTGTCATTATCACAGTTATTATGGACCTCTAAAAACTGAAGTTTTGCCGGGATTGAAACAAGCTTCTCTACCCTTTCACATGTCAGTTTATTTCTTGATTTGGGGCAGCAAAATGACTTGAGACTACCCTGCCTTATAGCTAAGCAGAAGGATGTAAACATGGTTTGCCTCCCTCTATTTTCCCTTTCCTTTTGCTGCCCCACCAGCCACAGCCGGGACACTCACCTGGAGCTTCCTTCTAGAGCTCATTGTATTTCTTCCCACAATGGGCTTTACTCCTAGTATGTGCGCGTGTATATATATATATGATGTTTTTCACTACTCATGAAAAAAGTTTGAGTCCAGTGGCACCTTTAAGACAACTATTCATGGTTAATCTGATATCATTAGTTCAGAGAATATTTGTGGATTGTCCCTCCCCAAAATAATTCTCCATATTCCTTTGAGAGATCTGAATGCACTGAAGAGCTCTATTTCAATATTTCATTTTATTTGAAATGCAAGCACACTCTCGGGAGACATGGAAAGGTTGTATTTTCCCCATGCAGTCCTTCAGAGGGTGAAGGACTGCGTGGAGAAATACCAAAGAGATACCAAACAATGCTTGTTAGAAATGTGAAGCATTTCAGTCTTCTTCAGACATCATGTGGATTATCCATTCTGTGTGTCCTCCCCCCACCCCCATGCTATTGCCCTGATTGATAATGTTTTCATGGTTGCTTTAAGCAACATAAGAGAGGGGGACAGTACCATTTCCAGTTAAATGCAACAGTCCTGGGAGGGGGGCTTGTCCACCTGAGACTTTGGAAGGTGGCTACCAGTGAGACCAGGTACTATTGAGCTCAGGTAATATCAATTTGGACATTAAAGTAACAGCCCTAATAGTCCAAACTAGCCTGACCTCATCAGAGCTCAGAAGTTAAACAGGGTTGACCATGGCTAGTACTTGCATCATTGTTTCTAATCTTGGGCATCATAACACACACGGTGTTTACTTCAATATTAATTGTTAAAAAGTGTTGTTGTTTTTCTTGCCCAGGAGGGATTAACCAGTGCATGAGGAAAATCAGACAAACTATGAGGAAAGAGGTTTCTTAAGCTCTTTTTAGCAGCTTAGAAGTAAATCATAAAATGTCAAGCCATAGAAATTGGATGCGATAAATACGATTTTTCCTGAATTAGTTTGCTAAGCTTTTATCCTTCCCAAACATTTCCAGTCAATCCTAAATGTGTTAAGTGCCTGCTTTAATATTGAACAGTTATTCTACAACACTTTAAGAAGAAGAAGAAAAGATTGAAGGTAGCGGTTAGCTGTGATGCTTGTTTGTCTTTGTTTTCTACAGATAGCGGGTTTTACATTTTAAAAAAAAAAATTGTTAGGCATTTAGAAATAGAGAAAAACACATTGAGGTAATTTCATTTTTTATGTATATTTTCCATTCACACATCTGAAAGACTACATTAGCACCAATCTCCAGTTTGTCTGATTATACAATATTTTTAAAGCCTGAGATCTTACACCCATTTGTACGTTTTATCATATTATAGTCAGGATGGTTTTTAATAACACCACATTCATGTGCTGGTATTTTCCAAGGTTTTAAAACATTGAGTAGCTGTCACTTAGCATTCAAAGAGGCACAGCTTCTTCTCCACGTAGAGAGGTTAAAGACTGCTAATTTCAGAAACAATCTACAAACATCTACCTGTAGGGAGATTTTTTTCCCCCTCAGCAATATTTTCAACAGAGTCATGATGAATTAAAGTAATGTATTTGTGGCAATCCTACCCAGGCAAAACTCTGATGGGAAAACCTGTTCAATGCCACTGCTGCCTGGGTTCTATCCATTCTGAAGCAAAAAAGAGAGAGAGAGATGGCTTTGCTTTGGTTTCAGAAGGTCACAGGTTCAATCCCCAGTCACTTTAGTTTAACAGAAGATAGACCAGCAGACGGGGGGGGGTCTCTCATCTCAGCCTAGAACTCTGATTTTCTTTCCATTCTCCCAACTCGAAGCTGGCAAGAGATTGAAAAAAAAAATGATATTGGCTGTTGAGTCGCTTTGATTTATACCTCACTTTCCCACATGGATCAAGATAGTTTACAAACATCCAAGCGATAATTAAACCCCAATTCACCACCAACCTGAAACTTATACTGCATTAAAAGCTCTGGCAAATAAAATACTTTTACAACACAGGGCAGGGTGCTAGTAAAGAATATCCATTCTCCCTCTTGCTTGTGCCCTGATTGTATTCACCTGATTGTATTATGGTTAGTAGCCATAACAGTAATTATAACTGAAATTGGTTCAAGTTCATATTGCAGACATGCTGGAATTCAAAGAACTGTGGAACTAGTTTCATGAATACTGTGCTCAAGAGGATGTATGCACTCTATAGCACACACCTTTTCACTCCATCTTATCTTTTTCAAACTGCAGCAAACATACATACTGGCTGAGTTCAGACTGGCAGTTTGCCCCGAGATAGATGCGTTTCAGCAATGTTTCACAAGCGGATTAAAGGGGCCGTTCACACAGGCACATCTGTCCGGCGTTCCCCAGCCATACTCAACCCATCTTGTAATGCTTCCCTCCCGAGTTTAAAAGATACCTGGTAAAAGTGGTATCAAACCCTGGAAAGCATGTCTATCCTGCGTATATCCCGCACCAACAAAGTGTGAATGCTAAAATCCGTTTTTTTGCTTGTGTGCATAAGCGCTCATGTGCATAAGTGCATATCTCCAGATTAGCAAAACAGAAAGCCACACCTTACAGCCACGCCTTTGGGCCAACAGTGTGAATGGTCCCTCATGCCTCCTCCCAATATGCTCTCGCATCAGTCAGCGCAGTGTGACCGGGAAAACCCGTAACAGTTTGTTCTGGGGCTTTTTTGCCACGACTCCCTCCCGCTTCAAACTGCCAGTCTGAACTCAGCCACTGATAGATCCAGACAGGGATGCGTTCCTGATAAATGAGTCTGGTCCTTCTAAAGGCATTAATAGAAACTGCCATCTCTTATTAGTAAAGAGCCTGTTGTCCCTCTTTCATTTCCTTTTACATCTATTTTCATTACTCCTCCATGGTTTCCCTCTTCCACTTTTCACTGTTGGTTTTATACATGGGATTGTATTGCATACAAATGCATATGATTTTGATATGGTATTTATATATGTAATGTAAATCATGTGCATAATAGATAATCTGGATATATTGCTGGACATATAGCGCTGAAAAAAATTGTACATTTTATTGGAGAAATGCAGTACAAGGAAAACAAAACAAAACAGAACAGAACCAGAAAAATCAGCCATGGGCTGGAGTTACAAAAAGGAGAAGCAAAATTGAAATAGGATTTTTTTTCCTGTTTAAAGTAAAAAAAAGGGGGGGGGGTGAAACATTTTCCTAGCTGCTTCTCGCTCTTTTCATTTGGAGTTTAGGGGACAGATGGAGTTAAAGGGTGCATGCTATAGAATTCATACTTTCCTCTGAATTCAGGTGCCATACCTCACTGGATGGTAATAATTTATAATCTCCAGAGACGTTTTGATACTGTAGTGTGTTTCCTGTCATGTAGGAACCTGGTAACAGGTCTCCAGAGTTTCAGACTGCTCACCTTCTATGCATGGCGAATTAAGGCTGTAAATTCTGAGAGAGGTAAAGTCTCTTGGAGGAGCAGGAAAAATAACTTCTTCAGTGGAGGAGAGGTCCACATAGATTTGTGTGTGTGTGTGTGTGTGTGGAGAGAGAGAGAGAGAGAGAGAGAGAGAGGCAGGACACTTTAGGGTTTTCATCTGTTTTTTATCAGGCTTATTGGTGCTGCACTTACTAGCAGGATAGCTCTATACATTTTTTGTGACATTTAACTATGATACCACATTATTACAAATGAGACAATTAAGATGTGACAGTCCTGAACTGGGTGGCCCAGGCTAGTCCAGTCTCATTAGATCTTAGACATGAAGCAGGGTCAGCCCTGGGTAGTACTTGAATGGGAGACCACCAAGGAAGTCCAAGGTTGCTATGCAGAGACAGGCAATAGAAAACCACCCCAGTTCATCTCTTGCTATGAAACCCCTGTGGGGGTAGCCATAACTTGACTGCAACTCAACAGCACTTTCCAACTGCCAAAATGGGATCAAGGTGCACAAACAAGTATCAAGATCAGATCCACCAGACGGTACAAGAACACTCAGGATGTAAGACCAAGAAGTCTTGATTGTGGTAGCGGTAGGGATGGGGGTCCTCTGCTGTAAACTTTATTTCTTTATTTAAGTACTTATGCCCTGCTTTTCTCCCTGAAGGGACCCGACCAAGTTTATGATAATATTTGGAAAAAGTAGACAAGCAAAGAAGCACAGTCTGCCCAAGTTGTAGCAGAAGGACACATTGGCTGTTTTGTTTGAAGACAAGTGGTGAGTCATGGGCTAACAGCTAATGGCCAAGAGTCCTTTGGCTCTTCTTCTGTGGTATAAAACTCTGGCTATGCCAAAGTTCTTTGGGTATCTGGAGCATGAAAGGAAAGACTAATTTTCAGCAAAAAAAAAAAAGTTAAAACTGCTGATAAAATATTCCTCCTTTTACTTCCATCCCTGAAATAAGATAAAGTATCAGGGATGAAAGCAGGATCACTTCTAATATATATCTACAAATGGAGACTCACAGATAAATGTTGCATAATCTGCTGTAGCTTGGGGGGACCAAGGTGGGGTATAAGCAAGTTTTGAAAGTCCTTCCTTCTGAAGGCTAAGAAATTGCCAGTTGCTAGACAGATGGCGTGATCCAGAGGGGCTTTTCATGCTTCTTCCCCTCCCTTTCTCCATAGAAGAGGTAGTCCAGTTAATATTCCAGGGGAGAGCCTCACTGCTTGCGGGGGGGGGGGGAGAGATTCCCAATAAATGCCTCCAAGCAGTAGCATCCTCCTGTTGCCATGGCAATGCGGCCTTGTTCTCCCTCCTGCACCTGGATGTCCTTGCAGGCCTCATCCACCTGCCTTTGCTCTGCCAAAGCCAGAGCTTGCTGGCAGAGGAGAACATCCAGTTGCAGTGGTGGCAGCCCGGAACAGGTGGCCCCAGCAAAAGCAGCGCAACAGCAACCCCCGACTGGGTTAAGGAAGGTGGGGGAAGGGTGACACTTCCGCTTTCTCTTTCCATCCTTTCCCCCTCCTCCTAACAGTCTCCAACTCTGCCTCAGTATATGATGCAGCAGCCAGGACCCAGACTCAATTAAATTGGTGGCAACCATTTTAAACTTGTGATGACAGTTAATCATGCCATGAAGGAGAGAAGGAAAAGGAAAGGAAGTCTGCTCAAGGGCTGACAGAAAGGGGTAAAGGGGGCTGAAGGCGAAGGCCTCTCCAGCCACTCGTTCCCTCTGCCTGGGTAAGTCTGTTCTGTGTGCATGCACAGAGGAAGCTGTTTTACTTTGAGGAGGATTTAAGTATCTCCCATATAGTTTTTAAAGCATGTAAGATTTTTCTGCACATCTGGGGAGTGCTCCAAGTGTGCAGAAACATCTCTTTACCCTCCATGTGCCCCCTATCTGCAGCACATGGGGGCATGCTGAGAATTAGAATTAGATATATAGATTTATATATTATGCCAGTAGTAAAGTATGGCTGCAAGAGTTGGACTGTAAGGAAGGCCGAGCACCGAAGAATAGATTCTTTCGAATTATGGTGCTGGAGAAGACTCTTGAGAATCCCCTGGACTGCAAGAAGATCAAATCAGTCAATCCTAAAAGAAATAAACCCTGACTGTGCCCTGGAAGGCCAGATACTGAAGCTGAAGCTCAAATACGTTGGCCACCAAATGAGAAGGGAGCACTCACTGAAGAAGACCCTGATGCTGGGAAAGACTGAAGGTCAAAGAAGAAGGGGATGGGCAGAGGATGAGATGGTTAGACAGTGTTATCGAGGCAACAAACATGAAATTAAGCAAACTCCGGAGCATGACAGAAGACAGGAGGGCCTGGCATGATGTGGTCCCTGGGGTCACTAAGAGTTGGAATTGACTGTGTGACTGAACAATAAACAACATATTATACCTTGCTTTTCTTCCGTATAGGGACCCAAAGGGGCTTGCAACAGTGTTTCTCCTCCTCCTTTTCATCCTCAGAACAACAACCCTGTGTAGTAGGTTAGACTGTGAGAGAATGACTAGCCCAGTGGCACCCAGTGAAGACCCACGGCACCAAAGTGATTCAAACCTGGTCTCCCAGATTCTAGTGTGACCTGCTATACTATTTATACAAGTAAAAATAAGATATGGGCCGAGGACAGACTGGCAATTTGCCACGGGATGGGACCCGGGCTGACAACGACTCAATATCGGATTAAATGGAATGTTCACACAGGCACATCTGCCTGGCGTCCCCCACCCGTAGCCTACCAGTGCTCTCCCGCTTCACTGCCGGATTAAAAAAACACCTGATAAAAGCTGACACAAATCTTGAAAGCCTGCGTTTGTCGCGCGTTTCTCCGCTTCCGGGGAGTCTGAACGCGCAGCCGAAAAGCCGGGAGCAACCCGCGTTGGGCATGAGGCAGCAGCGGTGTGATTGGCTGCGCTCCGCTCCACTGCCCAATGCGGTGCCGGCGTTGCAGGGCAAAAAAAAAAAAATCGCCAAAATGCGCTTATGCGCCTGAGCGCATAATAAATGCGCTCAAGCGCTCATGCGCACATACGCCTACAGCCGAAATAATGGGGAAACAGCGAATATAGCGCGCCTCCGGCGCGGCAGTCTGAATGCTCCCGCGCGCCTCCGTCCAGTATCTTCCAGCAGAGGCCCCCGCTGTGTGGACGGGAAAACCCGGTATCGTTTACTCCGGGTTTTTTTTGCCGCGACTCGATATCAGGGCAAATTGCCAGTCTGTCCTGGGCCATGGTCTAAACATCCAAGAAAGCAATTAGAGATGCAAATCCCCTTCTAGCATGGACAGAGGTGAAGGAGAAAAGTAGAAAGTTCATGAAGCTAAGAGATGGCCTGTCAGATAGTCAGAGGAAGGACTGGCTAATGAATAGCACTCATTGGGTATATCTACATGCCACATTAGTATGACTGGAGGCTGCAGACTAAAACAAGGACAGCATAGCAAGTCAACTCTACGGTGTCCATGTTAAAAGTACCATTTAAAGAAAATGCAATGGTATGCATCTGACTCCTCCTGAGAAAATTTTCTCTGTTACCTTGAGCCATCAAGGTTATTTATCCTTTTTACCTGGTTGTCATGTGTATTATATAGCTGTTACATTAATTCCCTAGTTGTATTTGTAATAATTGCAGAAAAGGCCAATCTGATGAAAACTGGGATACCTGGAATCTACAGTGCTGTATGACTGAATAGCTAGTCTACCATGGAAAGCAATCTTTTCTAAAACTATCTGATGTGTACTTGCCAACGGGAGAAGTCCATAGGCAATCTTCCTATTTATAAAGTTCACTCAGCCATTTGTCTGCAAAGATGGAACTAAACTTGTTATTCCCTTGATATTAAAAACAAGTAATCACTCTGTCACTAAAAGTATAAATTGATTGCAAAATACAAAAATAACAGAACAACTTTAAATTGTTCTAAATTCTTCTTCAAATGTTAGGTGTGTGCACTTTCTCATATTTCTTTCCCCAAGCTACCCATACCCCTGGAGGAATCATGGGGGAGGAACTGCATAGTTTGACTCTCCAGTCTTCAATACTTGCTCATCGCCTGCTTGACTCCCAAAGCTGTGTTTGTATTCATGGAAGGTTCTAAATTGGATCACACATATTTTACCCATTCCATTAGTGCCCCTTGAGTATGGTACAGTCCTGTAAGTTCTGAGCATATCCAAACATGATGAATGCCTTCAAGTGTACAGTCATAAAGGCAATACATATACAAGGATTATTGTAGCCTCAGGGCAACTGGAGCCACTGACCCAAGCCCTTTCATATATTCACCTCCCATTCTCTGTCAGTAATGACCTGCACATTCTGTTCTTCATGAACAATGATTTGTTGGCTTAGTTTCAGGACACAAAATGGGTACAACTCTGCTTAGGACTGAACAGCTATGGTACAGTGTAATACAATCCAAGTAGCTGTCTTTTCAAGTAGCTAGTAGTTGAATGGAGAGTTATGAGATTCATTTGCAAAGGAACATATATGCAACTACTTTACACTGAATCAGACTATTAGCTTATCAAGGTCAGGCCAGATCTTGGTTTTCAAAGGTCTCAAGTATGGGTCTACCTACTACTACCTAGTCCTTTTAAATGAAGATGCTGGGGATCAAACATTGGGTGTTCTTCTACTTGACAGATGCTCACAGCCTCTTACCAATTCACTAATAAAGAATGTTTAAGTGTATTTTATTGTAGTGTGCATTCTCCCTCTGCCACTCCCCCTACACATATTTTAGAATCTTATGTTTAAAAAAATAATTTAAGGGGTGACATTCAAAGCACTGAAGTTCACTGAGGCCTATTGATATCTTGGCAGTTTTGAAAAATATACCTGTGAATGGTTTTAGCAAGCAAACCGGAGATTCTTTATTTTTATGACTGTCTTGACAATTGTGTTCAAAAAGTCCATGCATTTGCTTTATGTTCCTGACAGAAAAATTATAGCCTGGTGAATGCAAGATTGCTCTTGGTATATTTTATAACGGATGGAACATTTCTTATTAATATAGTAGAAAGCCAGAATTCCCAACTTTTTTTTTTTTTTAAAGGCCCTTAGAATAAAGGCAAAGAAATGAGCCATAGTGAATTGGATGGATTTTTCCCATAGGAGATGGTTTGCGGGTGAGAGGGGGTAATGCTGGAATTTCTAGTTTTAAAGAGACAAGCCTGAAAGTAATATTTTCCAAAATCAGTGTAAGTAATTTACACTAATTGTGATAATTAACAGTACAGTCTAAGTAGCAGAGTCTCTGAAAACAAAATAATAAGGCTGGATCCAAACCAGCCTCCTTGTGTAAGCAGAAGGCCTAAGGGTAGTCAGGCAATTCCTGGCAACTAGTGGGAGGGTTGGGGAGAGTGTAGTGCCAAGGGGGAGAATTTTTTTAAAAAATGCAATCTCGTCATGTACTTACCAGAAATTAGTAAGGGTAGCTATAGGAATCACTGGAAATTCTATGTTTTTTTACCATAGAATTTGCAGTGGGCAACATGACCTGGGGGCAGGGGATTCCCTGCTCCCACTGGGGACTTGACAGCCCTAAAAGACATTTCTAGGCATGCAAAGGGATATCCCTTTTTTCTGTGGATGTTCTCTTTGGGTTGGATTCACCCACCCTTTTCACTCAATATGGCCCAATCCCCCTCTTTGTTCCCCAGTCCTTAACCCACATAGCTCGTGTCTATAGTGGTCCCATGATCACAAGCATAGCTTTTTTGGTGGTCAAAAGGTACAGGTACACTTCCCTCATTTTCCAACACCATATTAGCTTGAGCAGACTCAAGCAGGATCCAATTCCTTGAGCAGACTCATAATCAAATATAAGACGGGTGTGCATGTCTATTCCTTGAACCATTTCCCCATATTTCTACATAATGTAAAAGCACCATTGAGCCATGCAAGCCTTGGTTATTCAGCAGTTGATCTTCTGACCTAGAGGTTGGAGCTTTGCAAAAGAGGTCACAGTGCCATATCTGTAACTCAAAAGAAACAAGCCAAAGGGGAATCTATGATTAGACAAGTAATTAATGGGTGAGAATGTGTCTCCAATAGTTACATAGTGGGAATAACTGATACAAAGAAACAGGGGTGTGCTATTTTTTAATCCACCCAAGACCTTGAGAAAATGGTTAAGTTAGCAATTACCATATAAACTGTTATCTTTTAAAAAGGGACTTCATCAAAAATGCTGTAAAATCTATTGGATCTATGAAGAATCTGTTCTGATACAGAGTATTGGTCTGTATAGCCCAGGTTTTTTTTCTGATCTGTCTCATAGCAGCTCCACAGGGTCTCAGATGGAGAAAGGTCATTTCTCGGTGCACATATGAGATTCTGTTAAAGGATCCTGTTAAAATGCTAGAGGATTGAACCTGGAGCTTTCTGCAAGTAAAGCCATGTGCTCCAGCAATGAGCCACCACCCCTCCCTACCATGTTACATAACTTAGTGTTTCACACAGTGGTGGGATACATGCTGCTCTGTGTGCACATATTGCAAGACTGAGACATCTTTTTTCCATCAGGCAGTTCAGTGACAAAGGCTGTAGCAATTTGTTACAACTGTTAGGCGTTTCTGAAAAGAAAACTTTCACACAAACTATTTCTATTCAATATAAGTTTTATATGCAAGCTGAACATCAAAATGCAACATTGCTCTCCACCATGGCCCAGATCTTTAAAGAGAATGAGTTTGGACCATTGTTCCACCTAAAGCAGCCTTTTGAAGCTTCTTTTTATCTTTATCTTTATTTTTATTTATCTTTATTTATATGGTTATATAGGGTTGCCAAATTATAGATATTTACTTCTTACCATATAGAATCTATCATCAGCCCCACAAAAGCTAAATGGAGTCACAGCACCAAACAAATGCACACTAACCATTACACTATAAACCTGTAAAACCGGATAACTTTTACATTTATCCAAAATGATACAAACAATGGCATGCTCATATACACTTCAGAATTTCCTCTTTACTGCTTTCCTCCAGCTTAATTGAATTCCAGTACATAACAAACAACTGTCAAGTCTTCATAAAGTTTTCTTAATTCTTTTCCCACCCGAAGTCTGTTTAATTGTTGTTATTTTGGTCATTAACATAATAAGCAGGGTTGTGAACCTAGACTATTGGCCTCGGAAGTGTGTCTTTTTCCCAATAAGGCACCAGAATCACTTGGTAGATACCAATAAGCTCTTAACTAGATTTCTAGTTCCTGGTTTCAGCTGTCTAGGGAGACAAATTCATTTATCTCTCCCTGTCCAGACTGAAAAAGGTATGTTGATATGCAGTTGTTCAGTTTCTCAAATAGATCGAGATGGTTAGGCGGGTTAGTCTGTCGGTAGCCATAGAAAAGAGCAAGAGTCCAGTAGCAGCTTAAAGACTAACAAAATATGTGTCAGCAGGATATGAGCTTTTGTGAGTCACTCCTACCCTGCCACATATTTTGTTAGTCTTTAAGGTGCTACTGGACTCTTGCTCTTTTCTATTTTCCAAATAGAATTGAAAACAAATCAGCCAGTATCGTAATGCCCCTGTATAAATCATTGGTGCGACCTCATTTGGAATACTGTGTACAGTTCTGGTCGCCACACCTCAAAAAGGGTATTATAGCATTGGAAAAAGTGCAGAGAAGGGCAACTAGAATGATAAAAGGGTTGGAACACCTTCCCTATGACGAAAGGTTAAAACGCTTGGGGCTCTTTAGCTTGGAGAAATGACGGCTGAGGGGTGACATGATCGAGGTTTATAAGATTATGCATGGGATTGAGCAGGTTGAGAAAGAAGTACTTTTCTCCCTTTCTCACAGTACAAGAACTCGTGGGCACTCCATGAAATGGCTGAGGAGTCGTGTTAGAACAGATAAAAGGAAGTACTTCTTCACCCAAAGAGTGATTAACACATAGCATTCACTGCCACAGGAAGTGGTGGCAGCTACAAGCATGGACAGTTTCAAAAGGGAATTAGATAAACATATGGAGCAGAAGTCCATCAGTGGCTATTAGCCACAAGGTATAGATAGGAACTCTCAATCTTGGGCAGGTGATGCACTCTATTCTTGGTGCTGGGGAGACAGCAGTGGGAGGGCTTCTAGTGTCCTGGCCCCACTACTGGACCTTCTGATGGCACCTGGTATTTTTGGCCACTGTGTGACAGAGTGTTGGACTGGATGGGCCATTGGCCTGATTCAACATTGGCTTCTCTTATGTTATGTTCTTATGTTCAACCCTTCTAAATGAATAGGAAATTTCAACCAATTTGGAAGCACAGCAATATTGTTCAGGGCTGAATATCAGTAGAGTAACTAGAAAAAAAAACTAGAACAAAGCTTGAGTTCAGTGGCACCTTCTGAAGAGACAGTGAAGCAGATGCAGAATCTGAGGAAGTGTGCTTGCACACAAAAGCTTATACCATGAATAAAACTTTGTTGGTCCTAAGGGTGCCCCTGGACTCCAACTTTGTTCTGCTGCTTCAGACCAACACAGCTACCCACCTGAATTTAAAAACTAGAGTAACTATTAAATTTTCTACTTTGGACACATAGCCATCCTAACAATGAAGACCTTACCTAGAATTTTGTTTGTGTATATAGCCCTCCTTCCACTTCTTGCCAGGGTTGTTGCATTATTTCTTATTACTTCTTCTTGCAAGAGGTCTTGCATTATTTAAAATTATATCCTGGGCTTTTTGTTGTCTCAGATAAATTTAGTGAACAATGTACATCATAGATAATAGAGAGTGATTCACTAGAAGAAGGGGGAAGCAAAATGGTCAGCTTCCAAGTTGGGGAGGGGAGCAAAAGGGATCACTGAAATGCTGAAAAGGCTTTCAAAAGCCATTTAAATGGCATTTGCAAGCCATTCCAGCATTTCAGCGATCCCTTCCCCTCCCCTGTGGGGGGTGGGGACTGAAAGGGATTGCTGAAATTGCTTCCAACTGGAAAGGCATTTAAATACCTTCTCAGTTCACTCACTGAGTCCCTTTAAATGGTTTTTGCAAGCAGCTTGGAGAAGGCATTTAAAGAGATCATGGTTCATGGTTTGTGGGAAGTTCATGGGGGGTCATGAGGGCAGGATGGCACAAACCAGGCCTGGTTCGTGATGAATCCGGTTTGTAATTTGGTTCATGCCCATCCCTAGTTAAAACAGTATCTTGTCACTTTGATGTCTATTGGGCAATGTACTGTTCTGAGAATAAAGGATGACTGCATGGGAGAAATGGTTAGCTGACTTTGCTATGTAAGATAGTCTTCATGCACTACGGGTACAAGTGACAAACATGTCATCAGTACATCGGAGATCTATCAATTGAGTGAAATGGTAACTAAGCTGCTCTGAGCCTGTTCGCGGGGAGGGCGGGGTAGAAATAAATAAATAAATAAATAAATATTCAGAAAACTTCAAAGAATGAGGAAGTTCAGCATACTGCAGTGCCTTAGAAGTATGCCTGCAATATTGCCCTGAGGGGTACGTCTAAACGTTCGGTGTCTCTAAACATGGAGTAAGCACAAAACATGCAGATTTCTGATGTGCTGATAGCTGTATCTCTGACACATGAAGCTGCCTTATATTGAAGTTGCCTTCTATTATATTGAATAAAAACATTAGTCGATCATTGTCGACTCTGACTGGCAGCAGTTCTCCAGGTCTCAGACAGAAGTCTTTCCCATCACCTACTACTTGGTCCTTTCACTTGGAGATGCTGGGAAGTGAGAATGGGACTTTCCGCATGAAGGGGGGGGGAAGACGTTCTGCCACTGAGCTGTGACCACACCACCCCCCACTGATTTTCCATCATGTGAGAGGTTTGCATATGATTCTTAAGCCAAAATTTTCTGTGGAAGTTGTTTAAGAAAGTTTGTTGAGGAAGTTTGTGATGTCCTTTAAGATGTTTGTTGTTTCAGCCAAGTATGGCCTCAAGATTGTGACAACATGCCCAGATATACCCTCTGTGATAGATAGGCATTTCATTAATTGTAAAATTCATTGTTGCAGAAACAAACAAACAAAAAATAACCTACAATTTTTTTTGCATGCTGCCCATTAACAAGTAGATTTTTTTTTAAAAAAAAACCTATTTTTGAAAATGAACATAGCATAATTTACTGCAGTTTGAAAACACAGTTCACACCATGCTCTGCAACAGAATATGGACATTCAATAAGCCAATAAAATATAAAAAAGATTCCAGACATCAGGAAATCTTTGAATTGCAAAGCTTGGTAGCACCATTTATATCTCATAAGCTTGTTCATCTCCATAACAAAGAAGATTTGTTTGTACCCATTCCTTAACAGATGGGGATCTATTCATTTTGCTGTGTCTAGCTATGCAGATTCTGGCTCCAATTAAAACATTCTCTATGTGTCCATAATGAGCAGGCTGAACATAACCCAAAAGAAAAATAATCTGTAACAGAAGGATTTCATATCCAGTAATCTCATTAACTGAAGCCACCTTGTTGCAAAATGAGTTTACCTTCATACAATTCCTTTTTTACGTGAAAGTGTGTTTTCCTCTCTTTTTATGTTTCTTAATGGCCTTTTAGAGTTGCTGTAGTCTAGTCCTTGGGCATCAACTTCCCACAATACCCGGGTGGGGGGAGAGGGAGGCAGGAGAAAGGCAGGGAGTTATTTTAAAAGCACTGATATCAAATAACACTTTTTGTGCAGTGATTCAGTCCTGCCAAGTGTATCATCCTTGCTGGGACCAAGTTACAGAATAATCAGGGTTTTTCCCCCTTACCCTTGTTGCTTCTTCAAAATCTGCCTAACGTTATGAGGACAATTTCTTCAACATGATTGACATCAAATACCAAACCACTATTTAAAAGCAGATTGCTCAGTAAACTTTAAATGACAACAGCCAGTGAAGGCTCATTCCTTCTTCTTCTTTTTTAAAAAGGTGTTTTGTATATAGTTAATTTCACACTTATTTGCACTGGAAAATTAAATTCTTACTTATCAATGTGGTACAGGAAATATTGGGGGAAACGCCACTCTGATGTACTAAGGGGACTTCTTGGTTGCTGCCTTAGGCAAACTGTATTAAAAAGCAATTGATAATTAGGAAAACGGCATCGTAATTTTAACAAAATTGTCCATTATTCCCAGGGAAGAACCCTAATTCATCTTTAGCACCTCATAAAGAAGGGATGAAACCTATTAACAAATATGCCGCAATGCTGGGGAATTTCCCAGTTTCATCCATCTCCATCAATTGCTTCAACTCATTTGAAGCATAAGACCCAATATCAGTCCCACGCTGGTTCTTTATAAACTTTGATTTACATGAAGACATTTGTTCATGCCTCATAGGATCAGCACATCTAATACTGAGGAGGAAGTGGGTGTATTTGACTAACAGCACAATCCTGAGGGCGGTGGTGGTGGATAGCAGCCAATACAAAAGCATTTCCCTTGTCTGTTCCCTGTGTTCATTCCACAGGAGGAAATTACAACAAGCTCCCATCTATAAGGTCCGTGCAGCATAGCAAGCATGGCAGAATCCATACCGATCCCAGCAACATCCACCAAATAGGCAACAGCAGCTGATGACACCCCTTTCATGCTAAAGACCTTGGGCAAGCCATAGTTCTGTCAGAGCTGTTCTTGAAAGAGCAGTTCTCTCAGAGCTCTCTCAGTCCCACCTACCTCACAGGGTGTCCGTTGTGGGGAAGGGAAGGGAAGGGAAGGAAGTTTGTAAGCCACTCTGAGACTCTGAATGAAGGGTAGGGTATAAATCCAATCTCCTCCACCTCCTCCTCCTTTGGGTTATCATTACAGGACAAGAGTCACTGGAAAAGACAATAATGCTAGGTAGAGAAGAAGAAGAGAAGAATAGCATAAAATATAATATAAAAAGTCTATTACAGTAAAGAAGAAGAGATTGGATTTATACCCTGCCCTTCACTCAGAAGCTCAGAGCAGCTTACAAACTCCTTTCCTTTCCCCTCCCCACAACAGACACCCTATGAGGTAGGTGGGGCTGAGAGAACTCTGACAGAAAATGTTCTTTCTCAAGAACAGTTGTGCCAGAACTATGGCTTGCCCAAGGACATCCAGCAGGTACATGCGGAGGAGTGGGGGATCAAACCAGGTTCTCCCAGATTAGAGTCCGCACACTTAACCACTACACCAAACTGGCTCTACAAATATTCTCCTTTATACTCCCAATATATAACCCCAGCAAGGCAGAGGAAAGCAATGGTAAGCAACCTCTGCTTCTCATTTGCCTTGAAAGCCCCTTGCTGGGCTTATATATTGGGAGTATAAAGGGGCATAGAGGGAGACTATCATTGGTATGTATCCTTGTAAATGCATGCAAATGAACTTAAGGCATCATGCCACAGAAAGCCTGCTCGTTAACATATGGCAGCTAATGAGGTTTGTCTTCACATTGCAAAATAATTCTACTTTTCTGTCTTTGACTAGCAGAGCACTCCAAAGTGGAATCACATGCTTCTAAGCTCATTTACTTCATTAAACTTAGAAGACCATGAAGAGTGAAGACCTGGATGTGATGTCACCAAGTTGCACTGGAAGTGACATCCCTGCATAAAGACCATTGAGGCTGAGGGAAATCCTGAAGTGCTGTGGACTGGGAGTACGGTTGCCTTGTCTGTGAAGTCATCCCCCCACTGGGTTCTTCCCCTGTGAGAGCAGATGGAGTCAGGGGAGAGCCACCAGCGGAGGCTTGCTGCCCACTGCAGCAAGCTTAGATTCAGCCTGTCAAGTCTATATCCAGCCCAATGTGTGAATGTAGCCTAATAGATCAAATACCTTCTTTGCTTTTAAATCATGCAACACACACTTTGGCGGTGGTAGAAAATGTCCTCAAACCACAGCCAACTTATGGTGAGCCTATAGGGTTTTCAAGGCAAGAGGTGTTCGGGGGGAGGGTTGCCATAACCTGCCTCTGCACAGTGACCCTGGACTTTCTTAGTGGTATTCCATCTAAATACTAACCAAGGCTGACTCTGCTTAGCTTTTGAGATCTGATTAAATTGGGCTAACCTTGGCCACCCAGATCAGGGTAACACATACTTTGTTTGCAGAGTCTGGCCCCACTGGTGGACCTCCTGATGACACCTGGGTTTGGGCCACTGTGTGATACAGAGTGTTGGACCGGAAGGGCCACTGGCCTGATCCAGCATGGCTTCCCTTATATTCTTAAAGTTATTAAAGGTATCACACAGTACAAGAAGGCCCTTCTACAAAATGTAATAGTATCTGCGCAACTATTATTTGTAAATGAGAAGCTGATGAACAGACTGTAATGAGCAGCAACAATGAACAGGAAGACAGCTATCCCCCCCCCCCATCTATAAATGATTTTTAATGGTGCCACCTCAGTCCTCTAGAGGGGCATCGCAGACACACAGTGAAGCCTGCAGAGAAAAATCTCGATTATCTTGTTTATATTAACGTGACTGTGGATGCATTTTAGTGCAAGCTGAGCTCATTCTCACCTCCTGCTACCTGTTCGATTTGCCCCCTCCAGGAAATCTTTCTTTTCTAAATCTTCCAAGTGAGCAACAGATTCATTCAAGTGCTGAAATTTAAAGCTGCCTTTATGTTCTCCAGACAACATTTTTGTGGCATGGAGAGGAGATCTGGGGGGGAGGGGTGTGTAAAAAGTTTTCCTGAAAAGTTTCCCAAAGCCTTCATTTTCTGCCCCCATTAGCCACAATTTTGGCACTGTTTCTTTCATTAACAACTAGTCCTTCTTTCCACTAGCAGTGACAACCTCAGGTAGCCAATCAGACTTGATTCTATGAAGACCTTTTATTTCTTTCCCTTTGCTGTCAAGTCACAGCCAATTTATGGCAACCTTACAGGGCTTTCAAGGAAAGAGACATTCAGAGGTGGTTTGTCATTGCCTTGCCTCTGTGTATCAACCCTGGTATTCTTTGGTGGTCTCCCATCTAAATACTGACCAGGACCAACCCTGCTTAGCTTCCGAGATCTGACGAGCTTCATCAGAGTATGGAAGCCAAGCAAGGTTGGTCCTGGTCAATATTTGGATGGGACATTACCAAGGAATCTTAGGGTCTCGTCATCAGGCTAGCCTTGGAGCAAATGAAAGTCATATAAAGAGACTGCAGCTCTTCCAGAATAGGCATGGCCCTAACTCAACACTAGCTCAGTTTCCCCTTAGTGATATTGTTGAATCACCAAATAGAATGAAATGCATGGCAATGTAATTGTTGCTAGGACAAAGCAAGTCTGTTTATCATTTTTTTTTAATGGTACCCAGATTGTAGGCGATCATGGCTGCTCACAGAAGATACTTTAATCCTGGTTTGGAATCATGGATCCTGGGTAAGACACAATTCCCAGTTTGTCAATGAGCCCTAATTTGGATATCATAGAACATTGGAGCTAGACTGTCCTAAATGGGGAAATCTTCAAATGCAGCTTTGTGCATCATGGAAAACCCTGAGGCAAATTGGTAATTATGACCACCTAGAAATATTCTGGAGGGCTGCCTTTCCTGACCTGGCCCAGCTCCAGCCCAGGTGAGTGACATCACCACTCACCTGACCCAATCCTCCTTCCATCAAGGAGGTGGGTTCTCTCCAGGGCCATTTTGGCCTCTCAGTCTGCCTTGAGGAGGATGGGAGGTAGAGAGCACCATGGTAGACCAACTTTGTGCTTATCACTCTACTTTGTTTGTGACCTCTGAACAGACTTGGCTGTACCATGATACAGCCATGTTTGGAATCATTCACATGATTGGGGTGCACGCAGATATAACCCATATTGAATGTGGAAACTGCTAAAAATGTTGGTCATGAAAGCAGTTTAGTATGAATAGCTTAAGTTCTTTTTGTAGATATTTCAAAAGAGATGTTATACTATGCAAATTGAATGCTGGTGTTAATAAAACTAAAGAACTGTGGTAAAGTTTAACTTAATTCTTTTTTATCTTGTTCCTCTTCAAATGGCTCAGTAACCATTGATTCTCAAGGGGATCCAGTGACAAGAACATAAGAAAAACCCTGCTGAATCAGTCCAATAGTCCATCTAGTCCAGCATCCTGTCTCACACAGTGGCCAACCATTTCCTCTGGATCGTCAACAATAGGGCATAGAGGCTGAGCCCTTCCCCAGTGCTGCCTCCTGGCTCTGGGATTAAGAGGATTAACTCTTCTGAATGTGGAGGTCCCCCTCAGTTACCATGTCTAGTAACCATTAATACTTCTCCTCCATGAATCTCTCTAATCCCCCTTTAAAGCTGTTTATTCCTGTGTTCATCACTACATCCTCTGGCAACAAATTACACATTTTAATCATTCTCTGTGTACAGTAGTATTTCTTTTTGTCCATCCTGAACCTACTGCCCATCACCTTCACTAGATGCCCTCGAGTTCTAGTATTTGTGGAGAGGCAGAAAATGTTTCTTTCATCAACTCTCTCCACCCCATTCCTAATTTTATAAACCTCTAATGCTCACCTTAGCCCTCTCTTTTCTAACCTGAATAGTCCCATATTTCTACTCTTTGCTTCCTGTCATTTAACCAGTTTTTAATCCATAAGAGAACTCATCCTCTTACCCCATGACTGCTAAGTTTACTCAGGAGTCTTGGGTGAGGCACCTTGTTGAAAGCATTTTGAAAGCCCAGGCATATAAATGTCTACTGGATCACTGTTGCCTACATGCTTTTTCATTTTCTCAAAGAACTCCAAAAGGTAGGTAGGACTTCCCTTTGCAGAAGACATACTCATTTTCCCTCAGCAGGTGTGAAGCAAATCTGTCTGGTTCCACTGACAGTTAACATGAATAACGGTAAGTTCGTTTCAACCTGCAGATGTTTGCAATAGGGGTGTGCATTTGGCATAAACATATGCAAATAATACCTGATTAGTATTATTTGGGTATTTCCTAAGCTGAATCAGATTTGAGAATCTGATTGACCAATATAGTGATCCCGAATACAAGCCAAAATTATTTGGGTTTTATTCTGAGTCCAATCAGTAATACAGAATAGTGGCTGTTAGGTTTAAATAGCTGGCAGCCATTTTAGCCTAATAGCTGACAGGTGAACCCACTGGACTGTCAGGTTTAAATGGCTGGTGGCCATTTCATCACCTGGTTTCAATGCCCCTGCTTCCAAGCCGGGGGGGGAGGAAGAAGCAAAACAGATAGCTAAAAAGGCTTGCAGCCATTTTAGCCTAACAGTGGATGGGCACACCCCCTCCCCCAGTAAGGCTAAAATGGCTGCAAACAATTTCAGTGATCCCTTTCACTCCCCCCCCACTTGGAAGCTGGGGGAGTAAAACAGATAGGTTAAATGGCTGCTAGCCATTTAAACCTAATATCTCATGGGCAGACCCTATGGGCTGTCAGGTTTAAATGGCTGGCAGCCATTTCATAGACTGGTTTCACTCCCCACTGCCAGCAGAAAGGAGGGAGTAAAGATCTCAGATTTCCCCCCCTTTTCATTCTGCTGGTCTCCCCTCCCCAAACCCTGGCTTCCATAGATTCTATCAGGAAATCTCCAGGAATCTCCCTAACTGGAGCTGGCAACCCTAATCAGGACTGGCCTCAATGAGTACCTCACAAAGGCCTGTGAAGGGTTTCCTTCCTTTGTCTGAACCAAGCTTGGTTGCATACTGTGGCGAAACGGGCTCCAGTTTACAACTCAGCTGTTCACCTCCCACCTTCGTCCTGTGGGTGTATCTCACTCCTGAAATTTGCTGCCACTACTCACTGAATTGTCACTGCCTTTTTAGAGGTACAGTGAGATCCCTCTGGCTGAATCTCTCTATTTGGAGATGGAATCCCCAGTCTTTGGGGGATCCCTGGAAAGTTGGCAACCCAAGGGTGTGGCCTTTCCTTGCTTCCCTGGACTACTCCCTCCCTTTGGTATTGTGCAGAGCAGGGGAGACTATGTGGTCAGAGCACAACATAGATTATTAGCAGAAATAAAAGAATGTAATTATTTACATGGATATGGAGCGCACACACACTGTAGGAGTAAGCAGACACCATGAACCAACAGGGTTAAACGCAATCCTCTTTCCCTACACAGAATACTCTCTACCTCTGGAGGTTGTGGGCTCACCTGTACTTCAGCCTCTCTCTCTTGCCCAAGAGAGCAAAGAAACTTCCATTCATTCTCCAGTCCAGCCGACTGTGGAGTGGCTGAATTTCTGCTGCCTCCCAGGGATGAAGACTGCCTTGGGACAGTCCCTATTTTCCCTCTCTTTTTGGCCTTGAGGCAGCTGGGAACTGTAGACCAGCAGATAAGGAAGCCCCATTCAACCCAGTGAGAGATACCCCTGCAGGCCCCTCTCTGAAACTACAGTTCAATTAAGCCTTATGGAGGAATATTTTAAACACAGAGATGGCAGCCATCTCACAGACACAGGTAACAGCCATTTTGTAACACCTACCAACAGCTACTGAAGGAAAAATTAGTCCCACACAGGAGGCAACCATCTTCATCAAGACAGAAAGCTGTTTGCCAGAAATTCTGACAGGGCACAGTGGTTGAAGGAGTGGGTTGGAAAGAGGACCAAACCCAGCACCCAGCCAATGGCATGTGAGTACTCTTGAGTGGCAGCTGGGTGGGACTCAGGCAATGCAGCCAGTGGGTAAGGACACCCTCTGAGTGACAGATCAGGGAGCCAAATGCTGGGGAAGCGTGTGGAATGCTGAGGCAAGAGGGAAATGAAAAGTCTTTTATATATAAGGAGAGATGAGATTAGTTCACCTAGGGCATAATGGAGCCGATTAAATTTAGCAATCCCAATTATTTCTTGAATCCTAACATCATACCGATATTGGGATTAGGGAATATCAGGCAATACTGATATTCTTCATGTTCACTATACCCAAACCCAAAAAATATTTTTTTTTTGCACCCCTCTCATTTGCCATTAACCTTTCCTCTAAATACTATCCTTATCTTTTCTAAGACCTGATATTGGGAGATGGTAATCGGTTAAGTTAAAAGCTGCTTGTATTCAGTTGGTAGCAGGGTGGGAGGGGAAAATTTAGAGTGGATTGCATCATCCTTTGGAGAGTTGCTGCAAAAGAGTGCTGGGATTGGATCCTGAAGACCACCTGATATCAGAAAGCAGGAAGTTATAATTGGACCTTAGTTAAGGGTAAGATAGAGCTAATTTTTTTTTTTTTTTTGGATGGACATAGACCTGGAATCCATGAATTCAAATGGTGCACCAATTATTGCCAGGTATTAAAGTGGCAAAAAGGCAAGTTAGTTTTGTTATATTTTGTGCTTATTGATCTCAGAGACTATGTTCTTTAATGGTATTGTTTCTATTATCTTCATCTAATAAAGCTATATGTAATTTTAAAAGAGTCTTTATTTTCCTTTTATGCATCTAACCCCAGGGACCCATGAGTTGGAGCACTGTTTAACAATCTGGGATGTAGTGGCTCAGAGGAAACCAAATTTGGGTTTCATGACAGCAGGCTTAGTCCTTCTATTTGCCTAACAATTCTATCTTTGATTACAGTTTCTACTAATTTGCCTGGAACAGACATTAGGCTGACTGGCTTGTAATTTAATGGTTCCCCTTTTAAAAAAAATGGTGTAATATTAGATACTCTCTAGTCTTCTGATACGGCAGCTGAAGCCAACAAAAGTCTGTATGGTCAAAGCGATGGTATTCCCAGTAGTAATGTATGGCTGAAAGAATTGGACCATAAGGAAGGCCGAGCACCAAAGAATAGATTCTTTTGAATTATGGTGCTGGAGAAGACTCTTGAGAGTCCCTTGGACTGCAAGGAGATCAGATAAGTCAATCCTAAAATAAATCAACCCTGACTGTTTCCTGAAGCTGAAGCTCAAATACTTTGGCCACCAAATGAGAAGGGAGCACTCACTGGAGAAGACCCTGATGCTGGGAAAGATTGAAGGTCAAAGAAGAAGGGGGTGACAAAGGATGAGATAGCTAGACAGTGTTATCGATGCAGTGAACATGAAATTGAGCAAACTTCAGAGGATGACGGAAGACAGGAGGGCCTGGCATGATGTGGTCCATGGGGTCACAAAGAGTCGGACTCGACTCTGCAACTGAACAACAAAATGCGTATACAGGAAAGAAGAAGAAGAAGAAGAGTCTCAGAGCGTCTTCCAAACTCCTTTCCCCTTCCTCTCCCCACAACAGACACACTGTGAGGTAGGAGGGGCTGAGAGAGCTCTGATAGAAACTGCTCTTTTTCAAGAACAGCTCTGACAGAACTATGGCTTGCCCAAGGTCATCCAGCAGCTGCAAGTGGAGGAGTAGGGAATCAAACCCAGTTCTCCCAGATTAGAGTCCATGCACAACCACTAAACCAAACTGGCTCAGTTTGGTAGATCAGTTAGTAGATCAACTATCCCATGTCCAAGTTCCTTAAGAACTGTGTGTATACCATCAGGACCTGGAGACTTATTGATTTTTAATTTCCCCAGTAGGTCTAGAACTTCATCTCTGGTCACCTTAATTTGGTTCAATTCTTCAGAAACCCTTTCTGAAAATAGGGGCTGTGGCATGTGTATGTGCCCCACACTTTTGTTAGCCAAATTGCTCTAATATTTAATAAAGATAGGGAATTATAATTATTAATATGCAATTGGCTTATTTATAGGATCTGACCTGTGTATATCAGAGTTAGAATTCCCAAGAACCCAGGAACAGACACAGAAACTGGGTGGCTAAAATAATGATTCCTTTACTAAAAATTCTCAGGCATACAAACAATATTCACACATTATAGAACTAAGGAGACAGAGGTGATTGATGGCTTATAGAGAGGTGATACAGCCTGTTCAGATGTGCAGAGGTCCATGAAGAAAGGATAGTGGCCCAAACTCAGAGAGAGAGTCTGGGCGTGGACTGCCATCTTGGATCATGGCAGAAAACACAACATCTAAGGCCATGTGTGTGCTGAGATATAGGCACTGGCAAAGAATGCAGACCAATGGGTGGCCCTGGGGGCTGGTCTCAGGTGAAAACAATAGATTACCTGGACCAATGATGAGTTCAGGGGTGTGTGATGCCAGTAGGGGCAGACCTTAGGTATGACCAATGAGCTTCCAAAGAGGCAGGGTCTGGTTTTTACAATAGAAGCCAGGTGTTGGGTAGCTAGTTAAATGGATTATCTGACTTCCTAATGGTCCTGGCCAGGGTAGACAAAAGGTGGGAGATGTCCCTGATTAGCGTCAGGAACAATTGCTAAACATTTGAATGATTGATTGGTTTATCCCAGTATTCTTGAGGAACAGAGCAGGAAAGACAAAGAATTACTGGAGACAGAGTTAACTGCCAGATGACCTCTAAACAGACATTTAGAACTGTAGATACTTTACCTGGTAGAACCCATTGTCATTCCATAAGCATAATCCCTGCTGGGTGGAGGGGAAAGCCTGGAGACTTGCTCTGAGGTTGCCTGTCACCTGAATATGAAATCCCTTTTGCAGAGTGCTTGCAGCCTGACTCTGTGGTTCAAGCTGAGAGTGCTTGGCTTTTGGAAACTTTGGTTCAGGTTAGAAAGTAGGGCACCCCTGTTTTGGGGCTACCCAAGAGTAAAAGGCAGTGCTTCTGGCAACACTTTCCTCAGTGAACACAGAAGCAAAAAAGCAACTGAGCTTCTCTGCCTTCTTTCCATCTTCCTTTAGCAGTCCCTTTATTCCATGGCCATCCAAAGGCTCCACTTCTTCTCTGTCTGGTTTCCTGCTCTGGATATATATATGTTTACTGTTTGTCTTGATGCTCTTAGCAACCTTGTCCTCAAAATCTGTTTTTGCATGCCTAATTATTGGCTCCCATTTCTTTTGCCAGAGTCTGTGGTCCCTCTTGTTCAGTTCATCGGGGCAGACCTTCTACTGTTTACTTTTTATAGCTTCCTTGACTTGTGTTGTTAACCAAGTAGGCCTTCTTTTTGACTTGGCAGTGCCTTTCCAGTAGAAAAGAGTGATAGTCTAGTAGCACCTAAAAGACTAACAAAATTTGTAGCAGGGTATGAGCTTCTGTTGAGGAGTTAATTCCCCTAATATTTTCTAACTTATTTAATTCTATGCCCTCTTTGATGTACAGCATACCAAAAATAACAGCACATCCCTCCCTGTCCTGCCCGTAGAGCTTATACCCAGGAATGACTGTATCCCACAGATTTTCCCCATTCCATCATGTTTCTGAGATACCTACTATATCTAGTATTAGGTGATGCAATTCTAGATTTAAATTGTGAAGAAATTTAATATTACAACTGAAGGTATTAAAGTAGAACCTCGGTATATAAAATAACTAAATACACACTTTTTAAAAAATGGCAGGGTATTAACTGAATGAATAAAAATCCAAATGAATAAAGTAGAATACAAACAAAAACAATACGGCAAAACCAGCAGCACAAAAATAAGTCTTTTAAAAATAAACCAGGGGCATTAAAAACAGCATATAATAGCATTTGGCAGCCTAAAACAATAACACGATTCAACAGCCCAAGGCCATTCCAGCCTTTGGGCTGGGGGAGCACCTTTGCCTCCCAGCCGGATGAGGCAGGCTGGGATTTAGGTGCGAAAAGGGCCACATACAGGCTCAGGAGGGGGCAGAGCCAAGAAGGCTAAAAGCCTGGCCCCGCTTCTCCCCCTCAACAGTCCCGTGCAGTCGACGGCCCACCCTCCCGCCCTGTTTGTAGTGCAGGCGTTTGCTGGTCGCCCAGTTTTTAGGGGGCTGGGTAGGAATTTTTCGCCCCTTCCTGATTGGCTCTTTGGAGGGGTGTTTTCGCCTACCCTGTATTGCAGCAGTGATGCAGGTGTTTATGAGGGTGTGTCGGTTAGTTAGGCCGGTCACTTTTGTTCTGGCAGGTTGCTATGCGGTATACAGATTGTGGTCCGGTGAGCACCAGCTGACACCCCTCATTTGGGGTTAGAAGGGGTCCTGTGAGTACAGTCTTTGTGCCTTGCGGCATGGGGTGGAGAAAACGGACTGCCTTCGGGATGGCCCTGTTTAGGTCCTCTCTTCGAACCTTGCAGCTCGGGGGATGGGGCTACAGGGTTGTCCTGCAATGCCTAGCCAGCCAGGTGGGAGCCCCTGTGGTGGGCTCGCATCCGGGGCAGGGTGGCTCGCCCTATTGAAGAGGCCTCTGGCCTTGACCCTACCGCAAGCTGTGTTGCCCTTGCCTTTGGTTCCAGTTAAGATTGTCAATGAATAAAGTGGCCCTATAGTTAAACCCAACATTTGTGTCTGCCTCATTATTTCGGCTTGGGGAGCAATACAAAACAGCCCTCAGGCTAGAAGTGGACCATAAAAAGAACTAAAAGAAGGTGTAATCCTTCAGTTAAAAAGAAATGCTTTGGCCTGGTGCTTAACACACACACCCCTGCCGCTGCCCCAGGAAGTCTCAAGGGGGAAAGCATTTCACAGATAAAGGGCCACTGCTGAAAAAGCCGTATCTCTCGCCTCCACCTCTGCAGGCAGAAGTACAGAGTGCAGAATCTGAGAAAAGGCTCTCAACTGTTAGTCTGAATGGGAGAATAGACAGAGAAAGATCTTCTTTATCACCTACACCTTGGAAGTCTTTTACCAGTAGATGTACTCAGATGATCCTGGTCCGATTGCTGACATCTCCAGCATTGCTTCATATGTACTGAGGAATACAATTGGCCAGTTAAAAAGGAAATTGATCCAGAATCCTCCAAATCACACAACAGTGTGAAAGTTCACTTCCAGCTCAAAATATCAAACTGGAAACCTAAATGCAAATTAGACGCCAGCAACTGAATTCAAATTATTAGAATGCAATTTCATTCAGAGTTCATCAGAGCTCGATTACAGTGATTCCCCTCTCCTGAAAACATAGTTTTTTTTAAAAAAAAAAAATGGATACTACATAAGAAATCAGGTGTTTGGTTTTCAGAATGGTTGCCTGAGAATAAATTGTGCTTTCTGGTGGCACTATGTACGTTTCCTGAAATAACATCTCAGCATTCCTGCAATTGACTCCACATGTTGCCCACACTAGGTATCTCTTGCAATTTACAGTCTAATTAATTGAGTAAACATCCAGCCGAACAACCACAATATTTTGTTAGCTCAGAGGGACCAGAAGAAAACAACAAGGGAAAAGCAAAATGGAATACATTAATCAATACCTATAAAATATGTTTCACAAGCACTGCTCTATACTCAATATGATAATGAGGCAAGCCACATTCACAGAGTAAGGAGTGCTCCTCCTCCATGAGAAATTGTCACACAAAATGAATCCTAAGCCATTACAACACAATGGGGATAAAACAGGAGCTACAAAGGGTTGCCAACCTCCAGGTGCAGACTGGAAAGCTCTCAGAATAGCAACTGATTGACAGATGACACAAATCGGTTCCCCTGGAGAAAATGGTTGCTTTGGAGGGTGGGCACAATGGCATTGTACCCAACTGAGATCCTTCCACTCCTCCAAACCCCACCCTCTTCACCTTCAAATATCTAGGAATTTTAGAACTCGGAGTTGGCAAACCCAGGGGTCTTTTCGTAGAAAAACAGCTGCAGGAGTTCATTAGCATATGGTATGCTAATGAGCTATTAGACTATTAGCATATGCCATGCCCCCTGACATCACCGGAAGTGATGTCAGAAGGGGAAGCAAAAGGTGGGGAGGCATCTTCAAAAGCTTCCCCTTCCCTTTCCCAGCTGGTCTGGATGGGGGAGCTAAGAGACAAGGGGTTTAAAGTTTAAACTCCTTCTCATGAGAGTTGGGCCACAGAAGGAGGAAAGAGGGAAGGAAAGAGAGAGAGTAGAGAGAAGGAAAGAAGAAAGGAAAGAGGGAAAGAAAGAGAAGGAAAGAGGAGGGAAAGAAAGAGAGGGAAGAAGGAGGGAAACAGGGAAAGGTAGGAAAAAGAGAAGAAGAAGGTGGGAAAGAAAGAAAGAGAGAAAGAAGAAGAAGGAAAGAGGAAAAGAAAGAAGGAAAGGAGGGAATGAAAGAAATTCGGCGGCAATTCAGCCCAATTATATCCTATGGGCCATTGAAGTCAATGGTGAAAACATAGGGTATATTCTGAGGGCTAGAGGGGAGGGAGTTTGAGGGAGAGGCTCCAAACTCACAGGGTAGCTGATGGAGCCTCTCCCCAAGATACCCACCAAGTTTCAAGAACATTGGACCAGGGGGTCAAATTCTATGGGCCCCCAAACAGGTTGCCCCTCCCCTCCAGCCCCCAGAATATACCCTATGTTTTCACCATTGACTTCAATGGCCCATAGGATATAATGGAGCTGAAATTGACATTTGGCTGCCTGAAAGACTCCCCGGGAAGCCGGCTGGGGGCGGGGCTTGGCTCCTGAGCTCTGGGAGCTGCTCTGGTGCGCTCCCTCCCAAAAGACCCCTGGGCAAACCTATGTTAAACTCAAGTCAGGGTTGCAGCAAAGGAAGGGCTCCTTTATTCATTTATTATTTATGTCCCACTTTTCTCCCAAAGGAATCTGAAGTGGTTTGTGTCACGTCGTTTGTAAAGCAAAACTTTTTACCTTCAAGACCAACACCTTTAAGACCAACAAAGTTTTATTCAAGGTATGAGCTTTTGTGTGCGTGCACACTTCCTCCCATACAGTGAAATGGAATTTACCATACTACAGCAGAGATTAGACAGCAGATTAGCATACAGCATAATGATGCAAACAGGAATAATAAGCTAAGTTTATAAGGTTGCCATGGTTTGGATTTAATTCCAGAGAAAAACAGTGAAGCAAATAGATCTGTCAGAACTGGAGACAGATGTGTAAATGTGTCATTCTTAATTATGAAGTGTTAAGAGTAATTACCAGTGACCTTGTTGTTATGCTCCATCTGTTTCATCTTAAGCATGGAGGTAACTAATAGTATATTTTTTCTTTGAAATGGGGTGATTTGTAGTGCAGTATTATGTCTCCTCTGTTACCAGACCACAGTAATGCATTCAAATATACTATTCTAATATTCATTGCATTACATTACAATCACTATTCTAATCTACTATTCTAAATAAGAAATACACTGAAATAAAGAGGATGTATAGCCCTTCTTGGTGAGAATTAATTTAGAATATGTAGTGAAAAGAGAAACCAATATCCCTGTTAAGTCCTGGGGGTTGTTCCGAGATCTGTAATAACTTGTAATTCAGCAATTTCTTTTTCTAATATGTTCCTGAAGTTCTTTTTCAATAAAACAGCTACTTTGAGGTCATCCATTGAATGTCCTGGAGGGCTGAAGTGTTCTACAGGTTTCTCAGTCTTGTGGTTCTTGATGTCAGATTTGTGTCCATTTATCCTTTGTTTGATCCTGGGTAAAGGCTTAGCTATAATGCTACATGAACATAGTTCACATTCCTTTCTGACTGACCACTTGGTCTGAAATGAATATGAACTATGTCCCAGACCTTTTTAAAAGGAGCATTTAGAACTAAAAAGGGGCATGAGACTATAATTCAAATACCTCAGGTGCATTGCTATGACACAGCTGTGCATTTTCCTTGCACCCCCCACCCTCCCACATGATTTGTTCCTGAGAGCCACATTGCATGATATTCAAAAGGCTGTAAGGAGTGGCCAAAAATCCTCAGGAGTGGGAATCTGACAGCACATAATTGGCAAGAACATTATATTCAAGCAGGGCCTGTTTCAGATTTTGGAGCACCCTGGGCACTGTATGCCCAGTATTCTTTTGGAACCACATTGTAATGGCCTTCGACATATAAAATAAATGCAACTACAACTCCACACATCAGGGGTTCCCAGCCTTTTGGAACCTGTGGCCAGCTTTACAATTCCAACAGTGTGGTGGGTGCATCCACAAAATGGCTACAGCAAGAGGCAGGGAGTAAGGTTGTGCATAACTCAAACAGCAAGCTAACTCTTCGGCAGTTCAAGCTGAAGCTCTGCTGAACAGGATGCCCTTTAATCTGCACTGCTAATCAGATCTCTAGTAGCCAATCAGAAGCTCCACTTGGTGCCACCCACTTTCTAAAAATACTTGGTGGGTGCCAGGAAAGATCTCAGTGGGCACCATGTTGTGGACCCCACTGTAGATTCTCAGAAGCAGGCAACATCTTCCCAAAGCTTTCTGTGCTGCTGCTGCTGCTGCTTCTGCTGCTGCTTCTTCTGCTTCTTCTATGTTTCTTCTACAGATGTGATGTGCAGCATAAAACAACTGCAAGGGCTGAAGTTACAAAAGGGAACGATAAAGAGAAACAAAAGAGAAATTCTGCTTTTAAGAGAGGGGAAAAAAACCAGAATAAGAGGCAGCAATGGCTATATCTTAACGTGAATTTTGGAAAAAACGAAATTCCCACTCTCCATAACAATGCTACCTGTCATCCAGGAGAGCCACTTCTAGGCTGCAGTCACATGTGCCAGTTGAGGCGGAGTGGAAGCGAGGCTATTTCCTCCAAAGGAATTTGACATGCAGTTGCAAGATCACACCTCTCTGTGTAGCTGCGGGCACAGCCCATCACTGTGTGATCAGACGCAACTGCGGTTGTGTCGTCCCCCCCCTCCATTTGTTTCCCATGCACATAAAAGAGGAATCACACCTCTGCACTGAGGGCCCCCTATGGAGTATGCGATGATGCACATACTATGAAGAGGGGGGGAAACTGGCACTAAGCCGGGATGGCACGATCAGACCATCCCAATGTCATGAGACTAGGCTTGCATGATCAGACAGGGGAAAGTCCATCCATGGTCCATCAGAACCCATTAGAGCTGGACTTTCCCCGGTGTCTTTTAACTCCACGTCTGCAGTAGAGCAGCACGGGTTGCTGATGACTGCAGGACTCTTCCCAGATGTTGCTGTCTGATTGCTCCCGTTAGATCCATCAGACATTCACACCGCTGTCAAGTCTAAAGGCGCATGTGATTGCAGCCCCAGTCAGAGCAGGTAATACTGACCTTTATGAACAAAGTGGTCTGACTCAGAATAAGGCAGCAACTTGTGTTCAATGCTTGTGTGACATGTTTTTTGAACCAGTATTCTTTTTGGAACCGCATATCCCCCCCCCCCCAAATAAACTGCTCATTTTTTGTCTGGTTGTACACTTTTTCAAAAGTCTTTCTGTATTCTGGTTATTATTCTTATTCATTAAATGTGTGGTTATAAATAGCTGCATCTGCTGGACAAGATATTCCAGTTTGGGGCATGGAGATATTTTCTGCCTGCCCACATTCCCCCCCCACCCCCGTTTCTATTTTTTGACTTTCATGTACCTGCTAAGACAGCAAATGCTCCATCTTTTTTTTTTTTTTGCTTTTGACACTGTTGACTGTCTATAACCTTGCTTTATTCTATTTGGAATTTTGTATTGCATCAGTCATGACCTATGTAAAGTGTCAGCACAAGAATGCAGCTGAATGCCCCAGTGGAATTGATCGCTTGCACTTCACTAGCACTTGACATTGTTTCTCCAGATCTAATTCTTCCAAGGTTCAGAGCCCGGATCTCCTTCAAACACAGTTTTGCTCCACTGACAGTATTTATTTATAGCTTGGATATTTTCATTGCAAATCCTTCTTATTAATCTTCTATTGATAGAACTGTGGAACGTAAGGAGAAAAATAGCATTTGTCAAAAATGCCTAGGCCTTCTGTAAAATGAGGTTATATGTATCACCATTGCAGCAAAGTATCCTTTTGCACATTGGAGCAGGTCAGACCCAATCAGTGTTTCCACTCAATGTTGCCCAGTTTTCCTCCCCACTGCTGTCCTTGTCCTGTGTGGCTTTTGTCCATGAGGTCCCACCATCCTTCATACAGGTTTTTTATGGCTTCTCCTCCCTTGTTCATCAGTGGAAAAGCAGGTGGGATCTAACCCAGGGGGTTGTCAACATGGTGCCTGTGGTACCATGGCACCTTCTGACACCTTTTCTGATGCCTCTTGTAATGGCCCCAGTGGGTCTGGTGTAGGAGCAGGCAGAAATCCCACAGGACAACCAGGCAGAAGGAACCAGGTAATCACTCACAGTACAGGTGCAAGCAGGAGAGTGGTCAAGAGGCAGTCCAAGCGTCTGAAAAGGGGAATCGTCAATCAGTCCAAGAGTCAGGGGTCCAGAAGTCAGGTGGTCCAGTGTTCAGTCCAGATTCAGAGCAACAGAGGTTCCAGTCAGCAAGTCAGAAGACAAGGTGGGTGATGATGCAGCCATGGTATACACTGCATTCACAAGGAGCAGCTTCCCCCTTCCTGGACTTATAGTTGACTCTCCATGGGCTGGTTAGCTGCTGCTAATTGTGGCACACATCCCTGCAAGTACTCATCTGGTGATAGGTGTCTGTGATTCATCAAAAGTTCACTGCAACGGGTTCTGAGCTCTGAGCTCCATTGACGGCACCAGCACTCGAGGGGTGTCAGAGAAATGCTGGGCCCAGCCTCCTTCCTCTCCTCTGTGTCTGATGCCGGTAACTTGCTTGCAGCTGGAGGAGAGGGCAAATTGGGTACAGCTGGTGTTTGGTCAAGAGCTTGCATCTCTTGTCCCTGAAGATTGATGGGATCTATTGCAGCTGGCTGTTCCTCCTCCTCTGAGGAGGAGATATTGTTATCAGGCTGAGCACCTATCTGGTAAGGCTGGAAAACAAGGAGATGTATGACACCCATCTAGCATTTTTTAGAAAGTAGATGGGACCAGGCAGGACTTTTGCTTAGCAAAGCTTCTGATAAACCACTGAAACTTTGATTCGGTCTACAGATTTTTTTAAAAAAACTGTTGCTTTGGAAGCAAGTGCCTTGACAGGACAAGGATGTCCTCTGTGTGACTGAAAGTATGCTGTGGAAGCCATTTTGTAGATGGCTCTGCCTTCTGCAGCAGCCAATTTGTGGCTGCTCCCACCACACTGTATCAAAATTCCAAAGGTGACTGTATGCTGAAAAAGTTGGGGGACCTCTGATCTAACCGTATACAATGGTGAGTCCAGGTAACCCAAATGCACAACAGATTGGTCATGCACTAACGTATAATGAAGTACACCATGGACAAAGTTCAACTAGATGGGTAAACTGGTAATGTCATAATCAATCTGTTGGCCTTTTTTGACCAATGGCATGACTCAGTATAATGCAGTTTCACATGTGCTCTTAGATGGAGTCTTAATTTGGGGGAAGGGTGGCTGAACAGCAGGCCCACAGCTAGGGTTTTTTTTTAAATTTGGGCGGCCTTTAAATAAGTCAGGGGGCACCCCCACACACACACACACAGTGAGCACCACAAATAACAAATTGGAAGTTGGGAAGCCTGGGCTGGATGGGAAATCAGGGGGCCTTGGCAGTAAGTCAGGGGGCCAGGCCCCAAGATGCCCCACTGCAGCTATGGACCTGCTGAACAGGGTCCCTCCAGGAAACAGGGCTTGCAATGGAATGTGGAAAACTAATATAATTGTTGTAAATGTGCAAACGTTAGCAGAAGATTTCATCCTTTTGTCACTAGAAATGTGGCTGGAAAGCTAAGGACAATATAAAGGGAAAAGGTTATCTCTCAAAATGAAATACATCTAGTGAATCTTCACATGAAAATGAGGGGGGAAATCCCCATAAGGCTATGGAGAGTACAGTGAAAGTTGAAATGATAAACTGAAGCAAAAAGAGTAATATTGAGGGGGATCGACAAGAATTAATAAAGAGAGAAATATCAATCTCAGATTTTATGCCATCATAAACTTCTTCATATCAAAGATAGTTAGATTTTATTTGAACTCTAGTTCTCAGTGTTTTTCCTCCAATGTTTTCTGAAGTTCAGTTATATTGGAGAGTAATGCTCTATTGCTATTTTCCTGCTGTATAATACCAAACTTAGTTGCAATATTTGACAGATTTATATTTGCCGAGGTGTATTTTACAAAAATCACAGGGTAGCAGGCATTTTAATCTATCCTCCGCAGCACGCCCTGATAAAGCAAACAGAATATATGTTACAAAGAGAAATTTCCCTTGCCCCTCCGCCCCATAAAGCTTCCTCTAGCTTCCAAACAGTATATGTTGAAATAACACCTTAGGTAGTTGATTACATAGACTATATAAAATGACAGATCCCCCAAACATGGTAATACTAAATATGAGAATACATAGTAATACAAAATCAAGACATGCCATGTGAAGAAATATACAAGATGGATAACTTGTTGTTACACAGCTAAGGATACTGATGTCATGGAAGTCCCCAGAACAGGCAAGAAGTATATTTCACTGGTGTAGTGGTTAGAGTGCCAGATATCCAACAAACAATGCAACAGAGATCTGGATTGCAGAAATCTGGGGTGGGGGGGAACCAATCAAATATATACATACAATAAACATTAACATTAACAACATTAACATGACACATTACGTGGTGCAGTAATTACATAGCAACAGACAGTATAAGACACCACAGTACAGAATGGTCAGGTTGAATTCAACCAGTATTTCCACTGGTGAAAAAATGGAGGAGGAAGTGTCCTCAGGCTACCATAAAACTTATGCTTTGGAAGCATGGGATCCACATGGGAAAATGCCATATGGAATGAGGGCTGATAGAAATCCGGGAAATAGGGTGAGATTGAGTAAATTGCTTGATGGACACAACCCATATTTTTTAACGATTCACCATTTTTTAAAAAAGAAACCCTGTTGCATATATTCCTCTGAATGCGTGTTCATCTCTTTAGATAAGTGAGTCTATTAACAACTTTTCAGGGAGAAAGATTGCTATGCATTGTCCTAAAACAGAAGAGAGAGAGAGAGACAGGAGGAGAGAATTCATACTGGAACATAACGACTAAATAAATTGAAATATATTTTATTTCCTTTAGTGCTAATTTCGCATTTGAAGCTCCATAAAAGATGGCCAGTGAGCATAATAATTTTTGGCACAATCTTCCTCGCTTCTGATATGGCTTAAATACATTTTTCTCCCCTTCCTGGGTGAAAGATTTGGTCTCCCAATGCTATTTTCAAGCCATTGAGCTAGCAGTGTTCATAGTTGGTTGCACATGCAGCAAGTTCAATTGCAAGCTGAAATAGAATTCCAGAATGGAAAATTGAAATGCATTTGCTTTCCCTGGGGACAAAAAATAGGGGAGAATGTGCCCCCCTCAACCCCCTGAAACACAGGTTAATATGAGTGGCTAAAGCTCTATTTGGAAACTGAAACAGTTTAAGCTTTTCTTAGAATAAATGAAGACATGAATGCTGTTTGGGATCCTATGACCCTCTTTTGCTAAGCTAGAAGTTTTGCAATGGAGTAAGAAGCCTTTTTCCTATGGAGCAAGACTATTTCTTCTAGAAGAAGATTTTTCACTTAGCAAAAGGGACTCAAACAGCCCAGCTCACTATCTACTAAAGAAATAAAAAGTGTAGAAAAGTTCTTTCTGGATAGTATGCCAGGGACAACTTTCCAGTTGTTGGGCTGAATCCAACAGCTTTCTTCTGCCAAACTGAATCCAATTCCTCCTTCCACTAAGGTCAGTTATTTGCACGCAGAAGATGCCTGTTTCAGCCTATCAAGGAGATCAGGTGAGGTGCAGAGTTGCCAGATCCCCAACCGGCCACCAGTGGGGGATGGAGGGGAGTATAGGGTTCCAGATCCAGGTTGGGAAACTCCTGGAGATTTGGGGATGGAGCCTAGAGTTCTCCCTCCAAAGCATCCATGTTCTCCAGGGGAACTGATATATGTTGTCTGAAAGGAGCTGTAATTCTGGGAGGTCCCCAGGTCCCACCTGGAGGCTGGCATCACTAAGAGGTGAAAGTCCTTTACCTGAGTTCTCAGAAGCAATGATAACCTTGGTGGGTCAATGATCTGCCTCGGTAGAGGGCAGTTCGATCACCTTTTTCCATATATGCATGAACCAGGGTCAGTGGAAGAAAGGTAGCTGGAAGAGATATGGTGCAGCTGGAAAGATTAGCAGGCCTTCCTTTTTGTTAGATGCAGATAGCATCTGTGGGCCCCTTGTATTTACCCCAGGGCTGATCAGACCCTAAGACAGAACCTTGGGTCAGCAGCAAAGAGACAGAGAGCCATACACACTCGGAAGTTCAAGTTGGCCACATCTGTTTGTTGCACAAGTTCATTGCTCCAGCAAGAAATTTCTGGTGAAGATGGGAAGAACACAGTCTGCTCAAGGAGAGCTCCACTGATGACAGAAAGTAGAACTCTGACTGGCCTGCCTCTGACCTCTTCCTTTGTAGGGCTGATAACATCACAGGGTCTCTGGCCTCCCCTGCCTTCTTCACTGCTTTAGCCTCCAAAGTGTGGTGCACCAGTTCTTGATCCACACCTCTTTGACATCTTTGTTACCCTTTTATTAGGCCCAGTGGCTCCAGTTGTTTCTGCTTTTTATAGTCACTTCCCTTATTTCACAACACCATCTGGGGAGGGGTGAAGGAAGTGGCTGGCTGCATCAAGATAGGATTGCCAGGTTGTTATGTATTGGGACTGAACAATCCCTGATTGAATCACCCTAGAGACTGGCTAATTGAATCACCCTGATTGAATCACCCTAGAGACTGGCTGAGCTTGGAGCGCAAGAACAATAGCTGACCAGGACTCTGGAATAAACCAATCAAGTAGTAATGTTTTTGTAAATAGCCTGTCACGGGGAGTGCTGTGTGTGGGGTGGGGTGTTTTGCATGCATGTAAGCAGGGCTCTGGCCCTGCTAGAGTTGTCTTAGAGTTAAGCTGAAATCACTAATAAACTATGAGCTGATCACTATACATGTCTCGAACCCAGTATATTTCACAGATCTTACCTGGATTCCAGTGGAGGGCTTCAGTCCAGGTTTCTGGATCTTCTGGTGTGCATGCTATGCACGTGCAGTGCAATAATGTCACCCAGATGTGACTTCATTGCACTGGCACGTTGAGCAGGGGATGCTCTAGCATTTGTCCCAAAACTCTTATCATCGCCACAGAGTTTTTAGCCAAATGTTAGAGCATCCCCTGTGTGACGTGCCTGGCATGATGATGTCACCTCCGGGTGATGTCACTGCATCAGACATGTCAGGTGCAATGGGGCTCTTCAGGGCCAGGGCTCCCCCTGCTGGCAAGCTAGCCGGTGGCAGATTGGAGCCCCCAAAAGCAGGGGAACCCTAGCCTCCGCTGGGGGATGGCAACCCTACATCAAGATGTTCAACAACCTATCACATGTATCAGGATGGCATAGGGCAGTCTGTTTCAGGGCAGAGGTGTGGGAGATTTGTGATCTTTACTCTAGATGTTACAGTCGCTTTTTTGCACTCATGCTTTCTACACACACACATATACACACACACACACCTCTATTTTTAAAGAAGGCTTAGGAAATCTCAGGCTAAAGATGCTGAATGCACAGAAAGTTTTAAAAATAAATGCAAATGCAAGTTCTTGATCCTGCAGACTTAGATGCAGACATATAAGCATTTAATGAAGCATATCATGCAGCTTAATCCATTAGCAACCAGTATTAGATATGGTATCTATATTCCAACTCTGACACTTTCACAATATGGTTATTGACAAAAAGAGTGACATTCTTGAGAATAAATCTGCAGATTATTCAAGCTAATGTAATTGCAGTAGAAATATAAACTTTAAACAAAAATTATTATATGCCTTGCACTCTGAGTCAGCACAATGCTCTCAGGTAATTTCCAGACAGCAAACAAACTACTGAAGTATCAACATAAGTGCTGAATACCCAACCACATCAAACTGGTATTAAAGGGGAAAAAAAAAATAAGACCCATGCTGAAAAAGTTTTTAAACAACTCAGTCCAACAAAACAGATCAGGTTATATAACCATTAGGGGAAAGGAATGCAAAAAACAAAGCCTAAAGGTGATTTTTGGCTGACATCCACAATCAAAAGATGAACCAACATGTTGAGAATGCTTCACTAATGAGAAGTCACAATACAAAAGATCTTGTTCCTGGTGCTTATAAGGTTTGTTACAGAAGGTTGGGGCCTATGTGACCGGACTCCTGGAGTGGATTTTAGTGACTGGGCAATTTAATTCTTATAAGGGGTTCAATCCAGCCAATGGGCATTGGATCCAATAGGGGTGTCAAGAATGCCACTTCTGCAAGAGACCACCTGTCCATGCTGGCACTGCCTTTGATGGGTGGGGGGGAAATGGCAGAGGAAATCGGAGGGGGGCAATCAGCATTTCCTGATGTCATGATGTCTCTTCTGCCGCAACCCAGAAGTGACATCATCATGCTAGAGCCTTGCCAGTGATGTGCTGATGTTACTTCTGGATCATGCTGGATGTGACATCTCTAGCAAGGCCTCTCCCCTGGGTAAGTCTCCCATCAATTGCCAACTCAGGGTGACAGCCCTAAAGTTTTTCTAAAAAAATCTTTCCTTGACTGTTTCCATGAGCTGAACTTTGTCCCAGAAGGTTCAGCTAGGTTCTCAATATTTTAAAAGAAATGCTCAAAACAGCATTCCCCATTTTGTGTGGGAGAAACACAACTGGCTGTTTTGTTTCTGATTCTATTTTTACTCTGTGGGATTTCTAGTATGCTCTTGAGGAATCCCTTCATTAAAAAAAAAAAAAATCCTTAATGAATAATTTATCTGTCCTGGGAAAGTGGTCAGTTTGTGGGGGGGGGGGTTACAAGCTCTGAATGCATTATCAGCTAAGACAACTGGAATAGAACCCAATACATGAAGGGAGCCCAGCAGAGTAACAACAAGGACTCCTCCCAGTCCTAGAACTTGGAGATACCCTTTCAACCATAGCTGAACTTTCTGGGATCAAGTTCCAGACCATCTAAAATAAATTATCATGCTCATTATATAATTTTCTTGTCAATCTGCCTTGTTTCTCTGCAGTCTCTGTATTTGTGATTCCCCTGCTTTTGAGCCTTTAACGTGTTAAAATAAATTAAAAGAAAGTAACAATCCAAACAAAAAAAAATCCCTTATACCAGTTGGCAGGGAAAGTGAAAATCACAGACTCCAAAGCACTTTCCCAGTTCATGAAATCATGTCTAATGAGACAGATGAACATATGAATGGCTCCTAATGAGCTCAAAATTGTACACTCTTGCCTTAGTTTAATTTTGTAAGCCTTCGCAGATATTTTGTGTTAGGCATATTATGAAATAAGAAGCGGCCACTAGGCTGAGATAAACCAATTTGAGAGATTAAAGTACTGAACTCAAATGGTTTCATTAACTTCTAAGCCATGAGTCAATGTTATAGTGAAATGTGGCTCATTCCATAGTCAGACTGATCCAGCTTTTCCAGTGTCTTCAACCTGAAAGACCATTTGCTGAGGTGGAAGAATTAGGCCTTCAATGAGTGATCTGCTCAAAGTTCAGCTATCATGAAGGGACCCTTGTTAAGAATAAAGTAACAGTATTGTGGGCCCCATGGGCATAGAGGAACTGACACAGACCACCTTGATTTTGGAGATTAAAGAGGCCACAGCTTTTATTAGTTACGCCATATGTGTGTTGGTGCTGCATAGGGATGGATTGGGGTGAACAGCCTGCCGTCAGGTGACCAGCCTGCCATCAATGAACCCTGCACCCCCAACCCACCTGCTGGGGTGCTACCAAGGAATGGCAATCCCCTGGGATCCATGCGGGCACTGGCCACCGTGTGGTTCCCTTGCCACCTGGTGGTGAGAGCCCCAACAGCCCCCAAGCCGGGCATGCTACATAAATGGCTCTACCTGAAGACCCCTTAGGGCTGTCCCCAGAACTGTGGGATATGGGCATGCAGGTACTGCCTCTCTAACCAACGGGATCCATCCTATGCCCAAACTGCTTGAAGCTCTGACATTAAACAGCTCACACATACCCATAACAACAAGCTTGCAGGGATGGTGGGTGGGCAAGCCACGGTGGACAGAGAGGGAAAGGGCACATGGCCACCTGGCTAAATAGGGGAGGGGAGGGCAGATAAACTCCCCAGGATGCCTGCTCCCTCCTGGCCCACTTGATATCAGCACAGTGCCAGAACTTCTGGCCCTTTGTCCCTCAGATCTGTCCATGTGGCCACTCGTTCGGCAGCCACATGGCCTCCTTGCCAGCTTCCCCTGAGCCCCAAGGCCACAAAAGCGGTGACAGGGTAAGTCCCGGCAATATCTTTCCTAAACAAATTCTCAAAATAAAATTCACCCTCCCAGAATTTTGGGAAAACAATAATCATGCCCTTTCTAAAGTTATGAAATGAAATTAAAATGACATTTCTTTGAAGAGTAGAGCCCGCTCAGGTGAAATGCCTGAATCCTGTCATCAAGCCATTATCCTACCAATCCACAAAAAAGGGGGACAAACTGAATTCAGTTAACTATTGACTGGTTAGCCTCTTTTCTGTGCTGGGAAAACTGTATGCACTATACTTATATTAGAAACTCGAATACTGGATGCAGTCAGAACATTTAATTGGGTTTGAGCAAGCCAGATTCATGCAAGACCTCTCTGTGTTGGATCAGTGTGCAATTCTCTATTACTTGGTGGAAAAATATATGACTTCAAGTGGATCTCTGGACGCTGCCTTCATTGATCTACAGGCAGCTTTTGATTCCATACCAAGAAACCAACTATGGTTTAAGTTGAGAACTACTTCTATTGACTGAAGACTGTTGTGATTAATTGAAAGACTATATAAGATTACACAAGCCCTTTTATGCATGTGTTTGTTGTAGCAAGGAGCTGCGGTGGCTCAAGTGGTTAAGACACTGAACTGCAGGCTGTGGAAGGACAGTAGTTCAGCAGTTCGAGACCCGGGTGCCACATGACAGGGTGAGCTCCTGTCTCTAGTTCCAGCTCCTGCCAACCTAGCAGTTTGAAAGCAAGAAATTGCAAGTAGATAAATAGGTACCACTTCGGTGGGAAGGTAACAGCGTTCCGTGCGCCTTGGTGTTTAGTCATGCTGGCCACATGACCACGGAAACGTCTTCGGACAGCGCTGGCTCTTCGGCTTTGAAACGGAGATGAGCACCGCAACCCTAGAGTCGGATTCGACTGGCTTTCGAGCAAGGGAACCTTTACCTTTACCTTTTGTTGTAGCAATCTTGGCCACTTGTCAGAATCCTTCCCTTTGTGGAGAGGGGTCCGCCAGGGGTGTGTTTTGGCTCCGCTATTGTTCAATTTATATTTGAATGATTTGAAAGTTGAAATCACCTGATCATCACTCTGCTTTTTCAGCTAATGCTGCAATACCTGTACTCTTATATGCCAGGGGTACTCATCTTCTGCCCTGTACTCCTGTTGGCCTTCAGTGTCTGTTGAAAACTTTTTCTCACCATTGTATTGGGGCAAATTGGAAATCAATAACAATAAGAATAAGGTTATGATTTTTATTAAGTGACATCAACCTCCAATCTATAACTGGGAAATCAGTGGGCAAAAGCTAGAGCAAGTTAAACAATTTCAATATTTGGGAATACTTTTTTGGGCTAACCTGTCATGGAAAAAACATATTGAGAAGGCCCAACAGCTAGCTGTCCAAATGACTAATGCAATAAGTCATTGGGTGCGTTTAGACAGCGTGCTGGAGCGGTTTAAACTGCTCCGGCACGATGCGTTTTTTTTTAAAACTGGAGAATCACGATCACACTCACCTCCTCCTTCCGAGCTCCCCGCCGTCCTCCTGCAGGTGGGGGGGGTTCCCCTCTCCTTTGAGCATGCGCACAGGCAGCCCTCTCCCGAACAGGAAGTTTGGCGGGTGCGCAGAAGAGCGATCTCAACAGGTCCCTTTAAAGTTTAAATGAAGACTCCTTTTTAAAATGGCCTCCCCGAGATCCCGGACTCCTCTAAATGCCTAAACTAGGCACCAGTGAAGCTTTTCTTTTTTTAACTTAAGTGCGGAGCTCCGCTCAAGCGCACATCGCTAAGGAAAAAAAAATGGCGGACTGAAAGCGGAAGCCGGAGGTAGCTTCCCAGAGGGGAGGGGGGTTGAAGCACCCGGAAGTGGCTGGATGGAGCGATCAGACAGGGAAAGTGCGGCTTGAAACGGAGAATCATGGAAAACACCACTTGGGTAAGTGGTGTCAAAATACTCCGTTTCAAAGGGGTTTGCTCCAGAAAGTGACGGCTGGGGACGATGGGCAGATGTTGGGTGTGTGAACGCGCAGGTAAAAGCCGTTTCTGAGCCGTGCCGAAAACGGCTCAAACGGCCCGTCTGAACGCACCCATTATTTCTTTTCTAAGGGAGGTCAATATATACCTGTGGCACTCCCAGTATATAAATTTAAGGTAGGGGCCCAGTTGCTATACAGTGCCCGAATTTGGATTTCTGGCTGTCATGATTAGCTCAATATTTTTTTCTGCTAGATTTTTTCAGAGAATTACAGGAGCTCCTCATTGTGTGGCAGGAAGCGTATTGAGAGCTGAACTAGGTGTGTGCTCCCTTGAGGCAAGGGCATGGGCATCTACCTTTAGATTTTGGCTCAGGCTTACTTTTACCTTTCCAGGAATGAGGAAGGACACCTTTAGAACATCTTGGCAGAAACAGATAGCCTCCTACCTGGGCTGCCTAGGGATTTCTCCTAATGATATTGATTGTCCTAGTTTGACTTCTGTTAAAAATTTGATTCTGAGATGTCTTTATGCTTTGGATGAACCCAGCACTAGATTTCGGGGCCATAGAGCTTGCTCTCCCCTCTATCTGGGACTGGTTTACTCAAAATTCAGCCCACTTTATCTTGATGAGCTGACGGTTCCTAAATATCAAGGAGCCTTCATGCTGGCTTTTTAACTCAATCCCATTGGCAGAACTTTGTGGCCGTTTTTTGGAAGATCCCATTACCTGATAGACTTTGTAGCTCTGACACAGGGTGTCTTGATACCTTACTTCATTGTTTATTGGACTGTCCAGAACTTCAGAGGTACAGAATCATGTTTATCTCCCCCTTTCTAAAGGACCTGGCTAATCTTTCAACCCACTGTAAGTTATAGATTCTTGTGGCTGGAAGTGATCAAGATATTACCCTGGCCACTACTAAGTTTTTCTCTTTTGCAATCAAATCAAATAGATAGTTAGATCTAGATAATTTGGAGTTTTAGCTGCTATAGGTGTATTTGCTGTATTTATTGTCATTTATGGTGTATTTATTGTTATTAATATTATCTCAACAATTGTCATACTTCTCCCTGCTTCCCAGCCTGACCAGACGGGTGCTCTGTCTGATGATATCTCCTCCTCAGAGGGAGAGGAATAGCTAGCTGCAATAGATCCGATCAATCTTTAGGGACAGGCGATGCAAGCTCTTGACCAAACACCGGCTGTAACCAATTTGCCCTGTCCTCCAGCTGCAAGCAAGTTACCGGCATCAGACACAGAGGAGACAGAGGAGGCTGGGCCCAGTATTTCTCCAACACCCCTTGAGTGCTAGCACCGTCAGTGGAGATCAGAGCTCAAAGCCCGTCGCAGTGAACATTTGATGAATCTCAGACACCTGTCACCAGATGAGTACTTGCAGGGATGAGTGCCACAATTAGCAGCAGCTAACCAGCCTATGGGGAGTCAACTATAAATCCAGGAAGGGGGAAGTTGCTCCTTGTGAATGCAACATATACCATGGCTGCATCACCACCCACCTTGTCTCCTGAGTTGCTGACTGGAACCTCTGTTGCTCTGGACCTGGACTGAACACTGAACCACCTGACTTCTGGACCCCTGACTCTTGGACTGACAATTCCCCTTTCTGGATACCTGACCCTTGAACTGCCTCTTGACCACTCTCCTGCTTGCACCTGAGTGATTACCTGGTCCCTTCTGCCTGGTTGTCTTGTGGGATTTCCACCTGCTCTGGGGCCATTACAACAATGTCTTGTGGGATTTCCACCTGCTCTGGGGCCATTACAACAATGTCTTGTGGGATTTCCACCTGCTCTGGGGCCATTACAACAATGATTGCTACTATAATTTATTGTTCTTACATTCTTATTATTATTATTGCTGTTTTGTTGTTGGACTGATCAAGACTGTAATCATAGGAGCAATAAATGACATGAATGAAATGAAATGAAGTGTAGAGCCTATGTGGAACCTAAGCCACCAGTTTGTTTGCTGTAAGAAATGAGAGGCTGAGGAAGAGAGAATGTTTTCTCTCTCTTGTATACTTAGGGTTCTCTGGAGTCAATTCAGGTCAGGTTAAAAAGTGTGCCTCATTTGCATGGACATGCGTCTAGCAGCACAATTCTGAGCAAAAAATAAATCCTTCTAAGCCCATTGACTTCAATGGACTTTAAAGTCTGTAACTCTCTTTAGGATTCCACTGTAGGATGTGCATATCTTCCTGACCACACAGGGTAACAAACCAACCCCAAGGCAGCCCCAGAAAAACTAGCAATCCTCGTAACCCTTAAACCCTTGTACACAGACACACAGACCAACCAATATGTTTGGGTTTCCACTGTGATTCCTTCTGGTCTTGGGCAAATCCCCCTAGTTGAACTTACTTCCCGAAAGATCATTGCAGTTCTCTGTTAGTTCTTTGCAAGGCTCTTTAGAAAGAAAGAAAGAAAGAAAGAAAGAAAGAAAGAAAGAAAGAAAGAAAGAAAGAAAGAAAGAAAGAGAGTTGCTGAAACTCTCAAGAGGGAAATGAAGTTTTTGATCTGTATACTGAAAACTCATGAACTTCTAAACATTTTAAAAAGAACTTTGTCAAAGAGATTCTGGCATGTTCCCCCAGGGGAAAAAAAGAAGTCCTTCTTCTTTGTCCTGATAAGGAAAAGTGAGATAGGGAACAATCCTGAGCAGGATGTATGTTCCATATTATTCGGTGAGGCTCACTCCTGGGAAAGTGCCCTTAGAACCAGTGTTCCCTCTAAGCCGAGTTAGTGTGAGCTAGCTTACAGTTTTTTAGCCTCTAGCACACACATTTTTGTCTTAGCTCAGGAAGGATGGCTCCAGAGTAAACTAATTTATGTGGTAGCCAAATTGCTCACTCACAACTTTAATGCCAGTGCCTCACAAAGTAGAATTTTTGCTCACAAGACTCCACAGCTTAGAGGGAGCATTGCTTAGGACTGTAGTTGTATTCTCATAGAGAAACAAGTCGGCAGTTGGAGGGGTCTGGTGTGTGCTGTCAGTTCTGTCAAAATCAAGAAAGTCCACTTTCAAGGCCTAAAAACCAGTGAGATCAAAGGTGCATAGAGTGAATACAGACAACATGGCCATAATCTTAAAACTAATTCCCAGTGATGATCGTGTTCCCTAAACTGTGAAAAGTAATTGTGTGTGTCTTGTTTGAAGTGTATGTCTTTGTTAAAGTATTCTTATTAAATTGGCAGAGGCTTGACAATTGTAGTTTGCTAACTTTTACATGTAAGATTTAATTTCTTGCCAAGTGTCAGGAATTGCTAATTAGTCGAGGCAGTCAGACATTATGAGTTTCAATAAAATCCAAATTTTCAGATAATAATAAAGCATACAACATGAGACCATTACATTAGCTTGGCAATGACTCGGAGAAAACCAATTTACCCCATGAATCCTAACCGCACCACTTGGAAATCTCTAGAAATGTGTAGTTACTTCAAGCAGTTTAGAATACAAATATAAAGGACATCCATATAGGCTAGCCATTGATAACACTGACAAATGGACCCTCACCAGTAGTGTCTCCTCTAAGCTGAGTTAGTGTTTTTTAGCCTCCAACTCAAACATTTTTGTCTTAGCTCAGGAAGGATGGCTCCAGAGCAAACTAATTTATGCAGTAGACAAATCGCTCACTCACAACTTTAATTGTAGTAGCTCACAAAGTAGAATTTTTGCTCACAGGACTCCACAGCTTAGATGGAGTATTGCTCACCACCATTTCCCGAATTTAGGCAACCCCCCAAATCTGACTGTTTTTAGGGGGGCAGGTTCTGTGCAGCCTGATCCCCTGTATATTTATTCAGAAGTAAATGTCTCTGAATTCTATGGGGCTTAATTTGAAGTAGAGGTTCATATGGACCCATATTTATGGATTCATCTAGTTCACTATTCATTCCTTCTTTTACCTCACCATTCCTCCAAGGAACCCAAGGCAGCACACATATTCAGGTCTCCCATTTACCTGCCCAGAGTAGGGATTTACCTGTCCCAATGTCTAACCTCTGAAAAACTGTGAGTAGGAGAGAAAATGGCCTCCGCAGAATGACATTCTAGGAATTTCCCCCTTTTCCTATGGTAAAGACCACAGAGACTAGGGAGCCAGCCTAGTGGATGTCACCTAGAAGTGACATCATGTTCTCCTCAAACTCTGCTCTCCCCAGCCACTCCCCCAAAAAAAACTCCAATTTTTTTGGTTTTGCTGTCATTCATTTTATCCTCTTAACAGCCTTGTGTTCGGGTACAGCTGCACTGGTAGATCAATTCATAGTGCCACCTGAAGGTGCTACCCCCGGCCTGGGAGCTGGAGCAGCAAATCCTCCTTGCCTTATCAGTCTCCCAGGTGGAGAATGATGGAGACGACAGACAAGCAGGATGTTCTTCTTGCACTTTCCTTTGCTGAAGAGGTCATAGTACTGCAGGTTCTTTCAGAAAGCAAATCAGAGCAAGACTAACCACACACACCCCAGATGTACACTACAAAGCAACAGCAAACAATCCAGTAACAGCATATAAAACACATATTTCTCAGGATGGAATCATTCTGTCTGGACTCCTTCTTCCTGTATTGCTTTTGGCTTCTATCAGCTTGATGGTTCCATTATTTTTTTTTTAAAAACTATTGTTTTCTATGGAAAAAATTCTGTTACACCATCTCCTTACAACTGTCCTTCCCCTCCATGTTTTGACCACCTCTCATCCAGGACAAGCATGGTTTCACATATATAGCTGTGAAGTATAGGTTAGAGTAAGATTTGAGCATTTTCTAATCCCTCTTGTTCCATCTTTCTCCAGAAAACCTTTGCATTTTGCTTCAAGGAACAATTTTTGCTTGAAGTAAGCATGCACGCACACACACACACACACACACAAACACACATTATCCAGGGATTCATGCAAGAGACCCACATAGACACTTGGACCAGTTTAATGCTGATTTCTTTTCTCTCACTTTTCACTCACTTTCATATACTTAACATAGGATCTTTGACCGACTGGCTCTGACATTTGTATTATAGTTCTTTTTGTGCCTCGGTTTATCAATGTGCATCCATGTGCTAGTGCAGTAGTTAAAAAATCATATGGAAAAGTATTTATGCATCACGCCAGGATTGTATTTTTCCAAATCTTTTGAGAGGGAGGGCAATGCACATAATCACATCAATAGCATATAGCATGGTGGATATGAATGAATGCAAAGAAATGGGAGTTGTAGCGAGCGTGCACGTATTCAATGTTGTTGTTGTTCAGTCGCACAGTCGAGTCCGACTCTTCGCGACCCCATGGACCAGATTACGCCAGGCCCTCCTGTCTTCCGCTGTCCGCTGAAGTTTGCTCAATTTCATGTTTGTTGCATCGATGACACTGTCTAACCATCTCATCCTTTGCCATCCCCTTCTTCTTTGACCTTCAATCTTTCCCAGCATCAGGGTCTTCTCCAGTGAATGCTCCCTTCTCATTTGGTGGCCAAAGTATTTGAGCTTCAGCTTCAGGATCTGGCCTTCCAGGGAACAGTCAGGGTTGATTTCTTTAGGATTGACTGATTTGATCTCCTTGCAGTCCAAGGGACTCTCAAGAGTCTTCTCCAGCACCATAGTTCAAAAGAATCTATTCTTCGGCGCTCAGCCTTCCTTATAGTCCAACTCTCGCAGCCATACATTACTACGGGGAATACCATTGCTTTGACCATGCGGACTTTTGTTGGCAAGGTGATGTCTCTGCTTTTTATCATGCTGTTTAGGTTTGCCATCGCTTTCCTCCCAAGGAGCAGGCGTCTTTTAATTTCATGGCTGCAGTCACCATCTGCAGTGATCTGGGATCCTAGGAACATGAAGTCTGTCACTACTTCTACGACTTCCCCATCTATTTGCCAAGGAGTGATGGGGCCAGATGCCATGATCTTAGTTTTTTTGATGTTGAGCTTCAAGCCCACTTTTGCACTCTCCTCTTTCACCCTGAGCAAGAGGCTCTTGAGGTCCTCTTCACTTTCTGCCATCAGAGTGGTATCGTCTGCATATCTGAGGTTATTGATCTTTTCCCCCGCAATGTTAACTTCAGCTTGTGATTCATCCAGGCCAGCATTTCACATGATGTACTCGGCATATAAATTAAATAAGCAAGGTGACAATATACATCCTTGTCGTACTCCTTTCCTATGCTAAACCAATCAGTTGTTCCATACCCGGTTCTAACTGTTGCTTCTTGACCCTTATACAGGTTTCTCAGGAGACAGGTGAGGTGGTCTGGTACTCCCATCTCTTTAAGAACCTGCCATAATGTATTGTGATCCACACAATCAAAGGCTTTAGCATAGTCAATGAAGCAGAAGTAGATGTTTTTCTGGTACTCTCTTGCTTTCTCCATAATCCAGCGAATGTTGGCAATTTGATCTCTAGTTCCTCTACCTCTTCGAAACCCAGCTTGTACTTCTGGCAGTTCTCTATCCACGTACTGTTGGAGCCTAGCTTGTAGGATTTTGAGCATGACCTTGCTAGCGTGTGAAATGAGTGCAATTGTGCGATAGTTTGAACATTCCTTGACGTTGCCCTTCTTTGGGATTGGAATGTAAACTGACCTTTTCCAATCCTGTGGCCACTGTTGTGTTTTCCAAATTTGTTGGCAAATTGAGTGCAGCACTTTAACAGCATCTTCTTTTAAGACTTTGAATAACTCAGCTGGGATACCATCACCTCCACTAGCTTTGTTGTTAGTAATGCTTTCTAAGGCCCATTTAACTTCGCTTTCCAGGATGTCTGGCTCAAGGTCAGTGATTATACCATCGTGGTTGTCAAGGACATCGAGGTCCTTCTTGTATAGTTCTTCTGTGTATTCTTGCCATCTTTTCCTAATCTCTTCTGCTTCTGTTAGGTCCCTACCGTTTTTGTCCTTTATCATGGCCATCTTTGCATGGAACGTTCCCTTGATTTCTCCAATTTTCTTGAAGAGATCTCTAGTCCTTCCCAATCTATTGTTTTCCTCTATTACTCTGCATTGTTCATTCAGGAAAGCCTCCTTATCTCTCCTTGCTGTTCTCTGGAAATCTGCATTCCGTTGGGCAAATCTTTCCTTTTCCCCATTGCCTTTAGCTTTCCTTCTTTCCTCTGCTATGTGTAAAGCCTCATCAGACAGCCACTTTGCTTTTTTGCATTTCTTTTTCTTTGGGATGGCGGTGAGTGCTGCCTCCTTTATAATGTCACGGACCTCTGTCCATAGTTCTTCAGGCACTCTGTCTATCAAATCTAGTCCCTTAAACCTATTCTTCACCTCTACTGTATATTCATCGGGGATGCGATCTAGGTCAAATCTGAATGGCCTTGTGGTTTTCCCAACTTTCTTCAATTTAAGTCTGAATTTTGCAATGAGTAGCTCATGATCTGAGCCACAGTCAGCTCCAGGTCTTGTTTTTACTGACTGGATAGAGCTTCTCCATCTTTGACTGCAAATTATATAGTCAATCTGATTTTGGTGTTGCCCATCTGGTGATGTCCATGTGTAGAGACGCCTCTTAGGTTGTTGGAAAAGGGTGTTTGCTATGACCAGCGTGTTCTCTTGACAAAACTCTGTTAGCCTTTGCCCTGCTTCATTTTGTTCTCCAAGGCCAAACTTGTCTGTTATTCCAGTTACCTTTTGATTTCCTACTTTAGCATTCCAGTCCCCTATGATGATGAGGACATCATTTTTTGGTGTTAGTTCTACGAGCTGTTGTAGGTCTTCGTAGAACTGGTCCACTTCAGCCTCTTCTGCAGCAGTGGCTGGGGCATAGACTTGGATTACTGTGATATTGAATGGTTTGCCTTGGATTCGGACCAAGATCATTCTGTCATTTTTGAGATTGTATCCCAATACTGCCTTTCTCATTCTCTTGTTGACTATAAAGGCCACACCATTTTTTCTACGGGATTCCTGGCCACAGTAGTAGATATAATGGTCTTCTGAGTTAAATTCACCCATTCCTGTCCACTTTAGTTCACTGATTCCCAAGATGTCAATGTTCATTCTTGCCATCTCATTTTTGACCACGTCAAGCTTACCTTGATTCATAGATCTTACATTCCACCACGTATTCAATACTATGTACTATAGTTTGATTTTTTTTTTTAAAAAAAAAATGACCCATAGAGCATTCCTAATGCATCAGTTGTACTTCAGAGAGTGGAATAGGTAATTTAGAACTCAGAAAGAAATCCAATGCATTTCAGTCCCATACCTACTTTTAACTAACACCCCATGGGGGCTAGTGTATTTAGAGTACCCCAAATCACTTAGCTTCACATGAGCTTTAAGTACATAAACCATTCTAGCATCTTGTAGTTACACTGCTTGTTAGAGATGCTGGTAGAAAATTGTATTTCCAAGATAACCACCTGCTTAGTTCTTAAGTATTTCCCCAGCAAGAACAAAGTGCTATTTTTTCCACCATAAAAACAGTCCACAGATCTTCCTATGGGCACGGCATTCCTTTCAGTACTTGCAGTTTGCACCCATCCAATGACTTCCCCCAAATGCATTTTTGATGATGATAAAATACCCCATATATGGGCACATATATGATTCAAGGTATGTAATAATATTGATGAAAATAATAGCAGTAACAACAACAATAACAAAAGTGACAGCAGTAGTATGGAAGCTATGGGAGTATCCATCAGAACCAGCTTGGTGTAGTGGTTAAGAGCAACAGATTCCAATCTGGAGAACCAGGTATGACTCCCCACTCCTCCTAAACATGAAGCCTGCTGGGTGACCTTGGGCCAGTCACCATTCTCTCAGAAGTCTCTCAGCCCCACCTACCTCACAAGGTGACTGTTGTGGGGTGAGGAAGGGCAGGTTGTTGTAAACTGTTTTGAGAGTCCTTAGAGTAGAAAAAAGCCGGGTATAATAACCTACTCTTCTTCTTCTAGTTGTAGTAGTATAACAATAGTGACAGCAGGAGTACTGCTACTACTGGTAGTAGTTACATTTATATTGTGCTTTTCCTCCACGGAACTCATGGCACATGAGGGTCCAAGGCGATCTGTAATCTACATACTGATTAGACTTATCCATGTTTCCCTTGTTGCATCCTGACCCATGCCCATGGACAGCTGCTCTTAAGAATTTCCCCCAATAGTGTTAAGCTTAAGTGTGAAGAATCATGTAAAATTACAGCCTCCAATGCAGCATGATAGTAGATCTGTCTCCTCTCTACTTGGGGGCAGGATATGACCAAGACAGAAGGGCAGCAGCAGGCATAAGGTGCATCTATAGCCAGCAGGACTTGATTCTCCCAGTTGCCAAGGCATGCAAACAAGCTAGCTTAGCCAGAATACCCACAGTAGCTTCCAAGAAGCCTTCCTTTGTCAGACTCTGCTCCTGTGAAGCTGAGGCTAGAGCAGTTTTGTTGGGATGCTTAAGCAGATTAACAAAAGAGGCACGGGGCTTGTGTGTTTAGCTTTTATAAAAAGACTTTACTAAAAAAAAATCAGGGAAAGGAACTATCTGGAGAGAAAGACAAGAAAAATACTCTAACCATCTAACCTACATCTCATTTGGCTACTGGTTAGTTCATAGTGGATTCTTCATTCTGGTCTTAGAACAAAGACAGGAAAAGAAGCCCCTAAAATCCTTCCTACCCATACCTTGATCAACCAATAATTATTTATTCTACAACATATCTAATCTAGAATAGGACATCCTCTTCCTTGGCGGGAACTACATGCGACAAGGCTGATTCGCTACATGCTAACTAACTAACCATTCGCATATGGAAACAAACATCATCCAAGATGACTGAACTTGCTAATGCCAACAAGTTTACAGCCAATAAGGACAGATTTCTTTGTTGTGTAAACCAGTCAGCAAACCTAACCCACAAGGGATCAGTGTATTTTCCTGCTCTTCAAATACCTGAAGAGGGCAAAACTGGCTATCTGCCTCTCCAAAGGGCAAGACTAGATCTCATGGACTTAAGAGACAGAAGGATGGATTTCAGGCAAGCATTAGAATGGATGTGATGACAGTTCAACCGTCAAGCCAATTAGTGTGGTGGTTTCTCTCTGTTATGTACTCGGATCGCCACCGGGGGTCCGAGGTTACTGGAAGGAGCTTGGGTCCCATGAACAAAGGGAACCCCGGATCTTAGTCCACCTAGTGTCCACCAATGGTACCTTGGCAGGAAATTCAAACCCTCCAATGGGAACGTGGGTGTGCTGGGTGGTGTGTATATAGTTGGCCTTGCAGGGCTGTTTAGTTAGTTCTTGTGTGAAGTACAATAAACACGTCTGAACTCATGTCGTAGTCCGAGATCTCTGTGTGGCAAACCCAGTACTTTACACTCTCCCTGACTAGACAAGCGGGGAAAAAGGAGGAGTACCTAAGAGAGGACCCAGGCAGGCGATGCGAGGGAATGTAGGGGGGGGTTGTTTTTGTTTTGAGAGAAAGAGAGAGAGAGAGAGAGAGAGAGAGAGAGAGAGAGAGAGGCTCTGCCAAGGTCATGCCGCACTGCTGCCCCTCACAGAACTACCCCTTTTGCTTCTCCCCCACCCAAGAAAGGGCAGCTGAGAGAGAAAAGCAGAGTAAGGGGCAAAGAAATCTGGCCTGGTCTCTCCCCGCTTTCAGCTCCTCCTTCCCTGCTCCCTCCCTCTTTTACTTCTCCATCACTTGCAGTGGCTTCTCTGTTTGAAGCAGCCAAGCAGGCTGAGTCTGACCTGGTCTATCTCCGGTTGGACCCACCCTGCTGTGCTAGGCTCGTACAGCCATTGCCATAGCCACTTGCCACCACTGCCTCTCTCCGCCCGGCACTCAGAGCCTCCCACTGCCCAGCTGATTCCCTTACCCCCTCCCCTCTCTGCCTGAGCCACCATCTCCCAGCAGTGAGTATAGTTGCCACCTTCCAGGAGGGGCCTACAGATCTCCTGGAATTATGATTAACCGCCAGACTACAGAAATCAGTTTCCCTGAAGAAAATGGCTGCTTTGGAGGGTGGACTGTATGGCATTGCACCCCAAGGAGATCCCTCCCCAAACCTTGACCTCTCCAGGCTCCACCTCCAAATATCCAGGCATTTCTCAAACCAGAGCTGGCAACCTTAGCAGTGAGCAAAGAAGGGGCAGTTGGAGGCTGGAGGTACCCCCAACTCCACCCAGATGATACCAAGCTAGAAGGACCAACATCCTTATTTGGTAAAAGGCATATCCTAATTTGCAATTCCTTGCCTTCCAGTCACATAAAACAAGAAGATTTGTCTGGTTCTGTAGCCAAACCCGTTCCGTTTCCACATATCCTTTATTTCCCCCACTGTCTGCTTCTATATTGGTCTGTGGTCTAAGCAGAGACCAAGCATTTGAACAGTAATGTGCTTCAATTTTTGTACGTACAACATGCAGCTTTTGCTGATACAACATGGGACAGGGAGTATGACACAATGACATCTCTGACAGCTAATGCAAATTCCTTCAGAGATGGAGAGCAGAAAATTGCTACCCCCCGCCCGCCCCCGATCCTTTGGGAAATGCCTTTCCCACATAGAGATTATCAAGGTGTCTCTCTATGTACAACTTCAGGATATGATATTTAGAGACTGGGGATGATTAAGGGGCCAGGCAGTGTCCAGTTTGACAGGCACAAAAATATTGAACTCCTGGGCTTGGCAGGTCACCAAATTATACTCATCTGTCACATTCAAGGCAACTCCAAATCTCACGCTGAGCTATGGGCTGGATGTCCTTTAGCTGCCTCAGACTCCAGATTATCTCTCTCAGCATTCTTTGCACTCAATATGGCTTTGGATATGTTGCATGTGCCCCTGTCAAAGCTCTGTGTGATTTCATATTATATCCCAGAGGGTCAGTCCAGGTGTGTATATATATACTGGAATCATTTTAAAATATATCTCCTGTTCGAGAATCCACAAGGAATAAACTCTGCCAGTGTGGCTATATTCATTCTGGTGCTGTAGCTAAATGCCAAGATAGATAATCATGCTGTGTTTTTGTAGAGGTTTCCTGCAGACACACTGAAGGAGCTGATTTCTCCTGTTCCACGAGGTGATGCATGGATTCCAACTCTTTTCACCTCCTTTCTTAATTAGAATTGAATGCAGACTTTGGGTTTGATGGGATTGGGATGATTTATACTCTGGAAAAATATTCAGAGGAAAAATATAGTTATATAAATACAAAAAACTTTTTTTGTGTGTGCAAGCAAAACCCACAAATAGGAGCTAAGGGACTGAAAGAAAAACTCAGCCTGGGAATAGAGATAATTGCATGAGTCAGTTGTGGCGCACTATGATAACTGTTCTGATATCCTCTTGGAAGTGTAGGATGGCCAATCATAGAAAGAAAACCCTTTCATGGGCAATCTGAACAGTTTGCCCTTGGCAAATTGGATAGGGAAAGGAGGGAATAATTGCTGTGAGAATGTAACCTTTTTTTTGGGGGGGGGAGATGTTTGATTCTGGTGCATAGGCTACCTGCGATCCATCCAAGTTGCCATTTTGTGTGACTTGGGCAACATACATTTTTCCGTGTGCAGACTGCTTCAGTGGGTGTGAACATGTACCCTCAAGGTATACCACAGCTGAGAAAAAAAATGCATATACTCTTCAATTCACACAAAATGGCAACCCTGTGTATCAGGAGGACTACAGGTAGTACGTGGTCCCATGAAATGTGATTACTTGGTCAGAATCCAACATTTGAAAAAGGCTTTTCTTGGGACATTGCAGTTCGGTAGGAAAGCAAGGGCTAGGGATGCCAGCCTCCAGGTGGGGCCTGGGGATCTCCTGGAATTACAGCTCATCTCCAGACTACAGAGATCAGTTCCCCTGGAGAAAATGGCTGGCTTTGGAGGGTGGACTCTATGGCATTGTACCCCAGTGGGGTTCCTGTCCTCCCCAAGCTCCACTCCCAAATCTCCAGGAATTTCCCAATCTGGAATGGGCAACCCTACCCCCCTGACCCCCACTGTTTGGCCAGGGGAACCCTGGCAACTCTATTGAGGGCCCTCTTTTTGAGCCTCCTCTGGCCTGATTGTTCAGGCACCAGCCTGGCACGACCAGAAGTAGGACTTAGCAAACAGGCTGCAGAGAGGGAATCTTCCCTCTGGTCTTCCCAGCCTGGCTAAATGAGGCCCTATCATACTGCAGCTCACAATCAGCCTCATGGCCTTCCCATCCTCCCTCCATATCTCTGCATTCTTTAGGGGTTCCTTTTTATGAGAGGTTGTTAACCTTATATGGTACAGGGTCACATTGACCCTTTGTTTTCTTTGTTACAATTGCATTCTAGCGGTATCAGCATTAGGCTACATACATTTTGGGGGAAACATGGCCTGTGTGTATTTTTCCCCCATCTTTGGGGATCCTGTTAATGGATTTGGGGGTGAGGGCTTGCAGGGGACATGCCCAGCTCAGGGGATGTCAAGCCACCCTCACTGTTGAGTGGCAGAGGAAACCATGCAGTGGCTTGCACCCATGTGGAATTCTGTAGCCCATGGTATCCCCCAGCAGGTGGACCAGTGTCGTGTCTGCCCATTGGCTAACAGGTGGGTCAACTGTTGCCGCAATTCATTGCCATATGCTGTGCCAAGGTTCTGTCAGCCCTAACCAGGACAACTGTAGCCATTTCAGCTCCAAGAAGTGCCTGCTGTATCTTGTTTATCGTGGGGGTTAGCCTTGCCAGTTCCCCTCCCCATTGGTGCTAGGTCTGCAAGGAAGGGGAAAAAAAATCTAAGGACTTAAAGGAATTAAGGGAGCACCCGTGTAATATTGCTTATGTGAAGAAGAATGTGCATTTTAAAACCAGCATTCTCACCCCAAGCAGTGATTTGTGCAGAAAGTATCATTACCCATTCTTATCACAGCCAACTTCATTTCGTACTTCCTTTCTTCCCCGTTCTCAATTGCTCACTTCAAGTAAAGACTAAGGTTTGATGAATGGCATTTGTTCTGTTTCCCATTTGTTCCATAGTTCCGCTGTGTCGAGATGATTCTGTTTTTGAAACAGACATTTGAAAATTGAACTTATCTTGTTTGCAGTGTCCATTTCCTCCCAGATTGAGCAACCCACTGATAAATTGGTTGCAATTTAAATTGAGCAGTATTTTGAGTTGTTTTGTGTCTGCAGTTCATGGTCTTCAGTGTTATGGCAGGCCCTATAGATGTTCTAGGCACAGTCCTGGGGGAAATGGGCTGCACCCAGGAGGGTGCCAACAGAACAAAAAAAAAGGGGGGGGAAATGCCAGGTGATAGTTGACTGATTTATTATTGTACAACATCCCTACGCGTTTAGCCATGTAGGCTTTGTCGGGGGGGATCAGAGCATTCATCTAGTACATTCCTTTCTGTTCCCTTGGCACAGGCTCACCATTTACCAGCTTGCTCAAATGATGTTTGTCCCAGGGTTATCATGCGCAGATCATGTCTGGGACAGACTGGTCATTATGGCTACTGGATTCCTCCCCAGTGCGTTGATGGCTTCCCGCCCCCAAGACAGACCAGGCCAGCTGGCCCAGCGGTGAAAAGTTTCCATGGCGGAGGTAGTTCCTGGCTTTAACAGGCATGCTGCTTCTCCCTCCCCCCTTCCTTCCCTCCCTCCTCTTCTTCTTTTTTTTTGAGAGGTGGGGCTGAGACAGGGCAGGAATGCTGTCCCTTGCCTTTCCTTCCAAGGGGGTCAGGGCCAAGAAAAGCCAGAGATGGGGCCCACTCCTCCACATGCAGCCAGCTGGGTGACCGTGGATCAGTCGCAGAGAGCTGTTCTCTCAAGAGTGGTCCTCTCAGAGCTCCCTCAGCCCCGCCGGCCTCACAGGGAGTCTGTTGTGGGGAGAGGAAGGGAAGGAGACTGTAACCTGCTTTGAGACTCCGAGTGAAGGGTGGGGTATAAATCCAACTCTCTTCCCCCTCCATGGCCATTCCCTCCCCACCAGTCAGCCCTGATCATTCCTCATTTAAAATCAGCTGCATTTTTAGTGTACATTTTGCTTTTATGCAGGCAGAGTTGCTAGTGTCCATCAAGTTGGCACCTGCTCAGAACTTACCAGACTGAAGTACACTGGCTGTCATGACCCCCACTGAGCTGGCTCTGGGCTCTGACCCAGAAGCCTCCAAGGAACCTGAGGCACCTGAGACACTGGCTGGAGGAGAGCAGGAAACTTCACAAGACCCCTGCAGGGTAGACAGGGCAGACAGCCTGGGCTCATTTGCTTCAGAAACGGACATCAGGAACCTCCACTGAGACAGCCTGGGCTCATTTGCTTCAGAAATGGACATCGAGGAACCTCCACTGAGAGATCATCCAGAATTTGCCCCTGAGGAGCCCACAGAAGAAGCTCCTCCACCAGAACTTCCTCTCTTTCCCCCAGGTACTGTGGCAACTAAGCAGCCCTCCAGAACCCGATCCACAAGCCCACCAGAACCCGCCTCCACCCAGCAGGTGTGGAAGAGGCAGAGGGCAAGTGCCTAGATAGCCCAGTGAAGATTCAGCACCAGGCTTGCAGCCCATGCTCCACTTCCAAGATTATGAACAGGGCCAGATCACCCATAGGGTGAACTAGGCGCCCGCCTAGGGCGCCCGGCCTGAGGGGCGCCAAATGGCGCCCCACTCCCCCCCCCCGAAAACTGCCCCCCTGCCATTCTAACCCGGTGCCCGCCGGCGCCGCCAAACCCCCGCCCCCTTCCCAGCGGGGCCGCAGAAGCCGGCACCGGGAGGGAGGGGGCGGAGGCTGGACCCCCCCGCGCCCCCTTCCCGGCTTTTCTGGGGGTCCCGCAGCCACGGGGCCCGCAGAAAAGCTGGCGCCGAGAGGGAGGGGGCGGAGGCTGGACCCCCCGCGCCCCCTTCCCGGCTTTTCTGGGGGTCCCGCAGCCACGGGGCCCGCAGAAAAGCCGGCACCGGGAGGGAGGGGGCGGAGGCTGGACCCCCCGCCCTTTTCCCGGCTTTCCTGGGGGTCCCGCAGCTGCGGAGCCTCCAGGAAAGCCAGCGCCCCGCCAATGCCCCTGGTCTCCAGGTCCCACCGGGAGGTTGGCATCCCCAGTGGGGGCGCCCCAGGCTGTCCTGCCTAGGGCGCCAAGACACCTGGAGCCGGCCCTGATTATGAAGGATGTAATCCTTTTCAGGATTCTGGCCCCAGTAGAGCCTGGCTAGATGAGCCCCCTGGTGCTGCTTTTTGAGCAAGTGAAGAGGCTGTGCCCTCAGCCTGTTTAAGGCTTAGCTGGGCGGAAGTGTGCTGGATTAACTGGTCCACTAGGCAGAAGCCTGTGTCCCTTCTTCAGCTGTTATTGACACTCAAGAAGAATAGGTTCGTATACTCCACTTTTCTCTGCCTTAAGGAATCTCAAAGTGGCTTACAATCACATGTCCTTCCCCGTAAGAGACACCTTGTACGGCTGGCAGGGCTGAGAGAACTGTGACTGGTCCAAGGTCACTTAGGAGACTTCATGTGGGGGAGTGGAGAATGAAACCCAGTTCTCCTGATTAGAGTCCACCTCTCTTAACTGCTATACCATGCTGGGTCACCTTGCTTTCCAAGCCTGTGGGCACTACCACTCAAGGAGACCTGGCTGGCCCTGCTTACAGAATACAGGACAGTTCCTAGGGAGAGATGGGAAAATGCACAAGGAGCAATTGAAATGAGAACACACATACAACAGGCAAAAGTTGAATACTAGTGCCAATACACACAAAAAACCCCAACAGGATTAATACAACTAATCCAAATGTCAGTTCAGTAAGTTAAATATTTTGTTTCCATTAAGTGGTTTGAGGGAACAGCAGATGGGGACAGAGACAGGGACAGCCCCGGGAAAGCATTGTATGAATGTGCATTTGTGAATTATTTGCAATACTATCTAGAACAGCTTTGCATAGTCAATCAAAAGGGAACTTTTTGGAGTGTTCGAGAGTGCTGCTTGCAATCTGCAATCAAGTTGTGCTTAGAATAGAAAAAGTTTTCACTCACTGCTGCTTCCATTTCATTTCCTGCTGCAAATATCCATATCCGCTGTGAATTTCTGTGAAATGAATTGTGCAGACGCAGGCACACAATGCACAGTTCACTATTATAGTGTTCCTTACATTTCCAGTATGAGTTGCAACCTTAACTTCCATAATTTTATCGAATTTCTTAAATTTATTTTTAGACATATCTCCTGCCTTTCCCCATAAAGTCTCAACACTGCTAATACTTCAGTAATGGTGATACATATCCAAATGCCCACCCCCTGACAAAAGTAATAAAAATATGGGCAAAGTGTGAGTGAAAAAAAGAATACATCCACAGGTCTACATCCACATATGACTAGGTCATTGCATTTTATTGTGCTAGTGCAGTCATTCACATGCTAGATGATTTTATTGTTTGTTGTTTAGAGCCAGTTTGGTGTAGTGGTTAAGTGGGTGGACTCTAATCTGGGAGAACTGGGTTTGATTCCCCACTCCTGCACTTGCACCTGGCTGGATGACCTTGGGCAAGCCATAGTTCTGATAAGAGCTGTTCTTGAAAAAAGAGCAGTTTCTGTCAGAGCTCTCTCAGCCCCACCTACCTCACAGGGTGTCTGTTGTGGGGAGGGGAAAGGAAAGGAGTTTGTAAACTGCTCTGAGACTCCTTTGGTTAGTGAAGGGTGGGGTATAAATCCATTCTCTTTTTCTCTCTCTTCTTTTTATCTACTCTGGAAAATCCATTCAAGTATTACTGTGAGCACAATAGCATAGTATCCATATGTGGACGCAGCCTAGGTCTTCTCCACTACATGAATACCTCAGAACAGAATGATGATGATGGTGAAGGACAGTTGTTTTTATATCCTGCTTTTCTCTACCCAGAGGATTCTCAAAGCAGCTTACAATCACCTTCCCTTCCTCTCCCTGCAAAGGGCACTTTGTGAGGAAGGTGGGGCCGAGAGAGTTCTGAGAGAACTGTGCCAAGCCCAAGGCCACCCATCAGGCTTCCTGTGGAGGAGTGGGGAATATCCCAGGATCATTCCTATCAGGGAGGGATTGGGGAATATCCCCAGTAAAGGCCCTTCATTGTTTTGTCAAGTATGTTTTGTTATAGGATAAGGTTGTCAGCCCAAACTAGGTAATTCTTGGAGATTTAAGGGTGGAGCCTAGAGGGGGTAGGGCTCAGAGAGGGGAGGAGCCTCAGTATGATACAATGCTATAGTGTCCATCCTCCACCAGATCCATTTTCTGCTGGATAACAGATCTCAGTAGTTTGGAGATCAGTTGTAATTCTGGGAGATCTCCAGACCCCAACCTGAGGATGCAGCCCTGTTAAAGCAGGACATTTTGATTAAAATGTGAGGATTTTGGTTATTCTTCCAACAATTTAGAACACCTTTCCACTTGCACAGAAGTACCTATTCCCAAGGAACTTCTGTATCTGTCAAAATTAATCAATGAGCATAAATGAGATTGTACATTCGCCTAAATTCTACATTGTCTTCACCATGCTCTTGTCGTTTTTGTGTGCTTGTTCCTCAGATGGCTGAATTAAATTAGCAGTGACATACCAAGGAGTTTTGGGACATTCTGAACATATCTGGGCTTTCTGACAGAATGAGAATGTTGAGGTCCGTAAGGTTTCCTGGAGAGAGTGGGCATTTTAGTGAATTTCCCCCCACACCCCCAGAAAGTCAAACAGATTGAAATTAGTGGGCTGAATGGTAAAGCTTCAATATGCGGACGTGGGAGAAAAAAGTAATCTTGCAAAGCCAGGAAGGAGAGGGAGTTCCATCTGACATATATGTATCCCATATTCTCAAATTCCTATAATAATCTGATTCATCTCTAGCTTGCATATACCCTGGGCTGTTCCTTGATTTTTACTTATTGTACATGATATAACACTTGTGGAAGCCACCCTTGCAGAGCAGGGTGAAATACTGCCACCTCCTCATGAGTAAGAGAAGATAATGAGGGAGAACATTAGTAAGCATATGAAGCTACCTGATCTATTGGTCTGTCTAATCTAGGGCAGGCAAAGCTTTGAGCCCAGTGCCAAAACAAGGCTATATCTACTTATGATAATGTTAAATAGGGATGCCAGACTCCAGGTGGGACCTGGAGATGCCCCGGAATTACAGACTACAGAGATCAGTTCCCCTGGAGAAAATGAAGGCTTTGGGGTGGACTCTGTGGCATTGTACCCCACTGAGGTTCCTGACCTCCCCAGGTTCCATCCCCAAATCCCCAGATGTTTCCCAGCTTGGGTCTTGCAATCCTACTCCCCCATCTCCCACCGGTGGCCAGGGGGAACTGGCAACCCTAGAGGTCAGTGTGCTAGCAAACAAAACAAGAGAGGGAGCATGAGGGTTGCACTTGACCAAACACACTGCATATGTTATATATAGATTTGTTGTTGTTGTCTCCCCCCAATAGTATTAAGAGAATAAATAAGACCACTTTAATAATGTCAGTGGCAATAACACATCCCTGCTCAACTACATTCTTGTTTTGGAGGGCTTCCATTCCTAACAAAATGACCTGGTGCCATTTTTGACATGCGTGATGGCAGTTGTCCACCCCTAGGTTCTGTGTCCTTAATGACATGAATCAGAATAAGGAGACAGCATAGTTTTACACAGCAGCACAGTTTAATAAGTCAGGTTCTTTCTCTGTGTGGAGCTAGAATGATAACTTCCTTTCTCCATGTTCCTGCTCACACCAGATCCTGGAGTGGACTATGGCATCTAAAACACTGGCCCCAATTAAAGGAACAAAGTTGTCCAAAACACCACACTAAGTTTGTCAACAACCTGGGGGGGGAAATGCTCTGTCCCCTTAATAAAGACTTAATGGGTTGTTATTTACTGAGCGATATTACTTACTTCCATGCCATGGAATGGTTCACCTGCCCATTTCCACATATCAAATATCTAATAAAGAGACAGGGCATTTTTTTCTCTCGGGCAACCTGATCAAGGTTTGTGTGGATCATCACAGTACGTCAAAGTCTTAGGCCAGTTTCCTTGTTAGCTGAGATTCTTTTAAGCGGATAAGCCAAAGAAGAATTTGTTATGTATTGAAGTGTGAATCACTCCTATACTTTACAGTGTTAAGCTTCAGTCTGAATGTGGCTCTTCATCTGTCGCATTACCATTGGCTGGTTTCTGCGAAACCATTGTAAATATCCAATCATTGTGTGAGAATGTATCAAAGAGGGAACGGTCCTGATTGGCCTTTATCCCTGTGTTATGACTGGTCTTTAACTTGTTGTGGGTGTGGCTTTGACAGTCCGGGACAGTTTAAAAAGGGAGCTGTGCTCCACTTGTTTGTGGTGTGTTCCTGAGTTGGAGTTTGCTGTTAAATAAAGTTGAAATCACTTCTTTGCTGAAATCCTGTTGTTGAGTGGCATACTTAACAGAATTTGATGTGGAATGTTTGTTCTAGGGATGGACTGTTTTTGTAGCAGGAACTCCTTTGCATATTAGGCAACCCACCCCTAATGTAGCCAATCCCGCAAGAGCTTACAGAGCTCTTCTTACAGGGGCTACTGTAAGCTCTTGGAGGACTGGCTACATTAGGGGTGTGTTGCCTAACATGCAAAGGAGTTCCTAAGAACATAAGAGAAGCCAATGTTGAATCAGGCCAATGGCCCATCTAGTCCAACACTCTGTCACACATGTTCCTGCTACAAAAGAGCCCTGGTCATGTGACCAAATTTCACAATCCCCTCCCCTTTCCCAATTCTGTCTGTGCCTTGCGAAAATTAACCCGACCCCCTTTTTTGCATCATTTTGTTTCCTTGGGTCATTTTTTTCCCTCCTCAGAATAATTAAAATTTCAACCTTAACTTCTTTTGTGATATTTGGACTTACAAATGAAATGCAGCATAACTCAAATGGTGTGTAACATTTAAATGGCATAAAAATGCCACATAAATTGCACAAAGGAAGCCAACGCATTGGGAACACCAGTAATGAAAATGAGCAAAAAAGGCTTACAACAGAGATAAAAGAATAGCAGCAACAAAAAGAAAATGAAGCGAAAGAGGCTTCTGCTCTGCTGGTCATTCAAGAGGGGGTGATATTTCCCTTGGCCTTGCCACTTGTCACCTGCAGAGCAGCCGTGTGAGTTCCATTGGATGCCAGAGGATACAGTTGTGGCCTGGCTAAGATTCTTAAGCACATAAGTTTCTCTGCTCCCCCTGCCCCAGCCACTGGGTGGTAGAACATTGGCCCAGGGATCTCTTGCATTGCTTTTGTTCACACCAAATTCCAGTCAAGGAATCCTCAAGGGGTTCTACAATCAAAAGTGGGGCCCTCGGGATGAATTCTCCTGAGCCCCAATCTTCTCGAGTTGGTCCTGTAAGCACACATTCCTTGCATTGGTTAGTCTTAGTTTTCTTCCTCTTCTCTGTGGTCCCTGAATATTCATTCTCTCCCTCCCTCCCTCCCTCCCTCCCTCCCTCCCTCCCTCCCTCCCTCCCTCCCTCCCTCTAAGGAACTTGTATTAGATGTTCATGTGCTGCTGTGATGATGTCATGTCACTTGTGGCCCAGCATTCTTTTCCACGTGAGTCAGTTGCCCACAAAGCTACCACCAAAGGCCCAATAGCAATACAGCTCATGGCAACAGTAATCCGACAATAAGCATGGCTTCTATCAATCTGGCTAAGCTACGGAAACCATGGAGATTTTTTTTTCCTATTTGATATGGGTGGGGGGTTGCTGGCTTGAAATGTTTCCTTTTATTCCAATTTAATGTACACAGATGTATGATCAGTATTCAGATTTGCACTTTACAAGCATGAGTCACATTTCTTCCTCCTTTAAGGCAGTATAAATCAGCAGCACGCCAATTAGCATTCATGGGAATTTAGACCAGTATGAATAAAACACATGGAGACCAAATAGTTGTACCTTAGATAAAAGATGCTGAACTAGCACCACATATACCATTTAAAAAAAATACTGTTCTGGTACAGACAACCTCTCCTGTATGCTCTAAGGGTTACATATGGGCACCTTTGTCTTTTATTTTCATCCCCCCCCCCATTTGTGGCAGGAACTAGGTTGTATGATTTGCACAAGGGAGCAGCCGAACTGAAAACAGGAAAATTGGGGTTGTAACAACAGGGATGGCCTAACTGAGAACCACCCCCAAATGGCAGGCCCTCCCAAGAGGTTTTGAGTTTGCAGTGATGTTCCAGTACCGCCTGGCTATTTAAATTTTGTAAGAACAGACCTCCCTGAAAAAGCATTTCTTTTCCACTGAGGAGGCAGTATGAGCGGGTAACTCTCTGATTCACTTTCCGAAAGGTGCCTGTGTTTAAAATGGATATTCAGCAGCTGCATTCCTGGCTTGCTGCGAACATTTGCATGACAAAAAAAGGTAGATATCTTCCCTCCTAGAGATCTCCGGAGGGATTTGGGTGGGAATTTCATTCATAAAGTTTTCAGACCTTGCAAATAACAAAGCAAATAGGCTGTGGTTATAATGAGGCAAGTCTAAAAGCCTATCAACAGCCTTCCTATGTGATACAATTGCCAACACAGCTGCTGGAGAAGGCTGCCAAGGAGAGATAGAAGTCAGAGTGATGTGGGGCTGCAAGAGAATTTTTAATATATATCTCTATATATCTATATTTGGCAAGGAGACAATGACACAAAGAGGAGTGAAAGAATGCAGGGAGGCAGCCCCGGTTTCTGCAGCCATCTTACCAAATTAATGCATGCAAATTAAAACAGAGTTGTTTTGTTGAAAACAATAGCCAGAAGGTTTAGACGGCCCGAGCCTTGTCTCAATAAATTAAGCATGAGCGAGTCATTGATTTCAATCAAACTGGTATTAATTAATAGCTAGGCCCAATTCTCTTTGAAACCAGGCAGCGGCTATGCTGGATTTGAACTGAAGAAAGCAAAGCAGGGATTAGACAAGAGTGGAACAGAAGGTCTATTCAAGTCTTCAGTGATTGAGATGGGTAACATGAAAAAAAGAAGCTTGTAAAACTATATGTAAAATACACTTCTGGATATAAAATGCTCCTCTATAATACTGTTCTGAACTAAGGGTGCCATAACTGCTTAACTTTTGCGATTAATTTCCTTTGGGGTTTTTTTTTTACACCATCAGCAGTGATCGAATTTACAATTTAGAGGGGGGGTATATTTGCAGAGTTATGAAACTGGTAATTTGTGAGCTTGCCCTTAAGATCCCATGACTTTTATTGGTTCTAAAATAAGGTTTAGAGGGTGTTGTAAAAGATGGTTTAGTTGCAGTTTATATTAATGTAGCTTTAAACCATTCCTCATTTGTGTAGTCTGTGTGGGCTCCGAAATATCGCACACTCTTCCTCTAAGGAGCACAAGGTGGCACACCTGTCCCTAAGTGAGAGACATAATTCCGGGGGGGGTCTGTCAAGAGGGTTGCCATCTTTTAAACTGGTCTTTCTAGCTGTCCCTTTAATATCAGTTTGATCTGCAAGCATGATCAGGGCATTATTGATCTGCAAGCATTATTTAAATTCATGCCACGAAAATCTTCAGTGGCTAATTTCCACTCATCAAACAATTAAAGGGACATGATTTCCCCCCAGTTGGCTACCTTATTCTGGGGGCCCTGATCACCTGGGGGGGCAAAGGGAAATGATCAAGTCATTTGGCCCATTTATATCTGATGTCTGAATAGTGTTTGGATGGTATAAAGAGGCATGGGGGGGGGACTTTTGCCTCATAGGGGTGCCAATTCTCACTTAGGGAATCCTTGGAGATCTGGAGGAAGTCCCTGGGGAGGGCATACTTTGGGGAAGGGAGGGAACTCAGAAGTGCTGTGATGCCAAAAAGTTCAACCCCCACCCCCACAGCTGCCTTTTCCTCCCTCTATCATGACACTAGAACACAGGGACGGTCGGTGCGGTTGATGGGCAATAGATGAAGGATGGACAAAATGAAGCACTTCTTTACTCACTGAACTGTTATTCTGTGAAATTCACTGCCCGTGGATGCAGTGATGATCAGAAACATTTTTAAATGGGAGGTTGACGGACTCCTGAGTGACAAGTCCATCAATGGCTACTAGCCCTAATGATCAACGGGATCCTACACATTCAGAGGCAGTAAACCTCTAAATACCAGTGCTAAGAGGCAACATCCAGGGGAGGCCTTGGCCTGTATATCCTGGTGCCCTCCAGAGCAACTGATTGGTGTGAAACAGGATGCTGAATTAGATGGATCACTGTCCTGATCCAACAGGGCTCTGCTTAAGTTATTGTGAAGAGGTTCCCAGCACTGGGTCTCGGTCTCTCTCTCTCTCTCTCTCTCTCTCTCTCTCTCTCTCTCTCTCTCTCTCTCTCTCTCTCTCTCTCTCTCTCTCTCTCTCTCTCTCTCTGTTACCTTTATATCAAGGATTTGTAAAATAAGACTGTCTTATTTTTTTATTTTGAGATAATATTGGATTTTATTCATTCATCTTCTCATTTATATACTTCAGCAATCTTTTTTATCATCTCATCTCTTTAACATAAAGGTACTAAGACATCTACAAAACCGGGTAGTTGAAGCTGAAGGTTTCGACTGATAAGGATCTTAGCATATCTCTTTCAAAAATATTCTTTGATAGCAGTACTGGCAAAATTTCAATAATAGCTTAAAAAACACATTTCCATGGAGTGGCAGTTTTCCATATATTATAGAACCAAAATATAATTCAGAGCTAGCTGAAATGGCTAGTCCCTTCTCCAAGGTGCTTATAAAGGAAAATGGTGGTTATTATGAAATGGCTAATATGAAACTTCTTCAAGCTTGTTTACTAGCTTGTGATAATTTTTTCTTAGTGATGTTTCTCTCAATGATCTTAATGTTTACATGGGACGATTACTTGGGAGTAAGTCCATTTGAACAGATCTGGTCTTCCTTCCCCATATGTACCCCAGAGAGCACTACGGTCAAGGTCACAACATCGACTGACCATCCCAGGCCCTAAGGATGCCAGGCTTGCTGCCACCTGAGCCAGGGCCTTTTCAGTGGTGGCTCCATACTGGTGGAATGAGCTCCTGGAAGAGATCAGGGCCCTACGGGACCTTTTACAGTTCCACAGGGCCTGCAAGATGGAGCTCAGGCTTTCCATTAGGAGCCACCACACCACTACCACCAACATCTGAGGTTACAGGCTGGCTCTGGCCTGGAGACTGTGCCATACCTTCGCACTATGCTGAAGACCATTGAGCTGGAAACAGCTCTTAGTATACTATATTGTATGCCATCTTAACTACCATCACTAGAATTTTAAGTATTGGACTGTTTAAATGTTTTAATGTTAATCTTCAAATGTTTTAATCTTTTATACAGTTTTATGGTACTAGTACCAATTAATGTAAGCCACCCTGAGTCTGTTCGCGGGGAGGGTGGGGTATAAATTGAGACAATAAACAATAATAAATATGCAACAGAAGTAGTTTGTAATCAGTCATGTAGCACAGCAGTTTGTTCAGGCTCTTGAAGAGGAGTGCCATTCATTACTGGAATGAAATAAGTTATCAACAGAAATAGAAAATAGTAGTTTGGACCCCATAACTCCCCTCCATTCCACTGGAGCTGATGACTTCATATAAATTAGTAATAAAAACTGATCATATTGTTGATCTACTTAATAGACATTAAAACATTGGTTTTAAATGTTGTGTTGAGGTCGTATTGTCTGATTTTATAATTTTATCTGTTGATATTGTTTTATGTTGTTTAAATTGGCATTCATGCCCACTGTTAGCCGCCCTGAGCCTTCGGGGAGGGCGGGATACAAATCGAAACAAACAAACAAATAAATAAATAAATAGACTTGGAAAGCTCACTTTTGTGTGGCTGGCTGCTCAACACTGCACAAGAAGCAATGAAGACAGTGTGGCAAAGTTGTTGTATATAAAAAAAACAAACATGACCTGGGACACATACAGTTCATACATATCAAGTTAGAGGTCTGGGGAGAGCCAGTGTGCTGCAATGGCTAGAATATAAAGGACTTGAGGTCAAATTCCAGCTCCAGTTTGGTGGGTTACTTTGGGCTGGCTGCATGCTCTCAGCTTACCCTACCTCACAGGATTGTTGTGGAGATTTCGCATAGATGGGAGCACTTTACAGTGTCTGCAAGGAATGCTGGGGAACATGCACTAGATAGATGTAATGCAACCTATTAAACTGAAATCAAATTATACTGAATGCTGGATCCTTTTATGGACCGAAGACCCCTTCCTTAAGTGAAATGATACCTTTTGTGAGTAGCACTGCTTCCCTGAGATGAAGGGTAACTTTGGCACCCAGCCCATGGCTGGGGTGCAATCCATAGATCTCTGCCTTTTATTTGCCTTTTTAAAAATGATTCATGAGGATGAGGAATGGTTGAACACCTGCTAGTTCAGCTCACATTCCACTCACAAGTTGCAAGCAGGGAGAGGATTTTCCTTGGAGCGGTTTGGCTGTTCATGAGCAGCTTGTACCAATTTGGTGTGTCAAACAGTATAGTGTGGGAGTGGGGCTCATCAGTGCCCCTTTGAACATATCTGTCATGCCTACTTCCAGCAGCAGCTAAAACCCCTTCTTCCCAGTTGTCAGCTGGGATCTCCTGAAGCCATACAAAAAAGGGAAGCAATAAGGTACAGTCCCATCATCTTGGATCCATCTGAGAGCCTGCTTTGCCCATATACCAGCTGCCATCCCTAAGGCTACAGGCAAAGGGGATGGATCCAGGTACCCACCCTTCCATTGTGTTCAGATCTCACTATTTCCCTGAGCACTTTGTTTTGTACTAGTATCACTATTTTGGATTGGACAAGAAAGGACCCACAACAAAATGTTACATAATGTGTTGTGGCTTGGCTCCTCCCCATTCTTCTGCAGCCCAAAGGATTCCCCCATCAGTGGCTTGGGAAGCCACATTCCTGTCTCCCTGTCTTCTTCTGGTGGCCTTGATGGGGATGGCTCCTGCCACAGTGGCTTCCCCTTTGGCTCCGGGGAGGGCTCCTTTGAGGCAGCTTCCTTTGCAGCTCCAGGGAAGGATTCTGCCATGGCAGCTTCCCCCACAGTTTCAGCAGCCTCCCTTCTGGTCCTGCTTGCATGAGGAGCTGTGGCCTTGTTGTTCCCCGGCCTTGCTGGCTTGGGGAAGTCCAAGATTGAACAGTCTCAGTAAGTTGCATTCTCTGCACTCGTGCAGGGATTGGTATTTTACCTTGGGGGGGATTTAAATGTCCCCATATACTTTTTAAAACTCAAGATTATTCTGCATACCTAGGGAGTGCCCCTAGTGTGCAGAAAGATCTCTTAGCCCCCTATGTGCCCCCTACCTGCGGAAAAAAGTATTCACACATAGGGATATACAGATGTACTTCTTTGGGTGGGGAAATATATGGCCACATACTTCTAGTCTCATAACTGATTTCATTACATTCAAACCAACAGATAAATGGGTAACATAGATGCACTACAAACTTGATTAACTAGTTCATGTTTTATTTGAATAAACCGAGCTTATTTCAGAGACCATATTGCTGCTGTAGAATTAAAACTTCCTGGCAATTCCCTATGTTATAAACTGAGAATCTGAGAGACAATAATTGTTATTATATAATAGTACCAAATGAGCATCAAACAAATGAAAGATGCCTTTCATTCTGCTTTTCATTTTAAAAAATGAACATCTCCAAATATGTGTTTACATTTCTCCTTTGCATCTGACTTTATTTTAAACAATGTGATTCCCATGCTTCTTTTTAATTTTTTTTCCTTCTGCGAAGAATGCATCTTACAAATCAATGGCGTGAAGTGTGGGATGTGTTTGCAAATCTGACAGTTATTTGAACTTTGCTGTTTTTTCTCAGATGACTAATTACTCTTTAGGCACTTGTGAATATCTCCACGGGAGTTTGTGTGCTGTAAATGTGAAACTAGATGGCCACGTCATACTAATTGAAGCACAGAGTTGCTCCCCCCTCCCCAAAGTTCATATACCATGTAAAAGAAAGATGATTTAATCATTGCAAACAACAGCAGCTGACCTGAAATTAAGGATGCCAACCTCCAGGTGGGGCATGAAAATCTCCCAGAATAACAACTGATCTCCAGATTACAGAAATCAGTCCCCCTGAAGGAAATGGCTGCTTTGGAGGGTCAACTGTATGACATTACACCCTGCCAAGGTCCCTTCACTCCCAAAGCCAGCCCTCCACAGGCTTTACCCACAAATGTCCAGGAATTTCCCAACCTGAAGTTGGCAACCCTAGCCTCAATAGAAACACACTTTACAAAACTTTGTCCCTCTGTGTGTATTGCGTGTGTTTGTGCATGTAGCTTATAGAAACAAAGTTATTTCACGTTTCTTGAACCACCAATTTGACTCATGCTTCCCAGACTTTGGCCCGCATCAGCCTTCATTTGCCTAAGGGATAAGAAACTCCTCTTGGACTTCCCTGACTGGCTTTTCTCAAGCACTGGATCTTGCTCTCTCTATTCTATGCAAGGCCTCTACTGAGTCAGAAGAAAAAAGAGGGAAGAGACCTCTGTAGGAAGCCACAAAAGGTACTGAATACCAAAGGCCATGCAAAAGGCGGGCGGGGGGGAGGCTGATATACTTAACTGTGTACAAACCAACCATTAATATATTATTATTTGGTTTGTACACAGTTAAGTATATCAGCCTCCCCCTCCACTTTTGTGTGGCCTCTGGTACTCAGTACCTTTTGTGGTTCTCTAGTGTCACAAAGGAGGCATGGTCATTTCCCCCATTAATCATAATGACCAGGCCCATTGTTTTGGCTAGTCAGCAGTTCTAAATAGAAATTAAATGCTCCATTAAATCAAAATTAACATATATGTGTTTACTCCTAACTATAAATCAGGGTAGTTAATGAGAGAGAGAAGAACAGCTGTATTACCCCCCACACCTTGTTTGTAGCTGGGATGGGAATTTTGTGTTACTTTGGCTGACTAACACACAGGTTTACTTTCTCTTTCCCTCCATCCCTCTCCCTCCCCCTCCCTCCTCCCCTTCATACACATACATACACATCCCTCCACAAAACTGTCTCTCCAAAAGGAATCATTGTTTCTGCCTGCCTTGGCATCTCCTAAATAAGAACCTCAGACTTCAACACAAAATGGATTGGTGTTTTGCCTCCACAGGCAATGTTTTTAACTTTGGCCTGTCCCTTCTGATGGGTAATGGCTGAACATTATTGCAATAGCTTTAGAAAATGGAAATTCATTATCATGGCATATGTCAACATGGAAGTGTACCTAAGAAAATATTTGCTGCTGGCCCTAAATCTAAATAACCCATTGAGGGTGGAGAAAGATGAAAGCAGTGAGTCAATTTTATTAACTAGCCAGCCTGATACCCGTGTTTCGCTATGGTATTTATGTCCCATAAATCCAGTTATAATACTGATTACGTGAATTTTGAAATGTAACATTTGTTGTAGGGATTCTAATGAAGAAGATTATAATGTAAAAAATGAAGTGAGACATACATACTGGATTTTTTCCCCCTCTACTGAAAGACCTCTCTGTGATTGCCATGCTGGCTATTATGAGAAATGTCTATTCAGGAATCTTGAATCACTGATTTCTGTAACTTTCCTCAACTGTCTGCTGTCTGTTTTAACTGTGTTTTTACCTCAGAACATTGAGATCCACAGCTGAGCAATCAGAGGGACATGGGTGCAAGCAGGCAGGTCTTACTGCCGAACTCTGAGCTACACAGTTGACCAATTGAGGGGGGGGACAAGGAGGCAGCAGCCTGCCAGGCACATAAAAAACAATTGGGGGAATACATATTGCACCCTTTTTACCCCCTTAAAGGTTGTGTTTCTCAGAAATCTCTTCATAGTGGGGGCTGAAGTCATGGTAGGAATGCACTCCTGTTATTTTGGGTTTCTTGGGGTTTGACCTGGGCATTGATTTTTTTTTTTTGGGGGGGGGTGCAGGGCATACTCTTTTTTTACAATAATGCTTCTAATTTATGTTACATTTAAGAAGTGGGACATAACTATGTATTCAAGACAACATCTGAGCAATCAGATATTAAGCTAGTTCATATGAGCCAATTTTCGAGAATCCACATTGTGAGAAATTAAATAACCTAATACAGGAAACCACTTTTCTACAAATTTGAGGTATATTTCCATAGAGGGTGGGAGTGTGGCTAAAGCCATTGTGGAAGATGGGCCAGTAGCATTGCTAAGGTGATCCTGCTGGGACAGCCTCCTTGATGGATTTAAGTATCTTGACCCTGCTTCTACACCAGACAAACACCTACCTGTCTGGTTTAAGGGGGGGATTCTGTTTAAAGGAATCAGGGAGGTTAGACCAGCAGCAGTGCTAAGGCAATCCTGCTGAGCAAGCCTCCATGACAGTTTTAAGGACTCTGTGCCCCTTCCAACCCTTGACAGGTGGTTGTCTGTCAGATGTAGGAGGGATAGCATGTCTGAAGGCAGCAGGGAGGCTGGGCCAGCAGGATTGCTAAGGTGATGCTGCCTGGGCAGCCTCCCTGATGGCTTTCAATGCTCTGCCCCTGCTCCTGCACCTGACAGACAACCAACTGTCAGGTGGAGAAGGGGTGGGTGAGTGTGCCTAAAGCATTGGGGAGGCTGGCCCAGCAGCATTGCTAAGGTGTTTCTGCTTGGCTGGCCTCTTCGATGGATTAAAGTACCCTGGCCCTGCTCCTACACCTGACAGATACACACCTGTCTTGTGTTGGAGGAAGTGTGTTTAAAGGCATCGAGGAGACTGGCCCAGCAGCAGTGCTAAGGCAATCCTACTGAGCAAGCCTCCCCAATGGCTGTAAGCATCCCATCCCCTCTCCTACACCTGAGCCATTGTGGAGGCTGGGCCAGTAGGACTGCTAAGGTGTTACTGTTGGGGCAGGTTCCCTGATGGCTTTAAGCACCCTGCACCCACTGCTGCACCTGACAGACAGCCACCTGTATGGTGTAGGAGGTGGTAGGAGCATGTTTGAAGCCATCAGGGAGGCTGGGCCAGCAGCATTGCTGCAGCTCACAAGTGATTGACCATTCCTGATTTCCTCAACTGTCATTAGTTCTCTGCAGTCTCCTGTAACTGTTTTTTTTTTTTTTTTAAATCTCAGAACACTGAGCTCTGCAGCTGACCAGAGAGTGGGGGGTGCAAAGAAGCAGCAGCTTGGCAGCCACATAGGAAACAACAGGGTGAGCACATTTTACCCCTTTTGACCCCGTTAGGGGTTGAATTTCTAAAAATCCTTATTTATTTATTTTCACATTTATACCTTGCCTATCCCAGAAGGGCAGGTTACATCAGGGCACGTTACATCAATTTAAATGGATACGATAAAATTTAAAACACATTATAAACATATACAATAGAATACAATACAATTTAAACCACATTATAGACATATAAGCGGTAGTCATAGCTTACCATTAGGAGGTTCCAGCCCAGCTAAGATAGATCATAAAATCATAGAATGTTAGAGTTGGAAGGGATCTTGCAGGTCATCTAGTCCAACCCCCTGCACTCTGCAGGAGCGTAGCCGAAAGATAGCCCTACAACATATCTGAAAGATGGTCGTCCAGCCTCCACTTAAAAATGTCCAGTGAAGGAGCATCCAACACCTCCCAAGGTAGTCTGTTCCACTGCTCAACCACTCTTACAGTTAGGAAGTTTCTCCTGATATTTAGCCGGTAATGACTCCACCCATTAGATCTAGTCTTGCAATCCGGAGCAAGAGAGAATAGATCTGCTCCATCTTCTATATGACAGCCCTTTAAATATTTGAAGGCTGCAATCGTGTCCCCTCTAAGCCTTCTCTTTCCCAGGCTAAACATACCCAACTCTTCTAGCCTTTCCTTGTAAGACTTGGATTCCAACCCTCTCACCATCCTGGTTGCCCTCTTCTGGACATGCTCAAGCTTGTCAACATCCTTCCTAAAATGTGGTGCCCAAAACTGGACACAGTACTCCAGGTGAGGCTTGACCATAGCAGAATAAAGCAGAACAGATAAATGTGGCTGGTTATCAGTGGGTGGGTGTCAGCAACTTTGGGGGAGGGGATTGTATGGATGCCTGCCACCTCAGCCAACAGGTCTGGCAGAATAGCTCCATCTTGCAGGCCCTGTGGAATTGAATGAGATCCCACAGGGCACTGATCTCAAAGGAAGCATGTTCCACCAAGTAGGGGCCAGGGCAGAAAATCCCTGGCCTTGGTCATGGCCCTACAGATGTCCCTTGGGCCAGGGACCACCGGGAGATACTGATTGTCCAAGCATAGGGCTCTTTGGGGTGTATATGGGAAGAGGAGTCCCTTAGGTATGTTAGTCCCAGGTGTAGAAAGGTTTAAAGGTTATTACCAGCACCTTGAAGTGGATCCAGTACTCAACTAGTAACCAATGCAGCTGGTGAAGCACATGCCAAATGTGAGTCCCCGCAGGCATTGACATTGGCTGGTGCGCCTCTGCATTTTGCACCAGCTGTAATTTCTGGATCAGCCTCTTAATAAGCATCTACATCATGGTAGGAGAGCTCTCCCTATTCAAATGTCCCACCCTCACACAATGAAGTTCCTGACTGGTTGGCCAATTGTCTAAACAAACAAATTAAGAAATCTAAGGTAAGAAATGCAGGTTCACCAAAATCTTGGCCTAGTTCACATTCAGGGGATAAGCTTATGGATTAGATCAAGCTATCCCCTTGATGGGTTAGATCAAGCCATCATTCTTCTCATGTATTATCAAATTCCTACAAAATCTTCCCCTCTGTGAACATTCATTTCCTTAGACTCTCACAGGTTTGATAACTGTTTTGACTTGAATGAGCTTATTGGAGGACATGGGGAAAATGTTAATAGAAGCCAGAAAAAAATATCACTGCTCACTTTTTCTTAAGTTTACATGAGAGAACTGATGTGTGCAAGTGGACTGTTGGCATTAGGGATGGACACAAACCAAACCACAAAGCAAAATTTGTCACAATTTTTCCCCTGTTCGTGTTCGTGAATAGAAGCAGTTTGTGACAGTTCACGGCAGTTCATGGATGGAGCAGAAATCGGGGGTTTAAAGGGATTCTGAGTCTATTTAAACCTCTGCTTTCTGTGTGCTGTGAATGCTGCAAAAACAGGGAGACAATCCCCAGCACTCAGCTGCTTCAGGCTGTGTTATGCAACCTCTTTAAACTTTAAAGGGGCTTCAGAAGACAGCCTGAAAAACAGCTGCGTGGTGGGGAGCAATTTGCTCCCTGCCACTCAGCTTTTTTTTGGCTTTCTGCAAACCCCATTGAAAGGGACTGTGGTCCATTTCAATGGGGTTTGTAGGGCTACAGACCAGTTTCATTTGTGAACAATTCTCCTGGTTCAGTTTGTGATTTGTGGCCAAACCACATTTTCCAGGTTTGTGCCCATCCCTAATTAGTATTAGGGATGGGCACAAACAGGCTGATGAACTGAAGTTCATCGCCAATTTTGGTCAGTTCATGGTTTACAAAACAGTGATCATGAACCAAAGAACTCAACATGAACTGTCATGAATTTTCATGCAGTTCATGGTGGTTCATGGCAGTTTCTGAAGAGCAGAAAACAGGGGTTTAAATGGCTCCATTTAAATCAAACAGCTGAGTTGTGGGGAGCTCTCCACTGCTCAGCTGTTTGATTTAAATGGCTCCCTGGTTTCCACTCCCTGCAGCTTTTTGTGGGGAGCAGAAAGCAAGGGTTTAAATGGCTCTGAACCATTTAAACCCCTGAATTTTGCTCCCCTTGAAAAGAAGAAGAGAAAAGATTGGATTTATACCCTACCCTTCACTCAGAGTCTCAGAGTGGCTTACAAACTCTTTTCCCTTCCCCTCTCCACAATAGACACCCTGTGAGGTAGGTGGGGCTGAAAGAGCTCTTTCAAGAACTGCTCTTTCAAAGATAGCTCTTGTCAGAACTATGGCTTTCCCAAGGTCACCCAGCAGCTGCAAGTGGAGGAGTGGGGAATCAAACCCAGTTCTCTCAGATCAGAGTCTGCACACTGCTCTGCCATGTGGAACAGAAAGCAAGGGTTCATGCTTCTGCAATTCATTTTAATAGTTTGTGCTCATCATAACTGATACATTAAACAAGGGTACCCTTTCTATTTTCACTGAACATGGCAAGACATTTTAGGCAGGGTTCGAAAGACTGCTGTTTAGTTGAGATTTGATGTGACAAAAAAGGAAAGCATCTTAAAAGACTGTATAGTATGATTATTTAAACACAAAGCAAAACAAAATTCACCTCAGGATTACCAAAGATACATATGCTCTTGGAAAAAAAAATCTGTTGTTGTTATTGTTAGGGGTTTGTTTTTTTTAAAATGTTCCATTAAGTGTAATTTACATGTAGAACAATTCTAAGGAGGGTCTGGGAGGCCCAGGTTCAATTCCCGGTTGAACAATTTTGGGTTACTTTTGGCCATGGAACAATTTTGGGTTACTTTCGGCCAGCCACAAACTCCCCACCAAACCTACATTAATGAATTGCCATTGTGAGGACAGGCACTTACAATCATCAACTTCTGAAACAGAAAATGGTGAAAAAAATAAAGGCCTATTGGACCAATTTGCACAAAGAAGAAGACAAAGAATCTACAGGTGGATCTGAGGTGAGAAATTTAAATGTATCTCTGTTACCGATATCTTTAAAAATTTTGCTTAACTTTCAAACACGTCTTCACAAACTATAATATCTAGAGGGAAGAGAAGGTGATTGGACACAGTGATTGAGGAATACATAACTTTTCACTTTGCAATTATGCAATATAATTAGTTGAAGGAGAATAAACTTGTCAGGAAGTTTAATACAGAACATTTCCATTATAGATTTAGACAATTATAAATAAAAAAGTGCAAGGCAAAAAGTCAACTATGGGTTATGCTTTTAAGTTTGTAATAATAGCTTTTTATGTGTTCGTATTAATTAGAAGAGGCTAAAAGAGTAGGGGAAAACATGTTTGTAAATGACTGGAAGACAAATTGTTTTGTTGTAGTTCCAACAGTGATAAATGGAGGTTTGCCATAATAATTGAAAGATGGTCTCCAATGGCAATTCTACCTCAAGGTTCAACAGAATCTTTATTTATTAAGTGCAAAATCTAATTAGATCTTCAGCATATTCCAATATAGTAATCAAGCACAGGGAAAGGGGAAGAACAAACAATTAAGTATGTTGCTTATTAGAGGTGAATCAAAGCAATAAGGGCACATTCAGAAAATGTAGTTAGCATAGAATATAATAATATTAAAAGTCTATTACAGTAAAGAAGAAGACAAGAAGAGATTGGATTTATACCCCACCCTTCACTCAAGAGTCTCAGAGCAGCTTACAAACTCCTTTCCCTTCCCCTCCCCACAACAGACATCCTGTGAGGTAAGTGGGGCTGAGAGAGCTCTAAGAAAACTGTTATTTCAAGAACAGCTCTGACAGAACTATGGCTTGCCCAAGGTAATTCAGCATCTGCAAATGAAGGAGTGGGGGATCAAACCCAGCTCTCCCAGATTAGAGTCTATGCACTTAACCACTACACCAAACTGGACACATTTTATCCACTTGGAGTGAAAGCAGGAGAAAGAAATCAAATTAAATTAAAATTGAATACTTTTTACATTTATTTTGACATTTATACGTACCCTGCTTTTCTCTCCAACAAGGACCCAAAGTAGCTTAGAACATTGCTCTCCCTTGGAAAGCATCTTAGAACATTGTTCCATTTTATCTTCATAAAAGTTCTGTGAAGTTGGTTAGGCTGAAAGTGAGTGATTGGCCAAAGGTCACGTGCCAAACTTTCATGGCATAATGGAATTTTGTACCATGGTCTCCCAGATTCTAGTCTGACATTCTGACCTCTACATCACACTGGCTTGTGATATTGATGATACCTAACCCGAATCTCCAAACAATATGGAAGAGCATGAGTTCCTGGAGGCACCCCCCACTATGCCAATAACAATTCATTGTTTCAATTAATGAATAAGGAATGTGAAAAACATGAAATAACATGTACAGCCCTAATCACAATCTTTATTTATATTCTTCCTTGCTTCCCACTTCCTCAAGTGCCTGAGAGGTTCCTGGAGGCAGCATTACTGCCCGTTTAGTCTGGGTAAGCAACCACTGGATGTGTATGGTTTCACTTTAAATCTGTTTTATTTGCAAATACACAAGCAGAGCCTAATTTGATATAAAGAGTTACTCCTATAAAATAGCAGATCTGTTGTCCCAGCACAGCCTCCCAAAGAGTGGGACTCACCCAAATGCTTTGCTTTCAGCCATTTTTTTTATCATTTTGTATGTTTCTTGAATTATTTTGCAAAATGTATACCTCACTTTTCTGCCCTCCTAAGGACCACCAAGAAAGCTACCAAACTAAAAACATACATAATAAAATCACATCTTAAAAAACCATTAAAACTAACAAAAACACATCATTAAAAGCAGAACATGCAAAAACATAAAAACAACAATTAAAACATCAAGTAGGAAGAAGAAATGCCAAATGAAATGAAAAAGTCTTCACTTGCCAGTGGAATATGGCAATAAAAGGGGAGAGATGAGTTTCCTTGGGAGGAGAGATTTCATTTTTAGATCTGATTGTTCCAGAACTGTTAACCTGCAATTTCTCACATGCATTCTTTCTTTTCTTTTTTTGGCCAAGCACTCTTCTGAGATCCCTTCCTTGTAAGGCAAAAGCCCATTAAGAAAACATCAACAGTTTTAAAGACATTATTTTATGAAAACTCCTGACTTTTGTCAGGCACCACTGGGCTGGGGGGGTGGACACAGTCAATAATCAATATAATGGGCCTGACAGGACAGACTCACAAGACCATCTTTTAAAACTATTTTCAGTTTTTAACCTGCTCTCTTGGCTCAAAAGATAGGTTCCTAAGGTGTATTACAATATGGTGCCATGAGGACTAGACTTCAGGGGCAGAAGATAAGGGCCCTGGACCATGGGCTGAGTGGCCTGTGGAGGAGGGAGGTTGGCTGTAGCTAGCAAGCCCTATTGAGTGAAGTAGTGCTTCCCTGAGTAAATATGTAGAGAATCTCTATAGATTATTCATGTTTCTCTGTGGAGATGGCGGGGTAAGGTGTAACAGGCTTGCTGAAAGTTCATTCTGTGCTTCACCTTTGAAGTATGCATTATCATCTACAGGGAGAGCCCACAAACCATTAAATTCAGGACTTAAACTTACCTAACTGTTCCACCATTATACAAGCATGAGATTAAAACTGATTAGCACCATCAATCAGTTTAAAAACAAAACACAGAACAATAAGAGAACAGTTATTTTATTCTTCTCTGTTTATTTAATGTATAGTCTGACTTTCTCGTTAAGACTCAAGGCAGATTACAACGAAACATAATGCAGTCAGAACAGTTTAATACATAAAATCAGTGAAATTTGTGAACATTAAAGCACTAAAAACTCAACAAAGCAAGGATGACAAGGAGCAGCCATCTTTTGAATCAGAGCCATTTGTCTATCGAGATCAGTATCAGACCTCCAGAGTCTGAGGTCAAGGTCTTTCCCATCGACTCCTAGTTGACCCTTGTAACCCTTGAGGCTGGAGATTGAAGCTGGACCTTCTGCATGTAAAACAGACACTCTGCAATCACACAAACCCCTTGCTAAATAGAGGATGAGAGGGAGAAGAAGTTGTTTTTTATACCTCTCTTTTCTCTACCATAAGGAGTCTCAAACCTGCTTACATTTGCCTTTCCTTCCTTTCCCTACAACAGGCACCTTGTGAGGTAGGTTGGGCTTAGAGCATTCTGAGAGAATGGTGACTGGCCCCAGGTCACCCAGTAGGCATCATGTGTAGGAGTGGGGAATCAAACTCCGTCCTCTGGATTAGAGTCCACCTGTCACGGTTCAGGGTGCGGGGTCAGATAAGAGCAAGGAAGTCAAGCCACAGTCCGAGGTCAAGAGCCAGGCAAACCAACCAACCAGGAAACCAAGTCCAATGCATAATACAAAAGTGGGGTGGTCAAGGTGCAGTCCAAAGTCAAGAGCCAGGCAGACTAACCAACCAGGGAAGCCATGTTCAAAACGCAGGGCAAAAGCGGGGTGGTCAGGGCACAGTCCAAAGTCAAGAACCAGGCAGACAAACCAACCAGGGAAGCCAAGTTCAAAGCCAAGAAGCCAGGGTTCCGAAAGTCAAGAGCCAGGGAGTGAAAGGTTCAAGGTGCAGGTCTAAGCATAGTCATACGAGCCGAGGTCAAGGAGCCGAGGAAGACAAGACAGGAACCAAGAATCAGGAACACGAGCGGGGAGGTGCAGAGCTTCATCAAAGTGACTAGTTGCTGGCACGATTTGTTGGTGTGAGTGCAAGGGCTAAATAGCTCACAAAGCTGATGGCAATTAGCATGTCCCAAGCATGTCCCGGCTCCTGCTAATACTCAGGACTGAAAGAGTGTCTGTTGCACATGCATGCCTCTCACTGCTGGGCTGTCATGTCCCGTCGGCACTGTTCTCTCAAACGGGAAACCAGTGGAGGCAAATCGGGGGGAGTGCTGACCAGGCGGGAATCTGTCTCAGCTGTTTCTGGAGCAGCCTCTGAACCCTCAGCACTGATGGGTGCAGGATTTTCCAGCATCGGGAGCTCATCCCCAGCAGCACTCAGCTCCTCTGCTGGAGCCGTGACACCACCACTCTTAACCACTACACCATGCTGGCTCTCAGGAGGAGGCTGAAATACAAAAGAAAGACAGTTGGTAATAATGTATCCAGATTGTGTTAGAACATTTTGATTGGTTTTATACAGTATTTCATATTCTTTTTTTAAAAAAAACCAAACCTCTGGATTAATGTTTCCACAACAGTAATGAGTGTTTCTAGTACTGAATGTTCATTCGGAATTTGCTTTAGGTAGCAGGTGTATCCAAATTTCCATGGCCCTCATCATGCCTATTAGGAAAGGCAATTCAATATCTAAGTGATCTTGAATAGAGGAGGTATTAGCAGTTACAGTGTGAATGGCACAATTAAAAAGAAATAATCCAACCCTACCTATGTACTTAGGAAACTATTATGAAGTTGTAGCAGCTGTTGCATATTAATCCAACATCTCCCCCTCCCCACAATGCATCAACAGTTCCATAATAAAAGTGGAGAGGGTGGCTTTTCTTTTTTCAAAGCAGAAGGTAAGATCTATGCAAAAATGACTCTAATTTCACATTCCCTTTACAATACGTGACTGCCCGTTATTTCTTTCTTCTTCTTTTTCTTCTTAATTCAATGCACCTGGCAAATCTGAAATACGTAAAGATTGAATTGCTGAAGCTCTTCTAAGTCTTACACTTGAAAGTTTGTCATTAGACTTATAGTCTGCCCCCCCCACCACCCGCAGGAAACCATATTAATGGATCTTAAGGAATCCCTTTGTGCTATGATGCTTGCCTGGAAGCCTCTCGATTGATGGACCTTAATTTCAAGAAGTTATCTCTTCTCTTGCTGAATGCTTATCGCTTCTCTAATCTTTTTCATTTCAGCAAGGCTAGCTTTGAGAACAAAATGCTTTTGGTGTAGTTATAGCATTATTATTACATATAATTCACGTGGCACCTTTTAACAGTCCATGTCCTTTTGTAATTCCTCTGTTTTTCATTCCTATAACCTCCTTTTGACATCCTCAAACAGTGCAATCCAGATGGGGAGGGGAAAGCACACAGGGAGCTGAGGATGCACGCCATCAGCATCTGTCTGAGATATGCCAGCATACCTCTGAGATGTTGCAGTGGACCACCAGTGGTGCTGTACCCTAGCTGGCCACCAGTGTGGCAGTGTCACAGAGCAATGCCAGCACATAGGGAATGGACTGGTGGGTGGCTTCCTGTGCATACCTGGGGAAGGGTTGGGCCTCTTGTCCACAAAACATAGACATAGGTTTCCCACAAAGGGGCTAGGTGAAGCTCTGGAGACAGAAGGGCTATTTGCCAGTTGGCCTCTGATTACCCTTTAGAAATTGTAGATACTTTACCTGGTGGAACTGCTATTGTTTCACATGCATACCTTGCTGGGTGGGGAGGAGGTTGGAGGTTGCCTGGGAGGGCTGCCTTGTGTCACCTGAAATTAAACCCCCTTTCAGAGCTTTTGGCTAGCTCTGTGTCTTCCTTGACCTGAGTTTGTGAGTCTTTGGTTCAGGGTAGAAGTGGGGTGCCCCATTATTTAGAGCTACCCATGAGTAAGGCAGCGCCTCTGGGCTACATCATAGTTTCCTTGTTAGAAACCCTCTGGAGGAGGGTATAAATCACTATTACCTTTAAAAGAAGGTTATTTGAGAGAGAGGCTTGTGTTGATAGTATTGTTTGTAGATACTAAGACAGCTGGTATAAACCACGAAAAAGCCCTCCAAATAGTTCTTTTTTTGAGCTTTTAATCTTAGATCTCATCTCAGTAAGCTCAGTAACATTCACCTTTCTGACCCAATAGCTACCCCACTATCAGAAATGAGTGCTATCATAATGTTTCTGATAAAGTCTTTCCCGATACATTCTTTATACTGTAATGCTCCAAGGTCCTCGGCTTTACAGTGTAAAATAATTCCCCTGCTCTGGTACCATTTAAACAATCGTGATGTTTTTAATCCCATCAGTTTGGATTTTTTTTTTTTTAAGATTATTTGACAGTTGTCTAGTGCCATATCAGAAAGATACCATGGAAATTGCCTCTGCTTTTTCAGTCATCAAAATGGGATCTGTTTTCAGGTCATGATTTAAGTCAGCTTCCCCTCACTGCAGTATAGTAATCTGCTTTTCCTTTTTTCATAAAGGAAAATCCAGTTACTTTAATTCTGGGGTAAAGAATTAAACATGCATAGTGAATTACCAAATACATAGATAATTTTTTTTTTACAAAAATGCTGAATTACTATGCTTTCCTTTCCAGAGCTAAGGCTGTGTAAATGTAGTGTAAGAAATAAAATACATGTCTTGTATTATAGCCTGTTTGGATTGCTCAGGCTAGGTGGCATAGCCTGATTTGTGATAAGTGGATAGTTGCTGCTTTGAAGCAGGGAATAGGCTACTACTACCTGTGAGAGCGTTTCCTCCCCCTCTTATGTGTCAGTCAAAATGACTTTATTTCACTCATAGAAGTGACATTGATTATCAAAATTCTACATGTGGGATCAGAGGTAAGTGGTTCTCTGCTCCCACACGTGGAATTTTAACAATCATCGTCATTTCTGTGAGTGAAATGACAGTTCATTTTGACTGATAGAAAAAAAAACTGCTCATAAGGCCCCGAGGAGAAAGGGGATCTGAAACGGAACATTAGAGATCTAACAGAGCTAATGGCACCAGGCTTGGGAGAGACCCTGGGTCAAGGCCAGGTGGGAAACTGGGAGTTTTATTCACTACACATGTACTCTTTGGACTTATTCTGTAGGAGGAAACAGGGGACAGCTCTCACACAGAGCAGAGGGTGCTGTGGCAGGTTTTCTAGGTACCCACCGGAGTCAGTGAATCCCCAACCGCTGGCTCCAGTTTCCTGTCCAGGTTCAGGCAGGTACCAAAAGTGAGAGGTGACGAGTGTAGTCCAAACACAACCCAGGGTCAAAACACAGGTATTTCAGTAGTCCAAGAGTCAAACCAGAAGAGTGAATCCAAAGAGTACAAGCCAGGTCACGGTCCAGAAGGTTTATCAGGAAAACACTGCTGAGTCATGCAGGAGTGGGTATAGCTCATCAATGGCTGAACAGCCTATGTTGTTGTTAGTCCTGATCCTGTGGTGACTCAGGCTGTGGTCACATGGTCATTTTGATCGGGTTTCACCACTGTTCCCTCTCACATTTAAAACTGCTGATCAGACGCCCGAATCTGTCTCCCTCACTGAAGTGGGCTCACTCGTGCGATCATCCCGGTTCCCTAGCAAGTTTTTCGACACCAGGAAAATCAAGTACTTTCCAGGTATTTGTGCTTTGAATCTGTGATTTTGCTGATCTGGACAGCCATCTCTCACAGTGATTGTGATTAGGTCATCCGGCCATCCTTCACTCAATGAGGTTTTTCCACCCCCAAGCTTCCACCTTTGTGTGCATGAGCAATCCTGCACTGAATAAATTCAATGTTTAAATGTTCAAGTGCACATATAGACTCCAGTGCTTGGTAGTACATCACCAGTTCATTCTGTTCATTGTTGGGGAGGAACCGGTAAAAACAAGGGAGTATGGCAAATCCAAGTGGGGGCGTTGATTTGGCCATGTGCATATGTGCATGTGCAAAGCAATAATAATAATAAAAACACCTCATGGTGCACTGCTCAAGTGGCAGTGAAGCTACCTAGACGGTACCCAGAGCCTTGTCGTACAATGCTTGCGGTTCAGGGAGGAATGTGTGATCATCCCAACCCGAAAAAAAAAAAATTCTCAATCAAATAGTGGGAACAAATCACAATAACCTTGCCGTGTGACCACACCCTCAGACTTACAGGCAGAGGTTGACCGGTGCTAGGCTATAACACTGGTCTTGGGCCCCCCTCTGGCCCCTCCTTCTCCAGAGTTCCAAGGGCTCTGGTGACCTTGGGAGTGAGGCTGGTGGCTGCAGGGCTTGAATTCAGCTTTAGATCACAGGCTGCAGGACTGAGGGCATGGCAAGCTGACTTTGGCAAGAGACTCCCCCTCTGCACCTGATGGAGTCTCTTCCTTTTCCAACTGGTCTTCCTGCAGCATCCAAGGGCTGGGGCTGGCTTCCTCTGTCTCTTCCTTATCCAAGGAGGCATCATCAGGCAGACCCGTGACATTTCCTATCTTTGCACCAGAAGCAGGCAGGAGAAAAATAACTGCTATCAAGTGGTGGCTTGATTTCACTTCTGGGGAAAACCTGGAAGTGAAGTCAGTCTGCTCTAGGAATTGCCAGAAACTCTGGTTTTACCATAGAATTTCTGGCAACTTCTAGAAAGACATGATGATGTCACTTCTAGGTTTTCCCTGGAACTGATGTCATGCCATCACCCAACAGTATACCCCCATGCCCGCCATCAGTTGGCAACAACTGGTTGGCAACCCTAAGCTGTGGAGAGTAGAATTTGGAAATAACTTAGAACACTTCCTTTCAGCTTCCTAATATCACTGCTAAGGCCATTGTGCCTGCACAACTGAAGAAATCCCACACTGGAACAGGCTGGCAAAATTTAGCTGCTGAATTTAAGGTTGGCAGCCTACTTCTGGAAGGAGGCATGACCAACACAGCACACACACAAAAAAAGAATAACAAGTGAGGTAGCAATGGAAGGAAGGCCTTGAAGATTGAGGACTTTCTGGTTTATTGCTTAGAATTCCAAATTAGAAGATCCATATTCAAATCACCACTCTGCCATGAAAGCTGTCTGGGTAAACTTGGGCCAGCTATTTCCTCTCAGCCAAACCTACCTAATAGGGTGGTTGTAAAAATAAAATGGAAAAAAAAAAAGAAAGAAAAGAATGATGTTGTAAAACTGCTTTGGATAGCTACTGGGGAGAAAATCAGGGCACAGTTTTCACTGTCAGTTTAGACCACATCACAGGGTTGTTATGAAAATGAAATGGAGGAGAGGAGACTGGTGTAGGCTGCTTTGGGTACCCACTAGGAGAAAGGTGGGGTATACATGAAGTAAGACATTAAGTGAATAAATAGTTCTTTAATTATTTATCTCCTCACTCTGTTGCTAGCCTGTGATTTCAGATGGATTTCATAAGCCAGTGTGCATGGTGGACAGATTGGGAGGAAATATTTTAAATTTCTCAAATATTCAAAATAGTTAGCCACAGTTTTGTATGGAGGACACTGAGAGACTGGGTAGAGACATAGCATGGAGGGAGAAGGCGGAGTGTCATATGCTGTTTTGAAATCAACCACTCAGTGCAGCAGTGATTTATGTGTGACAAATATAGACAGAATTTTATTCTATTTTCCTAAAACCTCCTTTTTCTTATTCAAACCATAACCCCAGCAGCATCTCATCTACAAGGGATAAACAATATTTCATGTTCATAGACTACCACGATTCCTTCCCATGTTCATAAAAAAACAAATTGCAACGCTAGTACAATCGTAGAAGATACGTTGATTATACCTACTATACATTTATGGAGGAAATAACCATTTTCTAACAGCTCTAAGGTGGTCCAGAGGCTCCAATTGTAGTATAATATCAGGTAATTCAAATACTGTGTATGTTGTTTAGGACTCATCAAATTAATCTATAGCACTCCATTTTTTCAAGTAGCATAAAATACTGCAGAACTTCTTCTAGGGAAAAAAAAAGGTATCTATTTTCTTCCAACAGTATTTCTTACAACACGTTTTAAGACTGGAGATTACAGAAAGCTTCAAGGAGTATAGAATGAAATGCACATCTGTTGCACTGATGGGCAGTAATATAATTAATGGTGAACCACTGTCAGATAAAATTAGAGGCAGATCAATATGCTGATTTCGTCTCAGCTTAGAAGTAATGCAAAACCATGATTTAATGAAAGTAGGGTTAGTGTGGTGATCTGAAGACCAGTGACTCATGTCATGATAAGTTATGGTCTGTCTGAACCCATAGATTATTAACCACCGTTAATAGGGATTTATGCAATAAAGACAATATAATGCATACAGTAAATGATATTAAAAATTTGGATTACAAAATCAGGAAAAAAGCTACAAAAGCTACATTACAATATATGCAACAAATGAAACAATGCAATTAAAATTACTTAATTTTCCCACAAACATAAAAACTACAAAACTATTCCATTATAAAAATGACCTCTTGCACGAATTTTACATTTAGTTGAAACTAAAATAATCCAAGTAGAATCTCATGAGACCAATGCACAAGGACTAGATGTCTTCATGTGGGCTTTTCTCTGTGCCAACCTTTCCCCCTCCCCAGCTGCATAAGTATAGTGGATGCCCTGAAAATACTGCAGCCACCTGATATTCCATGAAAAGTTTTACATAGATTGTGTAACGACCTGTGAACTTATGCTGATACTTATCCCCCCACCCGCCCCTGTTTTAAAGCATTTCAGAAGTCACTTTTCCTTCATACTCCCTCCAAACTTACACTGTAAGCATTTCCTGAAGTGCTGGAAATAGCAAGGACAATGCTGGGAAAGAGGAATATGCAGCTGGCTGGGGAGCTGGTCAAAGAAGCTAAGGAGCTGTGAATAGAGGTAGCAAATCAGAGAAACTGTGAAGAGCTTCGGAAAGGATTGTGATAAGTGTGTTGCAAGGAGAGAACATCTTTCCTCGGGGATCTCATCTGAACACTGTTTCAGTCAAGTTCTGACTCCCTGAAGAGACCACAACATTGGCAGTAACATATCCTCAGCATGCCCACAGCAGATCAGAATGCCCGTGGCTTCACAGGCCCACATAAGAACTGCACCATTGGATTTTGTTTTTGTAGACATTGTGTAGCTGGGAAGGGATGGACATTGATAATTTAATAATTGGATTACTTAAGGGCAGCTTCCCACACTCCCAATGTATATGGAGTACGAGAAACAAGAACCATATAAGGAATAATTGACCATTAAGATACTATAGATAGAGTACAAAAAACAATAGACTAACTGGATCTGTCAAGCATCTCAAGATCCTTGTAACTTTTTTTTTTTTGCACTTTACAGCATCCCCTTATTTGTAAGACTTATAAATGCATCTATCTGTAGTGTTCTGAAGTGACATCTTATTCTGCCTCTTTGCCTTCCTTGGCATTCTCTACTTATTTTCATTGCCACCAAATGCTCTTGCCTTAGAATCCTTGTTTGGACCCAAAGAACAGGATGGCTTAGTTACGTTTGGTAGAAAACAGAACAGCCAGCATGTGGGGGTGGCTCTGAGGTAAAAGGGGATCCTTCACACTAAAGAAACAGTTGTTTTGTCTTAAGCATAGTGTCCGTTTAGTATAACATAGTAACAGGCTGAGTTCAGACTGGCAGTTTGGCCCGGTACAGCCACGTTTCAGCCACGTTTCACAAGCAAATTAAAGGGAGCATTCACACAGGCACATCTGCCTGGCGTTCCCCACCCATAGTCAACCTGTGCTGTTCCACTTCACTCCTGCATTTAAAAGATATCTGGTGAAAGCGGTAGCAAATCCCTGAGAGCCTGTTTATCCTGCTTCATTTCGCTTCCAGGAAGTGTGAACGCCAACCTGAAAAGCTGGGAGCAACCCGTGTTGTGCATAAGGCAGCAGCGATATGATTGGCTGTGCTCCACTCTACCGCCCAATGCGGTGCCGACACAACGGGATCCTTCCCAAATCAGCTGGGTGCGCTTATGCGCACATAGCTGAATTACCAGCTGCGCCTCCAGGCCTTCTCCCAGTATGCTCCTGCATCAGTTGGCGCAGTGTGACTGGGAAAACCTGGAACAGTTTGTTCCGGGGCTTTTTTGCCATGACTGGCTCCTGCTTCAAACTGCCAGTCTGAACTCAGCCACAGTTTAACTAAAAAACATCAGCATAATGGTTTCAGATAGGTACAGTTCTTGTTCGTTCTCTAAAGTTGCTTAAATAGCCATAGGCACAAAGGCTTATCTTTCTCACTTGCTACTTAATCGAATGACATACACGAATCTTAATTTCCAAACTTGCCTTTTAGGCTAATAACTTCCACAAAGAATACAGATTTCTCTTGTGCTTCACACTCTTCCCCCATTCCTTTGGGGGAGGGAGTGTTGTGTGTGTTTGTGTGTGTGTGTTTGCGAGCCTGAAAGTCATGGTGACTTCTGGCGACCCCTAGTGGGGCTAGGATGTTTCAGAAAGGTGGTTTTGAGATCACCTGCCTCTGCGTCCTGACCTTGTTATTCCTTGGAGGCCTTCCATTCAAGTACTTGCTAGGGTAGGCCCCGCTTAGCTTCCAAGATCTGACAAGATCAGGCTTGCCTGGGCTATCCAGGTCAGGGCTCAATCTTCACCCACTCCCCACACACACTAAATTAACTCTCACACAAACCAGTCAATTCTGGCCCTTAGTGTATAGCTACCATTTAATCACCACTTGCTTCAATCACCCATCCAGCCCCCTTCTTACTTACTCTAGAGGCCTGCATTTTTAAACTACAACAACATACATATAAAGCCCCACATTAAATCACAGAAATAAAACACACACGAAATATTTACATCTCTGAACCAATGTCTCCTCTAAGCTGTGGAGTCTTGTGAGCAAGAACATCACAACCCCACAACCCTAAACAATCAGCCATATCCGTCCAGGAAGCACACCAGCAGATAACAGGTTTTTCTTTGGTTATTACCTTCCTAACATTTGTTATTCAATCTCATGTGGACTTCTTTCTTTGGGTGAGGCATTACAAGGGAAACAGCAAGAGATCTGATGAGACTGGCAAAATGTTTCATGTAAGGATATCCAAGCCCAAGCTAGCCAGATCTTGTCAGATCCTGGAAGCTAAGCCGGGTTGGCCATGGTTAGTATTTGGATGAGAGATCGCCAAGGAATACCAGGGTCACAATGCAGAGGCAGGCAATGGCAAGCCACCTCTGAATGGCTCTTGCCTTGAAAACCCCACAGGATTGCTATAAGTAAGCTGTGACTTGACAGCAAATAATATATTTTTTTAAAAAACTGGCTCAGCTCATACACAGTCAGCCAACCCCTTGGTGCATTGTTCAGCTGCCCATGCACAACCTGACCCTGTTCACCAGTTCTTCCTCTCCCCTAACTGACTTGTTGGCAGTCAACAGAACCCCCATCCCTCTCTCCTGCTCCCACAGGCATGCCATCACAACCTATGGGTCAGCAACTGCTCAAGTCTGACTGTAGCACAGCAGTCAGTTCCTGGGATCGGCCTGTGAGCTGTCATTACAGTCACGTATGGCATGCATACATGCTGAACATGCCCACAACAAGGTTCACCGCATTCCTAACCCCAGATGTCTTCTGCACATCTACCTGTGGCAAATGGAAAAGGTGATAATGTAGGATGCTATTAAAGCTGTTCAATGGGTGGATCATGAGTATTATATGACTCTCATGGGTGAAGGGTGGCCTGTTTAGAGTCCAGGGGTGATTTCCCACTAAAGCTGCCTTGGGGTTGCGCCGCCATTTGCCCCGATACTATGAGTCAATTTCACACCCGAAGCCGTGGGGCTGCATTTTGACCCACGGCTTCGCCTGATTTCCCCGCAGTTTCGTAATCTTGTTTTTTGAGGATTACGAAACTGCGGGGAAATTGGGCGAAGCCGCGGGTCAAGATGTAGCCCCGCTGCTTCGAGTGTGAAATTGACTAATAGTATCGGGGCAAACGGCGGCGCAACCCCGAGGCAGCTTTAGTGGGAAATCACCCCAGGTGTTGTGATGAAATCCTTCACCCACTGACAAAATTAAAAAGAAATGGAACAAATCAAAACTGATCTTAAATCCAGGATATTCCAGTTTAAGTGGAACTATCAAGAAACTATAAGGAAAGGCTAAGGAGAGTTAGCTTGGTGTGGTGGTTAGGAGCACAGACTCTAATCTGGGAGAACCGGGTTTGATTTCCAACTCCTCCACATGCAGCTGCTGGTGTGACCTTGGATCAGTCATAATTTATTTTAGAGCTGTTCTCTCAAGGGCAGTTCTCGAGAGAGCTTTCTCAGCCCCACCTACCTCACAGGGTGTCTGTTGTGGGGAAGAGAAGGGAAAGGGATTGTAAACTGCTCTGAGAGTCCTTCAGGTAGTGAAGGGTGGGGTATAAATCCAATTCCCTTCTCCTTCTTCTAAAGAGTTTTAATAAAACTAGCAAAAAAATTATGGTTCATTCTACACATCCCTTAGGTGACTTGGAAGGATTATATCCAATTGTGTTAAGAAGACTAGCGAACATTTCCTTCTGTAACTACTCCTTTCTGCCCGTAAATATTTTCTACTTATACCTGTGCTCTCAGTGAAGTTTGTCTACTGTCTTTTGTCTTGTTTCCTTTCCTCTGTTTTTCTGCAATGCGGCTCAATGTGAACGGCTCCACTCCCTCTATTTATCAAGCCCCAAAGAGACCTGGGAAATGCACCAGTGTGTGCTGGGAAAGACATAAACAGAGGAAGGAAAAAAAATCCCTTCAACATCTTCCTGGTTCCTTCAACATTTAGTTTGATCTGCCTGAGCTGTGCATGCTTCCCCCCGCCTTTTCCAATTTAGTCCCTGCACTGAGAAGTACGGGGATACTGTAATAAACATAACTGACTAACTTTATGATAGTATACGAATTGTCATAAAGAACACCTTTGAGTTGAATTAAAGTGACAGGTATGTAACAGATCCTGCAAAATAAAGTCACAACATGCCATAATATTTCACAACGCACGGGAACTGACAAGTGGTACTCTAATTACTGCCTGCGCTGAAACTCTAAATACCAGTTTCATGTATATACTTCACTAACCATTTCTGATCTATTGATGTGTCTTTTGCAAGGAGTGTGGCTTCACTGTTACGAAGCAACACTGTGATTGATTTATTCATCTTCCATAAGTACCAAATAATATCAAGAACTAATGAGTTGAATTAAAGAGCTGATGCCTCGTGAACATCTTTTATACAAATTGGCAGCATTCCAGGGGCTCCAGCTGGGAGCTCTGTGCATGGAAGGGGTTCTCATTCTTGTCTATGCTCAACACGTGCAATGGAAAATCCCTTGGCATGAATACAGGATTTCCCCCATCTCAGAAGAGAAGGAGCATAGATTCAGGTCTGACACCCTCCACCAGCTTCCAGAGCCCAAGATGCTCATGAAGCAATCGGCCATTAAAAGAACTGTGTCTGCCATTTCCAGTAAGTTATGCAAAGTGGGTACAGCAGTTGAGGGGCAAAGAAGTCCTGATCCAAGGGAGAAGGTGGGAAACCTCCAAAAAAAAAAAAAAAATCTCGGCAAAAACTATTTTGGAGGTTACCAGTTACGCCATTAAATCCAGTCTGCAGAGTGCTAGCAAGATCAGGATGAATGGTTCTTTTTAAATTTCAAATATGAAAGTCTCAAATAAACTTACATGTGAATACACCATCATAACAACTGCATGTTTTCCTTATTAGGTTGAAAGGTTTCTGAAGGAAGCCTCCTGACCGACCGCCACAACTCCTATAGTAATGAAAATTCACAAGGGAACTGAAACAAGCATCCATTAGATCCCCCTCCGGCAGTAATTCTGTGTTGCATATAGTTGAGGCTGAAATGCTGGCTATTCATTTCCCTTTTTAAATAATTTTTAAAAATAATTTTTCTACCAAACTCTGCAAAGCAGCTCAGTTCACATACAGTGGTGTAGAGGTATGAAGTAGACTTGTCCACCCTGTAAAGGTTCTTAATTGATCCATATTAATTAACAGGTTGAATATGCATGTGTCATCCAATCACAACTGACTTACCACAACCCCAGCAAGGGGCTGCCGGGGCATGTGAGAAGCAGAGGCTGTTTGCCATTGCCTTCCTCTGCAGAGTCTTCCTCAGTGGCCCCCTCCTTCCCCATCAAAGTTCTGACCCTGCTTAGCTTCCGAGATCAGGTGAGATCAGCTTATACCATACCATTCCACATCCAACTGCTTGAATACATATGCATTTTACCAAAATCAAACTCTCTCTCCCTCCCTCCCTCCCCTCCAACACTCAAACACACAAAGCTGCCTTATTCTGAATCAGTTTATCAGTCTTTCAAGCCCAATAGCATCTACACAGGCTAGCAGCAACTCTCCGGGGCTTGATCCTTTTAAACTGAAATGCCAGGGATTGAACTTGGGACCTTCTTCATACAGAGCTAAGCCACAGGACCTCTCCAAAAACAGGTGACTTTTTTAGATATTGAAGGACGTGTAATACAACTTGCCTTGATATCAGCTACCTTGAACCCACTGGGGGAATGGTGGTGGTCTGTGTGTATGCACAGAATATAAATAGTGCCTAGCAGCAGTTAGCGCATGAGGATCCTGGTAATGTAGTATACTTTGCTGGTACTGTCCTGAAACCAACCAGGGATGGAAACTGGATTGCCTGATTAGAAGTACAAATGACATGCTTCACTTCAGCACATGCAAGGCTTGCTTCTGGGCTGAGAATTCATCTGAAAGTTCAATGGAGCACTGCAATATTTGAGTAGAAGCCAGGAAACATGCTCCTTCACTCCATACAGCCCACTACCTGGGTTGTATTTAGGGCTGACAACCCTGAACTGGGGAAATCCTGGAGATTTGGGGGTGGACCTCAGGTAGGCAGTGCTCATTAGGGATGAAATGTCATAGTCTACCCACCAAAACAGCATCCCCCTCCCCAAGGAACTGATCTCTGTCCTCCGAAGATCAGTTGCAATTCAGTCTCTCCAGGAGGTTTGCAACCTCCCACCTGGAGGTTTGCAACCCTACTGGTATCTAGACTTTGACTGAAGACTTAGTTGAGAAAGGATTGTTCCCCTGCTTCCATGTATTTGTGCATAAGGACAACGATTCTGGAAGGATACCCGCTATGTGAGGCATATACATTTTATTCTTACAATCAGTTCCTGATTTTAGGAATTGCCCGTATTCTGCATGCAGAATCCTTGTCAACCCCATTGCCATTTGATGCGAGTCCCGAGCAACTATTTCAGCAACAAACTTCACCTACATGCATGCAATTGGATTACAATGCGTCTTATGTATCTCAACCCCTTTCACTCACCCCCCCACCACTGTGGTTTTGTGCTCAATCTGAAGAATATATTGGTCTAGTTATATGAATACAGTATCTTATTTATAAGTGAGCTAGGTTTTTATGGATCTATCAAGTGGAATTGCATCTATCAATATCTATCCTTTGGTGCAGGAAATTGGATTTTCCAGTGTGACTGTTAGCGGGGGTACCTTTTCGTATATCCATTGCTAGCAGTGAGAAGCTAAAAGGAAACTGTTTCATAGACCAGCATTATATGGTCATGATAGTGAGCCTATATTACATTTGATGTCAGCATCTTCAGATAAAGTGGCGAAAGATTGCTTAATAACTTTTGGACCATACAAAGCAATGAGGAATGGGGAAAAGCAAGCTTTGAGCCTTATAATAGAACCAAAGAACAGGAAGACTAAAAATGGACTTTAAAGATCATGCGTTCAGCCTCCTGTGTTACGGCAGAGAACACACACTGAAATGCTCAAGCCAGATATGGCTACATACACATTTTTTAAAAAATGTATGGGGGAGAGAGTGAGAGAGCGCAAACATGCATTTGTATAGCATAGCAAAATGCAGCTCCTGCCACAAATGTGTTATACAGCCATAGGTCAAACACTCTCATTTTCTCAGCCTCGCTTTTGCAATATGGGGATGCCAATATTGGCTGACCTTACACAGGTATGAGAAGGATTTGAAGATGCATGTAAAGCACTTTGAATACTGAATGTTCAAACATTTAGGGGGGAAAATAAAGAAAGGGAGGAGAGTCCAGCAGTGAAATCATGTTTCACTGAAATGTTCTGTGTCTAAATATCTAATTTTGAACCAGGTCCGGGGGCAGATCAAAACAATCCATATAATGAGGCCAGGAACAGATGAGGGAGATGTTTCTGTTGACCTAGGAGTATCCTCAGGTTTTCAGAAATTTAGTGGGGGGGAGGTAAAAGGAAATGATTAAAAAAGCAAACTTTTAAAAAGCTGAAACCTCTTGAGATTTCCTCACAAGGTGCTATGTCCACAGACTGCCACTAGGGCACAGCGGTCTACACACGGAGCTTGGCTCTGAGAGAACAATGGGGACTAGGATCCTGAGACTCCTAGTTAGCACCTATGGGAACTGTGGCGGGAAATTCAATCCTGCCAATGGGACCTGTGGATGGTACCCGGGAATTGTATATGGTCGCTTGATCCATTGGTGTGTTCTTGTGTTGTGTCCAGTAAAGTGTGAGCTGCTAATCACTCAGCGTCTGTTCTCCTTATGTGTTGAACCCACTACACAACACAAGACGTTCTGGATTGCCTGCACAACCTCAGAAAACAGTCTACAGCCTGGGAAATCCAAAATGGTTGTTGACTGGGGATACTTTTTGTCTCACTGGGAGCTCCATTACTAGTGATGATGGGGTATACCTATGCTTTCCCAATGGAACAAATAGCACTCCCTTAGGGACATTTAGGTCAAAGAAACAGGAGAAAGCCAAACTCCCTTCTGTTCACATGTCTTGGCCCCAATCCAAATCTGGCCCAGGTGTACCTGGGGATGAAGTTTCCTGCACTAATTTCTACGTACCCATGCATCTAATCACATGGACCTAAGGAGAACTAGAGGAAAAAACACAGTATGCACTTAGACCTTCACTCATAACCTTCTGCCAAGGAGTTCAGATTGAAATACATCAGTGGAGTTGTCTTATCTTTTCTCCGTCACAACAGACCTGTAAAGTAGACTAAGAGTCTATGAGATCACCCAGTGAGCTTCATGGCCCAAGTAGAAATACAAGCCCAGGTCTTCCCAGTCTAGATCTAACACTCAAAACACTATGTCAAAACAGCTCTCAAGAGACCAAGAGTGAAGCCATGTCTGAGTATGCCATCTCCTATAGTGCAGTACAGAGCAAAGGGACAGAGAATCCTGGTGCTATTAATTCTGCTTCTAAACCCACTGATGCCCTTACCCTCTGATGATCAGAAAGACAGGCTGCTGTCCAAAGGAGTTCCTTTTTTTGCCAGGATTCAATATAGCATCAAAAGATGTTCCAGTTGCATGTCCAGTTCCTTTAAAGCAAGCATTGGAATGACCAGCATTCCCTCTAAGCTGAGTTATTGTGAGCTAGCTCACAGCTTTTTAGCCTCCAGCTCATACATTTGTGTCTTAGCTCAGGAAGGATGGCTCCAGAGCAAACTAATTTATGCAGCAGCCAAATCACTCGCTCACAACTTTAATGCCTGTAGCTCACAAAGTAGAATTCTTGCTCACAAGACTCCACAGCTTAGAGGGAGCATTGGAACTGACCCTTGATTAAAAATAAATTAAAAAATCCAAACTTCTGAGAATCTGATTTTAGGAAAGGGAATTTGGTATTCCCCCTCCCACACACACACACACTCACTTAAGTGTTTTGTCTAGAACCTCCACACTAGAACCTTAGCCTCTTAAATATGCAAATACTTGCAGATATATTTCCAAAGATGTTTTCTCTTCCACCAAACTAGTAGAATGTTAAGGAGTGGCAGGGTATTTGGGGGGCACTACACACACTGGCTGGCAGCTTTTGGGGAGGTCCTCCCAAGTCCTGAGTGGAGAACTGGTAGAAATTAATGCATGAAAGGAAGTTTGGTGTGGTGGTTAAGAGTGGCAGACTCTAATCTGGAGGACTGGGTTTGATTCTCCACTCCTCCACTTGAAGCCAGCTGGGTGACCTTGGGTCAGTCACAGTTCTTTCAACACACATAAAAAACCCAAGCTCGCCACAAAAAGAGCTAGATTTTTAGTCTGCCAGACAATCTTCAGATCTTCTGGCTACACTGCACCCACTGCCATAAAATAATTAATTAATTAGTGCAACCTTTTATATGAGGACTGGCACCTTTTATTTTTACAAGATAAGCATGGAGCAGCATTAAGAAAAATCTATGGCTTGGATCCAGCAGAAAATTTCTGCATGCTCTAGATTTTTTGTACAAGTGGAAATGTAAAAAATCCTCACACTTGCCCACTTGCCTTCGGCACTAAGTTAAACCTTGAGTATCCCAAATACAAGCCATTTTCCCATATACTCAAGAGATTTCATGGGCATTAGAAGATATAGGAAAAAAACAGCTAGATGTTGCAAGCAAAACTGTGCTATATCAGTTTCTGTTTCTTCTCGTGCATCACTGGATCCAAACCTATATATTTTTGAGAGCCAGTTTGGTGTAGTGTTTAAGACCAGTGGGCTCTAATCTGGAGAGCTGGGTTTGATTCCCCACTTCTCTACATGCAGCCAGTTCTCTCAGAGCTGTTCTCTCAAGAGCAGTTCTCTCAGGGCTCTCCCAGCCTCACCTACCTCACAGGGTGTCTGTTGCGGGAAGACGAAGGAAAGGAGATTGTAAGCCATTCTGTGTAAAGGGCAGGACATAAATAATCCTCCTCCTCCACCTCCTCTTCCTCTTCTTCCTCTTCTTCCTCCTCTTCCTCCTCTTCTTCTTCTTCTTCTTCTTCTTCTTCTTCTTCTTCTTCTTCTTCTTCTTCTTCTTCTTCTTCTTCTTCTTCTTCTTCTTCTTCTTCTTCTTCTTCTTCTTCTTCTTCTTCTTCTTCTTCTTCTTCTTCTTCCTTGATTAGAAAACACTTGGCATTTCTCACTGCTGCCTAATACGCCACCAATATTCCTTGACTCACTTCTATTTCCAAAAATTCATTTTTTCGGTATCATCTTAACCCTGAATGTAACAAATTGCATATAGCAGAGATGGATGCATTGACTCCTGTTCATATATAGTGCATTGTCAAGATATGAAGAACGGAAGCAGAACTGGAAGGGGTTCTAAAATGCTTAAATGTTGAGTTTATTGTGGGCAGAAGTAAATGATAAGCTGAGAGTAACAATTGTCAATGCCTGAAATATTTCTATTATGGTAAAAGCAACATTCCTTATACTAGACATGCTTTGTGTTGAGTGTTTTCATCTTCTTCTCTTTTTCCCCCTTATAAATGATTCTTGTATTATGAGAGCATCAATAACCAACCTACAGATGGGTAATGCACCTTGGCTTCTCTTCAAAACACTTTACTGCATGGATGTCTTGCTGCGCATTCATCCTGATTAAATTTAAATTTAACTCGCATCAACTCTGGCACAGCTGGGGGTGATCTACCCATAACTTGTTATGCTTAAGACCATCCCAGAGTGAAAAAAGGAATCAAATTATATTGCTTCTTATAGAAACAAAACAGGTGCAAAGAGAAAGTTCATGTTAAACCTAATGTAACTAAAGTAACCAACGGGAACAACTATACTAATAAAACTGGGACAACGCAAAGGAAATTGGCTAAATGGAGGCAGGTAGGGATATATTTTTTTTTTGAAGATTCTGAGGCTAATGACTTCCTCTGGTGACAGGACAGCCACAGTAGGCCTTAAAATGTTTGCAGGTGGATGTGAACAGTGTTTGGTTCAGCCATCAGCATCTGCTACCTGAGCCTGAAGGGTTCTGAAAGCTGGCCACTGCTACCTGAGGGTTCCTTCGCCAACTAGCAGGCCTGGTGACAAAGGAAACTGTATCTGGCTCACATCTCCATGCAATGCTTATTCATAGAGGAGTACAAAGGAAATAATTACCTCTGTGAATAAAAATAACTCCTGCTCCAGCCAACACATCAATACGGCCAGATTTGCTGGTGTTGAGAATATTGACATGTACCCCACCATGCAGTTCCTTCAACAGACCAATATTTCACTCTGTGGGAGTGGCTATGTCTGCTGATTCACCCCTCCCACAACGGACCTCCACATTGCTCCTGTGCTGTTCCCAGTGAGCCAGCTGACCCACAGGAACAAAAATTATAGGGAGGGGAGAGCAGGAGAGAGAGGAGGGAAAGTCCTGCTCCAGAAGCTCTACAGATGTTTGAATACACACCTTTGTGTATGAAAATATAAAGGTAATGACATAAAAACAGCAAAGCAGGAATCCAGCCCAACAAAAAAAGACTGCCAACTGATAAAATATTAATCTTACACCCTGTTTAAACAAGTATGTCTTTGTTTTCACACTTAAAGGTGTTCACCACTGTGAGTGCTGTGGTATACTATGATAAACTGGACTCCTGCATGATGTTGACATATAAATTGGCCCTCTGCTAGATATCTTTTATAATTGGCCCAGGACAGACTGGCAATTTGCCCCGGTAGCCAGTCGTGGCAAAAAAAACCCGGATTAAACAATACCGGGTTTTCCCGTCCACACAGCGGGGGCCGCTGCCGGAAGATACAGGATGGAGGCGCGCGGGAGCATTCAGACTGCCGCGCCAGAGGTATGCTATATTCGCCATTTCCCCATTAATTCGGCTGTGGGTGTATGTGCGCATGAGCGCATGAGCGCATTTTGCCGATTTTTTTTTTTTGCCCTGCAACGCCGGCACCGCATTGGGCAGTGGAGCGGAGCGCAGCCAATCACACCGCTGCTGCCTCATGCCCAACGCGGGTTGCTCCCGGCTTTTCGGCTGCGCGTTCAGACTCCCCGGAAGCGGAGAAACGCGCGACGAACGCAGGCTTTCAAGATTTGCGCCGGCTTTTATCAGGGCCGAGGACAGACTGGCAATTTGCCCCGGGATGGGACCCGGGCTGACAACGACTCAATATCGGATTAAATGGAATGTTCACACAGGGACATCTGCCTGGCGCCCCCCACCCGGAGCTTACCGGAGCCCTCGCGCTTCAGTGCTGGATTAAAAAAACACCTGATAAAAGCCTTCGCAAATCCAAAAGCCTGCGTTTGTTGCGCGTTTCTCCGCTTCCGGGGAGTCTGAACGCGCAGGCGAAAAGCCGGGAGCAACCCGCGTTGGGCACGAGGCAGCAGCACTGTGATTGGCTGCGCTCCGCTCCACTGCCCAATGTGGTGCCGGCATTGCAGGGCAAAAAAAAAAAATCGGCAAAATGCGCTTATGCGCATGAGCGCTCATGCGCACATACACCCATACACCCACAGCCGAATTAATGGGGAAATGGTGAATATGGCATGCCTCCGGTGCGGCAGTCTGAACGCTCCCGCGTGCCTTCGTCCCGTATCTTCCGGCAGCGGCCCTCGCTGTGTGGACGGGAAAACCCGGTATAGTTTAATCCAGGGTTTTTTTGCCGCGACTGGCTACCGGGGCAAATTGCCAGTCTGTCCTCGGCCCAGGTGTTTTTTTAATCCGGCAGTGAAGCACAACAGCACCGGTAGGCTACGGGTGGGGGACGCCAGGCAGATGTGCCTGTGTGAACATTCCATTTACTCCGGTATTGAATCGTTGTCAGCCCGGGTCCCATCCCGCGGCAAATTGCCAGTCTGTCCTCGGCCATTATATAGGAAATGATAGATGAGCATCCTGTCTCATTCTTTTATGGCTCTAGAATTTTATTGTCCTAAATTCCAGTCCAATTTAACTAGGATTAATTCCAGAGAATCACACACACACACACACACCCTACTGCCACCCAGGCTGAAGTGGCACAGTCCAGGAACAGGTTTTCCATGTGGTCCGGTATTTGCTTAGGTTAGATATATGGAGTGAGATGGGTAGCCCACATAATGCATAACCACCACTAAAATTTTACAAAAGATGAGCAGGGTTTCCTGCAGTGCAGACACATTCCCAGATCCGTCTTTACTTAAGGTGTTGGGTTTTAATTTCCATATTCCGTATGTGCCACTGATCATTACTCAGTCTAAGTAAATATGGCGAATGATTGCCTCAGCAGGTGTTCTCTGTGGAAATGCTCCAGCTGCCTATAAAGCCGTCCTCCAAGGGGTTTTGTTTTATACTTTTTTAGCACTGAGATCCATATTCATTTTGAAAGAAAAAATAAAAGTGTGCTTGTGGTTTTATTCCCTTTACAGTCTCTCTCACACATTTTTTTTCCCTCATCTCATCATGGCCTGGCCTGCTTACTCTCAGCCGAACTGAGTTGGCTAGTATGCTTATTTTGATTTGAAATTTGTTTGCCTATTTTTTCTACTAAAAGATTGTATTTGAGTCATGCACACACTCCATGTTGATTGTTTAAGTCTTCAGTTCTTCAGTCCGAATTTCAAAACACTGGGATGGACCCAGACTCACTTTTCCAATATCAGGATGAAAATTTCCTGCCTCCCACTGCACTCACTGGTCTCCCCAAATGCTGTTACTGGGGGGTAGGGGACCCTGAGGAATACAGCAGGGAAATTGACAGTTTAGTCTGGATAACACATTATGCTTTGCCTTGACATTTTGGGCCAGTGGGTATCTCCGGCCACAGTCAAACGTGCCTTTAAATCCAACTCAGCTGCAAATACCTGACAGATCTAAAGGGCACAATCAGACAGCAGCATCTGGGAAAGGTCCTGCAGCCATCAGCACCCCGTCCTGCCCCATCACCGAAGTGGAGTTAAAAGACACTGGGGAAAGTCCAGGGGAAAGACAGGCTACAGGTGGACTTTTCCCTGTCTTATCACTCAAGCATGCTCTCATGCCATTGGGATGGTCTGCTCATTCCATCCTGACTCAGTGCCATTCCCCCCCTCGCTTAGCAGTATGTGCATAACCACATACTCCATGGGGAACCCTCAGTGTTGTTGTTCAGTCGCACAGTCAAGTCCGACTCTTCGCGACCCCATGGACCAGACTACGCCAGGCCCTCCTGTCTTCCGCTGTCCGCTGAAGTTTGCTCAATTTCATGTTCGTTGCATCGATGACACTGTCTAACCATCTCATCCTTTGCCATCCCCTTCTTCTTTGACCTTCAATCTTTCCCAGCATCAGGGTCTTCTCCAGTGAATGCTCCCTTCTCCTTTGGTGGCCAAAGTATTTGAGCTTCAGCTTCAGGATCTGGCCTTCCAGGGAACAATCAGGATTGATTTCTTTTAGGATTGACTGATTTGATCTCCTTGCAGTCCAAGGGATTCTCAAGAGTCTTCTCCAGCACCATAGTTCAAAAGAATCTATTCTTCGGCGCTCGGCCTTCCTTATAGTCCAACTCTCGCAGCCATACATTACTACGGGGAATACCATTGCTTTGACCATGTGGACTTTTGTTGGCAAGGTGATGTCTCTGCTTTTTATCGTGCTGTTTAGGTTTGCCATCGCTTTCCTCCCAAGGAGCAGGTGTCTTTTAATTTCATGGCTGCAGTCACCATCTGCAGTGATCTGGGATCCTAGGAACGTGAAGTCTGTCACTACTTCTACGACTTCCCCTCCTATTTGCCAAGGAGTGATGGGGCCACTGAGGTGCAATTCCTCGTTTATGCCATGGGAAACAAAAGGAAAAACAAACAAACACTTGGACTATTCTTTTGGACTATTTAGCTGCAATGGGACTATGGGGCATTTTTTTCCTTAATGGCTTCACTCCTTCATAGTAAGTAGATCATCACTGGGAGACTGCTGCTCTGCTCCTTGCTGATAAGATGTCACGAGTTCTCTTTTATGTCACAGATTCTCTTTTGTCTCCCATGAAGTTCAATGTCAGTGAGGTCTAACACTGTTCCTGTGGGCACCATGGTGCTGACTGTTGTGTTTCCAGACCCCAACTCCTTTTGCCCTAAAGCATCTCCTCGCCACAGCAGTTCTGGCTTGCCTCCATCTCACTGGAGCAGAAAGTGCTCCAGAAATGCCCAGGAGGGCTTTTGTGGCTGCAGGGAGAGCCCATTCAGAAGCAGCCACCTGAAAGGACACTTGGCTTGGAACGTCCCAACAATTTGTTATTGGCCCAAACCTGCATGGCAGCCATTTTGTCATGGTGCCCACTCAATCACTTCCAAATTCCAAAAGCACCCACAGGCTCAAGAAAGTTGGGGGCCCGTGATCTACATGCAACCTCTTAAAGAGGCCATCTGGAGCTGATGACATCCACATCTGTCTGTCCAGCTGGCATCAAAATCCAGAGACATAGTAGGACCCCTCTTCTCTGGGACAGCTGGGAAAGGCAAAGTTCAGCCAGACCTTTAAAAATGTCAACACCTACAAATGGAAGCTTGTGGGAGGTAGCCTTCTGAGTCCTATAAGAACAGAGCCCTTCTGCTTATCACATGACAGTCGTAACACAGAGCCACACTCTTGTCCAAGGGTCTTGCACATTTTGAGTATTTGCAATGCTGACAGCAGAATGATATGGTTAAACACTTGAAGTGAATATAAATGATAAATCACCACTTGTGACAAGTATGGCTAATGCAAATTGTTAACATTCTCCCTGCCATTCTAAATTGATGCCTTTGATATTTTGAATGAGGAGTAAAACAGCAGCATGTGATCTATAATTTAGTCACAGAAGTCCCTGCAGCCTATCTGTTGTAAAATGGTTTCCAACATATAAGGGAGAAAACGACAAGAATGATAAATTCCACAAATACACATACATAAATCAGGGGGTGAGGGAGAGCGGAGATACAGCATTTACCCTACGGGGGAGGGGAATGTAAATTATAAACAGAGTCAGGATACATTTGTGTGGAATTTCAAGCTTTGCAAATATGGAGTGCCGTGACCTGGATAGCCCAGGCTAGCCTGATGTTGTCAGATCTCAGAAGCAAAGCAGTGTTGGTCCTAAATAGTATTTGGATGGGAGACCTCCAAGGAATACCAGGATCATGATGCAGAGGCAGACAATGGCAAGCCACCTCTGAATGTCTCTAGCGTTGAAAACCCTACAGGGTTGCCATAAATCAGCTGCAACTTGATGGCAGTTTCCACGTCCACCAACTATGGAATGTAATCTACCAAAATAATGCACCCTCCACTGGTAGGGTTGCCACCTCTGGGTTGGGGAAACACCTGGAAATTTGGGGGTGTGGGTGGGGTTGAGCCTGGGGAGGTCAGGGTCCACCCTCCAAAGCAGCCATTTTCTCCTGATGATCTGGTCTTTGTTTTCCGGAGATCAGTTGTAATTCTGGGAGATCTCATACCAGGTGGTTGGCTACCCCATCCATTGGCATTGTTTCCAAGGTGACCCAGTAAGCTTTGTGAGTGAACACAGACGGGATCATAGGTAGCCTTCTTTACTAGGTGGGACCCCCACATTTCCAGGTGGGACTGCAAAAAATTAATGGAAAATCAGTGAGTACATTTATTTTAATTCCATGAATGGTATCCCAGATGGATAAATTGAATAAGAAAAGGGTCCCCCCTCCATGTCTTAAGCCTTAGCTTGCTCCTGTTGAATCCCTTCATTTTAAAAAAACACAAAACTTTCTTAAGTGACCTCTTTCAGCACCCTGCCACATTCACAGTCTTAGTAACTCAAGAGGGACTTTCTAAAGCAAAAATGTTCCCTATACTAAAAAAGAAAAAAAGGGGAGGGGAGCTTCTGTTCTTTAAGTGAAAGCTGCCATGTCACAAATGAAAAAGGTTGTTATTTGCAAAATGGGAAGCATTAGGGCATCAGGTGGTAACCAGTAACCTGTTTCTCACTAGGACCTTTCCAGAAACTCAAAACAAGTTTTCTTTGGTCCAAGTCTGACATTATATCCACTTGGCCACACCAATTTTAGAGGGATGACTTATGGGTCGCAAGCTGGGCAGAGCTTCCTAATCTTGGACGAGGGAGAATTAAAGTCTTGTTTCAGGCCAACAGCTTGTGTTTGAAATGCCACTGAGCCAATCTGTCCATAAATAAAATATATTCTTAGTCACTATAATGGAGTGCTGATTCATTTTAAATAGGTTTTAAAAGGTTGTTTTAACTGGGATACCATTTTATAACTAATTCTCTCTCTTTCTTCTCTATGTCCACCAAAATATAGTGAGGCTTTCAGCTGATCAATGAAGTTGCCAAAATGTTTAAGGGAAGGGAATGCAGACATTTCTAGGATACATTTAAAGCACACCTAGTGACTAGGGAGTCAATATTCAGACTGATATACTGCTCTCTGTCCTGCTTAATGCCTCTGTGGTGTGACTCATCGCTAAGTGAAGTTCAGATTAAGAAAGTGTTTTATCGCCACTTGCCTCGGACCAACTGCACAAGAGATTTGATAGCACGTTGTATCTTTTTTAGGCTCTCTAACTGATATGGACATTTGCCGAGAAGTTCATAACCATTAAAAAATATAGCTGATCCAACTGGCCCAAGTCCAGACACAAAGTCTACTCTGATTTTATAAACATAGCAAGTGATATTCTCAAGGGCATTTGCTGTATAAAGTAACTTGGGGACTAGCTGAACGCAACAAACTGAACTGCTAATTTTTCCTCCCAACATTTCTTCGTACCTTGTCATTCATTCTTACAATCTACCTATGTTTATGTTGTTTCTGAAGTCCAAAGAATGTACTTCTTTACAAAACTCGTAATTAGCAGGTGAAGACCCTTTTTTCTGTTTGGCATCCCTCTAATAATTTTTATTGGCCTTCTCCCAGGACTTTGGTGTCATGTCTGCTTGTATGTGTTGTTGTTGCTGTTGTTGTTATCATCATCATCATCATTATTATCATTATTATTGCTGTGTGTGTATTATTTTAAATGTTTTTATAGAGATGTGAATAAATGGATTCCCAGGCTGAAGATATATACAAAATCTGCTGGTTCAGGTTAGTAGGGTAATTTCTCAGAATGGTAATACACATCAAGGGTTGTTGGTATAATGAAATCTCCTTCCCTAAAACAATTCAACCCCCCCCCGCCTGAGTTTGGGTGCATACCAGCAGTGTAGCACGTACTCATCTTTTTCTTTCATTCCACTGATTTCCTGGGCAATTACATTTCTCCGTTCCAGTCAGATATTTGCAAGGGATGGGAACAGAGCACCCCCACCCGATCAGCTTTGGAGACAAGTTGCAGAGAGCTGTCACTCTCCTCTTTCTCTCATTGGTGTGAGCAGGGCCCTTTGCTCTATTGCAGGTAGGATGTTTGGGGGCACTTTGTTTGATGGCCCATTGCATTAGAACCCTTGGTCCAATTTGCTCAAAACTTGGAAACAGACAGTACTCATAATTCTGCAATTTTGGTGTCATTTGGTTGAAAACAGCCACTCAAGCACCCTGAAAAAATCCCTCATAGGGAATAAAGGGAAAGTCATCAGCATCTTTCCTCACTTTGTGAAACAAACAGACCACAACAAGGAAGCATGGGAAACACAGAATTTTCAACAGATTTTTTTTTTTACAAAAAAATGCCAGTAAGAATAGGGAACTGAAAGTAATGCAGATAGTATCCCCCACCTCCCAGTGTTTATGGCCAGTGTCTCCCCAGGAATCAGTGGCTAGAACTGAGCCTGAGCTGAGAGGCGTCTACTTCATGGGTCTGTAAAATAGAATCTTGTTGTCCCAGCCACTTGAATCTCTGGAATTCTTTAGATGAGAGAGCAATTTTGGTGCCATTATCTTTACGAATAGCTGCCCAGACCCTCCAGTAGATTTCCCTTTGAAAGCCATGGTCCCAAAACTCCAGAACTTGAAAACCCACACATATTTGAATCCCAAACTGGTAATGCCCTACATGAACATAAGCCGTTATGGGAACTCCCCCCTACCCTGATACTCTGGATATGAAAGTTTAAAATTCCCCCACACACACTTGGTGCACACCCCTGTTTTTTTAATGTTGAAATGTTTTAATGTTTGATGTTCACCATCTTGAGAAGCCAATTCAGGTGGAAAGGTAGCATAGAAATGTTTTGGTTTTTTTTAGCCAACAAACGACACCCCCCCCCCCTGAATAATTAGTTCATAGTGATGTTCACCAGTTTAAATTACTTTAAAAGAGGATTAGACAAATACAACCCTGACCTGGATAGCCCAAGCTAGCCCAATCTCATCAAATCTTGGAAGCTAAGCAGTTATCAGTCTGTTAGTTATTTACCAGAGGAGCTAATGGAAGCTCTAGATTCATACCCTGTGTTCCTCTGAATACTGGTTGCTAAGGCTTAGACACTGGAAGAACACTACCATTCGGCCTATTTGAGGGAATTTCAAAAATGTCTGGCTGGTCAGTGTGGGAAATAGGATTCTTGGCTGGATAGAATTTTGTTGGGAGCCAGAAGTACTCTTATATTCTTATCTCCATACTTCAGGAACAGTCATGTCATCGGCAAACAATACTTTCATTTTGTCTGGCTTAAGCTTCAGTTTGTTCCTCCTCATTCAGCCTGTCAGTGATCCTAGGCACTGGTTTTGCATTTCCACTAGGAAATGAAAGATAAAGCCAAAGGTTTCTGGCATATTGATAACACCAGGCTCCAGAGTCTCAGGCATATCTTTCTCATCGCATTCTGTTCCCTTTGACTGAAGATGCCAGGGACTGAACGTGAGATTGAACTGTGTGCCAAGCAGATGTTCTGCCTCTGAGCCACAGTCCCATAGCTACAAAACAAAAGTTCAGATTTCACTATTTTAAAGGGATGTCAAGATATTTACCAAATTTCTTTAGCTGATTGCCACACCTGAACAAGCTGAAATGACGAGACCAGACATTTGGTAAAAATGAGGTGTACTGTTATCACATTTGAAATACCTTTACTGTACCTTGGGAAGATTTTAGTTACAGCTTTTTTGTGTCTGATGTTGATGACAGAAGTAAGCCAGAAGCTATGATTTCTTTCCTTATTTATCTATCGCTCTAAGGCTTACTCTGTAGACATGTTTTTAAAAGTTGCAACTTCATGTACGTGATCACAAGTTGTGAGTTAGTCTGAATCACTCAAGGTGGGGGAGGGGGGCTGGGGAATGATAATCAACCTGAGTTGATATGACTCTTACCTACAACTTGTAAGGATTAGGAAGTTGTCAAAAAGCTAATCATTAGAGCTTTAGTGATTATTTCCTTCCAGTAAGTCACATTAAATTAGAAACTAATGTCTTTTCTTCCTTTGATGGCTTTTTATGGTTATCTGCAGGTGAAGGAATATCAGTCACAAAAGAAATTTGATTTTGTTCATCATTAATTTTTAATTTGTTTTTTGAGACGTCTTCGAGCTACCTTTTGTGCGCTTCATAATTCATCTTGTAGTCTGCAGAGAATACTTTCCTAAGAATTCAGCACTGATGGAATGGTTCGTGTTCGGCAACAACTCCTCCGGGTGATTCCTTTTATATGTTTCCCTCCCTTTTTTTTTTTTTTTTGCTTTGCGCAGAGCCATACATCTGGTTAAGATCTATATACTCCTGACAAAATGCAGTAGCTCCACCGACCTACATAAAAGGATGTGCTTATGCTTAAATTCATTGGAAGTCGATTCCCTCCTTTGTTTTGTCGAAAGTGCAGTGTGAAAACAAACAAAAGCAGGTTTCTCCTTCAGAGGCAATTGTGAGGTCAGCAATCTCGCTCCTCTTCAAAGACAAGATAAACCATCTTTCAGGTCCTTGGTTTCAGATCTATTCTTACTGGGTCTCCTGCATTAGAGAATTAGAGAACATGCACTGGTGTTTCCATTGTGATGTCTATGTGCATCTTTGCCTTCCAGCACCTGTGTAGTTGTTACCAAAGTTTAGCCCCAAGTGCTGTTTCAGTTCAAAGCTTCCCACATCTATTGTGCTTCTCCCTTGTGTGAATCAACTTAAGTCTCTCTCTCAGTGTGTACCATTTTCTGTTTCCTCGGGTCAAATTGTCTTGTTATATGTATGCAATTTTAATGCTATTGTGTATCAATTGCATATAAATGACATGCACTGTATAAATGCTGTAAATATACCTGTGGGCCCTGTAGGGTGGCCGAGCTGTGCTTTGGCACCAGCTGTGAACAGGAGGGCATAACATTGCTCACACACATCCCAGTGGCCCACCATCACTGTGCTTTGTAAAGGCCCTGCTGGGTACCCATTGTCTTCCCACGGTGTAAGGAGCAAGAATGCATAACTCCCAGGAATTGTCCAGTGGTGACTTAAAGATGGCATGAGCCCAGAAGAGGAGGCAGAACACTAAGCAAGTTCACCTGGACAGATGAAAGAAGAGGAAAACAGTGAAAGCCTGATGGAACACTGCTACTGGGGGAATTAGAGATGGTAGTAGATTTGCAGGTGTAGGGCACTGGTAGGAGGGAGGAATTAGGGCATGATGCTGGGCATCCTGGTTCAGAGTAGGAGCAGATATGAAGAGTAGCCAGAACCTGTATACTTAATGCATCCTTGAGCATTATATCATACCACATGCTTGACTCATCTATAGATGCTGATCTGTATAATGTTCCCCTGTTGCTGAAAAGAGGCCAAAATACCATAAAATGAATACATGAATTGGTAACACCAGCAACAAAAATGAATAAAACAAAAAAGGTTCACATTAGCAACATACATAAAGAAACAACAAAATGGTCTGTTTGTCCATCCCTAGTAGCTTCTCCCAAGTGCAGTGATCAGACATAGGAGATATCTCATTAAAGGTTCTCAGACATTGTTTGAGAAAGAGAACAACTATATGCAGATGAGAGCAGTATTGTTTCATCCAGACATACTTAGCCATTAGTAACTTGCAACAACCTAACAAAAAACAGTAACTTGACCAGACTTGGATAGCCCAGGCTAGCTTGATCTTATCTGATCTTGGAAGCTAAGCAGGGTCAGCCCTAGTTGATATTTAGAAGGGAGAGCACCAGGGAATACTAGGGTTGTGACAGAGGCAAGCAATGGCAAACCACCTCTGAATGTATCTTGCCTTGAAAACCCTATGAGCATAAATCAGCTGCAACTGGACAGAAATAAACCATGCACATATTACTCTATTTGTGGATAGGCAGAGGTCGCAGGTAATCTTCCTGGTGCAAAGCAAAATCCTAAAACAAAGGCCATGTATCATCATCATCAAGCTTGCACAACAATTTGTGTTGCTAATAATATATATAATAATCTTGCACACCACTTTGTATTCTTGTGGCTGCAATCAGAGGAACACAAAGTGTTATGGGTGGAAGCTTTTGGATTCTTGTGAATCCTTCACCATGTTTGATGTTTTAAAAGGGAGCAGGGAGAAGGGGGGGGAGTTGTTGCAGTCCAAAAATAGAAGGCCTCTCACCTGCATCCTGTGCAGAATGCCAGGCAAATGTGAATAGAAAAAATGATATGGAGTAGACCGGGTGCCAGTGTGCAGTTTTGGCCTTCTGAGAAGGAAGAGGAGGACAATGACAGCTTCCAGTAAAAGGCTGTAGTCACACGGCATACTTATTGTGATTTGTTCCCACTATAGATTAGATCAGGATTTTTTTTCCCCCAGGTTGGGATGATCACACATCCCTCCCTGAACTGGAAGCATTGCACAAGGAGGCTCTGGGCACTGTCTAGATAGCCATGTGGCGCAGTGCGATTTTTTTTAAAAAAAATGCTTTGCAGATGCACATATGCACATGGCTGCTGGTGCTTAGGGCTCATGTTGTCTTTCATTCAAACCCCCTCCTTCCCAGCCAGTGGGTGGAACTGCCCAGCCAGCTTCTCCCTTGCGAAGCAGACACAGTCCAGAAGGTTTCAGTATTTCCCCCAAGAAGCACTCGATGAGCTCCAGCCCCTGTGCCACAAGCAAAGCCCTGCTCCCCCCTGCTGGCTATTGCAGAAAGGAAAGCCAGGCTTGCTGAGCAACATGCCTGACCACCACTCCTTCGCTCACTCACTTGCACTGGGTGGAGGGAGGGACAGGGGGACAGGACTGGCTGAATCCTTTCCTTGTCTTGCCGACTCTTGGCAGCCACTTCCCAAAGTTGCCCCCAAAAATGTTGGCAGTGGTGGCAGCACAACAGACAGAGGCTGAACAAGAAAGTCTCAGGCAAGTAAAGGAAAAAGCGGTCTGTCTCTTTAATCATATTTCCCCTTCCCCCACCCTCACCAGCCAAAAGGCGCTGAAATGTCTCACGTGTCTCTCTCGCATCAAGTAAACTGGCGCCATACTACCAAGCACTACCGAGTCTATAGATGTGTGCTTGAATATTTAAACATTGAATTTATTCAGTGCAGGATTGCTCATGTGCTCAAAGGCAGAAGCTGGAAAAAAAATCAAAAACCTCATATCGCAAAGAATGGTCAGACGACCCTAATTGCAATGATTGCAAGAGATGGCTGTCCAGATCAATGAAATTGCGGATTCAAAGCACAAATACCCAGAAAGTACTTGATTTTCCCAGTGCAGGAAAATGCAGTAGAGAACCGGGAACACTGTGGGAGTGAGACCGCTTTGGCACAGGAGGCAGATCGGCCCATCTGATCAGCAAATTTAAATGTGAGAGGGAACAGCAGTGAAACCCGATCAAACTGACCATGTGATTGCAGCCAAAAAAGTCTAATCACGTGTCTCTTTAATACCAAATACAACACCCAGATCGCTTGAAGTAAACAGAGAAATTTGGTTATTATATTAATAACAGGGGAGATTATGCATAGGTGATGTTACACAAAATGAATCAGATGAACAGACTTGTCATTAATAGATAGAGCTGCCATTAATATTTCACCTAAAGTAAAATGTGCCAGTTGTCATTAAAGCCCTTGGATCAGTGCCTCGAAGACTCGAGAGACACCTGGACATTCTGGGCACTGAACAAATAACATTAGCTCAGCTCCAGAAGACAATGTTGCTTGGAACAGCAAAAATCCTGAGAAGATATATCCACAATTTCCAAGAACTTGGCTAGATCTCAAACTGCAGAACACCATCTACCAGTCAAATATCTGACTGTGACAATTCATAGTAATAATACACTGGTAAGCTCATTTATTCTCTGTGCATTCCATCCATATCCCTTGAACAGTGAAGTCAAAACTTAGATTGTATTTCTCTGACCTGCAGTTCACTTAACCCATATTAGTATAGCTTTCCTGTTTTGTCTCTTCCCAGATTTCAGTGCTTTTATTTCTGCTGGTTCTTACAGGGATAGCACAAAATACTACCTGCACACCTCACCCCTATATATATATTTTTTTTCGTCTGACAGTTTCTCTTTGTGGCTTCACTCCATTGTGCTTCATGTGTATTTTTGAGGGCTTTAGAAACACAAAGAAACAGAGAGCATAACAATGGCTCTCAGTGTGTTGCTGGGGTATGGAGGGGAGAAGGCAGCTAATAGAAAGGGAAGGAGGGAGCTGATGGAGATGGGAAAATATCTGTTGGACAAAGGAGGCAAGAGAGGAAAGGGCAAAAAGGGGTTAACAGAGAAGGAGCGAATGGAACTAAGAGAACACAATTGTGAATGGAAGAAAGGCTGATTTAGCTGCAAAGTAACTGGGTAAAAGAAAGTTTAAAGTTAAGCAGATATCATTTCAGATGAGCACAAGTATTTTGGCTTCCTCTCATCATTATCTGCTGGATAGATTCCCTCTATCCACATCAATATAGCTAACTCTCAATGTGGCCCCATCTGTGGATACTTAAATATGGAGATGGGGGCCATGGAGAGTCAAGAAAAATCTTTCTGCAAGCCTGAGAAAAGTCCCAATGACCCACCAAAACATCCATTTTCTCCATGGGGGCTGATCTCTGTAGTCTGGAAATCAGATGCAATTTCAGGAGATCTCCAGGCCCCACTTGGATGTTGGTAGCCCTAAGCTGAAAAGGGAAAGCATGGTTTAATTTCAACAGCAGCTTGCCAGGAACCGGGAGGTCTGCGAACAATGAGCACAGTATTGAAAGGATAGAAATGCAAGACTGTTATCATCCCTAGGGAAGTGACATAATTTTGTGTTAACCATGGTTTGATTTGAAAGTTCAAAAGCGTCTTTTATGGTTTCTTCATACTAGGGATGAAATGGCAGCCCCTGCCACCCACAACTATATTAACAAAATTTGATTGAAATATTGGCTTTCAGACCATCACATGGATTTGTAGCATAAATTAGCATACAAATAGTACATAATGTATAAAAATAATTTCAGTGGTGTAAAAGGCAAACCGGAAATTGGCCAAAGAAATAATCAGCATGGAAATTCTCCTCAGGTTTGGGTATAGATATGAAAAGTGATCTTGTGTAACCCCTCTCCAAGCAACCCCAGTTGAAGGAAGAAATTATGGGACCAGGGTTTGTCAATGGAGAGGAGGGTGCCCCCCCTAAAGGAAGTAGCAGTGCCTCCAGCCCACTGCCTTCGACTTCCTAACAGGAGGGATGACCAGTAGATAAAAAGAGGAAAACATTCAAACACAGCTCCCAGACCTTTCAGTCTCCCATAACCAAATGTAAAATAGGGCTCAGTTCAACAAAGAGGGATGGGGAATCAATGCAGGACACACATAAAGAAAACTTAGACTTAGACAACACAATTTAAAGTTGGAACCAGAGGTAGTTAGAGGTTTTTTGTCTCCCTAAGGTCTTTCACACTCTGCCTTCTGTGGCTTGGCTGGCTATGGTGGTGCTGCTGCTGTTCTTCAGGATTTTTGTGGGTTATTTGCAGACTGCAGCTTATTGAGGCTCTCCTTCTCAGGTCACTCTGTTCTCTGCCCTTGGACCCAGATGGCTTCTGTCTCCCCTTTTCTCTCCTCAGAGTTCTCTCTTTTCCCCTCAGGACTGTCCTTTCGCCCAGGACTCTCCTATAGCTCCCCCTCAGGGATAAAATACCTCCTCCCTCAACTGTAATAGAGGGCCAAACCAACAGGGTTACTATTAAGTACTGGACTTGAGGCAGCTCTTATCAAACAGTGATTTCTTTTATTCAGCTCAGAACACAACACACAGAACAACCCACCAACGATTCCCACTTATATACAGTCAAGAGCAGTCAAAACCACACCTCCTGACACAGTAATAACCAATCATAGTGAACACTACAGCATACCTTATTTGCATTTCCTGTTTCATTCTAATCTTCCCTGATTGTCTGTTACTTGGGCAGCCAATCAGTGCAAGTGCTCTATTATACTACCAAGCAATGGTCTCTAACACAAGGCTCAGGCATTAGCTGCTTCAATACAACTACCTCTACACAGTAAGAGCCAATAACAATAATTCCCTCCAAAATATCCCCTCTTCTGATTGGCTCACAGGATCCTTGCAGACTATGAAGCTTGGCAAGCAGCTCAGCCACAGTATTAATACGTAACAGTTACACTTATAGCAACAACAGCAAAACATATTTGTATAACCCTAAAAGAAAAATAAGACGCTTGCATGTATGTAACAGTTCCATGACTTGGCATTTTTCTCCCTATTGTATTAATAGCATCAAAAGGTAGCTAACCTCTAGCTGTGAGAATTGGCAGTTATTAAAGAAGTAACGGTTCACTAGAGGTTAGCATTCCATCCTGTCAGATTTCTTCTTGGGGGAGGAGGAGTTTACAGGGAATTAAAAAAAGACAGAAAAAGATCAATACACAGACAGTAGCTGAATGTGAAACTGTTTCTTGTGACATGGTCTAATTATTATGGCCCACCAGGCTCAAAGGTATTGTCTTTGTACAAATTCTCACTGAGGTATTTTTTAACCAAAAAAAAAAAAATCCTATTGAAGTGTTTCAGGAATTTTTCAAGTAGTAAACAGTGAAGAGGGAGACCCCCGGCAATCTTGTGTTGTTATTAGTCTTTTCACAAGACACTAAACAAGGACTCTTCTTCAGAAACTATTTTGGAGTATATGTACATGTGTTTCCTGAAAGGAAAAACAAATAACACACAAACCCACATGAAGAATTCATACTCTGTGTCTGTGAATGAATGGATTAGAATGAATACTCCAGTTATTAATCCTATAAGTGTGTGTGTTTGTGCGCATGCATGTGCATGCGCGTGTGTGTAAAATTGTAGTGTGATATTTGGGACTCATCTATATTACATTTATTTTTATAATTCTACCCTTCCTCCACAGAGGAACAAACAAAATCTTTCCTTCCTCAATTATATCATCACAATAATTCTGTGATGAAAGTTAAGCTTGAGAGAAAGTACTAGGCCAAAGGTCCCCCAGCAATCTTCATAGCACAGTGGGATTTAAGTCTCCTGCTCTTCAGTCCAACACTTTAACTACTACACCAGGCTGGCTCTGGTTTTACATGGGGAAAATTTCTTCTCCCATGAGATTTAGTGATGCTTGAAACATCATAGAGAATTTTAGGTGTCGTGTCTCTGGATCTTCAGCACATGGCATATATCCATTCTGTCATTATGTGGGGATATACTGAGAAAAAATGTTCTTATATATGACTAGGAGTAAGGCCTATTGTGGGAAGAAATACCATGAACTCTACAAGGAAGCTCCAGGTGAGTGTCCCAGCTGTGGCTGGTGGGGCAGCAGTGGGAAAGGGAAAACGGAGGGAGGCAAGCCATGTTTATTTCCTTCTGCTTAGCTATAAGGCAGGGTGGTCTCAAGTCATTTTGCTGTCCAAAATGGGTAGTATGGAAGGACAGCCTCATGGTAACAGGTATGGTTCCCTCCACCCCTGACTTATGTTGATTTGGGGCTATGCAGTGGTAGCTAAGGTATAAAACTGCCTCCTCCTATGCCATGTCTTCTGGGTTCCAAGGGTCTAGAAAGTGGTTCCATAGCCAGTTACAGGGTTACCATATCTGGGTTGGGAAAAACCTGTAGATTTGAGGGGTAGAGCCTGGGGAGGGCAGGGGTAGGGAGGGACTTCAGTATGGTATAATGCCATAGAGTACACTGCCCAAAACAGCCATTGTCTCCAGGAGAACTGATCTTGGTCATCTGGACATCAATTTTAATAGCTGGAAATCTCTAGGTGCCACCTGGAGGTTGGTTTATGTTAATTTGGGGCTATGCAGTGGCAGCTAAAGTAAAAAGGTACCTCCTCCTATGCCATGTCTTTTGGGTTCCAAGTGTCTGGAAAAGAGTTCCATAGCCAGTTACAGGGTTGCCAACTCTGGGTTGGGAAATACCTGTAGATTTGAGGGGTAGAGCCTGGGGAGGGCAGGATTTGGGGTGGGGAGGGATCTCAGCAGGGTATAATGCCATAGAGTCCACTGCCTAAAGCAACCATTGTCTCCAGGAGAACTGATCTTGGTCATCTGGACATCAGTTGTAATAGCTGGGAAATTTTCTGTAGGATAAATGATGTGCTGTGGCTGGGAAACATGGTGATTTCTGGGAGATCTCCAGGCCCCACAGGGAGATTGGGGTATTTATTTTACCTCAGGACACATTCAGTAACTCCCACAGCAACAGCAAACTGTTTAGAACGTTAGAGGCAAAGGCCAATCAGGCTGCATATGCAAAATGACCTCTGTGTTCTGACTGGCTATGGCAGGGAGAGGAACAGCAAACTGTTTAGAATGTTGGAGGCAGGACTCAGGCAATGCAGCCAGTGGATAGGGAGACCCTCTGAGTGACAGGTCAGGGAGCCAACTGATTTGGGAGCATGTGGAATGTTCAGGAGAGTCCATGACCAAAACAGAATTATATATAAGGAGAGATTCAGTGTGAGATTTATATTCCTGTCAGCCCTTTCATTCTGTTTTGTCTGTTCAGTTGGGTATGGACTCAGCTGTTCTTTGAGAATCCATTTCTCCAAAGACTACTTAGATTTCTACAGTGGATTCCTGGTCATTCTGCACACAGGGATAATTTGTTAGGATTTAATGATTTATGCTTTGAAATGCACTGGATTGGGGAAAATAGAAAGATGGGAAACAAATCTCAAGAGATGATGCTTAGAAGCTTAAAATAAAATGTAAAGCTAAGGGCCCAGACACAAAACCACAATGATTTCTGGGAAATTACCAGGTCTCACAGATGGATTTAAGGCTTTTAATGGAGATGGGAGAGAAAGACGGTCATCAGAGGGAAGCCACAGAGCTATAAATGTGTGGCCCATTTTTAAAAAAGCAACAACACTCTTGCAGATTTTGTTTCCTGCAGATGTACATTCAGAAGGCTAAGCACATAGGTTTAGGGTTAGTGCCACAATAATATCTAAGGGTAAACTGCACAAAGCAGAAGACCAATAAAACTAACCATTTGATCCTCTTGTCCCCAAGTTGCTTTTTCTGGAGGGCCTCTATGAAGGAGAGCAAAACAACCAGTTTGGTGATGCAACTTCTAAAGGCCTGATGTTCTGTTGCCTACATCTTTAGTCTGTATGTTGGCAAGTGTGTGACTTAAATGGTGTTACCTAATACCTGGATTGAGCCCAGAAACCTTATGTTTCTGACTGTAAATTTAGGGGGGAGGAATTAATAAGAATTAATTAATAATAATTATCATATGGCAGTGTGTGTTGTATAGCCAGGAGATCTGAGGATTATCTTATAGCCGAAGTTCTACTACCAGGACAAGAAGACCTCATTGGCATGCAGAGGGTGGACTCTATGGCATGATACCCTGCTGAGGTCCCTTCTCTTCCCAAACCCTACCCTCCTAGAGTTGCCAGCCCCCCTAGAGGATCCCCCCACCCACAGGCCCTACCCATTGTTGCCGATCAGCTGGCCAGCAGTGGGGCTTACCAGGAGTAGGAGAAGACCCAGACTATATCACTGGTGACATGGCAACATCACTTCCAGCATGTACCAGAAGTGACATCATCACATTTGCCCATGCCATGGCAATGTTCTGTTATTTGGGCAAAAACTCTATGGTAGAAGTAATTTTTACCATAGAGTTTTTGCCATAATACCAGAGCATCACTGCGAAGTCACAATGTGATAACATCATTTCTGGCACACACTGCAATGTGATGATATCACTTCTGGCATTAGTGATGACACCATATTGTAGGTGATGTCACCTGGGCCTCCCTGGGTAAGCCCCCCACCACCACAAGAGGAAGGACCTGGCAATCCTATACCCTTCCAAGGGTCATCCTCCAAGTTTCCAGGGATTTCTCAACCTGAACCTGGCAACTTTAGACTCCCACCACAAGTGCCATTTCCAATTTTAAGAAGAAGAAGAAGAAGAGATTGGATTTATACCCTGCCCTTCGCTCCAAGTCTCAGAGCAGCTTACAGACTCCTTTCCCTTCCCCTTCCCACAACAGACACCCTATGAGGTAGATGGAGCTGAGAGAGCTCTTTCCAGAACTGTCCTTGAGAGAACAGCTCTGACAGAACTATGGCTTGCCCAAGGTCATCCAGCAGCTGCAGGTGGAGCAGTGGGGAATCAAACCTGGTTCTCCTAGATTAGAGTCCACGCAATTAAGCACTACACCAAACTGGCTCTTGTCATGGTTTTCCACAATGGGCCAAAAAGCACCTCTCCCGGGACCATTTCAGGTCAGGAAAATAGCACAGAGGAGAGGCCAAATCCCCTTCTCCACGTTTGCCTGCTTCCATGCCCACTTCCTCTAGCTAGATAATGCATCTGTGTGGGCAAGCATCAGCGTGCTGATGGGACACAAAGAGGACAAAAGTCTCCTAGGACAAAAATGGTGGGTTGTGACTCTTTCACCCTTCTTCAAAATCCTGTGTCAATAAAGGGACTTAAAGGAGGATAAGTAAGTTTAGGGGCAGAAAATTAGCACCTGTCGTGAGATAAGAATCCCATATCCTTATTCAGCCTCATGGGGTCCATTTGTCTGCATAGTTTCCCAGCTTGGGGGGACCATGGCTCAGTAGTAGCAGAGCAAGGTGCAGTTTGTAGCATCTCCAGTTACACAAGAAGTATAGCTGGTGACAGGGATCTTTTTGTAGCAGGAACTCTTTTGCATATTAGGCGACACACCCCTAATGTAACCAATCCTCCAAGAGCTTACAGAGCTCTTCTTACAAGGGCTACTGTAAGCTCTTGGAGGGTTAGCTACATTAGAGGTGTGTCGCCTAATATGCAAAGGAGTTCCTGCTACAAAAAGAGCCCTGGCTGGTGATGTAAGACTGCCTGAAACCCTGGAGAGCTGCTGGCAGCCACAGTAGGCAATACCAACCTTCTACTGACTCAGTAGAAGCTGCTTCTTGTGTTCTTGTGGATGTAAAGGCTCATTATGGTATGCTGTGAAAAGCAGAAGATTCTAAATAGCTGGTGTGGGAGTGCAAGAACCTGCTTGTTCAGAAATACAAGCAACAGTTGGATTTATGTCACATGAAAAAGAGTCCAGGGTATATAAGATTGCATGCTTATGTGCGGGAACCAATTGAGTACAGTCACATCCTCCCTTTACATGTATTAAGTGAGACCATTGTGGATTCAGCTGATGGAATCCACGGCTTGTGTTACAAAGCCAGCAGGAATCGAGTTCCTAGCATATGGGAAACCATTATGGATTGAGGCTTTACAAAATAATAATGGTTCCAGAAGGCTGAATCTAATTTAACAGCTACTACTAGCAGTTTTGTTGCTATTCCACATACTGGGGTGTTTTGATAATTAAAGCCTATGGGCTGCATACATCTTAAAGAAGAGGGGGATCACTGTTCAATATACTATGCATATTGCAGACATGCATAATTAATTTTGGTATTAATGCTTTAAACCTTAAGAACGTTGAGACCTGTAATTGGCACAAATTGTTTAGATATGTGTAATATTTGTTTAGCAAGCAATCTATACCAAGTTAATTAGATAGTATGCTTAATATCTAATTTCCTTTAGTTGTGTGGCTAAATGGTAATTAAATTGCTAAACATTCCTCACCGGCGCAATGCAATAATAGGAAGAGAGTCACACACTCATTGGTTCTGCAGATTTGAATTAATTACATGGCAAGTAGATTTATCTTCTATATACTTATACCTCAATAGGTGTTCTTCCAACAATCAATTGGGATTTAATTTCCCTTCGACTGCTTTATTAATTCTCAATTAAATATGTTTGATACTGTAGCAGTTCATACTAGCAGCTTTGCTAATTACAGACAGATTTTTCGGGGGGGGGATGGAACAATTGGTTGGGAAAGGACATCAGGCCAAGTTTCTGCAGGTCCCCTAAGCAATCTATCTATTTAATACAAATAAAGAATTCAGAGCCAGATTTACACACAGACTCCATAAACTACAGCTTTGGGCATCAAGTTATGAGGTGCCCTGACTTCTTATTAAAATCACTAAATTGCTATGTTAGCACATTTTTGTTATAGGCAGGGTCCCCACCGTATGCCTGTGGGTGCCATGGTGCCCCCGACACTTTCCTGGCACCTGCTAAGTGCTTTTAGAAAGTGGGCAGGGCTACATGGGGCTTTTGCCCAGCTGTGCTTCTGATTGGCTGTGCAGATTAAAAGGCATCCTGTTAAACAGAGCTTCTGCCTGAAATGTTGAGGAGTTACTATCATACATACACACAGACACAAGTGGAGAACTGCAAGGAACTTGCAGGATGGTTATTCCATTCCTAACACTTTTGCTTCCTCCCCTCTCCCCCTACCTCTCTCACACTATTTCTCCTTTCTGCCCCCCTTTTCTTACTCTATCTCTCCTCCATGCATATGGCTTCCTCTCTCTTTCTGACCCATCATCATTCTCTTTGATTTTCTGCCTCCTCACCTCCTCACTCTTTCTCTCTCTTTCTGCCCCCACCACTCTCCCAGCCTTCTGCCTGCTTCCTCCCCCACCCCACACAGCAGCATCAATGGTGGAAGTGCTCCCAGCCACCCGCTGGCTTCCTCTCCCCCCACAGCAGCAGTGGGAGTGCTCTGAGAATTGCAACAGATCTCCCAGCTGTAGAGATCAATTTACCTTAAGGCTGCCAGCTCCAGGTTGGGAAATTCCTGGAGATTTGTGGGTAGAGCCTTGGGACAATAAGGCTTGGGGAGGCAAGCAGCCTCAGCAGGGTATGGCTACTTTGGAGGGTGGACTCTGTGGCATTATACCCAACTGAGGCCTCTCCCTTCCCCAAACCCAGCCCTCCTTAGAGTCCACCACAAAATCTCTAGGAGTTTCCCAGCCTGGCACTGGCAACACTTGTCAGGCCTGTCCCCCAGGATCCCTCCCACAATGGCCAAAATAAGGCCCTCTCCCCCCTCCCTTTTACTGACAGAGCCAGTTAGAAGCCCTTTCCACCCACCCACCTCACCCCAGCGTTCTAGTCTCTCATGGTTGATGCCTGAAGTAGATCCCTGCAGAGGCCATTTCAAAAGGTAGTGGGGGGATTTAACTGTCCCTGAAGGATTTTTTTAAAAAAAAACTTTTTGGAATCAGTCAAGAAAGCACCAGCCTTTGGCGTTTTCAGAAATGGGGTAAAACACAATAATTTTAAGGAGCTTTTCAGGGCATGGAGTTGATTAAGTTCCAGGATCCTCAACTTTATTTGAGCCTGTGGGTACTTTTGGAATTTTGAGAAATGGTAGTGGGTGCCATCACAAAAGGGCTGACATAGGTAAGACAGTTACAAAATGTTGGGAGGTTCTAAGCCAAGCATGTTTGTGAATGGAAACTCCCTGTAGACTCAAAGGAAATGTCTCCTAGGATTTTCTGACCTGTTCTTTGGGGAACAAGTGTTCCAGAGAAGCAAGTGGGCATCAAGAATCGCAGTGGTACACAGGCACTGTGGCATCCACAGGCACTATGTTGACTATAATTGATTTAACCAATCAGCTGCCAGATGTTTGGCTTTCATTTTGTTTGGGATTGGTTTTGATTGGTGGTGGTGGTTTGTCATTTATCTCATGAATTGTGATTCCTAGTTTCTTTCTTTCTTGTAAACTGCCTTGGGTTTCTTATGAGGGAAAAAGGCGGGAGTTAAAAACCAACCAACTGGTGAACAAATAAATCAGCTGGAGACCTCTGAGGAAAAACAGGGCTTAGCCAAACACTTGACAACTGTGACTTCAGTGTCCATATGTTCATTTACATTTCCAGTCAAAGAAATTCAATAAATCACAGTGTACGCACTTCAAGCAACGCGTGTCCACCAGATTAAATATGTATGAGCCGATTCTATCAAAGGCCTCGGAGACTTTGTTTTCAAGTGCAGGCGATACCAGCTTCCCCACCTAATTAATCTGTGATTATCTCAATAACAATAGAATTTCCTTCCTTGAAGCCTGTAAGCAATGTTTATACTCTTTAATAAGCAAGCAACCAGACTGAACAAGTTGGGATATCAAATTAATGCAAATGGGCTTGATTGCAGTGCTGAATAGGTACCCAGTTTAATAAAACCTTCAGTAACAGATGCTTATCTCTACTGTAAGGTTATATTTCCTTTGCAACTAATTACCTCTTTTTTTTCCGGTTTGATTTTCATAGGTGAGTGCTCGGCCCTTGTGATCTTATTTCCCCACCTCCCATCTTCCTACCTAACATTACAGATTAAAGATATAATTATGTGTTTTTGCAACAAAGATTGTGAGTGCCCCTTCTGTATATCAATAAGGCATTTTTTTTAAGTGTTGTGCGTGGACCCTCACAACTGGAAATGTTAAAGTTTAAAATTCTTCATTTGTGTTACCAGAAATCATCCACCCCAAAGGTGACTAGCAGAGAATAGTAATCAAATTCCTTTGCTTTCTTGACTGTTGCTTTCTCCTCTATGAAGTGCAAGGGCCCAACCACTTTGTCTCCCCCCCACACACACCATTTAGCTGAAAGAAACTATATAAGCTATGGTGATTTTCGACACTGAGTCTAGAGATGGACCACAGTTCCTTATTTGGGGTTGGATCCCCCAGCCTTTCAACTGATGGAAGAGGGTGGATGGCCACCAAAAGACTATGCTAGGTATTGTGGGATACATGTGGACAAAGGTTAATCAGACCAGGCCTACAGTGTGGAAGAGAGTTGATTTAATTAGGTATTTATGCCCTGGGCTTCTCCCCAATGGAGATCCAAAGTGGTTCACACCGTCATTCTTCCCTTCTCCATTTTATCTTCACAGCAGCAGCTCTGTGTGGTAGGCTGGGCTGAAAGAAAGTGATTGGCCACAAGTCACCCAATGAGCGTCATAGTTCCTTTGAACGAGCTCCATTATAATATTTCACATTTTCTAGGCCACTGAAACAAAATTCCTAGAATGTCTTGACTCCTCCCAAGGACCTAACAAGATGCAATGAGGTATCTGTGATAGGATTGTCTCTGAGGATGGGGACTTATGCTTCCCCCGGTGACTGCTCCATGTGGGAGAAGAAGTTTCTTCATGGCAAGGAGGGAGGCTTTTGATGTTCCTCCATCTCAACAGCTGTAGCTCAGAAGAGGGATGAGGCAACACAGCAACATAATGGGAGCTTTTGCAGGAAGCCCTGAGGAGATGTGGCTTGATAAATTCTCTTAAAATGGATGAAACAGCTGATGATGAGGATTCTACCCTTCAGCAGGACAGGGGTGGACAGAGGATCTTCATGGTGGAAGACCTTTCCTTTTTTTATGTGAGTTTCCTAGGGGACACAAAAGCTGAACAGTGGTTGGCATTGAATGGGAAGAGAGAGAGAATGGAAATACTGCCCTCCCAAAAAAGGATATGATTCTTTTATTGATTGATTGATTTCATTTTTACCCCGCCCTCCTCGCCGAGGTGGGCTCAGAAAAAAGGAGCTCCAGTGAAAAAAGTAACTCCAGGTATCTGCTTTGAGCATGTTAATATAAGAGAGGTCACTCAACATTTCCTTTCCTTTCTACTGCCTTGATGGTCCTCCAGCCTCCCCCGCCCCAATTCAAGGCTGCAATTAACTCCCTGGGGATCAGTTCATTCCACTGTGGAATTATTTGAAAGGTGTTGATAGTACAAGCAACAGTAGCTGAAGCAAAGAGAAGCACACCCACCCACAGAGTGCACTTTCCAGGTGGGGCTTTACAAAATACGAGTGATTTTAAACAGTTCTCCCACAATATGTCTAACTCACTGTGTGTGTGGCTGAGGCACTCGGTTTTTTTGAAGCCTTCTCCTCTCCCCATCACAGCCTAAATAGAACTGAAATAGCTCTCACCCCCATGAGAAAAGCACAAAACAGACCATTAGCCTTAAGCAGATGTGGACTGGCATATATTCTACGTTGCCACATTCTGACAGGTTCTGTTCAAGATTATATGGCGACGTGTCCTCTTAAGAACGTAAGAAAAGCCCTGCTGAATCAGACCAGTGGTTGAGTTCAGCACGAGTTCTTTCATGCATTGGCCAACCACTTGCCCTGGAAAGTCAACCAACCAGGCATAGAGACCAGTGCTTTCTCCTAATGTTACTTCCTTGTACTGGTGTTCAGAGCTTCCCTTTAGTTACCATGGTTAGTGGCCACTGATGGACCTATCCTCCATGAAACTGTCTAATCTTCTTTTAAAGCCAATTATATGTATGGCTTCTCCTGACCTGGGCAGCGCAGGCTGGCCTGATCTTGTCAGATCTCGGAAGCTAAGCAGGGTCAGCCCTAGTTTGCACTTGAATGAGAGGCCACCAAGGAAGTCCAGGGCTGCTACCCAGTGGCAGGCAATGACAAATCACCTCTGCTTGTATCTTGCCTTGAAACCCCTATGGGGGTTACCATAAGTCGGCTTTGACCTGATGGCACTTTCCACTACCACACTTGGGACCCTCATTATATCCAGGGTCAATGAATCCCACAATTTAATCACTTGTTGAATAAAGAATTAAGGCAATATATTTTTTATTTAAAAAATGCACACCAATAAGCATTTAGCAGGTTGGGGTTTTTTTAGATTTTGAGACTCTAAGTGGTTTAGTAGAGAACTCTGAATGGCAAATGAGTGCCTTGCCTTGCTCTCAATCAAAAAGCATTTCAAACAAAAGGTTAGAGTGTTTTGCTTACTGTGCTGCTCTTCCCCCCCCCCTGCAAAAAAGAAGGTAAAATTATGACTTGCAAAAGCAAAGACCATTTTGAGAGTCTGACAGCTGTTTTTCACATAGACATGTACTACTAACCCTTCCGCTCACCTTTTCCCACTTCCCTGCCAACTGCTGACATTTATTATCTACAGAAGGAGAAAGATTACCCTTAACCTCGGCTTTTACAATGATTAATATCTGGGCTAGCCATTGTTATACAGGGCAAGAAAACATGCATATGCGTTGCTTAATATAGAAACTATTACTGTCCTCGAAGACCAAAATGGGATTTCCGATTTTGTATGGGAAAGGGAGATGAAACCCAGTACTTCCCCACTGCAACTGTACCTTCTTTTCGAAATACAGGCAGTACAGGGCTGACTGACAAAGCCCTATGCCATATGACTTGGCATCTGGTCAGTCCATGCATTGCACAGGGCTTGTATTGGCTTTAGGAGACGCAGATGTTCCAGCAGGAACCAATGGATGCTGGCTGCAGTGCTAGTACACAACCCTCGTGATTCGGGGCAGAGGGGCATGGTGCCTGAAGGAGGCCAACATTGACTAGCCATCATGGGTGCCTATGGGCATTGCCATGATTATAGCAGGTGTAACTTTCTACCAGTTTGGGGGTTTTTTCCCCTCAGGCTAGGGCAGTTTAGGGAGCCAACTAACACTTTCCATACATCCTGGCCTCTGCAGGGTTAGTCTGGCAGCTTGCTGGCAGGTATTCATGGAGGGACTGTGCTGGCACTCACTCCAAAAAAATTTAAGGATATTGAAGCACAAAATGATTATGCAGCCCTACCTCTTTATTATAAGAGATTGAAGCTGGGACCAAGTTTAAATGCTGCATCCTACCTTGGACTCATAAAAAATCCTAATCATAGGTGGGCATTTACTAGAGCACGCCTTGATGCGCTTTCCTCAGCAGTCCTTTATGGTAGATATTCCCGGACTTCCATGCATCAGAGGATCTGTTTTTGTTCATTAGATCAGGTGGAGTCAGTCTCCCATATATTACTCCATTGCCCTATATATGACGAAGAGAGACAGCAGCTGCTGATAACCCTTCTCTCACATTTTAAACCTTTGGCAAATTATTTTATATATGCCGAGGAACGTTTGATGAAGTTTTTACTGGCTGATAATTATGAGTCTGTCTCACGTAATGTTGCTAAATATTGTTACCTGGTAATCAAAAAGCGTAGATTGCACTGTAAGTCGAGCCATTAATGATGGAAATGATCGGTTTGGTATTTTAGAAAATATGGCTGTAAGAGTCTTTTGTCATAGTTTTTGTGTTGTATTATTTTAGTTTATTTTGCTGGTCTTATGACTGCTTTTAATAAATTTGAATTTGTGGCCTCAGTGCTGGCACTCAGCACGACTGCAGTGGTGCTGCACTGCACCTCTCTGAATAACAGTGGCACGTCATGGAGATGCACTGGCGTTACAGCCAGTCAGTTTCCTGAGCACTCCACCACCACCATCTCCCCAATTCTGCTGAAAGAGCAAGAAATGACATATCTTACATTATCCCGATCTCAAATACCAATTCTGTAGTTTGAAGCTGAGTTCCATATACAGAACAGCCAGTGGGTTGCAGTGGTTGGACTCTAATGGGGGAGACCTGGATTCAGATCCCCATTCTGCCACAAGTTCACTGGAGGATCAGTCGTTCTCTGTCAGTTGAACCAACTTCACAGTACTGTTGTGAAGATAAAATGCTGTGTGGCACCTTGACATCTTTCGAAGGAAGAGTGGGACAAACACACGGAGCTGCCTTCTCGTGAGACACACTGTTGGTTTATCAAAGAGCACAGTATTCTCTACTCCACTAGACAGCAGCTCTCCAGGATTCCTTGAGGAGAGGGGGAGACAAATGTTCTTCTGGTGATGATGCCATCCCCAGGTCCAGCCACTGGTTTATCAAAGAGTACAGTATTCTCTATGCCAGCAGACAGCAGCTCTCCAGGATTTCAGGTTCAGTTCTTTCGTATCACCTCACCCAGCATGTGCTCTTTTTAACTGCAGATGCCAGGGATTGAATCTCAGGCCTTCTGTATGCTCTACCACCACGCCCCGGCCCCAGCCTAATCGATAAAAATGTCACAGAAAGAAATTTTAGGTGCAGTGTTGTTGTTACCTTTTGCAATGCAGAGCTAAAGTATAATCCCATCAAGTCAGGACACAAACAATTTAATATTGAACGCCCTTGCATTTTTTTAGTGTTGATCTACTGCAGCAATGGCCAACTTTTCCACTGACAGGCAGGCTGCTTAAAGAGAAAGCCCTGGAGCTAAGTGTTTGGCCTACGATTCTCCTTATCCAAGTGCCTTGAGCACAGCGGGAGGTAACTGTTCTTCTGGTGATGACGCCATCCCCAGCTCCAGAGCTTGGGCCTCCCTCCCCTGCAACTTCTGCCTACTGCCAATAGTGGTCCACCCTTGGCTTCCCCCACTGCCTCTGCCATGCACCTTCCCCCTCTCCCATCACCGCTACAGCTAACCGTTCGGTAGTTGCTTGCAACAGATCATGGTGAGGTGGAGTGATGTAAGGTTCAGCCTATGGGTGGGCTGAAGTACACATGCATATATGTTGAACCTACCAACAGTGAAGCCCATGACATCCCTAGTGGTGATGCACATCAACAGTCACCTAAGTGCTGCCAGGAAAAGAAGTCTATGGGTGCAAGAAGGGATAATTTCCTTCCATGGAGCTGCTGCTTCTTTAGCGATAGCTCTGGTTGGGTCATTTGAAGGTGGCCATGTAGTTGGCCTTTCTTGTCACCGTTGGCCTTAGCTCCATGTCTGAATGGACCAGCCTTTGGCAGCAGCCAGCCATCATATATCCTTGAAGCCCTTAATCTGTTAAAAAAAAAGAAATGTAGTGATATGCTTAACACAAGGGTGGTGCCGAACATCTTTAAATATGTATTGTTTGAGAAAGCTTTGCTGCCGTCAGATGAAAGCTGATTGTTCGATGTGAGATGCAAAGTATTGCAAAGTAGGGCACGCTCTGAGTGTAGCAGTCGCTGCTTAATCCTGTGGAAAATTTTGTCCCAGTGTACTTCCCGAGTACAGTTAATTCAATAATTTATATAAATTATCATAAAAGCCCAGTATATCATGAAGCGAGTCAAGACCCTGGCCTTTCTCCTATTTTTCATTTTTATAAATCAGCGGGTTTGTAACTGTAATAATCTGAATTTCAAATGATAAATGTATATTTAATACAGCACCAGGATGCATGAGAAATTACAAAGAGGTTGCACAGTGAAATGTTTTTTAGCAAGGACTGTGTATCTGTAATTTGATATGTAACATATTCCATATGTATAAATTGCAGTTTCAAACTGTGAAATGAAGTAGAACTGTTGGTGGTGGCTGATGTACCACATCAAGATCCTGGAAGACCCTGCTGTCCAGAGACCCACAGGCCTCCAGATACCCAGGGCTCAGATAGGCCACCAGCTGAAACCATGGGACCAGAAAACCAAAGGGCCCATGAACCAGAGCTGGACCTGGGGACTGCAGAAGAGGTCAAACAGTGAAGTCTGCTCTTCACTAAGGATCCTACATCAGGCCCGTAACTACAGTGGGGCATTTGGGGGTGGTCCCCCCCGACTTTCTTCAAAGGCCCTCTGACTTTGTCGCCACTTCTCCATGCCCTCTCCCATGGCTGTGGGAGAGGTGTCTTGTGCCACCCACCAGGGTGAGTGGCTGGCTGGGAGCTCTTCAAGCCAATGAGTGCAGTGGCATGCTTCCCCATCACCTTCCTCGCCTGGCTCCTGTAAAAGGGAGAGTGGTGGCTGGCTGGCTGGCTGGCTGGCTGGCTGGCTGGCTGGCTGGCTGGCGTCTCTCCAAGCCGGTAAGCACAGCGGCAAGCTCCTCCATCACCTTCTTCACCCAGCCCCCAATAAAGGGAGTGCAGCGGGTGGGTGGCTGGCTAGCTGGCTGGGGGCTCTCCAAGCTACCGAGTGCAGCAGTGAGCTCCTCCACTGCCTTCCCTTCCCGCCTACCTACAGGGTTAGTAAGTCGGCTGAGGGGAGAGAAGTCCAGGCTGGGGGAGCACCCTTTTAAAATTAAATTAGGTTCTTGTTGATTTCTATGAACAAGGAACTTTCACCACCACCACCCCCACACACACCCATTTGTGTATTCTGGTAGCACGGAGTAATATAATAGAAACAAAGATGGGGCTATTTGCAGCCAATTCATTTCACTTTCTGATGCCGGGAAGAATGAGGAGAAGGAGAAAGGAAGAGGTCCAGCCAGGGCAAATTTGGGGCTGGAAGGGCATATGAAAGAGCAGCGGTGCCGGGGCGGGGAGGAAGAGGGAGTCCCTCACCTATCGTACTGGAGTGGGGAGGCTGGATAGCAGGGATGAGGGGGCAGTCCTACCACCCCACAAAGGGTTACAAGCGCACAAAGGGTTCCTAGGCACAAAATTTCCTCACCGGAACCCCACCCCAACAACGCTCTGGCCAGCTCAAAAGGGTGTTGGTGCTGGGAGTAGTTTCCACCTGTTTGCAAGAGGGGGACAGTTTTCGGGGCAGGGCCACCTTTGCATGCTGTCTGGTGCCAGGAAAGAATCGCAGCCCCTGGGGGGGGGTCACATTCCACACTCCGCCAGCCACTTGTCCTGTCGGAGTCATGGGTGGCTTCCTTCCACTTTCGTGCCTGCATTGTCCCAGAGAGGAGGCTCATGGCTTGGCTGAGGTACACCCCGAGAAATTGAAATGCCCAAAATGCGGCAAAATAAATCCTGGCTACGGGCCTGTCCTACATGGACCCCATGGAGATGGAGAGCCTGGGTAGAGGCTCAGCTCCACTAAAGCTTGATGTTGTCTGCTTGGATGCCTCCTATTTCCTGCTTGACTCTTGCCTACCTGTCTTGCCTCCAGCCTGCCCGTGCTCAAAGAGACCAGGCCTGAACAAATAGCAACCTGCCCAAGAGCAACCTTTAGATCTGCCTTCATTTCAAGGCCGTGAACAAGCCAGGAATTTCCTCTTGCATCGCATCTCTGTGCATTAAGGAAGAAAAATTTAGAGACGAACCTGGAATAGGAGAGGCTAGAGGATTCTGGAACCCCAGGCTACTCTACACAAAAAATATCACAGTATTGTGGTTTGCTCTTGCTCTGCAATGAGAGAAATCTGCAGCAAATTTCCCATTCATAATACTCTGGACAAAGTTCTGAAATAAAATTCAAAAGAATGGATGATCTCAAAATTCATTGGCTGATTGTAAGCAGCCTTCCTTGCAAAAACAAATGCACACTTGGGGGCATACTTCACCAACTGCATTACGATGTTCACTTGACCCTGTGGAACTGATGGGTTGCACCTTTGGATGGGAAAGAGGATTTGGGGAGAGTGGATATGCCCAGTTTCTAAGTCTCTGCTCAGCATTTCACTCTTCCTAAATGCTGGTTTAACAAGGAGAATTTCATAATTGCAGCACAAGTAGTCTTTTCCAGTTCATTTGCACCTTATTTCCCATCTTTTATGGCTGTGCATGTGCAAATTTGTAAAAACACTGTAAAAAATCAAACTTGTGGTGATTATACATGTGATCGATTGTTTTTTTGGTAGCAGTTTACTGACACATGAATATATTTCAGTGTAAAAAAGAATCTTGATTCAGCTGTACAATCCTTCACATTAAGATAGCTTTTTTGGAGTGTTTTGTCAATGTGTACATACCTATCAGCATGATGGAAGAGGGGAGCCATATTAAAAAGGCATATGAACCCAAGGAATGCTACAGTAAAGGTCACATGCATATTACACTGTACTAAATTCTAAACAAAAGCCAAAATAATGGATGAATGCCAAATAATTGATTCCACTTTGGCAGCAAAATTAGGTCATTTGGAAAACTATACCTGGAGAGAAAATTCAAAGGAAGGATTTTTTTAAAAAAAATAAATAATTAACTAATTAATTTAAATGACTTTGCCCAGCTCTTCTCTGCACAGAGGACTCAAAATGGACACAAAAATGCTATTTAAACTAACAGGAAACACCTCAGTACTTCATCACCCAAAGAGTAATTAACATGTGGAATTCACTGCCACAGGACATGGTGGCAGCTACAAGCATAGAGAACTTCAAGAGGGGATTGGATAAACGTATGAAGCAGAGGTCCATCAGTGGCTAATTAGCCACAAGGTATAGATGGAACACTATGTCTGGGACAATGATGCTCTGTATTCTTGGAGCTTGGGGGAAAACAGTGGGAGGGCTTCTGGAGTTCTGGCCCTGCTGATGGACCTCCTGATGGCACCTGGTTTTTGACCACTGTGTGACACAGAGTGTCGGACTGGATGGTCCATTGCCCTGATCCAACATGGCTTCTCTTATGTTAAAAATCCAGCATACTGGACTAGTCCTGCATCTACTGGCTCAGCTCATTTAGCACAGCAGGCTGTGAGCCAGGTGCTTAAAGCTTTAAAACTTGTAACAAAGAAGAGAAGAAACATTCTGCACAGATAACACTGAGCTGCAGAGATTTTCCCAGGCTTCCTCTTCTGACTAATGGTGATGTTCACTAGAATCTATTGATGTTCACTGTTACATACACTGTTATAACTGTAAGGGACCTGTAGCCAGAAGGTATGTGATTGCAGCCACCTTGCTAGTGTAGGTCTGGTCAGTGCTGGATGGGAGACCCCCTATATGAATCCATGTGTATACTATTTTGAATTCTATGACGGGGAGTGTAATGGCAGCTACCTTGTATTGGTTAGGGTGTCAGATTAGTATCTGGGAGCTCCAGGTTCAAATTCATACTCTGCTATGGAAGCTCACTGGCTCACAAGTCACACTCTTTCAGCCTACCTCACTGTCTCAGCCTACCTCATGCTGCTGTTATGAGGATAAAAGGAGGGGGAGTGCAACAGTGGAAGCTGCTTTGGGTCCCCATTAGAAAGAAATAAACAAAAGGGAATCCAACAGGGATCCATCTCTTACCTATTTGCAGTTCTTTTTCAGCATGCGTCATGATCAGCTAACACCAATGCCTATTTTCTCCTTGTTAGTGGTTAATGAGTTGGATGTATACCCCACCCTTTCACACAAGAGCTGCACCGTGGTCACGCCTCCCTTTGCCCCGCATCTATTGGTCAATTTCCTACTCGAAGCCACGCAGCCACATTTTGTCCTATGGCTTCGCATGATTTCCCCCGCAGTTTCGTGATCCTCAAAAAACAGGATCACGAAACCACAGGGGAAATGGGGTGAAGCCGTGGGTGAAAATGCAGCCGCACAGCTTCGAGTGGGAAATTGACCAATAGACGCGGGGCAAAGGGAGGCGTGACCGTGGCGCAGCTCTTGTGTGAAATCAGTCTTGGAATCTCAGAGCAGCTTACCATCTCCTTCCCTTCCTCTCCCCACAACAGATACCCTGTGAGGTAGGTGGGGCTGAGAGAGCTCTGAGACAGCCGTGACAGACCAACGGTCACCTAGCTGGCTGTATATGGAGGAGGACTGGGGAATCAAACCCAGTTTTCCAGATTAGAGTCTGCCGCTTATAACCACTATACCAAATTGGTTACCTGGAAATATATGTGTACTGCTTCTACAAACAACTTTTACACTTTGCAAGGAAAGTTATCCCTGAAAGGGGAGGGAAAAAACCCCCTCTATAATGAGGGCAAACAACCAAGGAAAGGATAATTGGATTTTTCTCCGGCTATGTTAATCTTCCCATTAGAAATGCTATCTGGTTACACGTTAAATACTTGTCAGTTTGCATGTGGCTGGGAGCCGCAAAATGCACTGCTAGCGAGAGACGCTGATTCCTGACACTTAAATGATCTTTCAGACTTCTAGTATTTTGCAGCGGCAGTTTCTCGCCTGAGCTCCTTAGAAAAGTAATAACCACTCGTTTGTATGGGTCTAAATCAGAAGAAATCACAGCTAATACAGTCGAAATTTAAGAGTATCGAGTGTTTTTACGAAAGCCCAGAGTGGACCACTAGGTTATAAGTACATTGGATGCTTGAGCCTCACCCGGTAACAATCACTAAGCCATTGGTATGCAGACAGCAAAGCTCTTGTCAGGATCCAAAATGCTAATCATGGCATGCTGGGAAATTCAGTTGTTCCCAGCTGTAGTTGAAAGCAGCATGTAGCCAGAAGCGTATGATTAGAAACTCGAATGTAACCATTCTAAGATTCCTCTGCAAGATGTATCGGGGGGGAAAAATAGCCACTGATGAGTCCAGGAAAAAAAAAATATCAACCGTGTAACTACAGCATTTTGTACTAAATGTAGCTAAATAAAAAGGAAGCAAGTCAGGGGAGAAGCTGAAGCCCAGAAGTTATATCAGAATGCTCGCAATCCTTAAATGAGAGCCCTGCCTTCGACAACAGCAATACAATTTCAAACATGTTCTCTGGAATCTCCTACAGTATTTATTTTTTTAAAGTTCCTTCCTGCATCTGGTATAGAAAAGGATGCAAATGAAACTCAACAAGAAATGTATTTAAAATTTATATTTTTACAACCCGGCTTGATGGAGGTGGAAAGAAACATTCTTCCATTTTTATTTTTTTTTGGAGGGCTCACAAAGTAACATTCCTTAACAACTGTTTTCTGTTTAACTGCCAGAGGTTTCCATTTGGATTGACTCTGTGGGATTTGGAGTAACAATCTCTATAATTGAATTGCAAAGGATAATCCATGCAATGCAGATAATCCATGCGATGATATTCGCCTGACAGAATCCTAATTCTGAAAACCAAAAGGGCAACCCAGGTTTGCCAAAAAAATAAATAGCAACTTAAACAATAACTTTGTGATATCTCTGAATGCACAAATATTGCAAAAAGAAAAGAAATCAGCTGGAGTATGGACAGCACCCAATAATTGGGGCCAAAGATGGTGGTGACCAGGTGGCTGGGTCGGATGGAGAGAAAGACACTCATCTCTGTCTTGTGCTTCCAATAGATCCCATGGAGACTGTGGAAACTGTGAACAGGTGATACCTGAAGTCAGTTTTAGGATGGATGAGGGCAAACAAACTGAAACTTCATTCCAACAAAACACAAATGCTACTGGTGGGGGGGAAATTTAATGCAGGAATTGGGGTATCTCCTGTTCTAGATGGGATTGCACCAGTAGCCGGGGATGACTTTCATCAGCTTTAGCTGGTAAGTCATCTGTGGCCCTTCCTGGTTAGGAAAGATCTTGCTAATGTGGTGTATGCCTTGCAATGTGTTCCATGTGGGACTGTCCTAGAAGACTGTCCAGAATCTACAGTCGGTACAGAATATTGCAGCCAGAACAGGACTGGGTCATAGAGACCATATCACTCCAGTCTTGTCCCATATACATGGGCTCGCAGGTTGCTTCTAGGCCCAATTCAGTGTGCTGGTCTTCACCTTTAAAGCCCTGCACATCTTAGGGCCAGCTTACTTGACAGGACATCTACTCTCATATGAATCTACCTATCCACTCTGGTCATCTTTAGAGGGCTTTCCTCATATGCCCTTGCCAACCGAGGCTAGATGGGTGGCTACCTGAAAAAGGCTTTCGAGGTTGTGGTGCCAAAACTTTGGAACTCCCTCCTTAGGGGGAGTTGTCTGTCTTCCTCTATTTCTTTCTTCCACTAGCGGGTGGCTTGGCATTCCCTACTAATTGTTATTGGCCCTCCTCACTGTTTGTGTGTTCATATGTTTTATTGATTTGTTATTTGATATACACATAGGTTTCAGAGGCTGTTTTAATATCTTGAAGTTTTAATGTTGAAATGTGTTAATGTTTGCTGGCTGGAGGGAGCCATTGTGTAAACAGTACGCACATGACTACATTCATGAAATCTCTACAAATATGCATGCAACCACAGCAAATACAGCCACTTAGAATTACTATCTGAGGAGAAAAAGAGAAGAAGGGCAAGACCATAAGATGTACTTAAATGCATTCTCATGCCTTTTTCTTTACCATAATCAATGTATTACCAAAATTCCAAAACTGTATAAAAGGAGACCAGGTTCTTACAAATATGTCTATGTTTTTATGATCTCATATATTTGTAGATTGGAACCTTATCCATGTTCATCACAAAATATGGTAAGTTACAAAAGTTAGCTGCATTGAATGCTGTGGGTTTATTTACATGAACAGTAAATCCGGTTTAACTAGTGGGATTAACTCATAACTAAATATGCTTAGAATTGAGATGCATAGCTACAATCCTGCCAATACTTATGGGGGCATAAATCCCACTGAATACAGTAAGCTTTCTTAGTAAACATACTTGGAATTGGGCAGCTATGTGATGGATCTCAATGAAGTCTCCCAAAGCAATTAAAGAGAAATGTAATGTAATCCTATGTCTGTTGACTCAAAATCATGCAGTATTCAATGGGATTTACTCCCGAGGGTGTGCTCAGGATTTAGCTAGAAAGGCAGTCAAGCTTTGCCAGGGCAGAACTCAGAATCAAGCTATGCCAGCACTCATAATCCCTGAAAGTATTACAAGGAAAGATGAGACCTACCCAGGAGTTCTTCTGTCCATAACTTAAAGTGATCTAATTAATGTGCTTGTGTCTTTACAGTGAGCACTGGGGCAGGGCTCATCTTTGTAGTGGAAAACCTCTGTTTCTTGGCTAGCAGATGTGAAAGGCAAAGCGTGAAATGTGACAGAGATAGAGAGAAAGTGTAATAAGAAGGGGGAAAGTATATCGTGTGAGAGAAAGAAAGACTGCAGTCCACTAAACCTCAGAGAAAACATGAATGGATCAGACTGAAGGAGAAGGAAGAAACAAGCTATATATCATCGTCAATATGACATATTTCTGATTTATCAGGAAAGAGTTCCCTGGGAAACCTTGGGGGTAGTTTTTTTCTCTGAGTCTAGCCTACCTGACAGGGTTGTGTGGATGAAATGGAGAAGGAAACAATGATGTACATAGCCTTCAGCAGTCTGGAGAAATAACAGGGCTGAGGAAAGGTCTTCCGATAATGAGTACATATAAACTGTGGCTTGGTGGCTTGGTGTGCTGCCTTATAAGAGACAGATGGAAAGGAGGAAGGATATTTTGAATTGTTCTCAGAGCACAGTGGGAGAAATAAGGAAGAGAAGGAGCACGGGTATTAAATCAGGTTGAGCTAATAGTCCCCATTCCTGCACAGTTAGATTCAAGTCAAGTCACACCTTAGAGACCACCAAGATTTTCAGGGTATAAATTTTAAAGAGTCAAAGTTTCCTTTGTCAGATACCTGCAGTTCATTATGGAGTAGTTTAACTCTCAGTCACTTGGATTTTCATTTCTTGGGTGTCCAGGGATACCAGAAAACCTTATTGGATGTAGTGCCCTCATTTGCTTGAACAGGCTGCCAAAGGGTTTCTTTAATCATCACAAGACCTCTGGCACATACCTCTTTGGTTTCTGTGTCTTGGCAGGGTCTATGTGCCTTTTAAGCGTAACCTGAGCAACAGAAGATCCAAACATGCAGCTTTGCTTAGCAGAGACTCGTGAAGAGGGAGTTAAAACTGAAGTGAAAAGAACCCCTCTTCATTTCACCATTTTGGAATTGTTGAAAGAAGAAGCCTGTATTGCATACAAATTAAGTTAAAATGAACGTAGCTTGCTTCCAAACAAACACATTGAAAAGCAGTCTACTTATGTGGGGAAAACAAAACCAAACTAACTAATGGGAATCATTCCTTACTTCATAGCATCCATGAAGACAGAGGCTTCTGCTACACCAAGACAGAAACATTTGAGGATTATGGTAAAATATCATTTCCCCCCTGAATTTATAAGTACTCCAACCAGAAGAAGTTAGGATGTATCTAAGATCCACTGAAATCAGTGGGATTTAGGGAGCAATCCTAAACAGGTCTGTTGAGAAGTAAGTCTCATTTTATTCAGCGGTGTTTAGTCCCAGAAAAGTGTCAGGTGAGCTGCTTTAGAAGTTACAATAACTAGTTGAGCAACACATGATATCCTAGGAAGAGTGATATGTCAGGAGCTGTACTGTAACAGCAGGATACTTGCTGATGAGATGCATCTGGAAGAGCAGAAAGGGGCAATCCTAAAACAGAAGTCATGCCTGACCTCAACAGCAGAACTTGAGGCTCCACTCCCTAAAAGAAAAAAAATGAATGTAAATTATCATTTGTATCATGTTTATATTCTTGTGAGCTGCCTTCTATTATTGCCGGTTTTACTCCTGGCACCATATGATGGTTCTGACTAAAATTCAGAGTCTGAATTATAATTCAGATTATCATTCTGCTCTGGCAGCAGTCTTTTAGTCAACTGAAGATCTGAAACTTCTGTTTTAGAATGGGTTCAAATCAATTTGGGTGAGCTTCTCTTTAAGAGACAGTTCTTTATCATGTTGAATTTATTTATTTTTAAAAATTTATACCCCAGCCTTCCCAAACAGGCTCAGTGATCAGACATAAGACTGAAATGATCAAATATAGGGTTAGTTGTTGTAGATTTTCCGGGCTGTATGGCCATGGTCTCAGCATTGTAGGACCTGATGTTTCGCCAGCAGCTGTGACTGGCATCCTCAGAGGTATAACTCAGAAAGATGGAGTACTCTCCATGTCAAGGTGAGAAGGACAATGGTAGGCAGGTAATTTATATCTACTCTGGAAGGTGGGTTAGGGCTGAGTCATTATCTTGTAGGAGTTCCCCAGGCTGTGACATGGTAATAGAGGAGCTTTCCTGCGGAGGTTCTCTTGCATATGGATTGGCTGTTGAAATTCTAATCTTATCTGTAATGCTATTGTAACATGTAGAACATTTTGGGTGATTTCCCACTAAAGCTGCTGCGGGGTTGCGCTGCCGTTTGCCCCGAGATTTTTAGTCAATTTCACACCCGAAGCCGCGGGGCTGCATTTTGACCCGCGGCTTCGCCCGATTTCCCCGGAGTTTCGTAATCCTCAAAAAACAGGATTACGAAACTGCGAGGAATCGAGCGAAGCCGCGGGTCAAAATGCAGCCCCGCGGCTTCGGGTGTGAAATTGACTAAAAATCTCGGGGCAAACGGTGGCGCAACCCCGCAGCAGCTTTAGTGGGAAATCACCCTTTGTGTTTTTCAGGGCAGGAAACCATGCCCTGTCCTATACATAGAATTGTATCCAGGGCTTTTTTTGTAGAAAAAGCCCAGCAGGAACTCATCAGCACAATAGGCCACACGCAACAGCAGAAGCTTATTAGTATATTAGGCCACACCCCTGACAATGCAGCTCCCTCCCAGGATTGGCTTCCCCAGGTGCCCTGTGTCTTTGCGGGGCGCATGGGGAACCCAAGGGAAAGAAGCTGCAGTGCATCTGGGAAACTTGAGGAGAGGAGGCAGTTTAAACTGCCTTCCCTATCTGGATCGGCTTGACTTCCCCAGGTGCCCTGTGGCTTGTGAGGCACCTGGGGAACATGAGGGGGGGGAGGCCGTAGGTGTGGCCAGCTCGGAAGCCAGCCGGAACTCTGTTCCTGTGCTTTCCTGCCCCAAAATATCCCTGATTGTATCAAGATTCTTGTATTGTTTTCCAAAAGTATAAGAGCACAGCACAGGTATAAAATAGCACAAATCTTGATTGCTTCTTTGCATTGTTTATTTGCATTTCTCAGCATTCTGGATTTTTTTTTTTTTAAATTTAAGAAAGAAAATTCCTAATGCATCGGTTCCACCAAACTGGGAAATTCACAACATCCACATTCAAGGAGACATCTGTATTAGGAGAACTGTGAAGGCTTCCCTGACTCCTGCTACAGCTGCTCATCAGATCAGACTGTTTAACGTTTTACTGTAGCTTGACCCTTGTCTCAAAAGATATGGGCTTGCAAAACAACATTGATGGAGAGAGCACTAGCATTGTTATCAAAGCACTATCTGCATTTCCTACTTGATTCTCCTTCTTATTTAAAATGTTAACTCTAATGGCTCTGTCTGCTGCTGGAACAAGGGCGACATACTCGCTTTCCAGGAACACTCAAGACTACCTTCTAGTGTCTTTAATATTAAAGACTGATGCTTTAAGCAATGGGAAAGATTACATTAAAATGTTCTCTTCTTCCAGCTGCCATTTAATTCACAGTGTGCTTATTAATTTTGGATAACAAATAGTTTCCTTGGGATTGTTATGTGGTCTGGGTGCATTTGAGAATGACTGAAACTGTAATTAAGTGACCACTGTGGGCCTCTGTGAAGCTTGCAGACTGGAATCAAACCATGTCAAACTGCTCCGGAGCCTCTCACTTGGGGAGATTTAGATTAGAGCCCACAAGCTAATTAGCATTTAGGGGAGTAATTTTGCTTCCACTTTTCCATTTCCAAGCCTGATTCTCTTAATGTGTTTTTAAAGATTTTGAATGAATTGAAAATATTTCATTCCCGATATTCCTTGGAGATATCTTCCGTGTAACTCACAGAATTTTGTCAGTCTTTGGAGAGACCAGATTTGCATTCCCCCCACCCAGGACATTCTGCTCTTTGTTTTTTTTAATCTATTTATAAATCTATAATTACTGGAAACATTTGGATGAGATTTATAGAAGTAAGGGTTACATAGTCAGTAGGTTGGATCCAGCCACCCTTTTCAATCAGTTCATCCAATTTCTTCTTACTGCTCACCTGCCCCACACGGCTATTGTCTATGCAGGTCCCATAATCTCTGGTATAGCCTTTTAGGATGATCAAATAGAGACTCTTCCTTCCTTTTCATCAGCAGAAAAGCTGGCTGGATCCAACCCAATGACCATGAGTCTATGCCTGCTTGTTCATTGGCAGATGTTCCCCTGGAAAGACGTATTCATTTTCAGGATAAAGATTCAGATTCTAGAACTGGGAAGTCCAGTTAGCTATAGCCATTTAACTTCTGTCATGCTTGCTGTATTTCTGTTCCTCCTCATGGGGCTGAGCTCTGAGTTCAAATCTCCCAGGAAGCTCTTGCATGATCTTGGGTGAGTCAAATGCCTCTCTTTCTAATTTACTTGGTATGATCTTTGTGAGGGGGAAAGGAACCATATGGTGGTGGAAGATGCTCTCAAGTTGCAGCTGACTTATGGCTACCACATAGGGCTTCCAAGGCAAGAGACACTCAGAGGCGGCTTGCCATTGCCTGCCTCTGCATAGTGACCCTGGATTTCCTTGGTGGTTTCCCATCCAAGTCCTAACCAGGGCCACCCCTGCTTAGCTTCCTAGAGCTGACAAAATCAGGCTAGCCTGAGGTCCCCTAAACTCCTTGGAGGAAGGAATCTGACATTGGCAGAATAAGCATGACTGAGACATGTACTACTGCTGGGATTTCCTTGTAACTGAATGCACTTCAAAAGAAACATTGATGTGGAGGGGAGGATTCAGCTGCACAGATTCTGACACTGCATCCAGCCAAAGAATTAAAGCATATGTTAAACAATCCTTTCACATTACTGAAGCCAGAGCAGTGAAAAAGTATCCTCAAGCCCATTCCAGTCTGTTTCAAAGCTAAGCGGACAGCTGAAATTCAGGAGAGAGGGGGGGGAATCAGCAGTAGAGAATTTCATGAGACAATCCATTATTGCGGCTCTCCTGAAAAGTAAGAAGTGTTCAGTCGCTCAGCAGAACGACATTACTTACTGAACCATTTTTGGTGACTTCTCGACGCCTACAGCTTGCGCCGGAGAAGTTTTCAGGGCACACAGCATGCACAGTCATTGCAAAGAGCCTTTCTTGCTGTCGTCTGCAGCTGACTTGCCTTTCACACGGTAGGACTGTGGACAGCTCTGCCTTTCCACCCAGTGCTGATTTGGATCTGTGCAACCTTTTGTTCTTGAAACCATTTGTTTGCTGCTGAGCCTATGAGCTTTCCCTCCATTGAGCCCAATTGTCAGCAACCTTTTCCCATTCTCAAAGTCCATAGGGGGTGCTTACCTAGAGCTGGAGGCTGCTGCTGTCGTTTTCTTTTCAGCGTCTAGCTCCCCCACCCCTGCCTCCTTTTTCTCTGCTATGTCTGTGAGATGTGTCTTCCTCCCTTGGCTGGTTCTGATTCTTTCAAGGGGGGGGGCAGCTGGATTGAAAATGGTCGCTTCTTTTACCATCTCTGCCATGGATTTAGCTGGATTGCAGCCACCAGGGCTTGGAGGATTAAGATTTCATGTTTGCCAAATATCCCCCCTCCAAGCAATATTTAAAAAAAACACCATGTGGAGAAGTTGGTTGTTACAGCAAATATGCAGTCATGAATTTTGAGTGAGACAGTATAAAAAAATATCCATCCCATAGGACGTGCTTAGTTCTTCCTCTTTAATTAAGTCGCTTTACGAATCAATTTACTCTATAATTCCATACTAATACAAATTTACTAGATGCTGTAAACATGTTCCAGTGGGCTTGACTGGCAATATTTCCTTCTGTCCTCAGTCCTTCTGTGAGAGATCCCTCTCTTAAGGCCACCCATGATGAAACGGTAAGCCATATTGTCCCCTGGAGTGGTAAACATCTAAGATCATTGGGCATACATGTATTAGTAGGGATCAACTTTGGTATCATTCTTACGTTGTTTCCCAAAGGAAGGGTATAAAGTACTGAGTTCGACACGTGGCATGGTGAAATCAGCTCATAATTTATTAAGTAGTTAACACTGAAGACAAACTAGCCGATCCGTGACAGGCTTATATCTGTGTAACACACACCCCATAACACCCCCCCACACCCAGTGATGGGTTCTATTTACACTACCTGTGGCCCATAGGTCCATACTGGGATCCGTGCGAGCCTATTGGTCCACGCTAGGATCCGACTTGCCTATTGTCTCTAGACCCGAAGGTCTGTGTGAGCGTTTGGCCGTGCTAGCGCTTGCATGGCCATTTCAATATACAACACTGAGCAAGGACATTTTCAAAAACAGTGTTACATTCTCTTGAGTACTGCAGAATCTATTGGGGGGGAGTGGGAAGTTATTTCTGTCAATAAGTCAGGCTTTTAAAACAAATCAGATCACGAGTACCTGTCTGAGACGCTTGAATAGTAATGTGTTACAGTAGAATCATTGTATGCCAACGGCTACAAAATTTTAACTCATTTTGCAAAGGTGAAATCACTTGTTTTCCCTCTCATGTTTATGTGAAGAGCAGCACCAATGGTTCATTTCTCACACTCAGCCTATTCTTAAAATTACTTTGTTGGCATAGCCATGGTGTTCGGGGGGGGGAGTTGACGGCACACATAAGCAGCCCCAAACCAATTTCAGTCAACCTTTGGACATAGCACCACGAGTCAGATGTACATGGATGGGGGGGGGAATCCTTGGGATCATGAGTTCCCCCGTCTGTCCTTGTCAGTTACTTCCACATTTGTGACAAATTGTATTACTTCCAAATATGATTGCTCCTTCCAACCCAAAGCAGAATTCAAACCAGGTGGCTGACAGGCTCTAAGGGCCAGTCCCATCTTTGGACATGGGTTCCTTCAATCTGAAACCCAACTATGTGGAAGTACTATTGTACAATGCTGCCTCTAAGCTTTGGAGTCTTGTGAGCAAAAATTCTACTTTGTGAGCATTAAAGTTGTGAGTGAGCGATCTGGCTGCTGCACAAATTAGTTTTCTCTGGAGCCCTCCTTCCTGAGCTAGGACAAAAATGTGTGAGCCGGAGGCTAAAAAACTGTGAGCTGGCTCACACTAATGCAGCTCAGAGGGAACACTGCTGTTGTGCCGCCACCTAGAGAGCTCTGATGAATGGCTCACCCATTAGTCGACCCAATCAGTAGCATATTTGTATCTGGCAATTCAAGGCAATCTGTACCCACAGGATCCTTAACAGACAGTCAACTCAATTGCAAACTGTATAAACATTATAAATTCTCTCCTTTAAATTGAACTTTCCATAGAGTATTTGTCATTCTTAATTACATCAAGATGTTGGCTTTGTCCTTTAAAGCCCTACATGGCTTGGGACTGGGGAATCGGGAGGACCATCTTCTCCCATACGTTCCTGCCTGGGAATTAAGGTTGTGGGAAGATCCCTTCCTGACTGTTCCACCAATTAAAGATGCTCATTTGGTAGGTACATGAGAGACGGCCTTTTCTGTGGCAGCCCCACAATTATGGAACAATATCCCCAGAGAGGTGCTCCTGGCCCCCTCATTGTTGATCTTCAGGAGACAATTAAAGACAGTTTTATTTAGGACTGCATTTTGATTGCTCTAACTTTTATTATTGGCAGTCCTATTTGGAGATTTTAAACTGTAATTTTAATGGATTTTATAGCAGTTATTTTTATTGTGTTTTTATAATGCTCTATTTTTTATTTATTAGTTATTGTTGTAAGCCACCTTGAGTTCCACAAGGGAGAAAGGCAGCTAAGAAATATTTTAAATGAAAAAAAAAAATAATAACAGCTTCCAGTCTGTTTCAGTTGGCAGTGGTTTTACACATGCTCAGTTTTGCAAAAAGCTGATGCAAACCTGTTCACCAAGGTGTTTGAGTCAGACAGTGCCAGACTTGGTCCTCAGTTCAGGTTTGATTGTTAAAATCTGGAATGGTAACTTGGACTGTGTAACTACAAATTATCGTGTCCCTGCAAGATTAGAAGTATCCCTGCATGGAAAGCTGGGTTGTTTTGTTTAGCTTTGTTTTTTCTTGATTCTAGCTAAACCTAAAAGCTGTACCTTTTCAAATATGACACAATATTCAGGGGTCATAGGATGCCAGCCTCCAGGTGGGACCTGGGGATCCCCTGGAATTACAGCTCCTCTCCAGACTACAGACATCAGTTCCCCTGGAGAAAATGGATTCTTTGGAGGGTGGACTCTATGGCATTGTATACCACTGAGGTACCTGTCCTCCCCAGGCTCCATACTTAAATCCCAGGAGTTTCCCAACCTGGGTCTGGCAACCCTAGGTCATAGAAAGGATGGGAAGCTAAGTGATATTCCCATATTGCTGAACTGAGGCAAGTTTGGCCAGGTAAGATATCCAGAATGGAGACCCTCTGGGAACCATATGTAAATTGCTTTGATGTCTTTGGGGCATACATTTTTTTTAAAGTTTTTATTAAAGAAGACGAGAGGAGAAGAGATTGGATTTATATCCTGCCCTTCACTTGGAGTCTCAGAGCGACTTACAAACTCCTTTCCCTTCCCCTCCCCATAACAGATACCCTGTGAGGTAGGTGGGGCTGAGAGAACTCTGAGAGAACAGATCTTTCCAGAACAGCTCTGACAGAACTGTGGCTTGCCCAAGGTCATCCAGCAGCTGCATGTGGAGGAGAGGGGAATCAAACCCAGTTTTCCCAGATTAGCATCTGCACACTTAAGCATTACACCAAAGGCATAAGTGCCTTGATGTCCCAGGTTAGCTCAGTCTCTCCAGATTTTGGAAGCTAAATGGGGCCGACCCTGGTTACTATTTGGGTGGGAGACCGCCAAGGAAGACCACCAAGGAAGGTTGCTAAGCAGAGGCAAGCAAAGGCCAATAACTTCTGTTCATCACTCACCTTGAAAACCCTCTGGGGTCAGTAAAAGTTGGCCGTGACTTGATGGCATTTTCCACCTACCAAAATGCAAAAATAGTCAAACGTGAGTGGAGATGATACACTGGTTGTTTTTTTAAAAAACAACAACAACAACAACAACAACAACAACAACAACAACAACAGGTTTTTGCTTTACAGCTATCACAAAATAGAAAAAGAGACAGCAATCACTGGCACCCAGAGAAGAAAAGCCATCTCAATCTGCCCTCTGAAGGATACTGACCTATTCCCATGTTTTTCTCTTCTTATAACAATATTTATGCACAATTTATAAGCAGATTAAAAGGGATGAGGTTAGAAAATCCTCCCTCGCTCCTTTATGTGGGTGTTAGAATGTTAACTCTTGCTCCGTGGAGTTTGTTTGAAACAAATTCAAGACAGTGATTTTTTTTTTCTTTAGACCTTTATTCCATTTTCTTGATACTATGGAAGAGTGCACACACTTACTGTGTTCTGATCACAAAGCTGAGGCTTTAAGAGGGTTGATACCATGTTGCTCCTCCATCTGTCTAGGGGCAGAATTACGAGTTTGTTTGAATAGTTTATGGTAATATTTTACTCCCCTTTCCCCAAAAGCTCAATGTGGCTGACAATCATTAAAGAGACTGGAGCAATCTACAGTACATCATTGGCTCGTTTCGGTTGCTTGTTGCTTTTATGTTATCAGCTCATTATTTTAATTATATGCTGCCCCAAGCAGTACTCTGATGAGGTGGCATAAAAATATCTTAAATAAAACAAACAAATAAATCTGATCATCTTGCTTCTTCTTGTGTGCCTCTTCATCTGTAGTGGAGGTGATCTTGTGCTGCAGATAGGATAGCCAGCTCCATGGCAGGAGATTCTGGGATACTTAGGTGTGGAGATGGGGTAAGGATGGGTTTGGGGAGAGACCTCAGCAGGGTATAATACCAAAGAGTCCGACCTGCAAAACATCCATTGTCAGTTTGGTGTACTGCTGTAGAGAACTGGTCTGGTGTAGTGGTTAGGAGCGCAGACTCTAATCTGGGAGAACTGGGTTTGATTCCCCACTCCTCCACATGCAGCTGCTGGTGTGACCTTGGGCCAGTCACAAGTTCTTTCAGAGTTGTTCTCTCATGAGCAGTTCTCAAAAGAGCTCTGTCAGCCCCACCTACCTCACAGAAGTCTGCAGTGGGGAGGAGAAAGGGAAGGAGATTGTAAACCACTCTGAGACTCCGAGTGAAGGGCAGGGTATAAATCCAATTGCTTCCTCCTCCTTCTCCTCCTTCTCCTCCTCCTTCTTCCAGGGGAAATCAGGATATCTAGGAGAAATCAGGAAATCAGTTGTAATTCTGGGAGATCTCCAGACCCCACCTGGAGGGTGGCAATCCTAACTACATATCATGCTTTCTTCTTACACTAGGGAAATAGAAATAGAAACAAGGTATAGGTTCCATGCCAATATAAACAGATGATAACATCACGTGAGACCAGATTTATCAGTTTCAGTGTTTAAAGTTCAGACTTATCAAAAGGCATGGATCAAAAAGCCTCCCGAGGTAAAACAACTGTATGGGCTTTTTGGAAAAGAAGAGAAGCTGTCACGTGCACCCCTTCTGGGAGTCTGTTCCATAAAGTAGGACCAAGGACAGAAAAAGCATAAGAACAGGTGGCAGAAGGATGTGCTATCTGAAGCTATGATAAGGAATGATGTGCACAGGCCCATATAGTCCTTCAGGAATGTGGACCCAGGTCATGAAGAGCTTTAAAGGGATGTGTATGTGCACACATGCAGATGTATACTACCTCCTTACACCATGGTGTTTTATTTTCCATGGAATAGCCAGTAGCCAGGACTGTTGACAATTTCCCTACATTGGAGACATTTAATACATGTTAAGTCATAATGCTGCACAGGCAAATGCAGCAGGATTTGTTGGGACATTATGTACTGGCGTGCCACCACCATTCACAAGGTTTTAATCAATGTGGAGAGAACCCAGAGCCTGAAAGGTTATCACAGCTTTGTTTCTGCGTTCCTTCCAATTTCCTCGAAAGGGCAACTGGATTGTTTACCTTTCTCAGTTGCCCTTTTGAAGAGTCCAATGACACTGGTTCTTACAGGCCTTCCCCTGTTGGTGGAGGGGTTTTCTAAATCAGCTGAAAAGCTTGCTAAGCAGTTGGCAGGAAACTTTGCTTTTTAAAAATCTACCCCAACTTTTAAACAAATTTTGTGTGAGCACAGTTCGAGGCATCTTTTATTTTCTCCTCATTCTTTGTTGCCTCCTTACGATTTAGGGTTGCCAGATCCCTCCTGTCAACTGGTGGAGAATGGGGGAGACTTCCCAAGAGAAAGAGGAAGGCCCAGGCCATGTGACCAGCATCACATAAGAAATGATGTTATCATATTGTGATGTTCCGCTACTTGGGCAAAAACTCAGTGGTAAAAAAGGCTTCTACCATAGAGTCTTTGCTGAAATACTAAAGCGTTGACATGATGTTGCCGGCATGATGATGTCATTAATGTGTGATGCCAGCGATATGACCCGAGCCTTTCTCTTTCACCTGGTAAGTCCCCTTGCCAGCCAGCTGATCAGTGGGTGGGGAACAGGGCCTGATGGCGAGGTACCTCTGCTTCCACGAGGGGGTCCAGCAACCCTGTTACAATTTATATCTTCCCAGCAGGAATAATACTACAGCACTAGCCTCCCCCTGTACTCTCTTCCTTCCACTCTGCAGTGCCACAATGCAGGGGGAAACTGACCTAGGGTCAAAAGGAGAATCTGTTCCCCCCAGTACTTCCAATGGTGTTTCCAACCCACATGAAACATCGGCTCACTGCACCATGGTAAGTGTAGTCAGAGAAGAACCCTGAGGACTACATTTCCCAAGCAGCACAGAGCAATGGCTTCTAAGGTGTATCAGTAGCAGCATCCAAAAGACTGAGGGGAGTAGGGAGTGAGAAATTCTTTCAGCCTCTGCTCCTGTCAACTGTTCTAACAGCCTGCTGGCTAGGCCTGCCAGTCTCCTGTGGGAGCCTGAAGAGCCCCTGGAAGTACACCTGCTCTCCAGATAACAAGGATCAGTTCTCCTGGAGAAAATGGCTGCTTTGAAAGGTGGGGTCTATGGAATTATACTCTGCTGAAGTCCCCCCTCTCCCCCAAATCCTGTCCTTCTCAGGGTCTACCCCCAAATATTGAGGAATTTCTCAACCCAGATTTGGCAATTCCATTGTCTGACTGCAAATAGGGATGATGTCTGCCAAGGGGGTTTGGAACTACACAATAGCTGTGGTGTTTCGGTTTCATTCCCTTCTGCCTCGCAAGCTGCTTTTGCATCTGCACAGGTGAAATAAAATTCTCCTTCTGGTCCTGAATGGTGACTTCAGCCTTGCAGTTGTTTTATGTTACATACCACAGGGTGGTGCTCTAGGACAGAACACTTTGAGGAAATATCATCTGCCTCTGAGCATCTACAGAGCGAAAATCATGACATTTTGCTGAACCTCCCTTCCTCTCTCTCCTTTCTTTGAATTTTGCTTCGATCCAAACAGAATATCGGAAACAGACTCCAAATTCCTAAAAAGTGAGGAAAAGATAACAGACTTCTTGGATTTCAGGGAGAAACTGGGAGAAAAGGAATTAGGAGCATTTCTCTTAGCAATGCTATAATTAACTAAGGAAATGGCATTAGGCAAGTTATTCCTAGTTCTCCAAAATGGGGCTATCAATATACTACCTTACAAAGCTGTGGAGGGGGGGAGGGATAATTTAAAGCAATTAGCACACTAATTTGGACATTTTCCAGAATGTGGTCACTGTAATCCATCACATCCAGCCTCACAACAATCGGAATAATAAACCTGCTTGTTCTTGTGAGAATGAATATCAGAGATGCATCCCAAGGGTGTGATAGAGAAGAGGTCCACGGAGCTAACTACAAAATAATAATGAACGATTATTTTTAATTCCTGTAAGAAGTTGAAAGTTCCCCTCTTTTTTGCAAAGCACCTAGCCATTTGTGAAATGCTTTGTGTACTCAGCAAAGAAATCAATAAGCTGGAACAGGACATAGTTATTTTACACCCTGAATTGTGAGATTTGTTGTGAAATGTACAGCTTCAAGAGGCACAAATATTGTTAATGAGCTGGAAATTATCCAGCTGTTTCTGAAATCTGTCTGTGCGTTGTGATTCAATGGCTTGCTGCGGAAGTGAATTGTTCATGTTATTTATTCTTTGTGCTGACAACTTACCCTCCTAGCTTGTTTCTTCAGTGCAAGATGAAAGGAAAGATAGGCAGGCAGAGAGCTAGAGAGAGAGAGAGATTAACCTTCCCTTTCTGATCCACAGCTGTCCAATGAATTTCAGTATAACGAAAAAAGATGGCAGAATTTGATATTGGCAACTGGTATCATTGAAGCGTTCAGAGTTGAGTCCATGGGCATCTCAGACCAGATGGAGGTAATAATAATAATAATAATAACAACAACAACCATCTAGCCCTGACCTGGATAGCCCAGGCTAGTACGATCTCATCAGATCTTGGAAGCTAAGCAGGGTTAGCTGGTTAGTATTCAAATGGGAGACACGAAGGAATACCAGGATCACTGCGCGGAGGCTGGCAATGGCAAACCACCTCTGAATGTCTCTTGACATGAAAACCCTACAAGGTGGCCAAAAGTCAGCTGAGATTTAACAACAACAATGAAAACACTAGCCACCTCACAGCCCAGCCTAATCTGATCTTATTAGAGATTGCAAGCTAAATAGGGCCAGCCGTGGTCAGTACTTGGATGGGAGACCACCAAGGAAGACAGGGTTGCCATGCAGAGGAAGGCAATGGCAAACCACCTCTGCTTGTCTCTTGCCTTGAAAACTTCATGGTCCTGGGTTGCGATGAGTGGGCTATGACTTGATGGCATGTAATACTATACTATACTTCCATTACCACTAAATGCTACTCCCAGCATTGTTGATCACATTACTTCTGCAATCTTCAGTAATTGGCTGGTCCTCCCGACTATCAAGGAGGCCAGGCTTGTGTCAACGAGGGCGAGGGCTTTCTCGGTGGCGGCTCCACTCTGGTAGGACAAGGTCCCGGAGGAGATCAGGGCCCTGTGGGACCTGTTACAGTTCTGCAGGGCATGTAAAATGGAGCTCTTCTGCCAGGCTTTTGGAGCCCCCCCCACCACCACTACTACCACCAACATCTGACAGCTTATGGAGAGTGAGCCCGACCCCCTGGGTCCCCCCCAGGGGTAGCCTGACCCGAGTGCCTGGGACATCTGAAGTAGATCATGACACTGACTGTGCGCTGAGGAATTCACGCTAGCACTTTATTATATTGTATAGTTATGGTTTTTATATTTGTGTATGATTGGGTTTTATTATTTACTAGGAATAAGGCACATTGTGGAAATAAATACAACAAGCTCTAGAAAGAGGGCCTGGGAGAGTGCCCCGGCTTTGGGCACACAGTGCCAATTCGCTGTGGCGAGCTGAGCAGAGCATAATGACACAGAGTCCACTGCTTTCTCCAGGGGAACTGATTTCTGTCATGTGGAGATCAATTGTAACAGTGGGAGATCTCAGGGTCTCACCTGGAGGTTGCCAACCCTAGGGGAAAGTCAGCCACACAGCAGCGGGCTGAAGAGAATGGTTTGATGGGCGCTGGTGCACCTGATGAGCCAGCCAGCCATGGTGGAGGCAAGCAGGAGGGAGAGCCATTTTCAGTGTATTCTGACACAAAAGTGGGCAAGCTGGCAGTGGGCAGGGGAGGGGGTTGCGGTGAACCAAGCCTGGTTGCCTACCAACAGCTACAGGAGGGCAAGTTAGTTCCCCAGAGGAGTGAAGCAGCAGAAGTGTCTTTGTCAAGGGAGAGAGAGCCATCTGCCAGTGGTTCTGACAGGCAACAGTGGCTGAATTGGGAGTGGGCAGGGGATAGGAGCATGCCCACCACCTAGACTGTGGGGAAAACATGAGCCACCAGCTGTGGGCGTGGGACTCAGGCCACGCAGCCAGCCAATGCAGCCAGGGGATTGGCAGACACTCGGAGCGGCAGTTCATGAGGCCAGCTGATTTTGCTGTGCATCAAATCTTGCCACCCCAACTGGCTTTTATTATAAGGACAGGATTGTATTGTTTTATATTTATTTATTTATTTATTTTTAGATTTATATCCTGCCCTCCCTGAAGGCTCAGGGCAGCTAACAAAGAGGCATAAATGCCAGAGTTAAAACAGATAAAAACAGAATAAAACAATACAATACAGTACACAAAGTGTCGGTGCTCAAGATGTCACAGAATCGTTGGTTACAAGATTGGGTTCTGGAGAAAGTTATTAGTTCCAGACCAGCAGCGTACCTCCCAGTAACACAGCCATTCCATCTTCATCCCAGGACGTCTCACACCCCGATGGTACCCACACACTGGTGGTGGAGGTGCGATGATGGAAAATAACGGTGATGGAATAGTGGTGGTGGTGGCTCCTACTCAAAAGCCTGGCAGAAGAGCTTCATCTTGTGGGCCCTGCGGAACTGCTCAAGGTCCTGCAGGGCCCGGATCTCCTCTGGGAGCTCATTCCACCAGGTAGGAGCCACCACCGGAAACACCCTAGCCCTGGTCGCAGTGAGTATATTACTGTAAGCTGCCCTGAGTTGGCCTGGGAGGGCACGGTAAAAATCGAATGAAATAAATAAATAAATAATAACCAAAGAATCTGGCAGGCATACATGGTTCCATCTTTCTTCTTTTTAGCTGTAAACTTAAGGATACTTCCTGGGGAATAAGTTCCATTGAATAACATGGGGCTTACTACTGAGTACACTTCTCTTTGGATTGCTTTCACTTTCCTAGGAGCAAGCCTCATTGAATAAAATGGGATTTATTTCCATGTATATTGAGTTAGGCTTTCTCTCTAAGAAACTGGGTGGCATAGCGTATCTTTCCAGGGGTCTGGAGCAAGTGTTGTCTTCTTTGCCAAAACATCATATTGATTTTAGAGGCAAAAGGTAAGATTAGTTATTGAGACAATCATTTAGCTAGTGCAGTGTAGTAGTTAAGAGTGTCAGACTAGGATCTGGGAGAAACGGGTTTGAATCCCCACTTGTCAGGTAGTCCTGCCATGATGGATGGAGTAGGGTGGGAGGATGGGCTTTGTGTTGCATTGTGGCGTGTAGGGCGGGAGGTTGGGATCGTGGGGTGTTGATTTATGCACCTGGAGTGTTAGAATGGAATGCGGAGGCCGAGCCCTGCAGGCTCTATCTCTGGTAGACTTAACACCCTGACCTTGGTGGAGACAGGCTGTGAGCTTCCTATCGCTTTCAAAGCTACAGCTTGGCTGGGAACAATGGGGGCGGTGGGAACTTCATTAGTATAGTAACTTTCAGTTCTCATTCGCATATTAGGCATTCATTGGTGGAAGGGGGGTCCCCATTCACCCCCTTTCTGGTATAACTGCTTGCTTTTTGTAATCACGTTATTCTGAACAATGTATCTGCTTCAGTAACCTACTATTGCAGCTCTATAATAAAAATGCTATTCTTGCTTCAATGAACAAGACCTGGTGTTTGGCTGACTAAGTTAGAGTCTCTGACACCACTCTTGCCATGGAAGCTTGCTGAGTGACAGTTGTACATTCTCAGCCTAACCTATCTCACAGCAGAGTTGTTGGGAAGATAAAATAGAGGGGGGGAGAACAACACTGGGGAGAAAGGCATGGTATAATTAAGTTAAATATAAATAAATAAAATTATTGAATTCCTTTTATATTGAGAAAGTGTAGGAGAAATTGCATGGGTAGAAAATACTCCAATGGACATGCAAAATAGTTTCAAGGGTATGTTGTAGAGCAAACCAAACTGAGGTTTACTCCTACACGTAGAGCATACCTGAAGGGATACACTGTGAACGGGTCTTGAGTGGCAACTCAAATCTACATTTCTTAAATCCACATTAGGACAGTAAGCTGAATGTCTTATTGACTTTTGTGTCATATTGCATATTAATTTTATAGATCAATTTATCTCCTAAATGCACATGTGAAGCTGCCTTCTGAGTCAGGGCATTGGCCCTGTTGATATCAGTACTGTCTGCTCTGGCAGGCAGCAGCTGTCCAGGATCTCAGGTTGAGGTATTTCAGATCTTCTGCTTCCTGCTTTTTTTAACTGGTGGTGCCTGGGATTCAACCTGGACCGTTCTGCACACAAACCATATACACTACCACCAAGACACTGTCCATTCCCATTGATGAACAAACTGGGGTATAAGCTTTTGCGATGAATTATATGACACCCCTCTCAAAGACAGGTTCACATTATCTATGCTCTTTTTTAATGGATATCTCCATTAGGTATGCACAGTATTAAGCATGCATAGATGGTATACAAATCTGTCTTCTGTTCCAGAAGTCTTTCAAGACATTCAGTTTCAAGAAGGCCTTCAAAGTAAATCTAAGAGCATTTTATCTGTAGCAGTAATACTATTGATCTAACACCATTAATGTTCTCAACCTTTTTGTAAAAAAAAGCATTACCGTCCTGTTTAGTAGTACTCATTGGCAAAGAAGCAGCAGCATATCATATTCTTGGTTCATTTGGCAGACATCAACTCAAAAAGCCATATCTAGTTGCTATACTGTCTGTCTGACTACTTGATAATGTCAATCCTTGTGCACATTTCTTTCCTTACAGTTACTTGGACACAGTGTTGTCTGTTACCAATTTAGATATTATATACACAAAGAGGGAAGCATCAGAAATAAAATGTCACCGTTGATGTTTGAATGCTTACAAAAGAAACACATTTTATGGAAAGCAATTCAATCTGTCCAAAGATGTGTGTCTCTTACTGAGTTATAGCAGAATAATTAGGATTTCCTATCCAGCACACCACCCAATATATGATCTGTAAGCAGGAGTGGTGCCAGAGGGGATGGGGGGGCAACAAGGAGCTTACCACCCCAGTTGTCCCCCCCATTGCTGGGTACATGCCATTACTTGAAGGAAGGGCAACTTTCACATGTACGAGAGCATCCACATGTTATTGATGTAGGGTTCTGATGATCCGTCTGCAACTCTTAAACCAACAAAGGCTTTTTGAGGGGTCATACGTTCAAGATGCCAGCAAGCCAGTGACAATCTTGGAAAGGGGAATGAGAAATTGTTAAGGATGGGGGTAGATAAGAGCCTGTGTTGATTTTTCTGAACCCTTCTTGGTATCAGCCAGACTAGAATTTGTTGCTTTGTTTGTGTCAGCAGGACAAGGACTATCATGTCCCATCAGGCAAGAAGGCAAAGCTTAGCTGTCTTGCGGTGTGTTGACATGATATGCTGCAATCTCTGACCATTTGACTTCTAAGTTGCCAAGCAAACCTGAGTCTTTTTTGTCAAGTACCAGCCTCAAAGGATCCCATGTTGTCCAAAGTGAGAGAAAAGCAGCGTAACTGGACTGACTTTAGAGCCAGTTTTAGATTTCACAGAGAACTGGCACTTTGTTTCCCTCTGCCAGCTGGGACAGACCACTCATCTCTGCTTCAAGAGATGGTCCTGTTCTCCCTGTGTCTCATATTTGCATCTCAAGGTAACTCCTGCTCCAAATTGGAATAGTTTCTGTTAATTTCTGCTGGATTGTTGCTTTGATATGTGATTCTGCTTGGGTTATTTTAGGAATCTGCTATGTAATTTTGTCTTTACTTTGATTTAGTAAAATGAGCATTCCTTAGAGCTAATGCCTTCCCCTTTACACAGCTTTCCTTTTGGTCCACGTCCGTGTATCAGCTGTTACTTACTCCTGGGTAATATTTTTCCCAGAATAAATGTAAAAGTAATGAGAAATATAGAGTACACTAAAATTAGGTGTGGACGGTCTAGGGAAATCTTAAGATCACCATTATGTGGGTAGCTTTCCATTAATTGCTTAAACATAAACTCTCAGCAGCTGTTCGAGACCACTGGGTCAAATGAACAGTAATGGGGGGGGAGAGAAATCTTAAGACTGGACTGTTGGAAGCCAGTTCCTGCAAGAGGTGCTTTATCAATAATGATATTAGCTATTTAATATCCCACCTGTTGCACATATAGTCTCAATGCAATATTTTGGTGTTGCATTAAAACACAATGATCAGGCAACAGATGGTTGTAAGGATTATAGCATTTATAGCATTTTTTTACATTTACCTGGCTGACCCAGTGATAAGCAGATGTACCTGCCAATCAGCATAATTTATAATGGCTTCCCTGGTTTTCTTGGCCTGTTCCTTAAAAATAGGAAAAGGGAAAATATATACAGAGAAAGCTTATGAATGTTTACTCATCAGTCAATCCCACTGCAGTCACGCCTCTTAATCCTTTTATTTTGTACTACAAAGGCAATGGATTGCAATAGAAAGCACCCAGCTTCGTATTCTGGACTTTTATCTTGTCGATCTTTAGAGTACTATCTCACAAAATCAGCCAAAGTAAGGAAAAGGCCTGATGTCATGGAAACACAAAGAGTAAATGAATCTGAAATTGAATGGGAGGAGGAATTAGCCAGCAGTAGTGAATCTGAATTTTGTGAATTAGATCACTCAGAAGGAGGAAGTGTTTCAGGGCTCCTTGATGATGGTTCAGTGGTTGATTTTAGTGCCTTCCTTTGTAAAGAAACTACCTGGTCCTAAGACATTGCACAGTCTAAAGAAGGAAGTCGAATTCATCCAGCGCTAAAAAGTTTCCCAGCAATAAAGTACGGCCAGTCATATAGAGACGCATGGTGCAAACTCAACTCCTGATTGCAATATAGCTTAATAGGAAATGCTGCATGCCATTTCACTGAAAACAATGCCTGTATTGGTGAAAATGCATTTACTCACAGAGGGTACAAACACCGGAAAAAAGGCTACCGATAATGATTCAGGACTGAAGCTTCATTATAGAAATGCAGTTCACAAAGACTGTATGGTGGCATGGGAGAGTTACAAACAAACACAGAAATTCAAAGGAGATTCTGTTTTAGCACAATTAAGTGATGCTCATAAAAGAAAATAGGCATTATGTAGCCACTCTTGCAGAAATTACTTTGTTCACTGCTACACAAGATAATGCTCAGCCATGGACATTCGGAAAATGAGACAAGAGATAACAGGGGAAATATCCTCAAACTCTTGCACTTAATTGCAAAGCACAATCCAAGAATCCAGTCTAAAATAAATACTCTTCCACACAATGCGAAATACATGCATCATTCTGTTCTGGATGAATTGTTAAGCATTATGAGCAGAATGGCCCCGGAGTTGATTTCTGATGAAGTGAAGGAAGCTGGTTTCTTTCTATTAATTCCTGACGAAACAAAAGACATACATAAAGAGCAACAAATGTCAGTAATTCTCCATTATTGGACAGTTTGTTAATTTCCAGTCATGCCATTCACTGGATGTTCCTTCACTAGTGAGTTACATAAAGAATACCTTAGTGCAGGTGAGGCCAAATTTGCTTAATGTAAGAGCCACTCAGAATAAATGTTAGATGTTTGAGAGCCACAAGACATGAACAAATATCACACATGTTTTTATTGAAAAATATGCAGATTTGCTTTTTATTAGCATTACATGAGACTGCCAAAAATTAAAACAAAAGGGGGGAAACCAGATATTGACAATGATATTTATTTGTCCAATGATATTTATTTTTTTGCTAATGATATTTATTTGTCTAAGAGAGAGAGAGAGAAAGGTGGAAAGAAAGAATTAAAGGTGGAAAGAAAGAGATAAAGAGAGAGAGAGAAACAAAGAAGGCAAATAGATGGGGGAGGGAGGGGAAGAGATGAAGGAAGAGAGGCAGAAAGAAAGAGAGAGAGCAAATAGATGGGGAGCCTCCTGGGAGCTGCACAATATGTATGAAAGAGGTTTGGCCACCTCTGCCTCAGTGTGTTGTGGCATAGATGTCAACCACTAGGGATGGGCGTGAACTGGGAAATGTGGTTGTGGTTCGTGATTCGTGATGTGCCCCATTCAAGAAACACCTGTCATTCCCCAGAAAGCACTTTCCTGGGGACACATTATTTGGGGGACTGTAACTTGGGCTCCGTAAATCCCATCCGCACCAAACTTGGAGAGCAGGTAGAGGAGATTCAGCTGGAGATCTCCTGTGAGTTTGGTGTGTCTCTAGCTTGCACAGGATCCCTTCTATACACTCCTGAACCTGCACATGTCAAAATGACCACTGGCAGTAATTTTGACAGGGACAGGTTCAGGAAGCTCAGGAGTGTATAGAACAGATTTTGTGCAAGCTAGTGACACCAGACTTGGAAGTCATGGAGAGAAGTATCTGGAGGAAGTCCCATGCAAGTTTGGTGCCTCTAGCATGCACAGGATCTGTTCTATACAGAGATAATCTGTCTGGAAATATATTCTGATAGAGAAGAGTTGTATTCTGATAGAGCAGAGACAATCCCCTGGAAATGTAACCAGCACAAACCTTCATGAACAGCTTGAGCATTCATCAAAAAGTTGTGCCGGTCATCCTGCCATGAACTTGATTTCACAAAGCATGAACTGTCCAAAATGCATCATGAACTTTAGTTCATGAGCTGGTTTGTGCACATCCCTATCAAGCACTGCATAGCACAAGCCTATGATGGAACCAGTTTCATGAGTGGAAAACTAAATGGGGTGTAGGCATTGCTCCTGAAAGAGGTGCCACAAGCCATCTATGCTTACTGCTTCGACCACAGGCTGAACTTAGTTATTGTTGATGTGTGTAAAAATCCGGCCCTACAGGTGGCAGCCACCGGCATGCCTCCTGAGGGCCACCTTTGCGTCCTTAAGAGGGGGAAGGGCTGCAGTTGCAGCCTGTACTCCTATAGGGGTAGTGGAGCCGGTGCCGCTTTTAATGGCCCACTCCACTCCACCCCTTTCAGTTGCTTGCCTCGTGCTTGGCCTGCCCACCCACACTGTATGTAGTGTAAGCACAGGCTGGTTGCCCCATTCTCAGGGGGCCAGATAGGAATTTTTTGCCGCTTCTCTGACTGGCAGTTGAGAAGGGGTCTTTTTCGCCTACCCTGCACTGCTGCCAGTGGATTGAGGAATTGGCTTGGGATGGGTCCACAAGTTAGATTGTCACTTTATTAGGGCAGAATTAGGTTTAGATAAATTTCATGTGGCTCTGTAAGCACCAATCAATAACCCCGTGGGGGGGTATAGGGGTCTGCAGGATCACCCCTGCAGCTGCGCAGCCAAGGATGAGGCTTGCAGACTGCCTTTGGGGATGGCTACGACAGAGCCTCTGCACTGGCCATGTGGCAGTGTTGGAGGGATCCTCAAGGCGTATCCCAATTGCTGGATCGACTGGGTTTGCAAGTGACTTACACTTGGCTCCAACCTGGGGCCTTGGTGTCTTGCTATATGGTAAGGATGGGGTGTAGGTGACACCAGGCCTTGACCCTGCCACTGTTCCTGTTTGCCCTTGTTGTTACTTTCAATATGTTAAATAAAGGGGCCTTAGTTTTATCCAGCCTTGGTTGTCTGACTCTTTCTTCCGTCTGGGGGGGGCAATATTGATGCTGTTGAAAACTTCTTTAGTCTTCTTCAACAAATGTATTATTTGTATCCTGTTCTTCTGTGCATCCACGTTTCATCAAATTGCAAAGTCAAACAGGGAACAGAATGGTTGAATTAAAAAAGATTGTCAGACACTCATTGGGTGTGTCAGATTGCATCATGTTTAGCTGTTAAATCTACACTTCTTATAATTTTACTGCTTCTGAGTATAATCAGTAACGACTCAAATTCTCGAACAAGTGTAGAGGCTTGTAGAATTTTAAATCAAATCGATTTCAGCTTTGTGTTTTCCCTCTTTTTTTTTCTGTGAAGTGCTTCTTGAACTTAAAGTAGTAAGACAACTATCTGGTGGTGAACAGAGGAAGTGAGGTCAGTTGACTTTTAGTTAAGACTGAAAAGGTGAAAATAGAGTGCGGTTACACGTGCCAGATAATGCGTGGGGGAGGGGGGAGCAAGGCAATTTGACCTGCCACTGTGTGATCAGACACAGCAGTGGGTGAATCGGTTTTTTCCCTTTGCCACATGTTTCCAGCGCGCTGCAACAAGGGATCACTGATGCAATGAGAGCGCGCTGGAGCGATCACACGGGGAAGTCTGTCTGCGGCCCGTCGCAAACCCGTTTGATACTGCACTTTCCCCAGTATTTTTTAACTCCACTTCTTCAGCGGAATGAGACGGGTTGGCGATGGGTGCAGGACGCTTGCCAGATGTTCCCGTGTGATCGCGCCCATAAAATCTGCCCGGCATTTGTATATATTGCGCAGCTACTTCTGCGTGTGATCGGGGCCATAGATTATTTACTAGATGCTTTAGTCAAAACCTGGACAGGCATGTTGTTGTTCCCCAGAGCAGAACACTGAAAGGCCAATCAGATCCAATTCATACTTGGGTTTGTAATTATTTATTTATATCATTTATACCCCCACTTTCCTCCTCAGGGGGGTTCCAAAATTGCTTCCATCATTTCCCCCCCTCCATTTCATCTTCATAACAACCCTTTGAGGTAGGTTCAGCGAAGAGTGTGCAACTGGCCCAAGCTCACCCAGCAAAGCTTCCATGGAAGAGTTGGGATTTGAACCTGGGTCTCCCAGATCCTTGTCCAACATTCTGACCACTACACCACGGCGGCTTTCAGATATAGTCCTATTGTAATGCAGAGATAGGCCTGTCAAGTCCAAACTGAGTTAATCTCATGTGATATGAACAAGAAAACACCTCTAATACATTAAAAAAAATTATTTTTTATTTTTTCCATGTAGCTTTTTCCAAGCCAGGTCTCCATACCCATGCATTATTTATATTGCTCAAAAGGAACCAAGTTTGCTTCTACGCAGTGCTTTTGGCACACTCTCTCTGATCATCCACATTTTGGTCTCCCTCTGTTTTGCACTGTTTTTTCTCTAACCTGCTTTTCTATAATTGTTTTCTGAAAGATCACAGGCAAGCAGATTTTGCACACAGTGTGGATGGGAAGTCATGCACTTTGGAAGCACATCAGACACATCAGTGCCATTGTATTGCCATCATCCACTTGCACCAACAATCCCTTGTCTTTAAACTGAATATTTCCAAACTGTGGGACGAATCAACTCCCTTCCTGTAGTACTGAGGTCTTACATTCTAATTTCCAACCATGAAGTAAATGCCAGACTGGTAGGCATAACAAAAAAAAATGACCAGCCAGTAAGCATATAGATTGGGGGGGGGGGCTGTACTGCATTATCTTCATGCTTGCTGAACTGTTCAGACAGTTCTTCAAAGAGAATGGACATGCACAAAATTCTTCTTATCAAAGGTGCATAAGAAAACACAACTGTAGGATGACTCCTGTGAAACAGCAAGGTAGCAAAGTTAAGATCTCAACAAATGATTTTCAGAACAGAAAATCCAAAACTGGCAGTAAAGTGTGTTCTTTTCAGTCCAACATTCCCTAATGTTTCCTTCCAGCAGCCCCAAGCTCTTTGGGTCTCCTAATTTACAATTCAGGAGATGATCATCCAGCCATTTTGTTTCAGCAGCATGACAAAATAATGATCCACCAATAGCACTGCAGGATTGGCGGGGGGATAATCCCCATACCTAAAGAGGAGACACTAATATTTGTGGGCTTTTCCCCCCTAATCAAGGTTTGTCTGTAAGTCAAAATGTTCATCAGCTGTAATCTCATCCTTCCACTTAAAACAGGGGTCCCCAATGGCATGCCCATGGACGCCATGGCACCAAGTGTTTTTAGGAAGTGGGTGGGGCCAGAGAGCTTTTACCCAGCAACACTTCTGATTCGCTATTGGGGATCTGATTGGCTGTGCAGATATTTTTAAATATTGCTTTGGCAGCAGCTGGCGGCACAGCACAAAGATCCATACAGTGTTGCTTAAATTAAGTCGTGGCAATCATTTTGCGGCTGGCTCCATCTCCCGTGGCAGCCATTTTGTTGCTGCACCCACCATGCCGTGTCAGAATGCCAAATGCTCCTGCAGTCTGAAAAAAGTTGGGGGGCCCTGACTTAAATAACTCTCTTGAACCATCAATGATAGAATTAAAATAGGAAATGTGCATTTGTTATTTATTGATCGATTTTACATTACTACGGCCCAGGACAGACTGGCAATTTGCCCCGGTAGCCAGTCGCGGCAAAAAACCCCGGAGTAAACGATACCGGGTTTTCCCGCCCACACAGCGGGGGCCTCTGCCGGAAGATACCGGACGGAGGCGCGCGGGAGCGTTCAGACTGCCACGCCGGAGGCGCGCTATATTAGCTGTTTCCCCATTATTTCGGCTGTGGGCGTATGTGTGCATAAGCGCATTTTGCCGATTTTTTTTTTTTGCCCTGCAACGCCGGCACCGCATTGGGCAGTGGAGCGGAGCGGAGCCAATCACGCCGCTGCTGCCTCATGCCCAACGCGGGTTGCTCCCGGCTTTTCGGCTGCGCGTTCAGACTCCCCGGAAGTGGAGAAACGCGCGATGAACGCAGGCTTTCAAGATTTGCGCCGGCTTTTATCAGGTGTTTTTTAAATCCGGCAGTGAAGCGCGAGAGCACCGGTAGGCTACGGGTGGGGGACGCCAGCCAGATGTGCCTGTGTGAACATCCCATTTACCCCGATATTGAGTCGTTGTCAGCCCAGGTCCCATCCCGCGGCAAATTGCCAGTCTGTCCTGGGCCTACTTTTCAGCAATAAATCAGCAGCCATGTATTTGACCTGGCTAGTAACCTATAGTTCTCCCCAAAATATCAGTTCCACAGAGTTGAGTATATATCTTAATACAGAAGAATATTTTTAAATGATAATGACAACACAAAATATATTGTGCTGAGAATTATACTGCTCATGAACAGACTGTGACTAACAGAGTTTAGAAAACTGTGTTTAGCTACTTTGAGTGGGAGCTTAACTTATGTTTCCATCTCTATGTTATTAACATATCAGCATGTATAATAAGATGCAGTGAGAACAAGCCTTCTATGAAGTGCTAATTCTTGATCAATCCAACATCTATTTCACACATTTGTTTTTAATATGCTGCTTTTGAACTAATCCACTGGCAAGCTTTGGGCAAATCGCCAAAGGATCAAATATCACCATTGTGACTTTTATCGAAGCAACAAATCTCCAGACGTGAGGAAGGCAAGATCCTTCCCATTACAGCTTTCCGCTTAATATGTGCACGAACCGCAGCCAATGTAACACAGCATATCCCATGATTGCACAGCTAAAAGACGGAGACTTCTCTATAATGCACACTCGTAACCCATTAGAGATGAAGTGCTGTGTCTTGAATGACAGTTATGCCATACAGTATCCATTAGTACATTAATACTAGATGAATCCATTATGTTGCATCCACCTAACTATTAACATAATTGGTGATAATATGGGGGGAGATTCAATATTTTTGAACCCCCCAGAGGGGGTGTGTGAGGGGTTCTCTGAATGTTTCCCACAACACAGTGTGATTTGAATGCCTACAGACAGGTAACATTACAAGGGGAACATAGAACTGAGGAATCCGATAACAGTTGGTCCATACATCTGGAAGTCCCATTTATCACTACCAGACAGGGCTATTTTGGGGCAGAAATGCACTGGAATGGAGTTCCAGCTGGCTCCCGAGTTGGCCACACCCAGCAGGAACTCATTAGCATAATAGGCCACACCCAACAACAGAAACTCATTAGGATTAGCTTCATTAGGGGTGCATGGCCTAACATGCAAAGGAGTTCCTGCTCCAAAAAATGTCCTGGGTTTTTATGACAAACAAGGTAAACAGAATAAGTAGCAAAAGGTGGGTGTGGCTGCATGACCACACTTCTGGTAACATGGGAGTGTGGCCTAATATGCTAATGAGCTGTTCTGTCAAGGGTGTGGCCTAATGTGCTAATGAGTTTCTGCTGTTGTGTGTGGCCTATTATGCTAATGAGTTCCTGCTGGGCTGCTACCAGAGATGTGTGGGTCTACAGATCATGGTCATCACATGCATAACACCTAAAGAGTATTTTTGTGGCAGGCCAGCCAGACTGTATGATCAGTTCTCTGCTGATGGGATGAGGGTTGCAAGGTTGGTGTGAGTGGGTTCCTCCAAGTCCTCAGTCATAGGAAAAGGCCCAGTGCTAGCTCCCGGAGCCTCTTGTTCTTCCAAAGAACCTCATGCCCTCCCCCCTCAAAAAGCAAACCTTAGCAATGAGAAGCAAGTCTTACCTAGCCCTAAACAGATCAGGACTAATAACAGAATGCGATGGAGATTATAGTTTTTGTTGTCCTGGCCTAGATGGCCAGTCTAGCTCAATGTTGTCAGGGCTTGAAAACTAAGCAGGGTTGGCCTTGATTGTTATTTGTGGGTGGGAGACCACCAAGGAAGGCTGGGATTGCAATGGCAAACCTCCTCTGTTCACCTCTCACTTTGATAACACTACAGGGTTGCCATAAGTCAGCTGCAACTTGTTGGCACTTTCCAACGCCATAGTTTTTGTTTGCTGTGATTATTCTTGTAGTGCTTGCTATTGCCAACCTCCATTTGTAGAATTCAACTTCGTTGTGGATCTTATTTTCTTCTTCACCACACATTCATTACAATCTCTTCTTTTTTGCCAGAGCTCTCTCTCCCATCCCAAGAGTCCAGTCCTGTGGAGGCTGATTCCTGAACTGTTACGTACATGAGTAGCTCTGACCGTCTATTAGACAAAAGAGAGAACATTCAGAAGCACAGAAACTGCTGCATCCCCAATTTCATGAATCAGAGCCTATTTTTTTTTCTATCGTACACCAGGAGCGATAATTGCAACAAATGTTCCATACATATTCTGTGCAAGTGTTCCATACACAGACTAGTATGTACAGATTTCAACATCTGGAGTGCTAATTAAATCAGCAATCACTTTTGCTCATGTCGACAAAACATCATATCCTGTTTCAGATTGTTTAACTCAGGGAAATTGCACCTGCACAAACCTGGTTGTTTTTGTCCTTGGATTCCGTTGTTGAGAAAGCCACATTACACTGCAAGAAGAATCCTGGGCCTTTTCTTGTCATCTTCTGTGATTCACAAATGTAGATATCAGCTAGAAGCAGCTTTTAACTAAGAACAAAACAAGAACTCATGATGCAAAAACTCTCACCACTTTTTCCCCATTTGATGGACACTTGCCAACGAATTTTGTCAGTTGTGTGCAAACTACCAATGAAAATGGCAAATGATTTGCCGCAATATCACACACACAAAGAAACAACCGCGGGGGGGGGGAGCTAGGTAGCCAGCTCTGGGTTGGGATATATCTGGGGGTTTTAGAGGTGGAACCTGGGGTGGGAAGCACTGGGGACCTCAGCAGGGTGTAGCGGCATGGAGACCACTCTCCAAAGTAGCCATTTTTTTCCAGGGCAATTCATCTTTTGGTTTGTTGTCGAAGGCTTTTGGTTTTCTGGAGATCAACTGTAATAGTGGGAGATCTCCAGGTGCCAACTGCAGGCTGGCAAGCCTATAGGTGGGGGAGGAATATTTGTACACCCTTTTGGAAGTGTTTCAAAATTGTCAAAGCAGACTTTCTTTATAATGGAGGATAAAAGAAGAGGCTACAAGTAAATTACCCAATGACAGGAAAATCCCAGTTTTAGTTGCATCTTCACATTCTTTCACATCCCGTCCCTTAACAGGGAAGGACTATTTAGACACAATGAAAGGATGCTTACTCTTGGCCAGATGAACAATTTGCATTTTACAAGAAAACAGGTGTGAAAGAAAAAGCTAGTCTTGCCAGGATCATGCACTTGGTGGGTTGGAACCAGACTAAATGCTCCTGTAATAGAAGGGGTGTAGTGCGATTTCTGCCAGTTCCTCCTTCCTTCTGCAGTCCCCCTACTTTGCCCCTCATGCCCTACCTCAGAGTCCCCTGTCCTCCAGAAGCAGAATCTCAGGGACATTAATAGGCTGCCCTGGAGGGATGGGAGAGGCAAGATATTCTGTTCTGCTGGGGGCAGCACCTTCAGTTAGTTAAAAAACACACACCCTAGAATGGATCTTGATCAGTACGACATCATCAATGACATTATCAAGTATGACATGCTGATAGGAGGGGAGGATGGCTAGTAGCAGAGCACCTGCTTGGTGTGCAGAAGGCTCCAGCTTCAATTAGGGATGGGCACAGACCAAGAAAAGGTGGTCAGGGGTCTGCGGTGGCCCACGGGCTGAACCCCAAACCGAACCAGCCTAACATGAACCAAACTGGTCTTGCAATTTTGGTTTCCCCTTTCTACCAGCCATGGCTCACCATGGCTAGGAGAAAGGAGGGGGGATTGCCTGGGAAGGGACTTCCTTTCCCCCTTTCTCCTGGCAGTGGCAAGTTACAACCAGAAGAAAGGGAGGGGGGGTCACTTGGGAAGAGACTTACTTCCCCCCTTTCTCTTGGCAGTGGTGAGCCATGGCCAGGAGAAAGGAGGGGATAACCTGGGAAGGGGGCTTTATGTAACCCTCTGGTTTTTCTCACCCCCTCCTTTGAAGTGGCAGGGAGCAAGACCAAAGGCTGCTAGCCATTTAACCCTTTGTTTTTGCTCCCTGCTGTTTTGAATGGGGGGAGCAAAACCAGAGAGTTAAATATGGGGGTGAAGTGCCTCCCACAGGGAATTTCACCCCCTCCTTTCTGCTGGCCGAGCTGTCTCGCGCTCCCTTGCACAGCCCTTTTAAAGGGGCTGCATGACAGAGCCCTGGACTGATGAGCCAGCAGAGAGAAACCAAACAGCCCCGGACAGCCAAATGGAACTGGCCCAAGTTCAGTAAATGTTCCAATACTGTGTCTTCCCCAAACATTGGTTTCCAAGCCCCAAACTGACTCAGGTTTGGCCCCAGTTTTGGCTCATGATCCAGTTCATGCCCATCTCTAGCTTCAGTTTCCAGCATCTCCAGTTAAAGGAATCAGGTAGTAGATTCACTGTCAGTCTGAGTAGACAGTACTGACCCTGGTGGACCAAGGGTCTGTTTCAGCATATAGCAGTTTTCCGTGTTATTGTGTTAAAAACAGGAACCCAGAGAGAATCTGCAATATCAGCTCCTGTGTGCTAACAACAGGATTTAGACAATGGAAAGTGACATGCTTTGTGCAGTCCAGTTGGAAGCCACATCAACGCCAATGACAAAATCATGTGGCACTTTGTTTATTATAACATAGCTACATTACTGGTTGGAGTGATTTCTTATTTCTTTTCTGCCCCCTCCCTGTCCAATGCTTAATCAGGTTTTTTGTTCTAAAAAATTGAACCTGTGTTTTTATAGTTTTGTACCATTTTCCATTTCCTTGCTGAATTTTCCACACAAATGCACATCTTTTTAACCATTATTTCAGCATCAAGTCAGCATGATTATATTATGCATATTTGATTATACCTATAATATTTAAACAGCTAAGGTAAAATATATTATACATATTTATGATATGCATACATTGCATATTTCTTTTAAAAAATGCAAAATGTGGTCAGTACAAGCTAACCATGAAAAGCAGAGAACCAAAACAGAAATATAAAGAAGACATTTCAAAACACTTGGTGGTTTTCTGTGACAAGTGATTTCCTCATTGAGGGGCACCTAGAGGAGAGTAACACCTGCACCACTCTGTCAGACCTCTCTAGTGATTGTGTATCAACCAGGCCATTGGGTGCAGGGACTGGACATTAGGGTGTAGGAGAGGCCCTATATGGAGCAGGTCTAACACCACAGGAGGAGGTCGATAGCAGTCTTGGGACAGAAACTACAGTGTTAGGAACCATATCTTTTGGGGCCAGAATGGTGCACTCAGAATGCAACTGGACTTGTCCTCCCAAGTCTTGGCAAGCTCCCTCCCTAGCAGGGTGACTGGGGGAAAGGTGTAGAACACAGTTGAAAGACATCCCTTAGGGAATGGGTATTTGCCCCTGCCAGTGAGTAGAACTGGGGGCACTTGGCATTTGAGGAAAAGGCAAACAGGTCCACCTGGAGTTGCCCCCATTGGTGGAACACAGGAAGCAGGTAATCATCTCTGAAAGACCATTCATGTGTAGACATGTTGCCTCTGCTGAGAATATCCACTGTCCCATTTGCCACCCTGGCCATGTGGAAAGCTTCCAAGGAGACAGTGTGCTGGATGGCCCAGTGCAAAAGGAGAAAAGCTTCTGAACAGAGGGAAATGGAACAAGTACCTCCCTGCTTGTTTATGTAGAATTTTGTTGTGCTGTTGTCTAGGGACATCATCTGTCTAGGAGCTAAACAGGCTACTTTCCTCAATAGGAAAGTCCTTGATTCTCACCTTAGTTTCACTGGGAAGGGTGGTGCAAAAGCCAGGAGCAGTGCCATAGGACTTTAGCAGGAGTAATGGATCTACTGCATGAATCTGTGATATGTCATGCAGCATTTAGCAGCTGCTTTCCCAGCTTGAAGTCCTCCACCAGTAGAACCTTGGCCACAGCTTTGTGTTCTTTCAGAAGTGAATCAATCAATGTAGCCATCCTTTCTCACAGGAACATTTGGTAGCACCCCATAATGACATTAAAGGTTGTCATGCACAGAGCTAGGACCAACCATGTGTAGATCTTGCAGCCAAGGCTGTCAAGTTCATGTCCCTCTTGGTCAAGTGATGAGGAATGCAGCCAGAACACTGTTTGGATGGGATGACCTCTGTCAAAATGGGATGGGCAAAAGGAAATTGCAGTCCTCCCCTAAAACCTGAGGCATATGGTCAATTTTCTTGTCAGTGAGGGAGACTGATGCTGTCTTGGACCAGTTAGATTTGACCATGTCCAGCAATCTCTGTCTCATTTAATCATTGGGAAAGTGATTAACCCCATGCTGGGTTGGTAAAGGACTGTCAAAATGGGGTTGGATGTAGTCAGCTCTGAACAGATGACTTTGATATTAAGAGACTTAGCCATTCAGCTCCATTGTTTGGAGTAGAGACAGAGGTCTTCCATCAGAGAAACAGTCCGTGATACATTCATCAGGTGACGGTTCCAAGGGGCCACCAGAAGCACCCAGGGATGGAGGCTTTTCCTCAACCAATTCTGAGGGATCCATAACAAACAGGGCTGATGAGGGAGTGTGGCATGGCCACAAGCTTGGTTCCATGGGAGGTGATAACCATTGTTCCCACTGCATAGGCCAGTACATAGGCAGTGGGGCATACTGGAGCCATTCCAGAGGTGGTGGTACCTAGTGTTGTGGGGCTGAAGAGTCCCCCACAGATTTACAGTGTTGTTTAGCCCAAGGAGCATCAGCTCCAGGGAAAGACTGGGGAGTGACCTGAATGACTTTGTCATTGGATGAAGGTGAAGGCAACCATCTGTGAGTTGGTGAAGGGGACCAGGGTTGCTGAGTAGGGATAGATCCACTCCCAGTTGGGTGGAAAAGGTGGGATGAGAAGTCTTATGCTTTGACTTTGATTTCTTCTTTTGAGGTGGTAGTTCTGGGGAACCAGGTGCTACCGATGACTTCTTTCGAGCCGATAGGGGACTCAGTTTCAACTCCTTAGATGGGGTCTGATCTTTGCCCAGAACTGCCATAGTCTTCTCCCAAAGGGTGGCTTTCAGTCTGGAAGCCCAACCCAAACAAGCCTTTGAAGTGAACTGCTTGTAAATAGAGAAGGCAAAGACAATGTGGGCCTTGCCCAGGTATAGGAGACAACGGTCGTGATCATTCAACCGAGCCATTTTTAGGCCACATTCAACTCACTTTTTGAAGAGATACATAGCCCAATAATAAAGTCCTCCTTCCAATCCCCATTTTGTAGGGATGAAGCAGAGTGAAGAACTGAAGGGAATAAGAGTGAACAGAGGGGGAAAAGATCCCTAAGAAAATATTGCGAGGATCAGAAGAGAGTGAAGGCATCTCCACAGTGGCAAAGAAAGGACTGGAGGAAGGAACTCTCACCCCTCTTTGTCATGTGTCAGCTGGGTGGGAAGAAGTCAGCCTATGACGGGAGGAGGCTGAGCGTTCTGAATTTTCTAGAGAGCTTTAGAAAAGAGATCTCCATGGCAGGCCTGCATGAGCATGGTCCCATGTGTGCCTGCACAGATACCACAAAGATGAATAAGTGTGTCTATGCAATCTCCAAAGCTTTGGGGGATTATTTTGCTATGATTTCACTCTTATGATTCTAACCCTTAGTATCCTGAGCCTTAATTACTTAAATGGCAATTATACGAAAGCATGTTTTCTTCTAACAGCACAAATGGATTAGATCATAAGATGTACTGTAGATGTTCTCATTTGGTGAAAACACAAATGCCTTTGAAATCTCTCTCACTCTCTCTCTCTCTGTTTTTAAAGTCAATCTGTTCCGTTAAATTTCTGCCGTATTTAAAATAATGAGATAAGATCATTCTTCCATCAAAGGCAAGGAATCTTTTTGCCATTTGCTTTAAAAAAAAAAAGACACATCTTTATTCCAATAAATGCCGGATTTGAGAATGTTAACAGTTGCAATGGAATGCTTCCATCAAAGCAATGATTTTGTGTTAGTGCAGACCTGCAAAGCATGTGAATGCTTCAAAGCAACACACCAGCCCACCATGAGCTAAATACACATCACTTTTTTGGGGGTGGGGGAGGGTGTTGCTTAGACAAACTGAGGGACACCAAGTTTGTGGACTCACAAGTTGTGCTGTTCCTACTTATCTTTTTTGTGACAGAAAAAGCAATGAAGTTGGCAGGCGCATTTAAAAAAAAAAAAACTAGGAAGAGAGAAAAGTTGAAAACAGCCAAAGAGGATTTTGGAAAATGGAGTGTGAAAATGAGTCAGTTGACAGGTCTGTTTGGAAAAAAACAGAACAATTTATTTACTTCCTGCATTCGAATGCCATTTTTCTTCATGAAAAGACCCAATGGGGCTCACAGAAAGATACCCCAAAACAAGTTATGGAGTTAATAATACAGTTAAACAAACCACGCAGGTCCTAACTTGGTCCTGACCAACGCTCCCTCTAAGCTGTGGAGACTTGTGAGCAAAAAGTCTACTTTGTGAGCTGCTGGCATTAAAGTTGTGAGCGAGCAATTTGGCTGCTGCATAAATTAGTTTGCTCTGCAGCCATCCTTCCCGAGGTAAGACAAAAATGTGTGAGTTGGAGGCTAAAAACCTGTGAGCTAGCTCACGCTAACTCAGCTTAGAGGGAACACTGGTCCTGACCACTGAGGCTACCAGATCCCCGGCTGCAAGCCTCCTGAGCAAAGAGCTGAGGTCGCTTTGGCTGTTGCCCAGCAGCTCACCCCGATGCCAAGGCCTTAAGTGCCTGCAAGGAGAAGAAGGCAAACTCAGCCACAACGAAGGACAAATGTTAGAACTTGTTTCATCCCAAACATTTTTCCAGTGCACATTTCCCACCTCTTAGGAAAGCACATCATTTCTCCCACCTTGGCAATGAAGACAACCAAATTGCCTTCCCTGCAAATTAGTATTTGTTGTTTCTTATGGCATCCCCACGCTATCCAACACTTTGTAATCCTTATTTATTTATTTAGGTTTATACCCCTCCCTCCTCGCCAGGGCAGGCTCAGGGCAGCTTACATATATGCAATAGCTAAAAACAGCAATATAAGAAAAGCATTAAATCTTAAAACAGCAACATAAGGTGCTAATAACAATTTAAGTAACGATGGCGAAGGCAGAACAGCATCAACACACTGGCAAATGCAATTGGTATTAGATTTTAGTGTTGGCGGAACTCAGGCTATTAGTGATAGTATTGGGCCCAGGGCCTTGATGTATTGCGTGCGGCTCCTTAATTAAAGGCTAGGTGGAAGAGCTCCATCTTGCAGGCCCTGCAGAATTGTAAAAGGTCCCGCAGGGCCCTAAGGTTTTCCGGGATCTCATTCCATCAACATGGAGCCGCTACTGAAAAGGCCCTGGCCCTGGCCCTAGTAGATGCTAGCCTGACATCTTTAAGGCTCGGAAGGGCCAGACAGTTTTGGGATCCTGATCGCAGTACTCTCTAAGGAACATGTGGGGAAAGGTGGTCCCTCAGGTAGAGTACTAAGCATGTTCTCCTCATGTTACATTTAATGGATGCCCCAAAATGTGTATTCTTCCAAAATCCATAGTCAGTAAGATCACCACCTGTCTGATGTCTGGATCCGGATTTACCTGCCGGTCCAGAGAACAAGCTTGGGGGCTGAACGGCCAGGGGAGCTGAGCCAACACTGTCCCGGGGTGTAGCGGGGGCAACCTCTACCACTGCTGCTGGATCCAGGTTGGGACAGCTCGACAGTGGGGATGGCGCCTGGCCTCCTGGGGACCCACAGAACTGCCCCCACAGTGGGCAGCAGGGGAAGGGGCTGGTCTATGTATTTATCTATTACTGCTCGTATGGCTATCACCTTAAGCAGAAATTAGAACCAAAAAAATATTTTTAAAGACCTTAGTATTATTTCTCTTATATCTGATTATTGTGCCTATGAATTTTGCCGTTGAGAGGGTGACATATGATTTGTATCCAATAGTAGCCATGACACCTGGGCTCGCACATTTAACAATTCCATATCTTTAAGTAAAGGGGTGACTACGTTAGTCCTCTACTCGTTGACTACAGGGCACTCCATAATCACATGTTTGATGGTTTCAATTTTATCAGATAAGCATCTGCATATTCTGTTGGAGTATGATACTCTATTATGTCTGCCTTCCTTCACTGAGGGAAGACGGGACCAGTCCGCAGAGAGAGGAACTGCCAGCGCATGCCTCTGGAGTCCCAAGAGTGAGCCGAGCTAGGCCACAGGGACGTGGGACCCGACTGCGGGTGTGGGGAGGAAACGGAAGAGACAGCTTGCCTGGGGCAATGCATGGCAGCAGCTAGAGAGCCGATCCTGGCCGGGGCTGAACTGAAAGGAGGTGGGACAAGAGACTTAAAGGACCAAGCGGTCCTGGCCAATAGGAAAGGGAAACGGGTACATGGGCATGAGGGGGAGCCAATCTGAGCATGGGAAGTGGGAGGTTGGGCTGGGCATAGGGACATAAAAAGAGGCATGGAAGCTGGGATCGAGGAGGAGAACAGGGGGTAGTTGGAACCTGCCAGAGAATGAGAGGTGCGGGGAGGGAGGGAGCGACTCCTGAGAGCTCCTGAGATCCCAGCAGCCCCTTTGCAATCCTGTCACCACAGCTGAGGGAAGAGACCCAGAGGTCAGGTAGCATCTGCATGACACCTGATAAGTGTGTATCAACTACACCTTGGACTATTCAGCCGGCATGATATTTTCAAATAACATTTCTAATGCTCAACATTCTGTGGTCTGCAACGAGAGGCCTCCTTTCTCACCCATACTGTTCCGATGCCGGAGAGGGGAAAATCCAATTGGTAAATAATTAATTCTAAGCATGTAATAGAATGAAGTCATTAGGATGGCTTGTCTATTCAGGCAGACATAAACCATTACAACAGACAATTACTATGTTCCCTTTCGGAACACTGGCCCTTTTCCACTGTTAAAAATTTAAACTAAAGCGATCTGTCAATAATGAAAGGCGAGCATAGATCAGACATCAGACATAGATAAGCCAAAGCTAACTGGATCTACCTACCTTCAGTGTGTGGTATAGTTTGGCCACAGACTGGTTTTGGATAAAAGAAAAAAAAAATGTAAGGGTTTTGAGTTTGAGAGAGAAGTTCCACCAACTAATATTGTATCTCTTCAGGTTTGGATGTAGTCCTCTGTCACAACCCCTGATCCTGGCCTTCCACTTCTTATTTTATTTGCACCACTTCACAATAACAAGCCCTTCAGGCTGGAGAGTTGTCAACCGCCACAAAACCCACACCCTTCTTTTATTTACTAAAAATTCCACTGTCAAGTCTAGGACATATGAGTCAAAGTGGATTTCTTTTATTTGTATTTCTTCTGGTAGTTCTCTAAAGAGCAGTTCTTGAAAGAGCTCTCTCAGCCCCACCTACCTCACAGGGTGTCTGTTGTGGGGAGGAGAAGGGAAAGGAGATTGTAAACTGCTCTGAGATTCTGAGTAAAGGGCAGTGTATAAATCCAAACTCCACCTCTGCCTCCGCCTCCTCTCCTCCTCCTCCTCCTCCTCTTCTTCTTCTTCTTCGTCTTCTTCTTTCTCCAGGATTCCCTAATCCTGAACCAGAGAGCACCACATTTACAAATCAGGACCCCTTTTTCCCTGCATCCTGTAGATCAGCAGTTCCCAACCTGTTCAGTCTGGTGACCCACACAAGTCCAAATTTACTTGGTATGGTAATCTATCCAGGGCTGGTCCAGAGTTTTGGGGTGCCATAGGCAAACTATGACATTGGCACCCATCCAGTTCAGCGTTCAGTTTTCTATAGAGGCTAACCAGATGTTTCTGACCAACAAGCACTGCACAAATGGCAAAGCTTCCCCCACGATGCACTGCAAGCAAGTGACATTCAAAGCCTTTCACATGGATGTTGCATTCCGGGCTTTGGTCACCCTCTCCTTCTCCATTATACCTTCTAATTCCCTCTAGTGACCATCAGGAAACATTTTACTTGATTGACATGTATATGCAGTGAAGGGGGGGGTACTGTTTCCAGGGTCAGGTCTTGGTTTCGAAGATGCACAAGAGAGCAGGGGTGGCAGTTAGGGAAGGCTGGCCCACAACCCGCTTGCAGAGGCTTCGCAACCCAATTTTGGGTTATATGGGCTCCTGAGAACACAGAAGTCAAATGTAACAAAAACACATATGTTTATTTAATCAGAAAGACATTTAATGCCTTACCACTGTAGTCTAATAGCTGATACAGTTATCGAGTTTATTTGTTATAACAAGTTGGGATGAGCAAGAAACTTGTGGGGAAGGGGCATCCCCCCAACCTTTGCTTCTTCCCCCTCCCCCTTTCTTTCTTTTTTTCTCTCCCCAACCCAATACCCTTTCCTTTCTCCCCCAAGTCAGTCTCCCTTTCTTTCTGTTCTCTTCCCCCCACAAAGTCAATACCCCATGCTTTCCTTTTCTGTCACCCAATGCCAATTCCCTCTTCTTTGTCCTTCTCTTTCTCCTAAGCCAATCCTCCTTTCTTTCTCTCCCCCCAAGCCAATACCCTCATATTTCCCTTTCTCTCCCCCAGCCAATCTCCCCTTCTTTCTCTTCCCCACTTCTTTCCCCCTACCTGGATGCTCCCAGTGGCAGCCAGGCCCAGAGTGACTCCTGACCTCTGCCGCCACCACAGCCAGGCCTGCAGCCGCTTCCGGAGTTCTCCTCTGCCATGGCTGGGCCCAGAGTGGCTTCTGGTGTTCCCCACCACTGTGGCTGGGCCTGGAGCAGTTCTCGGAGTTCCCCACCACTATGACCAGGCCCAAAGTGGCTCCCAGTATTCCCTGCCACCACAACCAGGCCCCGAGTGGCTTTACTGGAACAGCAGCAGCAGCCAGGCCCTCAAAGGTAAGTTGCATCGCCTGTGCATGTGGGGACAACAGTTTTTATTTGGAGGGGGTTAACCCCCCCCCATTTTTTAAAAAAACTTTTCAGATTTTTCTGCAAACCTGGGGGGGGGTCACCCAAGTTTCCAGAAAAAAAAACTGTTTGAGGTAAGTATGCCCCCCTGTCTGCGGATTTAGATAGCCACAGATAAGAAACACACTTAGTAATCAGATATGTAGATGTTTGTGCTTTCAGCATCTCAGATCTGGAAACAATAGCAGGACAAGCCTTCATGCTTCACTTTTTTAAATATTGGAACAGCACCCAAACCCTCTCTGTCTAAATAATACACTAAAGTCCCTATTGGACTCCTTGCCTGCTTAGGATACCTCCTGTTCCTTCTTCCTCCAGAACATCTCCCCCTCCCCCCCTCTCTCTCTCTCTCTCTCTCTCACACACACACACACACACACACACACACACACACACACACACACTTTGTAACGTCCTGAGCTTGACTTTCATTCCCATTGACATGCTGGTATCTTGAATGGCAATGCCTGATTGGCTACTCTGTGTAGCAGGCCAATCAGGAGACAAGGATTGTGCTGGAGGGAAGCAAACTGATGGGATGTTATCTCTGTAATACCATTGGTTACTACCCTGACTATGGGCGTGGCTATGCTAGCCCGCACTGTTTAAATAAGAGCCTGTTGCTCTATGTTGTGTTGTCTGTTCTGAGCCGTTCTGAGCCGTTGAATCACTACATTAGAAGCTGAATCACTTGTTGGAACGCTGCCTTTAAGTGTCATACTTATCACACTTGTTGGTTGATGGTTGGCTGTTAAACTTCAGGATCCCCCCCCACTTCAACATTCCATTCAGCCTTCCAAATCTGATGGGGGGGGGGAAGAGGACATAATCTTTTCCTGTCCATCTCACCCCATAGCAGCTAGATGCTTGAGGATCCAGAGTCTTGCCATATATGAAAAGCTGGGAAGAATGCCAAAGTTTCTAAAGAGCTGCCCCGGAGGAGGGCAAAACTTTGTTCTCTGCCACACCAGCGGGCACAGCTAGATCTAATGGGCTTAAGAAACAGGAGAGCATTGTTTTATTTTATTTTTGTTAAACATTAGGACAACTATCCTGATGGTGACAGCAATTTGAAAATGGATCCAGCTACTAAGGGTAGTTATGGCCCTACCTTACCCATCTTTCAAAAATTCATAAGTGAGGGCCAAAGGAAGGATTTACAGGATTAGATATTACAGGAAGAAACCAGTGAAATAAAGGGGAGGGATAGGCAACAGCCCTGCCTGTTAGGAGCCCCTAGGGGATTGCCGAGAGTGCCAGAGGAAAGGCGCACCCAAACCAGCCCTGTTTCATCCCTGTTACAGCCCCAGTGAGGAAAGTATGAGTGGATGTAGCTTTCCTGTGGTGCAGGGGGGGAGTGTGGCTTCAGTAGCAGTTCTCCTGCGGTGGTGATGGGGGTTCTGAAGACGTAGGTGTTCTTCCAGATTTGCAGCAACAACTGTCTGTACCTGGCCCCATTACGTGGGGTTTTTGATCTACACTCTGGAGGCCAAGTTCAGCACTAGCTATAAGATATTGATCCTGCATATGTCATATAACATTACTGAGGTATAAGGAAGTTTGTCCGTGAAAGCACACTGTAGGTCACTGAATCTACTCGTTATCACCATGGAACCTTGGCACAAGCTAACATTAATGTTACCCTTTCTGCAACAATTCTAACACAAACACAGAGAGAGAGAGAGCGCTGTGCCTGGATTCCAGAGCTCATGGGCTTCAAGGAGATTATTTGCTTTGTCTTGCTGGCTGGTCAAAGGAATTTGGCAGCTACAGTGGCATTGCATTTGCAATATTGGCTCATTATGTTGGAGGCTCGTATGGTGAACTTGGCCTCAAGTTGCATATATTTAGGTATGATGCTGATGCTGTGAGATTTATATATTCTGGCCTTTCGAACATGGACTTTTGTCAAAATTCATTGGATGCTGCATTGTATTCACGCACTGTATCAAGTGCAGAAAACATTTTAAAGATAAGCAGCCTACTGTGGACCCCGAGAGAAGAACTGAGACCCTTCAGGCTGAGCTGTTTAAAGCAGTGGAGACTCTGACTAGGTGCTTGTGTTCTGACATGTGGTATCCGTACGGGTTCTGAGTAAATTCCTTCAAGACTGTGGTGGAAAGTGCTGCCAAGTTACAGCTGACCTATGGTGGACCCATAGGATTTTCAAGACAAGAGACTAGCAGAGGCAGTTTGCCATGGCCTGCCTCTGCATTGCAACCTTGGACTTCCTTGGTGGTCTCCCATCCAAGTAGGAATGGGTCATTTTCTAGCTTTAAGCCCTTTCCCGGCTGCCTTGTATCCTGCTGAGGGAGACATACAGAATAAATGGGAGGTTGAAAAACACTAGAGGGCTGCACCCCCCACTTGTACTGATCCTAATCCAAATCATTACTCTTCCCAGGAGCTTGACAATAAGAAACACTTAGGTGGACATATTTTCCTACATCGATTGTCATTTGATGATGTGTCAAATACTAAGGCATCCCATGAAAAGTCATCCTGCTTCTTGACCCTTGGAAACTGGTGAAGTAAAGCTTTAGTGCCGGGCCCAGAGCTGGGTAAAAAATGATACAACTGGGAACTGGAGTCACTGCTAAAAATTATCTAAGGCAAAGTCCTGAGTTGGGATGTGTGCTTTCTGATCCAGAGCTTCAAAAAAAAAAAAAAAAGCCCCAAAAGAAAGCAAAAAGAGAAGGCCCGGTAGACTTTGATACATCTTTTCTCAAAACCCACAGAGAACATTTTGGCATATTCTAAACTCTACGTATTATATCGTAGAAGCTTTTGTTTCAGGCTACAGAGCAGTGGGCCATGGAAGCTTGCTGGATGGCCCTGGGCCAGTCACACTCTAGGGTTGCGAGCCTCCAGGAGGAGATCTCCCAGAATTACAACTGATTTCCAGACTACAGATATCAGTTTCCCTGGAGAAAATGACTGCTTTGGAGAATGAACTCTATGACATTATACCTCACTAAGGTCACTCTCCTCTCCAAACTCCTCCTCAGGTTCCACCCCCCAAATCTCCACAAATTTGTCGACCCAGAGTTGGAAACCCTATCATAGACTCTCAGCCTAATCTACCTCACAGGTGGTTGTGAAGGCATTGTAAACCACTTTGTGGGTCAAAGGTCGGTTACAACTGAAGGAAATAAATAAATAAATGATGTAGTGGACATGTCTACCATGCTGTGAAACTCATAGGGTGACCTGGGGCTGGACACTTTTTCATGGTCTAGTTTACTTCACAGGGTTGTTGTGAGAATAAAAAAAAATGGAGGGGAAAAAGTGTGATATCTAGATCAGGCAGCAAATGGAATGTGCATTAGATATGTGGAGAATCTTTTTATTATGTCACCCGCAGACCAGCCTACTGTCTATTTTGTGTTTTCGTGGGGATTTGTATTTCTTCTGTCAGTTTTCCACTAAGCTGACATTTTCAGAGAACGACCTAGCAACTAAACAGCTGTGCGCTCGATTGTGTAAGTAATTGCAATGGAAAGAGAGTAATTTATTGTCATCCCTGTCATTTCTTATCTTAATGAGCACTAAATTGATAGATTAAGGCAAGCTAACAAGTACGAAGGGGGAACTAGTCTAAAAGATATTGCTAGGTGTTGTGATGACAACTCTCAGATACAGCTTTGAAAAAGGGATTACAGAAATGGGCGGAAGACGGGTCTCTCAATTGCTGTGGTGGCTTAGAAAGCAGGTGAAAAATGAAATGGGATACAATTGGGCAAAGGACTGGATTTACACATACACATTTTCTGGACTATGCACGGTAACAGGCATCAAGGGTAATCGATTAAATTTTCCTGGATTATGTGTTTGTGGGCTTGATTCTCCCCCTCCCCAACGTTCTGTGCCACAGTTGATTCAGCTGAAATATTTTTGTACCCTCCATTTTCAGCTCCTCAGGTTTTTACATCCTGTCTGTGTTTAATTTCAGCTTCTTGGTGCAAAGGAGTTCAGTCTGTCCTACTGTCTGCATGGAATGTGAGCGATGACTTCCTAATACATACCAGTTTCTTTCTGCCATCAGGCAATGCCACCCCTCCATCCTGCCTGAATTCAACTTCAGGTGGGCCCCCTTCTTTGCCTTCAGCTTCCAATAGAAGAACAGTGGGGAACAGGTAAGACATCCTCTGTCATGCCTGGATCTCACTGAGAAGCTGTCCCTCAAGGAGCATTTTGAATTTAATTCCAATTATCATCCGCATTAGATTTTGTGTGAGCCATTTGGGAAGCCCATTGTAGGTGAGAAAGCAGAGTGTAAATATAATAAACGTTAAGTAATGGAACGCATCCAATAATCCACAGACTTTGCAAAGCAGGAATTTCCCTACTGCTGTAGCTTATTGATGCCCTGAGGTTTTGTTCTGGGGTTCAGAAGTTCATCCGTGAAAGTGTGTCCCCATGCATTGGGGAGAGGGAAATCAGAGAAATTACATACATGAACATACAAGAAGCTGCCTTATATTGAATCAGAGCAGTGGCCCATCAAGGTCCACTCAGGCCCTGGCCCCACTGCTGGACCTCCTGATGGCACCTGGTATTTTTGGCCACTGTGTGACACAGCATTGGACTAGATGGGCCATTGGACTGATCCAACATTGGCTTCTCTTATGTTCTCATGACCAGCAGCAGCTCTCCAGGTTCTCAAACGGAGGTGGAGATGCCAGGGATTGAACCTGGGACCTTCTGCGTGCAAAGCAGAAGCTCTTCCACTGAGCCGCAGCCTCATTGCCATCCCACAGCCCTTCCCTGATTGTTATCCCATCTTCTGAAAACTTTCCCACTTAGGTCTTCAGAACCACATGGCTGAATGCATGGCAGTTGGTATTAAGAGCCCGAAAAAATAGCAAGCATCAATGGGCAGGGGCTTTAGAAAGAATGGATTCTAGTGTAGGAAATATTAAAACATGATATACAAGATAAAGCTATCAGTATGCAATAGGGAGCATAACTTTGGACATGCAACAAATCCTTCTGATAGGTTTACTTTCAGTGGGAATACTTAAGGCTTGGTGTAAGGGCAGCAATGGGAACAACCAACTCTAAATGCAACATATTTCCTGGAGAATATATATTTTTTAAAGTATTGGGCAATCTGTTGGGGGGGGGGGGAGCTGTTACCAATATGTGTGAACAAGTGGTGCAACCCAGCTATATCCCTAGAAAAAGACAGCCATGCTTCAGAGTCCAAAATGTAACTTTCTCACAGCCCAGTACTTCCAGTGCAATCCTAAGGAAAGTCATATCCTTCTCAGTCCATTGAAGCCAATGATCTGAGCAGGATGTAACCCTGCTTAAGACCGCACTGCGTTCTGCCATGTTAATTCATTGCAAATGATATTGTATTATAAAATGTCATAATAAAATGCATGGGAACAAGCACTGGAATATAACATTGCTCGCTAACAGATGTGGCACTGACTGCAGAGATATCCCTATCCTGCCCCAGTAATAGGACAAGCAAGGGTAATTGTGTTTAAGGGATGCCTGCGTTCTTATTCTTAGGAGGAAGAAATGCTATCTAGTTGCTCCTTCACCCTGTTCAAGGGCATCCCAATATGCATTTTCTATTCTCGCTAGTGGACAAATCACGGAGGATGCTGCCAACAGTGTTTCTAACAGCCAGCCGGCTTTCCCCGGCCAAATAGGGGTGTTTGGTTGAAGACACCCTGAGCAGCCAAATTAGAACAACATGTAAAGCTGTGCTGTCCAGGGGAAATTTTCCATCCTTGACTGAATGCCAAGACAATTTCCCCATCCTTCACGGTGCACAAGACATTTGTCCCATTATCTGAAGTCATAAAATCAGAGCATAGAGTGCAAATGGGAAACCACTCAGCAAACATGTCATAAAGCTTTTACAAAGCAGTTGTTTTATAGCTGGCCTCCCCCTTCCCACCAGCTACACATGTGGAATGTCACTCTGGCTTCTAGGAATAAAAGGAAACTTACATTTGCTGGTCCATATACCCAGAGACCTTTTAATAACCCTCTTCAGTGTGGGATTTATTAAACGTATTTAGGAATTAAAATATTTGCGTCCCACCTTTCAGTGTGGCTCAAGGCAGCTGTCTGAAGGCCCTGACACAGATTAGTAGCCTGAAAAGTCATGAATAGAACTTACCTTTTAAGGTCAGCAGATATTATAATGGCCATTATAAATTATATACAGTGTGGTCGGAGGGTCAGACTTGGACTTGAGGAACTGGGGTTCAGATCCTCAATCAATTGTAAAGCTCACTGAGGTTGCGGTCACACACGCCAGATAAAGTGGAAGGGGGGAAGCAAGGCTATTTCCTCCAAAGGAATTTGACCCGCAGTTGAGAGATCACACCTCCCTTTGAAGCTGCGGGCGCAGCCTGTCAGTGTGTGATCAGACGCAACTGTGGGTGAGTCGTCTTTTTTTTGCCATTTGTTTCTCATGCACTTAAATGAGGAATTGAGGAATTGCACCTCCACACTGAGGGCTCCCTATGGAGTTTGCGATGATGCGCATACTGAGAAAGGGGGGGGGACAACAGCACAGACCATCCCAAAGGCATGAGAGCGCACTGGAGCGATCAGACAGGGGAAAGTCCGTATGTGGCCCATTGCAACCTGTTTACTACTGGATTTCCCCCCGGTGTCTTTTAACTCTGCTTCTGTGGTGGAGCAGAACGGGTTGCTAACGGCTGCGGGATGCTTCCCAGATATTGCTGTCTGATCACTGCCTTTAAATCTGCTCAGCATTCGTGCCTACGTCAGGTCTAATTGTGCATATGATTGCAGCCTGAATGACTTCGGGCAATCAGTCTCTCTCCTCCAGACTATCTCTGTCAGGATTCTTGTAAAATGGGTAAAGGGGTATTGTCACCCTGAACTCCCTGGAGAAAGTGCAGAGTATTTTATGTGTGTAATATTTAGGGGTGACCTTGACCTGGATAGCCCAGGCTAGGCTGATCTTGTCAGATCTCAGAAGCTAAATAGGGTTGGCCCTGGTTAGTACTTGGATGGGAGACCACCAAGGAATGCCAGGGTTGCTACACAGAGGCAGGCAATGGCAAACCACCTCTGAATGTCTCTTGCCTTGAGAACCCTACAGAGTCACTGTAAGTCAGCTGCAATTTGACAGCACTTTCTACCACCACCATGTACGGATGATGGTAAAATCCTACTAGGGTACATTTTGTGTCCAAATCAGGGTCCTCCCCCCTTAGACTGCTATTCAGTTTGAACTATGGTCTATGGGAAATCTAATGAGCAAAGTTTCTGGTGTTTTTAATTTCTTCCGGATTTTAGCTGTTGGTCATAGAGACGGTGTCATTGAAGTTTGTTGGGTTTTTTTCTGTACAGGAGAAATAAAGAAGAACCACAGAAAGAACCTCTAAGATCAAACTTTGCAACCATTCTCATTTAGTTCCAGGCTAGCCGAATCTTGTCAGATCTCAGAAATTAAGCAGGGTTGGTCCTGGTTAGTATTTAGATGAGAGATCACCAAAGAATTCCAGGGTTGCTATGCAGAAGAAGTCAATGGCAAACCACCTCTGAATGTCTCTTGCCCTGAAAACTCTATGGGGTCACCATAAGTTGGCTATGACTGGACAGCACTTTACACACTCACACACACATCCCCATTTCGATTTGCTTGTCCCTTGTGACTCTTTGGTTTCAAACATTTTTTTATTTGCTCATATCAATTTTTTTTCCTTTGTAAAAATGAATGCCTTTTTAAATAGCTGTGCATTGATGTGGTATAAATGGCATAAACTGCTTTTTTTCAGGGTTACTGAACATGTATAGAGAATCCTATGCACATACATTGTTATGCAAACCAATGTTCTCTATGCTGACTTTTGAAATGAGTGTTTGGTCAGGAAAGGGAGCTTGCTGCCATAAGCCAACTCCTCCACCTACACATGGCCATGACTCCCGTTAGAAAGCTAAAAAGGCAGCATTTTCTCTCTTACCAGTCTGTTGCCCCCAAAATTTGTCTGTATTGCAATCTGGCTTTTAAAACAGATCCCTTTTTTAAAAAGCGAGATGGCACAAGCTTCCATTGCCCTGATTTTAAGACAGGGGTCAGCGGTCTTTTATAATTCAAGAGCAAGAGTTCAAACAAAGAGCCAGTGTAAGAAAACCCAATCCCATAACTGAAATTATACACTTAACATTAGTGATAATTGACATGTTGAATAAAAATCCATAAAGTTTCTGCAGTCCAGGCAGTGAGTCCTTTATTAGGAAGTGGCATAAATAAGGTTAGGAGAAAAGGCGGCGTGGTATAGGGCCAATCTTGGAAGCTAAGTAGGTTCCATAACTGGATGGGAGGCCATCAAGGAAGGCTCTATGGAGGAAGGCCATGGGAAGCCACCTCTGCTGCTCTCTTACTTTAAAAGCTCCTTTGCTGGGGTCATCCTAAATTGGCAGCATTTATGTACGTGCAAGGTCTCACAGCAGATATACACAATTGCATGCTGCATGATTGTTTTAGTGGCATTGACCAAATCTTGGTTGGTATTCATTTATGGTTTTGAAGGGAAAGATATATGACATGAGACGGCATGGCAGCCAGAGACCATTTGGCTAATATATTCTTACTAATCTCTGGGAGGGGTGTACTCACAGCTCTTACTTAAGCATGAAAAATGCTGATATCTAACTTAAAAAAATATGAAGAACAGTATCAATCAATGTCAGTGAAATTTTTGTTTCTCTTCCTTCAGCAGTTGTTGCTTAATGTTCATTTAAATAGATTCAGCTCCTGGTTTTTTTACACAGAGACAGGGGAGACTCATTTAAATCTCCTTGCTAGAGAATATGCGTTGGATCCAGCCTGCGTTTTTCACTCCATCTCACCAACGTCCCCTCCCCACTACAGCCCTTGTCCCACGTGACTTTTGTCCATGCAGGTCCTGTGATCCCCAGCACAGCTTTTTTGGTGGTCAAAGAAGACCTCCTTCTCCATTGTATCCCCAGCAGAAAAACTTGTTGTCTCTTCACACACACACTAAATAATGCACTTTCGATCCACTTTCAAAGCACTTTGCAACTGGATTTTACTGTGTGAAATGGCAAAAGGTGTCTGAAGTGGATTGAACCTGCATTATTTAGCATGTGTGAAAGCACCCCCCCCCCGAACCAAGTCAGTTTATTGGGCATGAGATACAACATAAAAAAAAAAGTGTCCCCCCCCCCTCTTTCAGTCATGGATAGTGTTAGGGATTAACCAAAGACAGATGTATGGTCAAACAAAAACTCGAGTCCCAGTGAGGCATTAATGGCAGGCTTCTAGTTCTCATTGTCAATGGCAGGCTTCTAGTTCTCATTGTCACTTTCTCCCAAGGTGTGCTTGTCAAATAGCTATTCTGCCATTCCAGATTTTGGTGCTCCCATCTTACCCAGATTGGACACATGATGACCCAGCTCCTTGGTAGATTTGACCTGCTCGTCCATGTAGTGTGTTTCAATGAAGTCACATAAATGGGGATCATTTTTGTCAGTTTATGCCATTCCAACAGAGACTCGTTCACCTTCTTCTCCAAGTGCAAAGCACACTCGGTTGCTGTCGGCCTACTCTCTCAGTCATCACGATCTGGTTTCTTGATGTCCCGTAGAAAAATATGAACACGCCCTCTGGTTCTGCCGCTTCCTAGTTTTCTCTGCGCGCTCTCGCTCCTCATGCGACTGGTGCAAGAAGTATTTAGCAAAGTTCTTCAGAGGCACATCATCATGGTCAAAGTAGTAGGACACGCTGAGGTACATGTAGGAGTCATAAAGCTCCAGGATGATCTGCCAGTTGCTGGCCCCTTCGCAGTCCTGATGGTAGTTCTAGCGCACCTGCGAAGGAGGCAAAGCCATGGCAGGACAGCTGTGCAAGTGGCAGTGGGGCTATTGGGCAGAGGCAGAGTTGCTGAGAAGGGGGAGTTCTGTCCAGTCACTGCTGAAACAGGAACCTCCTCACTTCAGTCTCGCCAGTCATTCTAAACCAAAGTGCCTCTCTCTTAATGAAGCATCATGAAGAAAGAAATCCCGCAAAGGGCAGCCGTGACTTCTGATACTACAATCCTCGCAAATAATGCGCTCAAAAATCTAACCCGCCACGCTCTCAGTATCAGTCTTCCTCAATAGCTGTTCACCCACAGTTGTGTGATGTGTTCAGCATTTAACATAAGCTGTGTTTCAAGTGTATGTGCCGCTTCTGGCAGTTTACGTGATGAGTGGCATTCATCTTCCCTAGGCGGCCGCTGTTTGTGGCATGTTCTCAGAATTATGGGATACAGAGTGGACCACCGTTTCCTAGGTGAGGTAATGGCTTCCCCCTTTAAGTGGCAACACAAGAACTGACATACACAGACTACTTGTGATCCAATTCAAAACATTCAACAATAAGAAATGACAACTCTAGCAGGGGGGAAAAAAATGACTGCTGATTGAACACTGAACTGACTGAAATGTGTACAAAAAGTCAAGCAAAAATGCCTCTATTGGTCCCACCAGGACAATAAACAATAGTGCATTTTGCACACACAGTGCTATTACGGCACTTAATGCGACATGTTCAGAACATTAAAGGCTGAGTCATTAAGTTCACTGATTGCTCTGCTTGGTGCTTTGAGCCAGCGTTAATAGAGTGGCAGTTGAATGATTAAATATGGTGATTGATGTTTTCGGTTGTTTGTCTTTTGTCGGATTCCAATGTTGTAAATGCATTCCATCTTAGCGCCTGATAAACAAGTAGCTGCTTTTAATTGTTTAGAGAAATAATCAACAATGAACTGCTCCATTTTTTTTTTAAAAAAATATCTCCAATTATTCCCCCCATGAAAATGCATTTGCAGTGAAGTGAGACTTAAAGAAATGAAATGTCAACTTAAATCGTTTGCGTGTTGCATTTTCAAACCAAAATAAGGGGGGGGGGAACACATTTTACTCTATATTGTTTCACTTGAGAGTTCTTGTTTGACGTCTCAAAGGATGAACTATCCCCCAGGATCTGAAACCTGAGCAAATTTCCTTAGTCCAGTTGTTCTGGGATTTTGTTTTTCTTTGAACTTAAGCATGCACAGTTTTCTTCAGTTTTCTGCCCTTTATTTCAGTCGCATCCGTTCACGTACTATGTTAGCAGCCTATACATGGACGGTACGTACATTGATAAAACATTGCAAACAGACACAATCATTGTACTCTTGAGTATGATTTCCTCAAGGTTACTGTCACTATTTGATGATTCTCAGGCTTCGTTCAGACTGGCAGGTTGAAGCGCGAGGGAGTCATGGCAAAACAGTCTCAGAACAGTTTGTTCCCGGGTTTTCCCAGTCACACTGCACCAACTGATGTGGGAGCATACCGGGGAGGATGGGAAAGGGAGCATTCGCACTGTTGGCCCACCCCTGGCGGAGGTGCAGCTGTAAGCGGCTTTTTGTAATCTGATGATATGCGCTTATGCACATAAGAGCATCCCTACCGGATCAGCTTGTTTGCATTCACACTTCTGGGAAGCGAGGTGAATGCAGGATAAACACGCTCTCTAGGGTTTGCTAACACTTTCACCTGGTATCTTTTAAACTTGGGAGGGAAGCGTTACAAGACGTGTTGAGTATGGCTGAGGAACGCTGACAGATGTTCCTGTGTGAACCGTCCCTTTAATCCATTTGAGAAATGTCTCTGAAACATCTCTGCAACGTGCCTATATCGGGCCAAACTGCCAGTCTGAACTCAGTCTAAGATCAGTTCTAATTCCCAGAGGTTGCCAGATCCCACCTTGTAGCTGGTAACCCAGTTGCATTACATTACGATTTTTTTGCACATGCGAAGCTGCTTGTAAATTTACAGTGCAATCCTTAAGGCAGAATTATACCCATCAAAGTCCACTGGAGTCAATGCGCTTAGAAGGGTGAGGAATTACGTAGGATTGCACTGATGCTGTCTACTTTCTTGTGGTGCCAAATGCAAGCTCCCATGCCCAATGTGTAGCTGTGCTTGTCAGGATTTGGGAATTCAAATGCCTCTTTGTACTCCCTCCTCTGACTGCCTATAAAATTGGGATATTTTCTTTCCCCGTCTGAAATTTAGCAGGGAGTGAGGGGGACTGCCCCTGGGGCAAATCCTTGGTTGAGGCTACAGTCCGTAAGAATTGCATCCCACAAATGGGAAACAGGAATGGGTCGTTGCCTCTAACTTGTGTATTTATCTTTTGATATATCCTAGATGGTGATAATACAAGCTTGGAGTTGCAATAAAGCTATCTGAAGCAAGTTAGCCCTGGGACTGCAGAGGCTCAGTGATTAAGATGCTGAACTGCAGACCAGAAGGTCGGTAGTTCAGCAGTTCGAGACCCAAGTGCCTCATGACGGAGTGAGCTCCCACCTCTGGTCCCAGCTCCTGCCAACCTAGCAGTTCAAAAACAAGAAAATGCAGGTAAATAAATAGGTACTGCTTCAGTGGGAAGGTAACATCATTCTGTGTGCCTCAGCGTCTAGTCATGCCAGCCACATGACCACAGGAATGTCTTCGGACAGTGCTGGCTCTTCAGCTTGGAAATGGAGATGAGCACCGTGCCCTAGAGTCAGATTCGACTGGCTTTCGAGCAAGGGAAACCTTTACTTTTACTAGCCCTGTTTACCATGTCTTACACATACACATGCACATACATAAACCTTTATTGGCATGAGAGCCAGTTTGGTGTAGTGGTTAAGTGCGCGGACTCTTATCTGGGAGAACCGGGTTTGATTCCCCACTCCTCCACTTGCACCTGCTGATGTGACCTTGAGTCAGTCACAAGCTCTGGCACAGCTGTTCTCTCAAGGACAGTTTGTGTTAGAGTTCTCTCAGCCCCACCTACCTCACAGGGTGTCTGTTGTGGGGAGGAGAAGGGAAAGGAGTTTGTAAGCCACTCTGAGACACCTTTGGGCAGTGAAGGGCGGGGTATAAATCCAAACTCCTCCTCCTCCTCCTCCTCTTCTTCTTCTTCTTCTTCTTCTTCTTCTTCTTCTTCTTCTTCTTCTTCTTCTTCTTCTTCTTCTTCTTCTTCATCACAGAATGAAAAAAAAATGAATAAAACATCTTATCCATAATATGTAAAATCAGACAAATTGTTTTATTCATTCTGTGATTGTTAACATGTCAATAAAGGTTTATGTATGTATGTACCATGTCATATATATATACATATATATATATTTATAAAAAAAATCTCTGATTACATATACAGGCATACAAAGAGTCGCAACTGGGACCTCTGGTGTCGATGGGGGCTTGAAACCCTGTGGCACTTGACCCAATAATCCAAGCCACTTCAAGGGAAATGTCATCTAATGATAGATTCAGGGAGCACTGAAAGATTCTGACAATATGCCGCTTTAGTAATGAATTTCTACCCCTTAAGCATCAGGAGATGCCACAGGGAGATTTACACTGCTCTCATCAGGGTTTTGGTTTTTTTTTTGGGGGGGGGGAGTGGTCATACATCATTCATATCATGAAAGTGACAAGTTAGCCATAACTTTCACCCTTGGATTTTAAGTGTAATTTGGATTTCTTAAACTGAGACTTCCTTCCTCTGAACTTTGGGGGGAAGTGGCCACAATCCAAATGAATTCCATGAGCTTGAGGTTCTGATTGTTTTTCTCCAACTGCTTTTTAAATTGAGCAGTGAGTGGTAGGAGAGCCAGCATGACATAGTGGGAGAACCCGGTTCCCCACTCCTCCACATGCAGCTGCTGGTGTGACTTTGGGTCAGTCATAAATTCTTTTAGAGCTGTTCTCTCAAGGACAGTTCTCAAAAGAACTCTCTCAGCCCAACCTACCTCACAAGGTGCCTGTTGTGGGGAGAGGAAGGGAAGGAGATTGTAAGCCGCTCTGAGACTCCTTAAGGTAGAGAAAAGTGGGGTATAAAAACCTACTCTTCTTCTTCCTCTTCTGCCCTGGGAAGGCCAGCTGTTCCAAGAAGGCTGAAGTAGAACAATCCAGTGGGGTTATGCTGTAGAGGTTGAGCACATTTTTATATTCATTTATATTTTCATCAGTAGTTTGGTTCTGCAGGTTTTCATTGTTGATGGTATAGATTTATTCTTTATTGTGTGCTTGTGTAGCAGTTTTGTAGAGGATTTATATGCACACTGTACAGGATTGATGCATGTAATATACACAATATGAATGATATTTTATGGGGGAAATAAAGTGCAAGAAAATGGGAAATGATGCACAAATAAAGAATCATGGGAACTACTAGTGCAAAGGAGAAGCAAAACTGAAAAAAAGGGACTTGTAGTACTCTAAAGCACCTGGATTACAAGGAACTTCTGAAAAATTGTACAGCCCAATCCTGTCCATGTAGAGCCAGTGCTGTATAGTGGTTAGAGTTTCAGAGTCAGATCTGGGACACCCAGGCTGAGTTCAGACTGGCATTTTTCAGCAGGAGCCAGTCGTTGAACAAAAGCCCCGGAACAAACTATTCTGGGGTTCCCTGGTCACACGGGGCCGTCTGATGCGGGAGCTTACCAGGATGGAGCGTTCACACTGTTGGCTTTTCCCATTCACACTTCGCCAATTGGGGGAGGATCCCAGCACCGCATTGGGCGGTAGAGCGGAGCACAGCCAATCAAATAGCTGCTGCTGTTCTGACTTGCTCCCGGCTTATCGGGCAAGTGGTCAAATTGGTGAGGGAGGTACTCCAAACCCTGTATGATCACAAGCTGTTTGCCAAACTGTCTAAGTGCGAATTCCACCAGACTGAGGTGGATTTCCTTGGCTACCATATTTCTCCCCAGGGCTTGAACATGGACCCTGCAAAAGTGCAAGTGGTCCCGGGGTGGGAAGCCCCTCGCACCCACCGACAGCTCCAATCCTTTTTAGGATTTGCGAACTTCTACAAAATCAATCTGCCTGGGGCAAGATTTTCCAGTAAAATGGATGAAGATACATTCTAGCAATTGAAAGCATGGCATGGAATATCATGTGAAGACAGTATTAATAGTAGGTTTTCAAGAGAGATTATTTGTTGGATTTATAATCTGCCCTCCCCTGTACACCATGTACATAAACAGGGAGGGAGAATAAAGTTAGTCAGTAACAGGGCTATTTTGGGGCAGGAATGCACAGGAAGGGAGTTCAGGCTGGCTCTTGAGTTGGCCACACCCAGCAGGAACTCATTAGCATAATAGGCCACATCCAACAACAGAAACTCATTAGGATTGGCTACATTAGGGGGTGTGTGGCCTAACATGCAAAGGAGTTCCTGCTACAAAAAAAAGCCCTGGGTTTTGGCAACAAAGAAGGTAAACAGAATAAGAAGCAAAAGGTGGGTGTGGCTGGATGACCACATTTCTGCTAACACAGGGGTGTGGCCTAATAGGCAAATGAGTTTCTGCTGTTGGGTGTGGCCTATTATGCTAATGAGTTCCTGCTGGGTTTTTTCTACAAAAAAGCCCTGGTCAGTAAAAATAATCAACAGATACCAAAGGGGAGGGAAGGGAGGGGAGGGGAAAGAAAAAGGGAGGGGAAGGGAAGCCAATCTAGAATGGTAACCATCACTGCCCTCAACCATTGCGTTGGTGGAACATCTCTGTCTTGCAGGCCCTGTGGCACACACCAAATCTTGCAGGGTCCAGGTCTCATTCGGCTGAGTGTTCCACCAGGTCGGAGCCAGAACTGAAAAGGCCCTGGCTCTGGTTGAGGACAGCCACATGTTTGATGGGTCCCCACTGGGGACAAAGGTGGGGTATAAACAAAGTAGATGGGAGGGGCTGTGGCTCAGTGGTAGGACACCTGCTTGGCATGCAGAAGGTCCCAGGCTCAGTCCCCAGCATCTCCAGTTAAAAGGACAAGGTGGTGTGAAAGAGCTCCACCTGAGAACCTGGAAAGGCGCTGCCAGCCTGAGTAGAGAGTGCTGACCTTGACAGACCAAAGGTCTGAATCAGTATAAGGCAGCTTCATGTGTAAATAAACAAACGATAGATAAATAGGTGAGTGATAGATATAAACATGTCTGTTTACAAAGAACCAGGGCTCATTCTCAAGTATGCTGAGCAGAATGCAGTCTTAGTATCGTTCCCTTGATGCTCCTGACAACAAACCTTGCAACTTAATACAAGGAAGCAGCCTTTCAACACATGCTAAAGAATGGAATGATGTCGCAGCTTCTCATCAAGCCTGGAAGTCAGTCTCAAATTGCAGCGCTGGGGATTTGTAGCCATGACTTGTGTGGTGGACACAGCCCAGGGAAGATTCTCACTCCTGCCACTGAGCCCCATTGAAGATGGAAGGAGACTTGGTGCCCTGACTGGAGGGTGCCAGGAAGCGGTGATGGAGATGCTGGATCTGGAACTCCACCACAAGACAGACCAACAGCTCCTGAATGAATAGCAGAAGCCAGCTTTGCAAAGGTCACTCACTTGACAACAACAGATGCTACTGTCCATTCACAAGCTGTATGTGCATGGTGCTGGCATTCCATCCTCTTCTTTCTTCAGAGATGGGAATAGGAATCCTCCTGAGTCAAGCCCCACATGCATTAGTAGTAGGGTTGCCAGACCTGCACTGACCGATGGCGGGAGGTAAGGGTTTAGGGTTGCCAGCTCTGTGTTGGGGAACTCCTGGAGATTTGGGGGTGGAGCCTGGGGAGGAACTTCAGTGGGGTGTAAGGCCATAGAGATCACCTTCCAAAGCAGCCATTTTCTCCACGGGAACTGATCTCTGTCATCTGGAGATGAGCTTCTGGGGGATCCTCAGGTCCCACCTGGAGGCTGGCATCCCTAATTAGAAGACACATAAGAAGCGGACTTTCTCGACATTAACAACCACAGGTGGAGAAGCGTCCCCCAGCAACAATCGTGTTTGCAAAATGTCAATTGATAAAAAGAGACACTAGTTGACTCTCAAGAGATGCAGAGCCTTTCACTGTGCCCAGTGAAGTTTCTCTGAAGTGATCCGCACACCCCCAGCTTTAATATATGTCTCTTCTAATTAACTTCCTATTGCTATGTTTTCTCAAAGACCAGAGCAGGGATTATTTTATTTTTGATGGTGTAAAGCTATCAAAATAAAGACTTTTTAAAAATAATAATTTTCCTCTACTAGAATTGCTCCCAGCGTTCAATGAAATACAAAGGGGGGAACCTACATCTCTTCCTATCTTTGTTCATGCTCTGCACTTTCCCTTCTGAATCTCAGCACATGAAGCGTCCCTGTGGGCAAAGAGAGGGGGGCCGGGAGCACAAGACCCTTTCATTGTCCATCAACTGCTCACAGCCGGAAGACGAAACAATACCTCCCCACCTCAGGAACAGAGCAGAATGGACCGGAGGAGAAAACTTGCCATGTTTAATCTACAGCTAAAGAACAGGTGGCCATGGCAAAGGGGATATATCAGAAGAAAGGAGATTGAATGGTGAGTGAACTGCCAAAAGGACAGGGGGAGATAATTTCATTGAAGTGTGGGAGAAATGTTTTGAAGAGACCTGTGAAGAAGGACAGGCCGCAAGCTAACTTCCGATATTAGTAAGAAAAAAACACAAAGGTATTTCTGTTAGTAGGGGAGAGATTCACATTACGTTCCAAGGTCTGTTAACACCCACACACCCACATAGTCATATACTGCTAAATTGTGGAAAAAAATATTTTAATATAGGTTGGCTCAAGCTAGCTTTTTTGTTCAAACTCACCTAATTCCCCTAATTCTTTGAGTGACACTTTGCTTTGAGTACCCTGATCCTGTTTTTCAACCCAAGGACACAAGCTGGGTAAAGCCTAAAATGAAAGCTGGAATTAGATAACAGAGAGTGATGAAAATGTAGAATTTGCTGCCAGAGGATGTAGTGATGGCCAGAGGAATAAACAGCTTTCAAAGGGGATTAGATAGATGCATGGAGGATAGGTCTGTCAGTGGCTACTGGACATGATGACTGAGGGGAACTTTCACATCTAGGGGCACTCAACCTCTGAATCCCGGAGCTGGGAGGCAACATCAGGGGAAGGTCTCCACCTCTGTTGTTGAACCTCCAGAGGAACTGGTTGGCCACTGTGCGAGACAGGATGCTGAACTAGATGGACCACTGGTCTGATCCAATTGGGATCTTCTAATGGATTGTTGTTTGATTGTGTTTTATCTTCCAGATCGCTTTTAGTAAATAAATGCAAAAGTGTCTCCGATTGTAGCTGTCGTTTCCACAACACAAGGAGGGATATTCAAGCCCTCCTTGAATAGCCCTCCAAGGACAAAGAAGGAAGGAGTCAAAAACAATTTGAATTGTTTACCATTTTTATTTTAATGTTCTGCATTCCTGCACTCCACACAAGGCATGGTATTTGGGTTAAACTAAGAGCCAGAATTTTATTAACAACTTGTCTGCTCTGCAAATTTTGGCAGATTTCTTTTTATGTCAGTGTGGGTACTATTGTTACCATGGCTAGTCCTTGGAAATATGATCCCACCGTGTTTGGGCAAATCCATCACTGTTTCAAGTCTTGGATCAAGAAGCCCACGTATCAGCCGGATACCTTAAAGATGTGCAGAGGAGGTCCTGTTAGGATCATCAATTTCCCCCTCTGATTAGCCTAGGTGTTCAAAGAGGCATCTAAAGGCAAATGGACACACACACACTGCTGTGTATAGGATTGCCAACCTCCAGGTGGTGGCTGGAGATATCCTGGGATCACAGCTGGAGAAAATGGCTGCTTTAGAAGGTAGACTGTATGACATTATACCTCACTGAAGTTCCTCCTCCCCCCAAACCCCTCCATCCTCAGACGCTACCCCCAAAATCTCCTGGTATTTCCCAAGTCAGAGCTGGCAGCCCTAGCAGTGTCCCAAACAGCCCATAATCCTTTAGAAGTTTTGTTCAGGGGTGACTCCCTTCACAAGTCTAATTGTTCCCTCTGTCTTCTGTTCCCCCTGACCCATATGGAATCCACCACAAGATGGGACATAACCTTACTTACCATCTCTTACACCACAGGTGCTGCTTCAGGCTGGACTGGAACGAATAACTGCCTTCACTGAGGTATTTGTATACATTGATAGCTCACTGTTCTCCACAATTGGGAACCAAAACACCTTACAACACTGTTCAAACCTGTAAGGTAGGTTAGGATCAAAGAGAGTGACTGGTCCAAGGCCACCCAGGGAACTTGCATGGCATAGCAGGGATTTGAACCTACATCTCCCAGATCGAGTCTGCAAGACTCAAGTTCAGTAGCCCCTTAAAGACCAACAAGATTTCCAGGGTATAAGCGTTTGAGAGTCAAAGTTCCCTTAGTCAGATACCTTGAATCCTCTCTTGTACCCAACCCTATGCTGGTTAATTGCCCCTACTCAGCTTCATTCTGGCAAGGCACTACATTCCTCCAGAACACCCATTTGTTAAGCTGGATAGGAGTTCTTTAGCTAAATCTAGGTCTGTGCACTATACAAAGGGCACCTAGTTGCTACCTCTCCTATCTCTGTTGGCCTCACTATTGACAACTGGCAGCTAGAGTAGAGATCTTCATTTGAAGCTGAGTCCAGACATGATGGAAGAGTGTTTAATAAGTCCCCTGTGTGTACAGTCCCTGGTAGGCCTCTGCTTGTTCTAGTAGGGCACAACTGACATACCTTCCTTAAGAGGAGGCAAGAGTTAGGAATAGGAACTTCCGAACATCTGCCAGATTTGCTCATGTCCTCTTTACTCATGGTGAATGGGAAGCCGATTTTTCTCTGGACTGTATGTCTGTTCACTGACCTGTTCAAGGCAGTTTAGCAGTTTCCTTTACTGCATTCCTTCCTAACAGTGCAATACAGTACAATTGGCTTTGTGTGTGTGAGTGTGTGTGCATTTTTAGCCAACCTGATTAAGTTCTGTTCCGCCACTCCTGGTGTGCCACATGCACAACATTATTTTATTAGTTCAAAAAGTCACAAATCATGTATGTCAGTCATAAATAAACATTGTGGTAACAAAAAAGATCTCCTTGTTGCTCCCTAGTCATCGAAATCCTGCCCCTTAGTGACATTGACAGCTGCCAATCTATTTGAATTGGCAGTGTTTTCAGGCATGCAAAGTTTTAGAGAAAAAAATTGCAATCATTTCCAGCAGGTGTTTGAATCATTCATTGTGAACCAAATAAGGCCCAGATAAAAAATTGAGTCCAGTAGGACCTCAGAGATCAACATGCTTTCCAGGGCATAAACTTTTGAGAGTCAGAGCTCCCTTTGTCAGATACGTGATACAAACAGACCAGGAGGAGGAAGGGATTGGATTTATACCCTGCCCTTCACTCGGAGTCTCAGAGTGGTTTACAAACTCCTTTCCCTTCCCTTCCCCACAACAGACACCCTGTGAGATAGGTGGGTCTGAGAGAGCTCTGAGAGAACTGCTCTTTCAAGGACAGCTCTGAGAGAACTATGGCTTGCCCAAGGTCATCCAGCACCTGCAAGGGGAGGAGTGGGGAATCAAACCCGGTTCTCCCAGATTAGAGTCCGCACACTTAACCACTACACCAAACTGGTGATGGGCATCTGTTTGTTAAGTTCTATTGGTAAAGTAGTAAGTTCTATTGAACATGTTCATTGTAGAATTTTCAGTATCTCCAGGATTTCCATTAGAGACAAATTCTTGTGCTGCATCCCCAGTATTAAGGTTATTTACACTCAGCCGTGTTTAGTACAGACGCTCCTGTATATTCATCAGTGGAACAGATATCAACCCTGACAGTTCTGGATTCTGTCACTCCTGTCACTATTATAGAAATAATAAAAAAAATCTTCTTAAAAAAAACCCATGTCCCTTCTCTGTTCGCTTCCTGTATTCTATCACAGATGTCATCGACTTGGCCTCCAGCTTCCTTCTCAAGTCACTCCCAGAAGCAAACTGCACTGTCGTATTAGGGAGAGTTTTCCTCCACTGCCACAAATACAACCATTTGTTTCTACAGCTTCCAGGCCTGCAAATATTGAAACATTCTCTGTGGGCATTTCTTGTCATGAATAGCTGCTGGATTGAGGTCCGTGATGAAAAACAAACCTCCGAGGCCGACCAGAAGAGAACTTGCGGGACGAACCTGGCAAGCTTGGAAGAGCCTTTTTCTTGCCTGAGGTAGCGACTGAAGAGAATAGTTTTGTCATTGCTCCAGATAGTTCAGACTCCTGGGCATCTCCCTGGAAATGATTACCAGGAAATAGTGTAAATGGAAACGAGTATTTGATTCTGTACCATGTCTTAAAGCTGCTCTCCCCCTCCCCCCTTGATGTAGATTTTGAGAGCTGGTATAGCACAGTCTCGATAAAGGCAAAAAGATGGTTCCCGCATCTCAGCAGGGAAATGTCAGTTGCTGTCACTACGCTGTTTTCAATGAAGACACCAGGTCTGGGCCAGCCCTATGCCTAGCCTTTTGAGGGCCAATCTGTGTGGGGCTTGGTGAGGCTGTTTATAGCTTTTCCAGGTATCTGTTCCACCTAGGATTGCCAACCTCCAGGTGGGGCCTGGAAATCTCCCAGAATTACTACTGATCTTCAAATTGTAGAGATCAGTTCCTAGGGTTGCCAGATCCGGATTGGGAAATAGCTGGAGATTTTAGGGACAGAGCCTGAGGAGGGAGGTGCTTGGGAAGGGGAAGGACTTCATTATGGTATAATGGCATGGAGTCTACCTTCCAAAGCGGCCATGCTCTCCAGGTGAATGGATCTCTTCTATGCAGAAATTAGTTGTGTAATAGCAGGCGATACCCAGCCACCACCTGGAGGTTGTTGTTTAACAATAAGGATTCGCAGCGTAAGAGTATACATCAAAGAATCACTATGAAAATGGCTACAACTATGCAAAAATATTTATGAGACAAATATATCAAATTGCCATTGCATATAATCCGCAATGGCCCATTCTGAGTCGTATGTTCAGTATGTTATGCCAATAAAGGTCGATTGATTGATTGATTGATTGATTGATTGATCTAGCATTCACTCCGTTGTTTTACCAAACCCACACTGGAACAGAAAAAGATGCAGCTCAAAACCACATTCAGGCACCCTGGGCCAACTGCAGTCACCCCTGAATGGCCATAAAACGGCCATAAATCTATGCAGACAGTATCATAAAACCAAGAGATTAAAGGAAGTGAAACCAGCATGCAGTGTGGAGGCTACCATAAAAGCTAACAATGAAAGAAAGTGAAAGTGGCATGCAACACAGAGGGGAATTTCTGTTCCAACATGGGTTTGGTAAAACAGCCGAGTGAATGCTAGATGCAGAATGGGCCAGTATCACATCCACTGTATATCCACTGCTAACCATACAAAGGATATAACCCTGGGGATTTTTATTAGTGTTACCAACAATTAGAGACCCTTGTTAGCTTCTGTTTGATTAGCAGTGGATGTCCATGCTTCTTATTGTGATATTGTGGATTATATGCAATGACAATTTGATATATTATTCTTAAAAAATATTTTTGCATAGCCGTAGCCATTTTCATAGTGATTCTTTGATGTATACCACCTGGAGGTTGGCAACCCTATCAGTGCCCCTGGAGAAAACGGCTGCTTTGGGAGGAGGAATCTATGGCATTATACCCTGTTGAGGTCTCTTCCCCACTCCAACCTCGCTATCCCCAGTTTCCGCCCCCAAATCTCCAAGGATTTCCCCAAATTAGCAACCTGAGGCCTCTTACAGGTTGAGAGTGGCCTGAGCCACCTCAGTGTCTTGAGGCATGGTAATGGAACACAAGTTTAAAGTTGTATGGTGAAAGTCATCTTCTTTCAATCCTATCAGTGTATCTTTGCAACTGTATCTATAACCTCATTTCAAGATAACACCAGAAGTCTAAATTTCAGGACCTCCGTGAATATGAGGCTCAGGCAAATGGCCTGTCTAGCATCCCCCTCACCATCACCTGTTATGTACTGAAGCTTGAATCCATCCTATTCTTTACTATGTTAAGCTTCAAGCAGAACGTGGATTGTAATCTGTCGCATTACTATTGGCTGGTTTCTGTGAAACCTCTGTACATAACCAATCACAAGGTGAATATGTATCGAGGAGGGAACAGTCCTGATTGTCCTTTACCCCTGTATTGTTATTGGTCCTTAACTTGTTATTGGTCCTTAACTTGATAGCCCGGGATGGTTTAAAAAGGGAGCTGTGCTCCACTTGTTTGTGGTGTGTTCCTGAGTTGACATTTGCTGTTAAAATAAAGCTGAATCACTTTTGCTGAACTCAAACTGTGTTAAGTTGCATACTTAACACCACCCATTACAGTCCCTGATCTGAGCCAACCACTGTAGAAAGCACTATTAGTAGGGTTGCCAGTCCCCAGGTCTCAGAGGGACTTGGATTGCATCCCCATTGACATGCTAGTATCCTAAATGGCAATGCCTGATTGGCTACTCTGTGTAGCAGGCCAATCAGGAGACAAGGATTGTGCTGGAGGGATACAAAGTGATTGGATGTTATCTCTGTAATACCATTGGTTATCACCCCGACTATGGGCGTGTGTTATGTATTGAATGTGAATCGCTGCTATCTTTTCACATGTAAAGCTTGAGTCTGAATGTGGCTCCTCAGATGTCGCATTATCATTGGTCGGTTTCTGACAAACCTTGTAAATACCCAATCACTATGTGAGAATGTATCAGAGAGGGAACGGTCCTGATTGGCCTTTATCCCTGCATTGTTATTGGTTCTTATCTGACAATGGGTGTGGCTTTGACAGCCCGGGAGAGTTTAAAAGAAGGAGCTGTGCTCCACTGTTTTGTGGGTGTTTGATGGTGTGTTCTGAGTTGGTGTTGCTGTTACAAATAAAGCTGAAATCATTTGCTGAAATCAGAACGTTATTGAGTTCCATACTTAACAGCGTGGCTATGCTAGCCCACTCTGTTTAAATAAGAGCCTGTTGCTCTATGTTCTGTTGTCTGTTCTGAGCTGTTGAATCACTTATTACAGCTGAATCACTTTTGTTGAGAACTGTCTACGTGTCATACATATCAGGGTTCCCCTGATTTTTGAAGCTTTGGCCCACCACCAGCCAGCTCGCCAGTGGGGAAATCCCACCCCCAAACAGGAACATCCCTGCACAATGTTCCCAGTGAGATGATGTCACCCAGAAGTGACATCATTGCATGAGGGGCATTCCAGAACACACACACACACACACCCAAATCCCCCTGCCGGCACAACGAGGGAACTTGGCAACCCTAAATGTGGGATTATCTGTTTACTTGGGGATTGAGCCAGAATTTCTGGTGTTCATTTCAAATTGGCTGGCAGAAGTTCCGTTTCTGGGCACTCCACTAACTGTAGTTAGTGAGGGTCTGTCAAACTAGGATCTGAAGCCAGGTTCTGACGCCGTTTTGCTTAACAGCAGTTAGTCTTAACTACAGTTTCACCAGACATCTTGGGTTAATCCTGATGGTCCGCAACAAGACCCCCCCATGCTACAGAGAAAAAGCAATGCACTCAGCATTTGTTGAGGCAAACCAGGATTTGATGGATCATCTGAAAGCCAAATCCTGGTTTTTCAAAGTAACCACAGTTATTTTTTTAAAAAAAATTTTTTGCTTGATATCTGAACTGAGCCTATGAAACACTCCAGTGAAATTAACACTTTTCAGCCTGAATTGGATTTCAATAAGGTTCACAGTACTCAAAATCTAATACAGGTGTTTCACTATATTACAGTTCCAACCCTTTAGAAAAATGTCCCTCCTACCTATCAAATCCAGTAACCCTCAATGATCCATATCTAATCCAGCCTTTCTCATTCTGCCCCCTCCCTAAGATCTCAGCTTCCTGAAAACTCCCTTGGAGTAATGAATACGACAGCTCCCCAGATCCATAATGCCCTTGAGGCCAAAAAGCAGTGGCCTCACTCCTAACCTAATAAGAAGGTTTACCTGTATTTGTTCTTATTAAAAGGAAAGGTAATTCTCATTACCAGTCAGGAGAGTGAAAGAAAGCTGAAACTGTAAGGACATATTTGACAAGCCGCTCTGGAATTTGCAAGCTATTGATTTTGCTTTTCTCTTTTTGCAGTGACCCCTTGATCTATGAATTTTACCAGTTTGACCTGCTTTAAATTAATCTGGCAGCATAGCAGGAGGAGGGGGGGGGAGTGATTGAAAGTGGTAGGACTTTGCCCTCATAAATTTGAAATGAAGACCAGAGGGCACTTGCTGAGTTTAGCCAATTGTGGAAATACTGACGCGTGTGTACCGTGTGCTTGGTGGAGACAATGTCATGGAGCTTTAGATCTTGGGCAGATATTTTAAACCAGTGTTTCCCAAGCTGTAGGTCGGGACCAAAAAGTGAGTTGCAGATCCTCTGAAAGCGGGTCATGGGCCAGCCCTCCCAGAATACAAACAATGGAAGTAGAAAACTGGCAATTTTGGTTGGTTAAAATGATATAAAACTCTTACAGTAATAACATCCAGCACCAAAAGTCCACATCAGCAACCAATTGCACCAAATTTTTGAGCATTGTACAAGTTACTCCACTCAGGAGGGGACACAAGGCATACCACTGGCTATAGCTATAGGGCGGGGAGCGGTCTGAAGAAGTGTGCTTGGCACACAAAAGCTTAAACTTCGATAGGGTTGCCAGCCTCCAGGTGGGGCCTGGGGATCTCCCGCTTTTACAACTGATCTCCAACTGATGGAGATCAGCTCCCCTGGAGAAAACAGCTGCTTTGAAGGGTGGACTCTATGGCATTGTACCATGCTGAGGCCCCTCCCCCCCAAACCCCACCCTCTCCCGGCTCCACTTCCAAACTCTCCAGGTATTTTCCAACCTAGACCTGGCAACCCTACACTTTGAATAAAACTTTGTTGGTTTTAAAGGTGCCACTGGACTCAAATTTGTTCCGCTGTCTTTTGGAGGAAGAGACTCAAGAATGTTTTACATTCTTGGCCACTGAAGACTAGTCTGAGTTCATCCTCATTTTCCCACACTGTTCTTATAAGAACTCATAATTTACAACTTTTCTTCTTGAGCTTGCTATTTAGAACAAGGCAAAGGTATCACCATCCAGCACTTCAAGGGCATTTACATAGGGTTGCAAAAATATCACCATCCAGCACTTCAAGGGCATTTACATAGGGCTGCAAAAGTATCACCATCCAGCACTTCAAAGGCATTTACATAGGGTTGCCAGCCTCCAGGTGGGGCCTGGGGATCTTCTGCTTTTACAACTGATCTCCAGCTGACAGAGATCAGTTCTCCTGGAGAAAATGGCTGCTTGAATGGTGGACTCTATGGCGTTGTACCATGCTGAGGCCTCTCCCCTCCCCTCCCCAGGTATTTTCCAACCCAGACCTAGCAACCTTACATTTATAGGGCTGGGAGTAAAAAGTCCGCAGGCCCACACCAGCACAGCTGTTTTGACTCCCCTTTGTGGTTTGTTGATTTCTCCAAAATATCTGGTTAACCACTGTAGAAAATGGAATTAGATGGGTGCCAAGGTTATAGTCTGCCTTTGGCACCAAAAAACCTTGGGGCAGCCTTGAATGAGTCATCATACTAAACAAATTTGGACTTGTGGATCACCATGCCAAAAAGGTTGGGAATTGCAGTTTTAAACAACTGGAATAAATGCAAACAAGAGGAGGAGAGAGTGTACAGATTATATCAAAAGGGGCCTCTAGTTGCCAACTCTGGTTTGGGAAATTCCTGGAGATTTGGGTGTGGTATAGTAAGGGTGGATTTTGGGCAGAGGATGGGGTTCAACCAGGATATGATGTCACTTTAGGACATCTGTTTCTCCAGGACTGTATGGTATACCAAAGTTGCTATTTCCTCCAGGGGTACTAATCTCTGTAGGTTAGCAATCAATTATAATTCTGGGATAACTTCAGGACCCATTTTGAGGTTGATAACTGTGGCCTAGAATTAAGATTGTCAGCATCAGTTTAGGCTTCTTCAGATGCTTTCCTATGTTTTAATAGTTACAATAGTAAAAAAAAACAGGTCCTGGTTAAGCAGAGAGGTATCGTGTTCATGGCCATCTCAGGATGCAATCCTTGCTCTCCCCTCCTGTTATGATCTGGGCTGTGCCACCAGAGGCCAATAGGCCCAGGGAACCTGGCTAGCAGTAGGGGAGGCTGGGCCTACAAACCCCAGAAGGCCTTGGGAAGTTTTGGCACCAATTTTGGCCAATAGGGAAGAAGAGGGCTGGAGAATAAAATAACTGGTACAAGAGAAAAAGCTGTTCTTCCTAGGGAACAGGGCCAGAAGAGAGGCTGCTATGGGGAAGAAACCCTCATCCTGAGGGAAGGGTGAGTAGTCTAAGGCCACTTGAGATAGTGAGCTAGGGACAGTATATTCAGATGCATTAGGGCATTTGATTTCTTTTCTTTTCACCCACGTAATATTATTATTCTGCACCTTGTTGTTTGACCTCCTATAAAATAAACCATTTTCATTGTTCACTCTGCCTGGTCCTCACACTCATTTTGGCTAAAAAGGAGGTCTAAGCCTGGGAGGGTGCTCTGAGCCTTCTCAGAGGAGCCTGGAACCAGAGTGGTGGCAGCATCAGGTGATACCCCACCTGAGCTGTGACACCTCCCTATCAGTCACCATTGTCAAAACATCAGATTACTGGAGCAGCAATTTGTATGTTTCCTTAATCCATAATTTGGGGTGTATATGAATCAAACCTAAAAAAGCCTTTGGAGTTGGTGGGATTGGAGACTAGCACAGTTTCCATGTTTATTCAGTTTGGTGTAGTGGTTAAGAGCAGTGGACTCTAATCTGTAGAACCAGGTTTGATTTCCCACTTCTCCACATGAAGCCAGCTGGGTGACCTTGGGTAAATCACAATTCTCTCAAAGCTCTCTCAGCCCAACCTACCTTACAAGGTGCCTGTTGTGGGGAGAGGAAGGGAAGGTGAATGTAAACTGTTCCAAGACTCCTTCAGGAAGTGAAGAATGCGGTATAAAACCAACTCTTCTTCTTCTTCAGTCTTTTTCTAACATTCTGCTTCATTCCAGGTAGCACTTTTTAAATTTATAGATAATTCAGCCATTACACTGGGATCAGCTGAAGCAGGGGCAGATGGGGATATTTTCTATTTTATTTTGGCAATGGATAAAGGGGGGAAAGACCACATTTAGTATGCAAGCTCAGTTGCTGGTGTTTTTCTTTGACTCCAGAATTTTCTCCCACTCTGAATTCATCACACAATAATCTGTGCCAAGACTAGTAAAAAGATGATAACCATTTTTTAAAAAAATCATAGAACCAAAGGAAGGCTGTGAAAACGGAGTCTCATTCTTTCTTGTGTCTGTATTATTTATTTATTTATTTGTCAGATTTATACCCCGCCCTCCCAGCCGAGGCCAGCTCAGAGCGGCTTACAAAGAGCAAAACGTATGAATTACAATTAAAACAATTTTAAAACCAACTAAAACCATCTAATACAATAAAGTTCTAATAATCATATATTGTTTAACGATGGCAGCAGTTGATAAGATCATTCCTGTATGTGCATTGTGCTAAAGATGGCAGCTAGACAGGTGACCACCAATGCTCCCTCTAAGCTCTGGAGTCGTGTGAACAAAAATTCTACTTTGTGAGCTACTGGCATGAAAGTTGTGAGTTCTGAATATCAGTGCTGTGAGGCAGCATCAGGGGAGGGCCTTGGCCTCTATGACCTGTTTGTTTGGTCCTCTAGGGCAGAAGTCCCCAACATTTTTGAGCCTGTGGGCACATCTGAGATCCTGACATGTCATGGTGAGTGCAGCAACAAAATGGCTGCCACAAAATGGCTGCTGCAGGAGGTGGAGCCAGCCATAAAATGACAATGTAGATGACTGTGCTATGGTAGCAGTTGCTGCCAAAGCAATGTTTTTGGTTTTGGTTTTAAATCTGCACAAACAATCAAATCTCCAATAATCAATCTGAAGATCTGCAGAGCAAAAGCCCTGCCTGGCCCCACCCACTTTGTAAAAACACTTGGTGGGCGTAAGAAAAAGTGTCAGGGAGTGCCATAGCACCCATGAGCACCACACTGGGGGCGGTCTGCTCTAGGACAACTTGTTGTCCACTATCTGAACAATATAGGGGATTCGATGGACCACCGGTCTGATTTAGTAGACTCTTCTTATGTTCTTATGTCTACTTAGGGTCCACATTGGTGAGAAAGTCAGGGTATAAATGAAGTCAATCAATCAGTCAATAAAAGCAACAGTCTTCTTACAAAGAAACACAAAAGGGAGTCTCTGACTTAAAATCACTGAATTAGAATCCGTTAACAAAATGAAAATGGATCTCTCAGGGTTTACTTGGGACCTAGGTTTCAAAACAAACTATAGGTGCTAATGTCTTGCATATCCCAGCACTTACAGGTGTTAATTACTTCAGCTATATTTTTGGGGCCAAACTACACATTAGATTTTTTTGGCAAGCTGGGTTCAGGATCTCCAGGCCCAACTCATTCCCCCACTATTACACAGCTGCTGCAGGAACAGGCTTTTAGCTATGTATCAGAGTTATGCAAATAACTCCCTCCTGGGGCAGTTTCAGCTTTGGAAAGTGATGAGGGAGAGAAGGCAGGAGCCCTTCCTCCTTTCACCCTGCAGTTCCAAGAAGATAAAAAGCTTCTGAGGACTTTAAAAATGCCTTTCCCGACAATTGTGTGACTGTGGAGAAAGCAAGTCAAGTCTGGGAAATCCCAATCCAGTTTGCCCCTCCCCCCTAATAGCACACAGTTTGGCCACCTGTAACTTCCTATTGTATCATACCTTGAGAACCTGAAAGCTCGTCCTCTTGCACTGAGTGACAATAGTTTTTCTTTGACTTTACATGGATTGTGCATCCCCAATCAAAGCAGATGGGACAATATGAATTCTCATTGGTCATCAGCAATGTTGCTCACAAAAGCACTGGCTCTGCTACATCTATGCAATTTGACTGAAAAGCAAATAGGTGTTTGAAGTGTCATGGAGGACCAATTTGGACTGCAGCACTCATCGTTCTCAGCATTGTTGTTGTTGTTGTTGTTGTTGTTATTATTATAGTTGTTGTTGTTGTTGCAATACCTGGGCTGGCAAGGAACCAGTCCAATTCTAAAGGCAGCAAACAGGTCTGTCACGTTAGCGGTTAGGGACATGATTTGCTTTCACAGGTGCTTTTCAGATAAACTCATTTAATGTACAACCGTTAATAAACATGGGGCCTCATAACACACTTGTTTTCTGAATATCTTTTCAAAGAGAAAGCAGCAAGCAGTCTCCTTGAGGATTTCAAAGACCACAGAGATGAGTCTGTCAATGCAATTCAAAGGCGAGAGCTGCAGCGATGAACTCCCTAAAGAAAAGGAGCGAGGTTAAAAACTACGGAGCTGGAAAATATAACAACCCCTGTTTGAAGGGTTATTATTCTAGTAATCTTTCTGAAAGAGACTCATAAAATAATTATGCACTCGCCACCTGAAAAGTGTATATCAGCTGATTTTGCTCTTGAATGGCTGTTAATGGAGATGCAGAGGACTCTGCTGTGATTGGGTACTCCCTGCTCAAGCTATAATTCTGGCTAGCATCTGAGAAACTGCACTGAAGCCAGCAGGTGTTATTGATTTGGCTCAAAATAAACTAAGCTAAACATGGACAATATTCAGCAACATTAAAGGTTGCAGCACATGGTACGTAATGGATTTCTTGTGGTTCATAAGTAAACCTCCAGGTATCGACTGGACATAATAGAAAATAGTACACTTAAAGGAAAGAAAAAATATATTTTTTTCCCAAAAGAGTGAAGATGCGGAATTCTAACAGGGATGTTCTGAATTCTAGAAAACACCTCTGTTTTGTCGTCGTCCCCCTCCCCCAAAGCAGAGTTGACTATTTGAGGGATTGGGTGCCTTTTTGTGTTCTTTTGTGTTGTATGCTGTCATTGATCATCTACTGGGAGGACCGTCACTGGTTTCAGTTCCTCCAAGAAATTATGAGCACCCGTTATCTGTTTGGGTGCATTATACATTTGGTCACTGGATGTAGTTCCCCCCAAGAGATTATGAACATCAATCATCATTTAGCTTTACATATTGTGGTGGTGGAAAGCCGTGTTCCCTCTAAGCTGAGTTAGTGTGAGCTGGCTTAGTTTTTTAGCCTCCAGCTGACACATTTTTGTCTTAGCTCAGGAAGGAGGGCTCCAGAGCAAACTAGCTTATGCTGTAGCCAAATCGCTCGCTCACAACTTTAATGCCAGTAGCTCACAAAGTAGAATTTTTGCTCACAAGACTCCACAGCTTAGAGGGAGCATTGGAGGAAGGTGCTGTCAAGTCAGTCACAGCTGATTTAGGGTGACCCTGTCAGGTTTTCAAGGCAAGAGACATTTGGAGGTGGTTTGCCATTAACTGCCTCCATGTCACAACCCTGGTATTCCTTGGATGTCTCCCATTCAGATGTCTCCCATTCAAATACTAGCCAGGGCCAACCCTGCTTATCTTCTGAGATCTGAAGAGATCAGTCTAGCCTGCACTATCCAAGTCAGGATACATACAAGAGCAGCTTAGAGCAAGAGAGTCGCTAAGCAATTGAAATCTGCCCTGATGAACCCTGGATGTAGTAGAGAAGGGAAAGAAAATTGGTAGGGATCCTTCTAGCATTCTAGATTTAGGATTTATGTATGATCTGGTCTGATTTCTACAGTCAATCCAACACATCAGGAATCCTCCCTTATTTCATTTTGCATTTTGGAATGGTGTACCAGAGTAATGCATTTATATTGCTTTGCACTTCATTCTTGTTCATGTATCAACCCTGGTGATCAGTGGGGTGACAGATGTTGCAGCCAGATTGCCCTCACATCCATTTATTTCTCTTCTTTCCATCCCATGTAATCAACACACACATGCATGTGCGTTAAGACATTGCCCCCCCCCCGATTTCCGATTTTAGCGACTTTTATGGCGGGCATGCTCCCTCTGATCTCTGAGGAGAGCGGCCTGTAATGCGGCATCAGGGAGGGGTTCTGGACAATTCCCGACACACACACCCCGGAGCCTTTGCAGGGAGCTGCCAGCCTGGAGCGCGAGGAGAGCCTCTCCTGAAGCTGTGGCTAAGGGATTGAGGCTCCCCTTTGCCCCTTAAGGTCCCGGTGCTGCAGTACCATTTTGGGCAACTTGCACACTGGTAGAGCGACAAATGATCCAGTGCCTAAGAAAAGTCTCCGTACTCCCAGAGAACTAAGATGAAGCATGAGTCTTTACCAGTATAAATCAGACAGACATTTAAATGTGCAAACTTCCCCAGAAACCTCTAAATCAGCAAAGGGGGATGAGTGGGTCTCACTCCATGGTGAAATAGAAACAACTTTTAAGAGGCAGAAGGGGGGAAGCAAGCCAAAAACAGTTATTTAGCCCAAACAAAGTGGAGAATGGCTGGAGAATATAAGCTATTAAGGTTTCAGAGACTTACCCATTTTTTTTCATTAAGTAAACAAACTTTTGTGGGCTAGAAAATGGCACCAAAGGTAAAGCCTTCTTCAGGAAGTGCAAGTTCGGCTGCCACAACTTCCAAACAGGAAGCTAGTGTAGGCCTCTGGACCAGATGACCCAACTGGACCAGATGACCCAACTTAGTAGAAACTTTGAGTCTCTCCAAAAACAATTGCAGGAAACCAATATCAGAGCTGAGAAAACAGAAAAAAAATGTTGATGACAAGAGAAAACACTTGATGCAGAGGCTTGAGGCAGTGGAAAAAGCGAAAGACTCTGAGAAACAACAGCTATTATTACTACAAATGGAAAAATCATTACATATCCTGAGATTTCAGGGTGTCCCAGAGAAGAAAGGTGAAAATCTCAAGGAAATGTTAAGTGAAGCACTGGCATCAATCATGGATTATAAAGTGAGATGAATGTGGTTTACCGGACGTATCCGGACTACATCAAGAAAAATAATCTACCTGGAGAAATATTTGTGAAATTTGCTAAGAGGTCTACTTGAGATGCAATACTTAAAGCGACTAATGGGATTACCTTGAAAATCAAAGAGGAAGATATAAAAATTCTGAAAGACATTCCAATTGAGGTAAGAAAGGAAACAAAAATACAAAAAATTGACAACTTTTTTACAGAAGAATTTTATCTCCTATAGAAGGACTTGTCTTCAACTTGAAGGATTCTAAACAAAAGATAGACTCTGTTGCAAAAGCTGTAGCTTTCTTGGAGAAACATTAAAAAAAGAGAGAGAAAGCAGAAAAGAAAGCAGAGGACGACAAGACAGAAGATGATGACAGCGAATATGGACTGGGAACTGCCACTAATTCATCGAGCAGTTCCTCTGAAGGGAGCTCAGAATCTGATCTGGGAGCAGCCGCCCCCAAAACCACCAAGTATAAGGGAAAGAAGAGGAAGAAATAAATATTGATGCTGAAAGTGTATTCTTGTTAAGCATAATACCATTAACCCCTTGGCAGGGAGGGCGGGGTAAAAGTTAAAGCAATAAATAAATAAATAAGAAAATTGGTCAAAGAATATTTATGTTTGTACTGAACTACTTTTGAATTACTCAGTTTAACCTTCATCTGTATACTTAAAAGCCAGAGAAACTGTGTAATGATTTACTTTATTGTATCAGATTTTTGTTAGCTTTGTAGTTTTAGTTGTATTCCCCTTTCCCCCCCTTTCCTTTAGGTTTTAGTGGAAAATAAAAAGACATTGCCGCCCCAATGCAATCTTGATGCAATTAATACATTGATTTGCATCGAGAGGCTTTTTGTGAGCTGTTTTACCAATGTGCAGGAGCATCTTGGCCAGGGCCGGAACATCATAGGCCAAATTTAGGTGGCCGCCTGGGGCGTTGGCCTGCAGGGGGCGCTGGTTTGCCGTCCCTGTTCATTTCCGGGCTGCTCCCGCCTGTCGAGGACTGCTGCCGAACCTGCCTCCCCAGCAGAGGCGCGTCTGCTGCCCCAGCGCCCTCCAGGCTCTGTCCCCCCACCTGCAGCATCCAGTGGAGCCGGTCTGGGGCACCCTTCCTGGCCCTGTGCTCCGCCCTCTGTGAAAAAACCTGGAGCCGGCCCTGTGCCTCTCCCCCCCCAGGTAGATCCGTGGAGCGTCTCTGTTGGGCCAAGGGCAGGCGCAGAGAAAGGGAAGCATGGGGGGGGGAAGGTGCGCTTTGGGGAGAGGGACACGGGGACAGAGCGGCCGAAGAGCCCCCCTCCCCTCCCTCCGTGTGGTACCTGTCTTGCCGAGGGTGCTGGGGGGAGAGGAGGTGGGGGCGGCAGCTCTTCCCCGCCTCTTCCCTGGCTTGCCTGGGCACCCCGCGGGGGCACAGGCAAGCCGCACCTAGAGAGCTCCTTCTAACCATCTGGGTTAGAGCCAAGTCCTTCTCTCCCTTCTCTCCCGACCCCTTTAAATCTTTCCACGTAGTCGTTGTTGTGTGTCTCCCCCCCCGGGACAAAACTCCCCGGGTGTGTGCAACTTGAGTGCAAAAGGCAGGACCCAGGGGCCCTTTGGAAACCTGCCCTCAGTGCGAGGAATCTGGATTCCCCGCTCTTGGCGGAGTGATCGGAGAGTGGCCCCGGGAAAGCGGCTCTCCCCTTCTGGCTGTGGGAGTCACTCCGGGTTCGCTCTCCGGGCCCCATTTCCCCAGCCCCAAACTGTCGGTGTTGATGCAGAAATATCAAAGCCTCGCCACCGCTAAACACCTCCCTCTGGGCTTGGGGGGTGTGTGGAGAGAGGGGAGGCGATGGCGAGCTCTCTCTCTCTCAAATGACCTGAGTGCATTTCTACAGCTGTGCCTGTTTGGGAAAGGATGGGTGTGTGTGCGTGGGCGTGTGTGATCTGCAATCCGATCCAAATGTTTCCTAGCCAGTTTCTCTCCCCCCCCGCCCAAATCAAAAGTTGTTAATCTGCCTAGTTGAAGGTCGGGAGAGGCTGGTCTCTCTCTCCCCACCCCCAACTCCAGTTGTAGCGAATGGCCCCCAAGTCCAAGAGCGTCTCCTCTTCGGTCTCATTGGGAAACACTGCCTGCCTCTGGAGCGCACAACTTTCCTCCTGCTTTCTTTCTTGGGTTCCTTGGGGTGGGGCCCAGTGGGAGGGCTTCTGGAGTTCTGGCTCTATGGGTGGACCTCCTGATGTTTTTGGTCCCGGTCCTGAGAGGTGGGGCTGTTGCGGAGGAGGGGTTCCTCCTCTCCAGGCCCTGCCTGGAGGTTGGCAACGCTGTAATCTGGCACAGGCGGGGGGCGCCAGATGGTAGCCCCGCCTAGGGCGCGAAAAACCCTAGGGCCGGCCCTGATCTTGGCACATCAGTAAAGCACCACCCCAAAAGAATTCTGATGCAACTCTTTGTGAAAATTTCTGTTGCTGCATATGTGCAGCCACATAAGCTGAAATCTAAGACGCAAAAGCAAGCAAACACAGAGACAGGCAAAATGCACCCAAAAGCAGGAGGGAAGTGAACCTCTGGACTTGAGCACATTGCTTCTAAAAAACCAAAGCCGTGCAATGTGAGCACCAGCGCCCTGCACACAGCCCTTCCAAACACCTTATTGGGTTTCCATGAAACAAGCGAGTCACCACAATTATCACTGGAGTGACTCACAATTCATTGTGCAGTAGGAAATGTATACAAAATAAAAAACCTTTTCTGAGATGCTCCGAATTGCTTTTTTATTTAATAAAAGTGGCTTGTTAATGGAGAAGGCAAGTGCACTACAGGGCCACTTCTCCATTTGTGGCATTTTAAAATCCAATTGAAACAATTAGTGGAGATAAAGGGAATGCTTGTGAGCATTCATTAGAAGCAAAGCTTGCGTATTGTGACTGCCGGATTTTCCCGTCTGCTCCCGCAGCTGCATAACCCGACAGCAAAGAGTTTTCCATCATCATAAGAACAGGGCTTGTTGCCGATGAGGGTGTGCTGACAAAACAAGAGAATGCATTAACGCCATTGGAAGCTCTCCTTTTCCCCCATGATGAACGGCAGCTTGTCACCCCAGCAGAATTTCTATCCAATGACAATGGGAATGGGACAATCTAATTTGCTGCTTAGCATCACAGTTTCCCAGCCGCTTCTCAATGAATTACACTCGATTATGAAAGCTAATGGCTAATGAGACAATTGACCTTAAAGGTCAGGCAGGAAGAAACTCCCGTTTCTTGGTTAAAGACTTTTCTTCTTCTTCTGCCTTACAGGAAATTTGAACTACAGAGGATTCACAGAAACAAGACCTCCATCCAGTTGTGCAGGAGCATGATTCTGTTTGGTGTAGTGGTTAAGCGTGTGGTCAAGATTTTATAAATGGATGGAAGAGCACAACAATTAGCGTCAGGGACATACAACTGAACTAGAAGAAAACAAAAACTGTATGTTTAACTATAAACAAGAGGTATACATAAAACAATACAGGGTGGCAAAAAGTTTAAAATATAATTGGGCAGTATTTGAGGTCAACAAATGTGGGGGGGGAAGCCCAAAATGTAAAATGGAACCCCCAAAATCTTGGTTTGTATGTTATGTGTGTGTTTTATAAAATAAAAAAAAAATGTTCCAAAAAAAAGTGTGCGGACTCTAATCTGGGAGAACTGCATTTGATTCCCCACTCCTCCACTTGCAGCTGCTAGATGACCTTGGGCAAGCCATAGTTCTGTCAGAGCTGTTCTCTCAAGGTCAGTTCTGGAAAGAGCTATCTCAGCCCCACCTACCTCACAGGGTGTCTGTTGTGGGGAGGGGAAGGGAAAGGAAAGGAGTTTGTAAGCCGCTCTGAGACTCTGAGTGAAGGGTGAGATAGAAATCCAATCTCTTCTTCTTCTTACTGCAGAGAGAGACTGAATGGTTTATCCCCATTAGCATGGTTCAGGTATAATGGCAAACGGAGGTTCTGTGAATGAGCCTGGGAGATTCTTGGGCTCTTTTCCTCCTGTGTGGCATAAAAATTAAGCACTTCTGCTTTCTCAACATTTCTCAGAATTTCTTGTTACACCAAAGCATAAATTATAGTTCATTCTCTACTCTTCAGATAAAAGTAGGAGGAAATAAGTGGCTGTTCCTATGAGAACTGATAGCTTATACCACTGAGGTGTCCAGCCTCAGAGACTTAAAGGAAGTGTGTCACCATTTTTTTTTTAAAAAAAACCAGTACAATAACATATAGAAATAAATATGGGGAGAGATTGTGCTTTACTGTGTGTTGTTCAGCTGAGTTTGTCTGACAGCCATGCTAATGAACTACTTGGTGTAAAGAAGTTGGAGCATGCACATTTGCACACAGACTTGTGGGAGTTGTAGTCTTGTCCGTCATTTCAGGCTGGTCCATCTTAGACTGTTCCATTTTATGTGCTATTATGCCCTGGCTTGCTTTGACCGGCTGTTTTAATTGACTTGGGTTGTTTTATTGATATGTTTTATCAGTATGATTTGTTTTTATTTGCCTTGCTTTGTTTTGTTGTGAGGGGGGAGGCTACAGAAATCTGTGCTGTAGAATGCCATGATGTCACTTTCAGTTTCATACCAGGAAGTGATGGCACAGCATCATGCAATGCCCTAGGAATTTCCATAACTCTATGATTTTACTATGGAGATCTGGGAAATTTCTAGAGCGGCTCTCTATGTTGTCATGTCACTTCCAGTATGGAACCAGAATTGACATTATGGCACTGTGCCATGCTGATTCTCCCCTTAATTTTGCTCCTGCTGTTCCATTGAGTAGCAGTGAGGGCCCAGAGTAGAGGGCAAACTGGCATCCCAATGTGAGCCACCTGGAACAGGTCTGGAAGGCAGATATGTTTGCTAAATAAATAAATTTATTTCTAGGGACAGAGAGGATAAAGGTTGGAATCTTGGTATAGCATTTGTTTTTGCATGAAGAAGTTCCCATGTCCAGTCATTGGCTTTTAGAATTAAAAGGATTTAGTGCAGAGAAGTTGAGAAAGATGCTTGTTTCCTGAAGCCTCTGGAAAGCCTCTGTCTATCGGAGTCCACAATAGTGAGCAAGATGAGCCAATGATCTGACGCTGGGTAAAGCAGTTGTAAAAACAGAGTTATGCAGACAATAATTAAATGGCCCAGAGCATGCAAGAAAAGTGATGCTGATTTGGACTTCACAGTGCCTTGTGTGAAACTTGTTTCAATAAATAACAACAATAATAATATCTTTTAAAAAAACCAAAAAAAAAACCCTTGGTGGCAATTAGTTCATACTAAACATAGCATATACCAGGAAGAAACAGAAAAGTTAGCATTGTCAAAGTTATAAATCTGTCCTCTGAGAAATTAAAGGCTGTGGGTGGAGAGATGATGTCCCATTTTAATAACTGCCGCAATCCTAATCAAAGTGATATTCTTTGGGTGGCGAAAATAGCTGCCCCATTTTAGTCTTTAAGTAGAAAACAAGTCTGAGGATGTTGAAGTCTCCATGGCAATGCAAAATGGCCATTTTCTCTGACTCAAAGCGACATGTTTTGCACGGTTCATTCCATATAGCCGTTGACAAATCAGACAATATTTTCCCAGTTAGGGCCCTTCTGTTGAGCAACTAACAGAAGGCTTCAGTCCTAAGGATACCTTTTCTGGGAGTAAGCCCCATTAAACAAAATGGGACTTTTCCTGAGTAGACCTCCCTGAGTAGCTCGAAAACTGGGGAATTCTAGATTTGGTTATTCTCAACCCACAATCCAGAACAGGAAACATCAGAAGAAGAAAAATGTACCCTAAGTCAGGGCTCTCAAGCAAATGGCCCAAGGGCCGGAACTGGCCCGTCCAGGGCTCTTACTTGGCCTGAAAGCAACTGGTATGAGGAAGGGGAGGCAGGAGGCTGCTGAGTGGGGTGAGCGGGTGAGCAGGCACATGAGATGAGGTGTGTGTGTAGTTGAAGCTGTTGAGAAAAACAAAGGTAGTGGCTAGGGGACCGGGCCAAGATGCTAAAATAGTATGGGGGGAATGAAAGCAAAGGTGGAGAAAAAGGAGGCATGTTTTTCCCCCCTCCTGCTTTCTCCGACCACAGCTCAGTGAGGAATGGGGGGGGGGCGGAGTGGCCGGCATTGTCACTGCTGTACCAACCAGCTTTGTGTTTTTGTTTTTTTTTTAAATGGCTTCCGTGAGGGGGTTGGTGAGAGTAAGTTAGCGGAGCGGTGGCTTGCCAACAAAGAGATGGGGCCAGTGGGGAAGAGAGAAGGACGGCTGGTCCATGGATTGGGAAGTAACTGGGCTGTCTTGTGCATGCCACTCTGAGGGGAAAGACCTCCTGACCTTGGAAACAAGTGGAGAGGCAAAGGGGAAAAGGGACACGGATGTCGCTGCAACTGAAGAGCACCAGAGCTGGGAGGCAGAGTGACTGTTGGGACAGGTGGGGAACAGCAATCCCCTTTCTCCCCCCAAAACCTTTTCTCAGCCCGTGAGGGAAAAGGGGTCACAGGAGGACAAAAAGTGTACCTGGAGTTTTCGGAAATAGCCTCTTCATCAGGTCTTCCTCTCAGCCCCACCGCTTCTGTGGGAAATGCAGGAGGGGTGAGAACTGGGTTGGGGGGATCTAGGAGAGCCAGGTTCAGAACCCCCACCTCTTGAGTCAGGACCCTGTCCTCTGGGTCACCTGGAGCTTGTCGCTCAGTCAGGCCCACATCATGGAGTTGTTGGTGGGGGGGGGATGGGGCAGTGGAGGGGGGAGTCTGGTGTGCCTCCCTGAGATCCGCAGAGATAGGAAGAGGGGAAGAGAGGAAGCAAAGATGGATTGTAGCCATACTCAGCTGCTGAGGCTGGGCGAATGGTAGTGTCTGCTGAAAAACTACCTTATTTACTTGCAAGGAGGATGACTTATCTCCTAAAAGTATTACCTATACAAAAGGTAACTAATTTGTATGACAATGTAAGCTACCTCCCCTTTAAGGTATCCCTTGGAAAAAACCTAGTCTTCCATATGATTAAATACATTTATTGGGGCTTTTGTGGGTTTCCCAGTAAATCAATTGCTTTCACTTGTAGGAATCAATTACTTTTGTGTGTATTTTGAGTAAAATATAATATCCTTAGTTGGGTTTGCCTGTGGCCTTTATAAAGTTTATATCTCCGGTACCTGGCATTACATTTTATGGTAGACACGGCCCGACCCGACAAAGTGGCATTTATGTCAGATCCAGCCTTTGTAACAAATGAGTTTGACACCTCCGCCCTATGTTATGAAATAAAAGAAAACCAGGGAGTTGAGGTAACAATAAATAACAGACCGATTAAAATTTGACGTACGTATTACAAAACCTGGCAATTATTATGCCTGTGAAGAGTCGGGGGGGGGAATGCTAAACTGTGCCATAATTTGCCAGCCCTCACGAAACTGTCCCAGACTCTTATTGATGAGGTGGCCTCCAAAATGGTATCAGGCTATTGTTAATGAGCTCAACTCTGTGCCAGTCTTTTACCCGTTTCAGCACATGCCTTATTCATGAAGCCCGAGTGCTGCTCCTGAACGGTACAAGAAAACTTCAGTCTTATTGGACTAATCATTAATGCATTCAATCAGCAGGTGACTGAGCTTCTCAGAGGAAGGAATTGATTGCTCTGAGAGAGAGGTTTAAAGTGAATCGAATTCATTAAAGATTGCCTCAAACGGTTTGGGGTTTGTGGCGAGTCCCCGATTTTGGGAGCGAGGTATACAAATGTTGACCTTTAAAACTTTTAAAGTTTTAGCATTTGGAGTTATTGGAAATGTGGTGATCATTTTAGGGAAGCGTGTGAGCGTCCCTCTTCTCCCACTCGAAAGAAAGAGACGGAGAAGTAAAAGATTCTGGCGTCAGTCTGCCTGCTTATGCACGTGTGTCTGTAACAAGTTAAGCCTACTTGCTTGTTGCGTGCATGAAATCAGTCATGGAGGGAATAGGCTCAGAGGAAGTCTCCTGTGCTCATTTTCTCCACAAAGTTATTGCTGCAGTAAGGAAAATGGGTTCAAATCAAAGGATGAGTGCCTCTGAATCCAAATCCTTTATTTCCTTTTACATTTTGAAAACAAAGGGGGGGACTCATCCGCTCTGTTTAACTCAGAGGACAGGGTAGAATGGGGACTGGAGTGGTCAGGCCAGTTCTCGTAAGTGGAGTCCTTTCTTGGAGATCTCCCATCAAAAAATGGAGGGGAAATAGGCCTTGTTCTGAAGCTGCAACATTACTTCCAGTACAGGCCCAGAAGAGATGTCACTGCATCAGTGAGACACTCTAGGATTCCCCCAGGAATCCATCATAAATCCATAGACTTTCAGGGGAATCCTAGAGTGTTGTACCACTGTGATGATGTCCTTTCCAGGTTCACACTGGAAGTAATTGTGTGGCACCAACATGGCACTTGTTTGCCTGTCCCCACCCCCTAAAGTTCCCTCTGGGTACCAGCATTGGGCTGCCAGCTCTAGACTGGAGTCACCGGAGTGGAGCTGGAGATGAGACGGTGCTGCAGTGCCCATTTCATTTGCAGGCGCTTCTTTATGGGTGCAAGCCTCTGGCAAAAGCTGTGACTCACAGCCTATGACTGGAAGACCATAAAGCAGCAGTCACAAAAGGGATAAAGGAAAAGCATTCTCCCAACATTTGCCTGAGGCTCTTTGGGGTTTATGAGATGTCCCTGTTTTCTGTAAGGACTATTAGCAGGAAACATAATCCATGTAATAGCTTTCATTAGTACCAGCCCAGTGAGAACCTCTCCTAACCTGTTCTTTCCTTCCCCTTATGTCCACATATGGAAATCCTGCTTTGCAAACTGGTAAATGATTACTAGAGCTGGGCTCAAAAGGACTCTGACCAGGCCTGTAGTCACAGTGGGCCATTTGGGGGCAGAACCGCACCCTTGAGAGTGTCAGGAACCCCCTCCCCCAGTCTGCCTCCTACCTGTAGCCCCAGAAGCTGGGGAAGGAAAGGGAAGCCACCCTGACCCTTCTGGTCAGTTTCACCCCAGGCTGATTTAACAGCTGATTGGAGGGGAGTGAAACTGACCAGAAGCAGTAGAGCAGCCCTTTCCTTCCCCAGGCTCCTCCCCACTGTGTGTCCAGGGGCTGGGGAAGGAGAGAGAGAGAGAGAGAGAGAGAGAGAGAGAGAGAGAGAGAGAGAGAGAGAGAGAGAGAGAGAGAGAGAGAGAGAGAGCAGGCACGCCTTTCCTTCGCTATCCCCGCTCCCATGCCCAGCACCCTGGCCCCTGCCTCATCAGCCAAAAATTTCAGGCTACGGGGCAGACTCTGCCCATTGCAACCCAGGGAGATACCTACAGTACAGTCTGCTTCTCTGATTTCATGCAGAGTCATGTAGCTCTGCAGACTTCAGTTACGGAGACAGCTTGTGTGCACTTCACTACAAGAGTTTCCTCTTTTTCCAGCAATGGTAATGCCTCCAGCACATGAAGTTCTCCTGGGCTAAAGTCTTACAGATTTTTGGAAGAAACTCTTTCACCGAGCAATGGTTTCCATGAACAGCTGAAAGACCTTGCAATGCCACATTAACTATGGAGCACAGTAACTGCTCCATAACATTAGATTCTTCTTCCCTTTCAATCATTAAAACAATTAAACAGAATAATATGCTGACAGAAATACAAGATTGGGAATATCATTCCTTTAGGCAGAGACTTTGTGGATGGGAAGGAACAGAGGCCTTGGTTGAGTTCAGACTGGCAGTTTGAAGCATGAGGGAGTTGTGGCAAAAAAGTCACACCTAGTCACACCGCGCAGACTGATATGGGAGCATACCTGGGAGGATGTGCAAAGGAGCGTTCACACTGTTGGCCCACCCCTGGCAGAGGCGCAGCTGTAAGGTGTGGCTTTCTTTTTTTGCAATCCAGAGATTAAGCACTTATGCGCATAAGCACATAAGCACACAATAAAAAATCGCGGCTTTTAGCGTTCACACTTTGTTGGTGCGGGTGGATGTGGGATACGCACGCTTTCCAGGGTTTGCTACCACTTTCATCGGTATCTTTTAGACTCAGGAGGGAAGGATGGGTTGAGTACAGCTGGGGAATGCTGGACAGATGTGCCTGTGTGGACGGCCCCTTTAACCCATTTGTGAAATATTGCTGAAACGTGCCTATCTCGGAGCAAACTGCCAATCTGAACTCAGCCCCTGATGCAGTTTCAGATAGATAAAGAGCTTTGCCCCCCATTCGGAATGAAGAGACAGACACCAATATGGATTTAACAAGGGCCACTTTATTAATTATTTAATAACGACAAAGACAAGCGAGGGGTTGTCTGAATGTACTGAGGAATATGACAGGTGTCAAACTCCAGACCACCTGCATTTCCTTCTGGGCGACGCACCTGCTCCGATCACAAGCCACCGAAGGTAGCTTTTTGACCAGCAGCTTGGCATGTTGAAAAGAACCCCTGACCCACCACCCCAGAAGCCGCAAAGGCCCGCTAAGGTAGATCGGGCCAGATTGTTCCAAGGAAGATCACCCCTTCCCGGCCTTGAGCCGCAAAGGCCCGAAAGCCGTTCCTGGAGGACCCTTTATTTCCTTTATAACAATGCCCCGGTGCTCACCATTTCGATCCAGATTGCGCTACCCCGCCACAGCAAAGGCCAAGCCTCTGCTTAGGCCTTGGCCCCCACCATGCGATCCAGCGCTGCCAGGACCCCTCGCTTCAGATCTGAAAGAAAAATGTTGTTGCCCATGTTAGAGAGGTGCACCCCATCTCCCCTATACAGGTCAGGGAACTCGACCCGTATATCAGGGTGCAACAAAAAGATGCCCAGGCCGCCCTCCATGGCATTCTTAAGCTGCCGGTTGGCATTCCGCCTCGCCCGGTCAAGACACCTAGGGTCACCGATGCTGCGCCACACCTGACGCGGTAAAATCGCTGACAGGACCAGTTGCACCCCCGGCCAACGGTCCGCAATGCCAGCCAAATCAGCCTTGGCCTGAATGACTAGGGCCTTACCTTTCATGAGACCCAAGTCATTACCACCAAGGTGTATCAGCAGTACATCAGGCGGAGGACCACGTCTCTCCCCAAACAGTAGCGGCATCAACTGAGGCCAGTGCATGCCTCTTCGGCCAAGCCACTCGACCTCTGCCCGCTCACTGCATCCCAACTGGGATCCGATGGTCGTTCTCTTGGCCTGGTGCGCGGCCCAGAACACCATACTGTGGCCACAGATCAGCACACGGCTCCTCCTTTGGCCACCAACCGCACCTGAAATAGAAACTAGTTAACCAAAACAAGACAAGAGCACTAAGGCTCAAAAATAACATGCTCCATTCCTGTTATAACAAAACCGAATGAGCAACTCAGACTTTGCAAGTCCGGACATACGTCTTGTAACGCGCTGACCGCCACCTGCCTATTCTTTGGATGTCAGGTCCCTGATACCCCATAGCTGCAGCAGTGGAAGCTGCCCCAATTCTGAAAGAATGAGTCCCAAATTGGAAACTACCAAGGCCCAAAGCAACCAGAGCCTTCTTGGTAATTGCCCAAAATTGAAACCTGGTCAAAGGGGATCCATCCCTGTGTATAAACAGGAGACCTATACTACTCCCCTCAAAGCCAAATATGTGCGGAGCGCTACAACTGGACAAAGGTCCGAATCAAAACAAGGGCCCACTGAAATTATAGTGCCCTTGCCCAATTGATCTGTCTTAGAACGCCGAATTGTAATTTGCAGGCCCTCATCACTTAGCCGGACATCCCCTATGCTTAACGCATAGCCCGACTTGTCCTGACGGGATCGGGCTACCAACTCACTAATTCTAAGAGCCCCGAAAAATGCAACCAAGGCTGCTGAATGAAACAAAGCAGCCTCGTATGCATCCGAACACAAAGAAACCCATTGGGGTTTCAAACCCTTAAGTACAGAAGGGGAAAAAGGTTCTCTTGTGTCAGGGGAAGCACCATCCTCTCGGGCCCAGCCATCAAGCATTTTCCGAATACGGAAATCCCCAGTGTCATCCCTGAAACCCCCGGCCTTACTTGCAAAGGCAAGGGCTGACAACTTGCCTCGGATGGAACGGACAGACAGACCCTTACCTTTTACAGACACGCAGAATTGGATCAGGTGTGACACTGGGATAGGCCAGAGATGCTGAAGACCCACCTTCTGCCTAAAAGCCACAAACTGCTGGCCGGCCCGCTTATAAGCCCGGCGTGTGCTGGGTGCAAGAGCTAAGCCCATTGCCCTCTCGGCTTCAGCCCTCCAATCTGCCACAGGTCTTCTGGCATTCTTACCGCTACACGGTCGGAGTCCGGGGCCAACTGACGAAACCTCTCCATCTGTTTCCGAGACAGAGCGTCAGCGACCCCGTTATTGACTCCAGGCACATGTCTGGCCTTAAACAAAATATTGTAGCGCAAGCATTGGAGGGTAAAGGCCCGGACAAGCGCCATTACTCTGGGTGACCTAGACGTTAAAGAGTTGATGACCTGTACTGTTGCCATGTTATCACACCAAAAGTGAACTGTCTGGCAAGCAAGGTCATCAGCCCAAATGTGCACAGCTACCACTATGGGAAAAAACTCCAAAAACGTCAGGTCACGCATCCATCCAGCATGAATCCACCCAGATGGCCAGTCCTCTGCACACCAGTGACCCCTAAAGTATACACCGAAACCCGAAGAGCCTGCTGCATCAGAGGTGACCTGCAGTTCAGCCTCGAGTTGGAGATCAGTCCTCCAAAAGGATACCCCATTATAAGAGGCCAAAAAGTCCCGCCAAACTGACAGGTCATCTCTCATCCCTAGAGTAACCCTGGTCCTATGATGTGGACGCCTTAAACCTATTGTTGAGTCGCACAGCCTGCGCAAGAATGCTCTCCCCGGGGCCACCACTTTACATGCAAAATTAAGGTGCCCAATTAGCTGTTGCAATTCCTTGAGTGTCAATTTAGTTTTAGTACACGCTTCCTCAACTAACCGACGAAGGTTAGCCAGTTTATCAGGAGGCAAGCGTGACACCTGTAGCACAGTGTCCAACTCAATACCTAGAAAAGTTAAAACCGAACTAGGGCCTTCTGTTTTCTCGACAGCTAAAGGAACTCCCAGTTCCTTAGCCATTTGCTCAAAACTGGACAATAAATGTGCACAAATTCCAGATCCAGTAGGGCCGGCAAATAAAAAATCATCCAAATAGTGGGCAGTACTGGACAAGCCCGTGCGTGCACGCAGAGCCCATTCCAAAAAGGAACTGAACCTTTCAAATGCAGCGCAGGACACAGAGCATCCCATCGGGAGGGCCCTGTCCATATAGTACTGCCCATCAAAGGAGAAACCCAGAAGGACAAAGTCATCCGGATGGACCGGCAGAAGACGAAAGGCCGACTTGATATCACATTTAGCCAATTCAGCCCCTCGCCCGCAGCTACGGACCATACCAACCGCCTCATCAAAAGAAGTGTACCTGACTGAACAGAGTTCACTAGGTATGGCGTCATTCACCGAGCTGCCATGAGGATAAGACAAATGGTGAATGAGGCGGTATTCACCAGGTGCCTTTTTGGCACCACACCTAATGGCGATACCCGCAAATTAGGCACTGGAGGAAAGGGAAAAGGACCAACTACCCTGCCTTCCACACATTCTTTCAGAATCTTGGCTCTAACCACCTGCTCCATGCCACAAACTGAGGGCAAATTAGGAGCCGAAAAGGAACATCTCTCACCCATATAGGGAATGTGAAAGCCAAACTTGAACCCTTCCAACAAATACTGCCTATCGGCAAACTTAGGGTAAAGGCGCAACAGGCGCTCCAACACCGGGACCTTAATTGGACTGGGTCCCTTTGTCAGGTAAGGTCTGACCGCCCCCCTCCCTGACGTCTGCCACCTTTGCCATCCCTAACAGAGGATCTGAACTTGGACTTGGGGCAGGATGGAAAGGAATGTGGGCTGGCACAGAGGGGGCATTCATGCCGAAAGGGACATGGTCTACGGCCACAGGACCCAATTGAGGAAAACTCCCAACATAAAGGGCGCCCTTGCACTGCCTGTCCACCCGGGGGCCGAGTAACCCCAACATTGGCAGCATTAGCCTTTTTTACAAGATGCCCACTGTCTGAATGCTCGCCCCCCATCGGCTTGGCTGGGGACATCGTCTGCATCCAAATATGTGGATGGATCAAGTCCCAACGGAGAGCTGGATACATAGCTGCCTTCATCCTGAAGGTCCTATCGTATTCCATCCAGGCAGGCCCAGCAAATCTGAATAACCCTTGTGGATTATATCCATATATTGGAGTAACGATGAGGCTCTTTCAGGTCTTGCCCTAACTAGCACCCCCGCATATATTAAAAAGCCAGGGTACCAGTTAGCATAAATCCTATCCACCCTACGACGCTTCAAGCGCTCCTTATCGTGTTCATCGAGGTCCTCGCGATCCTTCTTATCTAGTTCTCTATATAACAGGGAGAAGACATCTACATAATCTCCCCGCAGAATCTTCTCCCTGGTAGCCGCAGTGAGGTGGTCGCCTAATGGCATGGCAAGCTCCCCTGATGGCAACTCCTTTGCTGGCACCATCTCATAAGTCCTATTACCAGGATCTGGGGGAGCACAACCAGTCCACACCCCGCCTTGCAGTTGCATACCTAAGCCGGCCGGTGAGGCCGTGCCCGCTACGACTAATGAAGATTCACCAGCCGGTGATGTCAGTAAACCATCAATAGCTGGAGAATCCACCAAAGTGCCAGCCGCTGATACCCCATCTGCCAAAGGTTGAACTTGTGTAGCCTCAACTGATCTGGATGGAGCAGGTGTACTGACTGGCATAGGCAGAGGTGCCTCGGCTGGCATGAACATAGGCGACACAGTGGGAGCCTGCAAGCCCACCGGGCCCCATGGCCAAGTGTTGTCTTGTGTTTGAGTCGCAATAGGCCTACCTGACACCTGAGATGGGACACTGCGGACATCCACCAGCTGATCCTCGCCCTGTCGATCCACAGCGGCAGCTGCCATGGTAACCGGTCGTGCATCATCTCTCACTGGTACAACAGCCCGGCTTGGTAGACCTGCACACTGGCCCTCAATAGCAGAAAGACGAGTCAGAACCTGGGCCTGAAAAGACTCCAAAGAAGACATAGCTGGCGGCGCCGAGGGCAAAGGCCTATCCAGACGCCGCTCAATGCTAGCTAATCTATCCAGAATGGCCCTACTGACCGGACCATCCCAGAAGGCTTCCAAAAGAGCCGGCGAAATAGCACCCGTGGGCATCCCAGGAACCACAGCCACTTGGGCAGAGCCAGACGGTGAAGCAGGCGCCAATAACCCCGGTGATGTAGCAACCCCTGCCATAACTGCCGCAGGCACTGGTTCCTCCGCAGGAGCATATGAAGGGACCAAAGCAGGCCGTTTTTGACGAGGCTGCCTGCCCAGTACAGGAACTAACCCGGCCCGTTTTGGAACGGGTTGTTTACCCTTAGAAACCCCAGTACCCTTCTTAGAAGCCATGGCTAAGTGATCTTAAGATGGCCCGCCCAACAAGCCCCTCAAAAGCTGTTGTAAAAGAAGGCCCCTAAAATGGCCGCTGGCAATGAAAAAATTTAAAATGGCCGCCAGTAGAACTGAGTAGAGCCAAAGAGAAGTATCTAAAATGGCTGCCAAATTCAAATGACAAACGGCCACCAACTTCTCCCGCCGAACAGCCACCCAAATGCCAAATGGACTACGGGCCCATACACCCCACCCTGACTTAAAGTGGAACTGGGGGGGGGGAAGGAGGAAGACGCAGGGCGAGAAGCACAGCCCGCCACGGCCTCACCACACCGTGTGTGTGCAGGAAGACACCACCCCACAAACCCCTATGGCTCCTTCAGAAAAGAAGAGGGCACAGAGCCTGCAGAGGCCACCGCCGCCGCCTCTACGCCGACAATGAAGGCCCCGGGATCGATGCTCCTAGCCACAAACGCTGCTGCTGCTGCTGCTGCTGCAATCAGACGGCAAAAGGCCGACAGCACCCCGCAGCGCAGCGCAGCGCAGCGTAGCGATCTCTTTCAACGCGCGCGGGAGCTCCGACAAAGCAGCTCCGAGCGCGCCGAAGAACTGGAGAGGGGAGGGGGAAGAGCCAGACCTAAATAGGCTGGCTCTGCCCCCTGCTGGCGTCTTCTCTCTACATGCCTCCGTGGAGGCAAATCAGCCCCTTCCCGCCAGCGCGGGCTCGGCGGGGCCGGGGCTCGCATTTCTGCGTGCCTGAGTTACTCAAAACTTTCTTGGTAATTAATCCACAAGCAATGGGGTCTTCTGCCCAAACTGTGCATTCTTGACAGTTGTGGAATCAGTTTATTTTCTGCCACACATGCCTTAAATAATAAAGGTTTTCAAGGAGGATGCTGTGGACATTGGTGTCATCACAGCACCCCCCCCCATCCTCCTCGTCCTCCTCGTTGTTGTTGTTGTTTAAAAGACTGTAAAGCACTGAGATATCAGTATAGTATTCCAATGATAGTGTCCGACTCTGGCATCAGGCTGGAGTCCAGGGTTGCCTCCTTCTCCAGGGTTCCTTTAGTCAGGCTAGCCCCGGGAGAAGAACCTCAGGAAATAACAGGGAGACATAACTCTCACTCCTGCCAATACTCTCTCCCTAGTTGCCTTAGGTGAGTTTTGACCCTTCCTCCCTAGTTCTCCCAAGATGCACCTTTTGAAGGACTGCCTGGGGGTGGGACAACTCTGTCCTCACCCACTCCCGCTATCTTGGGGTTCAGATGGGCCTATGGGAGTGGTGGGTCCAAGGCCCAATAGGCAGCTGCCTGCCTGGGATTCCATTTCCCCTGCCCCTCCCCCATGGGAAGCCTTATTAGGCTTCTCCTCTGGCCCTTGCTGGCCCAGGGAGTTCAGTGCAGCCTGTTTCCTGCCCTGGCCATCCAAAGAAACCTCCCTGGCTTCCACAACAGATGAGGAAAGGGCCATCACTTATGGTAGATTCTGCTGTTCTTCTACCACTGTTACCTCATGCCTCTGCTGCTGGCCCCTGGGGGTTAGTGGCTGGCCAGCTCCTGGCCTGCCTAGTGTTTTGCCTGGTGGCAAACTGGGAAGCTGCTTGTGTGACATCACATTGGATTTCTGGAGCTCTCCTTGTATGATTTCTGTGGCACAGTCTGGAGGCCTCAGTCCCCATGGAGGTAAGTGCAGAGCTGGAAGTCTGATCCCAGACTGGTAGGATAAGCAGGTTCTTTGATTTCCCAGCTTTCATTTAAAAACCTGATCTAGGCTGTTTCCTTGTGAAGATATGCCTTTTCCCTTCTCTCTCCATGAGGGAAGGAGCTAGAGAATTACTTTAAAAAAATAGAAGTTGGGAATTCATAGAGAACTTATTGTTAGCAGCACTACACTGATATATTGATATTTTATGGCATTTCCCCCAAAAAACTGAAACCACTTGTTTTCAAGACAGGGGGGAAGGAGAGGGAGTGATTTGATGATGACAACAGTCCATTCATTGAAAACAGACAGGCAAGTTGGTGGGAGTGGGTGGGACAAAGAAAACCGACACAAACAGTATGCACAAGGAAAAAGCTTTACGTTTTTAATAATGTTTATCAAAATGAGATTGTCCAAGATGGTTGCTGGCCCTTATTTGGCTGTGGTCCCAAATTCTGCAGCTGAGAACTGCTCAGGTCAGAAACACACAAATGCAGGTTTTTGAACAAAGTTTGAATCCAGTGGCACCTTTAAGACCAACAAAGTTTTATTCAAGGTATAAGCTTTTGTGTGCATGCACACTTCTTCAGATACACTGAAATGAAATCTACCAGTCTATCCACATAGGTAGAGGGTGAGCAGCAAATTAGCATACGGTATAATGATGACGTTTAACAGATTCAAGGACCGAACAGGAATAACAAGCTTAGTTTATATGGCTACCAATTGTTTGGATTTAATTCTGGGAGGAAACTTAGTGAAGGAAATAAATACATCAGAATTGGAGATTGATGGGCAGATGTACTATTCTTAATTGCGGAATGCTAAGAGTAATTAACTGAGACCCTGCCATTATACTCTATCCATCTCCTCTCTAAACTTGTTATTCCTGTTTGATCCTTGATTCTGTTAAATTACTTTATTATGTTGTATACTAATGTGCTGCTCACCCTCATGTATACAATGGCAACTTCCATTTCAATGTATCCAAAGAAGTGTGTGTGTGCTCATGAAAGCTTATACCTTGAATAAACATTGTTGGTCTTAAAGGGGCCACTGGACTCAAACTTTGTTCTGCTGCTTTTGACCAACACCTGAATCTAAGCAGTTTTTTTTTTTATTATTATTGTGGCTATCTCCAAAGAGAGACATTGTTCGAGTTCCTTTGTATTAAAAAAAGAAAAGAAAAGAAAGAAACTGACAATCTTGTTTGGGGGGCGGAGCCCTTAAATGGCCCCATTATATTCTAAAGAAAGGGTGTAAAGCATGAAAGTGATGATTTGAAGAAGAATACCTTGGGGATTTGTCAGTTGGCTGCATACAAATAGAGACGATCCATCTATCATCCCTTTAGCAATGTCAGAAGTGTAATTTCACTTACTTCCTCCATTTCTTAAGGGGCTGACCCCTCTCTGCAAGGTTGCTGATTTCCACTGGTGCCTTTCCTCTCTTGGCATCTCTGCAAATCTCTACAGAGATGCCTGGGTTGATGGCAAAGCTATTACATTAAAATCAATTTCCAGGTCATCATAGCAATTTCCTCCTTAGAATGCCAGTGACATGCATAGCTTGGGTCACCCAGCATGTGCTATTATAGGAGTTGTGGTTTCTCAGTACCAACTACTACCATTTCACAGTTTTTGTGTTGGAGGGAGGGGTTGTAGCAGGCATTTCTTCCTAGATGTGGTGGATTCTAAACAGAGGCTTTTGGGTTGTGTTCTTGTATTGCTAACAGTTGGCCTAGCTTCAAGGTATATGGCAGTGGTGGTCCCCAACATGGCACCCAAGACTGCTGCAATGCCCACCAGTGTGTTCCCTGGTGCTTCCCTCCCAAAGCATCTCTTCTCCAAAGCAGAGTCAATCCCGTCTTTCCTCCATCCCATTTAGAGGAGAAGGGGCTTCAGAAAAGCCCAGGAAATACTTCCTTTCTGTCTACAGGGAGAACCCACTGATAAACAGTTACCTCTGTCTTATGACCACACTTGACAGTGGCCCTTTAAAGGCTAACAGAATTAACCTCAGCCTGAGAACCAGTGTGGTGGTTAAGAGCAGTGGACTCTAATCTGGAGAACTGGGTATGATTCTCTACTTCTTCACACGAGGCCTACTAAGTGACCGTGGGCCAGTCAAAGTTCTCTCAGAGCTCTCTCAGCCCCACCTACCTCTCAAAGTGACTGTTGCGGGGGGAGGAAGGGAAGGGGATTGTAAGTCACTTTGAGGCTCCTTAGGGTGGAGAAAAGTGAGGTATAAAAACCTATCCTTCGTAGTCTTAAAAAAAAAAAAAAAATTCTATACCATTTTTCTTCCTGATCAGTTTCCCCAAAGTGGCAAACATTAAAAAAGAACAATAAAAAGACATTTACAATTCTGAAATAATTCAGTGAAAACACATAAGCCAGGGTTCTTTTTATAGCAGGAACTCCTTTGCATATTAGGTGACACACCCCTAATATAGCCAATCCCCCAAGAGCTTACAGAACTCTTCTTACAGGGGCTACTGTAAGCTCTTGGAGGATTGGCTACATTAGGGGTGTGTCACCTAATATGCAAAGGAGTTCCTGCTACAAAAAGAGCCCTGACATAAGCAAAGAACAGCAATCTTAGGACTGCACTGTCACCAGCATTATCCAAGAGGTATCTGAGACAGTCTGGCATCAAGCCGTATTACACACAGATTGTATGGTGAGATGGTGAAATCTTTCATCCCGGGATGAAATATATTGAGAAGGGGTTTGAATGACGGGAATATGCACTCTTGGAAAGAAGGTGTGCCAGAGAATCAGCAGTGTTACCATTGTTCAAAACCATTCCAGCTGATCATCTGTAAAAACCCTAGAAAGACAGAGAAGGAGAGTATTATTTATTCCATAGAGAATGAGCTTCCTAGGTCTGACAAGTTGTACTGTAACCATAGTCTGGCAATGCAGGGCAGTATTCTGTCTAAAAGCATTGTACAAAAGGTGTTTATTCGGCCCATCTAAATCTCTGGTGAGGAAACCTAATTATGAAAGTGCCATGGAGACATCAGCAAGGTTCCACTTGATTGATAGACTTTGTTATCTCCTAGAACACATAGAAGGAGGCAGATGGAGTATTTAGGTAAATGAACAATGCATATGTGAAGGAACAAAAAAGTCTGATACCATAAAAAAAGCCGCAGGAGTGAGGATGGGTCAAAAGAATGTAATTAGACACAGTCTTGTGTTCTCTTTTAACTTTATGGGGCTGGACGTGTGTGTTAGAAGTACAAGTGGAAATGAACATTTCAAGAAATACGGCTTTTCCTGAAGCTAGGTATACCGTCCTCAAAAGTAGAGCCTAAATTTGTCCCAAAATTGCAACTGGTCTCCAGGCTACAGAGATCAGTTCTTCTTGAGGAAATAGCAGGTCTGGAAGGTGGGCTGTAAGGCATCACATACTGCTGAACCCTGCCTCCACAAGTCCTTGTGAGCTCCAGCTCCACAAAATGTGCCCTCTCCAGCACTGCCTCCAGTCTCCAGGAATTTCCAAACAAAATTTGCCAACCCTACCCCAGGCTCACATTGAACCAAAATGTGGAGGTTGATCTCAAGATAGTTAGGAGCAAGAACCATTTTTCTGCAGAGTGTCCATTGGCATGGACACAGCGGCAACCATAGGGGAAATATTAGTTACACAGAGGATAAAGCCACAACAATGCATGATCCAAGAGCTTTTGAAATCTGGAGATAATTCCATTGGTATTCCATAAAATCTCTGTGTAGCAAAGACAAATCTGTATGTCATTTCTGAAAGAAATTATGCTCAAGTTCGGACCCAATGACAGCAACGTGAAGTACAGCAGGAGCTGGATGCAATTTTTTTTTCTCTCCCTGGACACAGGGCCCTGATCATGCCCCCACCTCCTTACAACTCCATATTCCATGTCACATTTCAGTTGGAGAGAGTGCAACTTTCTCACACTCATTTTAGTTGATGGGCAGGTACAGTGCAACTTTCTCACACTCATTTTAGCCTCCCAAATGCCACTGCCTCCAGCTTTCCTCCCACTATGAAGTGGTAGATTCACTCTTGCAGAGGCCTCAAGGCCAGCTGAGAAAAGAACTAAAACCTAGGTACATAAACACCAATCAGAATGATCCTGTTCCCCGGGGAGATTGACTAACTGTTTTGGTAGGATGATGTCCCTATCAGGCACGTATGTGCAGAGTCATTTTGTCCCCTCATTGGCCTTCCACTTGCTAGCACTGGGGAAATTAAATCAGACAGTGAAACACCATGGGAAAAAATCAGAACAGAATCCTAAATATCAGAAATAATTGTTTTTTGATCTGGAGAATTTACTATATTTATTGATGGACATGGTTTGGATGCAGCTTTAATTAGTAGATTTCCAAGTGCATATTCCTACTCTCTTCTCTTCTCCCCCCATCAAGTCACAGCTGACCTATGGTGATTCCCTAAGGTTTACAAGGCAAGAGATATTCAGAGGTGGTTTTCCATTGCCTGCCTTGGTATAGAGACTAGGGAAGGGCACGAACTGGGAAAACTGAGGTTTGTCCAGGTTTGTTGGGTCTCACAAACCATGAATTTTCATGATCCTTCCCATTTACTGAACTGGTTCACTTCAAAGTTGATGGGCAGGTACAGCAAGGACAGCTGGTGATACCAAGCCAAACAGATGGGCACCCAGAGGCACAGAAGTCGAGGATCTTATGGTTCAAAGTGCAAAAGGGGGGAGGTCGAATGTGGGAGATGTTGGCAAGTTGGAAAACCAAGTTGATGGGCACGTACAGCAAGAACAGCTGGTGATGCCAAGTACATCCTACCCCCATTGCTTTGACGATTAATTGGTCGGCACCAGTGTGTCTGGCTCACAAACTGCCACCACAAACCTAATGAACCTCCATGAAAAATATGGTGGTTCATCGGCAGTTTGCGGGTGGCACGATTTTATGAACCGAGGCCTCAAAAGCCACAAATCAGCTATGTTCGTGACAAAATTAGGTTTGTGGCAAGGTTCTTGCCCATCCCTAGTTGTGACCCTGTATTCTTGGTGGTTACCCATCAAACAACTAACCAGGGCTGACTCTGCTTAGCTTCCAGGACCAAGGCTAGCCTGGGCTATCCAGGTCCCTCTCTTCTACCCAATCAAAAGAAATATTTTCCTGTTCAATCTTACATCCTGTGACTGCCAGATCTGTATAACTATAAAAACAGCCTATTCACTTTCTGCCTATTAAGACAGAGCTCCATGTACCATTGTACTCCATTTTCTAATCTGCTCAGGTAACTACTTTCTTTAATGTGTCAGAGAGCCTTTGTGTAACCTCAAGTCACTTCAAGGGCAAAACGGTTCATATGTTCCTTTGTTGATGAGACGGGCTCCAGACATTAATTGAAGTGAGTGTTCCATTTTAATTTATTTTCAGAGGCTTTATAATTTCAAACACAATTGTCTTCGGTTGAGTTGATAAAGATACACATACAGGCGGCACCAGTTCCTAAGAGGGGATGAGAATTTGGCTGACGAAGCTTCTTATTTCAAAGAATTAGGTTTTATTTTTAGTCATATCCTTTTTCTTTCAAAGTCATACCAGTGTTGAAAACAAGCTGGAACAAGCTCCAATCACTGCATAAAATGAGTCTAAAGAGTTAGAGATTTCTGTTTGGGAGAAAAAAAATAACTATGGCCCCATTCACACGGAGCATTTGCCCCGCTGAAGGCACAGTAGCACTGCGGACTTTCCGTGCACGATCACACTGGCACATATGGGAGGCGTAGCACTCCCATGGCCAACCTGCGGCTTCCCGTGGAAAACGCAGAGTAAAAAACTACTAGGGACGAAGCACTAGTTTCCGGAAACCCCGGGGCAAAGGCCGGCGTCTGATCGCGGGAGTGCCAGTATCCCACGGCTTCCGATGCCCGCCCATGCCCCGGGGTTTCCGGATGTTATAAGTTTCCATGGGATGTGCACCAACACCGAATGGCGTGTGTGCACACGCAAGACACCAACAGTGGCCCGCCCCCCCAATGGCGCATGCGCACTTTGCTACAGCGCAGCTTGCATGCTCTGCTGTGCTGCTTTTTTGCCGCACTGCAGCAGCGCAGTGTGATAAGCGTTCGGTGCTGGAGTGTGGTAACCCGGTGGCCCGTGTGATCAGGCTACCACACCTTATTTTGCTCCGGGGCGAACTGCCACGCCTCCCCCCATGTTTTCTGGCCCGTATGACCGGGGCCTATGTGACTTTTGTATAGCTAATACCTAAACAACCCTAATTCCACGCCATCAAGGGATGGCACTGACTTAAATGGTCCACGCAATTTACTTCCAGAAACATCATAATTCAAGAGGGTCAGCCTGGTATAGTGGTTAAGTGGGGCAGACTTTAATCTGGATAACCAAATTTGATACCCACTCCTCCTCATGAAGCCTGCTTAGTGACCTTGGGCCAGTCATAGTTCTCTCAGGACTCTCTCAGCTCCACCTGCCTCACAAGGTGCCTGTTGTGTGGAGAAGAAGGGAAGGAGATTGTGAACCACTTTGAGACCCCTGAAGGTATAGAAACCAACTCTTCTCCATAATTTAAAATTGCTTTAGACAATTCTAAATGGAAAAAAACACAGACCTAAAAACTCCCAAATAAAAGAGTGAGTGAGAAATCTACCTGTAAGACAGATCCATTCACCTACACCCACTTATGAAAATGATGTCATGCATCTGTCCTTTTTGAATATACAGAGCACCTTACAATTCACTGTAAATATGTTCTTGTTACTTATACGTGAGATGCAAATGCCAGTTCTACTGTTACTATTTATCAATGAGCACCAAGAAAGTGTGCAATGTAATCTGTATGTTAATTGCTGTTGGGGTTTGAAGCAGGGGACTTTCTGGTATTAAAAGTAGTGTGGTGGCTAAAATGTGAGTGGGGACATCCCAGGCTCAAGTCTGACTGCCATCAACTCACTCAATGGTATTCAGCAAGACACGTTCTCTCATCCTCGGTCTCCTTCCCCATCTGCAACATAGGATTTACACTGGACAGAACCCTCCCACCACTTGGTAGGCCTTGTCTGGCAACTCTATGAATGAAATTTTAATTATTACTCTCAGTGAGGCCCAAATTATATAAGACACTGGCAGATCAACTAATGAATATGACCCATATTTTTAAAGGTCAGTTGCAACAGTGAATGCCCTCTATTTGGATTGGAGATGACCGGGGGGGGGGATTTTGTCTTGGGAAGTTTCTGGAGATTTGGGGATGGTGCCCGAGGAGAGAGGAGTCTGAGGAGGGGAGGAACTTCAGTGGGAATGTGATTCTCCATTCTAAATCTTCTGTTTCCTTCAGGGGAGCTGATCTCTGTAACCTGAAGATCAGTTGTCATTCTGGGACAGCCCTAGGCCCAACAAGGAAATTGGAAACTCTTTGGGATGGACACAGTGAGTTCCCAGCACTGTGGTTTTGCAGTTCAAAACTGATTCTTCTAGGACTGGTATCAGTCCTAGAATGGAAAAAATGGTACCCAGGGGGTCAGTTTTCATCCATGGAACTGCACAGGAAGAAGAAATGTCAGAAATTTTCTTCTGCTTAAACCCGCATACTTATATCAGAACTGTCCACAGCTGCAGCTTTTAATTTTTTTTTAAAAAATGACCTCCCATTTATTGATCTCCCACTATCTTTCTTTATGGTTCTAAGAAAACCTTCACAAGTTGTCAAAGGATCCAGGATTCCCTGGGAAATAATTTCAAAATCAGTAATGTTTCTCACTGTTGTGAGAAGTATCATTCCTGTATCAGTTTGCCTGTGATTGAAAAGCAATAAGAAAACAACTGAAGGGGAAAAAAAAACACATCCTAGTATTTGTAATAAGTGCCATTCCCCCCCGGTCATATTTTTGTTTGTTGTTGGGTGGCTTGAAAAGAATGCTCTCTTTGCCGCAGCAGAAGTCTGTCCCTTTTTTTCCTCCCAAGCATCATCTTAGGCTGCTCTTTAAGATGTTATTAATGCCATGCAATTTCACATTTTATTATAGAGGGGAAGCCCCCGATTCTCTTTGGTGCCATTTGTGAAACATCGCCCTATGTTGAGCCATAAATTCAGAGCCATACTGCCTTTTACAACCCTGGAGCATTTCTTCGCAAATAGGTGCACCTTTGAGGCACCTATTTCAGCCACTTGGAACTACCTTTTGTCATACCTGTAATATTAGAAGCCCACTTTTGTAGGAGACTGAATGACATCTGGGATATATGGTGTAAATGAGGTATGCGTTCATATCTCCCATGTGAGATTATGGGACTGGTGCTTCTCTCAGTTCCCTGTAGATTTATAGAAAATGTTGCACCAAAAGGCCCCTCTCAAGAGTCACAGTTTATGGACCCTCCTATTAACACCTGATCCCTTAAATGCCCAAAATAAGGGTCTCTAACATGGTGCTTGTGGGCACCAGTGACCTTTCTGGAGTGCATGAAGTGATTTTAAAAAGTAAGTGGGATCAGGGCTTGTGACTGACTTCTGGAGGGCTTGTGACTGACCTCTGGAGATCTGACTGGTTGTGCAGATTAAAATAATGTTGTTTTGGCTGCACTTGCCACCACGGTGTTGGCTGTACTCTCTGTCAACCCTCGTTCCCACTAGATGTTTAAAAATTACTTCTCTTGTACCCTGCTCTTGGGAGTCCTTGTGATAAAATGAAATAGACAAAACAAGACAGGTATGTTATGTCTTTGGAGGCATGAGAGTAAATAAGGAGATGCAGCCCAATGTTATGAAGGTCTGCTTGGAAGGGAGTCCCACCCAGTTCAGCAGGAGTCACTCACAAGTGTGTAGAGATTTATTGACACCAAGTTCTTATCTTATTTTGCTAGTTTTTTTTCAGAACACACACACACCTTTCATATATCTGCTTGATTCTGTCTCATGAAAGTTTTTGTCACATTACAAAAAAAAAAAAAAACAGCTTTACGTTGCTTGAAGCAATGGGGGACAACCCCATGGAGAATACCAATAGATAAAAAGAATTTGACAAAATGTACTCTAAGGAATTCAGAAAAGAGGGAACAGCTAGATTTCAGACCAGGAGCATATTAAAGACCAGCAAGATTGTCAGAGTATAAACTTTCCAGAGTCAGAGCTCCTTAATCAGTTATCAGAAGGGAGCTCTTTTGAGTCCTTACACTCCAGTCAGGAAAGAGGGAATGAACTGCGCAGTGAAAGGACCGTTTATTTAAAACCTAGATGTTTAAGATCAATGTTCTATTAGATCTTAACGGTTGGGCATTTTTGCCCTTCTGTTTTGGCAGTAGAGAGGAAACAGTATCTGGGCTCTTCTTCTCTAGAGGTGGCCTATCCCACACTAGAAAACAGCAGCTGTGGTATTTCTGAATGGAAGTGAAAACTGTTTAACATTTGAAGGTGCATAATGGGGGTCTTTATCACACTGCATGGGAAATTCCAGAGTCTCTCTGGAGAAAGAACGCTTTTGCATGTCAAAGCTGCAGCCAGGATCCAGTTCTCCTGTGATTCATGCGGAACAATGGAAGTACAAAGGTCTGGTCACGTTTAGCTTCCCCAAAGGCAGGACTTGCCCTTTTCTGCTTTCGATGTCAGGCTGCAATATAGCAATGAGAAATAAAAGAGGGGGGGAAAGGACAGTTCTGTGGCTGAGCTTTCACTAAAGGCCTAACTAAAAAAAAGACTGAAAAATCTGTAGTTGGAATGCCCCAGTCACTTGGATTCTACCAATGGATTCAGCTGGATTTTTCCACTGGCAAAAGAGACACGGTGGCCCCCTTTTTGAACCCCCACTGCACACAAAATCTTTACCAGATACTGTGGGGCCTTTTAAAAACTACACCACACAGGATAGGAGTTGTAGCTGAGGGAGATCAAGTGAGATGTAGTGGAAAATCTGGCAAAATCCAGCCCAGTAAAAGTAAATAATAGTTGCAAATGGTTGGACCCTCCCTGCTGTATAATTTGTATTAGAGCTGGAAAATGGTGTGTGTGGGGGGGAAGACTGTCAAAAAGGTTGACTGTCTTTATTCCCTTCCAGGCGAATAGTGGCCAAAGTGGTGGTAGCTTTGGTCAGTGAACGATAGCATTCATTCCCCCTTTCACCACATTGTGGCCCTGATCCAAATGGGGGCACCACACAGCTGCAATATGCCTTTAAATAAATTGCAGATTTACCAGCATCTTGTTTCATTAGGCCCTGTAGTCTTAACTATGTGCCAGGACTTCCCCCGGAATTTTTCAGTTCTGGTCAATTGGACCCCCGAATTTTCGGGGTTCCTGAAAAATCCCAGATCCCAGTACAGTATTCAGATCTGGGATTTTTCAGAAATCCCAATTTTGGGGGTCCAATAGACCCAAGAAGAAAAAATCCCGGGGGGGGGATAATTGCACACTCAAAGCTGTGCTGGTGGAGAGCAGTTCACTCCCTGCTGGCACAGCTGATCGTCGGGCTGGCTTCTGCAGCCCTATTTAAACAGGGCTGCACAAGAAGCCAGTCCAAATCTGTGCCAGTGGGGAGCCAACCCTGCTTAGCTTCCAAGATCTGAGAAGACTGGCCTAGCCTGAACCATCCAGGACTCAGGGCTCCCTGGGATACTAGAAATATGAATGGATAGAGCTGGCCAGTCTCCCTGTCCCCCTCCTTTTTTCTTCCTCTTCTTTTTTAGCTGACTCTCAACTGCTCTCAAATGTCTTCAGGCAATGAACATGTTCAGTCCTCATCAGAGCATTCCAGTTTTTATTTTCCTTCATTTAAAAATAGAAGCGAGTTGTGTGTTGTTGTTGTTTTTTGCAGACATAGGGAATCGCCTTCGCGTGTAGAAATCCCAGCCTTGCCTGCACGTGGGTCCCTTTTACAGTCACCATCAATTGTAAAGGAAAGATTCTTCTGAAGCCTATCAGGGGCTTTCTCATGAAGAATAATATCAAACAAGGTTTCTTGGAAGAAAGATGTCTCACCAGTATTGATCTTCTCATACTATATGGAGTGTTGAGGGCATTCTAGACACATAGGTACACTCTTAATTGATGCCGGATTACCTCGAGGCCCAGTATACCAATCTAGACCCTCTGCTTGTGTTGAGAGGACCCCAGAAATCCCTTTACACCAGGCCTGTAGCCACGATTTTTTAAAGTCAGGTGTCACAACAAAGCCGGGGTGGGGGGGAGCCGAGCAAAGGAGGAGAGTTCCTGAGAGAGGTCCCAGAGTCGGCTGGGCAAAGTAACAAGCGTCTAAGCCACCAGTTTCAAATACACAGAGTGAAGCTTGAAGTCAAACGTTACCGATAGTCAGAGTCCAGGAGCAGAGTCAGGAAATGCAGCCAAGGGTCAGGAGCCAGAGAGTCCAGGAGCAGAGTCAGGAAATGCAGCCAAGGGTCAGGAGCCAGAGGGGTCATCAAAACACAGACCGGAGTCAGGAGCCAAGAGATCAGTCAGAGGTTTAAGCAGAGCTCAGAGGTGCAAGGCGTCTGGTCCATGGACAAGTTTGCCAGCACAGTTTGCTAGCAGCCGACGGCCTCTTCAAATACTGTGCTGGCTCGTTAACTCATTAACAGTCCATTGCAAAATCCTGGCTCCTGTCAAAACTCAGGACTTAATGATTGCTGTCCACGCACGCGTGCCTCCTTGTGCCTGGCTGCCAGATCCCGACGTCTGCGATCTCTCAGCTGGTCTACAGGCGGCGGCGAGTCGGGTGGTGATTTACTAGGGCCAGGGACTGCCTGATCAGCTTCAGATGCCAGCTGTCTTGTAGTTTGGAGTTCATCTTCCCCGGTACTTAGGTTTGCTGAGGACTCTTGTGCTGTCGATGGTGTTAAAGATGCCGAGTCCTCATTTTCCAGGCTTCCAGGTGCCGGGTTGGGGACAGGCATGACACCAGGGGGCATTTAAATTTCTTCAGGGGCACTGGCTAATTAGTTTAATCCGGTGGAGAAGGCCATGTCACCCTGGGCTAGATGGGAAGTCAGGGGGCCTTGCCAGCAAGTCAGGGGGCCTAGCCCCGAGTTGCCCCACTGTAGCTACGGGCCTGCTTTACACTCACTGGTTCCACAGAGAATATTCAGGGGCTCTTTAGCTGACAACCAAGATGAACAAACTCGCTGAAACAAGAGCTTACTTTGTTGCACTGTTTATGGCAAAGCTTTGTCACAATCAGTGTGTTAGTGTTCATGTATCAAGGGACTTTAAGCTGTTTTTTTTTTTTTTTTTTTGCATATCTTTTAGACTGCATGCATTCACGGGAACAGGTAAGCACACACTTGACAATCACTCAAATTAAATGGCCACAGTTCAAGCATCCAACTTCCCCCCTTTTTTAAAATGGCTGTTTTCTACATTATGGGACACTTTAGCTATATTCTCCAAGTTAGACCAGACAAAACACATTGAAGAGAAAAAAGGAGGTTTTTTTTTTTTTTAGCCTCACTCGAACAAGCAGCCTCAGGAGTGGATGTACTGCAATGTTAATGAGCACATTCCCCCAGCTTCTGCCAGACGCTGAATGGCTTCGCTTGCTTTTATTAAGCCGTTTGGAAGATGTCTTAGTTGCAGTTCCACAAAAGCAACTGTCGACGCTTTTTCTCCTTCAAAATAATTTCTCATTGAGAAAGCCTACGCTGGTATTTGGAGTAAGCCTGGCTCTCCGGCATTCCAGCCTCTATCAGTATCATATAATAGAGCAGCTCAACTCATTTTTGTAGTGTGATTACAAAACCCATCACAGTGAATTATGCAGCCAGCTAAATGGGTTTCCACCTTCCACAAAGCCAGAATATTATCATGCACAAATAGTGTACAAATGGAGAAATAATACCAGTCTCGCTTATCTGAACTGGACTATGGGAAGACTCTTTCCTTCGTTCCATCTACAGCAGGCTAATGTCACCTGGCACATTATGAAAGCAGAGTTGGAACACTGTGAAAGCTCTTTTTTTCCCTCCTTCCTACAAAGCTTCAATTTTTTCTAGGGCATTTTGCCATTACTGAAGGCTCTTCTAAATGGAAAATTAATACATTGGGGAGAAGTTCTCTCCCGATTTTTCCACCCGGCTGGTATAATACCTTTGAGCGCATATAGCTTTAGTGACTGGCTAACATATCTCACTATCAGTTTCAGTTAATAGATTTTAAGCTCGGTATAGATTATTCATGTTTTTTACTTTGCTTTTCTACCCTACCTACTAAACCAAGGAGTTATGAAGGCAACGATTTTAAGTTCAGAAGGCCGACGGGCAGTTTTTTAAAAATCCAATATCCAGAATAATAAAAAATGACATTTAAAGTTAGCAACAAAAAATCACAAAGATAGGAAATGTGCAAAGATACAAGTAAAAGCATTAAACACAGTAACAGCGGCAAACCAGAGTTCACTTAAAATCCGCAGAAGCTTATTTTTTTTAAAAAAAAATTAAAAGCTATAGTCCACCAAAAGCCTGAGTAAATACATGCTACTGATTAAATGTGCTTGTGGGAGAAGACAGCTCAGTATAGCCCGATCTTGTCAGATCTTGGAAGTGAAGCAGGGTTGGTACTTGGATGGGGAACCACCAAGAAAGTTACTGCAGAAGAAGACAATGATAAACCACCTCTGTTTCTCACTTGCCTTGAAAGCCCCTTGCTGGGGTCACAATAAGTCAGCTGTGACTTGATGACATGTTAGTTATACCCCTGACTTGGATGACCCAGGCTAGCCTGACTCTGTCGGATCTTGGAAGCTAAGCGGGGTTGGTACTTGAAAAGGATACCACCAAGGAGGAGTCTACAGAGGAAGGCAACAGAAAACCACCTCAGCTTGTCAGTTGCCTTGAAAGCCCCTTGCTCGGGTTGCCATAACTCAGTTGCAACTTGTCAGCATTTGTGTACACAAATGGTGCTTGAAGCTTACTGTAGGAAAGCAAAAGGTGAATGAGTGTCCGGAACAAATTCTACATATGAAATGTAACAATAGAAAATTGAACCCTTATCCACCAAAGACACATAACACTACTTGTATGGGTTTAACTAGGTTTTTGGTCTTGGTTGATCTATAGGACAAAAGCTTCAAGCACATATTTGAAGTGCAGGTTGCAGCTAGGGATACCAGCCTCCAGGTGGGACCTGGGAATCCCCCAAAATTGCAACTCAACTCCAAACTAAAAAAGACCAGTTCTTCTGGCGAAAGTGAATGCTTTGGAGGGTGGAATCTGTATATGGCATTGTACTCCACGAAGATCCCTGTCATCCCCAAGCTCTGTCCCCAAATCTCCAGGCGTTTTCCAACCTGGATTCCCGCCATTCCCTCTGGTGACCAGGTGGGACCTGGCAACCCTACTGCTAACAGATCACTTCTAAAAGGTACCAGCATTGTGGGCAAATCCACTACAGCTCCAGACCTGGCCAGTGTCACTATTGGCTTTATTTATCCCAGTCTGTTAACCCTTGTGTCTCTCTCTCCTTGGGCCACTCAAGAAACTAAGAGTGTGTTTGAAACAAAGGGTGTCCCCTTCCCAACCCACCCAGCTACTCTACAATTACGGGCTAGCTTGCAGATGGCTTGTCATCCAAAGGTATCTCAGACCTAAGTTCTGGTAACTCTCTTAACTGCCAACCCCAGTTATGGCCCAACAAGTCAAAGACAAAGCCTAATTATTATCCATCCCAAGTCAATGAGCACTGTGGAGCTGATGAAAGAAAAAAAAAAAAACCTCCTTCCCTGTCACTTTGAAAGGAGCCTCCACAATTCCTGCACAGCCCACTAATGGCCAGCTAATCTCACATTGTTCAAAATAGGTGAGGGCAGCTCACACGAAATGCCTGCATTTGGGAAGTACAGCTGAGGCAAATACCCCCTCTAAATTCACCCTCTGAACTCCATACTGCATGAAGACTAACTACTGTAGCCTCCATCCCAACAGAAGTTTTGTGTTTATTTTGAAAATGTGATAGGTATCATGACTAGTGGTGTGTTGAAATACTACTGTTAATATTCCTATTTGGCATGACCTAATCACTTTCCACCTTATGATATTACTTCACCCAAGACATCATCAGGGCCTGCCCCAAGAGTTTTATCATTTGGAATAATGGGACCTGTCAGGTCCACCCCTCCAAGTATGCCACCTCACCTTGATATTTCTTTTCACAGGCCTGCCAATACTGAAATGAGAATGTTAAAATGGACTTATCTGCTCATCCTTGTACTATATTTATCCCTTTTTATTTCCTTCGTGGTGGTTTTACAATTTTATATGTTTACATAATATTCACAGTGGAATACAAGTAGTCCACACTGAAAAACAAGTAGAAGGGAACGGGTCCCTTTTTCCCTTCTAGAAAGGTGTTTTTATGGAGGCAGGCTAGGGTGTGGTTCAGGCATGAACTTTCAGGACAATCCTAAGGAGAGTTTCATACTTCTAAGACCAATAGGCCTCCCATTTACTTGCTCTCAGGCCCAATTTTCTGCCCCCAAAGAACTGAGAAGAAAGAGTGGCCTCCACATAGTTACATTCAAGGAATTTCCCTTAATCTGTATGATAAGAACCATACAGACTAGGGGAGGCAGCCCAGAAGGTCACCTGAAGATGTCATTACATCCTCTCCGAACTCTGCCTCCTCAGGTACCTCCCATCAAACCTCTCAATATTTGCTGAGGTAGTGTTTGGAACCCTAAAGCCCAATGACTTCAAACTGCTCAACCCAATGGTCCTTTAACATAAAGTTGAATGTTGGAAAAATATTAGATTGGTCCTACACATTCATTCCACTAATGCAGCACTTTTCTCCGATGCAAGGAGCTTTCTTCCAAGGGCAGCGGAAGCATAAAAACAATTGTCTAGTCTGCCACTGTATACAATCCACTGGACTGTGAAGCTTACTGGATTCCTTGGGACAGTCACTCATTCAGCCTAACTTTTTTCATTCATGGTTATTGTGAAAGGGAAAGGGAAGATGGGAGACTCACCTGTGCTTAGCTCTTTGGAGTAAGGGTGAGATAAAATGCATACAGAGATTTAGAATAAATTGGAGTGTCAGGGATGCCTGATATGATTCTGTATTCCTGGACAGTATATATACCAATAGATTACAAAAGAAAGAAAGAAAGAAAGAAAGAAAGAAAGAAAGAAAGAAAGAAAGAAAGAAAGAAAGAAAGAAAGAAAGAAAGAGAGAAAGAGAGAGAGAGAGAGAGAGAGAAAGAGAGAGAGAAAGAGAGAAAGAGAGAAAGAGAGAAAGAGAGAAAGAGAGAAAGAAAGAGAGAGAGAAAGAAAGAGAGAGAAAGAAGGAGAGAAAGAAAGAGAGAGAGAGAGGAAGGAAGGAAGGAAGGAAGGAAGGAAGGAAGGAAGGAAGGAAGGAAGGAAGGAAGGAAGGAAGGAAGGAAGGAAGGAAGGAAATCATTGAGTTGGATCCAGATATACTCATACTCTCACAGACTATGCTTTTATTCCCAGAAGGAGTCTTATCCCCATGAAATAATTCCTTCTATAACAGGAGGACACCTTTGGATCCATCTATTGGAGTGAGTGACTCAGCATGCCTGGACATTGAGGGGTGCTACATCACTCTAAGGGTGCATAAGTGTTATTTCCTTGAATAGGATGCCTCTCTTTGTCTTAACCTGGGAGCTGCCCCTTTGTCCTCTCACTCTCACTCACATGGCCTTCCATGGAGACACGTGTATCTGCAGGTCTCTCCTGTAGATACAATGCCCTCATACTCCCACACACATGATGCTGGACAAGCTGGCCATTGTGATAGGGAAAGTACTCTATAGATTACTTGGATAAATGTAAGCTTACCTGTTTTGCAATATATCTCTTGGGAGATTTATTTACTGCACTCAGTATCATGCTTCAATGACGGGACAAACTGCTGTATTAACCAAATACCCCCATACCATCCTAGTACTTTTATTTAAAGCCTTTGCTCTTTCCTTGGAATCCATCAGATGTTTTATGTTATGCAAAATCCAGCAACAATTTAGGATATATAGAAGGCCCTCGAGAAATTTTACGAGTCTCGTTGAAACTCTTTTGGCTTCTCCATATGTTTTGCCTAAGGAAGAACCATCAAATTAATTTCAGTGACAACACTAGTTAGAGTATTTCCCCCTACATTTATTGCATGTCTGATCAGAACTTATTAGTAGAATAACTCATCCTTATTCTGATTTAATTTGGATTTTTTTAACCCTCCCACTTTATGCTTTCCAGTTCCGGAGGAGACAGCTTATAAATACATTCTAAAAACCCTAAATGTATATAACAGCAGCACTAGCTCAAATCCCCCCCCCCAATGTTTTCAGATTTCAACCAGTCTGTCATTAAACATCGCTTGCTAGGAGGAAACAGAAAGAACTGCACTTTCTATGATGAACAGACTTCTCTATTGTACTACTTTCCCCGCTCCCCACAAATGTGCCACACTTTGCCCACCTCTTGCTCATTCACATTAGTGTTTAAAAGCTGTATAAATGCCCAATTTAAAGCAACACCTGCTGATATGGGTTATCAGTATCTTTTTGACTGACATGAGTGAGATTTCTGTCATGCTCTCCTACAGGGCAGGCAATGGAATTTTTTGTATGTGTGTGTGTGTGGGGGGGGGAATCTTATTACCGGGTGCGCTACTGTGGTCTCTGATGGCACTTTCAATCAAAAAAGCAATCAGAAGGTCATGTGTTTGTGAGTTTCTTGACAAAGGAACCTGTTAAGCACAAGAAGGGTGGAATAGAAGATGCATTGGAGCTATCTGGCTGAAATTCCTGGGTGGCTCTGAACAAAAATCTGATCCACTCACATTTTTGTACCAGAACAGTGTAAAAAGTTAGACAGTGCTATATTTGGGGAGTCTTTTCATCTCTAGAGGGAAAACAGCTCTATGGAGGAAAGACGCTAAAGCTGCCTAACACTGTTGTTACACCGCTACTGTAATAATTTGCAACTGGATGGTGCTCAAGACAATCCAGTTGTGGATCATTAGGCTGGGCCCAATCAGCTTTTCCACTGGAGGGAAAAGGGAAAAAGAAGAGGAAGCAAGCAGTTCCCCACTCATCACCAAAAGGGCTACGCTGCAGATCATCATTCCTCCATGGACAAAAGTCACGGGGAATTGGGCCCCTCTTAAGGAGGGATATTAGGAGAAATGTTCGGTGGGAAGGCAGCATTGTATAGCCTGATTTCATCAGATCACGGAAGCAAAGCACGGTTGGTACTCGAAAAGGAGACCACCAAGGACAACTCTACCAGGGTTGCCAGCCTCCAGGTGGTGGCTGGAGATCTCCCACTATTACAACTGACCTCCGGGCGACAGATCACTGAGATAAAATGACTGCTTTTGAATGTGGCCTGTATGGCATTGTACCCCATGGAAGCCCCTCCCCAAACTCTGCCCTCCTCAGATTCTACCCCCAAAATCCCCAGGTATTTTCTGACCCAGTGTCGGCAATTCTAAACTCTACAGAGGAAGGAAATGGCAAACCACCTCTGCTTCTCACTTGCCTTGGAAGCCCCTCCCTTGGGTGGCCATAAAAATATGTTGTGACTTGAAAGCCCTCGCATAGACATATTAGGTGAGCTTAAGTGGAAAAGCAGGCTGGGTCCAACACATTGTTATAGCACAGTGATATTTCGGTAACTTATGATGTACAGGTACACCGTAAGGCACCATTCCATCATGAAACTGGTTCCAGTCAAGCTTTGTTGACAAACTGTTCAGCCCTCTGCTTGCTGGTGGTAGAAAATGCCATCAAGCCACAGCTGACTTGTGGTGACCCCGAGGGTTTTCAAAGCAAGAGACAAGCGGAGGTGGTTCCTGCTTCTGCATAGCAAACCCTGGCCTTCCTTGGTGGTCTTCTTTCCATGTACTAAGAAGGGCTGACACTGCTTAGCTTCTGAGATCTGATGAGATTTGTCTAGCCTGGGCCATCCAGGTCAGAGCTCTGTTCACTTATTCCAGTCTAAACTCATTGAAATTAACAGGCATAGTGACTCTGCTTGGAAGGGGAATAGGCTTGTGCAATTGACTATTAACCCTTAATTATACCTGCCTTGTACATGCCAGTCTACTTTATGCAGAAGCAAATAGATGCTTCATCTAATTTAGTGGTCTTGACTCTGACTGGCAGTGGCTTTCTACAATCCCAAGCAAAGAAGGACTTTTCCGATCCCTGCTAGCTGAGATACTGCAACTGGGGATAGCAGGGACTGATCCATAATCATCCTTTACTTCTGAATCCGCAATGTCTTGCATTGAATACAGTGTATGCACAGGGTATGAGAAGACTGAGTCCAATATGCATTTCCCATTTTGCAGGCAATTATCAGAGCTAGTATAAGCAGGTGAACTCAGAATTCTCCTCCAGTCTATTCAGTTGGGCGTCCTGCCAGGAACACGTTCTTAGGATTGTGCTGTATATTTTGGAAGACTGAATGTTTGATAGTTTGCATCTATCAAGTTCTCCATGGTCAATTCACAGTGAATGAACTTAGTCTCTTCTGTGATATGCCAAGACCAAGGGCTAAAGAGCTACAAGGTCACTGGGTTAAATCCTACCAGCATTTCTGCTTCACCTTGCCACATTTCCTAGTACAGCTTCCATCCAATGTGTTTCTTGTCCAGGCATATTCCGCAATTCACAGCATAACCATTCTGGAGGTCAAATAAGGCCTCTTCTTCCTGTTTTGCCAGCTGAAAAGCTGGTAGGAGCCTGTCCATTATGTTTTCACTGGCTTATCATGCCCTTGGTAAATCTAGTACAGGGTGATGTATTTATTTATTTTAAAAGAGTATGGGCTAGATCCACTGTTTCCCCTCTGTTAAGTTCTTCCTCCCTTGGGGCAAGGGTTTCTGAATCAGAGGAATGTGCCTCACTTTGTGGGAGTCATTTGACCTCACCCTATATCCTTTATTGAAACAATGAGTTTGCTGTGTTTTGTACCTGGCTTTTGATTTAAGGCATGCCAAGAGTCCAGGACACTCAAGAGAAGACAGCTTAAAACTGAAATAAATGCGGGCTTTTCATTTTCGGCTGGTGATTTGGAGCCGGTGAGCCTTTGCAAAAACGTGGTTGACTATTCATGAAATTTGCAATGATATGTATTTTCTTTCGCCTAGCTTCATTGTCAACAGTTAGTGAATGCGGCTTTCCTTTCTTTCAATTAAATCCCTATTCTGTTTGTTATTAGCGACACAGGACTGAATAAAGTTATTCAAAGACAGAGCATGTGAATAGAGTCTCATTTCAATAAACATGAGACTTCATTAATTTCATTAAAACCTCTACTACAGTTATGCAGAAGTGGTGTTATACATTTGAGTTCTCCGCAGAATGCACTCATTAAAAAGACATCTGCAAATGTCAATGCCATTTTTAAGAATACCTTTGTTCCTGTTTGTTCCTAGATGGGAACCGATCCAAAGGTGGCCTTCTAATCATACCTTCTATGGGCCAAAGATAGAGATAATGATGGACCCAAGGTCATCAACTACTCCTTGGGGATTTGAGCTACTGTCTCCATTGTCCAGCTTGGTGTAATGGTTAGACTGTCAGGCTAGGAATTGGGAGATCCACGTTCAAATCCTCAATCTGCTGCAGAAGCGTCTTGGCTGACTTGGTCTAATCACACACTGTCGACCTCAAAAGACTGGTGGAGAGATCAGATGGAGGAGAGAAGAGCAATGTAACCTGCTTTGGGTCTCCACTGGGGAGGGAAAAAATGCCACCAAGTCACAGCTGACTTATGGTGACCCTCTAGGGTTTTCAAAGCAACAGATGTTCAGAGGTGGGTTTGTCATTGTCTGACGCAGAGGCCTGGTAGTCCTTGGAGGTCTCCTATCCAAATACTAGTCAGGGCTGACCCTGCTTAGCTTCCCAGATCTGGTGAGATTGGGCTACCCTCTGCTATCCAGGTCAGGGCAATACACAAATGAAGTAAATAAACAAATGGCCCAAACCCAATGGTCAGTCCATTTGGCCACACTGGCTCTCCTACCTTGAAGTTTTAGTTCTCCATTGGCAAAAATGGAGGGGAACTACCTAACAAAGTTGATGTGGGGAACTTTCCCCAATCCCCCCTCCCAAGAAACCTACAATTTTTTTTCTCAGAAATCCTGAAGATGCCCCCTGATCCTCATGAACAGTACACTACAGGAAAGCAGGCAGCAGCAAGGGCAGGAAAATCACATCCCCTGCCACTGCAAGTCAACAGTGGGGAAGATGAATAGAAAGTTTCTCCTGGTTATTGATTCAGGTGGGTAGCCATGTTGGTCTGAAGCAGCTGAACAAAGTTTGGGTCTAGTGGCCCCTTTAAGACCAACAGAAAGCTTATACCTTGAATAAAACTTTGTTGGTCTTAAAGGGGCCACTAGACTCAAACTTCGCTCTCTTGCTTATTGTTCCTCGTGGCATGGCGCATTTTGTTCAGGGTTCTCAGAAAGGATTTTCAGGACAAGCAGAAGGCAGCTGGGGGCAGGGAGCAGGGATGATCCACTGGACTAATCCTATCTGCAATCCCCCCCCGAATCTAATCCTGTGTGAATAATAACATTGAGGCAGGCCTGTAGCTACAGTGGGGCATCTTGGGGCTGCCCCCCCAACTTCCTGACAAGGCCCTCTGATTTCCCATCTAGCCCAGGGCAACATGGCCTTCTTCCTCAGATTAAATTGATTAGCCAGTGCCCACTAAGAAACTTAAATGCCCCCTGACTTAACAAAAATCCTGGCTACGGGCCTGCATTGAGGTTATTTTTTGTGCAGTGTGAATGTCTGCAGATTATATTCCGATTATATTCCTTCACATGAGTATAAAACACCACACAAAAAAGAATCTGCATCCAGTACACTCTTGGCAGTGGGAAGTGCCATCAAGTCACAGCCGACTTATGGTGACCCCGTAGGGTTTTCAAAGAAAGAGCTGTCCAGAGGTGGTTTGCCATTGCCTGCCTCTGCATAGTGACCTTGGACATCTTTGGTGGCCTCCCATCCAAGGACTAACCAGGGCTGACCCTCCTTAGCTTCCAGGATCTGATGAGGCTGGGGCTAGCCTGAGCCATCCAACTCAGGGCAATCCACTCTTACACCAAGATGTTTCTCCCAGTGCTTTCTCAATGAGCCCCTGCACAGGTAACATAGACAGGAAATAAGAAGCAAAGGAACTGACTGCTGTGGCAAACAGCACCTGATGAAGTTAATTTTAGGAATCTTCCTAGTGAAGTAGAATTCAGAAGAAATAGGGTACCGTCCCAAGCAATCTTGTGGAATAGAGGTGTGTGTGTGCACACGTGTGCATCATTGCTTTTTTGTTTGATGCTGACTGCACCTCTTGGGCTTAAGCAGGGATTTAGCGTGATGGCTAACAGCCAAGGAATCCATCGGTTCATACAAAGGCTTGGGAGAAGCAGCGGCTGTCTGTGCATTCAGAGATTCAGGAGCGGCAATGCGTCTCTGCCAGGTGCAGCGGAAATGGAAAGAAGCTGTGATCACAAAGAAGGTATTTATAAAAATATATTTCCACAAAGTAGGAAACAATACAGGATTTTGTTTTTGTTCTTCCTGAATACAATACATGGAGTAAATAAAACAAGAGCATGAAAACGAAAACAAACAATGGGGCAGGGAGTAAAAATGATTTTCATGTAATACTCAGGTTTGCTTCTTTTTTTACTATACAATTGCTACTCCTAAATGGTAAGTTACAAATCGAAGATGCCAACAGCTTCTAAGTGCTGCTCTTTCTGTGAGGGAGACCCCTGGGCATAACCGTGACGATTCTAGAAAAGAAAGGCTAAAAACATAAGCAAGAAAATTATGTACACATCTCTTTTTTTTCTTCCTTTTAATACAGTGAACTAGAAGCAGGTTTGATTTGAAGGTGAAATGGACGGCATTTTCAAAATTTAAGAGTTTTCTTTTTAAATATTCACACAAACCAAGTTGTTTGCAGCCGATTGTGCTTGTATCGGAACACCAGATACTAGGTTGACGAATGTAGTATAATACGGTCCAGGATTGTTGCTGTTTTCCTCTGGGAACACTTTCACCCTGCTAGCATTCCGATATAACCTCTATGCTAATGGACAGCTTGTTGCTCAAGTCTTGTTTCCAAACTGTACAGTTTATTAAACATTCATTATATATAGAAAACAAATTAATGGATATCATTTAGACTTCTTCCCCCCGCCTTAAGCGCTTCTCTATAACCAATCTTAATAAATAAAAGCAGTTAATGGACATCAATAAAATATTTATTTCAAGGATTAAACAAATAAATTTTGTTCTTTAGCAATAAAATCAGCTTTTTTGTATCATATATGCAAGTCCATCCTCTTTCAGATTTTTTTCCCCTTTTATTGAAGTGATAGGAGAGATTCTTCTAGAAAACAATCCATTTTTTTTTTTATTAAAAGTAGGGAACTTTCAATGCTCTTCCCCACTTCTGAACTTTGACACAACTGTAGATTTTGAATCCCATCACTGGAATGGATTAAGAACATGTGAATATTTTAAGGCTTGACACAATATTTAAAGATGATATTCAGTCTGCAGTTTTGTGGCCAACAGTTACTTTATGTACAAATTATGGTCACTGCACAGTTGAGGCCAAGAGGGACTTTACCAATGCTCTTTTTTTTTTTTTTTTTTGTAAATTCAGCATTGCACAGAAGACCAGATATTGCTTTAACATTTTTTTTTTTTAAAGTGGGATCTTCGTTGGCAACATAGAAACAAACCGTGAGCTCTTCAAAGTCCTTCAGAACGTACTCTTCTTCGGCGAAAATTCACACAAGCCTGTTCTGTAGAAAAGTATCTTTTCCCTTTACTTCTCTGAAAGCTATCAAAGATCCAAACCCCTTTCTTCAGAGTGGTCATGTGAATATAGAATATCCAAAGACTTCTAGACACTCTACGTACTTCACTTCACACTCCACAAGACTCGGACCTCCTAACATATACTTTTGAGTTATGCACTTTTTTTTTTTTTTGGTTCAACATTACAATGTAGTTGATTTTATAGATGACCGGTGCTAAACTTGCCCCTAAAACAAAAGCCACATTAGTCAAAACTAACAGCAGTGGCCCTAGAATATTACATGAGTGTTTAAGTCAAGAGTGAAAAAAAGTTTGTAATCCACTGTCAAGTTTCTTTGTCACTTTCTCCAACTGAGTAAAGTTCTCCAAGTCTTTTAAAACGGGGCCCCCATTCACTGAGGTAGTCAAAATTCTGATCTGAGTCTGAGGTTGAAGACTCCAAGGAGCTCAGAGAACCAGCAACCGAGCCTCTCCCCTCATACCCATAAATCTGGATTGAGTCATACGGAGGGGCTGTAGGGTCATTATCAGCTTCGTGAAGCCTGACATTGATGAATTCATCAACATCGACACCATTAGGGACAGGAGCCAGTCCCTGTCTGGGCATAAACTGAAGATCAGGTTTAATATCCTTGCGAGGCAGAAATCCATTTATTCCATCTGGGTTCTGCAAAGTTGCAATATCAAAGGCTTCTGTATCTTCTTCTCCACCTCCTTCATCGTCATACCGGATTATGTTTTCCCTCACATCCTCATCGTCTTTGATAATCAAGGGCTCATTCTTGTGTCTCCTCAGGGTTACAAACAACACCACAATGACTGCAAATGAAACACCACAAACTGGTTAGAATTTGAAATCAACTTCTATTGGAAAAAATTCTAGGAGGCTGAAAGCATACTTATTTCTACAAAACTAGAGGTGTTTTTTTTCATCCCTGTTGTTTAGAACCCAAGAATTCTTGATTCAAAGTTGCTTCTCCCTCATGCGAATTGAACCAATAGTTCTTTATACATGCACTATTTTTGGTTTCCTCATACGACATCTTCTCTGTAAAATGTATGCATTTTATATTAGAATTATAAATACTGCATATAAAACCTGTACACAGTGCAAATAAATCTACAATAGCAGCAGCAAGAAAGCAGAGCTCCAAAATGGTGGACAAAAATACAAAGAAATGTATGTAAAATTAGGGTATGGCCACACATCCTTAAGTTAAAAACTTAGGAAGAAGCAAAAATGATACCAGGGCATACTTGTTACACTTAAGAATTTTTTTAAAAAAATGTTGTGCTGGATCCAACCAAAGTCTTTCTAAACTGACATTCTGTTTTTTAGTACTGGCTAACTATATTTTTTTCTGGGAAGTATATGGCTTCCTTCCACTAGCTCAGGGCCTATTTTCTAGTGAGAAGTGCCTTTTAGTCTGTGGGCCAGACCAGGTAAGGTAAAAAACCCCTGAAAGGTGCATGTCTATACATTATGCTTTGATGTGACAGCCCATTCTGATTGGTAGCTTAAGCTTTTTATGATGTCACCAGGTGGCTGAATCCATTTTTCCCTTCTGTTTCTAATTTGAGCTGTAACTGGTAAACCAAGTGACCAATTCCAAGTTTTAAAGCACTGTTGGGAAGCTAATAAATTGCCCTACAAATAACTAATACTAACAATGTCTCTATTCATTATCATTTTTGTGATACAAGACATCAATAAAGGAATAAATCTATTTTCCACATTTCCACAGTTCACTGCATATGACGCTTTACCTAATCCAGATAGTCACCTGAAGTATATTAGGGAATTGTAGCTTATTCTTTTGCATTTCCAATGAGCTATAAAATGAAGAAAGTCATTTTGAAACACCATAGTTAGGCACAGGAGATGCAGACTTGTGTTTTATGTGATTTTTTAAAATCTAATGTAACTGGATAATAGGCAACTTTGTGTTACTGCAAAGAAATATCTTTTAATTTTGTGAGTTCAGCAACAGTTCAATATGTATACTTTTGATTTACAAATGTTACACTATCATTTCACAACTTCTAACATTTAATATTTTATTTAGCCTATTTTTAATGTTCACCATCACTGTAATCACCTTCTGAGTCTTCAAATTCAACTAAAAAGTCCAGATCTTTTTTTTCTTTGATGGGCAGGGGGCAATGTTCCCTCTAAGCTGAGTTAGTGTGAGCTAGCTCACAGTTTTTTTAGCCTATGGCTCACACCTTTTTGTCTTCGCTTAGGAAGGATGGCTCCAGAGCAAACTAATTTACACAGTAGCCAAGTTGCTCTCTCACAACTTTCATGCCAGTAGCTCACAAAGTAGAATTGTTGCTCACAAGACTCCACAGCTTAGAGGGAACATTGGCAGGGGGTGGTTCTGGTTGCTACAAGGCTGTAGCTTATACACAGCAGTGCAAGGAAGTCCATGGAACAGGCATGAGCAGTTTGGCGGGTGACAGGCACACATGCACTTGCATGATAACCTCGAATGCCAGTGCCAGGAGGCAAAATAAGGGGAAGACCTTGCCCTCTGTGCCCTGTTGTTGGATCTCCAGAGGAACTGGTTGGCCACTGTCTAAGACAGGATGTTGGCCTAGATGGACCACTGATCTGATCCTGCAGGGCTCTTCTTATGTTCTTACTTATTTACTATATTTGTATCCCGCCCTCCCCACTTTCAGCGGGCTCATCTCCAAAATTGTATTTGGTGCAAGAGGTTCATGCATCCAATCTCTGACACAAAATATAGGCCTGGTCAAGATTCTGAGCTGACCCTGCCATGCCATTTCATACTCCCAACTTCAAGAGACTGAGACAGCTCTGCTTTTTGCTGCATAGATTTATTTGCACTGAGTACACATACGGATGTGTGCTATCTATCTACACACACACAGACACACATATTGCTGATTTAGTGCCACAAAAAAGTTTAAAAAATGTGTAATGTTACAGGGAAAAAATGACTTGAGGAAAAATGGGGAGTCCTGCTGCACAAAAGAGAAGAGAAATTGAATGTGGACTTTTAGGTTAAAATTCCAAGGATAAGAAATTTAAAATTATCCTTAGTTGTACGGTTTAAGAGCTTGCATTGCCAGGGTGTCTGCTGGAACAAATGATACCATTCCCATTCGATCCAGTTGAATGCGTTCCTAATATCTACATGGTCTTCTTGTTATTTTTTTTTCCCCACTTGCAATAATTGGGCTCAATCTTGAAGGCAAAAATCTTCTGGACTCCCCCTCCCATTTCCCCCTACCTTGCAAGAGAATCCAGTTTATGTATGTATACTGTGGGCATATAAACTAAAAGCATGTAAATTATACTTTCTCTTTCACAAGATTAGTATACATTTCTATAAAATCCACTGAATGTCACATAGCTATTTTCCAATAAGCCTGTGAAATAGCTGCCATTAGTATTGCTTCAATTTGGCAACTGCTCCCTTCCTTAAAAATCTGTCTCTAACAAACCTGATTTCAAGCACATTTCTTCTGAAGCAATAACCAGTCCATCAGATCAGTTAACAACCCATTTGCTGAGTAACAGCTCATCATATGCAAGCTCTGCTGTCATTGACAACAGCTCTCATGTACGATGCAAAAATCATCACTCAGCCAAGAAGAGGGACACCCAAACTACAGATGTGTTGAGATAAATTCAGTTTATTGCCTGGTGCTTGTTGTGTGGACTGACCTGTCGGAGCCTTTACGCAAACCTGCACACCACAGCTAGGGATAGGATTACAGCAGTGGACTTCTGATTCTAGTTAGGCAGACACTTAAATTGGAGAAAGGCTCCTTAGGCTGGAGAAAGGTGTCAAACTTTGTTCTCTGGAGTGGAGTGGTAGAATAGGAGTAGGATCCATCCTCCTATATTTTGCATAGCAATTCTATGCACTGTAATGCACAGGAGTAGCCATCGACAACATGATGTCCCACATGATAAGCGCTTTTAGTACCCCTCCTCCATTTACACAATGTTATAATATGTTAAGTAGAGTATCTCACTGGATTGGATTCAATCTTTTTTTTTCCTCTTTGACCAATAAAAACTGCTATGCTGAACTTCGGACCTACATGGACAAAGGCCGTGTGGGATAGGTAAGGTTGCCACTTATCCAGTTCTGGTGGCCAACCTCCCACCAACACTCCCCATCCCCCCACCCTCTAGCAGTGGAATGGCAGGGAGAATTGGGTGGTGGGGACTGGGTCAGTTGACTCCAGGAATTCACTTTTGGTTTCAGAACAGAAAGTGATGTCGCAATGCTCTAGGAATGTTAGGTCTCTATATTATGAAACTGGAATTGACATCAGGATGCTCTAGGAATTTCAAAAATTCCTAGAGTAATGTGACATCACTTCCTATTCCCCATCCAGAAGTGATGTCTTGGCTGGTCTTAACCTCTCAATACACCCAAGGGGTGGCAACCCTTGGGATGGGGCAGTAGTAAGGGGTAGAACTGGATGAGATTAAGTGTAAAAGCAGACTGAATTCAACCCAGTTGCACAGAAAGTAGGACTCATAACACCATATCAAAAAAGTTTAATCAATAAGACTTGTCTGTATTTTTACTCATTGGTGGTGGTGGTGATATTGTTGGGCAGCAAAACTCTGAAGTTCCGTAGTATATGCTATAGGGCAAGACATAACACACTTGTGAGGGCAAATCTGGGTTTGTCCTAATTCACGGGCATGGACAGAAAAGTGGCACAGAAACATTTTAAATAAACACATCCAGTTTTATGTACAATCTTACCCTTGAGAAAAAACTGAAAGTGCATTATTTTCTACTGAGGATCTCACACTCACTGATGTACACACCATGGATTGGATCCAACCAGTTTTTCTACTTGTGGAAAAAGCAGGATGGGGTCCAGTTTGACCATGGTGAAGGCTATGCTGGGGATAACGGGACCTGCATGGACAAAAGCCATGGATGGGGGTTGTAGTAAGGAGGGGAATTGAGAATGATCCAGTGAAATGTGGGTTGGATCCAGTCCCATTTGTCAAATGGACAACAATAGTGTGTGCATATTTAAAAATTGTGTTTGTAATTTTAAATGTGTTTTCCACAGAAACCTTCTTCCAGAAAGATGTATCTGTACTGTTGAGTTATAGTCATTTATGTGTCACAGATGTTTGGAATTCTATCTGATTGGTAAATGAATACATACCTAGCAGCAAAATGATGCAGGCTAGTATTGCTATTAAAGCTCCCATGCTGAGACCGATAGGGAGTACATAAGCTTCAGCATTGCAGGACTGGGCAATACCCTCACTGCTGCAACCACAGACCTTAATGGTGAGGGTGCTGGTGCTGCTCATTGGAGGATTTCCACTGTCACTGATAATGATTGGTAGAAGATACACTTCTTGCTTCTGCCGGCTGAATCCACCACGTTTGGTCAAAATGTCAAGGGTGTTATCTGGAAGAGCAACAAACATATTTTGCATAAGGACTGTATAGAACAAAATTATTTTTTCTAGGTTTGAACCAAAGCTACTTACCTTGGATGTGTTGTCATGAATAGAATCTGAAGAACTAAAATATCTGAAGAAGTGAGCAGTGACTCACGCAAGCTCATACCCTGCCACCAATTTTGTTAGCATTTAAGATGCTACTGGACACTTGCTTTTTTCTGCTGCTACAAACAAGCTAACATGGCTACCCATGCTGACTTATGATCATGAATAGGAAATGTGTCTCATTTTTGCCAGTTATGGGCAGTCAAACTGAACACTTTTGCTTTGTTTTGATGTTCCCAGTTACTTTCTCCTCTCTATCACTAGTCTTCTTAGTCCATACTGTTGCCACCTATTGGACATGGTGACCACATATCAGTGATACCACACTGCTGTTTTTAACGTAATGATGCCACTGGTACTCATAAAAATCACATTCAGTGTGGTAGTAGCAAATCAAATTAGATGGCTGTATTGGCAGATGAGGCCAAGGGCAGTGAGGACATGAGGAAAAAGCAGCCAGTCAAAGAAAGAAATGTGCCAAACAGAACAGAAATAAAATGTATGCTTAGCAAGGCGAATGGTGTTTTCGGCACAGTTTGGCTGCACTGAATGGCAAACATCGAAATTACAGAATATACATTGTAGGCCTATTGGGGTGTGGATCCTACCCACTATCCTACCACTATATGGAACAAAATTTGAAGCTTCCCTGCAGCCTATAGAGCCGTCCTCCAACTTAATTTCAAGGGTAGCCATGTTGGGCTGCTGTGGAACAGCTAGATTTGAGACCAACAGCCAAATCTGACAAAGGGAGCTTTGACTCTTGAAAGCCTATATGACGGACCTTAGATTCTTCTTCACTGTGAGGCAGATTTTCCAACCAAAACACTGTTTCCCACTCTGACTGAGCAGCCTCTTAGTAGCATATTTGAATTATAGAATAAGAACTTTCTGCCTGTCCCACCCTGTGATTGGGAAGTTATTTGGCTTTTGCCCAGGCCAGACGGTTGTTTTGTTTTGTTTTGTAACTCAGCAGGAGACCTCTTATAAACCATTTAGAAATGGCACTTGACATAAAGAACAGTTCAAACAGAAAGGTTGCTTTATTGAACAAACACAGTTGAGTTAGGAATAGGGCAGGGGGTAAGAAGTTGAGGTAAATTTTTAATGGCTATTGCCAAGCCAAATTCTAAATGATGACTGACTCTTCCTCAGCACTCAGCTGCTCTTAAAGTGCTTCTCAGCTGGCACTGACCAATTAGAGAGAAGGGGGTGTGCACAGAGGCAGCAGCCTGTCAATTTAACTGTGCTTTACAGTGAAGCATTAACCCCTAATCTCCCAGCTCTCTGAATATGATGCACTAAGCACCCTGCTTTTGGAGATCAATTCATCACAGACTATACCTTGAGAGTCATGTTGGTCTCTATGGTGCTACTATCTAGCTCTTCCTCCAACTTAAGTGATTCATCTGTTGTGTTCCCAAGCATGAAACAAAACGACACCCTCAGCTCCATTACAAAATAGTGCAATACAGGATTGTATCCCCTCAGTCTCTGTGATATGTAGATTGGCTCAACATCATTCAGTTCTGCCTCTGTGTACTGTGACCCATCGGCAGGGGCTTTTAATGGCTGCCCCACAGTTACGGACTTCCATTTCCCCGCAGCTCTCCAGGGAATCACTGGATAGCGAAGCTTAGTCCGTGCAATCCAAAAGAGGGTTACAATCCACGGACTTCAATGGATTTAGGGTTACACTTTAAGAGCCTGAGATTTATTTATTTCTACTGGGAAAAATATATACCTCTCACTATTAAAATATTTCTGACACCTTGCAGTATCATTGAACCATTAAAAAAACAACACCCCCCCTGAACTAATAAAAACCAAAAGCAGGAACAATCATTAAAAATGAGAAAAGGGGAAAGTGAAAGAACATGGTAACATGATAAAAAATATTGTATGTTCTATAGATCCCAATTGCATTTTCCATTCAAGGAAGGCATTTCCAAATGCAGAAGGAGATAATTTTTTCATAACTTGTTCCTCCTTAATGCAGACCTCTGCTTTGCTCCCGCACTGTTCCCAGGGCCCAGCAGCCCCCTATATCATTGGCTCTAAGCCTCTATTTTCTAAACATGAGATTTATTTATTTTTTTAAGCCTAGAAATGGAAATAAAAAGATCAGCTGTCGGGAGGGTAGGTTTCTCATTCAGCGCTCTTTATAGTGCTCTGATTTGGGGGCAGGAACCCCCCCCCCCCGAACCTAAAACCCAACAAACTTCAATTGAAATTGGATGTAGATCTCATGGCTAATAGTACTTTCTCTCTCTCTCTTTGCATAGTAAATCTTTTACATTTTTTCTGCAGCTCCTGGGCAAAGTTGACATCATTAACCTGATCATCATTTAACCTGCGCAGTACCTGAATTTACAGAGGCCTGGCTCATGTTTGCCATTTAAAATATAGGCAGTGCTGCAAACAGGGAAGCAAGGTAAATGTTGGCTTTATTTAATGATCCCCACTGTAGTAGCAGTAAATCAGATAGCCGAGGATCCACAGATAATTACTGAATTTACTCTGACAAAATGTATGAGATCCCCCACATTTTGTTAGGTAACTCTACACGAGTGGCAGCCGACACCCTCTACTATTAGCACTTCTGTGCAAGCCAGAACTTTCTTTAAAAAAATAAACCAAAAACACTTCAAGAACTTAACAGCATTGGATTTATTTGCATACTTAACGATCCATCAGCAGTCCTTACTGTTTTATTCACAAGACTTTTCTGAGTCACGCTCCATGAGTTTATGCCAATGCAAATTAATTTGATCTATTTCTTCCTATAAAAACAAATTAATAGCAATAATATTCTTCCAGGCCCCAGAGCACAACATGATTTCCCCAATTAAAAAAAGAAAAGAAAAGAAACCAGCACACTACGGGAAAGTCCAATGAAAATATAACATTTGGTGAATTTACACACACGTGTGACTGGAAGAAAGAGCCAGCATTTCAAAACCTTTGGTTTCTAATTTGCCATGGATGTCCAAGACAGTGGTTCTTCAGAAGCCAACTCTGAAGCAGTTCATACATAATTGTGCCAGTATTGCAAAGTATTGCTATTCCAGTACAGATACCTTTGGATATCAGAAGCAGGCCTTGACCTGGATAGCCAAGGCTAGCCCAATCTCATCAAATCTCAGAAGCTAAACAGGGTCAGCCCTGGTCAGCATTGCGGTGGGGGACCACCAAGGAATGCCAGGGGTTGTGGCACAGAGACAGGCAAAGCTCCTCTGAATGCCTCTTGCCTTGAAAACCCTATTGGGTCACTATAAGGCAACTGAGACTTGATGGCACTTTATGCACATCAAAAGTAGGATTGAGTGAAATTTCTCCCATTCCATTCCTTTACTGTTCTGGATTTTTCTCCTGCAGAACAGTTGGAATTCTGGGAGAACTCCAGGCCCTGCCTATATGTGTTAGTGGAACTTTAAATTCCTTCAGATCATGTGTGTTCCCCCCCCCCATGCTACTTATATAGGTAAAGTCAGGGGTCTTTTTGGGGGGAGCGCACCGGAGCTGCTCTGGCAGCTCAGGAGCCAAGCCCCACCCCCAGCTGGCATCCCGAATTCTTTCAGGCAGCCGAATGTCAATTTCAGCTCCATTATATCCTATGGGCCATTGAAGTCAATGGTGAAAACATAAGGTATACTCTGGGGGCTGGAGGGGAGGGGTTTGAGGGAGAGGCTCCAAACTCACAGGGTAGCTTTTGGAGCCTCTCCCCAAGATACCCGCCAAGTTTCAAGAACATTGGATTAGGGGGTCCAATTTTATGGGCCCCCAAACAGGTTGCCCCCATTCCCTCCATTGTTCTCTATGGTGGGGAAAGAAGTAACTTGGTGGGTATCTTGGGGGAGGCTTCATAAGCTACCCTGTGAGTTTGGAGCCTCTCCTCAAACCCCTCCCCTCCAGCCCCCAGAATATACCCTATGTTTTCACCATTGACTTCAATGGCCCATAGGATATAATGAGGCCGAATTGCAGCCGAATTTCTTTCATTCCCTCCTTTCCTTCTCTCCTTTTCCTCTTTCACTCCTTCTTCTCTTCTCTTCTCTCTTTATTTCTTTCCCACCTTCTTCTCTTCTCTTTTTTCCTTCTTTCCCTATTTCCCTCCTTCATCCCTCTCTTTCTTTCTCTCCTCCTTTCCTTCTCTTTCTTTCCCTCTTTCCTTCCTTCTTTCCTTCTCTCTACTCTCTCTCTTTCCTTCCCTCTTTCCTCCTTCTGTGGCCCAACTCTAGTGAGAAGGTGTTTAAACTTTAAACCCCTTCTCTCTTCGCTCCCCCACCCAGGCCAGCTGGGGAAGGGAAGAGGAGGCTTTTGAAGATGCCTCTCCCCCCTTTTGCTTCCCCTTCTGACATCACTTCTGGTGATGTCAGGGGGAGTGGCATATGCTAATACCCTAATAGCTCATTAGCATACCATATGCTAATGAGCTCCTGCAGCTGTTTTTCTATGAAAAGACCCCTGGGTAAAGTTAAAGGTTTCCCTTGCTCGAAAGCCAGTTGAATCTAATTCCAGGAATGCAGTGCTCATCTCCATTTCAAGCTGAAGAGCAAGCGCTGTCCAAAGATGTTTCCGTGGTCATGTGGCCAGCATGACTAGATGCCGAGGTGCATGGAACACTGTTACCTTCCCACCAAAGCGGTACCTGTTTATCTACTTGCAATTTCTTGCTTTCAAACTGCTAGGGTGGCAGGAGCTGGGACCAGAGACGGGAGCTCACTCCGTCATGCAGCACTCAGGTCTCGAACTGCTGAACTACTGACCTTCCAGTCTACAGTTCAGCGTCTTAATGACTTGCCCTTTTTTATGCTACTTATATGCATGCAGCTAGATTCAAGTCCAACAGCACCTTAGAAACCAACAACAATTTTGGGGTATGAGCTTTCGAGAGTCAAAGCTCCAAGGAGCTTATATCCCCCCCCATCCTGCAGGTCTCTAAGGTGCTGCTGGACTCAAGACTAGGTGTTCTACTGCAGACCAACGCAGCTACCCTCTGAAACCCTACATATGCATACAGTGAAGAAACACTGTACAAAAAGCAGATTTCCTTGATAATATTGTACAACAATCCTGTTTGCACATTGCTTTAGTGATGTACAGATGCACTCTTGGGCACTGGTAGCGCAGCACACAAAATGAATCTTTACACAGCTGTGTGTAGAATCCAATACAGGCTGCCTTTTCAGTGCGCTCTGTTAACAGGCACATCAGAACTTAAAACCGTGGCAATGTGCACACCCACCACATCTACAAAATTCAGAAACAGGAAAAAAACAGCAACAAAACCATGATGTATTCCTAATACCTCGGTTCTGCTTCAGACAAAATATAGAACTCAAAATCCTCTAGGAAAAATTGGAAGCTAGAAGGGAGGGTGGATATGTTTGACTCTGCCCAGCTGTGGGAACAAGTTGGACCTAAAAAGCACTGCACTGCATGAAGGGCCATCATGTCATGAGCGGTGACAACGGCGCTGAGTCCCCGACTGAGTTGGCATTGCAGCCAGAGGCGCCAGCACTGCCAGAACCAGAAACCAGCCCCTCTGACTCCTCACAAGTTTATAGCTTGGCAGTGCCTGAGCCTGTAAACCCTGCACCTGGTCCTGCAGCAGCCAAGGAGGCACAGGTGCAATTGGGGAGTCTGCCTGACTCACCTCCATGGGTGGTTCAGCTAAGGGAGTGGCTCCGCAGAGACTTAGCCACCCACCGTCGAGATGCACCGAGTCATGAGTATTAGCAGGAGCACCACTGCTGCCACCACAGGAAGCCCAGCTGGAGGCCTGTATAACTCCCACTCAGGATTGGCTCTCGTGGAAGCAATGAGTCACCTCTGTGTGTGCCTCACACCCACCTTTGGCTCCTGTCCCTGGACCCCCACTCTGGCTTGGATTTCTGGCTCCCTGACCCCTGCTTTGGATGACCCCTCTTTCGGACTCACAATTTGGCTCTTGCTCTGACTCTCCTGGCAACGACCTCGGACTGGACTTGACTTCTGCCTCTCATCCCAAGCCCAGCCTGTGACACAGGAGAACAACTGATCTCTTTCTACTAGCCTCAGAACCCAGCCTCACAGCTGGCACTGCTGTCCTACCTGTGCCACATAACATATGCTTCAGTATTTTGGTTAGAACAATCGGGGATGACTTGTGAAGTAATGTGCATGGAGAATGTACCCCGTGACCAATGTTCCTTCTAAGCTGTGGAGTCTTGTGAGCAAAAATTCTACTTGGTGAGTTGTTGGCATTAAAATTGTGGGTGAGTTGGCTCCTGCATCAGTTAGTTTGCTCCGGAGCCATCCCTTCCTGAGCGAAGACAAAAACGTTTGAGCCAGAGGCTAAAAAACAGTGAGCTAGCTCACACTAACTCAGCTTAGTGGGAACACTGCCATGACCCCAAGCTAAGTACGTTACCAAATCTCATGCACACAGTAATTCAGTTCAGTAATCCACATTTCTGAAACTGCCCCCCTCCTTTGGGTGAAACTTCACTTGACTTTTCCCAGCCATATTGACAAAATTTGAGAGAATCATTTTTCTTGAAACTGATGCCTCGTCATGAGTCAAGTGTGGACAAATGGCATTAAAATAGTGGAGAATTTTTGAAAGGTGTAAAAATTGGCACACAATGCCATGGAATAAACTAGGGTTGCCATCCCCCCAATGGGGGCAGAGTTTCCCCCGATTTCGGGGGGCCCAATCCACCACTGGCTAGCTGGAGGTGAAGTCATCATGCAGGGCACATCACATGGGGGATGCTCTAGCAATTGGCTACAAACTCTATGGTGACCATAGAGTTTTTGGCCAAATGCTAGAGCTTCCCTTGCATGACGTGATCAGCATTATGACATCACTTCTGAGTCATGTCATTGTAGATCCCAGAAAATCCCAGACAGCGGGATGGAGCCTCCTGCCAGCAGACAGTAGCTACCTGGCAGCCCTAGAATAAACAAACAAATTAGTCACGTCAGTGGCAAAAATGAGCGAAATGAAAATGTTCCCAATGACAATGTCTAAATCCAAAACCAGCTAGATCTGAAGTCCGGCAGGACCTTAGAGACTGACAAGATTTGTGGGGTCTGATCTGACCAAGAGAACTTTAATTCTCAAAAAACTCACACTCCGAAAATCTTGTGGGTCTCTAAGGTGGTACTGAACAAGAATCTTTTATCACAGATCAACGTGATTACCCTCAGAAACTAAATCCAAAAAATAAATGGAAGGGGTGTCTTCAAATATCCCTACTCCAGCACATAAATAATGGCAAGGAGAGGGGATGGTAGTGATCTAGAAAACCCAATGGACCAAGTATTGTAGTTCCTCACACCAATTTGTGTTTTTATTCTAGTGACAAAAGCCCCTCCAGGCAGGCTCCCTCTTGGCCCTTCAGAGATTGACTGAAACTTGAAAAGAATGGAACACTGAGATAGGGAATTCATAAGGCTCCTTCTGTACTTTATTGTGGCAGTGCAGTAATGCATTGCTTTTACCCCGTGCCAGGTGGGTTGATTTAAATTGAGTCCATTTAAATCACAAAGGACGTATTTTTTTTTTTTTAAGAAGACTGATTGAAATCATTTAAATCAAGGTTCCCAGTACAGAACTTCTCTTTTTTCCTGAACAGTTTTGCATACTGATTGGCTGCTGACACACTTGGTCTACAGCTAAAGACAGCCTTCATAGGACTGTGGGAAATGCCTTTTGTTTTGTAAATGTGTATGTTGCCTTTCCATTTTATCAAGGCCTACTGATGGAGAGTGAGCAAAGAAAGAAGACAATAATAATGATGCAGGCAGCAATGTTACAAGCAGGGTGAATCCTTGGGAGAGGCCATGGCTCAGATTGGTAGAGCAACTGCTTTGCATGCAGAAGGTCCAGTCTTTAACTCCTGTTAAGGGAACTCAAGAACAAGTGTGGTGGACAGGGTTACCAGGTCTTACCTGGCTTTTAGCAGAGGGGCTCCCAGGTCTGTCCTGGAGTCAGACTCCTGGTCAAGGTGGGGGTCCCCTTGACTTGGGGGGCACCAATCCAATGCTGGCCAGGTGGCTGGCAGGGGAAGCCCCACCCCAAACAGCCCCCTCCTGCATCAATGTGGTTGGCACAATGACATCACTCAGAAGTTACATTATCAGGCCGAGTATGTCGACATGTCAATGCTCTAGCATTTTGGCTGGAACTCTGTGATTACCATAGAGTTTTTTTGCCAAAAAGTTAGAGCATTGACGTGCCCGGTGTAATGACGCCACTTCCAGGTGATGTCATCATGTCAACCATGTTGACGTGGAAGGGGGCTGTTCGGGGTGGGGCTTCCCCCTCCAGACAGCTGGCCAGAGGTGGATTGAAGCTCCAAAATTGGGGGGAACCCCACCCCGACTGGGGGTCTGGCAACCCTTGTGATGGAAAACCACAGTCCACCTGAAAATTTGGGTTGCCTGTCTGAATATACCACACTGAATTGGATGGGCAGAAGGTCTAAGTCTTCACAATGAAATTGTAAATGTTCCTGTGACTCCACATGGCTTTTAAGTCAAGTAGGTGGGGATAAATTCTGTTTGAAGGAGGGGACTTGAATATACATATGGGTTCTCCTTGTTAAAACTTACCAGTGCTATCATTTTTTTTCCTAAAGTAACCAAGGCCAACATACAGAGCAACAGAAGAACAGCCATATAGGGTCCAGAAAAATGCACAGGAAATATGAACGGTGATTAGGATCAAGCAGAGCTTAGATGCATTATGGAATTCAGCACAGTTAATCATAGGAATAAAAATAGAATTCAGCTTTCACGTTTTGTTGCCAGCCAATAACTGTTCTTGTGCGATGGATTAATCACTCAAAGAGGCTAAAGTGAAGCACTCCCACCACAAACTCACCTAACCTGCTATGCCTGTAACCTCTCTGCCATCTAGCCTGTTAGAGACAGTTCTGTTCAAATAAAATGTTTGCAAGTATGTTTCAACCAATAACCTGGATCACACATCACAGGACTGAGATGGTGATGACGGCATTTCTAAGCATTCTTCAAAGGCTGGGAAATGCAAGACATTTTTGTCCTCCAGATGGGTTGGTGGGGCTGATCAGACATTTTCACAAGTGCTCTAGATGGCTTTTAGTAATTAAACTCAGAATATATAAATTGCGTAAACAACTGGAGTTGCTTTTTTTTCAGGTCCACAATCCATCCTTAACTTGCAGCAAGGCAAACATGAAGCTTGTTTTTATTTATTTTTATTTTTTTCAGGGAATTCAGTAGGGTTGCTAGCTCTGGGTTGGGAAATAACTGGAGATTTTGGGGGCAGTGTCAGACTTGGGCCCTAATATGCTGAATATGATGGCTATTGACCTTTAGAAAGCTAATGCTTAGTTTCGCTTTTGTATCCCCATTTGCTTCACACATCTGGTTTTGCTCTATGCCTTTATCTGCCAGCCCTCGCTGACAGATAAGCGGGGAGTGAGTGTCAGATGGTCTGTAGGTGTAAAGGATGCGCGGATTGTAACTCTTCCCCACGCAGCCCCCAAGAAGTTCTCAGGTTTTCACATGGGAGATGACCTTGGGAGAGATAAGACTTTGGACTTAGCTAGACGGGTCGTATAACTTTCATGACCTGTAGTAACGCTGATGTGTATGACGTATGTTTGGAATGTGGGACCTCATCTTTCTCATCAACTCCTTGAGCTGTCATTGCCAGTCCTGACAAAGGTGTTTGTTTCTACAGTTAACCAAATCTTCTCAATAAACTTTCATGTGAAGGACTGAGTTAAAAGTGGTTTTACCGGGAGCCTGACAGACCCCGAGGAGGGTGCAGTTTGGGAAGGGAAGGGACCTCAGCAGGGTACAACACCATAGAGTCCACGCTCCAAAGCAGCCATTTACTCCAGGGGAACTGATCTCTGTAGTATAGAGATCAGCTGTAAAAGCAGGAGATCTCCAGGCCCCATCTGGAGGTTGGCAATCCTAGAATTCAGTGAAGTGTAATGCCCCAGAGTCCACCTTCCAAAGAAGCCATTTTCTCCAGGGGACCTGATTTGTAACCCGGAGACCAATTGTAATTTGGGGAGATCTCCAGCCACCCCCTGGTGACTGACAACTCTACTGAAGACTAACATCTACATTCTAAATATGGAGCAAGGTGGTGGGAAGGACAGATAGGAATCCCTCACCACATACCATTTTTCTATTCAAAACTATTCCAAGTATATTTTCTTTTCCATAGAATTCCAGATACACTTGCCAACCAGAAAGCAAGAGCTATAGTCTATTACAACCCATCTCCCACCAACTTCCTCCCTTCATTGGAAGCTTGGTGCACCATGGGAAATGTAGTCAGGCACTTTGAGGACTCTATTTCCCAGATGCATTGTGTGGCATCTCTGAAGCTGCCAAAGCAGCACACAAGGTTCTGGGAAATGGGAAAGCGTTTCGGCTTATTCAGTGGTTGCCATAGGCTGCACACGGAGTTATTCAATGCAGTCAGCTTGCAACAGAAGCAACAACAGCCACCTAAGTAAATGTAATTGTTAAAGAAAGATTCAGCAAGACGGAAAGAGAAGGCAGACAGAGAAAGAGGTATTCTTCTAGTTTAATTTTAATACTTAATGACAAAAAGGACAAAAAAGAAAGTTCCAAAAGGAACATTCATTATAAAGTTTCAAAGAAAACCCCACAAAATGAAAAAAGACGATCATTAATGGTTTTTTTCCACGACATGACAAAAAAGCCCATTTTCCCATAAAAGTATCTAATCTTCGGTCTTATTGATCTGTCCTACTACTTTGATATGTCATTTTAGACACCAGAGTAATGTTCTATATTTGCATAAGACATTCATCAATATTAGGAGCCGCCAAGGACGTCCAACAGTATAAGGTTCTTCTTCTTCACTGTCTCAGATATACAGTCCAAGCCAGAGGAGAATCCATCGGTCACCTCTGTACTGAAGGGAGAGGAGGAAGAAGAGTTGGTTTTTATACCCTACTTTTCCCTACCCAAAGGACTCTCAGAGCTGCTTACAATCACCTTCCCTTCCTCTCCCCACAACAGTCACCTTGTGAGGTAGGTGGGACTGAGAGCCTTCTGAGAGAACTCATGCCGGCCACATGACCACGGAAATGTCTTTGGACAGCGCTGGCTCTTTGGCTTGGAAACAGAGATGAGCACTGCACCCCTAAAGTTGGATTTGACTGGCTTTCAAGCAAGGGAAGCCTTTACCTTTACCTTTTAATACCGTCTTCCCGCCAACACCTTCTCTCCTAACTTTTCCAAATCCACATGCTGGTACTTGACTCACCAGAGGCTTTAAGACACTATCTACAGCTGCAGACACCATTACAGAGTTCCTGCAACTTGACTCTTGCAGGCAAATTATCCCTGCTGATGTGTAATAAAATCCAGTTGATCTGATTTATTTGTCCTTTCCCAGTGGACACTTTTTTTAAAATAGCACTTATATGCTGAGAAAACAGCAGGTGTCTCCTGTAGGAGCAGACTCCAAGGCTACTGCATGAATTAGCTTGGAAGCAGGTGCTCAAGAGGGTGCCGGCTAGGTTGCTCTCCACTTATCTCCTTAATTAACCTGCCGATCTCTCATTATAATGTTCTTCACGCTATTTATTTACTCATCCCTTGGTTGACAAAACAAAGCACAGCACATGTAAGAATGCACCACCTATTAATATGGTTCCACGTTAAATTGACCTGAGCCAAGGACTGAGGGTTCAGGGATGGGCAAACACTCCTCTGTTCAAATTGCAGCTTGACCGGAAACTTTGTGTCCCGGAACACATAAAAATGCTTTGAAATGCAGTGCACGAAATTATTCTAAGAAATTAATAAGACTCCTGGTAGATCAGAGACCAGCGGCCCACCTAGTCCAGCATCTGGTTTCACACAGGGGCCAATCAGTTGTCCTAGAGAGCCAAACAAAAGGGCACAGAGGCTGAGTCCGCCCCATGATGTCACCTCTGACAATTATATTCAGAGGCTTACTTTAGTCATCATGGGCAGTAGCCACAGATGGACTTCTCTTCCATTAATCTGTCTGACTGACTTCTACTGATCCTTTCCCAGAGCACTATGCTTGTGGTCATCACTCCATCCGCTAGCAGCAAATAATAACTCGTTGAGTAAAGAAGTTCCTTTTATCCACCCTTTTGTCCACCCTGAATCAATTGCCCTGAATCAACATCATTGCGTGCCTCAAGTTCTATCGTTTTTCTCCATCATGTGCATATTTTTAAAATAGTCTATCATGCTCTTCCAGTAGGGTTGCCACCCCCCAATGGGGGCAGGTTTCCCCCCTATTTCAGGCCCTCAAATCCACCACCAGCCAACTGGCCAGCGGGCGGAACTCCACCCCCAAAGAGCCCTGCCATGCCTGATGTGCCTGGTGCGATGACATCACCCACAGGTGACATCATTGTGCCGGGCATGTTGCAGGGGGACTCTCTAGTATTCGGCTTAAAAAAAAAGCTCTATGGTGACCATAGAGTTTTTGGTCAAATGCTAGAGCGTCCCCCTACAACATGCCTAGTGTGATGACGTCACTTCTGGAGATCTAGGAGCGCGACCTGGAGGCCCTCACCGGCAAAAAGTCTGGACCTGGCAACCTTACCTTCCAGTCTTCTTTTTTCCACACTGAAAAGCCTCATACTCTTTAGCTTTTCCATGTAATGAAGCTTCTTCAATCCCTTAAACATCTAAATCATATAGCACATGGTTTGTACCTGCACAGACCCTGCGGCTGTCCCTGTCTCTCTCCCATGTTAGCCCAACTCGCTTATAGACTGAGCTATACTATACCAGACTGCATCCCAATGTAATCTTAGGCAGAGTTACTCCAGTGTACAGCTACTATTTCAGTGTAAGGCCCAGACAGATGAAAATCCTTCCACACACATGGTATGTCCTGATGCTGTGTTTACCTAATGTGTCAGTGAGTGATGCTCACAGGCCCGTAGCTACAGTGGGGCATCCTGGGGCTAGGCCCCCTGACTTACTTGTAAGGCCCCACGACTTCCCATCCAGCCCAGGGCCCCCGATTGGCAGCAGGTGCAGGGAAGGAGCCAGGTATCCCTTTAATTTGATTAGCCAGTGCCCCCTAAGAAATTTAAATGCCCCCCCAGCTTTAAAAACCCTGGCTACGGGCCTGGATGCTCAGCCCTTTGAGAAGACCATCAATGGCGTAACAAGTCAGCAAGGCAACCAAAATGAATGATGTGTGTGAAAGAGTTTATATATCTCTCTCCAGATCAGCGTGAAAGCAGCAGTGGAGACAAAGGCACTGCCCCACGTAAAGAAATTTGTAACAACACTTTTAGGAGCTGGCTGTAAGTGTGGTTCATAATTTTAATTTTTTTTAAAAAGTCCAGGAGTGAGTTTATTTTGAAATGTCCCTTTAATGTGTACCTGACATTTCTTTAATTCATGGCACTATCTTTAATATTCAAGAGTTCTGTGGGTTTCCCTGCTGTGTTACCTCCCACCTCCTTTTCTTTTCATTTTTTAAAAAGTAAGATCAAATCCTTAATGACATTAAAGACTGTACTAGAAATTATCTGTGGTGGGCATGTTACTTTGGAAGGAAAAGAAAGATTTTTTTAATTGGGAACTTTACAGCTGGAAGCCTCAAGTGCTGAAGTACATTTTGTAAGGCTTCTCAGAAAGAAGGTAAAACGCAACTGGTATGAAATAAAAAATGGTTACATTTGGGGGATTCTGATATACACAAGTGATAAGTGCACTATTCCTCCACCTAATGACATCATGACTGTGATGGGATTTGAATGGGCCACTTCCTGGTTCATTTCTCAGTAGGGTTGCCAGCCTCCAGGTGGCACCTGGAGATCTCCTGCTATTATAATTGATCTCCAGATTACCAGTATCAGTTCCCCTGGAGAAAATGGCTGCTTTGGAGGGTGGATTCTATGGCATTCTATGCCTGCTGAGGTCTCTCCCCTCCCCAAACCCCATCCTCCCCAGGCTCCACCCCCAAATCTCCTGGTATTTTCCAACCTTGACCTGGCAACCCTGTTTCTCACTCTCTTATCCTTCCCCTCCTTATGGCCCTGTCATGGCCAAGGTAACAGAATTCTGCGTCCTGGTTACTCCACAAGGCCCAACAGAGCTGGCAAGACATGAGATTTGCTTTCATACAGTGCATAAGATGCCTTTTCATCATATAAGGGTGTCCCAACCAGAAGTGCTGTCTAGGGGCTTGTAGGGGCTTCCAGTGCTCAATTAAGGCATGCTGAGCCTCTAGACGACCTCAAGTTACTTACTTAACTTGTGCATATATTTGACTCTGGGTAGCTCTCAGGAGTAGGGTGTCCAGGTTCCTGGCCCCTCGCCTGGCAGCCTGAGTTTTCTGCCACCACTTGGTAGAGTGGCTTGGGGGGGGGGAGAGGGGAAATAGGCACTGTGCCTGCATCACAAAGTCACTTCCAGGGTAAAACCAAAAGTGATGTCATCACATCAATGTGACACTCTAAGATTCCTCTGAAACTCTATGGTAGAATCATTGAGTTTCAGGGAATCCTAGAGCAGCACATCAAACCACATGATAAAACCATAGAATTTGGGAGGAATCCTGGAGTGCTACACCAATGCAATGACCTCACATATGAGGAGTTTATGCCAGAAGAGATGTTGTGGCATCGGTGCAATGCCTGTTTGCATGTTCTCCCCCACCACCACCAAACTTCCACGTGTTGCCAGTACAGGGCTGACAACTCTACCCAGGAGCCAAGAGCCATTGCACTACACCAGCTCTGTTATATGGTTTATAGGGATGATTACTGAATTTCTTATTCCTTTTGTTTCAACCCTGTTTACTTCTGTTTAAACCCTCCTTTCCATTTTGCTTCTCCCTTGTGCAAACAGAACTCATGACACTGTTATTTTGTACCATTTCCTGCTTTCCTGTCAGATCCTTAAACAAACTTACTTCCAACAACACTCTCTTGGCAATGATTTGTTTATTGAGAGATGAAGATGTTTCAAGCTAAGGCGATCTGGGTCAGAACTGACTGTCTTGGCGCCAGTTCTGATATGATACATAGTTCAAACAGCACCCCCCCCCCCCGGTGACCAGTCCAATCACACCAATACATCTAGTCTGCCAAAATCTACTGTTAGTATCTAGCAGTGTCTGGTGTCCCAGGTCAAGCACACATTCTTCCCAGAGATGGGAGGCCCTGCATAAATGCAGTTACAAGCTAGCACAACTTCCAACAAAGCAGCTTCACACACACATACACACACTCATATGCTCCCAGACTCCCCCTCCCGAACAGAAGAAAACAGGATAAGCGGCATACAGAGTTAAGGAAATAATGGCAAATGAGGCCCGAGTTTGACACTTCCACCCTATAAAAATGTATGCTTTTCATACATTAATTATATATGAGTAAGTGGGAGTTTCACTCACACACAACTGTTTTATAAATATTTTGTATGCTGCTTGTGTCCAATAGCTTGAGTTTGTTTTTAGTGGTTAGCTTTTTAATAGTGTAAGTCACCTCAAGCAGGACTCTGAAGAGGTGGCATAGAAATATTTTAAATAAATAAACTGATGATGTTCAAAGTAGATTTAAAGGCCTGCATAAATCACATAAGTGTACAATATGATAGAAATTACTCTAGGAAGCCAATTTTTAAGTTGAAGGGTGGGATATAAATATTTAACTAACTCAACAATTGTGGTGTGTGTGGGTAACTAGATCACATAACTACTCTTGATTACAGCAACTCACTCTATGCAGGCTTACCCTTGAGGCTGACCTGGAAATTACAGCTGGTGCAAAATGCTGTGGTGTGCCTGCTGACATCGATGTCTATGTGGGCTCACATCCAGCAGGTGCTCCGCCAATTGCATTGGTTGCCAGTTGACTTCTGGATTCACTTCAAGGTTCTGGTAATTACCTTCAAAGCCTTATACGGCCTGGGACTCACATATCTGAGGAACTGCCTCTTCCCATATACACCCCGAAGAGTATTACACTCTATGGACCAACATCTCCTGATTGTCCCTGGTCCAAAGGACGTCTGTCTTGCTTCGACCAGGACAAGGGCCTTTTCTGCCCTGGCCCCTGCCTGGTGGAACATGCTCCCAGTCGAGATTAGGGCCCTGTGGGATCTTCTTCAATTCCGCAGGTCCTGTAAGACGAAGCTGTTCCGCCAGGCCTTTGGTTGAGGCAGCGGCCGTCTCTATATGGCCTCCCTGAGGTGGTTGTCACCTATCCATCTATTAATCCAAATAATATGCTAAAGAACTGTACAACCAGTGACAGTCAGAAGTATGACTGAGTTTTACTGTTTATTATTTAAATTTTCTAACTTGTTCAGTTTTAATTGTATTTATTGTACTGTTTTTATGATGTTACCCACCCTGAGCCCACTTGGGGGATGGGTGGGCTATAAATACAAATAATAAATAAATAAAATAAACTCTTTCTCATTGTGATCAGGCATAGCTAATGTTTGTCTGAACTGTGTGGGAAGCATTAAACATAACTGACAGATTAGATTATGCTTTCTCCATGGGTTCACATTCAAGTAGCCATCTATGTTCAAGGAAGACAAGTCCGTTGTGGAGGATATGACCATCAATGGCTCCTGGGCATGGTGACTAAGTGTAAATCCCATGTTCAAAGAACGTACACACGCAAACACATATGAAGCTGCCTTAAGCCTCAGTGAGAAATCCAGGCTATAGAAACAAACAAACAAAACTGACTCAGACAATTGGCCCATCAAGGTCAGCACTGTCTACTTTTATCGGCCGAGGCTCCAGAGTCTCAGGCTTATGTCTTTCACAACATTTACTACCTGATCCTTTCAAAATGGAGATGCCAGGTAATGAACCTTCTACATGCTAAGTTTATACACTGCTATTGAGCCAAGGTATGTCTGTAACCCTCTGAATACTGGTGCTGAAACTGAGTCCAGATGATTGGTCACTGTGTGAAGGATAATGCTGGACTAGATGACTATTAATCTTAGTCCCACATGGTTGCTATTATGTTCTTATGTCTGGAGGACTGAAGCAAAGAGTTGGCTGTGTGTTTCTACGGCTGAGTTCAGACTGGCAGTTTGAAGTGGGAGTGAGTCATGGCAAAAAAGCCCTGGAACAAATTGTTTCAGGTTTTCCCGGTCATACTGTGCCGACTGATGTGGGAGCATACCGGGAGGAGGTGTGAGGGAGCGTTCAGACAGCTGGCCTGGAGTTGTGGCTGTAAACGGCCTTTTCCTGGTAATTCAGCTATGTGCGCATATGTGTTTATACGCATAATGGTGTCAGGGCGATTTGGGGAGGATCCCATTGTGCCGGCACCGCATTGGACGGTAGAGCAGAGCACATCCAATTATATCGCTGCTGCCTCTCCAGGGCAATCAAGTGCACCTTGCGCAGAAACACCTGGCGGACGTTATTACCGCGGGTTGTTCCCGGCTTTTTGGGTTAGCGTTCACACTTCCTGGAAGCGGAATGCAGTGGGATAAATGCACTCTCCGGGATTTGCTACCACTTTCACCAGGTATCTTTTAAATGTGGGAGCAAAGCGGTACACAACGGGTTGACTACGGGTGGGGAACGCCAGACAGATGTGCCTGTGTGAACGCCCCCTTTAATCTGGTTGTGAAACATTGCTAAAACGTGCCTATCTTGGGGCAAACTGCCAGTCTGAACTCAGCCTACATTTCATCAACCTGAGTCATTTCCTGAAAACAGAGGCAGATGCAATGAGATGGGACAACCCAACAGATCTGAAATGACTTCACGTTCAACGGGAGTACTTTAAGTTCAACAAAGCAAAGTAATGCAGATCTTGCAATTGTGTGTTTTACGAGAAAATCTCTTTGCAAAAGCTTTACAATACAGACAGAAACGTCCTGTTCGGCCAGAAGGCTTATTAAAATAATTGGTAAATACATTATGCAGCATTATGATATTTTGAGGCTGATTTACGATAACCAAGCTGTATGCATGTAGAAGTGTTCATGGATAATTCAAAATGACCTGCATTTTATGAAAAAAAAATGCAGTGTGTGTTCTGGAAAATCAAAGTGACGGCTGCTATTAAATTTCAAATTAGATATTGGCTAGGATTAAAAATAAATACTTATACACAACTACGGCTCGCCGATCAAAAGATTCTAATATTGTACAGCCAATGCACAGTTGTGACTGTGAAAATGTGAACACACTCCCCTGACTAGTGTATCTGTTGTTAGGGTTGCTAGCTCTGGGTTGGAAAATACCTGGAGATTTTGGTGCTGGGGCCTGGAGAAGGTGGGGTTTGTGGAGGGGGCCTCAGCAGGAAAGAATGCCATAGAATCCACCCTCCAAAGTGGCCATTTTCTCCAGGGGAACTGATCTTGATTGTCTAGAGATCACTACAACCCCCAATAAGCAATTAAGTGTGCCTAAGTGCCAAATGTGTATATCCTAAATGCACAAATCATCTAGAGCTGGCAACATTCTCTCATGGGTTGCCAACTCTGGAGTGGCAAATTCCTGGAGATGGGGAGGAGGAGCCCAGGGAGGACATGGTTTGGAGAGGTGAAGGACCTCAGTGGGGTATAATGCTACCTTTCAAAACAGCCATTTTCTCCAGGCAAACTGATATCTGTGGTCTGGAGATCAGTTCAAAGTTTGAGTTTCAGTGGCATCTTTAAGACCAGCAAGTGAATGTGCTGAGATGGTGTAGTTGATGTTGTTAGGACTTTTTCTACAGCACAGACAGCCCCCCCCCCCCCGTCTTAAACAACTCCTCACCCACATTAATACAACATCTCATTTGAACATGGACACTGGTACCAGAGCTTGCAATAAACCCAGATGCCAGCTTTGCATCTTGCAATACACTCAGACAACACCATCATTGGACCTAACAACATCAACTACACCATCTCAGGCACATTCACTTGCTCGTCTTCTAACACTGCATATGCCATTAAATGCAACAGTGCCCTTTGGTTCTCCACATAGGGCAAGCAGGTCAAACCCTACTCCAAAGGATAAATGGACACAAATCTGACATCAAGAATCACAAAATTGAAAAACCTGTATGAGAATCTTTCAACATCCCAGGGCACTCAGTAGGGGACCTCAAAGTAGCTATGTTATTGCAAAGGAATTTCAGAAACAGACTGGAATGGAAGATTGCTAAGATGACTAAGATCAGTTCCATTGGAGAACATGGCTATTTTGGAAGGCAGTCTCTATGGCATTATACCCTGCTGAGGTCCCACCCCTCCTCAAACCCCACCCTACAAGTTATTACAACACTCAGGACAATGGAACCCCCAGGGCTTAAAAGAGATACCAGGTTCTTATCTCACTACAAATGCTAAGTCACTCAGTTCTTGCTTATACTCAGACTTAACTCTCATATCTTTTGTTAACTCTTTTATTATCTGTATGCTAATTTACTGCTATCCACAGGTCTTACCATCTGCTTTAATCCAGTCTTAGCTATACTTATCGCCCAGTTACTTAACTCTAATTAGCCCTTCCTGGCAACTAACCTCCACCTTCTCGCTACCTATATGTAATGGCTGAAGAAATCTTGTTTCAATGTATCTGAAGATGTATGCAGGCACATGAAAGCTTATACCCCAAATTAAACCTTATTGGTCTTAAAGGCGCCACTGGACACAAACTTTGTTTTGTTGCTTTAGAACAACACTGGCTCCCCACCTGAATCGATCTTCACGGAGATCAGTTGCAATTCTGGGAGATCTCCAGGCTCTTAAAGCATAATTCACTTTTCATTATTAATACTGAATGTATCAGAGAAAGGGCCTTTGAACTTCTTGTGTGAATCTTCCCCTCTCCTCTCCCAATATTGAAATACGAAGTAGAATCTTGCCAATATTTAAAACTGTTTATTTGAATGCACAGAAAAGAGTCGAATGCCAAGGTGAAGAACCTATCTCCCTCCCCTCCTTCTAGCCCCCCTTTTAAAAAAATGAACTTTAGATAATTGTCTGCATAATTTCCAGTTTCTTCCTTCCGAAAAAGTCTGAACTTTAGATAATTGTCTCTTAAGCATTCTGGAACTTTTCTCTGACCTTTAGTCCAAGACAGTAGTAATCAAACACATCTTATACGGTCACTTCTTGCCTAGAAGCAATTCTGCCATTCTGATCGCTCGGTTTGCTAACTCCTCAGAAGCTGGAGGGAACGTTCTTCCTTTAGGAAGGTTGTCAAAGTAGATATCTGTCTCTTCCAACTTTCTACCTAATTCTCCCAAATCTGTCACACCCTAGTGGGACTAGGGAGCAGAACGGTATGAGGCGATGCAGACAGGAACAGGCTTAATTCTTAACTGCTCGGGTCATCAGAACATATTAACTGCCCCCTTGATTGTATCTCTGAGTGCAGCCCTTTACTCCCCCCTGTATAAGATAGTAGGCGCCATTTTGCTTTTGTGGGGAAAGTAAAGAATGATATTGTGCTCTGTATTTCTGGTTAATTCTAGAGAATTACTAATATTAATTCTTGAGTCCACTGGCACCTCTAAGACCAACAGGTTTTTCCCCCCCAAGTTATAAGCTTTAGTGTGCCACACTTCTTTGGATACTATGAAACAGAACTTACTCACTCATTAGTTATAGAAAGGAAGGGGAGGGTGTTAGTTGCCAGGAAGGGCTAACCCCCCACCTTCTCTCCTCCTGGTTGAGGAAATTCTGTTTCACTGTATCTGAAGAGAAATGCTTGCATACAAAAGCTGATCCTGTGACACAAAAGCTTTGTTGGTCTTAAAGGTTCCACAGGACTCAAGCTTTGTTCTGCTGCTTCAGACTAACATGGCTACTCACCTGAATCTCTCTATGTAATAATTCTGTTTTGGTCATGGACTCTCCTGAACATTCCACATGGTGCTCACAGCCTTTGGCTCTGTGATCTGTCACTCAGAAGCTGTCCCTATCCACTGGCTGCATTGCCTGAGTCTCACCTCCAATATTCTAAACAGTTTGCTGTTCGTCTCCCCCCAATAGCCAGTCGGAACACAGAGGTCATTTGCATATGCGGCCTGATTGGGCTTTGCCTCTAACATTCTAAACAGTTTGCTGTTGCGAGTCACTGAATGTGTCCTGAGGTAAAGTACATTTTCCCTTAAACGGTCACTGGAGTTGCCAATCTCCCTGTGGGCCCCAGAAATCTCCCAGAAATCACCCTGTTCCCCAGCCACAGCACATCATTTCCCCTACAGAAAATTACAATGGCTGCTTTGGGCAGTGGACTCTATGGCATTATACCCTGCTGAAGTCCCTCCGCACCCCAAACCCTGCCCTCCCCAGGCTCTAGCCCTCAAATCTACAGGTCTGGCCCTCCCCTTAGTATTTCCAGCCTCCAGGCAGCACCTGGAGATCTCCAAGATCAGTTCTCCTGGAGAAAATGGCTGCTTTGGGCAATGGACTCTATGGCATTATACCCTGCTGAGGTCCCTCCACACCCCAAACCCTGCCCTCCCCAGGCTCTACCCCTCAAATCTACAGGTATTTCCCAGCCCTGGCAACCCTGTAACTGGCTATGGAACCACTTTCCAGACCCTTGGAACCCAGAAGACATGGCATAGGAGGAGGTGCTTTTCTACCTTAGCTGCCACTGCATAGCCCCAAATCAACGTAAGTCAGGGGTGGAGAGAACCATACCTGTTACCATGAGGGTGTCCTCCCATAATACCCACTTTGGGCAGCAAAATTACTTGAGACAGCCCCACCTTATAGCTAAGCAGAAGGAAATAAACATGGCTCACCTCCCTCTATTTTTCCCTTCCCTCTGCTGCTCCACCATCCACAGCCGGGACACTCACCTGGAGCTTCCTTCTAGAGTCCATTGCATTTCTTCCCACAATGGGCCTTACTCCTAGTCTAATATTAATTCTGAGATTGGAACGCGTATAACCATGCTGCAGTTTTCGGTTCCTATATCTTACGTGTATTGTTTTAACCTTTCATGCTGCCAATCTACAGATGCACATAGATTAAAACACCATGAAACTCCCCACAATCCCCCATTCTTGATGTAGTGTTTTACTATTGTAGACATGCAACCCTGCTAGATTGCCAGATTCCAGATGGTACCTGGAGATCTGCTATTACAACTGATCTACAGACGATTAAGACCAGTTCCCTTTGGTTTCGGTTTCGGCGTTGCGAATGGCGGCCACCTTTCGGGATGCTCCCGGAGGTGGTTAGCCCACGCGCAGTTTGGGGGGTCTTTGCATGTATGCAAGACCCTAGTGAGCCTTAGGCAAAGGCTCCGAACCGGGGCGCTTTGGGGAGTAGCCTCTTTGCCGGCAGACAGCCGGGAAATTGAGGCTTTCTCCCCGCCCCAATCGGCCCCGCTGCGTAGTGACCCTGTAATGGGACTTAGCAGCGCCTCCGAATTCCACCAGGAGTGAAGAAAGTGGCATGAATTATAATAAAAAGAAGAATTGCATCGAATCGTGAGTTGAAGATCTAGTTTGAAGTGAGATTAAACCCCCCCGCAAGCGTATAAGCGTAAGGGAGGAGGGAGGAGTCCCCACCCCTTTTGAGAAGTGAGATCTATAAAGGGAGCGCGAAGAGGGGGGTAAAGAGAAAAAAGTGTTGGTGAAGGTACCGTTGGGGTTCTGCAGGCGATCGCGACAGTGTTAGCTTCTTGGGGGATGCGGCACGAACTTTGAAAAAAGTAAACAAAAAAGAAAATGGCGATGCTGAAAATGGTCCTGCAAAAACCGGAAGAGAAGAGGGGAGGGACTTCCGGTCCGGGTAACCCCCCAGAGCTTGCTGTCAATCAACAGGAATATGAGTTGCTGCGGCCCCTGCTGGAGCAAATGCAGAAAATCAACGAAACTTTGTTTAAAATGGAAAGTGCTCTCATCAGTCGGCAAAAGCAAATCTCGGAAACAACAAGGAAGGCTAATCTGACACTAATCTTTTTGGGCGAGAAAGAAGGAGAGAATGAAGATCTCAATTTTACCTTGGCGAATGACTTGGCACCCCTAACTGGCAGTGAAGCGAATGAATTAAAAGAAGAGGCGGACGTGGCTCCCAAAGCCTACTCCGCTTTTATAAAGGAAAATAATCTGCCAGGAGAAGGGGTTGCTGAGCCGAGCAGGCAATGCATTAGAGATCTAATTCCATCTGTAGTGAGTATGAAGCCCGTAAGAATTGCTGGTCGGAAACATAAGGAAAAAGAGAAACGAGAGAAGATGGGATCCATCTGCAAAGCAATAAAACTTTTGAAGAGACACGCCAGCATGGAGGAAGCAGCTCTCAAACCTTGGATTAATGCAAGCAGCGATGAAGACAGCAGCCCTGGGGAAAGAGGTGACGGAGAGGGAATCATCAAGATGAAATGGACTCAATTTTTAGCTGAAGAGACCTAAGAAGACAACTGGAGCAGTGATTGTTCGTGTAACATCTGGAAGGAGCTGTTTAATAACTAATCCCAATGGACTTTACTAACTTCATTAACAGAGTTATTTTGGACTTTGGACTGTTAAAAGAAGATCTTCTAACCACGATGGATGCTAAAAATAGTATTAACTAACACTAACCCTTATTAACAGAAAAATTTCACTCCATCCTTTCTCTTTCTCCAGCTGTCTACCCTACCTTTTTCTTATAAAAAGAATAAAATTATCTCCTTTTTAGGAGAGTTTTACTATAAAAAAAGACCAGTTCCCTTTGAGAGCACAGCTGCTTTGGAGAGCGGACTCTATGACATTATACCTTGCTGAGGTCCCACGCCTCCCCAAACCCCACCCTGCCCCAGCTCCACCCCCAAAATCTCCAGGTAGTTCCCAATCCAGAGCTGAAAACTCTAACCCCTGCCCTTTGGTAAAACTCCTTAAGTGCAAAAGAATCTTCAAACCACAGTTTCCTTTAAGTTAGGGGCTACTGCTGCACAACATTTTAACAGGCAGCTCAGGAGTTGTGAGCTTCCGCTCAGAATAATTTTTTCCCCTTCACTGGAAACAATGGAGGATGGGGGCATCTCCTTCTGGGACCCATAGAATTGGACCCCCTGGTCCAATGTTTTTGAAATTTGGAGGGGTTTGTGAGGAGAGGCACCATCAACTATGCTGCAGATTTGGTGCCTATACCTTACAAAACTTCCCCCTGAGCCCCAGATACCCCAAAATTGATTCTCCATTGTGGCCCATGAGGTCTATTGACTATAATGGTCCCCATAAACTACAATGCAGCCAGGAAAAAAAATGTATATATTTTTTGCACACCCCTATTATGCTTTTTATTGGGCCATGGTGGCTCAGAGGTTAAGATTCCAAGCTGCAGACCTTAAGGTTTATAGTTCAGCAGTTCAAGACCCTGGTGCCGTGTGACGGAGTGAGCTCCCATCTCTGGTCCCAGCTCCTGCTAAGCTAGCAGTTCAAAAACAAGAAATTGCAAGTAGATAAATAGGTACCGCTTTGGTGGGAAGGTAACAGTGTTCAGTGTGCCTCAGTGTTTAGTCATGCTGGACACATGACCACAGGAACGTCTTCAGACAGTGCTGGCTCTTTGGCTTGGAAACAGAGATGAGCACTGCCCCTAGAGTCAGATTTGACTAGCTTTCGAGCAAGGGAAACCTTTACCTTTATTATGCTTTTTAGTATAATTTGTAAGCTGCCTTAAGACGCAGGGAAAAGTGCAATATAAATATTTGAATAAATAAATTGTTTAGGCAGGTTGATAAGGTTAGGCAGGGTTCTGACAGTGATTGTTCTTCCTCTATTATTCTGTCATATTTCACTAACCCGCCACAAATGCTGGTATGTTTTTTAAGGCTCAGCACAAGGTGCCAGTCCAAGTCCAGGTCTACCAATACAGTGAAAGGGGTGGGTGAAATTTGGCTTGATTCCATTTTCTCTTATACTGTTTAAATTATTCTTAAAATATAGTTTAAATATAATTTAAAGGAATTTATTCTGAGATTTTTACAAGGTTATGGAATTAATCTTCTACAAAACTAAGTTACACAATAGTCAAATGTAAATTCACTCACAACTTTAATGCTACGAGCCTTTTTTGCTCATGAGGTAGAATTTCTGCTCACAACACTGTAGAGCTTAAAGGGAACATTGCTTAAAACTTAGATTTGCACAATCCCATCAAAATGCTCTTGGTGTGAAATGTGTTACCTGATTTGTCGATTCATATAAGTCTAAACCTGATTACCGTCTAATATATACTTTTTTTGTTATTAGCAGTGTTGGAAGCCTATTAGGGGGGTGGGGGGGATGGGATGGAAATTTTTTCAAATTGTATTGGTAACGTTGTTGAAAATGTTGAGCACATCCCAATAAAATTTTGTTTTTAAAAAAAATGCTCTTGGTGTGGTGCTTATCAAAACAGATAAGTATACAAACACATAAAGAAAACATCACCTATTAGGGTTTTTTTTTTTTTTTTGCATTTTATCAATGCACTTGTGCATCTAAATGTAGAATAGGGTAGATAGTACAAACAGATATCTCAAATTGTGCAAACACTTTTTACTCTTAATTTTGTAGATTTGTTTGTATTGTATGTGCACTGTGTACAGTCTTTATATACAACCATAGGGTATTTATATTTAAAACAAAGAACCACACAATAATGTTGCAAAATATGTATGTTTTATGGGAAAATATGGTGTGAGGAAATGGAATCAGAGGTTTGATTTGTAGAAGGAAAATGACAAAATAAACATTGATATGTTTTTGATTGAAAAAGCAGGTATGTCAAATTCCAAATCATCCCTTACAGGGATTACTATCAAAATATATGTATAGAGATACATAAATGTTAAGTATTGCATGCACAGACACACCGTGAAACCTACTTTTACAAACACAATCCTAAAAATGTGTTTAATGCTAATCAAGATTCTCAGAAATCATAATATATGAATTTCTACATGTGAATACTCTGTGCATGCACATTCTCTTTTGTGCAGAAAGACATTTGAGGAATTGCTGAAGGAACCATAAAGGTAAGGTTTGACTTCCCTGGGAAAGAGAGGTGACTGCACACGACACTACAGTGTATGCTCAAGCTGGAAGAGTATTGTGTGAAGCAGTTGGGAAGAATCTGAATCTTCTTTGAGCTCTCACTTTGATCTGATTTGCCATTCATTTGATTTCTCCATTGGATGAAATCTTCCAAAGTCCGCTGTAAGTAATACCTAGCTACCCTGCCAATTCTATCATCAGGGCCTCAAGCACACAATCTTCATATAAAAAGAAACCCACCAGCAAGTGATTCTATTGCTTGTCAGAGAGTTTCACTATGTAGAAATAATTTTATTAGGTGCAAGTGATAGTAACAGCATTTAAATGCAGTGATACATTACTCAGACTGGGTAATAGTTCTAACAGAAGAGCCTTGGCTAGTTTTATAGTCTTTTACATGCAGCATTGCCAAGCCCCTACTAGAGGTGGGGGATCCCCTTCTCTGGAGCCCCTATTCTCAGGGCCAATCAGCTGGCCAGCAGGGGACTCACTAGAACTAGGCCTGGACTGCTGGCAACATGGAGATGTCATTCTGGCATACACTAGAAGTGACATCTTCATATTGTCAGTGACATAGGGGTGCTCTGATATTGGGGCAAAAACTCCATGGTGAAAATTACTTCTACCATACTCCAATACCAGAGTGTCCCTGTGTCACTGGTGACATGATGACAACTCTTCTGGTGAGCACCAGAAATGACATCACTGACAATACAAGCCTGGGATTCTCTTTGGGCCCAATAAGTCCCTGCACCTCTCATTGGTTGCCAGGGGGTACCTAGTGATCCTATTTACATGTAATCTGTTTGCAGGACTATCAGTAGATCTAATAATCATCTAATGGATCTCAATGATTAGCAAAAAAGGAGAAAATATAGTTAGGAAGACCTGTTTTTACCTAACCATTTGCTTTAGTTCTGATTCATTGTGCCTGTGGTTTACCAGTTAGAATATGAATTAACCCTCCATCCACACACCTCGGTTTAGGAGTAGAAGAATGGTTTGCAACGTTGTCATCCTGAATTTTTTGTAAGTGATGAGACAATTAAGATTTCGGAGGTCCATTATGGGACAGAGGCCTCCATCCTTCTTTGGGACTGTGAAGTAACCTGAGTAGAAGCCCATTTGATGTTGACTTACAGGCACCGATTCTATGGGATCTTTTTGGAGAAGGTTCTGAACCTCTGCTAATAGTACCTCTGAGGGAAGGGTGACAATGAAATGAGCAGTTGTAGAGATTTGGGAGAACTTTATGAGGTATCCCGCTTTGATAATTGAAAGGACCCACCAGTCCGATGTTATAAGTTGCCAGGTGAACTGGTAAGGAGACAGGCAAGTGGGGGGCACTGGGAGGAAGCTGGAGTCAAAGACTCTGCTTGGAAGCCTTTGGAGCTTTCGATCTGGATTGGGAAGCAGGCAAAAATTTAGGCTTTCCCCCGTAAAGTCGTGAAGAACTGCTAGGGGATCTTTGCCAGTGTGGCTCAGGGGAGGATTTTGACAAGGGTCTACGGGACCATTGTCTGGTCTAAGGTTTCCCCTTGTTGTACTTAATGACTGATGTGACCCCCAGGTTGATGCTCTTATTGAGCTCTTGGAACACTGTATCGGTAGTAGAGCTAAAGAGCCCATCACCCTCGAAAGGAAGATCTTCGACAATGGTTTTGGTGTCTGGCTGCAATGCCAAGGAGTGTAGCCATGCATGCCATCATGGGGTAACTGAGGAAGTAAGGGTCTTCACTGCAACGTCCAATGTATGTTTGGAAGCATTGAGTTGGTGTTTCGCCAGAAGCATGCCTTCCTTCTGGATTCATCTAGCTTGGTGTTTGGTATAATCTGGGACAGCAGAGATCAACTCTGACATTTGTTCCCATAAGGCATATTGATATCGACCCATACAGGCCGCATAATTGGAGGTTTTGATACCCATTGCTCCAGCTGTGTAGAATTTTCTACCGAAGGAGTCAAGTTTCCTACCTTCCTTATTGGAGGATATACAATGGCTGTGTTTGCCCTTGGCAGAGGATGTCACCACTATGGAATTCAGCTTCAGGTGGATGAAGAGGAATTCCACTCCTGTCTCCTGTACCTTGTACATATGGTCCAGTCATTTGCTGGAAATAGGGATGGACGAAGGATGAGCCCAGGGAACTTTGGTGGTTTGTAACATGACCGAGGTCATGGGGATGGCGACTGCTGTTGAAGTGTCCATCTGGACAATATCAAAGACAGAGGCTGTAGCTGCTGGAGGTGGTTGTACAGTTGACAGGGCTAGCTTGTTGGCCATTCATTTAACAAAGTCCCTGTAAGACTTGACATCCTCAGAGGGAGATATCGGGAGATCATCTCCTACTTGCTGCGGTGGGGAAGGCTCCATTGGGGGCGTGGGCTTTCCTCACCCGATGACGAATCAGAGGAATTGGAATGATCCGAGGGTTCTGAAAACGACATTTGGAGGATCAGTGTCGATGGCATTGGCTCTGATGGTTCTTTGAACTTTTTTGATGCTGATGACTGTTGAACAGGATATTTGGCAATCGGTTGCGACGGCTGAGTTTTGGTGAACTCCGGTGTCGGGGGAGAGTCCCAATACCAAGAGAGTCGGGATGAGGAGGATTGGCGATCCCATTCTGTAGGGATGGGATAAATGTTGATAAATGTAATATGGCATCCCTCCTGGGAAAGGATAAGCCCCATACAAATACTGCCACTGGCATTGATCCTAGGTGGGAAGAGGCTGAAAGGGTCCCATAGATTGTTGGGTCTGTACGGAAGTGGAGAGACAGTGATGTTTGCCCCATGCTCTAGATGCAGGCTCTTGACACTGGGGGCATGAGGAACCTGGGTTAAGTCCATGTCCTGCTGCGGAGTCGGTGGACTGGGTGGAGCGAAGCGAAGGCAACTGAGATGCACCTTGTGGCTGCTCACGGCCAAGTAAGTCAAGCGAAGAGGCTCTGGATGACCTCAGTTTGGAGAGGAGTCGAATGGAGTTTTGCCAGAAGAGCCTTTCTTGTGTTTCTTACACTGGATAGGCCGATCGTCCTTGCCCTCCTTACATTTTTTTAAAGGAGTATGGGCTTCGGAGTGCGGTGCCAGGATCAGGACATTTGAGCACCAATCTGTTGGCATCGACGTGAGCCGATGTCGGATACAGAGTGGCCGTCAATTCCGATGCAGGTGTCAACATTGAGGCGTGACCAGACGTGTCTTGCGATGACACCATCAAAGAAAGCACGACCTCCAGCAACGGAAAGTGAAGTCTGGCTGCCAGATTCTTTCTGGTTTGTTTGGAGAACTTGGAACAAGGGATGCAAGAGTCTATTTGGTGTGATTCCCCCAGGCACAAAAGGCAAAGTGAGTGTCCATCAGGGGGGCAATTTTGCTAACACACCTCCAGCACCATTTAAAGAAACCCCACCATTTGGTCACAGGCTGGAGGGAGGGGGAAAAAATTCTCCGCCAGAGCAGAGATAAAGTCCAAAGAAAAACTAACTAACTACAATTTACTTTCCTAAAACTAACTAACAAAAGGGCGAAAAAGGGGGCCTAAAGGCCAAGATTGTTACCGACCGAGGCGGAGAAGGTCCTACCAGTGCAGCGGTCAGAAGAGAACTGGTGGGATTGTCGTACTCCTCCCCTAGTCATGTGCAGTGGAGCCCGGCACGTGACTGGAGAGCGGGCGCAGAAATCCCTTTTGCTTTCCATTATAGTGATTGGGGTCGGTGCAGGCACACTGTATCCCAGAGGTGTGATGCACAGAGACCACGAAGAAGATTGTATGTTTGTATTTGTGCCCAAACAAAATATAAAACTACTAGTTGGTATGCATTACATTTTGCTGCATTGACAACTGATCCTTTCGGACTCATACATAAACACACATAACACAGGATTTATTTCTCTGTGATGATACTATAGCTTGCAGCTGTATGTGACTATCACAGCCATAGTGATGGGATGTTCACTTGGGTCTTTCTAACATGATCACCATTGCACCAGGAGGAACCTAATGATTGGGTGGGAAATCCCATTAAATTGGCTCCATGCATACCCCTGAAGTAGATTAGTTCAGTGCCATCCTAAACAGTTTACACTGATTGTTTCCTATTTTGTAGCTTTTTTATTGATTTTGCATTTCTGGTTTTTTTTTTTTTGCTGTTTGCAGAGTTGTTGTGTATGCACATTCTGCAGTTTCAATGTGCAACTTTGAAGGTATCAATCAATACAAAATTCATTATTTATATGTTAATCAACATATCTGATTCTCAACATGGCCCCATCTGCAGATACTTACATCTCAGTATTGGGGCCGTGATGAGAGAAGGGAGATTTTTCTTTCTCCCCCATTTGCAGAAAAATCCTAAACTTTAAAGGGTTTTTTTTAAAAAAAACAAAACAAACACAACAAAAAAACTCCCAGAGCAGAGAACAGCTATGTGCACCTGCACAGATATTGGTCACCTGGACATCACTGTGGGAAGGAGGAGTAAGAGAAGAGGGAACCTCCTAGTCCCCCACCCGCTACTGATACTGTGGAACTGGAGGCAGATGAAGTGTAAACCACCACTGCCCCCTCCCTCCACCACAGAGATGGAGCCCTAGAAACAGGTGGGTGAAGGGGGGACGGGAGCTTTTGCCACTGGCACCCCTCAGCATCCCCCATCCACTACCAAACCTTCTCCCTCCACTGCTGAAGAGGCGGTACAGGAGACAGGCTGGAGGGTGGGCAAAGAGGAGCAGGAGCATCCACCCCTCTCTCCACCGCTGGATCTGCTGCTGCCACCAATGCTGCAGTGTGAGCCAGACAGATATGTGCATAGTACAGAGGTAGGGGACATGCAGCTGGACAGGCAGAGTGATGGAGAGGGAGGCAGGCAGGGGCATGGACAGGTAAGCAGAGGGATGGGCAGGTAGGCAAGCAGATCAGGAGGTAGGGGTGGGAAAGCTAAATCCTGCCCCCCCACACCCGGAAGTCTCTTGGATCCCCACTAGCATATGTATAACATTGATATATTGATGCACAGATAATATTGAAAAATGTATCTATTTTATAGGGGAGGGGGAAAGTTGTGGGGAAACAGAAAATGGGACTAAACTAAGGAATCAAGGGGTCAGTTCCCATGAAGGAGAACTGAAACTGAAACAAGGATTTTTCAAGGGAAACAGCAAGAGTGAGAAATAATCCTTAGGCACTTGGGCCATTAGGTGTGCAGATCTACTGCCTAGATTTTCTTGACTGCCCTTCATTTTTTCCCCTCACATATAATGGAAAGATTTCTATCAGTTGAAATTAGGTTTTGATAAGACTGGACATATTTTAAGAGAACAGTTGTAAACTATTTCTTATCCTCATCTGTCAGAAGACCCAGGGCTGATCTTTCTATTTTCGGTCGAATCCTTTTATAGTTGGAATCACCACTTCCTGCATTTCCTGCATTGTCCCTACCCCCATTTATAGTAAATTAACTCATGACTGATTACTATTCAGAGAATCTATCAGATGCATGAAGTAATGAAATATTAGTTATTAAAATAGATATGGCCTGCATTTCTGTTGTAAGGCAGCTGGGAATTCCAAGATGAAAACCATACAAAATACATTAATTTCCCCCCTTTAAAAAGTGCTGGCAGTTTATTCCCCATTAAAAGACCTCACTTTACAGCACCTCCTAAAAAACTTCTTAAATGTCCACCTCCCACTGGCTCAGGGAGGCATGTCCACTAGGTGAGACCCACTGTAGAAAAATGATCTGTAATATATGCCATGCTTAAACACCTAGAAGACAACATTTGGTATAATGGGACAGATAGGGAGAAAAGCTCCTTCTGTTGTTCTGGGACACAAAAGCTGCAACACACAAACCTCTGGAATTTGTCTGATAGAGAAGGTGCTCCAAACTCATGGTTGCTCTTTCTAATACCCATTTATAGCTCTACAATATCATTTTTGAAGTAGGTAAAATGGTATTTTTCCTCGCTATAATTCATTTCATGTGTGTTTGGTTTAAGTCTATTTTGCAGAAATCTTCTGCATAAGAAACTGAAGTGGCAAAAGATGGACTGTAGGAACAATATTTCTAGAGAATATGTTTCCGTAAAAGTAAGACGTCTCTCAGCCCTGGCCTGGGTGGCCCAAGTTATCCTGATCTCATCAGTTCTCGTAGGCTAAATAAGGTTGGCCCTGATTAGTTCTTGGATGGGAGACCACCCAGGAAGTCCACAATTGCTACCGAGAGAAAGGCAATGGCAAACCACCTCTGTTCATCTCTTGGCTTGAAAACTCTATGGAGTCACCATAAGTCAGCTGCAACTTGAGAGCACTTTCTACACCAAGACATCTTTTATACATATATGTTCTGGATGATTGGTCAGAAAGCTGTTTGAGAGATGAGAAGAAACCACTGCAACAAGGAGAAGGTGAACATGGACCTTAAATGATTTAGTAAGCATGCAGAAGTGGATGGATGCTGGTTATACATTAGTGACAGAATGGTGGGCTAAATTATCTGCAGTCTGATTCCATGATTCCAGTTCTATTTGACCTTCCTAAACATCACCTTAGAGTATTAGAAAAGGAGAATCCATGCCTGAACATTAATTCCTTGCTAAGAACCTCCCCTTGCACTGAAACAACAGCTCAGCATGAGTATCTTTTGGTTATAGGTGGTACTTCTAAGACTTAACTCCATTATTGCGTGGGTTCTGAGTGGTGATAGGTTTTGTTGGAAGCTGCAGAACTTGTTGTATTCTCTCCCCATGTCCATTTTTAGGATAATGGGGAGTTATAATCGTGAAAGGGGGGGGGAAATCTACCACTGAAGATAAATCTATGGATGCCTAAAAGAGGACTGAGTGTTTACCATCTGTCCTCTTTCTTGAAGGCTTGATTCATCGGGTTGGCCTGTCCAGTCCAATGAAAACTTGATGGGTTACCTCTGGCTTTTGGAAAAGAGAGAGGGTATCTGTCTGCCTGGGTCCCTGCGTCCTGGATACAGGAGAGGAGTGAGTGAAATTTTAGATGGACAGAACTACCAATATGGTGAAAGCGTATGTTTGTGTGGGGAGACTAGTAATTTGGTTTTGGTGGGACTGATTCTGTTATCTGACACTGGAGTTAAAGCAGGTTCTACACAGGCATGGACAATTTCTACCAAATGTATTATTTAAGAATATTAGAAAGAGTGGCCAACCGTTTGCTACAGAATAGACATATTCCTGGAGGAAAGTACCTGAAGAATAAGAAAGATGGAGAAGGAGAATGTGTGATGCTAGGAAGAAGCCAGGGGATTTTATTTCTAGCATCCAGGCAGGTATTCTGTCGAGATTTTACAATTTTTAAGGTGTTATTTCCTTGCCTCACACCAGTTATCTTCTCTGCTGCAAATTAAGTATAATCTTATTGACACAGACAGGTTTAAGCATCCCTTAGTTAATAATGAGTAAACAGGATACTTATAAAATGTAGCCTTCAGGAGAAAAAAAAAGAGGATGAAATTGCTCTAGTTCTAGAGTATGACTGGAGGACATGTAATATGGCAACGTTGCTGCAGCTAAACAAATCTGTAAGTGCCTGGATGGGAGCACTCCTAGGAACCTTAAGTATGCCACCTCAAGTTCCATATGCAGCAGAGGCATCAAGAGTCAACAGAGTGTAGGGATGGGCATGAACCAACCCACAAATGAAAGTTCATGATGAATTTTGGCCAGTTCATGGTTTACGAAGTGACATTCATGGGAGGGCAACCGGCACAAACTTTCCAGGAACTTTTAAGCTATTCATAGTGGTTCGCATATGGCTACATTTCCAGACAGACTGTCTCTGCTCAATAAAAATGTTTCCCAAACTTAACAGCAATGGGGGGGGGAGAGGTTTTTCAGAATTCTCCTGCCTTGGAAACAACAATAGGGCCCCTCCAAACTTTAACAGGCACTTCTGGCTGCCAATAACAGAGTTCCCATTCTGCTCTATGGGATCAGAATGTTATATATACCTTCAGCTCAGCTCTGCACCCTTTCCTCTGTTGGCCAGTGGCAGTTAGACAGAGAGACAGGGAATGTGTTAAAAGCAGAGCCCATTCATTTATCCCTGCTGTGATTTGGACACTAGGTGGACTTAGGGTTCTGGGCCACCCCATCTCTCTGTTCATGCCGAGTGGCGGGGGTTGAGAATGTCTCTGGACACTGGTGGGAGGGCAGGAGAGGAGACTCGTGGCCATGCAAGAGGGGTCAGGCCAGATGACAGCTTTGTGTGACCGTTACTCCAGGTGATCAGCCTCAGAGGGTTCAGGGAACATGGTGAGGTTCTCCCTCACTGTCACCTCTGCCAAATTTTCTGCCATTGCATGCCTGGCATCCCTACCACTGCTGACCTCCCAGTTCACTTCCCAGGCATGCAATATGGTATTTATACATCCAATATATGCCACTTTTATATATAATATATAATGCTGTGATCCCCGGTGTGGTGCCCGTGGGTGCCATGGTGCTCACCAGTATATTTCCTAGGGGGAACTTCTTCACCAGAGCAAAGAGTCACTCCTGTACTTTCCATCACTTCATTATAGCAGGGGGTACTTCAGAAGAATTCAGGAGGAATTACGAGGCACACCCATTTGAAACCAGTGGCCTCCCAACATGTGAAGAAGAGACTGGATTTATACCCCACCCTTCACTCAGAGTCTCAGAGCGGTTTACAATCTCCTTCCCTTCCTCTCCCCACAACAGACACCCTGTGAGGCAGGTGGGGCTGAGAGAGCTCTGGGAGAACTCCTCTTGAGAGAACAGCTGTGAGAGAACTGTGGCTTGCCCAAGGTCACCTGGCAGCTACATGTGGAGGAGTGGGGAACCAAACCCGATTCTCCAGATTAGAGTCCACTATGCCAAACTGGCTCTCTTTGGTGCCTCCTAGCCTCCTAGTATTTTGTAGAAGCTGCTGATGTTTTGTGAAACAACTAGGGTTTACAGCCCGTAACTGGCAAACTGCAGGAAATTGTGGGGAGCAGGAGCTTACCTTTTCCACATTGCGGCGATGCCATGGCACCACTTCCAGCATGGCCCACAAATAATGTTATCATGCAAGGGCAATGCTCTAGCATTTGCCCCAAACTATATGGTTTAAACACTCCTCTGATATCATGTATAATTGATTTATCACATTTTTATCCTACCTCTCCAGAGTGGCATACACAGTCCTTCTCTTTTCCAGTAGGTTGTCACAACAATCCTGTGAGTTATAGACTTGACTGCAAAGAGAACATGACTGTCCCAAAGTCACCCAGTGACATTTCTGGCTCTTCCTGGTCCTAATACATCAAGTAACTAATATACCACACTGGCTGACTTATATGAATAATGTTGATAAATGTGCATATTTCACAGGAATAATCTGATACAAGAAAACAGAATAGAGCATACTAAGATTTATAAATTTGTTTTATGCATGCAACAAAACAAACTAGGGAGTTGGGGGGCAAAGCAGGTAGGTGAGATAAGTTCAAAATCCTCCATACAGCATACCTGCAGCTATTCTGGACATACCCTCTACAGGCAATAAAAAAGTATAGATTGGTTTAATGACATCCTTGGTAATGTAATTTATACTCTGAAGCTGGAGAGAGAGAGAGCAAAGAGGGCCTTTTGGCCAGCAGTAACATCTGTTAATTTTCAAAGTTATGTATCCGAGAAAGGACAGCCTGTCAAAGACCCAGAAGGAACCTGTCAAATGATGACGGAAAGACAGACTGATCCAGAACAGCAAATGGAGCGTATTATTCAGTAACAGTCAGGTGTTGTTTCAGCATAAAGCAGACTACTAGAGCAGGAGGTATGCTGACCGTGCAAATATGAAAGTATTCAGAAGAAAACTTACCAATTAGAATATTCAAGGTTTCCACCCCTCTCCTGCAAGAACTTCTATTATAGATATCGGGGTTGGATCCTGCCGGCTTTTTCATTCCATCTTGCCCATTTCCCCTCTTTAATATCGCCCCCAACCCCTATGGTTTTTGCCCATGTATGTCTCATGATCTCCAGCATACCCTTTTTTTGGTGGCCAAAGGGGACTCTTCCTTCTTTTTTTCAACAGTAGAATAGCTGGATGGATCCAACCCATTGTAGTTGCCCAGTGGATGAAATGAAAACATATATGGGCATTTTAACCTGCTATATATTAAGTTAGATCCCTAGTCCATCTAGATGGGTGATGTCTCCTAGGGATGTACAAATATGCCCTCTTAATTGTACCTGTCATTATGAGTTTCTTCATTCTGCTTGTTCTATTTGTTGGGGTTCCTGAGTCATTTATTTATTTTACTCTATATATCCAGTATGCCAGAAAGAGCGAGCCTGTTGATCAGAGTGTTGGACTAGGATCTGGGAGGCTCAGGTCTGAATTCTCTCTCTACCCTGGAAGCACACTGTGTGACCTTAGAGGCCCAGTCATTCTTAGCCTGACTGCTTTACAAGGGTGGTTGTTACGAAAATGAAACAGAAGAAGGGGAGGGAATGATGTTGCAAGCCACTTTGGAGAAAAAAGAAGGGAGGGGTATATAAATAAATAACATTAAAATGTGCACTGGTAGAGTAGGAGACATAGTATGCCCCAATATCATCTAATCTTGGAAGCAAAGCAGAGTTGGCATTTGGGTTGGGTACAACCAAGGAAGACTCTGCAAAGGAAGGTAAAGGCAAACGACCTGAGCTTCTTACTTGCCTCGAAAGCCCCTTGCTGGGGCTGCCATAAAGAAATGAATCCTGCACATGAGTTCTCTGTACAGCATCATGGTTTTTTGTTTTGTTTTGTTTTTTTAACGAGAAACAACAGATAACTTGTAATGCCTCTGTTCTGTTTTGGAAACAAGTATGAGCAGTCTGGAACTCCAGAATCCAGGGAGAAATTTAAATGAGTCATGTTTCAGAAGGATGTCTTTGCTGAGCATTCAAGTGATAAGCAATTAAGTGATCCACAGACATGTATGAACCAGCCACTGGATAATGATGGCTCTTTATACTCTCTGCATTTTTTTATATTTCTTTTTTCCCCCAGAGGAACAAAATAAGATGATCTTCATTCAGCATTAATTACAAACTACTTGAAACTGTAACCCAGGAAGCAGGACACTGGTTTGATGGCAGATGTAGTGTTGAAGGTATGTGTGGAGCAAATCTATTAGATACATTATGATGATTTTCTTTTTCTTTTTTAAAAAAGCAGACTTTGACATTGCTCTCAGAGGGAAAAGGTTACTTCACTAATGCATTGCAATTAGTCACACAAAAATAGCATTGCACATATTTGTTTGAGGATGCAAACAATTAGAGAGGTCTGAGTCTGTCTGCCATTCTGCTACTGACTTCAGAGACGGGGAGAGGAGGAAGTCTTGAAAGGGTAACAAGTTGGAGAGAGAAGGTTAATAAGTGGTGTGGACTGATCATCTCAGCTCTCCATGAAATATAAACATGCTTAGGAACTTGGTCATGCTGGAATGTTGTTTCTAGATGCATTCACTTCGATATAAGCAGTGCAAATATTCATTGATTGGAACTGACTTCCAAGGATCAGAACTAGGGTTGCTAGGACTCCCAGATTAGTGGCAGAAGAAGGAGGAGGAGATTGGATTTATATCCCACCCTTCACTACACAAAGGAGTCTTAGAGTGGCTTACAATTTCCTTCCCTTCTCACAACAGACACCCTGTGAGGTAGGTGGGGCTGAGAGAGCTCTTTCAAGGACTGCCCTTGAGAGAACAGCTCTGAAAGAACTCATGACCAGTGTTCCCTCTAAGCTAAGTTAGTGTGAGCTAACTCACAGTTTTTTAGACCCCAGGTCACACATTTTTCTCTTAGCTCAGGAAGGATGGCTCCAGAGCAAACTAACTGATGCAACAGTCAAATCACTCGCTCATAACTTTAATGCCAGTAGCTCACCAAGTAGAATTTTTGCTCACAAGACTCCACAGCTTAGAGGGAGCATTGCTCACGACTGACCCAAGGTCACACCAGCAGCTGCATGTGGAGGAGTAGGGAATCAAACCCAGTTCTCCCAAATTAGAGCCCATGCTCTTAACCACTACACCAAACTGGCTCTCAGAAAACAGCAGGGGGGAAATTGCTAAGTGATGTGCATGTAGGAGCAATGCTCCAGCATTTGTCTCAAACTCTATGATTTAACCATAGAATTCTGGGCAAATACTAGAGCATCACCCTTTGCAGTGTCCTCACTTCTGGATCCCACTAGAAGTGATGTACTACATCACCGGTGATGTGACGACATTTGCCAGAGAGCCTCCCCCCGGTAAAGTCTGTCCTGCCAGTTGCCAACTTTGGCTGGCAAACCTAACCAGAACTGACCGCCAAAGAAATGCAGATGGTGGATGAGTAAGTTGAATGCATTTAGTGATATTATCTGGTTTTCTGAACACCCTTTTTTGGTGTAACATGGGCTCTCCTTGCTCTGAATGAAACCGTAGCCATCTTTATTTCCCTTCTGGTTGTACTACTGAAATATGATAGAATGCTATCTTTAAAGTGCACACCAGCCTTTTTTACCAGTTTAAGGTTACTAACCTCCAAGTAGGGCCTGGCGTCCTTCCTGAACTGATCACCAGATTACACAGGAAATGTTCCCCTGGAGGAAGTCACTGCTTCAGGGGGTGGACACTATGGTATCACATGCCTGCTGAGCCATCTTTCTAAGCCCCACCCTTTCCAAGCACACACCCCAATTCTCCAGGAAGATCCCAAGCCAGAATTGGAGTCAGTTATGTATCGATGGTATAAAACAATGTGTAAATAGTGTAACAATGATAAAGAGAAACAAATTAACCACAAATACCAGCAACAGAAATGACCAAACCCATTTAAGTAGGCCCCCCCCCCAATCTCTTTAATCCCTTATCAAAATCTGAAACGACCATTCTGAGGTAGGCCTGCTGAAGATCTGCACAGATACAAAGTTTAAAAAAAATCCATGGAAAGGCACAGCTTGAGAGATTTAAATACAGCAAACTATGGTTATCAACCCAGTAAAGAGCAGTCCTTCATGTGAGAATATACACACTCGGGAAAAAATTATTCTTTAAAGTCATTGCATCTGTTTACTGTTCCTGTTCATTTACCACCTGACCTTCAAGTATATTTATATGCCAGGAAATGAGGGTAGGAGTAAAAGTCATTGCTCAGTGACAGTAAAAGAAATCCAGATTTGTCGCCTTCCTTTTTTCCCAGCAGTGTGAACGAAATGATAATTCTGATGATGGTTTGCTCTTTCCCTTCTCCACAGCAATGCTAAACTTAGTTGTCCTTCAGACTTTGCTGATCCTTATCATCCTTTTTATTGCATGCCTGATGGTAATTTTCTGGCAAAGGACCCCCCTCAACTAGCTTCTGACACAATTCTTCTAGCTGGACATTCCTGAATCCTTTGGTCAGAAGTTCCAAGTTGCTAAAACACGAAGTCAACATTTCTGTATTTACAAGAAATTAATATTTTAAAATAGAGATCATGATACCTCGAAATGACTAGTGTAAAATTATACCTCTCCTGGAAAGTTAGACAGGCCATATATCAATGGCACGACAGCTCAGGGCTCGAGCATAATTTCTCCAGAATGGTTCAGAACTGTGGCATGGAGTCCTTTGTCCCCAATCACATTCTACACAGAGAATTTCATGAATCATGAAATAATTTTTTCCCCCATTTCTATCCATAGGCGATATGGTTACTGGTATGCAGCTTAGGCTAGGCCCTACTGAACCTCCCAAATAAGGTTGCCGCTGGTCCCCTGTAGCCACTGCCGGGGCATCTAGGTTGGGAAACGCCTCAAGATTTGGGGATGTGGCCTGGGGAGGACAGTGACATTACTCATTTCTTACTGCTTTCACAAGCAGAGTCATAAACAGCAAGCCCTCATCCCACAAAAAGAGAACCTAAAAGTTACTACCACAGAAGTTATCATGTAACTTTAACAAAAGCTGCCAGGAATTTCACCACACGGAGAGCAGTTTGTTTATCTCTGAGTAACTTCTCTGAGTTGCTTCTGAAGAGAGAAAATCCTGATTAAATAATGGGGAGATCAGTACAGCTCTTAGATCTGGAAATCTGGGGCAGTCAAAAGATACGATCCACAGAATCAATGTTTTGTTGTTGCTGTTGTTGTTGTTGCCACAGTTACAGAGTCTGAATATGGAATCCCATTGAATCTTCCTAACATCACTGTTGAAGGTAGGGCAGTGCAGTGCTATAGAGAACACCCTTCAAGGCAACCAGGTTCTCCAGAGTAACTAATCTCTGTAGTCGAAAGATGAACTGTAATACTGGGGCCTCAGGTGCCACCTGGAGGCTGGCAAGCCGACTCCCCAGCAAGGCTGTAGCCAGCCCTTCTCACTAGGTGGGACTTCAGCTTTTTCAGAGAGGGCTGATGGTGATATCACAGCTGGGAAATTCCAGACCATGAACACTTTAGGTGGGGAGGTTTCAGCCTTCAGGCTAAAGGAATTGGCCACTGTTCCTTTAAATTATTTTTTATTCCAAAGAAGAAGAAGAAGAAGAGGAGGAGGAGGGGGGAGCTGCACCAGTGAAGCTAAGGAATCAAGAAACAGAACAGTGATGCCGTGGGAATCAATTTTATTCACTCTGTGTCCCCCAACATGTTTCGCTCAGTGCTTCTGCACGGGGGGGGGGTGTCTACAGCATTTCAAAGTGTCAGTGGGGAAAACACTGACACTTTAAAATGGTGCAGACCTTCCTGAGGAAGCGCTGTGCGAAACATGTTGGGGCACACAGAGGGAATGGAATTTATTCCCATGGCACCACTGTTCCCCCTCCCCCATTCCTTATTTCTTTAAGTACCTTGCAAATTTTACAGTCATCTGCTTTGACTCTATGGAAAAATGTGGGCTATAAATTAAGAAATTAAAGAAAGAAATATTAACTAAATGGTAGGGTTTTTTAAAAACTGATAATGCACCTGAAAAAAGATTAACATGGTGCAAATTAGGAACCTATTTCCTGGAACAAGAGTTAGGTGTGCTGAAACTGTGTTTCAGATGGGAAGAAGAACCCACTCATCCTAAGCTGGTTATAGGTCCAGCTACAGACCCCAGTACAACGTCCCTGTTTCTCTCCTCTCCTCCCTGTACTTGAGCCCTGGCATGATTTGGTAAATTGTTTATTGTATTACTTCGTGTTGACCCAAGTCCTTACACAGAGTGCCAATTAGGGCTGCCATTTTCCCACTGTGGGCGGTGAAAAGGGGGAGTGATGGCCAGCAACTGAATATGCTGATGTCACTGCTGGTGCAAACAGAAGTGATGTCAGCGTGTCACCGACAATGTAATGATGCCACTGGCGAGTCTCCCACACAACAACTGTTGGTGACCCAAGTGACAATTCCAGATATTTCAAAGAGATACAGCACAGGCGTGCTTTCTCACGTGTGAAGGGAAAATGAACATTAGCCCAGCAAACAGAAGGCAACAATGATAAACAGGCATAAAGCATGCTATACAACATTTCATCTTAGTATGCTTACCTTTTTTTTTCTGGATTGTGAAATTTGAGTTGTCTGACAGTTCAGGCGGGAGGTTATAAACAAAGTGGTGTCCATTCTTGGGGTCATCTTTGTCAATGGCCCTCATGGTGTGAATGACCTAAAAGAGAAAAGGGGGGGGGAGGGAAAGGGTTTACCTAAAACAAAGATAACTGCAGGTTACGTGAGTGAAGGAGAGGAGATTATGGCCAAATGTATAACAAATGTAATCTCACTGGGTTGAATCATGCCAGATTCTTCACTTGATCTCATCCAATTTCCTTCTTTACTACAGCTCCCATCCAATTTGACTTTTAGGTGGTCAAGGAGATATTGCATATGGCACTATCATAATCATTTGCCTCATGGATTTTCTTGTCTGCACAGTATGTGGATCCAGCCTGTACTTTTGGTTCTTTTTGGTGAGGGATGGGCTCTGTTCACATGACTGTAGACATACAAGGCTGGATTATGTCAAAAAAACACCTGCAGGCATTGGGGGAGGGGGCAATGCCTCCAACAATGCCTACAGAGGGCCTCCAACTACCCCTCGTGTTGCTACCAGTGGTCTTCCATCCTCCAGGTGAAGAAGTTCTGAATTTATTGCCCATGAGCAGTGCTCCCTCTAAACTGAGTTAGTGTGAGCTAGCTCACAGTTTTTTAGCCTCTGGCTCACACGTTTTTGTCTTAACTCAGGAAGGACGGCTCCCGAGCAAACTAATTTATACAGTAGCCAAATCGCTCGCTCGCAGCTTTAATGCCAGTAGCTCACAAAGTAGAATTTTTGCTCAGTTCAGAGGGAGCATTGCCCGTGAGCCTCACTGGGTGCCCCTGAGCTGTGTTATTACTGGAGAGGGAGGGGGGGAACCAGTAATTTAAACATCTTAAAATGAACTCCGCTAGGCTGCCAGTCACAGACTGTCCCATCAAATCACACGTAAGCTGTTAGCCAGCTGTCTTAAAGTGCCTGCTCTCTCAGACTGAAGCAAGATGAGACCAAGTTGCCGTGTAGATGGAGCGCTATTAAGTGGAGTGCTTCAATCTCTTCGCTACTTGGCTTAAAGCTGCTATGTAATAATCTTCTGCGGAATTTATGTCAGAAGATAAAATCCTTACTCATTGCACTATCCAGTTTTCCCTTTTATTAACTCACTCCCCTCCCCTCCCCTTAAAAAAAATAATAAAGATATGGGATGTCACATGAAATACGTTTGGAAAATGTCACTTTTGTTGTTTCAGATACTCAAGAAATTAAGAGTTCAGGTTACCATAGCAACCTTCAGCTCACCCAAGCCTATATTCAAGGCAACGAGGGATTTTATCATATATATGGAGTCATGCAAATGTTTCTTTTTTGTCAGCACTGGCCAAGGTCCAAAAGTTTTCACTGCCATGTTCTCCTTGCTGTGCTAATGAGAACGTCATTTCTTTTTTTCTCCCCTCCCTTGGTGCCAAATGATTGTTTAATGAATGACCATTATTGGAGTAACTCATTGGCACTTTCAACCTTCGAAATCGCAACAGGAGAGGAAAAAGAGGGATGCTGGCCAATGAATAGCTTGCCATTTGACTGCTTCCTCAGAAGGTACGACTTGTGCTGCAGGCCTTGATGTGAGCCGCAAAGACAATTTGCATGAGAAAGAAAGCTGTCTGGGGAAAAAGTAGTGTTTGAAGGGAACAGCCATCTTATCAGTGTTCTTGTGAACCCTCGAACTCTGCCTTGACTGCATGTAAGGTGTCAAATAAATAAATGGCCTGTTTCCAATCACACAGTTCCAAAGACTCAAGGGCCTTTGAGAGGTTGTTTTTTTTAGACAGGGTAGTGATTTTTGTTGATTATCCCTTTTCACTACAGCCCACTGAGGCACCTAATTCTGATCCTGGGGGCTAGTAGAGCCTCAGGAGAAGCATATCAATGGAAGGGAGGGACTCTGGAAATCACTACCCTGTCTTTAAAAAAAACCCAAACTCAACAACAACAACCTTAATGACTTTTTGGAATGACATGTTTGGATACAAGCCAATGTACTCTGATGGGGGAGCAAAATCATTTGCTTGTAATAGTAGCAGCCCAGAGTACTATGTATGAGCATTATCCCATTTTTTGATACTCACAAAAATCCTTTAAAGTAGGTTCCATTAGGGAAGAGTGACTTGCCCAGTGAACTTCAAGATTGACCTGGCATTTGAACTCGGATCGCCTTACATGAAATGTGATGGTCTGGGTCCAATGGCATGTTACATTGGACAAGTGTCATTAGATGTGCAGATATGATTCTTTTGCCTTTAGAACGGTGACAGGGGGAAGTGAAGCAATGCACAAAGTACAGTGGAACTGGGGAAATTATGCGAGTGAAAGTGTGCCTTTTTATAATTGAAATTGAGTTAAAGTCGCCAGACCAGCGTAGGCATCCAGTCGGAGGCTGTAGGAAATTGGGACCAATCTGATCAGCATTGTGCTGATGCTACAACACCAGTTCTGGTACAAAACAGGAAATGGTGTCAATACATTGGTGCAGCACTCTATAATTCACCCAGAACTCTATGGTTTAACCACAGAGTTTGGGTTGAATCTCAAAAACAGAAGTGCCATTCCAATGCAATGGCCTCACTTCTGGTTTGTGCCAGAAGTGATGCCATGGAATTGACATAATGCCAAATCACATCCTGCCACCTATTTCCCTACCACCACCACCACACTGTTAAGTGGCAGCAGGGAAGAGGGGGTCCACGGTGGGAGGTCTCCTGCTATGCTGGGAGACCTGGCCATCCTAGTCCTTGTTTGGAAAAAAGACAGAAAAAAATGATACCAGGGGGAGGGGGCACTAAATTGATATGGGGGAAGAAAGTAGGGTATAAATATCTAAATGTATATCTAAATCTATGAAGAAGGGAGTCAGCACTCCCCTTCTTGTACATACAAATCTAACAATCAAATGCTCACATGGTAAAACAAGTATTCATTTCATAAGGTGTGGTGGTGAAATCAGGCACTCAAACTGGGACATTCCTGATCGCAAAGCTGGTCACAAGCTGAGAGTATGGTGTATTATGCGTGGGTGTGTTCCCTCACTTTCACCGTGCATGTCTGTCGGGTTGTCTTTGTCATTCTGCATTGGTTTTCCTCCCTTCACAGCTCAATTCACTTTCTGGTCACTGTTTCTCCAGGTTTTCTGAGAGTGCTTTTGTGCTAATTTCCCCCTTGTTTCACTACCAAGCTGAGGGTAATTCAAAAGTGTACAGATTCCCTCAGATTCCCCCCCCCACCGCCCTCAAAGGTAACTCCCTGCTCACATCGAGGTTGTAGTCAGCAGGTGTGCCACCACATTTTTGCACTAGCTGGAGTTTCCAGATCAGATTCAAGGGGAAGCCTCCATACAGTGAGTTCCAGTAATCTAACCGGGAAGTGATCATTGCATTGGTCACTGTAGCCAAATCCCAGAAGGAGAGATAAAGTACTAGCTGCCTGAAGTGCCGAAGATGGCAGACCTAGTAAAAGTGCTGGATGCTACTGCACAGTTGTGATAGGGCAATTGTATAAATTAAAAAAGAATCTTTGGACACCCCCCCGGCATGTCACAAGTGATGTTTCACCCCAATTTAGAAACATGTTTTTGTCTTTTTTTTTAATTGTAGCTGCAGAATAAATACACTGAAGGAAAAGGAATGGTGTGTAAGGCAAGCACAGAATCCAAAGCCAAGACTAGAGTTTTACTGTTCTGAAAATCTGTGGTAAAATGTGTGTGTGTGTGTGTGTGTAATGGGCCTGTGTCTCATTAAGCTGTGATGAACAAATATGCTCCCCCCCACACAATTTCTTCCCATTTTCATGCATCGTTGTAAAAAGCATTTTCCATCCCACTTATTTTCTTTGGCAAAAATTCTTTTTCCCCCCATGTATTTTCCTGTTTACATTTGTTTCTTTTAGAGCATTTTACACCATATGCCATTAATGCCTAATTGATGTAAAAACAGGTGTCAATCTGAATGGCAATCTCTTTATTGGATTTCATTAATACAGTTGGTGTAAAGGACGGCAGCCTTATGAAGTATGAAGAAACCATAAAAAGAAACCCAACCTTTACAAGTGAACCTGAGTATTCAAAAAACAAAATACAGGCCCCGTTCACACGGAGCATTTGCCCCGCTGAAGTCACGGGAGCCCTGCGAACTTTCCGTGCGCGTTCATACGAGCACATCTGGGAGGCGTAGGGCTCCCGTGGCCAACCTGCGGCTTCCCTCCGAAAACGCGTAGGTCCGAGGTACTAGTTTCTGGAAACCCCGGGACAAAGGCTGGCGTCTGATCGCGGGAGCGCCTTATCCCGCGGCTTCTGACGCCCGCCCATGTCCCTGAGTTTTCCGGATGTTGTAAGTTTCCCTGGGATGCGCACCAATGTTGGACAGAGCATGCGCACACACAAGTCACCGACAGCGGCCCGCCCCCCCCCATGGCGCATGCGCACTTCGCACTTGCGTGGTGGTCTGCTGTGCTGCTGTTCTGCTACACTGCAGCAGCGCAGTGTGATCGTGGCGCGGAGCTCATGCGTGGCAACCCGGCGGCCTGTGAGATCGGGCTACCGCGCCTTATTTAGCTCCGGGGCAAACTGCCATGCCTCCCCACGCGTTTTCTGGCCCATGTGACCAGGGCCACAATACAGTAACATTCCTGCTTCAGAGCCCTCCTCTGGCCCAGAAGACAACAGAGGTGGGCAACGTCATCTGGGATTGGCAGGCAATATGAAGCCTCTGGATGGGCTAGGCCTAGTATTAATACCAGATGGCTGGCCTTTTCCTCTTGTCTAGTCATTTCAGGTCTGCTGTATTCACCCCCTTTTTAGGATGGGGTGCCTTCCTTCATCTGAATACAGTTATGGTCTTAGTCAAGCAAAGCACTATAAAGAAAATGGAAGCTTAAAGTTCTTAGGCTGCGCTCACACACGCCAGAAAAAAATTGGGGGTGGGAAGCGAGGCTACTTCCTCCAGAGGAATTTGACTCACAGTTGCACAATCACACCTCCCTTTGAAGCTGTGGGTGCAGTCCATCAGTGCGTGATCGGATGCAACTGTGGGTGAGTCATGGGTTTTTTTGTGCTGTTTTTTTTCCCATGCACTTAACCGAGGGATCGATGAATCGCACCTCCACACCGAGTGCTCCCTATGGAGTTTGCGATGATGCGCATACTGCAAAGGTGGGGGGAAAACGACATGGGCCATCCCGATGCCATGAGAGCGTGCTGGAGTGATTAGAAATGGGAAAGTCCATCCGTGGCCCATCACAACCTATTAGCTACCAGATTTTCCCCGGTGTTTTTGAACTCCGCTTCTGTGGTGGAGCAGAACGGGTTGCCGATGGCTGCGGGGCGCTTCCCAGATGTTGTTGTCTGATCGCACCCTTTAAATCTGCCCGGCATTCGCACCTATGTCGGGTCTAATTGTGTGTATGATTGCAGCCTTAGACAAATTTTTGGACTGGCAAAGCAGCAAATTCATTGCTACTCTAAAATTACCTTTTGGTAGGGCTGCCAACCTCCTGGTGGTGGCTGGAGATCTCCTAGGAATGTAACTGATCTCCAGACTACAGAGACCAGTTCCCCTGGAGAAAACAACTGCTTTGGACGGTGGCCTGTATGGCATTATAACCCTGCTGAGATCCTTCTCCTCCTTAGGATCCACCCCTCGCCAATCTCCAGGAATTTCCCAACCTGTAATTGGAAACCCCACCTGACAATCCCCCTCCGACATGAAAGGAGAGACTGGACTGCGTCTTGAAATTTTAATTCATGACAAAAACAGAATACTTTTCGGTCACTGTTGGCTTTAAGAAGTCAGATTAATAGCTTTTAGAAAAACCACTTTATTGGGGTTTTTAGAGGATAACACTATTCTTTGATGCATTTTCCATAATTCAAATTGGAGTAATCCTTTTTTTAAAAAAAAAATATTTGTAATGAACGCAACATAAATTGTTGGTAAACTACCTTGGAGCCCAATTGAGTGAAAATGCAAGTGTGGCACCCTCTGGGGGCAGAAGAATATCACACTTAGGGCCCACGAGGGCCTGAAAGCACCAACCCAGTCATGACTTCTTCTCACAAGTTGTTTTAGTGACCAATTTGCACACCTGAAGATGTGGTTAACTTCACTTACCCCAAGGTAACACTGCATCAGATGGGAGAAGACCCACAATGCTGTAACCTGCCTCCTTCTTCCTCTTTCTTCTCTTGGTTGGCTTGGGGTTTTCACCTTCTACGCTGGGGCCCTCTCCCATTTCCCCCATCCTCCCTTTTTATAGCCCCTCAGCTCCACACCTGGACCTTGAGCTAACCTCTACTCTTCTCTTCCATATCCCTTGCTACCTTAAACCACCTAGCCCTTAGATTTACTGGGTGCCTGCTAATGACAGGCAGCCTCCTGGTAGACAAAGAAAAGATTGGATTTATACCCTGCCCTTCACTACCCAAAGGACTCTCAGAGCGGCTTACAATCTCCTTTCCCTTCCCCTCCCCACAACAGACACCCTGTGAGGTAGGGGCAGCTAAGAGAGCTCTTTCCAGAACTGCCCTTGAGAGAATAGCACTGAAATAACTTGAGACTGACCCAAGGTCACACCAGTAGCTACAGTGGAGGAGTGGGGAATCAAACCTGGTTCTCCCAGATTAGAGTCCATGCTCTTAACCACTACAGCAAACTTGTAATTGTTGCCGGTGTCCACTACAGTTCATCTGGTCAATGGGGAGCAGCAGACTGGCAAAACGGGGGGAGGGGAGGAGCAGCAACCTTTGTTGCCACACGATGATGTCATTTCCGGTGAGACCTGCAAGCGCAGGCATCACACGTGGATGACACTCTAGCACTCGCCCAGAAACGTCATAAACCCCAGTGCAAAGTTGGTGCTTCTGAGTCATCATGTGGTGATGAAGATCCAGCCCCCCCCCAAGAAAGGACCTGCCTCCCCTCATCTCCCACCGGTTGCCAGGCCATGCAACCTGTTGTCTCTGGCAACCCTACTGGATCCAGAGAGCCATTGTTCTCCTATCCAGGCTTAAGTAAAGTAAAGGTAAAGCTTAGTCACTGCCTTTTCAGCTTCCCAGGACAGATTGCCAAAGCTGCCCTATTGCTGAGGCTATCCTGGCTGACCCTTCCTGACCTTGGTGCCCACCCCCCACTTAACCCAGGGGAGCCCTGCTGCTGGACCCAGGTGTGTGTCCTTCCCTGCCAGGTGGGTCGTTGCTGAGTAGCCCGCCATGAGAAAAATAAATGCAGAATGATTTAGAAGAAGAGAAGAAGAGATTGGATTTATACCCCGCCCTTCACTACCCAAAGGAGGCTCAGAGCGGCTTACAAACTCCTTTCCCTTCCCCTCCCCACAACAGACACCCTGTGAGGTAGGTGGGGCTGAGAGAGCTCTTGACAGAAACTGCTCTTTTTTTCAAGAACAGCTGTGCCAGAACTATGGCTTGCCCAAGGTCATCCAACAGGCATGAGTGGAGGAATGGGGAATCAAACCTGGTTCTCCCAGATTAGAGTCCACACGCTTAACCACGACACCAAACTGGCTCTCTATCTTATTCTATCTTTCTTTCATTCACTGATGGCAATGCTATTGAGAATGTTCAGATTCTCCCCTTTTACATGGGTTCTTTAAACAGATCAAGGGCATCCATAAGCGGTAATACTGAAATTAACTGAATTAGGAAAATATCAGTTAAAATGCCTGCTAATCAATTCAGACCATGAGGGTTCCCCCCCCCAATCAAATTAGAAAGCGCATATAGACTTTCTGGGTCTTAACTAATCCGCAGCACGTGGCAAGAATGAGGTGACTTCAGCGTAGGCGTAATCGTATCGAACTGGTGACTCGTTAATGCAACTAATTAATATCAGATTTATTTATCTGGTGCGAAGTGGCAGGGAAGAAAAAAAAAAAGAGAGGAAAAACAGCCCTATACATATGCAGAAGTATAGAAAGGATGCCAAACACAAAGTGACAATGCTTTTTCAGCAGATATGCTGTTACAGATTCAGAAGAAAAGCAGGGAGAATTCATCTGGCAATGTTATACATCAACAGTTTTTAATGCATTCTGTCACGTCACCAGCCGCCGTGGTTGCCACTCTCAATTATATCACGGCCCAAAATAGAACACGTGGAAAAATGAAGTGCATTAGATAGTTCACTCGGTATATTTACAGACTGCAAATAAGGTTTTCTAAGAGGTTGAGATGTAATCAGCTCCCTTAAAGTGATTCAAACTCAATTTAACTTAGCTGTAAGTTAACCCCCAAATGCATAAATATATTCAGATAGTATCAAGAGACGGCTTTCTTTCTTCACGTCAGCTGATAGAGATTTAATTTAAAAGAGGCAGGTAAATGAAGAGCCAGAAGACTGGAGAACCATGTAGATTTGGTTGGTTGCTTTCAGTGTAGGGTTTAATATTTCTAATTGGCTCATGCAAGTCAGTTCTTCTTTATTCTGTCTTTCCAGTGTCTGTCTCCATGGTATCCTTCAATCCCCTGCTATACAGTATATTTCCATCCCCACTTCTTTGATCTGTTCAGGTTTCTCTCATGTATGGTGGTGGTGGAAAGTGCCGTCAAGTTGCAGCCAATTTATGGTAATCCCTTGGGGTTTTCAAGGCAAGAGACATTCAGAGGTGATTTGCTTTGCCTCCCTCTGTGTAAAGACCCTGGTATTCCTTGGAGGTCTCCCATCCAAATACTAACCAGGGTCGACCCTGCTTAACTTCTGAGATCTGCCTAGCCTGGGCTGTAGAGGTCAAGGTGCTATCATGGATGGGTCCTATTTTATAGCTCACCTTTTTTGGTACTTCTTCCTCAAATGCACCCTCCTCCTCTGCTTCCTCATCTAGATGCCAATTCCACCTTTGTTGTTGTTGTCCAGTCACACAGTCCGACTCTTTGCAACCCCATGGACCACATCACGCCAGGCCCTCCTGTCCTCCGGTGTCCTCTGGAGTTTGCTCAACTTCATGTCTGTGGCATCAATAACACTGTCCAACCATCTCATCCTTTGTTGTCCCCTTCTTCTTTTGCCTTCAATCTTTCCCAGCATCAGGGTCTTCTCCAGTGAGTGCTCCCTTCTCGTATCACCTACTCTTCCATTAAATTCCAGATTCATTTCTCCTCATTGCTTCATCTGTTCTGCCTTTCTTCCACCTCTCTTTCTTTTCATCCTTTCTTTTGTGTGCGATGTAGTGGTTAGCATGGGAGACCCAGGCTCAGTTTCCCACTCTGCCATGGAAGTTAACTGGATGATGTTGGGTGAGCCAGTCTTTCTCTCGACCTGTCCCAAGGGTATGAGCTTTCGTGAATCACTGCTCACTTCTTCAGATACCAGAAGTGAGCAGTGACTCACAAAAGTTCATCCCCTGCCACATAATTTGTTAGTCTTTAAGGTGCTACTGGACTCTTGCTCTTTTCTTCTGCTACCGACAGACTAACACGGCTACCCATCTTGATCTACCCCACCTTGATTTGTCCAATGTGGCCATGTGCCCTTGAAGTCAACTTGGAAACTCCAGTTGGTACGGAGTGGCCCAGCTCAGTTACTACTGGGAGCTAGGCAAAGTAGGCATATTAAACCAATTATACAGTCACGACACTGGCTACCATTCAGGTACTGGGTTGGATTCAGGGTTCTGATTATCACCTACAAAGCCCCTCATGGCCTTGGACCAACACAGGACTGCCTCTCCTACTGCACTTTGCCATGACAGCTTCACTAATCTGAGCAAAGTTTTCCAAATGTGCCACCCTAAAAATGTCTAATCAAACTTGAGTGAAAGGCAGGCTATAAGTAAAGTAAATCAGTGACCAGATACATAAAAGCCTAGTCCTCAAATCGTCAGGCTTTCTGCTACTGCCCCCATCATTAAATTCTTCCCATCCTTCCCCCCTCCTCTTCCTCCCCCCTCCCCATGTTCTGAAGTTCTGGGCGAGCCCTTTCATGCAAAAACTGTACTTTTGCTTCCTGCTGTCAGTTTTCTATTCCTGACCCATCTTTGCACAGCTGTTAAAATGCTGATGAACACTGGATCATATGACAGCCCACTCAGCCGGTGCCTTGAAAACTGACAGATGGAAGGCAACAGCCAGTCGCTAGTGTATGGGGTATATATAAGATTGGATATGATGACATGTAGCAACAAGTAGGGCAATATCAAAAGAAGAGGCATTCTGTGTGACCCGATCCAGAAGCTCAGCCTGGGAGGGAGGCCAGGATCCAAGTGGGACAGAGAAGCTTCCTCCAGAGTTTATGAAATACGGATCCTCACCCCATTTCTGCACCCTTTAGACCTTTTTTTTTCCTGTCAAGTCACAGCTGACTCACGGCGACCCCCCAGGGGTTCTTAAGGCAAGAGATGTACAGAGCTGGTTTGCCATTGCCTGCCTCTGCATAGTGACCCTGGACTTCCCTGGTGGTCTCCCATCCAAGTACCAACCAGGGCTGACCCTGCTTAGCTTCTGAGATCAGGCTAGCCTGGGCTATCTATGCCAGGGCACTGTGTTCTTATATGTCTGCTTGCATTGTAGCTTTTCCTGCTGTTGGTTCAACTGTAGTGTTCCTTCATTCTAATTTCACATGGCCGCTTGTGAATTTGTCTCCAAACTAGACCACCATTTACTTTGGGGTCTTGTGAGGAACTGCAGGGAGGGTAAATCAGAAAAAAGGGGGGGGAGCTCCCCTTGTGCAATGAAATGATACTGTTTAAATTTGTGGTACAATGAGGAACTTTATATTCCTATGGCCCTGAATTTCAGAATGGTTTACATTTGGTTTTGTTTGTTTGTTTGTTTCATGACCACTGGGTAACTAGAATGGGCCAGAGTTGCGGAAATAACCACAAAAAGTTTTTTTTTTTAAATTTAAATGTAGATTGTTCATAACAATAACATCTTGGCACAAACAGGGTCTTGTACAACCCCATGATAAGACAGAAACAAGTCCTAAATCTATTGTAAGGTAAGCTGCTTTGGTAAATGGTGAATTTAATGCCAAACACCCTTGAAGCACAAGAATAGCTGGATTAACAACTCTAGTGTCATGCTGTCAGTTGCTGTTTATTTAAATTAAAATGTCACTACCTAGAAATAAATGAGGTAGCTACCGAGCTGTAGGTTTTCGTCACTCAGTGTCTTCACAAACTGGATAATATAACTGATTCTGTTTCATTTGTGTAGTACTGCCTCCTAGGAGATTAGGTCCTGTTTATTTCATTCAACCTCACCCAAAATTTGGTGCTTTCTTGAATTATGGATGAGCCAAAGCCTTGTGGATTCAGAATCACAGGACGCCGCCAAAATCTGTCAGGGAAAGGGTTCAATGGTAGACCACGGAGTCTTTGTGTGCACGGTCCCAGATGCAATCTACAGCATCTTCAGTCTGAAAAAATCTCAGGTTGCAAGAATGATTTATCTCTGACTGAAACCCTGGAGGGCCCTTGCCAGTCAGGGTGGGGAAAAAAAAAACCTGAGCTAAATGATACGATGGACTGACTCTCTCCATGACTGAGCCATATATCTGTGTGGCTTCCTCAACCCATCCTTGGGTGTGTGTGTGTGTGTTTATATTCTTTCTACATAAAAGCCATATCTTATGCTGTTTCCTTCTATTCTCATTCTCCCATTGCCCAACCAGCATCTCTTGATTTTCCTCATTAAAAATCTGTGGATTCCTAGGATCCCACAAATTCTGTTGAGCAGGAGGCATGTTTAGGAACTCTGCCTATAAGAGGTCACAGTCTTCCACAATTGGAATAGAACTAGAAGACTGTTAACCAACCTTTCTGGCAATGGTACTGCAAATCACGAGCAAAGTATGAGACTCTTGCACTATGGAGAGACATTGGGGCTGAGTTCAGACTGGCAATTTGCCCCACTATAGCGCCACTTCAGCAATGTTTTAAAAACAGATTAAAGGGGGCGTTCGCACAGGAACATCTGCTTGGTGTTCCCCACCCATAGGCAATCCGTGCTGTTCTGTTTCACTCCCGCATTTAATAGATACCTCATAAAAGTGGTAGTAAATCCTCAAAGAGTGCCTTTATGCTGCATTTGTCTGCTTCCCGGCAGTGTGAACGCTACGCAGAAAAGTTGGGAGCAACCCGTATTGCACATAAGGGAGCAGTGATATGATCGGCTGTGCTCTGCTCTACCGCCCAATGTGGTGCCAGCACAGCAGGATCCTCCTAAAATTGGCTGGATGCCTATGTGTGCATAGGTGCATGAGCATATGCGCTCATGCACTCATACACACATAGGCATCCAGCCGATTTACCAGGAAAAAGCCATTTACAACCGCGCCTCCAGGTCAGCAGTTTGAACGCTCCCGCGCGCATTCTCCTGGTATGCTCCTGCATCAGTCCGAGCTGTGTGACTGGGAAACTCTGGAACAGTTTATTCCAGGGCTTTTTTGCCACGGCTGGCTCCCACTGCAAATTGCCCGTCTGTCCTCAGCCTGGAAGGGTTATAGGCCTGACTCTAGCTAACCAAGCCCCTATGTTCTTCTGTCTCCATCTAGTGGCATGGCTTGTGACAGCAGAAGATCTTTGAACAGACTTTCCATTATATTTTTTTTGTAATGCTAACTGTGCAGAATGGGCATTTGGATCGTGTTAATGGCATGCAGCAGCCTAAACAGCGCAGACTTGCTTGAGCTTATTAGAGCTCGGAAGCTAATTAAGGTTGGCCATGGTTAGTATTTGGATGGGAGACCAGTAAGAAAGTCCAGGTTTGCTATGCAGAGGTAGGCAACAGCAAACGACTTTTGTTCACCTTTTGCCTTGAAAACTCCACGAGGTAGAACTACATGGAGTCACTGTAAGGCTGTTGCAATTTGATGCCTCTTTATTGTTATTATGGCATAAGGGCACAGGGTGGGTGGGTGTAGAATGTATAGTATAGACCGATCTTGTCAGATCTCGGAAGTTAAGCAGGGTTAGTACTTGGATGGGAGCCCGCCAAGGAAGATTCTGCACCGGAAATCAGTGGCAAGCCACCTCTGCTTAATCACTTGCCTTGAAAAACCCTATGGGGCCACCGTAAGTCATTACTTGCCAGCACTTTACACATGCATATGGGCATGGAGAAACCCCTATAAGTTGGTATGACTGAAGTTACACAAAAATGGCATGGGGAAAAAGAATAAACCCCACTGCATCCTGGCTCTGATCTCAGTCCCCCCAGTTGATATTTCCTATCATTGTGTGTTAAATTGTTATTATTTTATCATACATATCTGCCCCCATACACATATTGAACATTAAAATGCAACAGACTAAATCAGCCTCTCTCTCTCTTTTCTCTCTCTCTCTCTCTGTGTGCAGAGCCCAACTCCACTCTTTGAAACACAATTCTGCTATTTGAAACACAGCTTGAAACCGAAACCAAGAGCTCATGCAGACAAAAGAACTAGTAGAGAGTGCCATTGCCAGTAGTTCTCTACCCAATGTAAATGGATAGTTTGTGAACAGGAGGTTTACTTGGCCCTGATGTGGGAGGCCCAGGCTAGCCCAGTCTCATCAGATCTTGGAAGCTACGCAGGGTGGATCCTGGCTAATACTTCAGTGGAAGACTGCCAAAGAGGTCCAGGGTTGTTATGCAAAGGCAGAAGATGACAGAACATCTGTGTTTGTCTCTTGCCTTGAAAACCCTAAAAGGTTATCATAAATTGGCTGCTATTTGATGGCACTTTACACACAGGTATACACGAGTGATTAAGTGGGACATTCGCACAGTCTCAGTGCATCTGCTTTACATGACGGTCCTACACCTATCTAGGAATATGAACAGGATGAAATGTGGGCATGATGAAAGGGATTATACTTGACGGCCCATAACAATAATCCACACAGTCCATGGAAAGTCATAATAGAGTTTATAGGGTCTGGCTATCACATGAAGAGGCTCTCTCTCACACATACCAGTTATGTGCTTACTTGTTCTGTTCAGACCTTTGGAAGAATGGGTGGGATCCAACCAGATTTTTGTTGCTGGTGAAAAAGGAAGGAAGGGTCCCCCTTGGCCACCAAAAATAGGGCTATGCTGTGAATCAAGGAATCAGCGTGGGCAGATATACTGTGTGTTGGGGGACTCTAGTAAGAAGGGGAATTGGCCAAAACTGAGCGGGGAAAAACTGGCTGGATCCAACCCAGTGACTGGAATTCTTGTGTCAGGGGTTGCAAGTGCAGTCCTGCTTCACCCTTCTGGATTGATATCAATAAATATATTGCATGAACAGAACTAATATCAAACGGAATCTGGGGAAATGTACAACTCATTGGTTGGCAGTAGAGACAACTACAGGATCTACAGCATCAGCGATACTTACTTTCCCCGATTTTCCGTTTTCACACAAATAGGCTTGATCTCCTGACGCCAGTTCAGGAGCATTGTCATTTACATCCAGGACTTTGATAGCGACAGGCACTCGGGATATTTGACTGGGGTTTCCTATGAGAAGAAAAACACTGTATGAAAAAACAAAACAGGTAAACATACTTCATTTCATACCAGTGACATAAACAACCTGAGGTAGATCGATACTTCCATGCAGAAAGCTGGCTGTGCCTAGGGTTACCAGCTCCAGGGTAGGAAATACCTGGAGATTTTGGGGGAGAGCCTGAAGAGGGTGGGATTTGGAGAGGGGAGGAACTGCAGTGGGATATAATGCCATGGAGGACACCATCCAAAGTGGCCATCTTCTCCAGGTGAACTGACCTTTGTCACATGGAGATCAGTTGTCATCTCAGAAGATCTCCTGCCACCACTGAGAGGCAGGCAACCTTAGCTGTGTCTTTTCTCCTCCCAATAATTGGGTTGCTTTATCCAGTGGTGGAAGTGGGGGCAGATAAAGGGAAACAGGAAGCACTTCACAAAAAGGAAGATGGCAAATAAATCTCTGTTCACAACAGTGTTTGCTGGAGATCAGCTTGATGAAGACTTTCTCGGACTAAATGGGTAGGGTTTTTTTCCCCCTGATGAAGTTTGTGTTGTTTTATTGATAAAGGGCATTCTGCTTGACGAATGGAAGCTGTAAACAACCAGGATTTATTTATTCGCTTATCTTTGCCATTTTACACTATTAGCTGGCCTGACTGCTCATCTATTATTTCAGTCTGGCAAAAAAGAAAAAAAAAATCAACGGAGGTGTTCTAATCAGATGTTATAGGAAAGGTGAAGAGCGGAGTTGATATAAGCAAAACAGATGCCTTTTTATGCAAATGTTAATTTCTAGTTTGTTCTGCAGAATATGTTGTCCAAGTGGCATGTACTGGATTGCATGCCACAGTCAGACTGCATGCCACAATTGGTGGTATCTGGTAATTTTAGACTCTGGAATGAATGGCCTTATGAGGGCATACCTTTGGAAGCTAATACATACATCACATGAGAGACAGCTTATTTGGGGCATCCCCACGTGGGCACACAAGTTAGAGTCTGGGACTTTTGCCCCAAAGTATGGCCTGTATGGCACCCACCAGTTGGAGGACCTTTGCCTCCTAAGCCATTGGTCCAATTGGTTTCAAATTGTGTACTAGTTAACACATTCCCAGAAGCTTATCAGAGTTTCCTGAAATCAATAAAAGCAGTCAAACTTCCCAGCAAGACCATTCCTGATCTTCCTGTGTTGTGTGTGTGCTCTACATTTATGCAAAGGAAGAGTGAGCACATTTGTGAAACCAGGATTCAACTCACAGACAATGACTCACATTTTGGGTTTCCCTCAACAAATGCCGGCCCTAGGAGGTGGGGTAAGGGGGAGGGTTTGTCTTTTTGTTCGTTGGCCCTTTAAGGCAACCAATGGAACATTGTGCAAAACAGCATCCGGGACTAGTCTGATCCCACTGGGCTCTACTTCTGTTGCTTCTATGACCTTTTCCTTTCCAGTTCCAAAGAGACGCCAAGAGAAATGGAACCTTACTAGGACCTATTTCTTTTGTCTTTCATATATGTGAGGAACTCAAGTAATTCTTCCATTAAGGAGGCTGGTCAATGACAAAGAATGAGAACCATGTGCATGATAAATGCGGTTCATCATCAAATCCCACAAGTTATCACTTGTGTCATGGAATGCATTCTCTTCACGGGTATGTTTAACATGGAACCATAGTGCTCTTCTCCTGGGTGTGGGGGAGATACAGTCGCACACATACTGTGTATTCCAAACATTTCAAACACAACTTCTGCATCTGAACTTCATAAAGGGAGGGAAAAAAGGATGTAAACAATGAAGGCGTTGAATTCTCAGTGCCAAGTGTCACATTTAAACACTAAAGATTTTCTTTTATCTAAATTAATGGAATGATGGCAGTTCAACTTTTATAGACATTACAGAGGAATGTAATTAATTAGATAAGCTTCTGAAGAAATTATTCATGCCTCTTGTGACTGGCCCCAAAATGTTTGTCTTTCATCTGAAATATAAACATTCAACCTAAAGTTATTAGAATTAGAAATTTCATGAGAATTCATTCAAAAAAATTAATTTACTAAACACCAGAGAAGAGCCCACTGAGTTTGGAAATCTCCAGTGAGGGGACATCCCTGGATGATTAACTGTGCGCATTATAAAACAATGAAATGGAGTTTTGTTTTATTTAGGCAGTCGCCACACAGAGCTGCAACAGGGACAAGCAAATATTCCCTGTTTCATTTCTTCTTGTATCTGTTTGCATTTTTGTCAACCATTTCAGGTCTTTGCTTTTCACTGAGGTTCTATACATTCGTTTGTATTGTGGATTATATTTATGCACAGATACAATATGTCTGGTATCTACATGTACAACACACACCAGTTATATGCTAATACAGCAACACACAAGTAAATGTGATCATTATTAGGGGGGGGATTGGGTGCAAGGACACAGAAATGGTGCACAAGTAAAGAATCAAAGGCTTTGTTTCACATAAGCAAACATATCATGATCATTTCGGAAACAAAGCAGCAAGAATGAGAAAGTCAAAATCATTCCTTGTTTACATTGGGGATGGATAACCAAGAGTACATGGGCTACATTCCTGCTGTTAAAAATGCCCTGAACCAAGACTAAATCAAGTGATCCTATTACGAGTATCCTTTTTTAAATCAAGCCGTTTTAAAATGGCTTCTTCTTGTACCACCAAAGTAATACTAGAAATCCCAGGTGATGTAGGAAATGCTCATGCTATAACTCCTCCTATTTGCATAATCTCCACCAATGAAACTGGGCCAACACTGGCCTAGATGACTTGGGACTTCTCTTGGTATCCCAGTAGCATCCCACGCATCTGCAGTGCAGGTGATGCCATGTTGCCAGTGTAGCATAGGAGATCTAAGAGCTATTCTGCACATTAAGCAGAATGAAACCGTAGACTGTTCAGTTCAGCCTGTTTGAGTAAAGGAGGTTAAGTTTTTGAATGCTCCATGTAGCAAGGACCAGCACAGAACCTTTCTTCCTGCTGTCCTAAGTTCCTCTTCTTGAGGAAAAAAGAGTCTGAACCAGAAAATCCTACTGATACTGTCCCCTCGCAAAGTGTAAGCCCTGTACTTTCAAATGTTTCTGTAAAGCTTATCACATAGGGTTACCAGGCTCCAGGTGGGGCTTGAAGGTCTCCAGGAATTGCAACTCATCTCCAGACTACAAATATCGGTTCCCCTGAGGAAAACAGCTGCTTTGGAAGATGGCCTTTATTGCCATTATACCCTGCTGAAGTAATTTCCTCCCCAAACTCCACCTTCTCCAGGCTTTAACCCCAAATCTCCAGGAATTTTCCAACCTGGGGCCGGCAACTCTATTTATCAGACATTTGTACCCTGAGACAATAAAGGGGATGTTTATATATATTTTTTCTTCTTGGATTAGGAACTGTGGTTGTCAATCAGACGTGCATTGCTTTCGGTGGGGTGCATATCCCCATCCGATGCCAGTGGAGTCACGCATGAATACTGTTTTACTAGTGAATATATCCAGACGGCGGCAAATGGAGACAGACCTACATTTCCCATGATCTGGTAGTCTGATCCATATGCCCATTTGCTTCTTGCTAGTTTATACAGTTGCAATGTTAATATTTTCATGCAGTACGCATTTGTCAAGATTGTATCTGGGGGATCTAACAAGATAACCTCTCTGTGTGATAGCTTGATTTTATGCTGTACTGTTTTATGTTGCCCTTTCCCCCCACGAATCTTTAATCTGAGGGAGGGAAAGGTAACAACAACAATACTCACTTGTAGAAATACATTACCCTCTGACAAGTTTGGTGATAAAAGAAGGTAAGGCTGAGGCGGTTTTTATGGGTGGCATATTTAAAAGAGAAAAGCTTTAAAATACAGTACGGAAAATATGATTCCTAGCCCTGTAGCATTATTCTGTAGGAAGCAGAATCAACCACCTAATCTGGAATGCAAAGCTTTCTGAAGGTGAAACTGTATCAGATGCTGGAAGTATTGTGATTGGAACTCACAGAAGCCTTCTTAAAAGTACAATTATCATGCAGGAAGGGTTGAATTCTGATTGGGTCCACAGCATATGGGGTGGTAGTTATGAAGGTTAAGGCTTTTCCCTTGCTCCATTTTCCCAACTTGAAATGACCTCTGGGAGCCTCTATTTGTTGTTCTATTAGGTTTGATTTTTTTTTTTTTTGCATTTCAGTATGTGGTATTGCAAGCTGCCAAGGGAAACAATTTTAGACTGAGTGGTGGAATATAAGTCTTAATACAAGTGATACAAATATGCATGGGTACTGTTTGGCAAGAACTCACACACTTTAGCGGAGCTCCAGTGAACTGAGGCTACAAGATAACATGGGCTTCTTATTACATTTCAAAAATAAAAATAGATTTATTCTTTCCCCCCCTCCTTTAATGTCATGAGAATGGCTGAGTTCAGATGGGCAGTTTGCCCCAAGATAGGCATGTTTCAGCAACATTTCACAAACAGATTAAAGGGGCCGTTCACACAGGCACATCTGTCCGGCGTTCCCCAGCCGTACTCAGCCCGTCTTGTAACGCTTCCCTCCCGTGTTTAAAAGATACCTGGTGAAAGTGGTAGCAAACCCTGGAAAGCGTGTCTATCCTGCGTATATTCCGCTTCAGGGACGTGTGAATGCGAACAAGCTGATCCGGTAGGGATGCTCTTATGCACATGAGCGCTTATGCACATGAGTGTATAAGCACATATCAGATTCCATTACAAAAAGCTGCTTACTGCCTCACCTCTGCCAGGGGCGGGCCAACAGTGTGAATGCTCCCTTGCATGTTCTCCCTGGTATGCTCCTGCATCAGTCTGCACAGTGTGACTGGGAAAACCCGGAACATGTTGTTCCAGGTCTTTTTGCCACGACTCCCTCGTGCGTCAAACTGCCAGTCTGAACTCAACCAATATATGCAGAGGACAAGAATGGAGGTGGTGTCCGTGTGACCTCTTTGTGCCAGACCTGGAGAAATGAGGTTTGGACCTTTACTAAGAAACGTTTGCTTACTTCAGGTTCAGAAATACATGGAGATTTGAGGGTGGATCCTGGGAGGGTGGAATTTAGGGAAGGGAGGAACTCGCAGGGGATAAATGCCACACAGTCCACCTTCCAAAGCAGCCATTTGCTCTGGGAGAAGTGGAATAAGAGAGCAATCTATGGGGATCTGTTGTAGTTCCAGGAGATCTCTAGTCCCCACCTGGAGATTGGCAAACCTATTTAAGATCACTGACGTGACCAGTCCAGGGAGGTTTGCTGTCTATCAAAGTAAACTTAATTTGCTCTCAGTGATCTTGTCCCGCAGTTAAATATGATCAGCTATGTGTCATTTTGATACTATCAATATGCCCTAGGGCCTGGGTGATCCCTGACTGGGTGGGAACATTTGAGAAAGAAGAAACGTGTTAACTGAAGCTGTAGCAGACAGTTTGGATCTGAGAGCAGAAAGGAAGGAGATTTGCCTTTGATTGTCCTGGAAATGCTATATCAGGCATCAAGTGACCTCCTTCTACAAAAAACATGTTAAACAAGGAAAGGTGCACAGGAGGGGAATTGGATGAGATTGAGTGAAAAAAAAACTGGCTGAATCCAACCCAGCCATTGTAAAACAGGTACAACAAGGTACCCCCTGAAACAACTGGATGATCCCAGTACCACGTGCCTTTGTTGTATTTCCTCAAAACAGGCTGACATTTCCTAAACGCAGTTCCTTGCTCTGCCAGTTCATTACCATTTAAATATGCTCCAAATAAGCAGAGAATGCACAAAGACATTGCTTGCTCAGTCTCTCCAAGGAAAGCACTGAGCAAACTTTTTAATGCAACCTCGCCCTTCCTGTTCGTGTAATTAACTTGAGTACTGCATTGCCGTGCAGCTTCTTCCTGAGTCATAACTAATAGTTACTGTGTAATTGCTTTTGAACCTCTGTGAACTGAGTGATCTCTTTGATTACTGCCCTTCAGATCAGCTGAACAGAAATGAGCGTGTTGCAGTCCTAGTTTTGCATAATCCTCTGATTGCCTGGACAGTCATGTCTCCTGAGACTGGGTATGCAGTTCTGACCATGTGACGTCTAGTTCAAATAAATGCAATGGTATTTGTGTGAATAAACAACTCAAAGTAAGGAAAGAAACAAAACAGATCCAACTACTTTGTTGGACTGCCTCACATCTTTTGCCCTAAAAAGAAGCTGCAGCCACACACACCCCACACATACACATATGCACACACATACACACTCGATGGATGGATGGATGGATGGATGGATGGATGGATGGATGGAGGGAGGGAGGGAGGGAGGGAGGGAGGGAGGGATGGAGTTATGCTAGTGGTGTCGGGTCCTTGAATCCCCGGGCTCCCACTACTGGTCCATGGAACACTGGAGCAAAAGGGGGCAGGAATCATTGCCACTTCTGGCATGAACCTGGAAGTGACATCACTGCATTAGGGTGATATTCTAGGATTCACCTGAACGCCTATGGTAAAACCATCTGGGGTGATTCCTAGAGCATGGACCCAACGCAGCAACATCAATTCTGGTTTCATGTTGAAAGTGCCATCAAGATATCAGTGCAACGCCAAACATCCTGAGTCTGCCCCTCACATCTCCCAGGGGTGGCCAGTGCTTGGAAAGCATCTCTAGGCTGTGCTGTTCTGGAAAAGGGGTTTAATTCTTTCCCCCACAGTGTTTCCCTGATGAAAAGAGAGAAACCTGAGAAAGGGAGAGAAAGTGTGTGGGAGATGGGAGGAAGCAAAGGCAGGGGAGAATAGGATGGCTGCTCCTGCAAGTTCCTTGAGGGTCCCCACTTGTATTATAAATAGTGGATTTACAAGGAATTAACAGGGGCACAGGATAGTGATAGGATCTCTGCGACTTAAATATCTCCCTGAAGGATAACTTAAGCTCTTGGGTAAGTCCTCCTCCCATTGATAAAGATACTACATTTGCCATTTCCTTCCATTGAGGAAGATACTGCATTTTCTCTTTTGAAATACCATTGCCGGCAGTGTGGCCATGTCTACATGTCCAAAAGTTCAAAAGTCTATTACGGTCATAAGTCTACATGTGTGAATGAGCATGTTCCTAAATCCCATTTTCTGCACTTTGATAACTCTGCAGGTCACTTTGCCACCCTCTTTTGCAGGTCTTCTGTGGGGACAAATCTAGTCCTCACAGTTTAGTTATTGCTCTAGTGTTAATTCGTCTTCTTCCTGCCACTCTCATTTGCTGCTGTGTACCTAATTTGCACCTACTAATGGAACAGCTCTTCCTGATAAATTCATCTGTTTCATAGAATACCAACAGAATATTTGGGTATTAGATATTCCCCACTTAGCACCTACTGAGGTTTGAAATTCCAAAATGGGTAAGATTTTTGGAGTTCTAAGTGAACACGGAAAAATAATGTGTGGCATCCAAGGCCCCGATCCACAGTGCTGCTCTGCTGTACAGAACTGGTGACAGTTATGCTAATGCCCCCCCCTCTAATATACCCTATAGCATCACTGCCCCATTGTTTCTGATATCTAGGTGGAAAGATTCAAAATCCTATAGACAAGAGCTGCTGACTCATTCACTTAGATGGATGATGCTACAACTGCTTTAAAAGACAGAAAATCCTACCAGCTAGGGATGCCATTCCTCAGATGGGGGTGGGGGATTCCCCCAATTTTTGGGCATCTTCACTGCTGCTGCCCAGCTGGCCAGTGGGGGGGGGGGAATCTCGCCCCCAAACATGACATAATGACATCACACGGAAGTGATGTCATCATGTTGGCGATGCTGCATAGCAACTTTCTGGTATTTTGGGGCAAAACTCTATTGTAACCAAAATACCAGAGCAACCCTACTACCTGGGCAGCCCTACTACCAGCTCAGAATGGCAATGATTTTATCACTTCCAAAGATTCTATAATTTACAGCAGCTCAGCCACACATCTAGCATTGTGATAGATAGATAGATAGATAGATAGATAGATAGATAGATAGATAGATAGATAGATAGATAGATAGATAGATAGATAGATAGATAGATAGATAGATAGACAGACAAATATATGCTTAGATAGACAGAGATAGAGATATAGAGATGTGATATAAAATCAGTACCCTGACTTGGATGGCCCAGACTAGCCCAATCTCATCAGATCTCAGAAGCTGAATAAGGGCCGAGGACAGACTGGCAATTTGCCCCGGTATCGAGTCGCGGCAAAAAAAAACCTGGAGTAAACGATACCGGGTTTTCCCGTCCACATAGCGGGGGCCTCTGCCGGAAGATACTGGACGGAGGCGCGCGGGAGCGTTCAGACTGCCGCGCCGGAGGCGCGCTATATTCGCTGTTTCCCCATTATTTCGGCTGTGGGCGTATGTGCGCATAAGCGCATTTTGGCGGGTTTTTTTTTTTGCCCTGCAACGCCGGCACCGCATTGGGCAGTGGAGCGGAGCGCAGCCAATCACACCGCTGCTGCCTCATGCCCAACGCGGGTTGCTCCCGGCTTTTCGGCTGCGCGTTCAGACTCCCCGGAAGCGGAGAAACGCGCGACAAACGCAGGCTTTCAAGCTTTGCGAAGGCTTTTATCAGGTGTTTTTTTAATCCGGCAGTGAAGCGCGAGAGCACCGGTAGGCTACGGGTGGGGGACGCCAGGCAGATGTGCCTGTGTGAACATTCCATTTAATCCGATATTGAGTCGTTGTCAGCCCGGGTCCCATCCCGCGGCAAATTGCCAGTCTGTCCTCGGCCAAGGTCAATCCTGGTTAGTGCTTAGATCAGAGACCACCAATGAAGTCCAGAGCTGCTACACAGAAGCAGGCAATGACAAACCACCTCTGAACTTCTCTTGCCTTGAGAACCTTATGGGGGTTGCCATAAGTCAGCTGTGACTTGACAGCACTTTCCACCACCACTATAAAATGAACATTTAAAAAGTCCTCATAAGAACAACAAAAAAAGAGAGAGTACTTTACCTATAGTGCAGCCTTATGCAGTTCCTCCAGTCTAAGCCCATTGGAACCCACAGACTTTGACTAGAGGAACTCTGCATAGGGTTGTGCTGTTATTCAGCATGGGGGTCAAATGGATCAGAAAATGTAGTGGGGATTTCTTATTGAGCATCCCCAAAGAGAAGAAATAACAGTATACTTTAGTACGTATTTCCCTTTGGCAGTGTAGGCAAGGAACAGCAACAAAGTCATCGGGGGGGGGGAATATACAATGTGGTCAGTTCTATATTATATGTACATTGCACTTACCCCCTTCCCCAATGCAAGTTGGGTGGGAAATGACCCCAATACCATCAGTGCATACACTTCGAATTAGAAACAACATTCAGATGGGGTAAGAGAAATATCGAGGCAATTCTTCTCATTGATATTGATGAATACACTGAGTATGCTTCAGTGGGTAACTGCGTTGGCCTCTGATCAAGGGAGGTTTGAGTCTCAAAAGCTTATGCCCTGAAAAGCTTGTTGGTCTTTAAGGTCCTACTAGACTCAAATCTAGCTGTTCTACATGCAGATTTACAAAATAGAAACAAAGTTTTATTTTAAGCGGGAACACTTTGGGGTGGGGGGGTCAACTAGATCACCCTTTCTGTTAAGGGTTTTAATTGAAAGCTATCATTTCCCTACCTGCCAAATCTCATCCTAGCAATTAGTTGTTTGCTTTCTAGCTGCAAGCTGCTGCTTTTTTTGCATACCATAAACAAATGTACCAGATTTCATCTAACAGATGTTACAAAGTATCAGTCCCTGAAATCAAGGTTCTAACTTTTCATTTTTATTGGCGCCAGGTATTGCCTGCAGCTCAGTGTTCAAATATCTGAATTATGTGTTATCAGGTGTCCATTGGGCAGTAATTCAATGCAGGGGTGGGGTGGGATGCACGGAAAGAAGCAACTTGATCTTAACTTCAAGTTCACTCTCATGGAAGAAGCGACTTGCTCTAAACTTCAAGTCCATTCACATTTTGCCAGTCATACACCTTTTACCACTTCTCTCCCAACCCCATATTCCATTTCTAGAATTGCCACGTACACTGCAGTGGGAGCACCCGGCAACACGGTTCCCCCATTTGGCTGCTGCAAAATGATGTCCTTAGGTAGGTGACTAACGCTGCCTCAGCTGTGGCCCAGCCGACCACCTCAGCACAGGCGCAACACGGGCTTGCTCTGTAACTGACTATCACTTAGACACTGTAGAGCTCTACACAAAGATACTGTCTTTTGTCCTCCGTTCCCCACTGCTAACATGGGGTTAATGACAGCCTACCTCCTCCTAGGTTTATCGTGAAAATTAGTAAAATGAGAGACGTTGAGGAAATTGAGAAATTTGCTAGGAGAAAATTGCTATGCCACTGATAAATAGTAACTATTATTTTATGAAATGAACATTGGCAGTGACAGATTCAAGAGCGACTCCTCATACTCGTGAACTGAAGGAAAGACATGCTGAATTTCTTAAAACGCTTAAACAGATGTCTCAATGACATTCCTCTCCCCTCTCTCCAGGAGAAGAAATGATTGTCGTGAAATCTGCTAATACGTAAATGAAAATCAATTCTACACTCTGTGTGTGTGTGTGTGTGTGTGTGTGTAGGGAGGTATGAGCAAATCCTTCATAATAATTATTGCATTAGCAGGTTTTTTTCCCCCGTGAAAGAAAAACTATGATGGAAAAGGTAAAGATAAGAACAAACGATTTGTGACATGATAATAAATGTGCAACTGGGGGAAAATAATATTCTGACTAATTCCGCTGTGCATCTCCTCCATTTTAAGTGGTTCTTGTGTTATATGCCTTCACAATATTTCATAATTGAAAGATAACTTTTTTTTCCTGTAGAGAAATGCACAGTGCGGCAGTTCAGTTATTGTATTTATATTCTTGGTAAACCATAAAAAGCATTTTTGGCCAGTTTACAGGAAACATAAAACTATTGTGTAGGTTTTCAATCTTCAGCTGAGACAATAAATTAGATAGGAATAGAGGCAGTGTTTTGGTACACTGCGTAGCTTTGCCTTTGATTTTGCAGCTACACTATTTTGGTTTCAAAATCCCTGTTTCTGCCTCAAGTTCTGTTCACTCATTCAAAGAGACAGTCCCCGCTCCTGCACATGCAGCCACTGGTGTGACCTTGGGTCAGTCACAACTTCTCTCAGAGCTGTTCTCTCAAGAGCAGTTCTCTCAAGAGCTCTCTCAGCCCCACCTACCTCACAGGGTGCCTGTTGTGGGGAGGGGAAGGGAAAGGAAAGGAAATTGTAAGCCGCTCTGAGACTCCTTCGGGTAGTGAAGGGCGGGGTATAAATCCAATCTCTTCTCTCCTCTCTCTTCCCTCTTCTTCCTCTTTTTAATCTAACTATATTAGAATAATTAGAGGAATATTACCATTTAAACTGACACCTTTTTTTTTTGCATCAGTTGCATGTAAGTGGCATAAGAACGGCATACAGAAGGTGTCCCCAAAGTGGCACCCACTGATACCTTTCCTGGTGCCAGCAAGTGTTTTTAGAAAGTGGGTGGGGCTAGCTTGGGGGTGTTGCCCAGTGGGCCTTCTGGTTGGCCACTGAAGATCTGATTACCAATGCAGATTTTTAAAAAGTAATTCCAGCAACAGGTCCCACTGCAGAACAAGGATCTTCATTGCACTAACCATGTGTATATGCAAGAAAATATTTTTAAGCAATATATTTATTTTAAAAGGCATCCTTTCAAACAGAGCTGCTGCCTGAAATGTTGAATAGTTGCTTCTCATCATTTTGTGGTAAGCTCTGTCTCCTGCAGCAGCCATTTTGTGGTTGTGCCTCCTCCATGTCATAATTTCAAAGGGACCCCAAAAAAAGATTGGGGTACCCTGGCATCAATGCTCTCGCTAAGCTGTGGAGTCTTGTGAGTCAAAATTCTACTTTGTGAGCTACTGGCATTAAAGTTGTGAGTGAGTGATTAGGCTGCTACAAAAATTAGTTTGTTCTGGAGACATCCTTCCTGAGATAAGACAAAAATATGTGAGCCGGAGGCTAAAAAAACTGTGAGCTAGCTCACACTAAATCAGCTTAGAGGGAACACTGCCTGGCATCCAGTAAACAAATGAATCGGGAACACAGCATGCAAAAGGAACACAGTGAAAAGACTCATAATAATAATATAAAACAAAAAGAAATGGAATAGAAGACAGTGCATCTCTGATATTAACCTTCTTAAGGAATCATATTTGAGAGTCACGGGAATCCAGGGCAACTGCTACTCCTCTTGATTTAAAAGGAACAGTAGAAATACCGTGAGTGCTGAAGTCTTTCAGAGTCTTTCAGAGGAGACTAGTGATGTTGGTCTGCTTCAGGTGAAGACACAGGCTATGGTCAGGTTCCACAGAATGTGCAAAATGTTATTGTTTCAGTGGGAAATTGTTAGCTGGTTTGACGGCTTCTGCAAATTATGCTGGGTCTAGTTTGCGCCATTTCTTGGACAAATACATTTCTATAGATCCTGACTACACAGAAGATTTGCGAGTTAAGTCTACTGTTGCAATTACTTTAGTGTCCTTTATTGTAGATTTTTAAGCAATTGCTGCAAGCCATTTTAAACACTGTTAGAAGTAGAGCTGACAGGCATGCCCTGGCAACTGGTGAGAGTCTGGTGGGCATGGTGGGTGCAATTAGTGACGGTGTGACATCACTTCTGGGGGGGGGATGGAAGTGACATTGCACCTCTCTAAGAATCACCAGAAACTCTATGGTGAAACCACAGATTTTCTGGGAATTCCTAGAGAGGTGCAACATCACTTTGTTGTTTCTCCGAGAAGTGATGGCAAGCTGTTAGCTCAAAAGTGATGTTGGGTTTTTTTTGTTTATTTTTCTCCTGCTGCTGTTCTGAGTGGTGGCAGTAAGAGTGGGTTGCTAGCAGGAAATCTCCCATCATACTAGGAGATTTGGCAACCCTAGTTAGAAGTGGGGTAGAAGTGGAGTAGACATAAATGTAATTATGTTATCTCCCACATTGTTGTCTCCAAGCACCCTGCATTTTTTTCCAGTCACAGAAGCAAAACAAGTTTTTAAAGCAGAAATGTTCTTTATGATTGAAAACAAGTTCAACTGTCAAGTCATAAATTAAAATCTGAGCTGGTAAATAATCCTGAGACAGGCTGAAACAGTTCTCCACTGGGTCAAGGCACCAAGTGCCCCGCCCTGATTATAGCCTTATGTGAATTCTAGAATTCTGGTGATTCCAGAAATCCCATGCTGCTTAAATGCAGAGGGAAAGGGCAAAGAGTGAGTTATTTGGTTATTACAGAGTTGAAACTGGGGGCACTCCTTCATGGTCCGTTGCCTTCTTACAGTTAAATTTTGTCAGTATGCAACTATAGCATTTCTACTGAACATATGAAGTGGGGATATAAAATAATTTCACATATTTTCTGGTTCAGCTCAAACTTTGACAGTTTGAGTCTACTGTTAGGTCAAGGGATGAAATTCCAGTGATATTTATTTATTTATTTATTATATTTTTTAGTTGTTGCTCACTCAAAGGGTCTTGTAGCGACTTACGACATTAAAACCAATAAGGTAAAACAACATAAAAACAAATAACAGATACAAAAAGTGTTAACATTGAAATATTCAATTATTAAAATCACCATACCACTTTCTAAAAAGCTGAAACATGTAGTTGCCCTCCAGAGGTCAACCTAAGCCCTCCAAAGGTCAGACGAAGCCCTATAGAAACTAAACAAGTCAGGTAAAGTATGGGTGTCATCCGAGAATGCATTCTATAGAGTAGGGGCCACAATTGAGAAACTCAAAGGTTGCCAGGTTTACTTACCCAGCTGGCAGAGGGTGGAGGGAGCCTTCTGAGAGTGGGGAGGGTAGGGTGACGTCACTGTGTGCAATGACATCACATGGAAGAGACATCAATACACCATGCATGTTGTGAGATGACATCACTTCTGTGTGACATCATCACATCAACAATGTCAATGTGGGAGGGGCTGTTCAGGGTTGGAGCTATAGGAGCCCCTGAAATTGAGGGAACCCCTGCCCTGACCAGGGGTCTGGCATCCCTACTCTTCCCCTGGGGACAGTTAAGCAAGCCATCCTGGGGCCAGGAACCTACAAGACAATGACCCCTAGACAATGACCAAAGGGTGCACCGGGGGTGTAAATGGAGAAGTGGTCCCATAGGTATGAGGGTCCCAGACAATTCAGGTCTTGTTGGGGAGACATCTCCTTCCTGATAGTAAATCTCTAAGAGTGTTCCTGAAGGAATGAGGAGAACCAACTAAGGGAAGTGCACCTTAACCCCAGGAAGGTAAGGTGGTCAATCAAGACCTAATGGTTAACTGTATTGATGGCTAATGACCGATCCAGAAGGATTAACAAGGCCAGCATGCCTTTATCCAGATGTAAACAGAGATTGTCAACCAAAGTGACCAGTGCTGTCTTGGTTCCAAAACCAGGCCTGAAGCCTGATTGAAAAGATCAATGTAGCTCAGGATTCAGGGACTAAGTAGTTGTTTTCAAAATGATTAACTGATGGTTCCTCTTTGCAAATTTAGGAGATAAAGAAAGCCCACAGGAAAGCAAGGGATTAAGTTTAATAGTCTGGAGGTTGGGTTTAAAGGCAAACACTTTGTAGTCAGTTTGGGTTTTTCTGTCTTTTAAGTTGTAGTCATTTCCAAATGTTGCCATCTTGCTGTTTCACCTGAATCTTATCACATTATTTTCTAAGTTTTTCAAGGTGCCTTTAAATGAGGGGAAATTTTACTTCACCATCATTTTAGAAATCTTTGAAGAATGCAGTTGGGAAGTGTTTAAAGGCAAGCATTTTGCAGTTGGTTTGAGTTTTTCACATGCATATTTTCAAAAAGATTTAATCATGAATTACGCAAGTGTTGTGAGAATTTATATACTGGGAGATATCACAATCAGTTGGGAAGGTGCTAAATGTTAGAAGTGACAGGTTGAAGTTGGCCAAAACAGTTAGCAGACATTTATCAGAATAGCCCAGTTCAGATTTGGCGGGGGTGGGGGGAGAACTCAAGGAGGAAAGAATGTGGATTCCTTGAACATTAAAGAAACCAAAACAACAACTAAACTGATGGCATGGAGTGTAATCAGTGAAGATTAGGATAGGAGCAGAAAGCCTCCTTGGACTGCCCAGAGCGGAATCCCTCAGCTGCATGTGACCTAGTGTTACCTACCTCCAGGTGGGCCAGGGGTTCTTCCAGAACTGGAGTTCTCTCTGGCCTGCAGAGGTCAGTTCCCCTGTAGGACACGCAGCTTTGGAGGGTGACCTCCAAGACATTGTGTTCCTGATGAGCTCCCTACCATCCCCAAACTTCACCCTTCTCAGTTGCCACTCTCAAATCCCCAGGAATTTCCCATGAAAGATTTGGCAGCCCTTCATTTGGTTTACTCCTTTTTGAATCCCTACTAGTATATTTTAATTGCAACAAGGACAGGGTACAGCCAATCCTGGTCCCCTGTGACTACATATTTTGACTGAACTTGCTTCTGCTGTGGCTGAACAATGTGTTTCCCCCCCAATACTATAACCCTTTTTAACATTGCTGAATTTGGATGTCATGAAGCTTTGTTGCCACTTTGTATGTGTTTCTCTAAAACAACTAGCTTGTGGGGTACAATGATATCCTTTAGTAGCTGAAAAAAGCCCTGGTCTCTAATACTTAAAACTAGCATGCAAAATTATCTGTGCTGGTGAAGTTCTACAATCTGTGGTACATTTAGCAATGATCTAGGCTTACCCAGAAGCTCCACTAATGCCAGCCATCCTGAAAGGTGTGGCATGCCAGTGATGGATGCTGGCAAAGGTAACACAAATGCATTATGTCTATATTGACACAAAGCACCTTGTCGATTAAAAAGAAAAGAAACGTTGTTACTGTTTTATCCTGCTCCTTTGACGAGCTCATCAAAGTGGTCCCAAGGGTTTCTCCCATCCAGATGTTGGCCCGATCTTGATCAACTTAAAGAAAACCGAATGGGATGCCTTAAGAACCTCTTTGTGGTGTTTAGAAAGCACTAGGCTTTGTTGATTTATTTCACATATTGATACCCTACCTTATCTCTTTAGACTCAAGGTGGATAACAAGGAAACAGCAAGTTGCAAATGTATAAACACGAAAACCTTTAGACAACAAGATAAAGACAGCACCCAAGACAGAAAGAGCATGTCCAGATTTGCAAAAACAATTGGTCCTCTGCGAAAGGCCCTATGCATAAGTATATGGTAACATTGCCAGACTCCAGGTGGCGGCTGGAGATCTCCTGGGGTTATAACTGATCTCCAGATGACAGTGATCAGTTCACCTGGAGAAAATAGCTGCTTTGGTGGGTGGACTCTGTGGCATTATACACCATGAAGCCCCTCCCCTCTCCAAACCCCACCCTCCTCAGACTCTATCCTCAAAATGTCCAGACATTTCCTAACCCAGAGCTGGAACCCTAGTAATATGGCAATTGTCAGGGTGACATCTCTGTCATCATCTGACAGAAGATTAAGCTGATAGTAGTCTCTAGAATGACTGGGAAATGACAATACAACAGAAGTAAACAAAACCTGAACTCTGTGTACAGCCTACAAGAGAAGAGGGGGGAAAGTTGGATAGTTTTCCTGAGTCTGAAAGTCACTTGGACAAAACCTTTGACCATGCAGGGTATTGGAGAATCCTGAACGGATCCTTCACCTGGTCAAGGAGAGGGGAGGCTTCCTTCATTTTCCCCCTTTGTGTCAGATGTGATTGTTCACGAATTGTAAAGCGCACAGTCTGTTTTATGATGCAACAGCCCCATATAATTTAGGTGGGCCTTAGTTAATGGTTCTGGTCTATGAAAAGAGGAGTTCAAACATAAATCAGTAAATGAGGAGGAAGTGGCTAGTCAAATGATGTGCTTTGCGTACCCAACTCAGGCTTAGTTATACGTTTGTTGCTGGAATAATCTGTTCACAAGGCTCCCATCTATGCTCCATTTCCATTTATGCTAACTATTGTTACATCAATCCATTAACAATGATTCAGGTTCAAGGCATCGCTGTAGAATGAAAGCTAGGATGGAAACCATGGATGGTTCGGCATGCTGTGATAGAAATAGCACACCACGAGTGTATTCTTTTTTTTATATTGAGATTGAAACATAATGTACACAGCGTGGGTTAGGGAGGAGCAAATTTAATTATTGCATGCAGACAATTGTGGAAGTTTTGAACTCAGTAAGTAGAATCTTTGAATTGAAGTAATCAAATTGCTCTCAGCTTGCATTAGTGAAATAGATGTTATGAAAGTTAAAGATTTTAAAAATGTTGTGCGTGAATTTCTTACATCAGGACTGAATGGCAACAGATAATATTAATTGTGCACTTAAAGCCAAAAGCATAAAATCCACTTAGATATTATATGTCAAGTTGCAGACCAAATTGTGGAGATATATTTTACTGCAAGGTAAGGCCAGGAACACCACTGTTGTATATGAACATGTACAGCACTATTCAACACAGGGTTAATTTTACTTAAGAGCCGTTTGGGAGAACCTTCTTTTGCTGTGCCCCCCCCCCCATGTGTGTAAACATTTTCATTTTTGTCCATTCTTATCATTGGACGTTCTAATTTGCTGGATTTGTTCTATGCTATTTATACAATTGCTGCAAAAAAAGTTTAAATTGTCAGTGGGGGAAACTCTGCATTAGTAACACACGTGGGTTCTATTCACGTGGAGGGGCAGTAAGATCAAAGCAGAGCTGTTCTGAGTCAAAACCATGTGGCGGCACAGTTCAGTGACATCCTTTATTGACACCAGTAGGCTTATGCATGCTTATTTCTGCGTCTGAGGGCGCTTGAGAGGGCACTATGCACGCCTAAATAGGAACACGGACTGTGGTATTGTGAATGGCTCAAGAGGATTCCTATCTGCTGCACTCACATGGTAAAATATTTCAGACAATTCTACTGCCTAAGAATGTACAGGGGGAGGAGTGCTTGCTTTTAAGCTTTCCCACATCTACTTCTCTTTCATCTCCTATGTTTATGGCCGAAACACAAATTACACTTGTCGAAGAGACGCTGCTGAAAACTGTCTCCCTGTGGCAAGTGATCTCCGCTTCACCTGTAACATTTAGAAATGCTCGTGATGTCTGTAGCTACAACGGTGCTGTAAATCTCCAGCCTGTGCCCCGTATTCCTGGTTGTGATGTGCGCCTGTCTCTCAACTTGATTGCAACACTCCAAAGTGATAGTCGAACTGCTCGTTATAGCTGGAGAGTTAATCGCTTTGGATGAGAACAGTGATCCTATTTTTTTTTCCCCCCTGGATGTGTACTCTTCTAGACACAAATATGTGTCTCAGTTAGAGCTGAACCAAAAATAAAACGATGGGGCTTCGGTCTTCATGAATAATTCCATCAGTGGCAAAAAAGAATCCTCCTTCTGGATTTTCTTTTTTGTTTTTGAGGGGGCAGGTAACATCTTCTGCACCCCAAGAGGAAGCATTACCTTCACTCTGCATTGACTCTTCCATGGCCTCAATGATGTCATATAGCCTAGGTCAGGGGTGGGCAAACTTGCTCAACGTAAGAGCCACAGAATAAATTTCAGATGGTTGAGAGCCGCAAGATATGAACAAATATTACATGCACATTTTTATTTAGAAAATATGCAGATTTGCTTTTTATTACCATTAAATGAGACTGCCAAAAATAAAAACAAAAGGGATAAAAACAGATATTGATAATGATATTTATTTGTCCAATGATATTTATTTGTCTAAGAGAGAGAGAAAGAGGGGGAGGTGGAAAGAAAGAATGAAAGAGGTGGAAAGAAAGAGAGAGAGAGAGAAACAAAGAAAGCAAATAGATAGGAGGGACGGGGGAGGGAGGGAGGGAGGAAGGGATCAAATGCATGCCTCCCCTTCACTTCCCCAGCTGCCCTGCTGGGAGCCACACAATATGTGTGAAAGAGCCGCATGTGGCTCCTGAGCCACAGTTTGCCCACCCCTGGCCTAGGTTGATTCATTACAGACTGCTGTGACATTATTATGTGGTTCTCCAACTGGCTGGCATCATTACTGCATGGGAGGTATCTATCTATCTGTCTGTCTGAGATCTCTTGATAGATCTGTCTGTCTAGATATACGTGTGAACATCTATCTATCGATAGATCTGAAACAGACAGATAGATTGATAGATTATACACACACAACTCTGATTTCAATCACCATTGCTCTGTTCGTTGGTTCCTCCCCTTCCATATCCATGGCTTTTATTGATTTAAAAAAATAGTTAACTTTTCAATAAAGGCTCAATCTATTTTCAAAACGTGCAAACCCAGTTTAGAAAATAAAAAAGCATAACATATTTTTAAACTGCAGCCTTCAATAGCCACTTCATCTGGAGAACTGCCATTACAATCAACGGAATTATCCTGGAGTGGGTGGCTTGAGGAATCAACTAAACATTTTTTGAAAATACTTATTTTTTTCTCTCCATCTAATTAGTTTCTTTTATATCTGGTTTCCATACCATTTCTTTTTTATAAAAGATGCTGAGTTCAGCTGTAGAGGTAAGAAGATAAGATGTACATGCCTATGTATCTCACCTTAGCAATCCAACAAGTTTAAAGGACAAGAACTTACTTTGTTAGATGCATGAAACTAAGGCTGTGCTCACACAACCTAAATAATCCACTTTCAATGCACTTTCTGACGGGATTTTTACTGTGTGACCTGGCAAAATCCAATTCAAAAGTGCACTGAAAGTAGATTGGATTATTTAGTGTGTGTGACCGCAGCCTAAGTGTGGCAGAGATGAAAATCAAATTCAGGTGATCAGAACTCATCACGATGTGTACAGTGGTAATTATATCACACCCTGACCTGTACGGCCCAGGGTAGCATGATCTCATCAGATCTCAGAAACTAAGCAAGGTCAGCCCTGGTTAGTACTAAGGAGGTGCATTTGGTTTGGACGAACTGAAAAACAACTGAATAATGCCCATTCAGCATTATTCGGGCATGCTGAAAGCCAAATCAGATTCCCTAATCTGATTCGGCTGGCCAAACAGGGATTCCCTGAATGGCTGGAGAAAGCACAGGGAGGCATTTAAAATGCCTCCCTGCTCCTTCCAGGCCTTCCCTGGTTTGCCTGCCTTGGCGGGTGAGCCAGCGAATGCAGGGGGGCTCACTCCGGGCCTTCCCCAGCTCACCTGCCTTGGCGGGAGGGCCAGGGAAGGCACCAGGGGCTCACTCCAGGCTATTCCTGGCTCGCTTGCTTTAGTGGGCAGGCCGGGGAAGGCATGAGAAGGCATTTAAAATGCCTCCCCGCTCCTTCCATGCCTTCCCTGGCTCTCCTACCTCAGCAGGTGGGCCAGGGAAGGCGGGGCACACTCCAGGCCTTCCCTGGCTCACCTGCTTCGGTGGGCAATCTGGAAGAAGGCATTTAAAATGCCTCCCTGCTCCTTCCAGGCTTTCCCTGGCCCATCTGCCTTGGTGGGTGGGCCAGGGAAGGCATTGGGGTCTCACTCCAGGCCTTCCCCAGCTCTTCCACTTTGGCAGGCAGGCCAAGGAAGGCATGGGGAGGCATGTTTAAATGCTTCTGCCCCAAGTAGCTCGGGTGGCTGCAGGCTATCATTGAAAGGAAGGCATATTGCCTTCCCTTCAATGAAGGGAGTGTGACACCTATGTGGCATGACTCCAGGGGTGGGGATTTAAGCTTTAAACCTCTCTGGAGTCATGCCGTAGAGGCAGCACTCTCCCTTCATTGAAGGGAAGGCAATTTGCTACACTCATTGCTCTAAAAAGAACCCCACAGTGAGTTTGGGAAGTTTTTTTTTTGCTTGCTTGCTTGGGATTCTGGGAAAAACTACTGTCAGTCAGAGTAGGCAGTACTAATCTAGAAGGAGACCCATGTAACCTTGCCAGCACCCAGGTCTGGGTGGGGGATCCCACGATTTCAGGGGCTTCTTCCCACTGCAGACCAACTGGCTGGCAGGGAAAACCCTGCTCCTAAACAGAGAAGTCACCACACGATGTTCTCGATGCAACAATGTCACCTGGAAGTGATATCATCCTGTTGGGGACACCATGGGGGGATGCTCCAGTATTTGGGCAAACTCTATGGTTTGAGGGTGAAACAAACAAATCATAGAGTTTTGCCCAAATACCCACACAGTGTCCCCAACATGATGATGCCACTTCTGGGTGACATCATCATATTGAGGATGTTGCACAATGTCCCTGCCCACCCCCAGAATGCCCTTCTGGGTGACATCATCATATTGAGGATGTTACACAATGTTCCTGCCCACCCCCAGAATGCCCCCCAAATTACCTCCACCATAGTTATGAGGGGACCTGATAACCCTAGACCCACACTCTGACTCAATCTAAAGTAGTAAACAAAGAGGAAGGACAACAGAAATGATCTTATTGCAAATGTTCTGGGGGGGAGATTTAGAGCTATTTTTCCTGTTTCGATAGAACCATTGTTTATTTCACTGACAGTTTTGTACCAGACTCATTTGGAATCAGAATTGTCTCATGGTTTTGTGATGATTCAGACTGCCAGCAATCACCCACAAAGTCATTTGTAGTGGTCTTCTGGTAGCTTGTCAATGGTTCCATTTCAATCCATTGCCCATTCCCCCCCCATAGAGAAATATCCCATTTTGTCAGATGTCCAGTGGTAAAGAACTCCATTAACAGATATGCAGGCAACTGACCCTTTATCTACCTTTAGGATATCTATCTTTAAGGATCTCATTGATGGAAAATTTCCAGTAAGCTTGGATCTCTCATCCCAGTATGAAGCTGGAATCCTACGTGGTGAGTGGAAAGTCGTGGCTGATTTATGGTGACCCCGTAATGTTTTCAAAGCAAGAGATGTCAGAGGTGGTTTGTTATTGTTATTGTGTGCCAGGGGCTGCGGTCACATGAACGAGAAAATGCGGGTAGGAATCAAGGCTGTTTGCCCCGGGCTGAAATGACACGCATTTGCACAATCAGATTTCTGCCCATGCACCTCAAAGTTCCAGATACTAGTAGCCTTTCCTCAGTGGCCTTTTTCCATGCTCCTGTGGTGCAACAAGATGCCCTGCCAATGACTCCAGGACGCTGGACAGATGTTTCTGTTTGATCGTGCCCCTTTACTGTGCGCAAGAATTGCACCTTTGCCACCGCTTTTGTAAGTATGATCACAGCCTTGGGGTGCGTTCAGACAGATCTTTTGATCTGCCATAGGAACGACTCCCTTGCGGATCAAAAATGCACGACCAGACAGAAACATCTGGGAAATATTCCAGTCCCGTAGGCATCCCGTTCTGCTGCGCCTCCAATCCTGATTTAAAAAGAAGCAGTTTCAGTGTAGGGTTTTCGCTTACCCGCGCGACAACTGCAGACTTTCTTCCGTCTGGTCACTCCATTAGCGCGCGATGCTCCCGTCGGCTCGGTCTGACGTCAGACCGAGCCGACGGGGGCGCGATTTTTTAAAAATTGAAACCCTATGTGCGCTTTAACGAGGAAATTCATTCAGCGATAAGTGCTATGAGGAATGTAATATTCATGCTTATTTCTTTTAGGGACAAGATGTTACCGCGATGGGAGATGGAGGGGGGGAAGGACTGTTCTAACTTGCAAAATAGTCCCTCCATTGATCATGATGGCAATAGCAAGTGGGAGGACCGGGACTTATTCTTTCCATCCCTGCAAGCGCGGGTCAAAACAGAAACTGAAGTATGCAGAATCTCCTGCATGGAATGTCCTGTCGAGTATGGAAAGAGAGGGGGAAATCTTTCACACACCCCTTCTAAAGAAACCCAGGCCCATATTCCAGTACACCAGCTGATGATCGGTGGATGCCGTGTAGACAAATCACGGCGGGAACAATGCGCGGTGAGGCTATTTCATGGGGGGGGGGCGTCTGGTCATACTAGGCTGGATTAAAAAAATCGGGATAAAATTTTAGGAGGGCTCATGGCGGGATTGACTGGCCGTCTGAACGCAGCCCCTGTGTAGCAATCCTGGACTTTCTCGGTAGTGTCTTGTCTGAGTACTAATCAGGGTCAACCCTGCTTAGCTTTTGGGATCTGACAAGACTGGGCTAGCTTGGACCATCCAGGAAACCTAGACATCATGATAAATGGGGGAAGAAGCAGCATATTGGGCAAACATCAGTAAAAAATTTATGTTGCAACATGGCTCTCCAGTGTTGTTGAAAAAATAACAATACTGTAAGAAAAATCAAACTTGTACAAATAATCCTGGCTAGGAATTGATCTCCATCATCTGGGTATCAGTTGTAATTCTGGGAGATCTCCAGTTCCTGCCTGGAGGTTGGCAATCCTATTACAGTATTTAAGATTGCCAGTACCCAGGTCCCAGCAGGGGTTTCTATGGTTTTCCGGGCTTCATTGTGCTGCTGGCCAGCTGGCTGGCAGGGGAAATCCCACTCTCAAATAATCACATCTCCACATGACATCCCTGATGCAATGATGCCACCAGGAAGTGACATGATGTCAGGAATATCATGCAGGATGCTCTGGTTTAAGAGCAAAACTCTATGGTAAATTTGGCATAAAAGCATAGAGTTCTGCCCTGAAATCAGAACGTCACCATGCAACATCGCCAATGTGATGACTTCACTTCTGGGCGATGTCATCATGTCAAGGACATCCCAGAATGCCCCCCAAGTCCCCCACTGGCACAGCAAGGGGACCTGTCAACCCAAACAGCATTATAGGGAAAAAGGACAGTGGGCCTTAATGAAGCTTTCACTACTAGATTTATAACAGGTTAGCATTTAACTTCAAGCTCCATCTTTCACTTACTGGAATTATTTGTTCATAAGGAACCTGATATGTTAGTTGGTAGCTCAAGGATATCAGCAGTAGCAGTTTCCATGATTCTTGTTTTTCTTTTGTGTTGTGTCTTTGTGCTCAGGCACCAAGGCTAGAAGCTTTCAACAGCCAACAGACAAAAGGGGTCAATGCTCTAGGTTTAGGGCAAAACTCTATGGTTTCAAGGCCAAAAAACCTAGAGCTGCTCCCCCAATGTCGGAAAGGCAATGTCACTTCAAGGAGGAACTGGGAAGCCCCCACCGGCAGCCAGGTAGTACCTGGCAACCCTACTTTGGACCCCACTGGAGATAAAAGTAGTGAGTAAGTGAACTAAATAAATAAATTTGTGGTTGCCTGGTTACTTGCTCTGTAAAATATCAAGCACCATAAACCTCCAAGTTCAGGTTGATGGTGGAAAGTGTCAGTGAGTGGCAGCTGACTTACAGGGACCCCACAGGGCCGATCCTGCTTGGCTGTGAGAACGGATGACATTGGGCCATCCTGGACTATCCAGTTCAGGGTAAGTACAGTTTAAAACCTGACATTCTTCATTCTCAATCACAGGTTGTCTTTACCATATATGAAAATGATGTGCAGTTACACTTCCTTGCCATGTAAAATTCAGGGTTCATGACAAGGGACAAAGTTGATTTTTTATATATATTCTCACATGCAAAAGGCTGTACTTTCGTGTACTTTTAGGTATTGGTTTAATACCACTCCAGACTCGGCAGGCCATTCCTCTAGAGTGAAGCTGGATACAATTTCTTTAAAAAAGAAAAAGAAAGGGGAAAAAACCCCATCAAGGAATCAATTCACAGGGCCAATAATTTTCACTATTCCCCTTTGCTGTGCTTTAATAACAGAATTTCTCTCATACACCTCTAGTCGCTACTTCAGAACAACTCTGAAGTGAGGTCAAAGTCCTTTTGTGTGAACTATTTTGTCTTACAAAATCAATGTGATGCTTTGTATCAGTGCAGCCGCCAAAGAGGAAAAGAAATTGACTGGGGGAGGGGAAAGTGTCTCCGTTCAGTTGCCAGACTTACAACATGTTCTATGTTACAACATGAAATAAGACACCATAGAAACAGATGTCTGTTGAACTGATTTGAATTTGGAATCAGTCCTCCATTACTAAAAGTCATGTAGGAATTATGTGACTGCAACTCACACTGGCAGGAGAGCTTGTGTCTAGAGTGCTGGACTTTGAGTGGAAGGTCCCAAGTTCAAATCTCTGCTCAGCTATGAAGCTCAGTGTGTTATCCTGGCCCAGTCATTGTCTTTTAGCATTCTGTTTTGTGGGCCCCTGGCCTGCCTGATAACACCAGAACACAAGAAGAGTCCTGCGGGATCAGACCAGTGGTCCATCTAGTCAGCATCCTGTCTCACACAGTGGCCAACCACTCATTCAACAACTGTGCATGGAGGCCAAGGCCTTCTCCTGATGATACCTCCTGACAGTGGTATTCAGAGGTTTACTGCCTCTGAATGTGGATGTTCCCTTTAGTCACCACTGACTAGTAGCCACTGATAGACCTATCTTTTCTTAGCTGAAATGGAACTATTATTGTGTGTGTGAAGCTATAATAATTATTATTGTGTGTGTGAAGATACACATGCAATTTGTGACATATGCTTTTCAGTGTGCAGGGATTAATGTTGTATGGGGGGGATGCCATCATGTGAACCCCCACCTGCACATAGGGTTCCTAGTTGGGAGACTCCTGGATATTTGGGTGTGGAGACTGGGGAGAGCCAGGGTTGAGGAAGGGAGGGATCTCAGTGGGGTAAATTTTCACCTTCAAAAGCCGCCATTTCCTTCAGGGGAACTGACCTCTGTTGTCTGGAAATCTGCTGTGATCCCAGGAGGTCTCCAGGCCCCAGTTGTAGACTGACATTGGCAACGCTAACCGCACATGGTTCACTGCCACCTTAGCATCAACGCTGCCTTTTATTCCCTCAACTTTGGGAAGTATACATGGAGCCCTGGACTTGGCACTGGTACTGCCAGGTGCTGTTGAAGATCTAGGCTTGCAGAAGGCAACCATGAGGCTGGTGAAGAGACACTCAGTTACTACATTAAAGGACAAGAAGAGAAATTGAGACATCACAGAGAGAAGCCTTCTGTGCTGTGGTTCAGATTCCCAACACCATCTTTCCCTTCATATTATTTGATCAGTTTCCCACAAAGAGTCAATGTGCTGTCTGAGACAGCATTGTGTGTAGTATAGCCAGGAGATCCTAAGATTGTCTGGTAGCCTTTCTAGCTCTTTTAGTGTTATGCATCAGTAGGTGAAGAGCTAGAGTTTGTTTGTTTTTTAGGCAAGAGACATTTCAGAAATGGTTTCCCATTGCCTGCCTCTGCATCATGGCCAAAGTATTCCTTGGAGGTCACCCTTCCAAGTGCTAGCCATGTCTGACCCTGTTTAGCTTCTGAGATCTGACAAGATCAGGCTAGCCTGGGCTATCTAGGTCAGGGCAGTGGGTTATATTTGGACTGGGATACAAAGAAGAAGAAGAAGAAGAAGAAGAAGAAGAAGAAGAAGAAGAAGAAGAAGAAGAAGAAGAAGAAGAAGAAGAAGAAGAAGAAGAAGAAGAAGAAGAAGAAGAAGAAGAAGAAGAAGAAGAAGAAGAAGAAGAAGAAGAAGAAGAAGAAGAGAGGAGGAGGAGGAGGAGGAGGAGGAGGAGGAGGAGGAGGAGGAGGAGGAGGAGGAGGAGGAGGAGGAGGAGGAGGAGGAGGAGGAGGAGTTGGATTTGTACCCTGCCCTTCACTACCCAAGGGAGTCTCAGAGTGGCTTACAGACTCCTTTCCCTTCCCCTCCCCCCACAACAGACACCCTGTGAGGTAGGTGGGGCTGAGAGAGCTCTGACAGAAACTGCTCTTTTTCAAGAACAGCTATGCCAGAACTATGGCTTACCAAAGGTCATCCAGCAGGCACAAGTGGAGGAGTGGGGAATCAAGCCCGGTTCTCCCAGATTAGAGTCTACACACTTAACCACTACACCAAACACTCCAGTGGTTCTAGTTCAGTAACTCTCACCCAACCTGCCTCACAACTATGCAGATATGTGCTTCCCTGATCTCTTTACAAAAGGGTGGGTGCTAAGAAACAATACAAAAATATTTTATTCAACTGACAGCTTACTGATCCCCTCCAGGTTTATTCAGAAACAAGTCCCATTGAGTTTAATGGGATTTACTTCCAAGAAGTTATACACAGTAGTTCAGCGGAAGGGTGGTTGTAGGTGGCCATTATTGTTCTAAAGTCCTTTCAGTCAGCAGTTTAAAGACATTCCACTAAACAGGAGATACCTGGTTGGATCACACTCCAACAGATTCAATGGCCACCATGTTTTGGACAGAAGTCTAACTTATGGAAAGCATGCTAGTAACAAAATCCAGTGAGCAAGAGACCCTTTCACATAACATGGTTCTCCTGAATTGCAACTTTACAATTGCTGGACTAGTACAAAAATAATTTAATCTGAAGAGAGGGTTGTGTGAAAGCCGTCTCACAACAAACAGCAGCAGATTTAGAGCATCAGGAGCCCTTTTGTGGGCCAGAACTTCCACAGTTCTCAAGATTCCGTAACCATTTAACTGTGACAAGTGTGAGATTACCACCCGATCTCCATCCCATGTGCTATGTTCCCGACTCTCCAGTAATTAAAACACTTGATAAATATTCAGAGATAATTTGTTGAGATTGCCATTTATCAGTTCTAATGATGATATTTCTCACACGTTCAGCAGGAACCATTTGTTCCATAGCCAGAACTGACTTCTCACGAGCATAAATCACAATTAAAATATCACAGCGCTTTGCTGCAAATTTTGTCCAGCACAATGAATCCCTCTCTGAAATCTACACACACGCGCACACGCAATAATCATTCCTTTTCAGCTAAGCAAAGGGATTTTTTTTTCTTCTAGATGCACTATGCATTCCAGTCTTTGTTTCACTGCAAATGTAATATAATTATGCTGGAAATCCAGAAAGTTTAACCAGCAGGAACTCAAAGACATGGCTCCATTTGGTATCATTATTTTCACAGTCTCTCCACAGAAAAACAGCCTTTCTGTGGTGATAAATGCTGTGGTTCACACAATGCCTACTGGTTGGGATCATATTAAAAATGCTTAAGTTCCATTAGAGTTAAAAGAAGGGAAGAAAAGAAAATCCTGGTGCTTGATTCAGATGCCTCCATCTTCCTGCAGTTCCAATGGAATTGCCAGTATTACCAGCCTTCCATTCCTCTGATGTAAGCAAGATCAGAAGCAAGTTAAGAATCAGAGGTTTAGGTCTGAAAACGGAGTTGTTGCCTCCTGCCGCCCCATGCTCTGTGAAGAAATTACAAGGTGTCACCCAGGTAGCTTTTCTGCAAAAGCTGTGACATGGTGCACATGACAATTCATGAGAAGTGGCACTCGAATCCAGTCTATTAATTGCCTTATTTTGTTCTAACACCAAAGGCTGTGCAGCTCCTGTCCATTTCGCTGGGGGTTGCAGAAGAGAATTTCCTGAAGCATTGTAACCTTCTTCTTAAACAAGGTCTTTTAAAAATAAACAAGCACTTGCTGTCTTCTTAACTTGAAGCCTGCACTTTAAAAAAACACGCACAAAACCCCCCAGCTTTAAGTGTATACAAGGTGCTGAACAGCATTCCAGTGCTGAAGAGACACCACACTACAGTCTACAGAAAGGCTTATTCTGTTTCAAGGCAAAAATCTCTTGGGGATATGTAAGAAAGTCTGCTGCTGATCAGCTACACTTCCACCAAAGTCCTGTTTCTGCTACAAATAGTATCCTTGTCCTGACCTGCAGGACTATTTTTGGGCAGGAACTGCACAGGAACGGAGTTCCAGCTGGCTCCCGAGTTGGCCACGCCCAGCAGGAACTCATTAGCATAACAGGCCACACCCAACAGCAGAAACTCATTAGGATTGGCTACATTAGGGATGTGTGGCCTAACTTGCAAAGGAGTTCCCCCTACAAAAAAAAGCCCTGGGTTTTGACAACAAACAAGGTAAACAGAATAAGAAGCAAAAGGTGGGTGTGGCTGGATGGCCACACTTCTGGTAACATGGGGGTGTGGCCTGATACGCCAATAAGCTGTGCTGTCAGGGGTGTGGCCCAATAGGCTAATGAGTTTCTGCTGTTGGGTGTGGCCTGTTATGCTAATGAGTTCCTGCTGGGCTTTTTCTACCAAAAAAGCCCTGCTGACTTGGATGGTCCAGGCTAGCCTGATCTCATCAGATCTCGGAAGGCAAGCAGGGCTGGCCCTGGTTAGCACTTGGATGGGAGACCACCAAGGAAGTCCAGGATCCTTATACAGAGGCAAGGAGTGGCAAACCCACCCCGGCTCTAAACTCGGACAACTTCACTGCTGAGACCTTGTTCATCCTAGCCTGTTCAGAAGAAAGTGCCAAGAGGTTGATTATGCCTCAATCCCCTTCTGCCTACCTGCTGCTCAAGGAACTAACAACTTGGTTGATGGTTCTTAGCAAAAGCAAGTCCTCTCGCTAACCAATCAAGCTACATAAAAGATTGACATAGTGGCTTGGGAACAGCCTGTCATCCGTAGATGCCTCATGCTCCAGGAAGCCACACCACCATCCCCAGTTATGGCCTAACCAATCACAACCACCACACCTAATTATGATTATACCACCCTGATAAGCAAGCTGGAACAAGTGGTGGGGGGAGTTCTCTTCCCTGCAAAACTGAGTTAAAAAAATAAAAGGATTATACTTGGTTCCAGAAGGCAACTGGCTAGGTATGTTCAGTAGGCCAGCATGATGCAAGGCCTTGCATAGAAGAAGTGGAGCCAGTTTACATATCAACTTTCCAGGAGCCTCTTGCCTGTATTCAGAAACTCTCAGTCTGGGGCAGGTGATGCACTCTATTCTTGGTGCTGGGGCAGGGCAGCAGTGGGAGGGCTTCTAGTGTCCTGGCCCCACTGCTGGACCTCCTGATGGCACCTGGTATATTTTGGCCGCTGTGTGACAGAGTGTTGGACTAGATGGGCCATTGGCCTGATTCAACATTGGCTTCTCTTATGTTCTTATGTTCTTATGTAAACTGAGGTGTTCATGACTTGCCCTCTCATTACCTATGGCTTGCAAATGGAAGCCTATTTCTCTTGCACTTTATTGTTTGTTTGTCCTGTTCTCTGTTTGTTTTTTAATATATATATGTATACTTATGTTATTTCACTGTTTTTGTTTCTGATGAAGGGAGCCTTGACTCTCAAAAGCTCATACCCTGAAAATCTCATTGGTCTGTAAGGTGATACTGGACTCAAATTTAGCCATCTTTTTGTTTCTTTTGTCATTATGGTATCTTCCTCGATAGCCCTAAGTGGTGTGGGACTATCACACCTGAAGTAGTGCCTCTCCTGCTACAGTCCCCCATGTTGTCTGCGCGCTTCATCAGACAATCTTTGGTTCGTGCTCAGCCCTCGAGTGGCTTGCCTCTCCTCTTCCTGCACAAGGGCCTTCTTTGTGGTGGCCCTGTCCTGGTGGCATGCTTTAACAGAGGACATGCGTGCCCTGTGGGGACCTATTAGCTTCTTCAGGGCTTATAAGGCAGAGCTCTTCCAACAGGCTTTTAATTAGTCGTCACATATGTCTTGTGATTTTCCTATTACTTCCACCAGATCATTTTCCTTTTGGGTTGCTGGACGCAGCTATGTTCAACAGGAGATTTATATAGCTGTTTTAAAATGGTGGTATATATTTATTACTATTATTGCTTTAAGATTGTTTACTGAATAGTATTTTAGTTAGATGAAAGCCACCCCGAGCCTCACTTGTCAAGGGAGTGTTGGGGTATACATTTGATAAATACATGAAATAAATGGTCCTCCCTCAGAGGTTCTTATCCCAGTATCCCATTTTGATTAAACACATTGTTTCATATTAGCTTTAGTATTTTAATGGCTCAGCATCTCTGAGGCTGAGCTCAGACTGGAAGTTTGCAGCGGGAGCCAGTCATGGCAAAAAAGCCCCGGAACAAACTGTTCTGGGTTTTCCCAATCACACGGGATGGACTGATGCAGGAGCATACTGGGAGGAGGCTCGTGGGAGCATTCAGACAGCTGGCCCGGAGGTGCGGCTATAAACAGCTTTTTCCTGGTAAATCGGCTGGATGCCTATGTGTGCATGAGTGCATGAACGCATGAGGTCATGCACTCATACAGACATAGGCATGCAGCCGATTTGGGGAGGCTCCCGTTGCACCGGCACCACATTAGGCAGTAGAGCGGAGCACAGCCAATCATATGCACCTTATACGGTAGAGCAGAGCACAGCCAATCATATGCACCAATCATATGCACTGGGAGCAACACGGGTTGCTCCTGGCTTTTTGGCTGAGCGTTCACACTTCCGGGAAGCGAACTGACGTGGGATAAAGGCACTCTCCAGGATTTGCTACCACTTGTAACAGGTATCTTTTAAACGCGGGAGCAAAGCGGAACAGCACGCGTTACCTACAGGTGGGGAACGCCAGGCAGATGTGCCTGTGTGAACGCCCCCTTTAATCTGCTTGGGAAACGTGGCTGGAACGTGGCTATAGTGGGGCAAATTGCCAGTCTGAACTCAGGCTGATGCTTTCTCACTGGGCAGATGGCGGGCCCCACACATGCCAAATGAAGACACCAGACAACAATCTGGGCTCGGCTAAGGGGAAGACAACACTGACCTTGAAAGCCAACAGTTTGACTCAAAAAAAGGCAGCTTCCTGCACTCCAGACTTTCAGATGAGGGACAGTGGCTCAGTGTTAGAACATTCTACTCTGCATGCAGAAGGCCCCAAGTTCAATCCCCAGCGTCTCACATTAAAAGAATCAGGTAGGAGGTAAAGCGAAAGACCCTCATCCGTGAACCTGGAGAGTCACTGACAGTCAGAGCAGACAACAGTCCTTCTGACAGACGGTCCAACTCAGAATAAGGCAGCTTCATGTACTAAAGCGCTCTGGGAGATGACAGCAGCAACAACTCAGGTGTATGTTTCTCTGAATGTAAGACTGCCTTGTCAGGAAAGTGGAGAAGGTGGATTATAAATGTCAAAAATACAATAAAGAATTGTGCAAAGAGAGGCCAGCAGGGAGGCTATCTCTCTGAGGGCCCATGGCAGCTCTCAGTAGACCTAGCTGTGGACAAAAAATGGCGAGAAAACTTTCCAGAAAGGGTCCTTCCCTGTATCCTGGTTACAGTCTCTGTGGACGGCTGAGAACAGGTAGACTTGTGAGAGCTGCTCAGTGTGTGCAGAGATGTGGAGGCCACCCTGGGAAAGGCACAAAAGGATTTCCCCTTGCCAGGCTGTGAACTGGATTTATCTCCACCAGATGCTACAAAGAGTATATTAATAAAATCTACGGCCTTGTTGAGAGCACGTAGTATGTGCTGTCTCCATTTGGCAGTCTGCCTGCAAGTAAAAAAAGGCGAGTGTGTCCTGGAGGGTCAGAGGAAGGAAAAAAGTGGTTTCCCTTTGTAGCAGACAAGAAACACAATTCGTAGGGTGGAGTGCAATCATTAATTGAAAGCGCATAGACCTATAAGTGGTGTCTGGTCAATATGCATCCCCTTTCTGCTCAAGGATTGCAAAATGATGAGAAGACATCTTAAACAGCTTGACATTAAGAATAGCTTTTTGACAGTTTCTCTCCCCCACCCCCCCATCAAGGTAGCAGTCCTATGTACTGTTCTCAGTCTCACAGAACTCAGCTGGACTTACTTCTAAGTAAACACAGAGAGTTCTGGACAGCAGGATTCATTAGCCCTGGTGAGGTTCCAGTTTTTAATATACTTAGAAATGACCCTCAAACACATCTGGATAAGTCCAAGCAGGTGTGTGGGACAGTGGGTCCCCTTCCCCTTTTTGTATGCCACTGTCTCTGTCCTGTTTGGCATGGTATTGTGACTTTATCAGGGTAGGGTGTGTGCCATGGATGTGTCCTGGTGTTGCATGGCCCTTCCCCTCCCTGCTCCTTGGGTCACATGTCCCCAGAGCCAGGTTCCAGTGGCTGCCACCCCATGATTGACTGGTTCCCATGCCTGTCACCATGAAGGTGTTTATCAAGCCTGTTCGGTTACCCTTTAGGGCGTGAACCAGCAGTACCACTGTCACACCTCCATCTTGGCACCCCCAGCACTGCACTGTGAGAGCAACAAGACAGACTATCATTAGAATGCTGTTACAAAAGGTGGAGGAATAGAACTTCCCATACTCCAGAAGACACTCCAATAGGTATTCACTAAAAAGTCCCACATGGATCTAATGCCTCCCACCCATCTTGTTGAAGATAGGATAACAGGAGGGGCAACCAGAAATCCATGAATATTACCTCCACAGATAACAAAATCACATGTGGGGAAACATGTACATAAGCATTCCTAAATAAGCAGATCCACAAATTAGATTGGACATGTAAAGGGGCTCTAGATTACATGACTTTTGAAACAGAAACCAGGCTCCTAGACTACTAAAGCAGCTAACCATTTTATCAGTATCTCAACCTTATTTGAATAGGTCTTAGAGAATAGAGAAAAGGGATCTTTGGCACAATCTTTGAAAAACCATAGCTACACTAGTTCAAATGTGGGGTTAGTTAGGCCACAGAGTGTCACTAGAAGGTTAGACCCATGAGATACAAGATTTAAGACTGAAAAAAAACCTTAATTTTTGTAAACATATTTTAAAAGGAGTAATAAGTATAGACTGCGAAGACGTCGGAGCAGTGTGATGGAGATAAACACTTCTTTCAGCTTAAATGAAGGACACTTGCTCTGCTGCAACATCCAAAGAAATTTGTCATGAGCTCTTCATACCATTAAGCTATTTTATTACTCAGAGAACACCATACTTAACTCTTATCTTTAAGTTTTATCTGCTTACAAGGCGATCACTAGTCTGTTGTCTGGATATAGAGAAATTTTATATAATTCACTAACATTTCATGAAGTATGATCATTGATTGATTTTGATGGACATAGACTGGAGTAAGTCTGCATAGGATGGCACTGTGTACCTTGGATACTAAGGTGTCTTTCCACTTGTATATCCATTGGCAAAGCGGAAACTTATTTCTGCAACACCACAAATAATCATTTGACACTGTATTGTACAGTACATTTTCACTTGTCCAACTGATGGCGCAAGTGGAAGCACTGCCTATGAACATTAGTGCTTGTGCAAAAAATACCTCTCACACAAAGACAGAGCATGAATGGAACTATAAATAATGCTGGAAATGTTCTGCATACACTGTACTGGAGCCAAATCAATTGTACATTGATGCAATATTCCCCACTGTCATTTTTTTAAAAAAAAATCACCCTAACATCTTCTCTACAGGCTCTTATATATTACAATACTACTCCTGAATCTTGATTTTAAAATAGTGGCCTCTATTTTTAGCTACTATAACAAATGCCTTATTTTGTATTAGTACCCATTCAGATCAGATGGGATTCATTCAACGTCATAATTCATCTCATAATATCTGAATGCTCATTAATACAATAGATCTTGCAAACAAAAGGCAATCAAGTTCAGTTATTTTTGTCCCCTGTATAGAAAAAGGTTTTTGGATTGAAGGAGGGGGGGAGAAAAGTTCTAGCTGATAGTTTTAGCAACTTTTAATCAAAGAAGTTATTTTAGGAGTACTGAAATATTTGGTCATGTGGTATAAATTCTCTCTGTGTGTGTCTGTCTCTTTCCCCCACCCCACACACAGGTACACTCATTTGGAACATTACATCAGTTCCAAAAAGAGCTTGCTACGTGACATGGGGAGAAATTACAGTTTAAAACTTCGAGACAGAGATCCCTTGGACGTGCAAAACTACTTGTATTAATTAATTAGTTAGTTAGTTAGTTAGTTAGGCTTCTATCCCACCCACCCACCGAAGCAGTTAATAAATATTTAATACAGTTAAAACCATTTAAATGTGGTGGTGTCATATAATAAAATGCAAGTGCAGCACAGCCAATAGAATCATTCCTACTGAAAGGCCCGGTGAAAAAGCTCCATTTTCACAGCCCTGCAGAATTGCTGGAGATCCCACAGTGCTCTGATCTCACTGGGGAGCTCATTCCAGAGTGTCGGCGCCACCAGGGAGAACACCTTGGTCCTAGTTGCCGCCAAACTGGCATCCCTAGACCCAGGGAGGGCCAGGTAGTTTTGTGTTCCGGATCGCAGCACTCTCTGGGGAACATGCAGGGAAAGGCAGTCCCTCAGGTAGGCAGGCCCCTGACCATAAAGGGCTTTAAAGGTTAAAACCAGCACCTTGAAGCAAATCTGGAACACTATTGGTAGCCGGTGCAATGACTTTAGCACAGGCTGGATGTGCTCCTGCATAGGGAGGGCCATCAACAGCCTGGCTGCTGTGTTTTGCATCAGCTGCAGCTTCCAGAGTTGCTCCAAGGGCAGCCCCATGTAGAGAGTATTACAGTAGTCCAACCTCGAGGTGACCATAGCGTGGATCACTGAAGCCAGATCATTGCATTCAAGGAAGGGGACCACTGCCTAATCAGTTGAAGATGGAAAAAGGCTGTCTTGGCAGCGGCTGCTACCTGGGCCTCCACTGTCAGGAAAGTGTCCAGGAGCACTCTCAAACTCCTGACCCTCAGCACTGGCACCAACTGCGCCCCACCGAAGGCCAGTAGAGGGACCCCTAACCCCAAGCCACTCCAATTCAGGCATAAGACCTCCATCTTCATCGGATTCAATTTCAACCGGCTCAACCTAAGCCATCCCGCCACGTCCTGCAATGCCCAGTCCAGATCTTCCGGGGTAGAGCCAGACTTGACCACCCAACAGTAGATAGAGCTGGGTGTCATCCACATATTGGTGACACCCTAGTCCATACCTCCGGGCAATCTGGGCAAGGGGGCACATATAGATGTTAAATAGCATCGGGGAGAGCACTGCCCCTTGTGGCACTTCACAAATTAGTGGATGCCTTTGGGACAGCTTCTCCCCAAGTGCCACCCTTTGTCCCCAACCTTGGAGAAAGGAGACGAGCCATTGTAAGGCAAGCCCCCGAATCCCCACGTCGGCGAGGCAGTGAGTGAGCAACTGATGATCGACCGTGTTGAATGCTGCCGACAGGTCCAACAGCAGCAGCACCGCCATCCCACCCCAATCCAGATGCCTCCAGAGGTTGTCTGTGAGGGTGACCAGTGCTGTCTCTGTCCCGTAACCCAGGCAGAAGCTGGACTTGAAGGGATCCAGTGTGGAAGGGTCATCCAGAAAGCTCTGCAACTGTATCACCACCGCGCTCTCTATTAATTTGCCCAAATAGGGCAAATTGAAGACCGGCCAATAGTTGGCCAATTCAGCCAGCTCCAGAGATGGGTTTTTTTAGGAGAGGGCAGAGCATCGCTTCCTTGAGAGCCCCTGGGAACAGCCCCATGTCTTTATCTTGTAACTTTATCCTGGAGATCAAGTTCAATTCAATGTCTTAGTAGCAACACTGAACATTAATATTTTTTTCCAGCTACCTTAATATTCTAGATATAGATCTAGTTCCAGCACTGAAATTAAAGGATTTTCATAGAACTTAAGAAATAATGGTGTGAAGAGAATATAATTAATTTGGACAGTGAGATCCAACCAAGTTTTTAAATTATTATTATTCTAGAGAAGGGAGAAGGTGTTTCCTTTGACCACCCAAAAGACCTATGCAGAGGATTATGGGACCTGCATGGACAAAAAGCCATGTGGGATGAAGGCTGCAGTAAGGAAGGAAACTGGACAATATTTAGGGATGTGCACTTTAAAACCCCATATTAATTTTAGATCCATTTCAGGGAGGGCACTGGTTCCATTATCCTAAATTTTGGGGAGTAATAGTACAAGTTTGGATTCCCCTCCCCTCAGTCCTGGAATTTCAGGTCACTCCCCCAACAGCAGCTGGAGTGGGTAGGGAAGGATGGACAGAGAGAAAGTTGCCTAGGGAAACAGCTATTACTTGGAGAGCTGTATCTGGCCTCCTATCTACCACCAGATAACATAATGGGATGAGAGGCACCAATTAACAGCTGAGACTTAGGGAGACCTGCTTTCCGCCATGTCCGTTTAATTTTAAAAAGGGGGAGAGGACTGAACAGGCCATAGACATACCATGGTGGCATGGTCACAATCACTGTGTTGAAGGCCTTTTTGCTCCTTGGTTATTGTTCTCGCCAGCAGCATTGCAAAAATTCTGGGAGTACCAAAAGATTATCTCCTAGACTTTGGGAGTACTTTGGGTTCTGGGGAAGCCAGGAGTGGAGCAGAAGAGGAAGGCAGTCCCAGCAAACAGCTGTCAGTCAGTGTCTCTCTTCCCTTTAAATCTGCAAGAGCCATTATGTTTTATGGAAAGACCTGGCCTTTGGAGACCAGGTCTACTACCATAGAAAATAATAGTGCTTTAAACTTTAAAAGGACCAAAGACCCTGACTAACAGCTGATGCCAACTAACAGCTGAGAATTAGGTAGACATAGCATCCAGAGGCTGTGTCTACTGGCCATTACTTCCTATGAGGTGGGGTAGACATGGTCCCTGAAGGCCAAGTTTACCCTCATGTCCCTTTAAAGTTTAAAAGGAAAAAGAGGACCAAACTAGACTTAGACTTCCCCGGACAGCATCCACCTCCTCTGGTGGCCCTGGTGCCATGTTGCAGGCCTTCCTCCCAGTTGCAGTTCCTGCCACCAGTACTGGAAGCTAGAAAATGGTGGGTGGGCTCCTGGGCTCAGAACTCTTGGCTGCCCAGGGAAATCCCCTGGTAGTGTCCCTGCAGACTCCATTACCTCTCCCCACCACCGTGGGACTTATTAAAAAAATTAGCAAGTGAACACCGTTTTATCAATATAACATCATCACAAAACATATAGCTGGTTCTCTGAATTTCCAGGTTTCATTTTTTTGTTAAGTAAGTCTCTGGGGTCTTTGTTTGCAGAGATGTAAAGGGAAAGGCACATCAGCTCAATGGAAGTCCTCAAGCCTCCACTGAGCAGGGCCCAAACCCGGGCCCATAACCACCACCCCCGGATCTGCCACTTCTTTACAGGAAGGGGAGCAACAGAAGGCCTGGGCTGAAGTGACCCAAAGGAGGTGAAGTGCCAGACTGGCAATGTGCGACACCATCCCAGGGCCAGGCAGTGAAGTTGACACTTATTCCCAGGATCCTGGCCACAGCACAGTGCCGCTGCAGGAGCTCAATACCTGCCTGCCAGCAGTGCAGCTGAGTCCAATTTAGGGTTGCCATCCCCCATGTCCTGGCGGGGGTTTTCCCAGTTTTGGGGGCTCCAACCCGCCACCAGTCAACTGGTCTGTGGGGGAAAGCCCTGCCCCCGAGACTGACCGCCGAAAGCCACCCCCTGCTTCTCCCCCAAAGCATTTAAAAGGGATCCCTTTAAATGCTTTGGGAAAGAGATGTGGGGGGCAGCTCACACCTGCAATCCAAGTTGCAAAATTATCACTGGGATTTCAGCCCTCCCCCCTTTAAATCCTTACAGGAAAAAGTGTGTTGGGGGGGGCGCCTGCAATTCAAGCCACAAAATTGCAGCTTGGAACACAGGTGCTGGTCCCCAATGTGATGACATCACTTCTGTGTGACATTATGATGTTGGGGCTCTCCCTGCCTGCCGGAACACCCCTCCCCCCACAAGTTTCCCTCTGGGGACTCAGAGGAACTTGGCAACCCTAGTCCAATTACCTCCCATTTGTTTTAAGCTGAGGCTTGGGAAAGCTGCCTTTCTGGAACAACTGGTCCACAGGGTGCGAGCCTCTGTGCCAGCTCCAGCCTACCAACTCCTGTTGATGCTCCCGAGCCTTGCAATATAGACCTGAGAGCACTGCTGCTGATGTGACCTGACTGGGCCTGCCTGGAGAGTGCAGGACAGAGATAGACACTTACTGGGACAAAAAAGAAAAAAGGAGGAAAGGGGAAAGGGGAAAACAAAAACAAAAAACAACAACCCCTGGGAATTCAGAGGAACAGTTACTGCTATTAGTATAGTGTTATATAGATATTCTATTATCAATTCAGAAACAAAACAAGAATACCTCTAGTGGTGGGGAGACGGGAATTGCAGCCTTGGGGACCAGTGTCAGGGAGATTTCTTCAGGCAGCCAGGGGCCTAGCTGCCATTTTCCTGTTGTTGGGGAGGGCTCTGCCACCTTCAATGCCAACAGCAGGGACTGTAACCAGGAGAAAGGCTTGCTGCCAAGTAAGTCCTCAAGTCGCCAGGTCTTACCCCTTATACAAAATTACAGCTGATAGACTCGATGTCCAAAGATCAGGTCTGGCCAGCTATCAGCTCTTGGCCACCATCTCCAGAGTCCAGGGGCAGAGACATAAGTGCGTAAACAGACTATTTTTCATCTGTCGAGGGTCTTTGTTGACTGGGTACTATCCCTGTTTTGCTATTCGTATGTTACTAGCTTTATGTTTTCATATACAATGGGATGCATTCAAAGATCTGTGGAGCTTCTGGGCAAGGACGTGGCCTCTTCTCCCTCCTGATGGTCCTCTCCACAAATGTTGCTCCTGTGGACCAGCAGATTCCCCAGGAATAACATAGCGGGCAAAGTGGAGGGGTTCTGAGGGGAAAAAAGGCCTGGGATTTCAGAATCTGGAAAAAAGACTAGCTAGAACCCTGATCCGGTATGGACATTCCCAAAATTTTGAGATGACAGACCCAGTGGTGGGTGGGTGTTTGTGTGCACGCACACCATCAAGTCATAGTTGACTTACGGCGACCCTCTGGGGTTGTCAAAGCAAGCGATGCTCAGAGGTGGCTTGCCATTTCCTGCATCTGTGTCATGACCCTTGACTTCCTTGGCAGGTCTCCCATCCAAATACTAGCCAGGACCGACCTTACTTAGCTTCCAAGATCTGATCTGATCCAGATCAGGGCCCTCCTCAACTTCCAGACCTGAACTTAATATGCTTTTCTTGGGTGGGAGGAGCAGAGTACACACACCTAGCCAACATTATTTTCAGGTTAGTATATTTCAATCATTTTAATAGTGAAATCATACAGGAACTGAACACGAATCAAGACATGCAGTGCTGCAGGGAGAAAAGAAAAAAAAAAAGGACACTGTTCACTGGGAAAGCAATCTGACATAATAGGATAGGCTCCTATGTGCCTGCAGATGGTTACAGTCTGAGTTATGCCCGAACATTGCAATTTGGATGGGGGATGATTAGTACTAGATCGTCCATGTATTATGTGCTCACTATTTTTTTTGGGGGGGAGGGGGAGTTGAAGGGTGCATACATCTGAAAAGAAATCTTTACTTAACTGAAGGTACAAATATGTGCCTTACAATAATTACTTAGTGAGTTTCCTACTTCTAACAGGTATGTTTCTGCTTTGGGGATGTTATCTGACTTTAAAAAATCAATAAATATCATAACAGAAATGTGTGTGCACACAACAGATGCTGCCGCCAAGCCCTTTCTACAACCAACGTTATAAATAATGTTTCTGGCTAGTTTGCTAATTGAACTGCCACCAGAACACAGAAGCACACTCCCCAGTCATTAAAGGAAAAAAAAAACCCTACACATACACATTTACAGCCACTTACTGTCTTCTGTCGCCACAATGGTAATGTTGTGCCACGTGCTGGTTTCTCTGTCCAGTGGGGTTGCCAATGTTATCCGTCCATCTTGTGTATTAATGTTGAACTGTCTCTCAAGGTCAGTGTTCCGATCGATGGAAAACCTACGAAACAGAGATCCTTGAAATTTACATGAAGGCATTTGTACGGCCTAAAATGCATCCTTAGACCATATAAGCAATCCATCGCAAGCAGCAGCTATCTAATCCCAGCAGATCTGAGAAAACTCAATAGTGGTATAATTTACAAGACAAAAAATGATGGACTGAGAGTCAGGAAACAGAATTATAGTCCGAGGAGTAATTAGCTATCTGCTCTTAGCACGAACGTTGGGAGCAGTCATCGAGACCAGCAGGTAGCGTCTTATAAAAACTACTGCGAATCAAGAGTTAATTAGACGATCAATCACGTTTATTGGACTGCCTGAGTTGTATTTCATAGCAGCTGCTGATAATTCTGTCAATACATTAAGCGGGCAGGGCTAGTTTTGTTCTTTTTTAACACAATGCAATGAACGTTCTTAGATTAAGAAACAGTGCTTGTGATTAATCAAGTAAATGTGTCACCAGCTTATGTCTTAATGCAATTCCACGGACAATAGCTGGTTAACAAATTAGCTCTCCTGGTCAAGGGCTTGGGAAAAAAAACACACAACGAAAACAGAGAGATTGATTGCTTTATGGATTGACATCATTGGTTTCTAACAAAACAACTTTGATCTGACAGTGAAGCCGAGCTTGCAAATGAGAATGCGCAGGTACATTATGCAGCCTAAACATAGAAGCCAGCTTGACTAACAAGAAAGAGCTGCAGTAAATTGTTCCAACGGTGCATTAAACAAAATGGTGATTTAGGACTCCGCACCAGATCTCCAGGAAAGCTTTTATGTCGGTCCATTTTCATATAGTTGTTTTATTAATGCATTACTTGTAAAAGAAACCAAACTGGAAAATTAAGCCTTCCAATTTCTGACGGGTCACGCACAATGAGAGAGGGGAGAGGGAGAGATTGGAAAGTACTGATACGGTACAGCAGTCACAGCTTTGAAGGGTTTCACTAAATCCTAGCAGTGAATTTATATAAGAGACTGTAATGACTATTGTGCCGAGGTATGGCGCCTCACAACATCCTGCCGCAACTGTTTTGCATCTGTTCAGCATTCTGCCTCAGCATGAGGAGATGAATTAGTGGGAGGCGTCAAACTGGGTTAGAGATCTCACACCGTAGACGGAGCAGAGAAGGCAGGAATATGAAGACAGAAGAAGTGCCTGGCTAGATCCCAGCTAGTCCACTATTCTGTTTTCAACAGCGGCTTTCAGGAGTTCACAAGTGAGGCGTGGAGATGATGCCCTGCCCCGATGGTTTATCACCAGGATCCCATATGCAGAGATACACTGTACCTGCAGCTGGAGGTTTCATTTAGCAATGCCATAGATGGACCCGCCAGCCGTGAATGACTCTTTCTAAAGGCTATCTAAGCTACTGGTGATGAAAAGTTGCTGCCAAATTGCAGTCTGCTTACGGCAACTCTGTAGGGCTTTCAAGGCAAGAGAGGAATTGTGAAGTTTTGCCCTTGCCTCTCTCTGCACAGCAACCCTGAACTTCCGTGGTGGTCTTCCATCCAAGTATAGCCTAGAAATGACTCTCTGCTTGGCTGCTGAGATCTAATGAGAGCAGGCTGGCCTAGGCCATTCAGGCCAGAGCATCTAACCTACTAGCCATTAGACATTGTAAGACAATTATTTCTTGTGTGTAAAGAGTTGATCCATAAATAAATTATAGTAAGGCCTGACACTGCAGCCTATATCTGCTTTATTCAGTGACACAGCAAGATTTTTTTTTAAACCTGCTTAAGAAGAGTCTCATGAAAGCCAGTAATATCTTTAATTCTCTCAGTAACACGGAAACAAAGATCTCCTGAGCCTACCTTTGAGGGCTGTTAGGATTATTGAGATAATACATATGAAGGCTTGAAAGCAGCTGAAATGCATGATATCAAGGCTACGTCTTTGATTTGGAGAGATGGGAGAAGTTCAGTGCACTGCAAGTACACAGTGACCTGAAATGAATTCTGACGGTGAACAAGACCTTGGGGGCGAAACTAGTTATACAAGCTTTGCTCATTCCAAAATAACAACATTGATTTAGCAAGTTCGGGAACAAACACAGCCTGTTGGTTTGAAGTCTTACATCATAATATTGGCTGTACAGCAGCGTAGTGAATGAGTCATGATAGTGACAGAGGGCAGGGTTTGTCAGACCTGGGTTCAAATCCTAGCTCAGTTGTGATGCTAACTTGGTAACCCTGTACTGGTCATTACTTCTCAGTCTGACCTGCCCCCACCAAAATTTTGTTAGGCTAAAAAGGACAACCCAGTCCCTTTTGTGTAAAGTGTCCTAAGACCCTTGACGAAAAGTGACTTACAAATATGATAAAGAGAAAAACAAAGTGAAGTTACAAAACAGAAACTTGAAATTTAGTGGTACACGGGTCTTGAAAAGTTTTGTTCTATTTATGTTTGTTATAGAACATATGAGAGATAAAATATGATTCCATTTTAAAAATAATAATAATAATGGGTACCTTGTTTCCTATGTGCAGGCATGTTTCCCATGATGTCATTCTATTTACAGCCTTTGTAGCGATAAAAAGTAGGGTCTTGTCAGGGATTTTGGCATCATCTCCTTGCTGAGTTACCTCCTCTCCCTATACTCCGTCTTCTCCAAGCACCACCCCCTAATCCTCAGGAATCCCCCAAGCAACATCTGGCAACCCAGCTGCATAACATTAATTCTGATTTTTTTTGGTGTAGTGGTTAAGAGCGGTGGACTCTAATCTGGAGAACCGGGTTTGATTCCCCACTCTTCCACATGCAGCCAGCTGGGTGACCTTGGGCCAGTCACCGTTCTCTCAGAGCTGTTCTCTCAAGAGCAGTTCTCTCAGAGCTCTCTCAACCCCACGTTAACTCATGGGGTGTCTGCTGTGGGGAGAGGAAGGGAAGGAGATGGTAAGCCACTCTGAGACGCTGAGGGAAGGGCAGGGTATAAATCCAATATCTTCTTCCCTTCTTGGGAAGCCAGTTTGGTGTAGTGGTTAAGCGTGCGGACTCTAATCTAGGAGAACCAGGTTTGATTCCCCACTCCTCCACTTGCACCTGCTGATGTGACCTTGGGTCAGTCACAAGCTCTGGCACAGCTGTTCCTGAAAGAGCAGTTTGCGTTAGAGTTCTCTCAGCCCTACCTACCTCACAGGGTGTCTGTTGTGGGGAGGGGAAGGGAAAGGAGTTTGTAAGCTGCTCTGAGACTCCAAGTGAAGCGTGGGGTATAAATCCAATCTCCTCCTCCTCCTTCTTCTTCCATCTCTCCCTTTCCTGACCTTCTTGTCTGCAGGTATAAAGTCTGGGCATGGCCAGAGGCACACGGCAACAAGACAGAGCCAAAGGGCTCTGAGCCCATCGTTTGCCTCCTATAGTTCCTGGATGAACCAGCCCAGACATTGAATAGGATTAGGGCTGTTAGGGCTGGCAGCCTCCAAATCTCCCAGTATTACAGTTGATCTCCACAGGGCAGAGATCAGTTCCCCTGAAGAAAATGGCCACTTTGGAGGGTGGACTCTATGGCACTACGCCCTGCTGAGGTCTCTCCCCTCCCCAAACCCCACCCTCCCTAGGCTCCACCCCCCAAATCTCCAGGTATTCCCCAACCCAGAGCTGGTAACCCTACGGTAGGATGTAAAGCTGGATTTACATGTTAAGTAAAATTACAGTTTAGGGCCTCAGATTCTGAAGAGACTTAAACAAACAAATAAACAAACAACCTAAAATGAGTAAATTACCAGTTTTAGTAGTGCTATATAGCCTCTTGAACTTGATATACAATATCTTAATCTGGCCTGGCTAGGATATCTCTTTCTGCTGAACTGTATTTTATTTATTTTATTTAAATTGTTTATTTGAATTACAATATATATAAAACATTTGGAACTCTGGCTTTATTCCATTTGTAATAAAATATATAAGGGATGGATAGAATATGATTCCATTTATTTATTTATTTTAAAATGTGCACCTCGATTCATATATGTGGGCAGAAGTAATCTTTTGTATTGATTTTATTTTGCTACGTAAATAAATGTCTCCCTTGATGTAATTCTATTTACAATCTTCCTAGTGATAAAAATTAGGGTTTTGTGAGGGGTTTTGTATTGATTTTCAGCACCAAAATGTATTAAACCAGAAGAACAATTCCTCAGCAGACATGAAACACATTTACAAGGGTGGAAGAAGGTAAAGGAGGTAAAGCCCTTCTAACTCCCAATTAATATATACCACGTACCATGTAAAACACACCTACGTGCATACTTGAGATCTGCAGTCCTGTAAAGTTGAGGAACAAATACTTTGTGTGTAGCTACCTTGTCTTGGTAATGATATTATAGCTCTTTTTAATGCGGACACACTGTCAGACATGTAAGCAATACATAAAACAACACATTTCTGTAAGAATGGAACCACAAATATCTGGATAAATAATAACCTTGGAAATTGCCTTAGTAACACCACAGGTTATTGGGACTTCGTTGTTAGCTTCTGAGACAGAGCGCTGGAGGAAATATGTGGTGTGATCATACATTTCTTCAGCTGAAGACTCCGGGGCGGATTCAGATGTGATTCTCAGCAGCGTTACTCCTCTGCCTCATCACTCACTTCCACCCCATTCCTCCCTTTTTGTACTGATGTAAATAAAGGTCTACAGCAGCGTTTGGCATGAAGAGCCCCTCCCTTTTTTCCTTTCCCCTGCTGAGATGTGAATCACAATATTGATGCCGTAAATCACCGTATCTCAGTAATGCCAACCAGAGAGGGCATGTTACCAGGTGACTGAGATAAACAACTGCACATCAGGAAAGCAGAAAAAAAATATATTATAGCTAGGATTTCAGGGCCTGCTGTGAATTAAGGAGATGATTTGCTTCTACTGAAGATAAAACACTCTTGGAGGACAGTTGTTTTTCTTTTCTTCTGAGGGGAAAGGGGTGTTGAAGGGGTTTGTCTGAGGCAGAGGCAGATGACCAGAGGCCTTCTGCATTTAAGGGTTAAAAAAAAAACCTGCAAGGAAGGTAAGGTATAATAAATTTATGTTTCCTCATCTGATCCCAGGCTTTTGGGCTGAGATAATTTATTGTCAGGAATGACATATTTATTGGCAAGACAATTTATTGTCAGGAATGACTTTTCTCCTGGAGAAAATGGCTGATTTGGAAGGTGGACTGTATGACATTATACCTTATTGAGGTCTCTCCCCTCCCTAACCCCCCCCCACTCCCAGTCTCCACTCTCAGATCTTCACGTACTTCTGAACCTGGAGCTGGCAACCTATGTGGATGCTTCTCCTCATGTTCCTGGATTTTGAAGGTCTCAGTTATCCAGATTAATTGTATGGCATTTGGTTAGTCAGAAAAGGCCTCTGCAGTACTACCTGATTTCTGAAATCCTGCCTTATCCCTTTGAGAAATAGTGTTAATGCAAAATCTTGTTATGCCTTGTGTGAAATATGAAGCAAAATGTGGTAGTAATTTAGGGATGTATGGTATATCCACAAGAAATTTTAGGACTTACTGATTTTTATTTATATATACATATATTTGCTTTGAGATTTTATTCAAGCAGATATTTTCAAATTTGCCACAACATTTCACTTCAAGGGATGATCCGCTAGTAGTTCTGGGACTAATGGTGTCTTCTTTGCCTAGCTGCCCATGTTTAGCCTGAAACAGTGAAAGAATGAAGAGACATTGAGAGTTTCAAAGTGTTGGGGAGGGGCCATGGCTCAGTGATAAATCATCTGCTTGGCATGCAGAAGGTCCCTGTCATCTCCAGTTAAAGAGAACAGGTGGAAGGTGACGTGGAAAACTTCTACCTAAAACTCCAGAAAGCCACTGCCAGTCTGAGTAGGCAGTACTGACCTTGATGGAGCAGGAGTCTGATTCAGGATCGGGCACCTTTGTATTTCATGTGTCTCTGTTAGAAATCAGTGTGCTTGTCAGCTGCAACGATCTGAATGATGACTGGGGCTAACCACCGTATATGAAAACACTGTTGAAAAGTCAAAGTGGTCTGAAAATTAAAACATGCATTTGAGACAGCCCTATAGCATAAATTACAGGATCATTGTTGAGAGTACAGAAATCTTGGCACAGGATTCCCATTCAATTCTCAGTCAGATAGATTTCAGCAACACCAGGCTTCCTCCTCTCTGGCTCAGTTTCTAGGCACCTAGCCAAGGGAATTCCTCATGGCCCTTAAATGTGTCCCCTTAGCCATTTCTCACATCCTGCATCTTCTCTAGCTGATGCCCCTTTTCTGGGTTGGGTCCAAAGGTTCCATTCCACTAATAGTGGAGCCTTCCTCTGGAACAAGGAACCTTAGACCTGGGGACATTAATTGCCCAAAAGAGGATCCAACTCCATTTGTCCCATGTTTCTCAGTGACTTCTCTTTCAAGAGACACTGCTTCACTGCTTAGAAACAGGCCTGGAATCAGGGCCGGCTCCAGGGGTTTTTGCACAGTAGGCGGGGCTACCTTCTGGTGCCCTCCCCCCCCCCGGGTGCACCCACCAGTTTTCAAACATAAATGCATTTTAGGAGAAGCTACATGTCTTATATTTTACACAAGTGTGGCCCAAAGTACCCCTAATTTCTAGAGGCACCTCTGATTTCTAGAAACATTTGAAAGGGAGACTTTCTCATGACTCTAAGCACAAGCCCCCAAAGATTAAGGCAATTCCAGACCACCCAGAAACCTGGAACTTGGTGTGTAGGTACTTCTTCATACACTGATTTCTACTACTGTCTAAAAGGGGGCTCATAGTGAAGATGCCCCACCAATTATGTGCCTCTACTTGCTGCTGCTGGATAACCTTGGGCAAGCCACAGTTCTCCCAGACCTGTCCTTGAAAGAGCAGTTCTCAGTCAGAGCTCTCTCATCCCCACCTACCTCCCAGGGTGTCTGTTGTGGGGAGGGGAAGGGAAAGGAGTTTGTAAGCTGCTCTGAGACCCCAAGTGAAGGGCGAGGTATAAATCCAATCTCTTCTTCTTCTTTGCTCTGGAGCCATCCTTCCTGAGCTAAGACAAAAATGTGTGAGCCAGAGGTCTAACATACTGGGAGCTGGCACACCCTAACTCAGCTTAAAGGGAACACTGCCTGAGACCCCCTCACATCTTCAGCTCTCTTCCCTTCCACTGAACTCATCCTCGCTAGGAGGATGACAATGGCATTTCAAAGCAGACCTCTGCAGTACAACAGTGCCCCACCCTCCCAGTGCCATTTAGTTTTTGAGAACAGACAGTCCTCCAAATCCCAGATGCCCCTGGAGTGGGGTGGCCGTCCCATGACACCCCCCTCCCAAGAAAGCTGTCATGATCGGCAACCACAGGCTACCGGAGAGAGCACCTGGCCAGCTGAGAGCCACACCTCCCCCGGCATGCCCCCCCCCTTTTGGGGTGCCCTGGCCTCACCTTGAAAGTGCTCACCCAGATCCTGTGCCAGTGGCACGGCTATACGCAGCCCGATGCCCAAAGAGCAGCCGGTGATCAGGACCATGTGTGGAGGTGCTGAGGTCATGGCTGAGCTGTGGGGACTGGTGTGGGAAGGGATCAGAGAGATGAGAGAGGGCCAACATGTGATCCAGGGATCAGCCAGCATGGGTGGGGACACCCCTTGGCTCCTTCAGGGCACACTGGACCAGGGCCGGCTCCAGGGTTTTTTGGAATACAAATGCACCAAAACCCCTGCTGGGCCGCTCTCTTTCCTCCTGCCCAGTGGCCACCCTGAAGGAGAAGCGCCTGCCTGGTGGAGAACGCCAAGCCCCCTCCCCAGATTCTGTCTCCCTCTCTCTGCCACCAGCTCACTCCCTCCTCCCCTGGCGCTCCTCTCCGGTGTCTGCCATGCAGCTCGGGCTCTCCCTCGGCAGGCACCACCATATGGGGCAGCGAGAGGTCAGGGGCACCAGAGTGGAAGTGAGCGTGGGGTGCCTCAGTCAGGAAAGAGGTGGAGGCGGCAACTGGAGGCAGCAATGGGTGCGCGATGCAGGACTTTTGGCAGGGGCGGGGGCTTTTGGCGGGGGGGAGGGTGGCACAGTTCAGTGCCCACATTCATGGCCTGCCCTAGGCAAAAGTCTAATTCACCTAGTGGGTGGGCTGGCCATGCCTGGAATGGCTCATTCCTGGGATAGACATTGTGTTGCCAACCCCCATGTGAAGCCAGGAGATCTCTTGGCACTACAGCTCCCAACTGCAGAGATCAGTTCCTCCAGAGAAAATAGCTGCCTCAGAAAATGGACTGTATGGCATCATATTCTGCTGAGGTTCATTCATTTCATCCATCCATCCATCCATCCATCCATCCATCCATCCATCCATCCATTCAAAACATTTATTAGCCCCCATTCATTCTCATGGATCTTAAGGTAGGTTACAAACATAGTTAAAATACATCAAATGAAACACATTAAATGCATAAAACCAAAATTTAAAATCACTACTCAGAACTGCTAGTAAGCTTGACCAAGTGCAGTCCTAAATAAAACAATCTTCTGCTGCCTTGTAAAGATTGAAAGTAAGGGGGGCAGGCGCACCTCCCTGGGGAGGTTATTCCATAATCATGGGCCTGCCATTCAAAAGGCCCTCTCAAATGAGCTTCTTTGATTGATGGGACAATCAAGAGGGCCTCTCCCTGTGATCTTAATTCCCAGGCAGGAACATATGGGAGAAGACGGACCTTCAGATAATGCAGTTCCAAATCATGTAGGGCTTTAAAGGTCAAAACCAGGGGCCTTGAATTGGGCTTGGGAATGGATTGGTAGCCAGCATAATTGCTGTGATACCATGGTCACATGCTCTCAATAGCTGGCCCAGACCAGTAGCCTAGCTGCAGCTTATGAACATTCTTCAAGGGTAAGCCCCAAGTAGAGTGCACTGCAATAGTCCAGTCTGGATGTAACTAAGGCATGGATCACTGTGGCTAGATCTGACTCACCCAGGAATGGATGCAATTGATGCCCCAGCCACAGCTCAGCAAAAGCACTACAGATCACTGCAGCCACCTGGTTTTCAAAGGTGACTTCTGTGTCAAGCAGTACTCCCAAGACACGAACCTCACTTTCCAAGGGGAGTATAATTCAATCCAAGACTGGAGAGATCTCGTGTTCTGGGGCTGCCTTTTTACTAACTCATAGAACCTCTGTCTTGTCAGGATTAAGCTTCAGTTTCTTCACCCTCATTCAGGCCATTACTGACTCCAAGCACTGGTTCAGAATTAGGAATGCCAGGTCCCCCCTGGCCTCCAGAGGTGGATTGGGGGTAGGGCTGCCAGATCCAGGTTGGAAATGCATGGAGATTTGGGGATGGAGCCTGGGAAGTGGGATACAATGCCATAAAGGCCCCTTCCAAAGCATCCATTTTATCCAGGGGCACTGATCTTGGTAGTCTGGTGATGAGCTGTAATTCCAGGGGATTCTCCAGGTCCACCTGGAGCTGGCATCACTATTCAGAATATCAACAGCATCCTTGGAATTAGGTGAGAAAGAAAGGTAGAGATGAGTTTTTGTGACACCATGGCCCAAACTTCCTGATGAACTCTCCAAGGGGCTTCACATAGATATGAAATAGCATGGGGGACAAGATTGAACCCTGTGAAATCTCCCAGCACTACCATCTGAGATCCAGATAGAACTTGAGCTACCATATCATGGTCCCCCCCCAGTCCCACTGTTGAGAGGTAGTTGAGTAAGATACTAGGGTTGATTGTATTGAAGGCTACTGAGAGATCCAGCAGAACTAGCAGGGTCACATTCCCCCCATCTAGTTCTCTGTCTATTTCCTTCCCCTACCTAAATCCCACCCATCCCAGGCTCCACTCCCAAATTCAGGAATCTTCCTAACCCAGAGTTGGCAACCCTAGATGGCTAGTTACGGCTGCCAAGTTTGGGTTGGGAAATACCTAGAGATTTTGGGTGTGGAGCCTAAGGAGGGCATGGTTTAGGAAGAGGAGGGACCTCAGTGGGCTACAGTGCCACAGAGTCCACCTTCCAAAGTGTCCATTTTCTCCAGGTGGACTGATCTCTGTCGCCTGGAGATCAGTTGTAATAGCGGGGGGATCTCCAGCTACCACCTGGAGGCTGGCAACCTTATGGCCAGTTGCCACATCTCCATTGCCACAGCCATGCTTTACAAAATGTGTTCCATCCTATCTTCTCACCTCAGTTCACCATAACTGTCCTCAAGTCTCACCTTCAGGGCAACCCTCACAAATTTAACTAATCAATAAATCTCTGAAAATTAAAAATTCTGCACCAACAGATACCGATTCTCTAAGAGTTGCTTTCTGCCGCTAGTAAATGAGTTCTCTGGTCTCTTCTTCCCTCTCAGAAGGTCTCTTCTTATCTGATCAACCATGGACATTGCATAATCCAGTTGTGGGACAGCAGCTTCAAAGGATTTGGTGAAGGGACCATACTCATGAAGCAGAGCAAAGCTTAACACTTTCCATAGCAATTAAAATGAGGAAAGTGCCTAAGGCTGGTGAATCTGAGAACTCCCCCTCCCCATTTCCTTGTCATTTTCTAGTCATTTTAATGTGATTATGCAAATGAAAACAAGAAAAAAAAGTCCATGACATCTCCAAGACTGACAGATTCATTGTGGCAGAAGCTTTTGGGGGTGGCTGGAGCCTGCTTATCAGTTATATAAAACGTTCACTTAAGAAAACAGAGACCTTGAGTTCATTGCAGGGGAGAAATCACAAACAGAGGCTAATAGGTCAAAACACAGCAAGAGATAGGTGTCTCATGTAACTTTGCAGAATAGAAGAACCAGTAGGCCTAATCAGAATGATTATGGCTTCATTACTGAGTTATGCTACCCCTCTGTATTTGGGGGAGGACCCTATTAAACTGTCAATAGTTTGGGCTGCAGTTTTATTAACATTTCACTGTTATCACTGACAAAAGTTATTACTCTCCCTGTTAGGGTTGCCTGGCAACAAGCAGGAGGGTTGGGAGCAGAATCATGGGGGGGAGTGTCACTACAAATATAATGACATCACTTCCGGTTTTTACCACAGAGTTTCCAGTGATTCCTAGAGCTACTGTGACTGCTTCAAGGTTTTCCTCAAAAGTGACACACCACACTTGCAATGCTCCCTCTAAGCTGTGGACTCTTGTGAGCAAATATTCTACTTTGTGAGCTACTGGCATTAAAGTTGTAAGTGAGTGATTTGGCCCTACTGCTAGTTCATGACACTCCTCAGTGTTGGAAAGATTGGCAAAAATAGTTCGATATTCAGAGATTGAAGTGGATTTTTGCTTCACTGGAGAGCAGGCATTTTCTTCTGTGTAAAAATCTTTATTTCTAAGGGAAGGGTTAACAGGATATCTACAAAACAACAAAGACACCTAAGGCTACATCTTTACAGTTTGACCATGGAGAGTCTTTTTCTCCTTGACCCCTAGAAGGAAATCATCTGAATGCATTAACCAATGATTGTTAGTAAATAGGCTTCAGTTTTGCTGGCTTTGTTTCCATTGGCTCTGTGCCGGGTTTCTTTCCAGGTCAGTCTAAACAATAGCACACAGGTAAGTACACATTAAGCCTATAATGACTGAATTTTAGACCTTGCAACACACATATTTCCAACACTCAGGGCACAACTAGGTTTGCATTCATCACAAAAACAACAAAACCCAACTCCAGTTTGTTCATGAAAACTAATAGAGTTTGGTCTTCTCCTTACATGTCTGTGGAACCATTTTGTTTTATTTGTTTCTTTGTTCTCTAATTTGCCTCTCAATACACAAAAACAAAAGATCACAGAGAAGATTACCTAAATTTATTTGTGGATAGCCAAATACACATGCTGATGGATTTGAGGTAAATAGGAAGAAGAAGGAGCAATTATGTCCACATTATTGTAATTGAGTGTTGTTGTGATTTCCATTCTTGTTAATAAAAGTTTAAATAAGTAATAGTTGTTGCCAAGGAAGCAATTGACTCTTGTAATCTGGGATGACATCTCTTAAAATGGAAAGGTCACCGTTGGTCCAATATGACCAGATGGTTGGGGAAACAAAGGATTTTAATTTTGAACATTACTTGATTCAAAGTATCCCAACACAATATAATAGGTATTCTTGAAAATGCTGGCTTCTCCCTCCTTCCCAAGTATTAAACCCTAGAAATTGTGCAAATGTGAGCAAAAAGAAAGAACAAAATCTACCAGATACTTTCTTCCACTGTACTGGCATTTTACACCAAAGGAAGATCTTTAACAGCAACCTATGCAGAGGTAAGGCACCATGTGGAATTTGGTGATACCCTCTACCGTAAGTCAGCCATAAAAAGGAGCCAAGACAAATTAATGGAGGAGAGGGGCATCGGTGGCTACTAGGAGAGGAAGAGAGCCAAGTATGCCCCTGAAAATTGACAGAGCAATTATCCATGATGACTAAATGGAACCTACAAGGTCAGAAGAAGCATATTTCTGAATATCAGGTACAGGAGGTCAACAGCAAGAGAATGTGTTGACTTCCATGCCCCTGTCCATGGATCTTCTAATTGGCCAGTATTAAAAGTAGGATGCTGGAGTAGATAGGCCATTGATCTAATTCATCATGGTGTGTGTGTGTATAGTAACTTTAAATAATCAGTACCTTATGGCACTTGATGTTACATCAGGGTCACGAGCAGTCACCTGACCAATCACAGAGTCAATGGCAGCATTTTCATGCACTTCTAGCAGATAATCCGGTGACGAAAAGATAGGCGGTTCGTCAGCATCCTCTACTACGATCTTGATTGTTGCTGTGTCTTTGAAGGGCCCCACACTGATGAAGCGTTGATCAATATGAACATTGGTCGCCTCTATCTTCAGAGTATAGGATTTTTTGGCCTCATAGTCCAAGGGCTGTTGAAATGGACAAAGATAAATGGCTTTTGCTAGCAGCCGCAGCAGCACAACAACTGCACACAATGCCAACTGACAAAATTGTTATGCATTCCAGCCCCAGTTGCTGGGTTTTAAAGCAATCACTCCCTACTCTCTTTGTTCTGCCCTGTAAATTTTCCAGTTTATTGATACCTGTTTATTGGGTAAGCCTCAATGAAACCTGCTGTCCTTTGTTTTAAAAACAACAACAACAAAAACTAGGAGCTTGCACACAAACTCTTACTGAGGGTACCATCAATATTCAGCCCTCGCTATTTATTTTATTTTATTTTATTTTAAAAACCCTGCTAATGGCATGGCTTGCATACTAATCACACACTTAATCAGTATTCTGTTAGCTGAAGATAAGGAGTAAAGGAGGGAGAAAAATACATTGACTGGGCAGTGTAAAATTTTTACTACATGTGGAAGGGTGTGAACAATGTACAGAATTGGCAATGATTGTGGAAAGGCATTATTCAGAACAACTTAGATCTAATAATATGAAAAAAGTAATATTACTATACATCAGCTTCGCCACGGTTTATGAGAATATATGTGCCTTACAGTAGCTACCACGTAGCTTTACTTTTTGCTTATTGTTCCAGAGAACAACAAAAAGGATATAAGAATTTTGACTTGGTGATGCTTAAAACCAGCTTTGGTTTAAACTGGACTGCTATGCAAATGTCAAACATGCATTTGATTTGGCTTCTCTATGTTAATCCTGCAATTAACAATACTTGCACAAAGCAGTATGAGTGTATTGTTACTTCTCAGCTAACTGCTAAGAACACAGTCTTCCTATGATGTTTACCTGGGCAAATTCCATGAAACGTAAGTGGCTGTACAAAGTACAAAGCGGGGGGGGGGATTTATAATTCTGTTTTGTGGGTCAGATCTGAAACAGCTAAAAACAGTAGAGGTCATATGAAACATGCCCATTTATATGGTAAACTCAACAGACAATTGGAATGGATCTAGTCTAAAAATCCTTTCTAATATTGTATTATTGGATCTAAGGGAGAATTTTTATGAAGTTCAGTTTCACTGATACCTTACACTTTATAAAATGGGATGTATCAGATGTATCCAACACTAGATATATGTTGTCATTATCAGAATTCAAGGGTTTATTTTTTAACATTTTTTTCAGTGTCCCATTATAAAGCAATTCAGGAAAGTGGTTGCAGCTAGAGAAATAATAGGATATCGTTTACCATGTGACCCTAGAATACTTTTGTTGGGATATTTCAAAGATATTGTGTTAGAAGAAGATTCAGAATTTATCTTCAGTTTGATTACAATCACTTTATATTTATTTCTGTTGCCTCATAGTTGGGGGGGGAAATGCCAGTGCTCTGCCTCTAATAGATCAGTACAAAATGATTTGGGAATTAGCATTTATATCTAAACTAACATTATAAAAGATCTAACTCTAGTTCACAATTTATTTGAACTAGATGATGCACTGGGATAACAAACATATGGATAATCTTGAGTCCTGTGTTCCCTTTACAAAACCACATTTTATGTAAAATACAAATCAAATAAAAATTTAAAAGAAATCTATCCATTCATGCATTTTCTGTACAGTGGCATCACATGTTTGGGAGACACATCTGGTAGAGGAAACACATTTTTTTCCAAGGCATTATCACAAGTTTGTTTGTGAATTGTATTCCCACTCAAAGTACAGATATCTCTAAGCAGTAAGAAGCAGATTCGATTCACATGATTTGCTGTTTTGAAACTCTGACCCCCCCAAAGCAATAGAAAGTTTGAGACTAATACTCTGGGATGCGGGGGGGGGGGCAGTGACCAATTATAGTGTCATGTAGAGTGCCCTGGTCACTGGTGGGGGATGGGGATACAGCTGCCAGATCCAGATTGGGAAACTCTGGGACATTTGGGGGTGGAGCCTGGAAAGGACAGGGATCTCAGTGGGTCACAATACCCCAGAGTTCACCCTCCAAAATATCCATTTCCTGCAGAGGAACTGATTCCTGTAGTCTGGCGATCCCAGACTACAGGTCCTATCTTAAGGCTGGTATCCCTAAAAAAAAGTCTCTGGAATGAAAAATCTCAGATATTCAAAGCATTTCTCTATAGTATGACAAACTGTGAATATGGATATTTATGCAATCCATGCATGCACTTGCCAATAAGTTGTACCGATAATCTTTAAATGTAATATGGCAGATGGGGGGAGAGGAAGGATGCCATATAGTTTTGGGTTTTTTTTAAGTTATCTTCAATTGTCAATTTTATGATAATCCAAGATTCCTGTCTGCTGCAACTCCAAGAACATCTACACACGTATATTCACAATCTAACCTCATGCCTCACAATGATTAAAATTTCAGGCATGCAAATTTGTCAAGCTTTGGAAAGATATGCAAATTTGCATTACAATGTCCCATGGAAAGGACCAAAAAAAAAAAATAAAAAGGGAAGAGACAGAGAAAGAAAATGACACAGAAGCTTAAATCTGCAATGCAAATACAAAGAGCACAAATAGAAATCACAGAACTCTTTCAGGAAGTCTGAAAGCTTAAATATATAGTCTTACTTTCAAAAAATCTGTGTTGATTTTTTAAAAAAGATATGAATCCAGCTCTAATGGGACTTTGCAATTTTTAGTAAACATGACAAGCATTTGCTTCTCCATCGACTCAGAAATTACTAACCATTTGTACCTATGAATCGGTGGCTGTAAATCAGCATATTCACAATTTGCCAATCACACATCCTGTATCATTTGTGCTGTTTCAAATTCAAAATGATACCAACCCCAAGCATTTGGCAGCCTAGTTCTCTGAACATCACATTGAAAATCTGTTCTCCATTGTATGACTGTGGGACTAGGATTATTTCTACATATATCTTTATATACATTGCTATTTGGTTGTGTGTGTTTTTTAAAGGACAAACTAAACTCGCCATTTACCTACTTGCAGCAGGTATACCGTTGCCCAGTCCCAGTCTCCTGTCCTTGAGAACTCGAGGAGGGAGAAAAAAATGGCTGGAAAATGGCCTCCATAGTGACACTCTAGAAATTTCTCCATGTCTCTATGGTGTTTGCCAAAGCAATTGCTACAGTGGCACCCAGAAGTGATGTCACATCCTCCATTCCATCCACCCCAGTTACCACTCTCAAAATCTCTCCATATTTGCTGCGGCAGTGCTGGAACCCTGGACAATATGCACCGTTATGGTTTGGGACAGTTTGTGAGTATGTTCTCAGTCAAAACAAGTGTGCACCCCTAGGGCAGCTTCTGCTCTGGGCTGACCAATGGTTTGCCAGCATTTGGCCAACCCCATCTAGGCTCCAAATACATAATAGTACAGACAGTGTTTCTCTCTCATCCTTTCCTGTACATACCTGCGTTGATTATTAACACCATTTTCTGACACCAATTAGCATGAAGTTCAGGTGTTGATGATCAGCAGTGAGGGAAGTTCCCTCCCAAGCTGCCTGGTTCTGCCCAAACAGTAGTGTCTGTGTTGAGCACACCTCCTGACCTCAAATGCCTCAGTTACTTCCCAATCTAACTTGCAACACACAAACTGCTCTACTTTTGCCAACTCTGTTTAGGACCTAAACAATCTCACTGAGAATAGGCTAATTAAAACCCTCTCTTGTTGCCCAAGAAGTGCATAAAGCAGTTGGGGGGAGGGATACTTGTCTTTATCCCATACATTTTAAGATGGAGGGGACTTATTGGCAGCAGAAGAAGCCAACACCAGAGTCAAAGCATTGTTGCTGGCAACACAGTGATGTCACTTCTGGTGTGCACCAGGAACGATGTCATCTCATTGCTGCTGATGTGGGGATGCTCTAGTATTTTTGCAAAAACTCTATGGTAGGAGCCATTTTTACCATAGAGTTTTTGCCCAAGTACCAGAGTGTGTCTGTGTTGCCAATGACATGATGATGTCACTTTTGGCATGTGTTGGAAGTGACGTTGCCACATCACCAGTGATGATGCTGAGATGCTGGTGTGGGCTTACTTTGCTGCTGGTAAGTCCTCCGGCCAGCCAGGTTATGAGTCGTGGGGATGTGGGGGATCTCCCCCTCCCAGTGGGGGGATGGGCAACCCTAGGCCCGAAGGCAGTTCTTCCATCTAAGCAAGCAGGAGCTGGGTTTATGGAAAAAGCCCAGGGTTTAAGATACAAAAATATACCCTATGGACTTCTCAGTTTCAGTCATTTCAACAACAGAGATCTTCTCACTGAAATAAGTGGGGCTTTAAAATGCATCACTTTGGCTAGATTGTGCCCCCAGCAAACGAAAGAAAGCTATAGGGGCATTCTTTTAGTTTAGGAAAGTAGAATTACAAAATGCATTTCCTGGTGGTCATAGCATATACATTTCCCCTTATACGCCAACAGGGGCCTGAAGCACCTGTAGCTTCATGTTATACAACTCTAAAACAATGATTGTTAAATATCTTCTAAACCTGTTTCTTTTTCCTTCGTATTTGTGGTGCAGCTCAGGTTTTCTGATGTAGATGTAACAGTGCCAAACAATACAAGGGGCTTGGAGGGCTCCTTTGGTGCTCACTGCAAAATCCAGCAATACAGAAAGCCATAAGGGTGCCAGGAGAGAAAGGAACAGCTGGCACACAGCAGAGAGCCAGAATCCTGAAGAACTATGAATAGAGAAAAGCTGCAGAAGGAAAGGTGTTGACTAGAAAGCTAAGGCTGACATAGATCTGGATCACAGTTCCCCCCTCCTTCTAAGAGAAATGAAACTAGGTTGAAAAAGAAACCAGTGTTTCTGACAATCAATGCTCTGTTTTTTTATCCCGGGCGAACAGCCTTTGCAGGTTCTGGGTAGTGTTTCAGAATCCTGACAAACTTGTTTCACCTCAAGAAATGATAGGGTGAAAGAAAGAATGTACACAGTGGGAAGCAAAGCCTGCCGCATGTTATGTAGTTATCTTGATTTAGCTTTCCACATTGTCTGAAAGTTGAAGGATGATAATGACACAATGGCAGACTATCCAACAGCATGCAGATCCACCCTGAAAGACAGAAAACACATGCAAATATACAACATTACACTGTCATCCAGAGCAGAGTTACACTCTTAGAAGCCAATTGACCTGTCTTGCATGGAAGAATGGAGATGCTTTACGGTGTCAGAGAAGGTCCACAAAGACGATATTTCCCTTTGTTGCCATTTACCTTTCTCAATCTAAGAATGCCTTCCTGAGTCTGGGAGTCGGAGGTGATTTCAAATATATCCATTCCATCTCCTTCAATAATATCATAGAACGATTTTGCATTCTCACCAATGTCCAGGTCATTTGCTTTTACCCTTCCTATTGGATCGCCAATAGCAATGTCTTCCAATACTGAGAAATGATACAAACCTGAGAGGGGGGGAAAGAGAGAGAGAGATGGGGAAAACACACACGCACAGAGCAAATGTTAAATCTGATTACACATTCTTTCTCTCCGTTTCCTAAAGAAGGCAATTTGAGACTCACAACGTATCACAGTCATCCGTTGACTGCTTTATGCACTCAGAAGTTGCTTAATGTGTTCATGGAATAAAGCACAGTTCGAGAAGGTCATGCTTTGGACTTATGTTGTTACTTTCCCTATATGGCTGTGCAGAGACCTTAACATAAAATATTAAGTTGCTTTTGGCACACACATACACACAAAAAGAGGTGAATTTGCAGTAGCCTATCCGGGACTTCTTGACATTTTTTTTGCATTCATAGACTGTAAAGTCCACTTATAAAATGACAGATTTTGTTTTTTCCTGGATGGATCCACCTTGGTTTCCCCTTCTCCAGATCTACTTTCCCTTCTTTCCACAGGTTCCTTGCCCTCCCCGTGCGCCGGCTCCATCCTCCCCCCACCCCCATCCTCTTACTCCTCTGGAAGTCATTTTGGGTTTATTACAGCAATCTAATATGTCATCTGAACTCCAGTTTGTTTTGATTGTTGTTTGCATTGTCCACTCATGCACAGACATTATTCTTAATTTTTTTTTTTTTTTGGGGGGGGGGGTCATCCATCATTTGTTTTAAAGACATTTTCCCAGCAAACAAGCTTTGCAGAAGACTCGATTATAGTTGTGGCTAGCCCCACTGAGCAAAGTTTATATTCATATGGGGTAGGGGATTAGATTTTCATGAAATATGAGGATTGTGTTTTGACAGTCCTCATCATTTCTTATAACTGCACTCAGGGCCAGTTTCAGGTCTCAGGGGGAAGGCTGGGCAGAGGCTGCCCATGATCTCTCCTCCTCCTCTGCCTACCACTCTGCCCCCTGGTCATAAATTTCTTCTCTCTTTCTAGGCATACCAGCCTCCAGTTGGGACCTTCCACTCCATTCCTTTTGTGCCCTTAGAAGCTCATTGATTTACAAATCTTGAAAAGCAGAAAACACTTATTTCTTTTTTTTTTTGGATGCAAGGGCTAAAAGGACTGAGGCAAATTCTGCAATTACTAGAGTAATCTTAGGATTCTAATCACTGAGCAAAAGAGCCATGGTTTCCTGAGTATAGGGGGGACAATTGGTTGTATAAAGGCTTAATATAGTAATCCCTCATAATCTCAAAAGATCTGTATTCCAGCAGGGCATGAATCAATTCTAGGGTTGAGAGCCCCCAGGTCCGAGTGGGGGTTTCTCTGCTTCTGGGGGCTCCAATCCACCAATGCCCAGCTGGCCAGTGGGGAAAGCCCTGCCCCCCAAGCTGCACCCCCAAGCCATGGCCACCCCTCTCCCTCCCCTCCTGTAGAGATTTAAAGGGCTTCAGCTGATTGGCAGTGAGCACATGGCCCATTGATTAGCTGGAGGACCCTTTAAATCTTTCAGCAGGGAGGGAGAAGGGCTGTCGCCAGCCACAGCTCTGTTCACCAAAGGACCCTTTAAAGGGTCTTTTTGAGAGCAGAATGGGGGCTGCAGCGTGCAGGACTAATTTCCCAGGGGCGATTTGCCCACCTCAAAAATATCACCAATCGGCATTCCAACTTTCATCAGTTTCTCCTTCAGGGCTTTCATCCAAGTTGATTTGTGGGTATCCCGATTTAAAGCCGCTAACAAACCATCTTCAGCACAGAGCTATTTTAATCTCAGTTTGAAGGCAAATAGCCATGCTCTTGCTTCCAAGGATATCCATTCAAATTCTGCCTGTAATACGATGTTTGGTACGCAGCAGGGAATGTTCACCCTGGCAGCACTGGGCAGTGCACACAGTTGGGAACACGGGTGGTGGAGCACTAGCAAGTGCTCCGTAGGTCCTGTCAGAAGCCCTGAGAGCTGCCCCCTCGTTCGGTTATGCTGATGACTGCAGTTGCTGCTAAACCATGGCGCATGAATCAGTCATTCCAAAATACACTGAAATAATTCTAATGTTTCCTGATGTACTGCTGCCACATTCACCCACAGAACTGAATAGGAATAGTTTCAATCCCATATGCAACATTTGGGGGTTAGGGCTGCCAGGTTCCCCTTGGCCACCAGCAGGGGATGGGGGGTAGGGTTGCCAGATTTAGATTGGCAAAATCTTGGAGATTTGGGGAGGGGGAGGACAGGGACTTCAGTGGGATAGTGCCATAGACTCCAGAACCTGACAAAGGTTAGTCAAATGTGGGAAAGGGGGCCAATGTTAAAAACTAGATAAAGAAAATATAAAAATACATGTATTTATTAAACACAACTTTAAAAATATATAAGGGCCCAGTCACACATTATTTATAAGTATCAAACAATAAAACACAAGGGCTTGTAAATCTGACCTGACGCGTTTCGGCCTACATAGGCCTTCCTCAGAGGTCAATAATGAGGAACATATTGGCTATTATAAAAACATATAGTACAATCATACACAGTCATATACAGAGCATAAATACAATAAGGACCAGAAGCAAGCTGTTTCAAGATAACCCACCAGGCATAGAGCAAGAAAATACAAATGAGGCCTCTATTAGTGCAATCACATGCCAAGTGCTTCTCAGATATAAACTTCTGGTCCAGGAAACACCTTCCTATGATTGTAGAGCCAAATAATCCTCAAGCTTTTTATAATAGCTAATATGTTCCTCATTATTGACCTCTGAGGAAGGCCTATGTAGGCTGAAACACGTCAGGTCAGATTTACAAGCCCTTGTGTTTTAGCTTCAGGTTTTTTTTCCCCTCCCCCTTTTTGTTCTTGTTTGAATAGTGCCATAGACTCCATCCTCCAAGTCATAGAGTTCACCTTCCAAACCAACCCTTTTCTCCAGGGGAACTGATCTCTTTAGTCTGGAGATGAGTGGTATTTCTGGGGGATCCCCTGTTCCCGCCTGGATGCTGGCATCCCTAATTTGAGGGGTCTGCCACCCTAGGTTGTATCTGGATTTCTCCCACAGAAGACTTCAAATTGAAGTTGGGGGTCCTGATCAGGTGAAACGTCAGAGAGATTTCCAAGAAAAATTAAAAAAAAAAAATGTTTTGGTAATGAGACAAGTCCAATTTCTCAAGGTTGTTTACACATGCCCAATTCAGATCCCAGGAAGCAAGCCTTAACTGGTTTCAATTGGGTTTCTGACACAGTAGTTTGCATTACATCTCAGGTTTCTCATTAGTCAGGGAAGGAATCAAAATTGCTCATTCTAATGACATCTCTTTCTGACTTTTAGTAATGATCTGGAAACCAGCAAAGCATGGGTAACCTCTTGCTCCTGCACACATCTACAGACGGCCTAATTATGCATGCTTCTTGGTAATTTCACTTGTTTCAGAAATGGGTAAGAGGTGAAATTATCAGTTTCAGGACTACTTATCGCTGAAACCAATCAGACAAAAACCATGCATACCTGATGAGTCAAATACTCTTAAATACCAGCATGGTATTCATTCCATTTCCCCCCTCCCTCTTTTGGGGGCAAACATTTGTTGGTATCCTGATGTACTGTAATTGTGGGGACGATTTGCATAGATTACAGCTGGTTTTGAACTTGTGAATGCTTATAAAGTGCTAAAACTGATCCATTTCAGCAGAGTGTGTTTAGCATGAGTACCTTACACATATTTAAAGAGAGAGAGAGAGAGAGAGAGAGATAGTCCATTATCTGGGAGCTGAGAGATGACTTACTAATCAATTATGTTTCCTTCGTGCCCAGCTCAAAGCCTGCCCCAAGAAAGTGAGTCTGCTGGAGGAAATTAGAGTGTTCTCAACGTCTGGTTCTCTCTAATGGGTTGGGAGAGGGGGAAAAAAATGGGATAGAGAGTTTCCATTTCTGAATGAGCTATGTAGGAACATACAAGTGAACTAATTCTGTGGACTAAAAGACAGGACCAATTAGTGGCTAGGAAGAGATCAGTCTGCATCTGAAGTCTGTAGGAAGCCATTGTGTGCCCAAGATGGAATCAATGAACACAATGTTTTGGTCTTTCTCCATTTTAGAAGATGGGGGAGTATTGATTCCAATCATAAAAGAAAAGAAAAAAAAAACTGTGAGGGATGAAGTCAAGAACTTGACCTCAAGGGCCAACGTGGTGGAACTTTAAGAAAAGTTTAAGGTGGTATATTGAAGTATGAATCAGGAAGTCCCACCAGGTCCTAACTCCACCCACTTCTTGCCAATAGGGTTGACTACCAGGTGTGTAGCTGATTAATCCAGCCTGCTTAATACCTGGGTAAAGAAGGATGGAGACTGTAGTTGGATACAACTTTTTGGAAAGTCAGACATAGCTTACTTGCAGATGCAATCAAGACAGACTGACTGACAGTATCATGCAGAAGGTCAAAAAGGGCACATATTCAATTTGGTTGTAGTGGTTAAGTGCACGGACTCTAATCTGGGAGAACCGGGTTTGATCCTCCACTCCTCCACTTGCACCTGCTGATGTGACCTTGGGTCAATCACAAGCTCTGGCACAGCTCTTCTTGAAAAAGAGCAGTTTCTGTCAGAAGTTCTCTCAGCCCCACCTACCTCACAGGGTGTATGTTGTGGGGAGGGGAAGGGAAAGGAGTTTGTTAGCTGCTCTGAGACGCCTTTGGGCAGTGAAGGGCAGGGTATAAATCCAATCTCTTCTTTGTCTTCTTCTAAATCTCTTTGAACATAATTCACCCCCTGTTGATTCAACCTATGTCCCTACTGTATGATGGCTGTTAAAATACAATCTGTTTCTTGAAGCTCTCCACTCCCCATTGTTTTCCATATTCATTACCACACATTATTATGTCTGGTGTTTCCTTCTGTGTTTACTGCATAAAAATAACATATGTATTGGCCACAAAACAGAAGATGAGTTTAATCTATAATTTATTCTTTGCTATGTGTTTTCAAGTGTGAAAGAAAAATAAATAAATATGTGGATCATTGATAAATCTTTTAAATTGTGCAGAACGCAGTAAGTAACAGCATCGGCGGGTGAAAAGGGTTTGTAATTAATACAATAATTCAAATGTGACACTGCTGAGTTACATTTTAAAACAGGTATCTTCTCACTGCATTGAAGGGAGAATTGTGTTCTGATGTCACACTTTGTTATACATTTGTTTAAAAATAAGGCAAAGTGTTTGATCAAGTCATCACCAACTCATGGCAACCCCATGACTTTCCACCTTATGGGATTTTCAAGGAAAGAAATGAGCAGAGGTGGTTGCCATTGCCTTCCTCTGCATAGCAGCCCTTGTTTTTCTTGGTGGTCTCCCATACAAAGACTGACCCTGCTTAACTTCTGAGATCTGTTGAGATGGGACTATGCCATACTATTCCACATCCCACCCATGGCAGAGCTTTACCTCGATCTTCTCATTCTCTGTCTCTCTTTTTTGTTTTCTTTGATCTATTAATAGAAACTGGCCAGCTGCTTTTAACAGAAAAACATAGTTGTATATTCATAGGAAAGGGCCTTTTTGTTGCTTTAAGGCAGGGGAAAATATGGTCGATATTATGCAGTTCAACAACAGCCTTCACTTCAGGGGAGCAAAGGAACCTCATGGGGGTTTTCAAGTCAAAAGATAAGCAGAGATTGCTTGACATTGCCTTCCTCTGCATAGCAACCCTGGTCTTCCTTGGTGATCTCCCATCTAAGTATTAAATGGCAGACTGTTTATCTTCTGAGCTCTGACAAGGGCTTCTGGAGTTCTGCTGATGGACCTCCTAGTGGAGTTTTGGCCATTGTGTGACACAGAGTGTTGGACAGAATGCGCCACTGGCCTGATCCAGCATGGCTTCTCTTACGATCCTATGAATATCCAATAACAGTGCATTCTCCATTGCTGGTCCCCAAAATGTCACCCTGAAAACAGGTACTGATTACAAACTGATACTCCATATAAATTGTGTCAGCCCCACGTAAGAAACATATCAGTGCCCCCAAATTTCCATTTTATTTTGAACTTTTAAGTCTCATTCATTTCTATTTTGGCCTTCTCTTTCAGTTTTTAGGGTCTCTATTTCGATGTGACTTGTACAATGCCTAGTGATTTTTCTCCATCAGTGTTATGGCTCTGATCTGAAGTGGTCCCCATAAGGGATGCTATTACTTATTAAAAGAAAACCAAACTGGAGATCAGATATCTTTCCATCTGATTTAATCTGACCCTTACAGTGCAATCCTAAACACAGGCCAAGGACAGACTGGCAGTTTGCCCCGGTAGCCAGTCGTCACAAAAAAACCCCAGATTAAACTATACCGGGTTTTCCCGTCCACACAGCGGGGGCTGCTGCCGGAAGAAACGGGACGGAGGCGCGCGGGAGCGTTCAGACTGCCGCGCCGGAGGCATGCTATATTCACCATTTCCCCATTAATTCGGCTGTGGGTGTATGTGTGTATGTGCGCATAAGCGCATTTTGCCGATTTTTTTTTTTTGCCCTGCAATGCCGGCACCGCATTGGGCAGTGGAGCGGAGCACAGCCAATCACACCGCTGCTGCCTCGTGCCCAACGCGGGTTGCTCCTGGCTTTTCGCCTGCACGTTCAGACTCCCCGGAAGCGGAGAAACGCGCAACGAACGCGGGCTTTCGGATTTGCGACGGCTTTTATCAGGTGTTTTTTTAATCCGGCAGTGAAGCGCAAGAGCACCGGTAGGCTACGGGTGGGGGACGCCAGGCAGATGTGCCTGTGTGAACGTTCCATTTACTCCGGTATTGAATCGTTGTCAGTCCGGGTCCCTTCCCGGGGCAAATTGTCAGTCTGTCCTCGGCCACAGTTACACCCTTCCAAGTCCACTGATATCCATGGGCTTAGAAGGGATTCCATTAGAAGTTACTTAGAAGTAACCAGGGCTTTTTTTGTAGAAAAAGCCCAGCAGGAACTCATTAGAATATTAGGCCACACCCTTGACACCACAGCTCATTAGCATATCAGGTCACACCCTCATGTTACCAGAAGTGTGGTCATCCAGCCATACCCACCTTTTGCTTCTTATTCTGTTTACCTTGTTTGTTGTCAAAACCCAGGGCTTTTTTGGAGCAGGAACTCCTTTGCATGTTAGGCCACACACCCCTAATGTAGCCAGTCCTAGTGAGTTTCTGCTGTTGGGTGTGGCCTATTATGCTAATGAGTTCCTGCTGGGTGTGCCCAACTCAGGAGCCAGCCAGAACTCCATTCCTGTGAGTTCCTGCCCAAAATTAGCCCTGGAAGTAACTGTACTTTGGATTGTACCATCAATCTTGCATCCCACTTTTACAGTTCTTGGTCCCTGTTTCTGATGCTGGAGTAATACTGAATAGTATTCACTTCTCTCTTTGATTGGCCATTAATCTCTGTAGTTTGTTTATGATCAATGTTACAGGTATCCCCTTCCCATTCCTGGATGGTAGCTCCCCTGTGGTCTTTGTTCTGGAATAGGAGAAGGAAGTAAGGACATATAATTGAAATAGAGTTGCCAACCCAACCTCCAGGTGGTGGTGGGAGATCTCCTGGGACTACAACAGATCTCCAGGTGACAGAGAGCTATTCACCTAGAGAAAATGGCCACTTCGGAAGGTGGACTCTATGGCATTACACCCACTGAAGTCTCCAAATCCCACCCTCCTTAAGCTCCACCCCCAAAATCTCCAGAGTTGGCAACCCCACATTGAACCCTAGTGTGAAATACTTGTGATTAAATATATAATAATCATACATCAATACATGGACACAATTTCACAATGCATTTTTGTGCGTCCTGACAAAATACATTAACAGCTGCTTTCTAGATGTTTGCCTAGAAGAAATACTCACTAAGTTTGATGGGACCAATTTCTTTACACATCTTCTGTTCAAAACCTTTTGCCATCCAGCTAAATAACCAAGGCAAAGAGGTGAGGTTGCCTTTTCAACTTTTCAGTGCGTACTTATGTGGAAATCCCAGTTTGGATCTGTGACCATGAATCCAGAACTAGGAAAGTTACGTCATTTCATGTCAACTTTGGATCCATTTGAAAGGTTGCATTTCTTTCTTTCTTTCTTTCTTTACGTTTTTTCCACATTTGGGTGGCAACTGCAGTCATTTCTAATAGCATTAACAACACTCAATAGAAATATTGCTATTAGAATTGGCACCTTTTGTGTCAGTTGTGTTATCGATGGCATAAAATGTTATACAATACAATAAAAGACATAGAAAAATGGGAAATATGTCTGACAGTGTGAACATTATTCTGGAATTAATTGCATATAGACTTGAGATCTTGTGTGCATGGCACACTCCTATATAAAAACCTTCCAGCTTTGTAAAACATACAGCTATTCTTATGAAAATAATGTTAGTAGTAAAGTGCTGGGATAAAAAATGCTGTGTCTTATAGAGTACTCCTAACATTTGTTTTTTCCAAGAGAACCCAGAAGCAGTAAAAGTTTTTTGTTCTTATTTTTAAGGCTCAGGAGGGTAATATTTGTTCAAAGTCCAGCCATAAATACATATTTCTGTCCTGCCTGGGGGGAAAAAATACCATGCATCACTCATCAAATGCTATCAGGGTTCATTATAATTTATTGCAAATGTTCCATGTATTGCATCTTATGAATTTTGGACTTGTAAGATTCCATTGTAACAATGCTTAAAAAAACAAATACTCTATCACTGCTATCCTTTTACCAACTATCAAAGGAGGGAGGATAATTATATAAACTTTTATTTGTATTGCCAGTGATTTGTGTATGTGTGCGTGTGCGTGTGTTTTGTTTGGGGTTTGTTTTTGCCAGTTTTATTGCCAGAGTAACTTGGATACTGTATTATAGTACTGTTTATATTAATAGTTGTTTCAACTCAAGAAACCATATAGTAATTCAATTAAACAATTAATTGAGTGGCTGTTGCAGGTAATCTGCAAAATGATTTAGACTCGGTCAATTGGTAGATCTGGAATGTTGGCATTACCTAGTTACTGTATGTAGAGTGAATAACTAGTTTCAAAAGATCCTTTAGCTGTGCATTTCCCAAAGAATTCAGGAGAATGGATTGGGATCAGACTAAATTTCCCCTATGACTCACCTTAGGGGGGCTATAGATTTGCCAACCTCTAGGTGGCACTTGGATATCGCCCACTATTACAGTTGATCACCAGATGACCAAGATCAGTTCCCATGGAGAAAACGGCTGCTTTGGAGGGTGGACTCTATGACACTAGACTCTAATGAGGTCCCTTCCCTCCCCAACTCTGCTCTCTCCAGGCTCTACACCCAAAATCTCCAGGTATTTCCCAACTTAGAGCTGACAACACTAAAGAGGTTTGAGAACTATATGGGTGCAGTCCACAGCCCAAATGACATTTGGGAATCCCACACATAGAGTGAACTCATGGTGGGTCTGCTTTGTATGCTGGATTTCCAAATGTTGTCAGGGTTGTGGACCACACCCATATAGCACTTATAGCCCTATAGGACACGGGGCTTGCCAACTTGTGACCCTTCTATTGCTGTAGCATAAATGACCTGCCTGGCCCCAAAGGGACAGCACAGTGTTGTAGATGGGCAGACGAAAGCGTAGTGGAAAGTTGTAGGTTGAATGTTTGCTGGCTCATCCATTGCATCTGGCATGAACAGATACAGGAGCAGGGGGTAGCCTTGGTCACCTGTGGCAGACACAAGAATACCCATTACTCCCCCACACTTGCCAGTGGCTAGTGCCAGCTACTACCCTCAGGCACAGGCACACACCTAGTAGCCAGCTCCAAAGCCTTCCAGTAGGTGGCTGAGGCCAGACAAAGTGAAGATCTGTGCATCATGCACACTGCCTGGGAACTTGTCCACAAGGTCAGTGAAGATGCCTTGGTGATCACAGATGGCCTGTACATTCACACTGTAGAAGTTGTGACCATTGCAGTAGATATGCAGCTCATCCTGAGAAGCTATGAGAGCTATACTGGTGAAGTCAGTGGCCCTGATGACATTTGGGAGCCTCATGCAGGAGGCAAACCTGGCATGGATAGGGGGCAGGTCATCCTTCTCCATGCCCCGGCAGGTGCTGCAGCATGGAATCCAGGCAGTTGTAGAGGCAATGCCTCACTGAAGATTGAGACACCTGCAGCACCTAAGCCATGACAGCCTGGAATGATCCCATGGTGAGGTACTAGAGGGACATGGGCACCTTTTGGAGGGTGGGGATGGCTCTGGGGCTGGGCACCTGGCCTTGCCACAGTGGACCAAGGACTTTGCATAGGCAGCCCTGGCCAGGCAGAACTATTCCAGGCAGATGTCATGGGGGATCTGGAGGGTGTTGATGTACACACAGTATCACCTGGCATGGTGCCTCCTGTGTTGTCAATGTACCACTGTGGTGATCAGAAGGCTGCAATGGCAGTGGGAGGCAGGAAATTCCCACTCTGCTAATGGAGAAAAATAGTCTGGAGTCAACCCTATGACTCACCACGATCAGGCAGTAGGACGCCATCACAGACAACTGTCATTCAGCTCAAGTTTGGAAAGTTCACAAGTGACACAAAGAGCATCCCACTACTTTAATAGGTTTGGTGGAGCAACCAGGCAACAGCCGCACAATGAATGTACAGTTCAGTTCTTAGCCAGGACCTAGTTGGGCTAAAATGGATATAGGAGGACATGTCCACGTGTTGTAACTGCCACAGCGAGATGGCCTTATCTCTTGCATGGATGAGCAGTGACTACACTGGAAAATCATTTGTGAGCAATGGCTCACCACACATATTTCCATCACAAAGGAAGGGAAGGAAGGAATAATGGCAGGATGTGTTACTATGGTAAAAATTTCCCCACCGTATGGAGAACTGTTGCATATCAGTAATTGACAACATAACAATTGCCACATGTAGCAGTTTACCATAACCTCTGTAGGGAAGTCCTCAAGAGAAACTTGTGAGATGTCAAAACAACAAACTGCAACCTGAGTTTTATAAGTGACTATAGACCACATCCCTACTCGTTCAGTATCTTTAAGGCTACCATCCCACTAATTTCCTTTAAGACCATCACACCACTGATTTCCTTTAATAGCCTCTCCACTGAAATTGTCCACCAAGGCTATTAATTAGAACCAGATGAATGGCTGCATCTTCACACTTTCTCCCTCACTTTACTGCTTCGTGCATGGGGATCAGGGCACAGAATATTAGCTTACTTGTACTTTTGACTGAAACCTCTTTGACAAGAGGGTAACGATCTGTGAAGTAATTAGGAAAGCTTGAGAAGCAGACAACTGTGGTCCTCCAGTTACAGATTTAGAACTCCTGTGCGCTGCACATCTTCAAAGAAGTGTCTCTCTGCATTATGGGAATATGGATCATCCGAGAAGTCTCATCTATATATTTTTGTATCATTAAGGAGCATGTCGCCTTATATTGGATCCCGCCACTGCATGACCAAATGGAACACAACCTGATTTAGAAACACGAATCTGGCATTTCATAAAATAATGAGTGGGGGAAGGAGGAGGACCAGTCGCAGACACACAGTTTGCAAGTGTGAAATCTGTCCCTTTATATATGCAAGTATTTACAGCTTATCACACACGTGGGAAGGAAACATTAATCTCAGAGAGATTTCCTCTCCCCCAACGCATATCTGACTCCTTGCTCTGTATCACATGTGTATCATTAGCTACAATTAGCTTACACAGTCTGCACAGCTGGACACAACTCTTTCTTTTCATGTATCTAAAGATGATGGACAGGATCTGAACCATGGGGCTGGATCAAGGAATACCCTTCCATGCTATCCAACCCTATGGTTTGGATCCAGCCCCAATTCTCAAAGCTTGGAGGGCACTAAGGAAATAGTGGCGGATGCCATGGTGCCTGGGTGTACCACGGTGGGAAACCCTGCTGAACTGCAGCATTGTTTGATGCCTCTGATTTCCCTTGTACTTTGTCTTTCTAGACTTGTATTTTGTTAGGTGGGATGTGGAATGGTATAGGGCAGCTATAGTATACCAGGTCCCTTCGTTGCACCAGCAGGGGGATTGGGGGGGGCATTCCAAGAATGGGCTGGGATGTTGCACGACCTGGAGGTGACATCAGCACATCAGCAATGTTGGGGGTGACATGCTGGTTTTTGGGCAGTTTATGGTAAAACTGGCCTCATACCATAGAGTTTTGCCCCAAAAGCAGAGCATCACCCTCCCCTGACATCACCAATGTGCTGATGTCAATTCCAGGTGACGTCAGCACGTTGACCACAGCATTGCAGTTTGGGAGGTGGGGGGATTTCCTCCCACTGGCCAGTTGACTGGTGGTGAGCAGGAGCCTGCTAAAGTGGGGGATCCCCCGCCCCCACCTGGGGAATGGAATCCCTAGTATAGCCTGATCTCATCAGATCTTGGAGGCTAAGTAGAGTCAGTACTTGGATGGGAGACCACCAAGGAAGACTCTGCAGAGAAGGGCAATGACAGACCACCTGTGCTTCTCACTTGCCTTGAAAGCCCTATGGGGATGTCATAAGTCAGCTGTGACCCGACGGCAATTTACACACACATCTTGTTAGGGGAATAAGGATTATTTCTTTTTTGAGATTATCTTTCTCTGTCCCAATGTTCCTTCTCAACTGGAGAGGTGCACCAAACTAGGACCCAGGGATACATGAGATTGTTCAACCCTAAATGATTACTCCAGTGATACAGTCCAACCCTGCACATGTAGATGATGCTTTCTGTGTTATAGGTTGGGCACATGCATCAATTTGGGTCGAAGTATCTCCTTTGAATTCCTCCCCTCCCCAATTGTTGTTATATTAACTATTAACCTTTCATGCATGACAGTGACTTCTACTTCTAACTGGTACTCTCTTAAGGGCATGAAGTGGAAGTTGGGTGGCACCAGTTCAGTCAGTTTCTTACCAGTACTCCATACCAGCTGACTTTCATCCCAGCTTCCAGTCCTCTGGAAGGGAAGCGGATTTTAATGACCGACTGCACTTTGTGTTGCTGTTGTTGAAAGATCAACAAGTTTATGTCTGAGTCTTTAAGAAACCTCTGCAATATGCCACTCAGATCCAGTGACCTTTTTGCTTCTAACTGGCCCAATGGCCCTCAAACGTCATCACTTATCACCATTCAACATGACACTCTACCGGAAAACTGGCACAAGTAACCACCCTGCATTTTTCTGCACTAAAAATGGACACACGGAATTCAATTGGTTTCTCTGCAGTCTCAGTCTCCCATTAGCAACCCTTTCTTCCCCTTGTCATCCATGGGTGCTACAGGTTTTTTTTGGCTATTTCCTGCCTCTCCATCATCTGAACCCATCCCAATTTTGAAACCAAAATAAAGACAAAAACTTTGTTTTGAGTTTTTGAAGGCTACATTTTTTGAAGGCTACATTTCTTGGACAAAAACGTGACAGTTAAAGATTGGCAGGAGGTGCACCTTGAACCCGCATGAGGCATAATACTATCTTTGTTATTTTATCAAAATAAATGGCATGGGAATAAGCCCCGGGCACCTAAACCATTTTATTTCTTTAAATAACTGTTAACAGATTTCCCCAATCTGGAAGTCCCCCCTTCGCCTTGCAACATTTTAATCTTCTTGGCTCAACAAAAGAGAAAGAGGACAGAAAGATCAGCCGGCTTAGTGGATGGCTACTCTAGAAAACTCTATTACCATACACCTATTTCAAATAAAATCAATCCTCATTATAATCCCCCCCACCCTCTTTGATGCAGACTACAAAGCACTGCAGGAAAAGCTCAGCAGGATGCCAAATCATTTTAACCTAACCCAGCAAGACGTACACTGGAACCATAGAAGTAAATATGGATTTTGAATTAAAGATCAACAATTAACCAGACCCAGTCACATTCACTTCTCTTTTCTCCTCTCATCTCCAATTAGTCACTGCTTTATTTCTTTTATCAACTACACATGTCTTTTTAGAGGTTGTGTCACCCATCTGCTCGTAAGGTATAACGATAATGAAAAGCAGCATTGAAAATGCTGGGAAGAATAATGGTGCTAACAAAGAAGAGGAGAGGAGAAGGCATGGCAGGGTGGGGGGGAAAGGTGGGGAAGAAAGGTCACATGTGTTGCAATAAATATATATTGAATAGTCTCTTTTCGACTGCTCTTGTGTGGTGATCAAATTATTTTTATGCATAGGTTCCCAGACAGAACTATACATATACACAAATATTTGCACTGAGTCAGTGTTGGTTGACTAGCTCAATGTTGTCTATTGTGACTGGCCAGGACTTCAGGAAGGGATGGTCTTCCCTTACAGCTGCTGAGATCCTTTACCTAGAGAGGTCAAGGATCAAATTTGGGACCTTCTGCATGCATGCAAAGCACGTCCTCTGCCGCTGAACTACAGCCCATTCCCTAATCAGTTATGAAGATACACCTAACAAATGACATTGTCTTATAACAGTGATTCCCATCTTGGCACCCATGAGTGACACAGTGCCCATCAATGGGTTTCCTGGAGCCCATTTGCTGACTAACAAAAACATCTTTCCTCCAAAGAAAAGACACCATCCAGTTTTTTTCTGTATCTTAATGGAGCTGGAGGTATTTCAAATAAATACCAGAGGTTTCACCTTTGTGTCTACAGGGGACACCCATTCAGAAACAGCTGCCTTCATACTAGCAGGACACTTGGCTTACAAGTACCCAACATCTTGTTTGGCTCTAGAACCTGCATTTTGTGGTGGCACATACTCCATAGTCTCAGAATCCCCAAAGTGCCCAAAGACTTGACAAGACTGGGGGGTCCCTTTACATAAAGTCAGACTATTGAGTTCCTTACTGTATTGCCCACTCTGAGTAGCAGTGGTTTACCAGGGTTAAAGGCAGGGGGAAGTCTTTCCCAGTATCTGCCACCTGACTAATTGGAAGTGCCAAGGATTGAACCTAGGTCTTTTTTGGGGGGTGGGAGGGTGGATGCAACAATGAGTCAAAGTGTCGCCATATTTTCTGTGGCCATATGTTCTGTGTAAGTTCTGTAAAATGGATGTATAATCTTTTAAGAATGTATACATAAATCCTGCTTCACAACATTGTTGACTTTGTGGTAAAGAATCTGTGTGAACATGGATAAAATACCCTAGAGGAAGTTCAGTGCATCCATGCTGAGAATTGCTAGTTCCTGGTGGTGGTTAATGTGAGCATGGAAGGACTTGCTGACTTACCTCCTTATGCAAATCACTGCTGACAACTATCAGTCTGACTATACCAGATCTTTATTTCCTCCATGCTACTGTGTCCAGAATGACAGTGTGGAAGAGTTTACAGCAACCTTGCACATACTTGCTGGATCAAATCTAAGGTCCATCTACTCCAGTATTCTGTGTCTTGGTCAACCAGATTTCTTAGGGAAGCCTATACGAACAGCATGAAGGTAATAGAATCTCTCTGTTCATACTGTCCTGTTCAGTCATCATTGATTTGAACTTGCTCTTGTTGATACACAACTGAACGCATTTCAAGTGGTGAGTTGTAATTAAATCTGGAGTAGAGGCGAACTTTGATGGACAGAGAAGGGTGAATGGCTTCAGAAACAAGGAGGAACATGAAGGAAAGTATGGGTGGATCACTGGAGAAAGGAACAATGACAGCTGATAACCCATGAAGAGTTGTGGAGGTGTCAGGAGAACATAAGGGAATACAAGTATAGAAACAGGAGGTTCATAAGGACCAGAATAACAGGTGGTATGGTATAAGAACTAGGAACTTCACATTTGTTTAAAATTACAAAAGGTCATTGTGTAACAAGTAGGATATCAAAACCATAGTGTTACAAACATGATTTTGGTGTACTGAAATATGAAACCATTTTGCTCCTTCTGAAAGCAGCACACATTGTCTCTGTGAAAAGATAAGCTCAACAAGGAGCTTCAGTGCAGTGCAATGTGCATTCTGCAGGGGCACTTACTCTGTGCAAACTTTGGAGGATTGTCATTGACATCAGTGAGGGTAATCGTCACGGTCGTGGTCCCAGAGAGGCCGCCCATATGCCCGCCCATATCTTTTGCTTGGATGACAACAAAGTACTCCTCTTTGGCTTCTCGGTCCATGTTTGAAAGAGCAGTTTTAATAATCGCTGGAAGAAAAGAAAGAGAACACAAATCACAGAGGTGAAATTAAATCAATGTAAGCAAAGGGACCCATGAAGAATTCTGCATGTGGGGGATAAACAAGTTGGAAATTTCACATGCACATGTGAAGCTGCCTTCAATGTTGTCTACTCACAATGATAGTAGTTCTCCAGAATATCAGTCAGAGGTCTTCCACATCACCTACTACCTAAACGTTCTACTGGAGATGCCAGAGACTGAACCTGGGAACTTCTGCTTTTAACCCAGGTGCTCTACCACTGAGTCACAGTGCTCCCTCTCAACATTAGAAGCCCTCTCGCTATTTCTACAAAATGTCATTCTTCAGCAGGTATCATTCCCTACTTCCCTTCATTTTTAACCAGCTCTTAACCACCCTCAACATCCTATGTTGGACCACTGGTCCAATCGAGCATGGCTATGTTTATGTTCTTTTCTGTGTCCTTGGGCGTGCTCAGTCCTCATCTCAGTGAGGCCAAGATCTCAGTGGATTTTTGCTTAACCAAAAATGCATTTCACGCCCAGCCTTACTGGACTCCTTGCTGGCTGCCTTGTCTTTGGCAGTTCCAGCACCAGCCATTATCTGCTCTTCTTTGGTTTGGTTCCCGAAGCAAAATAGCATGTGACAGGACTGATTTAGGAAGGAAAAGCAGTTTGACAGGAGGACTGATCCTGTGGATTCTTCACCAGCAGCCAGCTCCTGGGACCACCTGCTGTTCCTCCTGTGTCTTCCCTCTGGAGGGTAGAATCTTGACTGTGTCGTCAGCTGCCAGGGAACAGAAGAATGTGAGAATGTGCAAATCATTGGAATGTGGTGTGCATGTTGGCGTCTTTACCAGTAACCAGCCCCTGAGTCCACCTGCAGCTCCTTCTGCTTTTTCCATCTGGAGACAAAATCCTGGAGCTTGGAGCATATCTTCAACTGCCAAGTACCCAAAGAGACTGTACAAACACCCTCCAATTCCTAACATCTGCTGTTATTTTCTGAATGTTGGGTTTTAATTTTGGGAAGCCACTTTAGAAGCTAACCTTGGCGAGAAAGTAGGGTATTAAGATACTAAATAAATACAGTAAACAAACAAAGGTCCCTTCCATCTTCCGGGAGAAATAACAGTGCTCCCCTAACAGCCATTTCTTCATTATCAAGCACTACCAACTCAGAGTGAATTCAGACCTGTAAATTAGGGGATGACTGCGAAAGGGAAACAACATCACTCTGTTCTTCAGATTGAAACCCAATCTGTGAGAGATCCAGTGAGCAGTCCGGAGAGAGGGGATCCACACTTTTGCTGGTTTTATTTTCCCCTATTCCCCCCACCCCTTGTGTCCCCTCAAACAGCAGATTCTAGGAAAGATTTTCCTTTAAAATCCATAGGTACATACTTCTGCGACCCTGAGATTCAGGGCTCCCAAGGAAAGCATGCCACCATGCTGCATAATAGAAACAAAACAAACGAACAAACAAAAGATAATAGATATCCTTTCAAAATTACCATTTGCATGCCCCAGATCTTATTTGTAAGGGTTTTAAAATTTAGCAATCAAAAAGAACGTCTGAAAGGGACTTCTGTTCTTTTGTCACTTTTATGTTGTAATGTATAGCTGTATTTCAGCCAGTCTCCTAAATTCTTGGGGTTGCAGAAATGCAAGCCCACAGCGGGGGTAATATCTCCCCTTTATCCGTTGTTTCCACAGACACCAAGGAATTGGTGAAGAACATTCTGTTTTTAAAAATCAGATTAATGGTTTAATGAGATTCTTCCCCTCTCTCCATGGTTCCCCAACTTGTAATAAGCTAATTCAGTTCATAATGATTCCATCATGATAAAAATAGATAAAAAGGACCATTTTTACACGCTCCCTACTTTTTTGACAGTGAGAAGTCCAGAGTCAATTCCACGGGTTGTGGTTTCCTTTGGATAAAAGAAGAGCCCTGGAAGTGTATGCTACATTTATAATATCTGCCTATTTACATAAGCAGAACCAACTGAAAGACAGCAGTTTCTCAAAGAAGCAACACAATGACTAATCTGGAATCTGAACTCTAAAGAGCATCTGCTCCCTATAAATACTGCAGTTTTTGGAAGGTTGGCAGTTACTTATTTATATTTTTGTAAATATTTCTGGTTGTTTGTTCTTGATTGTTTGTTCTTGGTTTTGCAAGTAGTTTTATATTAAGCATGCAGGTTACATAGATCCAGATCCAGTTCAGGTGGAGTTGCCAGTCCTGGTTTGGAAAATACCTGGAGACTTTGGGGGTGGATCCAGGAAAGGGTGGGATTTGGGGAGTGGAGGGACCTCAGGGTGGTCACAAAGTTCATCCTTCAAAGCAGCCATTTTCTCCAGGGGAGCTGATCTCTGTCACTTGGAGATCAGTTGTAAAAGCAGGCAATCTCCAGGCCCCACCTGGAGGCTGGCAACCCTAAGTCCAGGCTTCCAAGCCATTTTGGTTCTAATGTGTTATATGCAGAATGAACATTACTTACATGTTATGGTTCTACTCAATGCCCCCTCTAAGCTATGGAGTCTTGTGAACAAAAATTTTAACTTTGTGAGCTACTGGCATTAAAGTTGTGAGTGAGCGATTTGGCTACTGTGTAAATCAGTTTGCTCTGGAGCCATCCTTCCTGAGCCAAGACAAAAATGTGTGAGCTGGAGGCTAAAAAACTGTGAGCTAGCTCACACTAACACAGCTTAGAGGAAACACTGGTTCTAATGTGTTATATGTACAATGAACATTACTTTATATGTATGTGATATATTTAACCTCAACTGAAATGAGGTGTAAGGGAAGTGAACTGGGCACAAAAATAAGCCAGCGTGGCCAAAGCATTGGACAAGGATCTGGGAGTCTCTGGTTTGAACCCCTTCTCTACCACGGAAGCTTGCTAGGTGACCTTACCCCCACACTCCCTCCCAGCCTAACATACCTCACGGGGTGGTTGTTGGGAGGATGAATAAGATGGAGAGAGGGGGGGCTGATTTCCCACTACAGCTGCCTTGGTGTTGCGCCACCATTTGCCCCGACATTATTGGTCAATTTCACACCCGAAGCCGCGGGGCTGCATTTTGACCCGCGGCTTCACCCAATTTCCTCCGCAGTTTCATAATCCTGTTTTTTGAGGATTACGAAACTGCGAAGGAAATTGGGCGAAGCCGCGGGTCAAATGCAGCCCCACGGCTTCGGGTGTGAAATTGACCAATAGTGTCGGGGCAAACGGTGGCGCAACACCGAGGCAGCTGTAATGGGAAATCAGCCAGAGAGAGATTTTGACTCATCAAGGAACATGTTTTTTATTCAACCCCTGATAACCCACTGGTTACCAGGTGATGGGCTTATTCCCAGTAATCAAGACACGCCAACTCAGTCACAGTAATATAACAGTCTATCAAGAAGGGCGGCTTCCTTTATTCCTGTTAAGAATATTTAAAAAAAAAAAATCATTTGAGGGAGAGTGGGGAGTTCAAGTTACTGGATCATCTTAGTAATAAGTGAAGCTTTTACAGTGTCAAGGGAAATCCACCAGTAGAGTGGGCTTTTAAAATCACAGTGCCTGGGAGTTTCCTTCTCCGGTAAAGCGGGGGGGGGGGGGAGTTAGTTTTATCCATGAGCTGATCCTCTCCGCGCTCTCTGCTGGAGGGCTCTGCCTGTGTGGAAGCATTGACAGTGACACACTAATAGCCACATATTCATTTTTAAGCTGGTAATTATATAACATGGCATAATAAAAAGGTTCATGGGTGAGATCATGTAACTCTGTGATCATTAGGTTTTAGCAAACCATTTATTTCTACCCGGGCAAAGCTCTTTGGAGTCCAACAGATGAGAAGAGTTTCTATCAAAATAAAAGGCACAGAAATTCAAAAAGATTGGAGTCAATGCAAGACAGAGGATTGGCGCAGATACTTTGGGTTCAAAATGCCTCTTCTTGCACAGGACCATGTGAGGGAGAAGGGCATGTTGTGGATTTGGGGACTTGTAAATCAGCAAATAATGCATATATATATATATTTTTTAAAGTAAGGTATCAGCTAGGAATCTCTTTAAAATGTCAATGATTCACACATTACAGAGGTTGGGTCTAGGGTCTTTTATGCATTGGTACATTGTGCCCCTGTTTGTCAGCTGCCCTGAGCCCGCTTGCGGGGAGTGCGGGGTAGAATCCAAATAAATAAATAAATAAATGCAAAAGTCAGACATGAGTTACAGGTTATCCTCTGTTCCTGTGTGCAGGGTGCCCAATTTAGGCCAGGACCATAGCACATGTAGTGAAGGGTTTTCAGCCCTCCTGCACCATTTTCCTCATCTGAAATGGTCCCACAGGGACTATTTGTCCATGATCAGGGCTTGCATCGGCATACTCTGAGATAAGGCGGTTGCTGGGCCCGAGGCTTCTAGTGGAGCATTCTGCTGTTGACCCCTCCGCCTACTTACTTGCTGGTATTCCACCTCCCACCCCCATCTGTGTACATGGGCATTGCCACCAGGGAAATGGTGGCAGGCAGAAGAGGCTGCTGGGAGCATGGGCAGGGGGAGAGCTCACAAGTGGGCAGGGGAAGGAAACAGAGACAGAGGGGAGGCAGGCAGGTGAGTGGAAAAGAAGGAGGCTGTGAAGTGAGGGTCTGGTGGTAGGCAGAGGAAGGGTGGGGGCCCTGCACATGCTCCCCCCAAAAAACATGGAACTGGCCCTGGTCCACATGTTTCCCTACAATCCACAATTCACATCTGACTGTTGGACAGGATAGAGCCCCACAGTTCCCATCTGCACTGTGCAACGTGTCAATTGGCTCTATTAACCACAGGACCATGGATCTGGATGTAACCTATAGGCTATCCAACATAGCTTTCTTCCTAAAGTCAACACTATCCCATCACTAACCCATCAACAAAGGTGATCGTACCTCATACCCTAATGTGCCACATATTTACAGAATATGCACTGCAGACACAAACTGCAGAAAGTTAAATAGGAACTGGGGGGGGGGAGCTGTCAAATTGCAGCCAACTTATGGTGACCCCATTGGGTTTTCAAGGCAACAGGTGAACAGAGGTGGTTTGCCATTGCCTGCCTCTGTGTAGCAACCCGAGACTGCCTTAGTGGTCTCCCATACAAGTACTCACCACAGTCAACCCTGCTAGTTTCCAAGGTCTGATGAGACTGGACTAGCTTGTGCTATTCAGGTCAGGGCAAGATAGGGATACACCTATATTTATATGGCACTTAGCAGGACGTTCAGTTTTAGCTCAAGGCTGGTCTGCACTTGCAGCAAATTTAGGTGGTAGAGACAGCTGACTTCTGAGTGGTACTAGACCAACCAGTTCTTATGGATTAATGATGCTCAGTAAGTGGGAAACTAGTATGGTACACTAAGAAAAAGATAAGAGCCTTTCTACCTGCAATACTCGTTACTTGCAGGTAGAATTTTTTTTTTACATGTGGACAGTTCTAAATGTGAACAGCAGTGTGATTTAGTATAGTCCGTTTTGCAGTCTCAGAATTCTTCCATTCTGCTGCATTTCTGCTATAGGAACTGGAATAGGGACTCTGAGTAGCCTAATATGATTATGCACAATATTTACTTATTTATTTATTGGCACATTTACGTCTTGCCTTATCAGCCACTTAGACCCTATGGGAAGCTAATGAGAAGAAAATACAATAGCTAACACATAGCCACAAGAGAATAAAACCAAACCCAATCAATATAAGCATCATGTTCCATGAAAATACGTCACAAGAGGCTATCCGTCCCATTTAACTGAAATGAGTTTTAACTAGCAGTGTCACTGATTTTCATGAACGTATCATTTTGGTTCAAAAATGCCACTTTCTGTTATGAATTTCCCTCATTAGGGTACAGAACTGCCAATATTTCTTTACTTTGATCGTACTAATGGCATTTGATTAAAAAAAACAGTTAAAATTGACACCTATTTTTGCATTAATTGTATGCAAATAATATAAAAATGGGTTGCAATGGCATAAAAGAAAGAAAGAGAAACAGAGCAAATACATATGCGGGGAAAATGAATGTGGTTATTTTACTGAAGATGAGCAGGGAAGGTTCTATCCGAGTCTTGCAAAAAAAAACAGTGTTCCATAATCTTCCCAGTCATATGTCACTTGACCCCACAAAAATATCTAGGAATACAAGGTCTAGGGGGAGAAATGGCAACCAATGTGTGTGTTTTTGATACTGGATACTGATGTTATTGTGGTCCTTAACTGGGTATACACAGTGTTATTCTAAGTGAATAAGCCCATAGACTTCAAGCCCATAGACTTCAATGGGCTTAGAAGGGAATAATTCCACTTAGGATGGCACTATCAGAGAAACTGTCCTTATTATTGTTCCTAATGAGATGTGATTTTTAAAAAAAAACATTTGGGGAATATAAGAAGAGCCTTGCTGGATCAGACCAGTGGTCCATCTAGTCCAGCATCCTGTCTCACACAGTGGCTAACCAGTTACTATGGAGGACCAAGCATAGAGGCCTCGACTTTCCCTTGATGTTGCCCCCTGGCTTTGGTATTCAGAGGTTTACTGCCTCTGAATGTGGAGGCTCTAATCTAAGTACTCACCTGCATAGAGCTTTTCCCAGGGATCAGGAAAAGCTGTGTGTTCATTCAGTGGTGACCCCATTTTGCTAGCACATTGGCTGAGTTCAGACTTTGCCGTGGGAGCCAGTCATGGCAAAAAAGCCCCGGAACAAACTGTTCTGGGTTTTCCCAGTCACACGGGGCCAACTGATGCAGGAGCATACCGGGAGGAGGTGCATGGGAGTGTTCAGACGGCTGGCCCAGAGGTGTGGCTGTAAATGGCTTTTTCCTGGTAAATCGGCTGGATGCCTATGTGTGTATGAGCTCATGGGTGCTCATACACACATAGGCATCCAGTCAATTTGGGGAGGATCCTGTTGCGCTGGCACCATATTGGGCGGTAGAGCGGAGCACAGCCAATCATATGCTCCTTATGCGGTAGAGTGGAGCACAGCCAATCATATGCGTCAATCATATGCGCCGGGAGCAACGTGGGTTGTCCCCAGCTTTTCGGCTGAGCGTTCACACTTCCAGGAAGTGGACTGACACACGATAAAGGCACTCTCCAGGATTTGCTACCACTTGTAACAGGTATCTTTTAAACACAGGAGCGAAGCAGAACAGCACATGCTGCCTAAGGGCAGGGAATGCCAGGCAGATGTGCCTGTGTGAACACCCCCTTTAACCCGCTTGGGAAACGTGGCTGGAACGTGGCTACAGCGGGGCAAATTGCCAGTCTGAACTCAGCCATTAGGGAGCAATTTCAAGTGCTTCTACTCAGACGTAGGTCCCATGTTGCTCCCAGGAAAGCGTCCTCTGCATTGCAGCCATAATCTTGTAAAGAAGATTACTCTAGGAACATAGCACAGCGTCCAAGGCAACTCAGTGAATTTCATGCTTGAGTGGGAATCTGAAGCCAGTTCTCCACACACGGAGCCCACCGGGACTGACATCAGAGCCTGGAATCACGAGGCAGCTGCCAAGATCCCAACACACCGACAGAAAATAGCATCACTGATCTTGGACATCTGCCCCAAGGAGCAGCAGTAACTCTGGCTCCCGGCTCTCTGCAGCAGGAGCGGATCTGAAAGAGGATTTGTGATTTCACCATTCTGTGTCTAACTGATTACTGTTAAGGGCTGCTGATCTACCCAAACCTGCAGCAATGTTTGTATGAGAGTACTTATTTGCCACATATACCCACGTGTCATTTAGGGAGCAATCCTAAGCGGGTCAACTTGGAACAATTCCCATTTTATTCAGTGGTGCTTACTTCCAAGAAAGCATTCTGAAGATCTCAGCCTCAATAACTAGGGTTACCAACCTCCAGGTGGGGCCTGGCAATCATCCACTATCACAGCTGATCTCCAGAAAACAGAGATCAGCTCCCCTGGAGAAAATGGATGCTTTGGAGGGTGGACACTAATGTCGTCTCTAAGTTGTGGAGTCCTCTGAGCAAAAATTCTGCTTGGTGAGCGACTGGCATTAAAGTTGTGAGCGAGCGATTTGGCTACTGCACAAATTAGTTTGCTCTGGAGGGCCATCCCGAGCGAAGACAAAAAAGTGTGAGCCAGAAGGTAAAAAACTGTGAGCTAGCTCACACTAACTCAGCTTAGAGGGAACACTGCTCTGGAGCCACCCTTTCTGAGCTAAGACAAAAGTCTGTGAGCTGGAGGCTAAAAACATTGTGAGCTAGCTCACACTAACTCAGCTTAGAGGGAACACTGGTGGACACCATGGCATTGTACCCTACTAAGGTCCCTCCCCTCCCCAAACCCCGTCCTTGCAAGGGTCTACCCCCCAGATCTCCAAGTATTCCCCTCCCATGTTGCTGGCAGACTTATTAATTACTCTGACCATACAATCCATGACCCTGGGGGTGGGGAATTGATTTCCCCTCTTGGCCAGCCTGATCTTGTCAGATCTTGAAAGCTAAGCAGGGTAGGCCCTGGTTAGTCCTTAAATGGGAAGCCATCAAGGAAGTCCAGGGATGCCATACAGAGGCAGGCAATGGCAAACCACCTCTGTTAATCTCTTGCCTTGAAAACTCTATGGGATTGCCGTAAGGCAGTAGCAACGTGACGGCACTTTCCACAGGTTGAAAGGTGGCTACGAGGTGGACGGCAGGGGATCTCCACCTCAGCCGCTACTGTGTAGCCACATGGGGCTTGAGCACCAAGGCCAAGGCAAAGAGTCAGCTCATCAGTCATTCAGGCTGTAGGACGTGGTGTTTCATCCACCAAATGTATTATTCACTGTGAAGGGCTCAGCATTGCCAATGGCTACATATGCACAAAGACAGACTAGAATTAGGAAGGCTCCACTCATGAAGTTGATAGGGTGACCTGGGGCCAGTCATGCTCTGTCACCCTGGCCTACCTCATGTAGGGTTGCCAGCTCTGGATTGGGACATTCCTGGAGAATTCTTGGGAGGAGTCGGGGGGGGGGTTGGGGGAGCCAAGGGCTTAATGCAGGGTCTAATGCCAAAGAGGCCACCTTCCAAAGCAACCATTTTCTCCAAAGAAACTGATCCCTGTCTCCTGGAGATCACTTGGAATCCCAGGAGATCTCCTGCCACCACCTGGAGGTTGGCAACACTACTCACAGGATTTTTGTGCGACTCAAAAGGAGGAGGGGCAAACTGTGTGCCCTGCCCCCTGAACACCTCAAAGAAAGAGTGGGATAAGAATGTTCTAGATGGGTTTGCCTATCTTTTTTATTTTCGTTATAAAGACCCCTGCATTTTTTTAACTGCCTGCTTTTTTCCATTTCAAGTTTCCACTACTTTTGACACTTTGTTGTTGTTGCTGTTTTCCATTCAGGTCTCCCCCCCCCACGTGAAAGCTGTGTTTCTTTTTCCAAATAGACTTTTAAAAACCCACAAAACACTAGACCACAAGGGTATATTTTTGCCAATTCAAGTTGTGAAGCAGATTGTGCAAAATGCTGAGTCTGGACATACGCTGTCCCCTCCTCTAAGATATCACTCTACAGCTGCTTTGTTTGCTCTTGGGCATAGTCGCACCAATACCATTTAAAGAGAGTAAATAAAACCCCAGCCTTTAAAATATGATTCTAATATTAGGGGACAATTTAGAGTCACATTTAAGTGTGACGTAGGCCTAAAATGTTTTCTTGAAGTCGTGTGACGATTCTAATAAGAGAGGGCCACGTTTCCTGCACTATCATAGTTCTAGACTGAAATACCACAGCTGGGAGGTTGTGTTAATAGCCATTTATGGATGCAGAAACTTTCACGGAAATGCAGGAGGAAAACAAAGAACATCCATTGCTCCCAAGTAGGCAACTCTTCCTTTGCCTTTTGACCCCTAATGAACATCCCCAGATCAGAAGGGCGCTCATCCCATTTTTACCAAGACTTCTGGGGCATGTCCAGCTAATCTGGAGCACAGACCTCTAGAATTAAGTGCTCACCCATTAACCTCTAGTGGCACCTTCTTGACTATTTAAATCCTCATTCAGGTTCAGACTTCTCCCAGATCAATGCCCTGAACTCTTTGTTTACCCATAGGCTTGCCAGCTCCAAGTTCAGAAATAACTGGAGATTTTGGAGGTGGAGCCTGAGAAGGGCGGGGTTTGGGGAGGGGAGGGACTTCAGTCAGATATAATGCCACTGAGTCCACCTTCCACAGCAGCCCTTTTCTCCAGGTAAACTGACCTCCGTCGCTTGGACATCAGTCGTAATCCCAGGAGATCTCCAGCCACCACCTGGAGGGGTGGCAACCCTGTTTACAAGTTCTGCAGGAGGTCACAGTGATCTGTGCACGACTGTCTTACTTTGAAATCTTTCTGAAACGAGTGGCATTGCTTCTCCCAGAACAGACTGCAAGCAGGTTCGGTCACCATCATGCCTCTCTTGCATCTGGGTTGGAAAGGGGGAGTGGCCTAATTTACCTCATAAGGTTGTTGTCTGGGGGATAAAGTGGAGGAGGGGAGAACAATGTGAGGAGCTGCTTTGGATCCTGATCAGGGAGGAAAGTAGCATTTTTAAAAAAATGGCTAACAAAGCAGCTGCAGCAGGAGGAGGCGGAAGAGGAGGAGGAGATTTGATTTATACCCCACCAGGCCTGTAGCCAGACACACACCCCAAGCAAGCAACCCCGCTCCCAACCTTCCCTGCAACTCACATGTGCTGAGACGGACGTGAAGTGGGGATTCCCAGCTGCTCCGTTCATGGAGGCCTTCCACCCCCCCACCCCCACGAGCTGCCTGCTGCCAGGAAAGGGGGCTGGCCCTTAATTTCAGCCAATTTTTCTCAGCCGTGCCAGCTGAGAAGTGGTGAATTGGGTCCTCTTTTAGTGGCCCAAAGCAGATGTGCCCAGCAGGGCCAGCGGCTCTGGCATGGCTTGGCACAAGAGAACCAGCAGGTCAGGGCCCCACAAATCCCCGAGCAAAGAAGGACAGGCTGTGGCGAGGTGTGCATTTTGGGTGGGGGGGAGAGAGAGGGTTAGCCAACTGAAAAGGGAAGGACTGAGCCTTGACTCAAAGGGTGTGTGTGTGTCAGGGGCATCCTTTGTTTCTCAGGGGCAAACCCAGGGAGGGGAATGGAGTGGGCTGCCCAGGGAAGCAAGTGCACCTTGCCCTTCATGCCAGTGCCTGGGCTCCACACCCTGGATTGATGCTCGTCCAAGGGTGGGGGGGGCTGCAGAGAGAATGCCAGCCAGGGGCGCTTGGTGGCCTGCTGTGATCAGAGCAGGCCATGGAGAAAGGCAGCGGGCAGCTCTGCAGGGGTGGGAGAAAGAGGGTGCATGGCGGCAGGAGAGGAGGAAGGCACATCAAGAAATAAAATAAAAATGGGAAGTTGGGGGGCCTGGACTGCATGGGAAGTCATGTGGCCTTGGCGATAAGTTGGGGGGCTGGGCCCCAAAGGGCCCCAACTGCAGCTATGGGCCTGTACCCCACCATTCACTCAGAAAGCAACTTACAATCTCCTTCCCTTCCTCTCCCCACAACAGACACTCTGTGAGGCAAGTGGGGCTGAGGCAGCTCTGAGAGAACTATGACTGGCCCAGGGTCACCCCGCAGGCTTCATGTGGAGGAGGAACGGGGAATCAAATCCAGATCTCCAGATGAGAGTCCGCTGCTCTTAACCACTACATCAAAATGGCTCGCCACTTAGCTTAGACAGAGAAAACTGGTAGTGTAGTCCAGCAACATCCTCCTAGATCCACTGAAGTCAACATGGAAATTGTACTGTGAATCCATTTCCTCTTTCCCTTTGAGAAAGGTGAGAAATTAATATATGATTATTAATAGGTTATATACTTAAAAAAAATGTTTTTAATGTTTCACGTTTGCCACCTTGGGGATTCTATTTGGATGGAAACACAGCATAGAAATGTTTTAAATAAGTAAATTAAGACCAACAAGCTAACTGCATCATCTGGTGTGAGACGAGGGCTGTGTAGATATTTCATACTCATTGATTTATTTATATATTGGTTCAATTTTCTTTTATTTATAAAATGTGTTAATTGCCTTTTTGCAAAAAAAGAAAAAAAAAGGAATCAAGGTGACGTTCAATCAATTCAAAATAAAGCTGAGAGAACAACAAAGGACAGAAGGCAAGAGCATAAATTTTAAAAATGTAGGATTTTAACTCCCCCCTCCCCCCAATATATCTGAAAACTTTTAATTTGGTGGCTTGGTGGCTCTCTGCAGGAAGCAGATTCCATGCAGAAAGCCCTGTAATGAGTGCTGTATATCACCCTAAAACAGGCCCATAGCTACAGTGGGGCATTTCGGGGCCTGGCCCCCTGAATTCCTGCCAAGGCCCCCTGACTTCTATCCAGGCCCCAAGCCCCCTGGCTCTCTGGGCCACCCGGAGGACTCCCAACGCTCTCAGCCACCTGGAGGACTCCCCATCGCTGCCCACTCCCCAAGTGTGACTTGTGTCCCCATGTAGGCAAGTAGAATGTGAACACTGCAAAAGTGAATTTTTAATTGTTTTTATTTCATTTTTTATTTTGTGACGTCAGTGCCCCCTGACTTATTTAAAGGCCCCCAGAATTACAAAATCCTGGCTACGGGCCTGCCTTAAAAGGAAAGGAACCAGGAAAAAAAAAAGCAAAAACCTTATCCAACAGGATTCAAAACAGAAGAGTTAATTCAGGAGAAAATAGCACCATGGATATACTGAGCTAGGGCTGCTGAGAGCTACCATGGAAAGTCAGACATTGAAACCAATGTCTTGACTCCATCTATCAGCTTCCAGGGCAGCCACCACTCAGAGCTGCCAGTTCCTGGAGACTTGGGCACGGAGTCTGGAGAGGGTGGGAAGGGAAGGGACCTCTGAGGGGTTTAATTAGGATAATCAGCTTTGGGATGGGAAATACCCAGAGATTTGGGGGGGGGGTGGAGCCTGGGGAGGGTGGGGAACTGATCTTGGCCACCTGGAGATCAATTGTAATAGCCGGACATCTCGAGGTGCCATTTGGCAGTTGTCAGTCCTAGGTTTAATGCCAGAGAGTTCAGCCTCCGAAGCAGCCATTTTCTCCATGGAGAACTGATCTCTGTCATCTGGTGACCACTTAGGGTTTCCAGTACTGGGCTGACAGGGATGCCATTCCCCAGAGCACTGCCGTGCGACGTCGCCAACACGATGACATCAGTTCTGTGTGACATCATTACATTGCACGCAAGTCACACGCTCCCCTGACTCCTGGAAAAGTCCTTCCCTTCGATCTGACCTGGCAAACCTATGGGTTGAACCTGGGGAGGGTGTGGCTTGGGAAGGGGAAAGGACCACAGGAAAGTACATTGCTAGAGAGTCCAGCCTCCAAAGCAGCCATTTTCTTCAGGGGGAACTGATCTCTGTCTTCTGGAGATCAGTTGTAATTCTGGGAGATCTTCAGGTGCCACCTGGAGGTTGGCAACCTTATCTACCACTAGCCATGGAATTTTGCTCAAACCCCCCCACACACACATACACACCTTTCTGGCAGCCCTGCATTGGGCTCTGGCTTAGGACGTTAAAGGTCACAGCGAACGCTTTGTCCAGTAATATTTAAGGAGCAAGTCCATATAAGCCGATATTTGAGAGTCTGACCAAGTTCACCGATAAAGGGCTCCCGGTGTCAGTTTCTGCTGCTTGTCTTGCCCATTCCATTTCTAAGGAGTAACGAGATGTATTTGGGGCAGGTGTCCTGCTATTATAACTGACTGATCGGCATTCCACGAAGCACGCAGACAAGTTCAGTAGCCACTGTCAGAGCATGCCCAGAATATGATTGCCTCTCTTTAACCCCCGAGTATGCTTGTAAGGCACACACTTTGCCTGGGTCTAGTTCATGCCTGGATGGGAGAGACCCCCTGGGAATACTATATATGCCACTCTGAATTCCATACTAGGCTGACCTGAGATGTGTGTGTGTGTGTGTGTGTGTGTGTGTGTAACAAGCTGCAATTTTAAGAACACTTCCCTGGGAGTAAGCTCCCATGAATAAAAATAGGACTTCTGTTTGTTTAGAATTGCTCCCTAAGACTGTAAAACAACATAAAATGCCTAAGTTTAAAGTTTGGTTTGTTCACTCTTAACAGCGTCAAGACAGTTATTTAGAGAATTAAATGCTGCTCTTAGGTCTGATGAGAAAGGGGGGGGCAATCAAACACACACACACACACAGAGCGAGAGAGTTGGATGTCATCAGTATACTAATGACGACATGCACTATTTTTGGTTTTCGTTCCCAGTGATGACACTCCGGATCAATGAGCTCCCCTAGCAGTTGTGTGCATGCATTACAAAAAAATGTCTTGGGTCTTTTCCCACTTTTGAATTATTTTCCTGTTCTTCTCTCTGCTGTTCTTTTAAAACGTTGGAATGAATCCCGGCTCTTCTCTCTGTTACTATATATCCCTATTTATTAATCCATCAGGAAACTCTGGCAACGATTTTCAGTATAATTGATATTGCACATCACCTGGCCTTACACTTCCAGTGTGGGAAGCAGGGAGAGGCATTTCATTCTTAACCGAGTTTTAAAATTATATGTTTGTCTTCATGTTTGAGCTGTTAAACGCTTCTTAATCACATTTCAATAGCAGTTGGGTAATAGAATGATTCTGTTCTCTGTCTCAGCCAGCTTGCGTGGCCAAGTCTGCTTTTTTAAAAAAAATGGTGGTTGATGGTACAGTTGAAGAGCAGACTTCTCTTTGCAAGGAGGTGACCCAGCGATGCGACATTGCAATAGGCAGCACTGTGCTGATGTGCTAGCTGCGGGAGACGCCACGTCAGAGCCCTTGACAAAGAAAAGACAGATCTCCAAAAAAATAAAAAACACATATCTAGAAACTTGGTTCTGATTTAGCTCAGAGGTTAAGATGTTGAGTTGCAGACTGGAATGTCTGTAGTTCAGCAGTTCGAGACCCAAGTGCCGCATGATGGAGTGAGCTCCCGTCTCTGGCCCCAGCTCCTGCCAACCTAGCATTTCAAAAGCAAGAAATTGCAAGTAGATAAAATAGGTACCACTTTGGTAGGAAGGTAACAGGGTTCTGTGCAGCTTGGCATTTAGTCATGCTGGCCACATGACCACGGAGAAGTCTTCGGACAGTGCTGGCTCTTAGGCTTGGAAAGGATGAGCACCGCCCCCTAGAGTCATATTCAATTGGCTTTCAAGCAAGGGAAACCTTAACGTTTACCTTTTTTCCTTTATTAAGATGTTGCTTTCGGCATCATCCGCCTGGTACCATCAGAGACAAAAGGGATTGTGTGCAGATTCTTATATTACTTTGCACATCATTTGCTGCCAACTGAATAAAAGAGGAAATGGGGCAGACAGTGAGCGAGGGACTATACAATAGGATATAACTTTTAGAATTTTTATTCATACTATACTGCAATTAACAGAGAAATCATACACTCATTCAGATGTCATTTCCTGATTGCATGGTGGGCGGATTAGAGGTGTAGATCCATCCCATCTTGGAGGAAAAGCAACATGTCAGGCAAGAACTTTGTACATATCTAGGTACAACTGAAGCCTCTACATTCATAGTTACCTCCCCTGATGTATATGTGATGGAATGAGTGCACATCGATTCTTTGTCCATTGGGCAAACCGATTTTAATGGCCAGGTAAGTTTGTGATCCATCCTACACTGGAGTCCAGTGAACTTCTAAACAGCAAAGTGGTCATAGAATGGGGGCAGCAACCTTTCACAATTAAAGAACCAAACTATACCAAAATTCAGAATACGATCAACAAGGAGCTAGCATAAGAAAATTCATCTGCATAAGAGAAAATATACACATTAAAATTGCTGATAATTGACATGTTGATCAATAATCCTTAAAGTTTCTGCAGACCAAACACTAGTGTTTGCAAGTCTTTTATTAGGAAGTGGCACATACAAAATCTCACAACAAGTAAGAAATGCATAGAGAATCACCCTGTGCAATTGTTTTAGTGCACTGGCTTAAATCCATCCATGGTTGTCACTTGAATTACTGGCAACTGTTCACCTCTATCATTTCTCTTTCTTAAAAACCCCCCCCAACATCTCAAATAAGTCATCAAAATCTTTGCCTACTCCTCCAACAGATAAAAGTTTATTTTTTTCCAAGAGCCATATTTGGCTCTCTGTGAGGTTGTCTCATGTGCCTTCATCTGTTCATCGCAAATGTGTCTCAGATTGGATATCTTGGCGAATCAACTTCTTCCCCCTCCTTCTTTGCTCCTTTCTTCTTCTTTCTCTATCACATTGTTATTCCGCCCTTCCTCTAAGGAATCTAGGGTTACGTATTCTCTCTTCCTTCTCATATCCTTACAGCAATCCTGAGGGGGAGGTTCAGCTAAGTGAGCCTGGCTAGCCTGAGGTCACTTGGTGATGGGAAGTGACATCAAGTCACAGTGGACTTATGATGGCCCCGTAGGGTTTTCAAGACAAGAGGCAAATGGAGGTGGTGCACTATTGCCTGCCTCTGCATAGGAATCCTGGACTTCCTTGGTGGTTTCCCATCCAAGTACTAACCATGGCTGACCCTGCTTAGGTTCCAAGATCTGATGAGATCAGGCTAGCCTGGGCCATCCAGGCCGTGTAGTGAGCTTCAAAAATGAGTGGGGATTTGAACCAGTCTTATTCTGACATTCTGACCATCAGAAACAAGCCAACAAACAAAAATCTGAAGAAATGAGCAGTGACTCACGAATGCTCATCCTCTGCCACAAATTTTGTTAGTCTTTAAGGTGCTACTGGACTTTTGCTGTTTTCTACTGCTACAGACAGACTCACAAAGCTGCACATTTATTTATTATTTTTTTGTGTGTGTGTATGTGCGTGCCCAGGGGTCATTTAGAGCAGGAGCACACAGGAGCGGAGCTCCAGCAGTTAGAAGCACAGGTGTTGGCAAGCCCCGTCCCCAGCTCCCAGCAGGAGTGCAAAGTAGCACATGCAGCATTCCTCCTGGGCCCAGATAGGCTACTCTGGGACTGGAATGACAGCCCCCAGAGTAGAAAGACAGTCCCTAGGGGTGGAGCCTGACTGGTGGGTGTTGCCTTCCAATGATTTCAAGGGGGTGTTGCATATGCAAATAAGTTATGCTAATGAGTTATGCTAATGAGTTTCTGCACCTCTTTTTCTACAAAATGACCCCTGTGCGTGTCCATACCTGGAAGTCACGGTTTGCTCTGGCAGCTCCTACTGGGGCAGGGAGGACGGTCAGAGAAGTGACTTGATAGCCTGCCTCTGCCTCCCGGCCCTGGGCTATCCAGGTCAGGGCTCAGCTACCTATCTTGATCTAAACACAAATCTGTATTTTGTAGGCCTTTTCCTATTGTTCAGAGCACAGCCATCTTGGATCCTTTATGCGTCTCTGCCTTTCCAAGAAGCAAATGCCTGCCTGCTTCTCTCAGAAATGAGTGTTATCTATTATACTGGCTGGGAAACAGCAGTCAGGGCCAGCTTACTGCTCATGAAACTCAGTTGTTTGTTACAGGACAAGGACCCAAAAGACACACCTGATGAGAATTCCAGATGAGGCTCAAAGGAATGTCCCGTCTGTTATCACATGGGGGGCACTTGCAACATCTACAGACCATGAAGGCCTCCCAGTAACAAGTTTTGAAAATAAAATGGAACAAGACACCCCAAATTCAGAAACAAAACCTATGAATGACTCACTTTACTAAGCTTACAGCAATTCCATTGCAGTAATTTCTAGTGACTGGCTTCCAAATAATAATGATGATGATAATAAAAATATTAGAACAAATCTCTTGCCGAGCCTTCCGCTCGAAAGTTGCTCTCCTCTCTCATTTCATCATCCATGGCACCTTTGGAAAATTCTGCAGAGCTACGCAGAAGGACAGTTAGCCCTATAAATGCCCAGACACATCAGCTAATGAGAAAGAGAACACAGTATACAATGACAGGGGAAACTGCACACCCGCCTTTGAAAGCGTGACCTTACAAAAGATTTCTCAACCGTGGTCTGACCGAATGTTAGACAAAAGAAAAAAGAACTTCAGCACCATCGAAAATAAATCCTGCTGACACAGCCCAAGTAGTTCTCACTGAAGAGAATAGACTTTGCTGTCATCCTTCACCAACGGAAGCACATACAGCGTCCTACCACTCCATGTATGGAAGGGATTGGATTCTTGTGTTTCTTTGCATTGCTGCAGCTCTTTTTAACACCTGGAAAGATCAATCCCAGGGTCATAGGACAAAGGAATGGCCTGGAGAAAGGAAATAAAGAAGGAAGGACAAGCAGTTGAAACTGCTCCTAGACAGCTTTAAAAGGGGATTGGACAGATGCATGGAGGATAGCTCTATCAGTGGCTACTAGCCATGGTAACTAAAGGGGATCTCCACATTCAGAGCAGTAGACCTCTGAATCCCAGTGCAAGGAGGCAATATCATGGGAAGGCTTTGGCCTCTATGCCCTGCCGTTAGACCTCCCATTGGAACTCATTGGCCTCTTTGTGAGACAGGATGCTGGACTAGATAGACCAGTGGTCTGATCCAGCAGGGCTTTTCTGATGTTCTCTTTCTTCTTCTGCAACAACAGTCTACTGAGGAGAGGGACAATTCCTCTGCAGGGATCCTGCAATTCTGGGGATGACTGGGGGGGGGGGGAGATAGCTATAGAGAAGCAGAGGAATCTTGAAAAACTCCATGTGCCTTCCATAAATGGGAAGTATGCAGTGTCAGGCTGTGCCTGAACTGCTGGGAGCTTACGGGGGAGGGGGGCACTGGCATTATGTGTGACACGACATCACTTCCATAAAAGAGAAGTTATGTCATGTCATTCTAAGAATTCTGGGAACTCTATGGTAAAAACACAGAGTTTCTGACGATTCCTAGAGAGCTGTGATGTCACTTCCTAGTTTTCCCTGGAAGCGACATCTCACCACATGCAATGCTGGCATTTTTTTTTAAAATTCTCTGTTTCTTAGAGTGGTGGTGGGCAGCAAGAGGTGCTGTCAGAAAGTTACCCATCACAGCCAGAGACCTAGAAACCTTCAGAAGTTAAGATACTGCCTAATATAATTCATTTAATGGCAGGAAAATGTAAAATAAAAATAGATAAGACATGAGAGGAGATGCATGCATTTTTATTGGTAAATAGCCATCATGGGCCAATAATTCAGATTAGTGCAATATTGCAAGGGAAGAGTAGATTAGTTCTTTCTAGGGTTGCCAGCCCCCAGATTCAGGCTGGGAATCCCCTGGTTTTGGGGGCTTCCCTCTGCTGTGGACCAGCTGGCAGGTGGGGGAAACCCCTCTCCTAAACAGGGATGTTGTGCCCGACATGATTACATCACTCAGAAGTGACATCATTGTGTCAGGGACATTGTACGGTGATGCTCTGGTATTTGGGTAAACTCTATGGTTTTGAGAGTGAAAAAAACTATAGTTTCACCCAAATACCAAAGTGTCTCTGCACAATGTCCCTGACATGATGCCATCGCTTCCAGGTGATGTCATCACATCGGGGATGTCACTCATCATCCCTGCCCACCCCTGGAACACCCCCAACTTCCCCCGATGGAGGAACAAAGAGATCTGGCAACTCTAGTTCTTTGCCCCAGACAAAAGTTCAAGGTGGAGCCCCATAATCACTGTCACCTGCCTTCCATGCCACCCCAAACTCAAAAACGGCAGCCCTCACTCTGTGCAAGGTGGCCAGGTGCTCACAGAGGCTCTCACTGAGCTGGCTGCTGCCTGAGCCCCAGCGGAACTGGGTGGGTTGGGTGCATGGCAACACCTGAGCCAGATGGCTGGCTGCTGCCCAAGTCCTAGAGGCAGCCGGTAGGCGGTGTCACCTGGCTCTTCCTCTTCTTTCCTCTCCATCGGGGGGGGGGGTTGGGGCCATGTGCAGTCAGGGGCCCATTCTGCCCGGGGCCTGAGGCAGCTACCCCAGATGCTCCATGTCTCTGACAGTCCCCTGCAGGGAGCTGACGCACATTACACATCAGGAGACATTGCAACCAGCTGGGTAAGTGTTAAATGCCAAGACTGGCAGGCACAAAACAGTAATAAAACAACTGTAAAAGAGATGTGTGAAATTTGGCAAAACGGCTAGATTTGTGTGTGTATGTATGTATGTGTGTGTGTGTGTGTGTGTATATATATATATATATATATATATATATATATATATATGTGTGTGTGAAATTTGCAAACGGCTAGATTTGTGTGTGTATGTGTGTGTGTGTGTGTGTGTGTGTATATATATATATATATATATGGAGAGAGAGGGAGGGAGAGAGAGAGAGAGAAGAAGAATTCATTCCTGGATTTCTAATCCACATTGATGTGATTGTAAAGGAAGATTCCCGCCCCCGCTCCCCACTGTGTTTCACTAAGGCACAGGAGCACACGAGTCCATAAATAAAGTCATAAAGTCCTGAAATAAAATAAAACAATCTTGACACACTCATATAGAATCACACACATGTCCATTTAATGACCTACATTTAATACTGCCACAAATCTGTGCTCCAAATGAAACTGAAAACATTTACAAATGTTCCATCTCAGGTAAAACATCAGAGGGAATTCAAAAGAGGCCAGCAGAATCCCGGTAGGACTCCAGAAATTCCTCCGGGGGGCTTTTCCCATTCCTTTCCTCCCATGCATAATTTTTATTGTGCATTTTAGCATATCTGTTTTTCAAAACAGAAGCGTACTAAAACTCTGTTACCCAGAGACATGTCTTTAAAATTAATGGTAGAATTGCCATCTGTCCCTTATTTTTTAAAGCACATGTCCCTTACTGCCGAACACCTGCACTTGATTTAAAACTTGAAGAACAAAACAACAGAGTGTCATTATTTTTTACATCCCTTTACCTTTGTGAAGAACAGTTCAGAATCGCAGCTTTCCAGAGCAAAATCGTGACCTAGAAACTAAGAACGTACAACTAGGTCCCCCCCTTTTAGTTTGATATGTTGCTGTTATGAATCTTCCTTGCCCCTCCACTGCAGTACTCATAGTTGTGATTTGTCCAGCATTTTTTCAACATCCTCGTGCTTTTTGTATGTTTTACCCCATTTTCACACCAATTGGGGGTTACAGGCCCTTTGTATTTCAAAATATTGATTAAAATGCATACATTTAAGGCAAGGGGGGGGAAATGAACGTGCTAAGAAAATAAGAGGGGCTCAAACTGTGCAAGGGGCAAGTAGTTAAGTGATTTCCAAGCCAAAAGTGTGGGGGTATGAAATGTAGTAGCCAATGTTCCCTCTAATTCACATCCTGAGCAGAATATAACTGCTGTAATTTAAAAATGGGCAATGGGCAGGGCAAGACCTTGTGTTGCTCCACACTGCTACTGAGCCAGGCTTCCTGCTCACGCGCGCAGCTTAGAGGGAACACTGGACTAGTAGCATACTGAACAGAAACCTGGAAAGCAATATTATAGTCCTTCGTATGAAGATTGATGTCAATCTAAACCTTCTGAAATTAATAGAGAAGATCCTGCCTGATCTCATTTAATTCTTCTTCTCAGGGCTTTTTTTGTAGAAAAGGTCCAGCAGGAACTCATTAGCATAACAGGCCACATCCAAAACAGAAACTTATTAGCATATTAGGCCACACCCCCATGTTTCCAGAAGTGTGGTCATCCAGCCACATTTACCTTTTGCTTCTTATTCTGTTTACCTTGTTTGTTGTCAAAACCCAGGGCTTTTTTATAGCAGGAACTCCTTTGCATGTTAGGCCACACACCCCAAATGTAGCCAATCCTAATGATTTTCTGCTGTTGGGTGTGGCCTATTATGCTAATGAGTTCCTGCTGGGTGTGGCCAACTCAGGAGCCAGCCGGAACTCCGTTCCTGTGCGTTCCTGCCCCAAAATAGCCCTGCTTCTTCTCACTGCAGCCCACATCCTACACAGATTTTGGCCATATGAGTCTCTTACACTCACTTTCAGCCTAATCCACCTCACTGGCTTGTTTTTATTCCTCCTCTAAAATAGTTCACATTGCTTTCTCACTGAGAAAGACTGGATCATGAGGGCATGAATACAGTGAAAAGGGGGAGGGAACCCAGTTGCACCCAGGAAAGCCTGGCATAAGGAGCCCAACAAAACACGCACACACTGAAGCGAGACACACAAAAGTTCATACCTTGAACAAAACTTTGTTGGTCTTAAAGGTGCTTGGTATTTCTCCCATTTGATTGAGGCAGCCCAACAAAGCAAGCTCTCCCTCATTCCCTTCCTTCAGGGAGGATCCTCAGCCAGTGGAAGGAAAGAAAGGCTTCCCTTTGTCTCCTGCAGCCTAGCCAGGAAGCAAGCTTTGGTTGCTCCCTCCCTCCCACTGGGAGGAGGATGGGGAGGAGCCTCAGCCAGTTCTTTACCAGACTCTCCCAATTGAGAGAGACTGGTAAAGCAAGCTGTGATGTGGCAGCAGCAAGAGAACTGGATAAAGAAGTAGGAAACAGCCAGGGCCTTAGGGGCTGGATTGGGGCCCTCTGAAGGCCCCGATCTGGCCAGCAGGCTGCATGTTTGACATCTCTGCTTTAGGGTCCCTGGCATTAAGTATGCCACCCCATCATGTCCTAAAAGAGGGAAAAGATCAAGACTTGTATCAGTCCTAGCAATTCTAAAAAAGTGTGTGAGTAGGGTTGCCAGGTCCAATCATCGCACCAATGGGGGAGGGACTTTGGGGGAGTGGGGAGAAGCATTGTGATGTGCATGGGTAAACAAGAAGTGAGATAGGCATGTCAGGGATGTCGGGGTGATGTTCTGGTTTTTGGGCAAAACTCTATGGTAGAATTTGCTTCAGATCATAGAGTTTTGCCCCAAACCCAGAGTGTTGCCCCCCCAAAATGCCCGCAATGTCCCTATGTCCCTTCTGGTTTTCATAGGCATGTCACAATGATTTATGGGTTCCTGCCAGTATGAGGGGGTGATTGGGGGGGAGAGGAGCGCCCAAAAGCAGGAGATCCTGTCCCACACCAGGGAGTCTGACAACCCTACGTGTGAAAGACTCGAGCTCCACCCAATCCAGGCCCTTCTCCCAGAATGAAATATATTTATTGACAGAACAAAGTCTGAGTCCAGTGGCACCCTTAAGACCAACAAAGTTTAAGAAGTGTGCATGCACATGAAAGCTTATACCCAGAATAAAACTTGGTTGGTCTTTCTTGGGTAGCAACCCAAGAAAGGGTTGGTGTAGTGGTTAAGAGTGGCAGACTCTAACCTCGAGAACCAGGTTTGATTACCCACTCCTCCACATGCATCTGCTGGGTGAGCCTGGGTCAGTCACAGTTCTCTCAGAGCTGTTCTCTCAAGAGCAGTTCTGTCAGATCTCTCTCAGTCCCACCTACCTCACAAGGTGTCTGTTGTGGGGAGAGGAAGGGAAAGGAGTTGGTAAGCCATGCTGAGACTGAGTGAAGGGTGGGATTTAAATCCGATCATCTCCTCCTCCTCCTCCTCCTCCTCCTCAATTGGGACACCAAGACTCATTCCCTAGGGACGTTCAACTGTCTCCCTCTATCACTGGGTTCCATCAGACTTTTGTTCTGTTCTGTTTGGCTTTTCCTCACTAACTCTCATGGGCTCTCCTTCCCGTTTTGGTTCTTGTGGATCTCTGTGTGTATATGCTTTATTTAAATTACTATTTATTTATTATTTTGTAAGCATTTCATACATATTTATCTGTATGTCAATGTTGTTTTGACTATTTCCTGCCTTGGGAACCCTAATTTTGGTGGAAAGGTGGCATACAAGTGCTTTAAGCAAATAAAGAAGTTTTCAAATCACAATTCAAAACACACAGAATACAAGCAAAACACCACGTGGAAGATTGTCCCAGAAATCTCTACAACATTCCTTGTGGATGCCAAAGGGTCCCAAGTCTCCAGTCAGCATCAGGGATAAGCGAATCAGCCCATCTGCTTTGGTTTGCCTCATCTTTCTTCCTGTCCCTGAGTATTCTTATCTCTTTCTCTTGTTTTATAGCATCTTGATGCTATAAAATGAGCTTTTATGCCATTTATACATATACTCCTTTTGTCCCATCTGGCGAAAGGAGCTTTGACCCTTGAAAGCTCATACCTAGAAAATTTTGTCGGTCTCTAAGATGATACTGGCCTTGAATCTAGACGTTCTACTGCAAACCGACACAGCTATTTCCTGAAATTATGTACTCCTTTCCCGCTTACACATATGCCGTTTATACACCCAAATTATGTAAAAGTGACATTGAAAGCTGTGTTAATTTCAGTGGGGAATATATGGCACGAAGAAAGAGAAACTAGTGTAAAAAGAATGACATGTGCGGGGGTTGTTCTTCACAGGAAATGGGGATATCAATCATCCAGAGAACTAGACAACTTTTGAAATTTGTCCTTATGTCTGTCAGCAGTGGGCCCTCCGTCAGGTGAGAGGGCCTGGAGCATGTCCCCCCCTTACTCTTGACACTAGCCCTGCCCCAAAAGAACGCTGTTGCCGTGATTGATCGATTTAAAACATTTATACACACTGTCTTCAGAGACCTGCTTGAGGCAGCTCACAGAACAAATCAAAATAAAAGCATAAATGCATTAAAAGGGACAATCATTAAAAAGCCAGTCAATACGTTTTGTTTTATTTACTTCATTTATACCCTGCCTTTCTCCTCAGTGGGAACCCAAAGTGGCTTAGATCATTCTCCTCTCCTCCATTTTATCCTTAGGGCAACCCTGTGAGGTGAATTAGGCTGAGAGAGAATGACTGGCCCAAGGCCACCCAGCCGGTTTCCATGGCACGGCAGGGATCTGAAGCTGGGCCTCCCAGATCCTAGTCCGACACTCAAACCGTTACAACACCCTCTCATGTTGGAGCATAAAAGGCCATAAAAATCCAGAAACGTACAAGCAGCATTTTAAAAACCAGCAGAGCTTGAAATGCACCATGCAAAGCAACAATTACATTAAAACTCCTCTAACCTCCCCTTTGTGATTAGATTGTGTCTGAGTGCTGGAGTAGAACAGTAACCTGGGGGGGAAGCAACAAATCAAAACAGCCAATTTGTGTGTGAGTACAGTCATGCCGGACACATGACCACAGAAATGTCTTTGGACAGCGCTGGCTCTTCAGCTTGGAAACGGAGATGAGCACCGCCCTCTAGAGTCAGATTCAACTAGTTTTTGAGCAAGGGAAACCTTTACCTTTTTACAGTACAAGAAGAGGAGTTGTTTTTTATACCACACTTTTCTCTACCTTAAGGAGTCTCAAAGGAGCTTACAATTGCCTTCCCTTCCCCTCCCCACAGCAGGTACCTTGCGAGGTAGGTGGGGCTGAGAGAGTTCTGAGAGAACTGTCACTGGCCCAAAGTTACCCAGCAGGCTTCATGGGGAGGAATGGGGAATCAAACCCAGTTCTCCAGATTAGAATCTGCCACTTTTAACCACTACACCATGCTGGCTAAAACTAAATCTGGAAATTAAAATTTTAAAAGCAAGGTGAATATCAAAACACAGTGTTACTCCCTAATCAAGATCAAGTAATTCAGAACTCCTAAACTGGGGAGGGGGGGAAGTTTCAAACAAACATTAATTTTGCATGCATTCCTACTCACACACACACCCCACTCTGCTGTGGGAATAGAGCAAAGGCATGAAAACTCTTTCATTATGAAAAAGAAGTTCAGTGCTAAGGTGAAAGAGATGGTGGAATATGATGTGTGATGTTAGACTGATAAGATTCAGTGTGCATATACCAGGTAAGAGGTGACTAAGGGAAGTTACAAAACCACTGTTCAAATATTTGAGAGGTGCTAATGAGTTGAGGGAACGGGGACGTCTTGTGTAACTGTGCATGGGGGAAGTGTCACAGGTATTGTCCTCGGCCCAAATAAAGTGAAGAATATATTTTGGTTGCGTTAAAAAAGAAATGGCCTCCATCAGGGGGAGTGTAGGGTGGGCGGGTGGATCAGCAGTGCAATCTTATGCAGAGTTACTTCAGTCTATAACTTTTGAAAGCAATGGACTTCGTCTGGAGTATTTTTGCATTGCACCGTTTATGACCAAGGAAGGCAGATGAGTCATTTTTAGCAGCGCCTCTCAAAATAGTTAAGAATAAACCGGTGTGATTAATGCAGGGCAAAGATCAATCCCAATATTGTTCTGGAACTTAAAATGATCTTGCAACCGGCTGAACATGTGGGAAGGGATCCATCCCGGGAAAACCTCGTGAAATGAAAGGGCCGTGTTCTCAAATTTTCCACTCATTTCAGTGGGGCTGGTGCAGAACTTCCCAGTTGGGTGGTTTCGTTGTAATTAATATGGAGTCCGGTTCAGCAGAATGAGTACAGAGTTGGGCTGCCAATCTCAAGGTGGGGCCTGGAGATCTCCCAGAATTACAACTGATCTCCAGGCCACACAGACTAGTGTCTCCGAAGACAGTGGTGGCTTTGGAGACTGCTCTTCATGGCATCGCACCCCACCGAGGTTCCTCCCCCCCCCAAACACCATCCTCTTCAGCTTTACCTCCAAATCTCCAGGAATCTTCTAACCCACAATTGGCACCCATGGCAGTGAGGTTCCCTGCTCTGGGTGGGGAAATACCTGAGGATTTTGGGGGTGGATCCAGGAGAGGGCGGGGTTTGGGGAGGGGAGGGGCCTAGCATGGTCCAAGGCCATAGAATCCACCCCCAAAGCAGCCATTTTCTCCAGGAGAATTGATCTCTATCGTCTGAAGATCAGTTGTAATAGCAGGAGATCTCCAGGCCCCACCTGGAGGTTAGCACCCCTGCCTACAAGAGCAGAGCATGCAGTCCCCAATAACAACCGATGAAACTCTGCCAACAGGTTGACTGGTAGAGCAGAGGGAATCGATGCAGCCTCCTCTCGCCCTCCCGAACAACAAGACTTGAATGTACAAAGCTGCCTTATATTAAATCAGGCCATTGATTCATCTGCCTCTCAACATAGTCTATTCCTGGGGTCCCCAACTTTTTCTGAGTAATGAAAATACCCTGAACTACTCCCCAATTCAGTGTTCCCTCCAAGCTGAGTTAGTGTGAGCTAGCTCACAGTTTTTTAAGCCTCCGACTCACACATTTTTGTTGTAGCTCAGGAAGTCTGGCTCCAGAGCAAACTAATTTATGCAGCAGCCAAATCGCTCGCTCACAACTTTAATGCCAGGAGCTCACAAAGTAGGATTTTTGCTCACAGTTTCACAGCTTAGAGGGAGCATTGCTCCCCAACCCCATCCCATGTGTTACCAAGTCTGGCTCTGTCCTAGAAACAGAAAGTGGACTACAAAGTTATCAGCACAGAGAAAAAGATCCTATGAAATAAAAACTTAAAAAAAAAAAAAAAACTGGAGCATTTTTTCATGATTTTTCCCTGGGCCTTCTAAGGGACAGATGAAACTCTCTGCATTAGCCAACAAAGTACAAGTAGTTCACAAGCTATCTGTTGGAGATCCTTTGGTAGAGATACTGACTGTCAGTGACTCTTCAAAATCTCAGGAAAAACACACACACACACCCGTCAATCCTTGCTACCTTATACGTGCCTGGGATTGAACATGGGACCATCTAAAAGCAGAGATTTTGCCACCAAATCATGGCTGGGGGGATTTAGATCGAATCCTGTGGTAAACAAGCAACTTAGAGAGTGATGTTTTCTTTTATGATCTACCACAAGCCCTCCCCCCACCGCCATTTTTAAATTGCTTTATAGCTGATATCCAGTTCTACCTGGAAATATTAGGTATTTCAGATTGCACTCCTTCCGTCTAATATGCTCCATTTAATAAGCAGGCTTTCCCTTCATGTTCAGATGAGTCTCGTGGAATGCAGTCTCAATTGCGCACCTGTGCAACCATGCAGCATTTAATGGCTGTGCTCAGATGTAACTAAGGGCATTGCTAGAAGGTAATGAGATTGCCAAAATGACCTTGCGAGTGTTCTTGGGTTAATGCGAATAAAGCATAATACAGAAGATAAACCAGTTCACTCTCTCAGGGTGGTCCTGGGGAAGGAAAATAAAGTTTACTAGGCTTCTTAGGATGGAATCAAGGACTCTGTCCAGACCACTTTTATCCCACCATTCCAACAAGGAGCTCAGAGCAACGCACATGGATTTCCCTTCCCCCTTTTAGCATTATAGCAACCGTATAAGGTTTGTTGTTGTTCAGTCGCACAGTTGAGTCCAACTCTTTGCAACCCCATGGACCAGATCACGCCAGGCCCTCCTGTCTTCCGCTGTCCTCTGAAGTTTGCTCAATTTCATGTTCGTTGCATCGATGACACTGTCTAAACATCTCATCCTTTGCCGTCCCCTTCTTCTTCAACCTTCAATCTTTCCCAGCATCAGGGTCTTCTCCAGTGAGTGCTCCCTTCTCATTTGGTGGCCAAATTATTTGAGCTTCAACTTCAGGATCTGGCCTTCCAGGGAACAGTCAGGGTTGATTTCTTTTAGGATTGATTGATTTGATCTCCTTGCAGTCCAAGGGACTCTCAAGAGTCTTCTCCAGCACCATATAAGGTAGGTTAGGCTGAAAGAGAGACAGTGAAGGACCAAAGGACTCCCAGCTCCGGGCTGGGAAATACCCAGAGATTTTAGGGGTAGAGCCTATGAAGGGTAGGGTTTGGGGAAAGGAGGGACTTCAATAGGGTATAATGCCATAGAGTCCACCTTTCAAAGAGCCATTTTCTCCAGGGGAACCGACCTCTGTTTCTTGGAGATCAGTTGTAATCCAAGGAGATCTCCAGTCACCACCTGGAGGTTGGCAACGCTACCCAGCTAGCTTCCATAGTAGATAGGAATTTGAACCCAGGTCTCCCAGATCCTAATGCAATGCTTGTGAAACACTGGCATGCACACAAAAAGACGAGGAGAGCCCAGGATACAAGATGATCTCGTAACAAACACTATATTGCTGTTCATTATATGTGTATCAAGACAATACAGAGTGTCAAAGGGCATACCGCTCAACATACTAAATCACCAAAGCAGTATAGAAGTTAAATTATTGTAGTGAGTGCATATGAGACATAAATAAGTCAAATATAACTGTGGGGCGAAAAACATTTTGGGGGGTTCTGCCCTGCCTCTATTCTAGAACAAGGTGTCACTTTAGATAATGTGCCATTATGATAATTGTCACTGCAATAATGACTGGGGTGATGGAATACCTCTCCTTGCCAAGGCTGAAAAATGAGACCTGTTTCTCAGCAACTTCCAGCAGCTAACCGCAGGGGGAGAAAGTGCAGTGGGGACCGGGAGCCAGTGAGTTATGAGAGAATAAACGCAATTTGCATGCCTTTATAAATAATATTAGAAAGCCAACTTATCAACAACAAACACAGGGAAAAATTAAGTTATAGCCTCATACCCAACTGGCAGGCAATACTCATGATTTATGGCGGTTATAATCATTAAGTCCACTGTAAGAGACATCACTAATTTGGTGTCATTGAGTCGTAAATTTATCCTGTTTGACAAGCTGTTCATTTCCAGTTTTCATCTCCCCCCCCCAAAAAAAAGTATTTTCTTTTTGTTGTTGTTGTTTTGTTTTTCTGATAAATGAAACAACGGTGCTGCTAAAACTCATCAGTGTTTGGAGCCACACAGACAGAAGAAAAAAAGGATTATGTCTACAATGAAAATACCCGACAACCTCATTTATTAGAACACAGTGCCAGTAGAATGGTAGACAGGTCCTTGTGGTATTGCAGAGGGCACTATAGATGATTTTTGAATTTCAGATCTTTGCTGCTTCACAATCAAATCCCATCTGCTCCTCTACTTGCAAAAAACAAACAAACCCAAAACCAAAATCCCAGGGTTCTTTACTTCCTGTCATTTCCTTTCCTCTCCCCCCACCCCCTGTAAAATATTGTATTTACCCAAAAGATAATGTTGAATGTAAGATGATCCTCTCAAGGGTAGAAGAACAAGAGTTGGTTTTTATACCTCACTTTTCTCTACCCCAAGGAGTCTTGGAGTGGCTTACAATCCCCTTCCCTTCCTCTCTCCACAACAGGCATCCTATGGGGTAGGTGGCGCTGAGAGAGTTTGAAAGAACTGGGACTGGCCCAAGGTCACCCAGCAAGCTTCATGCAGAAGAGTGGGGAATCAAACCCAGTTCTCCAGATCAGAGGCTGCCACTCTTAACCACTATACCACCCAAAAAATTTTTGTTTTGTTTTGTTGTTACTGTGCATTGTATGTGATTTGAATGCACCCTCCTCTTTTTCTTGAAGATACCTGTGGGGCAACAAACAAACGCTCATGTTGGATCCAACCAGCTGTTCTACAGATTAAAGAAGGAGAAGGAATCCCACCAGGAAAAGGCTATGTTGGGGATCATGGGACCTGCATGTACAAAAGACATATGAGCTGGAGACAGTAGCAAGGGGGGGGGGGCTGGAACAGACTGAGCAAAAAAAGTAGGCTGCCAGCTCTGGATTGGGAAACACCTGGAGATTTTTGGGGGGTGGATCCAGGAGAGGGTGGGGTTTGGGGAGGGGAAGGGCCTCAGCATGATCCGATGCCATGGAGACCACCCCCCAAAGCAGCCATTTTCTCCACAGGAACTGATCGCCGTAGTCTGGAAATCTGTTGTAATTCTGGGAGATCTCTACGCCCCACCTGGAGGTTGGCAACCATTGTGAAAGTTTTCCTTTCAAATGAACAGAACATCTACATGTTTCAAGCAATGTTCCCTCTAAGCTGCGGAGTCCTGTGAGCAAAAATTCTACTTTGTGAGCTCCTGGCATTAAAGTTGTGAGTGAGAGATTTGGCTGCTGCATCAATCAGTTTGCTCTGGAGCCCTCCTTCCTGAGCGAAGACAAAAATGTGTGAGCCGGAGGCTAAAAAACTGTGAGCTAGCTCACACTAGCTCAGCTTAGAGGGAACACTGGTTTCAAGATGATTTATGCATCGATACATGTATTGATTCAAAGACAAATTGCGTCTAGATTGTGAAAGTGTTTTTAGTCATAGCTTGAGTTTTTCTTTTGTCTTTCTGTATTGTATCGTCTTGGAGGCCCAGGTTCATATCCCTTGTCTGCCACAGAAGCCAGAATGAGTGACCTTGGACCAGCCACTCTCTCTCTGCCTAACCTACCTCGCAGGGATTTTGTTGACAGGATAAAATGGAGGAGGCGAGAATGACATTCTAGCCACTAAGGGCCCCACTGGGGAGTAAAGTGGGGTATAAATACCTAAATAAATACTTTGTGGGCATAGGTTTGCCAGCCCCCAGGTGAGAGCGGGTGACTCCCCAATTCCACAGGCTCCAGCCCACTGCCGGCCAGTTGGCTGGTGGGGAAGCCCCACCCCCAACAGCCACAGCTGGGTGCAACATCCCTGGCATGATGACATCACTTCCGTGTGACATCATCATCACATTGTGGACATTACACGCAGGGCTCTTTTTGTAGCAGGAACTCCTTTGCATATTAGGTGACAAGCCCCTAATGTAGCCAATCCTCCAAGAGCTTACAGTAGCCCCTGTAAGAAGAGCTCTGTAAGCTCTTGGAGGATTGGCTACATTAGGGGTGTGTCACCTAATATGCAAAGGAGTTCCTGCTACAAAAAGAGCCCTGATGTCATGCAATGATATTACTCCACTCCCCACTCCCAGAAAGCTTCCTTTCACCCCCTGCCGGCAGAAGAAAAGGACCTGGCAACCCTATGTAGCCATGTGCTAGTATGAGCTAAATGATCAGCCCAACTCTATCAACTCCACAGACAAAAAAAAACCCCTTAAAAACATTGCTTGATTTGGATTCTGACAAGATAATCAATGGAGTGCACGACACAGCAACAAGTAGATATTATGACCAGGATAGATTTGACTTGGGGATATTGTCATTGTGGGGAGCATCAGTATTTATCAGTATGGCAGGTGCCATAGAAATCACAGCAGACACCATGGAGTCTTGCAGAAAAAACGTGAACTCATTTTTAGGCCTCGTGGAACAGGGAAAATCGTGGGGCTCTTTGGAGGGAACTGTCACATCTGGGGGAAGTGATTGGATATTGATTAGAAATGAGTGCTGCTTCTTTTATGTATGAGTCCATGAATTGCCCCCAAGACAGTTCACACATCTACAATTCATGATTAAGATGCAATTGCAAAACAACTGAATGGCTCAGGCTTCATTAGAATGAAGAAGTGTGAAATGTGAGAAGAAGGACTACGGAATACACATTTTTTTTAAAAAAAAATATATGATAAACTTATTTGATTACATGTGATCAATTTTATATGAATCTGATATTATCCATACGCCATGGTGGAATAACTCTCTTACTATTTCCTAATAATAGTAATCATAACAACAATAATAACAATAATAATATTATATTATAATAGTGAAGTTGGAGCTGTGAACAGGCAAAACAGATCTTTCTACAAAGCTGAAAAGGGCTTCAGGTTTGCAGAAAAAAAGTTAAATCTAAACAAGCCCCTTCCCAAAAATTGGGCTTTGAAAAAAAAAATCAAAAATGATAAAATGAGTTGTAGCTTTAAGCAACAGATTCCCTCAGTGGCTGTTGCTAGGCAACCACTGGATTCCAGGCTGGGTTCTGTCAGTAAAAGGCAGGGGGAGGAGGCAGGGCCATCTCCAGGCCTATTAGAGAGAGAACTCATTAGGGCCAGGGCTAGGGTTGCCAGCTCCAGGTTGCCAGGTCCCTGGAGATTTTGTGGTGGAGTCAGAAGAGGGCAGGGGAGGGAAGAGGCATCAGATGCATATGATGCCATAGATTCTACCTTCCAAATCAGTCATTCCCCCCTCCGGGGGACAGATCTCTGTCATCTAGAGTTCAGTTGTAGTTCTGAGGGATCTCCAGCTCCTACCTGGAAGTTGGCAACCCTAGGCCTGGAAGCAGCCTCTGGATGATGTGATACCACTTGACTTGCATAACTCAACTAGATCTGGCTGCTTGCTACTGTTCAACAGCACCCATCCTATGAAAGCCAGTATGGTATTGAGGTTAAAGCTTCAGAGGAGAGTCTGGGAGACCCAGGTTTGAATCTTTATCTTGTTGTGGAAACTGACTGGGTATAGTGGACCAGTCACATACTGGCTTTCAGACTGGCAGTTTGCCCTGAGATAGGCATATTTCAGCAACGTTTCACAACTGGATTACCAGGAAAAAGCCATTTACAGCCACACCTCCGAGCCAGCAATCTGAATGCTCCCTCGCGCCTCCTCCCAGTATGCTACTTCATCAGTTGGCACAGTGTGACCGGGAAAACCCGGAACAGTTTGTTCTGCGCCTTTTTGGCCACGACTCACTCCCACTTCAAACTGCCAGTCTGAACTCAGCCACTTTGAGACTAGCCTACCCCACTGAGTTGGTGTGGAGATAAAAAGGAGAGGAGAATAATGTAAGCTGATTTGATCCCCACTGTGGAGAAAGACCATAGTTTTTCCTAAGTAGAGGCTGTGGTGGAGGAAGGAGATGGAAAGCTGGAGAGAAGACAGAGGGGCAGATAAAGGTAGGCTGATCATTGGGGGGGAAGGAGATAGGGTTGCCAACAGGTTAGAAAATTCCTGGAGATTTGAGTTGTGGAACCTGGGGAGGGGGGGTTCGACAAGGGGAGGGACCTCAGACATGTATAATACCATAGACTCCACCCCTGAAGCAGCCATTTCCTCCTGGGGAACTACTGTTGCCAACCTCCAGGTGAAGGCTGTAGATCACTTGGAATTACCATTGATCTTCAGATGACAGAGATCAGTTCCTTTGAGAAAATGGCTGCTTTGGAGGGTGGTGCCTATTGCATTATACCCTGCTGAGGTTGCTTCTCTCGCAAACCTCACCTTCCCATAGCTCCACCCCCAAAGCTCCATGAATGTCCCAACCTGGAGCTGGCAACTTTAAGGGGAACTGACTTCTGTAGTTGGGAGATCTGTTGTGATTCCCGGAGAGCTGCTGCTGTGGAGTGGGAACAGGTGGGCAACTGGGATAGTGATGGGGATAGAAGAGAGAATGATGGAGTGGGGGGCAGAAGAGAGAGAAAGTGATGAGGTGAGGAGGCAGAAAAAGAATAAGATAGTGATGAGGAGGAAGTAGAAACAGAGAGGAAATGACAGGCATGGAGGAGAGAGAAAGAAAATAGGAGGTGGGAAGGAAAAAGAATGAGAGACAGAGAAGGGAAGAAGCAAAGATAGAAGGAATGGGATAGCTGCTCCCGCAAGTTTCTTGAGGATCCCAACTTGTAATAGTACTACTGCTAATAATACTTTCAACTGTTCTATAGCCTAGTTTTTTTTTTCCCTCTGACGAATGGGCCTCGTCTTGGACCTGTGTTACTTTCCCCCAACATCCGTTGTTGTTTTTTGCTGTTGCTAATTTAGCTTTGCTTGGCTAGAAGCCACCAGCCATCAAACTCAAGGAAGCAGGAGAGAGCCATTCCGTCACTTAGCACAACGCAACACAATGCCATTCCCATAAATTCAGGCTTTATTTAGTTCACAGCTACCTCGCGGCTGACAGCTGCTGGCTGCCTACCTCCTTACAAGTTTCAACATTGGTGAGCGGCACTGGGAGACGAGCCAAGCACTCTGACGGTGCTATCCGAAGCACCCTTTGGAGGCCACTGACTTCCACAGAAGGTATCACTGTGCTTAGGAGGACACTGCTATTGACCATTTTAGGTCCACACATGCCCTGCAGTCTACAATGATCCTAGAGTTAGGGTCATCATAAGCGAAGATGGCCAGGAGTCCAATACTTGGAGCGCTTTCCACCTTCTCATTGGTTGTACATGTCATTCAATATTTGTAATGATTAATCACTTACACTCAGAGGAATTTTCACTTTTTTAATATGAACATTTTTTTTTCCTTCTGTGGCATGACATTTCCCACATTGGAAATGCTTCTCACACTCAGGCAGCACCTTTAATCCCCAGGAATAGCCATTTGCAATGCAGAAAGAGAGCCCTCTGTTTGGCAGGTAAGAAATATCCACCCTGATTCTTCTGCAACTCTGGTGATGGCCAACTGGCTATTACCATTCTTTCTGTGTAAAATGGCGGCTGCTTATCAAGGTGATTTCAGGGGACAGATGGGAGCTTTGTGAGCTCCTGAAAAATTGATGAATACAGAAATTCCGATGCACATTTTCCCAAAGGGACACCAAGTGATATCTGTGCAATGGAAGTGACCACCTGAGGCTAAGGGAAGGGCATTAGGCCACCCACTTCAGGAGGAGACCCCTTGCTCCTTACTGGCCTATCCTACCACTGCTGAGCTGAGAGGCTGGAGATAAATGAGAGGGATGGGGACGATGGGCATTGTGGGCAATCTGATGACATCATTTACAGTTGGTGTCACTGCATCGCTGGTGATGTCACTACCTCAGCAGCAACAGCCACCACTGGACTGGTAAGTCTCTTGCCAGTTGCTAGCCTCATGCTGGCAACCCTCAACTATGGGGTTAGAAGCTCGGAGCCTGTGAACCTCATGAAGTGGAGAGAAAGGCAAGTTCTGTGGAGACTCTCTGGGAGCCAAGAGCTCAGAATCTCTCGGCGGTCACGTTGTTCATACATTCTTGTTTACATTTCCTTCTCTGTTAAAGCATTAAAACTTCATGTTGTTATTCCCCTTTCCTACATGCCATTAAAATGTGTTTTGAACTTGCAGATGAAACTTGTTAGTGATACAGACCTTGTGACCTTCACTGCTGACCTTGTGGTCAGGGGTGGATCCAAAGAGCTGCACAGGAAACAGCATAAAGTATCTAATTCTTTTCTCTTCAAGGCACAGATATCTTTCATTCTGGCATCCCCCTACCCATTCCACCTGTTCTCAGAAACAGCAGCGCTACTACTCAGACTGCTGAGCTCCCAAAGATGCGCCGAGAATCCTGTATCATTTACATGTTTTATGCATGCCAACCTCCAGAAGGTTTAATTTACAATGCCACAAACGGCTGGAAACTGTAGCGACATTTGATCTATTACTCTTGGCTTCCCAACAACTGTGCACAAAAACCCATCAAAAGTGCCCATGATGCATGTGAGATATTATCATACCTACTTCTTGCAAATGTGCAGATGATGAAGCAATCCTATGGCATATTTCTTCTCCCCAGCTGTTTCCCTGGAAAATGCATGTTCTCTACAGCTAGTGGCTTTTCGAGTAATCCATTGCATACTGCTCAAATATTAGGGTTTTAGATTACCTTCGTTGTGAAGACCGACTGAATACTACACCATAAAACCTCTCTAAGAAGGCTTGTTTACATCATCTGTGTTTGGATCTTTTAATGCAGAATAACCTAAGGAAGCACAAAGACAAAGATGTGGTGTTGGATTCAACCAGCTTTCTGCCATTGTAAAAGAAGGAAGGGTCCACTTTGACCACCAAAGAAGATGCTATTCTGAGGATCATGAAACCTGTATGGACAAAAGCTATTTGGGCTAGGAGCTGAAGTAAGGAGAATTGGATGAGACTGAGTAGGAAAAAAAAAATGCTGGATGTAGGGTGTAAGAATATTTGCACAACTCATAGGAGTCACTGGGAATGACTATCACCGTCCTTACTGCAATATGGATCTGGAACGCTCAGAATTTCAGCGTGATCACCTGTTGAACTCGCCATCATTGAACTCATGATGGTGTTACCCAGAAATGTTGGCAGTCAGCAACAGGGGGAACAATACTAAGCCAGTCTATGTAGAAGGGAATCCCATGTCTTAAAATAGGTTTAACTCTCCGGAAACTGTAGGGCTGCCAGCTCTGGGTTGGGAAATACCTAGAAATTTTGGGGGTGTAGCTTAAGGAGGGTGGAGTTTGGGGAGGGGAGGAACTTCAATGGGGTATAATGCCTAAATGGTTATTTTCTCCAGGTGAACTGATCTCTTTCTCCTGGAGATCAGTTGTAATACCAAGAGACCTCCAACTACCACCTGGAGGATGGCAACCCTATTAACCTGCCCTTAGCACTGCAACCACTGCCTCCTAGTAGTATCCACACTGAAATTAAATGTTCACTAATATGCCGTTAAGTTAAACCTAATTAAATGCATGGTCTGACCTGGATAGGCCAGGCTAGCCAAATCTTGTCAGATCTCAGAAGCTAAGCAGGGTTGGCCTTGGTTAGTATTTGGGTGGGAGACCACCAAAGAAGCCCAGGGGCATGATGTTGAGGAAGGCAATGGCAAACCAGCTCTATGAGTCTCTTGCCTCATAACCATATGGGGTCCCCATAAGTCAGCTGCGACTTGAGAGCCCTTTCTACCACTAATTAATCACATATTTGGTGTCCTTTGCCTTCATTTGGGGAACAGACTGTGATTTGTGAATTCAGACATCGTAACAAACCATTGTCAGTACAAGTTGGCATTAACAATTGAGTCATCAACTCTAGTGTGAAATTTTGGTTTGATGTCAATCCCACAACCTTTTGGTTTTTGGACTTCTACACAGTGACTGCAGCCATGAAATTAAAAAGTGCCTGCTTCTTGGGAGAAAAGCTATGGCAAACCTAGACAGCATAATAAAAAGTAGAGACATCACCCTGCCAACAAAAGTCTGTATGGTAAAAGCAATGGTATTCCCAGTAGTAATGTATGGCTGTGAGAGCTGGACCATAAGGAAAGCAGAGTGCCAAAGAATCAATGCTTTTGAATTATGGTGCTGGAGGAGACTCTTGAGAGTCCCTTGGACTGCAAGGAGATCAGATCAGTCAATCCTAAAAGAAATCAACTCTGACTGTTCCCTGGAAGGCCAGATCCTGAAGCTGAAGCTCAAATACTTTGGTCACCAAATGAGAAGGGAGAACTCACTGGGGAAGACCCTGAAGTTGGGAAAGACTGAAGGTAAAAGAAGAAGGGGACGGCAAAGGATGAGATGGTTAGACAGTGTTAGCGATGCAATGAACATGAAATTAAGCAAATTCCAGAGGATGGCAGAAGATAGGAGGGCCTGGCACGATGTGATTCATGGGGTCATGAAGAGTCAGACTCGACTGTGCGACTAACAACAACAAATACAGACTTCACTACTAGAGAGCCAGTCTGATGTAGTGGTTAAGTGTGTGGGCTCTAATCTGGGAGATCCCGGTTTGATTCCCCACTCCTCCACTTGCAGCTACTGGATGGCCTTGGGCAAGCCATAGTTCTGTCAGAGCTGTTCTTGAAAGAGCTCTCTCAGCTCCACCTACTTTATAGGATGTCTGTTGTGGGGAAGGGAAGGGAAAGGAGTTTGTAAGCCGCTCTGAGACTCCGAGTGAAGGGTGGAGTATAAATCCAACCTCCTCCTCTTCCTAACTGGAGTTGGATTAAGCCACAATTCAAAATCCACAATTTTATTAACGGAATGCACCCAAAGTTATGTGGCAAAGTTTCAATATGAGATTCATCTCTTTTTTGCATTGCTACAATTAAGGCAGCATTACTTGATTTCCCCTCACCACCACCAAGCAAAAGCAATAATAAGCTCTGTTTTTGAAACACCAGATGTTTTGCACAACAATTTGCTTTCATTTGGAAAGGTCAAAGTTTTCCACTTCAATACTTTCCTTTATACTTTTTACAGAGCCCTTAAGAAGGCAACTACCAGAATCTCATTTATCAGAAGAGTTTGGAAAACTTCCCCCACCCTGAAATAGCTCGTTCCAACACAGAAAATAAACACACACAGAGAGAAAGACAAATATTATTTGCATCCGGTTGCATTGACCAGATATAGTTAATCTGGGGCTGAGTTCAGACTGGCAATTTGCAGTGGGAGCCAGTCATGGCAAAAAAAGTCCCAGAATAAACAGTTCTAGGTTTTTCTGGTCACATGGGGCCGATGGATGCGGGAGCATACCAGAAGGAGGCGCACGGGAGCATTCAGACTGCTGGCCCAGAGGCGCGGCTGTAAGCGGCTTTTCCCTGGTAATTTGGCTGGATACCTATTTGTGTATGAGCGCATAGGCGCATATGCGCTCATGCGTTCATACACACATAGGCATCCGGCTAATTTGGGGAGGATCCCGTTGCGCCGGCACCACATTGGGCAGTAGAGTGGAGCACAGCCAATCAGATCGCTGCTGCCTTATGTGCAGAAGCACCCGGCACACGCTATAGAAGTGGGTTGCTCCCAGCTTTTCAGCTTTGCGTTCACACTTCCAGGAAGTGGAATAACGCGGGATAAAGGTGCTCTCTGAGATTTGCTACCACTTTTATCAGGTAACTTTTAAACGCGGGAGCGAAGCGGAACAGCACATGTTGCCTACGGGTGGGGAATGCCAGGCAGATGTGCCTGTGTGAATGCCCCCTTTAATCCGCTTTTAAAACGTCGCTGAAATGTGGCTATAGTGGGGCAAATTGCCAGTCTTAACTCAGCCTGGATAAATACAGTTCATTTGGATAATTAGTTCTGAGTAAGAGAAGGTTCAGTTATAGAGAGTCAAAATAAATTCCAGCACTGGGGAATGTTAAGTATGCCGTTAGACAGAGAGTTGTAAATATACATGCACACTCACACTGTCAGTCAAAAATTTGGGGATACTTTTAAAGCAACACAAAAGCAGCTCTTACGTTCTAATAATTGGTTCTGCATGGAATTGTACTGATAATCTCCAGTGGACAAGTTGAGCCCAAGCACACATGAAGCGGCCTTCCACTAAGTCAGATAATTAATCTATCAAGGTCAGCATTGTCTATTCTGGCTGACAGCAACTCTCCAGGGTCTCAGGTCGAGGTCATTCACATCATCTACTATCTGATCCTTTCAGCTGGAGACATCTGGGATTGAAATGGGGACATCCTGCACACAAGTGGATGCTCTGCCACTGAGCCATGGCCCCTCCCATAAATTTCAAAACGGAGGGAGGTAGAAGCATACACAGGATTAACACCACCTGGCCTGGGTTCAAGTGCAGAAAGAAACTGAGGATGAGAAGTGGACAGCAGCAGGTATCTCATGAGAGCCTTTTAAATATTCTATGCCTTACAACATTCTAGTTGTTGTTGTTGTTGTTTTTTTAATGGTGGGCTCCTAATAGTTCTCTTCATTTTAATGATTTTAATTCTGTTTTACTGTGTTTTAGTTTGTAAGCTGTCTCAAGCAGGTCCCTTAAAGAGGAGGCATAGAGGTTTTCTACAGAAATAAATAAGAACCTGGACAGGGGTTCAGTTTCAAGGCATCAGTCAAGTTCCTTTTACTTCCCAGGCAGCGTCCTCACCAAAAGCTAGGTCACCTATTCTGAGGAGCTGTGTCTGAGGTTAATACCTTCTCTGGCTTGTTTAAAAAGGGACTGGCTTTGGGGATCAGCTGACTGAGGGCACAACAAGATGTGATGATGACATTTCAGGGCCTAACAAGGGTGATTTGAAACTGTAGCAAGGACCTGATACTGTTTGGGCCCAACATGCAGTGGGACCAGGTGCTCTCATTCCTCCCCATGCCATTTTTAAGTGTTGAACCGGCAGGAGGGTTGCCAGGTAAATGTTTCTCTTGCTTGAAAGCTAGTCAGATCCGACTCTAGGGGGTGGAGCTCATCTCCGTTTCCAAGCCAAAGAGCCAGCACTGTCCCAAGACTTCTCCATGGTCATGTGGCCAGCAACGCTGTTACCTCCCCACCAAAGTGGTACCTATTTATCTACCTGCAATTTCTTGCTTTCAAACTGCTAGGTTGGCAGGAACTGGGGGCAGAGATGGGAACTCACTCCATCACGCGGCACTAGGGTCTCGAACCACCGAACTACAGACCTTCTGGTCTGCAGCTCAGCGTCTTAACTTCTAAGCCACTGCAGCCCCACACAGGGTTGGACAGATACCCTTTGGCAACCAGCGGGAGGGGGGCTTACCTGGATCGAAGAGAGGCCTAGGCTGGCATTGCTAGCAATGAGGCAATGTCACTTCTGGTGGAATCTGGAAGTGGTGTCATCACCTCAACAGCAATGTGGGGATGTTGTGGTATTTGGGCAAAAACTCTATGGTAGAAGTCATTTTTACCACAGAGTGTTTGCCCAAATACCAGAGCATTTCTGCTTCACCGGCAGTGGGATGATATCACTTTTGGTGCACACTGGAAGTGACATCGCAGCATTGTCAGCAATTCAGGCCTAGGCTGTATTATGCTGCTGGTAAGTCCCCTGCCAGACCGCTGGTTGGTGCTGGAGGGAGGCACCCCAGAGTGGGCGTTCCCATGGGACCGCCTGGCAACCCTGATTGCAGGGCCCAAACCCTGCTGCTGTTTCAGCAGTTGAAGTAGTGTGGGGGGAACAAGAAAGCCCGCTCCCACCTTGCTTTGGGCCAAATCAGGATAGGGCCCTCACAGTATTTTTAAAGCACCTGTGATCGGCTGTAAAACAGCAGCAGTGTCCCTGGGTTTGACCCAAGGATGCCGCGAAGCCTAGTTTGGCCCTGAGTGCTTCAGGATGAGATGGTATGGAGTGGAGTATACAAATAATGTTAAGGATACACACGTTTTACAAGAAAGAATAAGTGGAAAGGAACAGAAAATGTGCAAGAAATAAAGCATTGGAGAATCATTTTTTACAGGGAAGACTATATAGAAGAAAGATATTAAACATTTGGATTATTAAATGATCAGGATCTGTTCCCGTTTACTTGTTTTTATAAGTTTTAAATTCTTCCAAGGTTTGGGAAATTAGGAAAGGACTGTTTGAGTACGTCAGGATTGTCTGGGCTTATGGAATGTGTGTTTTGCAATGATGCTGTGCAAACCCAACAACAGAGCGAGTGAACAGTTGCAGAGCTGATAATATGGAAGAAGATGTATGAAAGGAGATAGATTGTAAATTTGTTCATGTTTAAACCATAGCAGTCTACATAGAAATGGTGGCTGCAGCACAGTAGCTCATGCATTCTCTAGAAGACCCAGAAAAGGATCACGCACAGGTCTGATGTAGGCTTTTTAAGAAGTTGATTATTGTTATTATTTTACTTTATTTCATAGGGTCAGATGCACCCAGTGTTTTCATTCAGGCTCACCCAGTTCCCCTTTTTACTACATCCCACATGGTTTTCCCATTAAGACCCCATGATTCCCAGGATAGCCTTTTTAGGGGTCAAAGAAGAAACTTCCTGCTTTCAACCTATATGATTCCCCCACCCCTCATTTGTGGTGAAGTTCCTAGTTCATGTGCTGTTCCTAGGACAGAATAAAGTTTGGTAACTAGCCAGGGTGGTGTGAGTAGCTTAGGATATATATTCTTTTCATTACTCAGAAGTAGCTCTCATTAAAGAAAAGGTTGATGACCCCTAGTTTAAATGGTTCATTTATTAAACAAATTTTGCATCCCTAGCAGAACGGAAATTGCAAGGGAGAATTTTGAGACAGAACAGCATGCATGCATGAGAAATTGTTGTCAGTACTAGTACTATAAGTACTAGTATAGTATACGTAGTATAAGGAGCTGCGGTGGCTCAAGTGGTTAAGACGCTGAACTGCAGGCTGTGGAAGGTCAGTAGTTCAGCAGTTTGAGACCCAGGGTGCCGCATGACGGAGTGAGCTCCCGTCTCTGGTTCCAGCTCCTACCAACCTAGCAGTTCGGAAGCAAGAAATTGCAAGTAGATAAATAGGTACCACTTCGGTGGGAAGGTAACAGCATTCCGTGCGCCTTGGTGTTTAGTCATGTCAGCAACATGACCACGGAAACATCTTCGGACAGTGCTGGCTCTTCGGCTTTGAAACAGAGATGAGCACCGCAACCCTAGAGTTGGATTCGACTGGCTTTCGAGCAAGGGAAACCTTTGCCTTTATCTTTACCTTATTAGTAGTATAGAACGTGAGAAATCAGGGCCTGGCTAGAAGGGCCTTCTCCTTCCATATGTACCTATGCACCAGTTGCGGTCTTTGGGCAGCCATCTGCCCTCTGTCTCAACACTTAGGGTAGCTTACCTGGAATCAATCAGAGCCCAGGCCTTTTCCCTCATGGGCCCTATTTTATGGAATAAGCTGAGGGTCTAGGGTTGCCAAATCCAGCTTGAGAAATTCCCAGAGATTTGGGGAGGGGGTGAAGCCTGGGGTGGGTGGACTTTGAGGAGGAGTGGGAGCTCTGCAGGATATAATGTCATAAAGTCCACCATCCAAAGCCGCCATTTCCTGCAAGGGAACTTGATCTCTGTAGTCTGGAGATCAGTTTTGATTCCAGGGGAACTCCAGCCCCCAATTGAGGACTGGCAATCCCACAAGGTGGGCGCACCTTGGAGAGCTGGTGTTGCAAGGCCTTGTTTGCCAGAGCTTTTGAATGGCGGGCATCTTTTAAGGGGGAAAGGGAGAGGTTTGCTAATGTATTTTGGTCTTCATTGAAAATGGTGTTTATTACTGGAAGCAGCCTTGAACCTGTTCCTCTTACTACCACTGGGATCAAAGCTGATTAGAAATAGTCATATTTCAGTTTGTTGCTTGAAAGGGGATGGAGTGAAAACCTCACCTGCATCCCTGAAGGGATCTCAGTATCAGGTATCAGCTGTGCTTATGGGAAGTGAAGGATTGGGTGATCTGTCTTGTAGTCTCAGACTTCAGAGGAGCGATGGGGTCCAGAGAGATAGAAAAGTCAGGACTCAGTGTATCCTTCTTTTCTGTTGCTCTGGTGCTGTCCCTTTGATGTATAGACTGCTACTCTTGGGGAATCTTCCTTCCTTCTAGCTGATACCATCCCCTTCTCTCTTATCAGTCTTTCCACTGTGAAAGCAAGACCTGCTCTTCTGCACCTCCATCCGTCCTACTTGGCTAGTTAGCTTAGAATGCTGTTGCTGCTCCATCCCATCCTGAATGGAGTTCCTTATAATAAGGGGCTCGTATTAGTTTACTCAAGATAAAGAAATGCCCCCAGTGAACTTCGTTTCTTGAGCAGCACACGCAAGTGCAATTCGGCTGTGTTAGAGACATACTCTGCAACATTATTAAAGAAGAGTCCTCCTTAAAAGGAGAAAAAATAGAATGATAGTTATGAAAGAACATTTCCACTTGCACTCTCCTCTGGCAATGTGTATTGATCAATGACACATGGGCGTGGGTTCTACCGGGTTTCCTACCAAAGGTCTTAATGCCAAAAATATTGTTGCAAAATTATTATCTGTTAAGTGACACACAGTGATGATGCAATTTTGCTATGAAAATGAAAATGACCTCATTTATGTCCACTATGTCATAGGAGGGGTCATGTTAAATGTATTGATGGAAATAGTATGATTCTGGGGTTAACCATGTGTCGGTACATCTTTTTGACCCCACTGTTTTATTAAGATCATGAACTTGGCACATATGCTCTTGAGGCAAGAGAGAGTCCATCAGCACAAAATGGGCAAATGAAGAAAGTGACCAATTGGAAAGTACAGTTTTGTGTTAAAATGAGGAGGAAGAAGCATGGCAGGAGGAGGAGGAGATTGGAGTTATACCCTGCCCTCCGCTTGGAGTCTCAGAGCTGGCTCACAATCTTCTTCCCTTCCTCTCCCCACAAAGGACACCCTGTGAGGTAGGTGGGGCTGAGAGAGCTCCAAGAGAACTGCTCTGGAGAGAACAGCTCTGAGAGAACTGTGGCTTGCCCAAGGTCATCCAGCTGGCTGCATGTGGAGAAGTGGGGAATCAAACCCGGTTCTCCCAGATTAGAGTCCACACTCCCAACCATTACACCAAACTGGCTCTCTACGTGAACTAATAGTTTATCCTCTGCACATTTACCTGGAAGTAAGCCCTATTTATTTATTGTGAGATTTATACCCCACCCTCCTTGCAAGGCAGGCTCAGAATGGCACTCTATTAACAATATGGTGAGTACTTCAAAGCAGAATGGATAAGATTGCATTGCAATGGGGACACAGAGAGACAGAAAGCAAAATTTGTTCAAGGATACCCACATAACTCTACATCCAGCCACATTATCACACTGGTCTAAAAACAATAACAGAGGTGAAGGAAACATTTGGCAATGGAACCCTGGACTGTATGCACCTTAAATGTTTACCTTTCCTATTAGCTATGGCTGCTGAGCCCCTGGTGGTGGTGGGGGGACCCCTGCTCTGAGTATTTGTTTCCTGCCACCTCTTTGGGGGACTTTTAAAAATCACCAACTTTGCCAGAGTGATGATGCCACTTTTGAGGAGCGATGTCAGTAAAACCATAGGATTTCTGCTGATTCCTTGAGCTACCAGTGCCACTTTCAGGTTGTCACCAGAAGTGACATCATCATGCCTGTGACGGCAGGCCTCCACCATGTCCCCAAACCCAGCCTTCCCACTCTGTTATGCAATCAGAACCTGTTGTTTACAAACAGCAAATCTCTATATTTCTCATTGTGTTGCTCAGATTTCCATCCAACATCCCCAGTTTCCAGATTCGATCAGTGCTATCCTATTCATGTTTACTTGTAAGTAAGTTCCGATAAGTTCAATTGCATGCATTCTGAAATAGGTTTGCAGGCTTTAATTATTTTCAGCGCACTCCTAAATTGAATCGCACACTGTTAAATCTATTTGGCTTAGAAGGGTATAACTCTACCTAAGATTGCACTGTTAGTCCATTAGCAGCTGGGTCTGTCACTGAGAGGAGAGGGATCAAAAGATCATTACGTCCAGAGGCTAGCAGTAATGAACTGCACCACTGCCCACTGCCCAATAAGCTCCTGGCAGAGAAGAAAGGAGATACTGCTGAGAACAAGCTGGAGATGTTGCGGTACCAACCTGAGGCACAGACAGGGGCTATGAGCGTATGGATCTGAGCATGTATAGATCACAACCCCTCCCCCCGAGCCAGCTGTCTGTAGCCCAGTCAGGAGCTTCTGGTCTATACATGGAATGAGCAGTCAGGCACATAGGTGAAATGTTTGACCTCAGTCTGAGATCTTTAAAAGGAAAAGTTCTGTATTCTCTAAAATACACCCTCAATTTGCTAGAGCACAAGGCACTGGGAAATGATATCACAACACTGCAGGATATTACAGACAAAGAAAAGAACATGAAACGTATGAGGTTAAAGGACAAACCACACGATGCATTTGTTTACTGGTTTACACAGCTGCAGGGAACGACTTCTAAAAGAAAAGGAGAGCCCAAACAGGCTCAAAATGGTGCTGGGGGAGGAAGGGCTCCTGCCTCCCCCAGGGGGGGGTCCTCACATGACAACCACAGGGTGGGGGGAATTATTTCACTGATTTTGCTGTTCCACACTGAGTATCTGTGCACATGGAGCAGCAAAAAATAGCCAAATAATTCCTTCATGTGGTTTTTTGTGTGAGAAAACCACTTAGAGGTTAGGTAGGAGCCCTTTCCTCCCTCATTGGTGCCATTCTCAGTCCATTCTTGTTCTCTTTTGGGTTGTTGTTGTTTTTGGGGGGAGAGGTGGAGTAGAAACAGTTCCCTACAGCTGCTGTGTGGCTGTGGGGAACACAGGCATATGAATGCAAACCAGGAACAAATGTATCGTAAAGCTTGCCTCTAAGTTGTACAGTTACTGGCATCACCATGGCATTTCCTTCCTTGGAATGGATGTAAGCCCACATGAACTTTAAAAAGAGAAGCTGGTGAAGACAGATTTCACTCCTCTTGTTCCATTTGTTTCCTGGACGTTCACTTGTGAGATTCTGCTGGGAAAGTTACGATTTAAGCTATCATGAACCTGGGAGTGGATTGCCACATGTACCTTTTCTCCAATCGAATTAAGATTCACACCCCAAACCTTTTTTTTTATGACTGCACTCACTATATCCTGACAGCCATCTCTCTCATGCCTTCCTGGCAGGTGGGCAAATACTTATCCCTGTCCTGCCTATCAGCCTCCACAAAGGAAACTTGGCTCCTCCAAGCCGGAAATCTGAGAAATTTATTGTTCCATTCCTAGAGAGGGAATGTTTTCTCTGAGATCAGGGCCTCCGTGAGTAACAATTAAGGGATGCTGCATCTCTCTGTCACAGCAGGGGTAGGGGGTACTCCTGCTCTGAAAGCCAGTTTAGTGTAGTGGTTAAGAGCAGTGGACTCTAAGCTGGAGAACCAGGTTTGATTCCCCACTCTTCTACATGCAGCCAGCTGGGTGGCCTCGGATCAGCCACAGTTTTCTCAGAACTGTTCTCTCAAGAGCAGTTCTCTCAGAGCTCTTGGACCCACCTACCGCAGAGGGTGTCTGTTGTGGGGGGAGGAAGGGAAGGAGATTGTAAGCCGCTCTGAGACTCTGAATGAAGGGTGGGGTATAAATCCTCCTCCTCCTTCTTTTAAATACTCGGTTATTCATGGACCTTTGATAGAGCTACTCCTTTGGGCCCTGGCCATTTTTTTAAAGAAACAACAGCAACCCTATAACCTGCAGAAGCTTTAGACCAGTGGCCTCTGAGGTCATATCTAATCTCTAAAGCATGGCTTAAAACATGATAACAACACTAATAACTAAAGCCACAACTAGCAACAAAATTAAAATCATACATTCAGTATTAAGAGGCAACATCCAAATGAGGTTCGATGGGGGTACGTACCCCACGTGAAACTGCACACAGAAAATAACCTTCCTGAACAACCTGGCTGAATAAGAAAATTGCCTCTCGATATCCACATCTAGACAGGTTTAGATATACACAAATAGTAGAGGGAAAGTGTTCCAGAGGGGAAATACTGTCACAAAAAGGCCCAGTCCTTAGTAAATACCCATCTTTTTTAAACATTAGACTGTTTCCCTTTATTATTTACCGTTAAGTTGGTACAGACACACCTTATACTTTTTCAGATGCTGCAGTCATGCATACTGGAAGCCTACCAACTAGGTACTGCAGGAGTGATCCTCTTATTATGTGCAGTTACCAAGTTATGTCATTGAGGGTAATGCATGGGATTAATATCTCTGCGCACCTCTGGTACATATGAACTAGGGTTGCCAGCCCCCAGGTGCGGCCTGGAGATCTCCCGCTTTTACCACTGATCTCTAGCCGACAGAGTTCAGCTCCCCTGGAGAAAATGGCTGCTTTGAAGGGTGGACTCCATGGCATTGTACCAAGACGAGACCCCTCCCCTCCCCAAACCCCACCCTCTCCCAGATCCACCTCCAAAGCCTCCAGGTATTTCCCAACCCAGACGTGGCAACCCTAACATGAACAGACCACTGAATTTCTCAGGATTTGCACTCAGGCATGCCAAAGATTGTATATGCAAGGTAAATACACATGTTCACACAGCATGGTGCTTATACATGGTGCTTGTACTCGAGAGGACTGCAAGTAATGTTCAGTCCTGTTAGGCACAGTTGCTGGAATCCTGACATACAAGCCTGCAGATCTTAAAACGGTGAACCTGTGAATCACGCAAGGGTTAAGATTTCCAAGAAACTGAATGAAAATATTAACAACAACAACAAAAAAGACTGATTTCTCTCTTGAAGATCTGCACACAGGTTATTTAAATCGTCTGAATGTTTCTACTGGCAACCGTGAGCTTGAGACAAGGCCTTTTCTGCTATATTGGTCTCAGTTGCCTCAACAGCATTAGCAAACAGACTCCATTCCTTTGTACTTTGTCAGTCCGCTTCACGCAGCAGTGGGAAATGAGTCAGATACTTACGCACTACAGATTGACTAATGTTGACAGCCACCGACCTATGCATTATGTTTAAAGGCAGCCAGCGAAGCAACATTCAAGATGAGGCTTTTCCTCTCACATCACACAACATGGGGAAAGGTCGGCATTCCGGACCACTCACCTGTATGGGGTTCCACGGAAAAGTAAGGCTGTCCCTCCAAGATGCTGTAGACCAGCTTGGCACTATTTCCGTAAACAGGATCATCTGCATCAGTGGCTGTCACTTTAGTAACATAAGTACCTAATGGGGGAGGGAAAGAAGAATACTTAGTGAAGTCTAGCATATGTTTCAGAAGAATTTTCTTACTACTAGACCGTCTCCTTTTGTTGCAGCTCCCTCCATCTTGATATTGAGGGTTGCCAACCTCCAGGTGGTGACTGGAGATCTCCCGCTATCACAATTGCTCTCCAAGCAACAGGGATCAATTCACCTGGAGAAAATCGCTGCTTTGGAAGTTGGACTCTATGGCATTAGGGCCCAGAGCCCGCCCTCCTCAAGCTCCATCCCCCAAATCTCCAGGTCTTTTCCCAACTCGGAGCTGGCAATGCTATTGATATCAGAGACTTCTATTCCTCCCTGCTTAGCTTTGAAAGCAAGAAAACAAGTGTCCAGCCGGTACAAAATAAAAAAGGCACAGCCTAGATTGGAAGAAATGGATTCCGCACCTGATTAAATCTTGCTGTCTTGGAGAGAACAGACAGCATTTGGAACAGGGACCTGGAGCCCAAACACTGTTTCTTGTGAGTCTTTTATTAGGAAGCAGCAGACGCAAAGTCTAAAAATAAGCAATAAATATTCCCCCTGCACAATTAGGGCACTGGCATAATTCTTCATTGGTTTGGATTTGGATTACTGGCAACTCTTTACCTCTATCATTTCCCTTTCTGTAAAGCACCCTAATTAGTCCCATAGATATCTTTGCTTGCCACTCACATCACATATTGATTATTCTTGCATCTCCCCTCCCCTCCACTAGACCTGAACTTGATGATTTTGTGTTATTTTTGAAGAGTGATATTTGGTTCCATACTGAGCCACATTTGACTCTAGAGCCATCAGTTGCAATCCCTTGGTTTTGAAGATCCTGGAAAGGTAAACCCTCAGTTAGAACTCACCATTCAGATCATACATACCATTCAAAGATCCTAATCTCATCACTAGGGTCTTTCCAAAGAAGACCCTTGTCATCAGTAACATGCCCACTTACTTACCACCATGGCTGAATTTATCCATTACTGAACCTGCGCTCTATGTCTCCTCTTTTCCATTGTCTGCCCCTCTCTTCTTAATGGATCTCAGCTTAGTTTCCCACACCTGGGTCCTGTCTCTGCCCTAAATCAGGCTGCTGTGGGCATTTTCTTTTATGGCCTCACTTGTTTCCCTGTCACAGGAACAGACTCCTTCCCCCAAAGGCATTTTTGTCTACCCCATGTAGGGCTAGAGACCTCCCAAAATTACAATTTATATCCAGACTACAGAGATGAGTTCCCCTGGAGGAAATGACAGCTTTGGAGAGTGGATTCTATAATACACCATAGATTGTAGGAGAAACAGAAGTCCTAGAGTGGCATCACATCCCTGCTGGATGTGCTACACATGTGGTATAAGATTCATCTTACCTCACATATTCAGAGATTTAACTCTTAGTTTCAAGAAAATTGGAGGACTTGTCTCCCATACATGATGAGAGGCAAGGGTGGGTTTTTAAAAAAATATTATTCTAATTATATTTTAATATTGAGCCCCCCATTTCTCCGAAAGGAGAATCAAGACAGCATATAGACTATGATTTTTATCAGGACTGGTATAAGATTCCATGGTTTCCTTTCATGAAGTGAAATGGGTCCTTACATTGGAGAAATACTTCTTCCACCGACTGAAGGTGTCTTCCTCCAGTAAAAGATTATTCATGTGGTGGAAGGTAACCATTAGTTTCAGCCAGGAAAAGGGGATGAACTTTTGGAGAACAGGGGACAGTGGAGTGACAAAACAAAAACACACAATGGATGACAGCAATCAAAATTTCAGGTGGCATAAAACATCCTTCTAGTGTTGCCAGGCCTCTGTTCTCCACCCCCCAGAGCTCTGGGGGCAGGGCACGGAGAAGGGAAGCAGTGTCACAACATCATTTCTGAGTGAGACTTCCCCCAAACTCTACTGCAATGTCAATGGATCTCATTCCCTCACATTTTCCTCCCACTCATTCACGCAGCAGTGGGGGCTGGGAGACGGCGGCAGGAGGTCTCTCCCTATTCCAGATAAGCTGGCAACCCTACATACTTTGTTCAGATACCTCCAAGCAGAAACATACCATCAGGGAGAAAGTTCTGGGAAAGAAGAAACTTGTGAAATAGGGATGTTATTTGAAATACCTTTGCAAAAAAAAATGGGAACAAAGCCACCTATTAGAATTATGTAGACTTCAAGCATTTGCAAAGGACTTGTATCAAAGGGATAGAAAATTCCAGATGAATAATACAATATAATATATTGCATTTAATTTCTGCAGCAGCACATTTCAAAGAACCTGGTGACGTTCCAGCTAGTGCCTAGGAAATCTATGGTTTAAAAGTAATATATTTTCTTTCTTTGATTTCCAGCTAAAATAATAGTTGGAAGTGGCTGTTGCCAGAATCTAAGTATCACCTCTGAAATGACTTTGCGGTGCCCAGTTTCCTGTTCACTTTGCAGTATCCAGACTTCCAAAAATGTTGCCCCCCCCCAGCCCATGCACCTTTCTACCTTCTCAGACCACTCTTGAGCTTCTGATTGCATGGAAAGCTAAATCAAATCAAATTCAAATGCTCTCTCCTGGCCTCGCTGCAGGCACATCCTTTTAGATTTGCATGTTAGAAAATGAATGATGACGTTAATTAATGAAATTCCAATGCAATAAAGGCAACGGGCAGAGAGAAGGGCAAAGTGAAGGGTTATGTCCTTAGAGTAATGAAGCATGCTTATAGGAGGGGAAATTGCATACAGGTATGTACAGGCCAGTACCAAGACATGACATCTCTCTAGGGATGGCAGCATATCCATTAAAATATTCTTCTTCTTCTTCTTCTTCTTCTTCTTCTTCTTCTTCTTCTTCTTCTTCTTCTTCTTCTTCTTCTTCTTCTTCTTCTTCTTCTTCTTCTTCTTCTTCTTCTTCTTCTTCTCCTCCTCCTCCTCCTCCTCCTCCTCCTCCTCCTCCTCCTCCTCCTCCTCCTCCTCCTCCTCCTCCTCCTCCAGGTTCAGGTAGTGCCAATCTCTGTAATGGTTGAGCAGTCAGGATGGTCCCATTGCAAATTCCAGTAGTTGCTTGGGGTGTCTATTGTTTTAGTGGTGCCAGTGAAGCCATGTGAAGTCACAGGTACACATATATTGAATTTGTCCAAGTCAGTATTGTCTACTCTGACCAGCAGCAGCTTTCAAGAGTCTCAGCTGAAGGTCTTTTCCACCACTCACTGCCTGGTCCTTTAAACTAGAGATGCTGGTGATTTCACCTGGGATCTTCTGCATGACAATCAGATGCTCTACCTCTGGTCTATGGTTTCCATGAGATTGGTTACTTTGAAAGAGATTGGCTGACCTCACTGGAGATGACAGGAATTGAACTTTGGACCTTCTGTATTCAAAACAGATGTTCTACCAGTGAGCCATGACCCCTCTGCTTGCCCGGATTCTTCAAAATATTGTAGAGAATATAGGATTGGCATGAACTGGCTCACAACCCAAAATTTGGTCCAAACTTGGGCCAGTTTGGGGCTCGGGAACTGATGTTCGGGGAAGATGTACTCCCCGAACATTTACTGGACTTTGGCCAGTTCAGTTTGGCTGTTTGGAGCTATTTGGTTTCTTTCTGCTGGATCAGCTGTTGGGCTCCCTTGTGCAGCCCCTTAACTCTCTGGTTTTACTCTCCTATTTGAAGTGGTGGGGAGCAAAACTAAATGGTTAAATGTCTGCCACATCTGGAATAAAGGGGGAAAGGAGGCACCTCTTGATGAAGGCTTTGATCTTTCAACAGTATTCTAAAGGACAGACTAATCTTTTTTACAAGACTCATTTTTAAGCCGCTCAGAGTTTTATGATGTTTTTATGATCTGGCCAGATTTTAAATCTTATCTTTTTTCATTGCAAACAACTTTTAAAAACATTCTTATGATGCTTTGTTTTGTAAGCCATCTCTATAGGGGTGCCTCCTGGCCCTGACCCCCATTTCTTAGCTCAAAAAGGCAGTGGGCAGAGACGAGTGGGTGGTTGGAGGATTCTTCTGATGCAAAACTGGATATGACATCACTATGCTGGTATGATACTCTAGAGTGTTGTCCCAACCCAATGATATCACTTTCAGTTTCACGCTGGAAGTGATATCCTGTATTGGCATGACAGCAAATCTCTTGTTCCTGTCCCTCAATTTCTTCCATCAGAGGGGGGGCACGCAACCCTGCTAACATGTTCTCCGGAGAGGGGGCACAGCAATGTTCTAAATAAATAAAATAAAGCCGCCATCAGCGTATCTTACGCTAATCACAATCTTGTTATAGTACTTTCAGAGGCTGAAAGTGTTTTATGCAAATTATATTGTTGCAAACATTCCAATAACCATGGAGGGTAGGAAAGTTTATCCCCACATTGCAGAAGGGGATCTGAAAGAGTGTGATAGACCATCTGGTCAGTTAATGGCAGAACTGAGATCTGAACCTGTCTTATAGACACACTACATGTCATCAGCTTTTATCGCAGAGAAGCAACCATTAAAAGTAGCATTTGACCACATCACACAATGGCTCCCAATGAAATTTAGCCAATTTCTGATTAAATCCATTCATTCCTCTAGCCAACCAAAGCAGGAACGTTTCATTTTTGAATGTCATATTCAGATCCCAAGATATGGCCAGACTTTACCATTGGAGTCTGAGCATGAAGGTTGGGAAATGCATCAGATTTTGAAATGTTGTAAAATTCAAGCTCCGTTCCCATTTCTGATTTTTTTTTTCTCCAGAGAAAACTAGGAATGAGTAAATGTTCCCAATTACACTTCTTTTTTGTAATTGTTTCTATCCCGCCCCCACACACATGAGATCGTGTTCTACATTTCGTTGTTGTTTGGGGGGATTTTTTGGTACTTATGTATGCACGTTACAAGGTTTTTCTATTCAATTTTCAGTGTTTATATGCACAGTGTACTTTGTGTGCGTATAATATGCACAAATAACATTGAAAATGTTTTACAGGGAAATTCAGTATGAGTAAACAGAAAATAGCGCATACGTAAAGAATCACAGTTTCGATGCACAGAAGGGGAAATGGAATTTGGAACAGATATTTTTTTAAGCTGAAACAGCAGGGATGAGAAATTCAAAACCATTGTGGGAAAATAAGAAAAGGAACTCTTCATATCCAGCCAAGTTTTATTGAGTTCTCCCTCAGTGCTCTTCTACTGGAAGTCCTTATTATTTCTGTTTTACAGATGGAATGAGACCAACATTGATACAGACTGACTGACCCAATGCCTCATAAGTAGGTCCTGACTTAGATGGGATTGGAATCCTAGTTCCTCATGCAGCTGAAGAGCCAAACTAGAGGTGCTGCCATCGATGGGTCTGACCTGTGGACCATTTTAAAGAGATTTAAATTCTAGGGATCTCCCAGAAATACAGCTCCTCTCCAGACTACAGAGATCAGTTCCCTCTAGAAAATGAATGATCTGGAGGGTGGATTCTAGGGCACTGAGTTCCTTGTCCTGCCCAGCCTCTACTCCCAAATCTCTGGGAGTTTTCCAACCTGGAACTGGCAAGCATACCTCCCTGCCCCCAGCTGGTGGGACCTGGAAACCCTATCACGTGGGTTATCATGATCAGAACTGAAACGGGGCAGGCCAAAGTGCTCTCCCCACACATACACACCTTTTCTAGGGCCAAAATGGCTGGACACATACGCACCCATCGCTGCTGCAGTACTTGAAAAGGCATGCAGGGAAAACAAGAACACCTCAGCCTGTTAGGGAAAATTAGGGTAATGCTCTGCTTTTTGGGCAAAACTCTATGGTTTTTACCACAAAGTTTTGCGCAAAAAGCAGAGTGTTGACCCCAAAGTTGCCAACACCACTCCTGGGTGACATCAGCACATTGTGTGATGTCCCCACCCACTCCTGAAATGCCCCCCAAATCTCCCTGCCAGCATGATGAAGGGACCTGGAGACCCTGCTTCAAAGCAGAACTGAACCTTGAGGCACCTGAAGAGTATTGGGAAGCCAAAAGGAAAGGGGGTGAAATGACAGAAAATGAGAAACTGATGTAAAATGAAGAGGAACAGCAATGAAGCACAATGGATTCATTGGCATAGCTAGAGCTGAGCCAGAAGCTGATAACAATCTTAGTCTTGTAACCTATAAAGATGAGTGGTCATTGTCCTGAGAACAACAACCTCCCCCTGTCACCTTATGATATAGTTGGAATTGGGTCAACCTAGCAGTAGACCTACTATTGAATGGAGGAGCCGGGTTGATCACCCATTGTCCAATCGGAGAAGAGCCTGGAAGCAGATGTAGAGAATGATGCTCTACTGCCACCTCCAGGCACCCTTCTCCATTAGCCCAGAGAGACCTCCAACATGGCAGCAAGTGATTTTGTTTCGTTTTGTGTTCTTTGTTAGACCTGGTGACACCAATATATCTAAAATAATTTTTTGGGGGGGTCATTCTTCATTCCCTCTAGTTTTGTTAACTGAAGAAGACAGATGGAAGCATCAATTGGAGAGGAAGGTAATTGTTGTGCAAGGGAAGTACCTTGTACTTTCAGAGGGGCTGCAGCTCAATGGTGGAGCATTCACTTAGCATGCAGAAGGTCCAAAGTTCAATCTCTGGTGTCTCTGGTTAAAAGGGTCAAATAACAGGTGATGTGAATGACCTCTTTGTGAGACTATGGCGAGCCACACAAACTTTGATAGACCAGTGGTCTGATTCAGTATAAGGCAGAATACAGGTGTTCAATAGGGGTCTGAACTGAGCAGGGGGGAAGAAGTCATGACAGAAGGGGCCCATGGACATTCTGTGTCCAAGGACTCAGAAATCTGCAGCTGACCTTGTTTTAGTAATCCCACAACATACCCTTGGAGTGGGCTTTCTTTCCAAGTCTTTCCAAGACTGAAACAGGAATGCTTCCCACTCCTAGAATGTAAAACAAGCTTTATGTACCCCTTTAATGATGACTCCCCAGATGGTCTACTTGCTTTGCTGTGTCGATGAGTTCCTGGTAGGGTTGCCAACCACCAGGTAGGACCTGAATATCTCCTGTTATTACAATTGACCTCCAGGCAATAGAGAGCAGTCCCCCTGGAGAAAGTGGCTATTTTGGAGGGTGGACTCTATGGCATTATACCCTGCTGAGGTCCTTCCCCTCCCCAGGCTCCACCCTCAAAATCTCCAGGTGTTTTCCTACCCAGTGCTGGCAACCCTAGTTCCTGGGGCCAGGCTCCAGCATGGAACTATGTAAACATTTCAAAGAAGTTACAATATAAATAGAAGAGACAAATCAATTCAAATGTAAATGATATCATAACCTTTGACAGATACATCTTCAGGAACAGAAAATACACACACATCCTGCCACCTATGAGGTTTGTTCTTGTTCCCATTAAGTGAAAAAATGTACAATGATTATTCCTAGTGACTGCTGATTCTTTGCTATGACTTCCTAAATTCCCTCATTTCAGTGTATTGATTAGACATTCTTCAGGCTCCAGCACAGACACCAAAGATGGAACTTGACCCCTGGGGATTATGAGCTCCAATGATGCTCCATCAGCTGTTTACCAGAATCTGAATTCTAACCTGTTATTGCCTCAGTGGGCATACAAGTGACCTTCTTGTCAAACTGAACCTCAGGAGTTAAGTGTTGGATTAGGCCAATGGAAGTTCAGGTTCAGGAAGTTTACCAGGTGACACTGAGTCAGGATTCAGGCATTGTCTCTTGGACTATCCTCCTGAGGACAGTAAAGAAGGTCCAAGACCATCTTGGCTTCCTGGAGAAGGTGTGTGTTAAATATCAATGTTCTTTCATCCAAATAAGCAGGTGGGCTGTTGCTGACCTTCCCACCTCATTCCTCTGTCACACCAATCTTCCCATATTGTCATCTGGCTGTTCCTTATCTTGATTTCGTGCATCAATTTTCCTAGAACCAATAAGATTGCAGCAGGAATGGAGTGTCTGTTTCTTTGCCACAACAAGTGAAGAGCCTCTGCATTATCAAGCAGAGATAATACTATCTGCATTTGCAGTTTATAAGGACCATAAGAAAAGCCCTCTTAAATGAGGCACCTAGTCTGACATATCTTTTGGCTCCCACAATGTAGTCAATCAGATGTTCCCAGGAAGCCTATGAGCATGACAAGAAGCTATAGACTGTTTTTACTCACACATGCTCAGCAACTGATATTGAGAAACACTGTGCATCTGAACAGAACCTATCACGACTAATAGCCATTTACACAATGGGTTGGATCCAACCAGCTTCTCTGCAGGTGAAAAGGGAAGGACCACCAAAACAAAACAGTGCAAGGGAACATGGGATTTGCACCAATAAAATCTGTGTGGGATTGGGGCTGAAGTAAGGAGAAGAATTAGGTGAGATTGACTGAGCAAGCTGGCTGGATCCAACCCAAGTATATGTCATGACTTAGTCTAGGCCTTTTTTAGCACCATTTACATTAGTGTCATCACCACATTTCAGATAGTGAAAACCAGTTGATATGAACATATGCCATTAAAAAAAATGGAACAAATTCTTAGCAGTGTTGTTGACAAGTGCCATTGCTTTTAAGATTTAGTTGTTCTGCAGAATGAAACTGCCTAGGGGTTTTTGTTGTTGTTGTTGTTGGTTTTGGACTGAGCTTGCTTCTTTCTCACAGCAAACGTATTTAGCAAGAGATTCTAGGTGCCGTAGTATTCCCTGAGTTATGGTGTGTAGGAGGTAAGCGTACCTATCCTGCTTCCAGTTCAGCCTTCAGTCCGGCTCTGCAGCTAACACTAAGCAGACACTGGTAACTTTAACAGCAAGTCTTTTCATTGCTTCCAAGTCAGAGAGAACCCTTATTATACACCAAGAGGGAACAACATCAACAACAAAACACAAGAACCAAGTGAGGCCCCTCCTATAAAGGCCTTGACGGAGAAACAGAAGCTTGTTTGCAGTGGGGTTGCTAGTACTGCTTTGGCAAATGGCAGGGGATATTGAGGGCTGTGACTAGGTTGGGTGAAGTTTGAGGAAGATGTGATGTCACTTCCAGGTGATGCTCTAAGAATCGCCTCTAGGGGAAATTCCTACAGTGTCACTATGAACTAGGGCTGCTAGGTCCTATTATCTCGTCGGCAGGGGGTGGGAGGGAGTTTTCTGAGAGTAAGGGGGCGAGGTGACATCACCATGTATCAAGGTTTATAAGAGTATGCATGGGATAGAGCAAGTAGAGAAAGAAGTACTTTTCATCCTTTCTCACGATACAAGAACTTGTGGGCACTCAGTGAAATCGCTGAGCAGTCAGGTTAGAATGGATAAAAGGAAGTACTTTTTTCACCCAAAGAGTGACTAACACATGGAATTCACTGCCACAGGAAGTGGTGGCAGCTACAAGCATGGATGGCTTCAAGGGGGAATTAGATAAGCATATGGAGCAGAAGTCCATCAGTGGCTATTAGCCACAAGGTATAGATAGGAACTCTCAATCTGGGGCAAGTGATGCTCTATATTCTTGGTGCTTTGGGGGGGGAACAGTGGGAGGGCTTCCAGTGTCCTGGCCCCACTGCTGGATCTCCTGATGGCACCTGGTATTTTTGACCACTGTGTGACAGGGTGTCGGACTAGATGGGCCCATTGGCCTGATCCAAAATTGGCTTCTCTTATGTTCTTATGTCCCTGGAATAATGATGTCACACAGAAGTGACATCATCACCTGGGGACATCGGGCAGTGACACTGTGGTATTTTGGGCATAGAGTTTTACCCAATAGAGTTTTACACAAAATACCAGACTGTCTCTGCACAATGTCCCCGGCATGATGATGCTACTTCTGCATGACATCATCATATTGGAGACATTGTGCTGGGTGGTGGCTGTTGGGAGTGGGGCTTCCCCCTGCTTGCCAGCTGGCCATCAGTGAGCAGGTGCCTGCAAAATCAGGGGATGCCCTGCTCCCACCTGGGGACTGGCAACCCTATTAAGAATGTCATTTCCCAGCCAATTCCTTGAGGGCAGGGAGATCAGGGCTATAGGTGGGGTTTGCCTGCCACAGGTACAGAAATGCCAAGGCTAATTTGCATACACGGCACAGATGCCATGGTGTTTGGGGGAGGCAGGAGTTATGTGAAAGTTCTAATTACAACCAAAGTTGCTATTGGTGCCGATTATCATAATAGACATGATTTCCCAAAAACTGCTTCCTAATTGCGCCTCTTCCTTTGAGGCACACCAAATGCTACCTTATGTAACATTAACACATTTTGGAGAGATGTGTAGAGGAGGAGTGGGGTTTTTTTTTGGGGGGGGGATGTTCTCCTGTATCTTTCCTCAAGACACATTTCTGTAATGCTAATCACACTGTGATTAAATGCAGTCTGCAAAGAGGTTCAACAGATTTTAATTAATGAATGCCTTCAATTGTGATTTAAATGCTAACTAAGGTTCATTGTTTCATTCTCTCCATGCGCAGTTTGGAGTTTCCTCTTTCTGTCTTTTTCTTTTCTTTTCTTTTCTTTTTTAGAATACTAACAATGGTTAGACAAGGATAGCAATAAAAGTGTGTGTATGCGCACGCATGAGGCATATATAAATAATATGTTTCTGTTTGCTGACAAACTAGATTAAAATCCTTCACACAGCGAAGATATGTGTGCTCGGGTCCTGTTGTTCTGTTGCTTAGGCTGTGGGGTTTTTTTATGTGTAAGTCAGGGTGCAGAATCTTTGCATTACTCAGGAAGACAAATGCACACAGCACCCTTGAGAGGAAGGCAAGGAGTGCAGTGTGCCAGTGAAATGTGTGTATCGGGGGAAAAAAAATAAAACTTGTATACCCTCAAGGACTGTGCTTGCAGCATCTGAAATTTGCATGCATCCATATTCAATGAAGAAACCATTTTGTTGAAAGATTGTAATGCCTGGGAAATAATAATAAAAAAGTGTGGCCACACAGTAGCCCAGAGGGACTGTGCTCTCTCTGTTTCCCAGAGGGCTTTTCATTCCTCCTACCCCATTCCATTTTTATTCACTGCCAAATCTCCGGCAAACTGAAATGTTCATTAGGAGACCAAAAATTCTCCTCAGCTGGGCATAAATACTCCATTTGCATAGATAAAATGTGCCTCTCTCCACCAGTCCATTTCCTTCTGGAGATTCCCAGGGATTAGAAACCCACAACTGTAGTCTTTTTATCTGTTGACAGATTTACAGTAGGGATGCTTTCAAAATTCTTGTCGGCGGTAATTTGATTTCCAATACTTTATATTTCGTTCCTGCATTGCACCAAAGCAGGGAGAACATATTGGGGGGGGGGGCTTTCCCATTTGGCAGTCACATGTTTTTAATACCTTCCATCAGGAAATACCCATCTCACAGGACAATCCTAAAAAAAAAAAGGACTTACCCCTTCTAAACTAATTGCTTTCAATGGGCTTAAAATTTCACTGATAATAGGGGTAGGGATCTTACCCCTATCCTAAAACTCCATGAGCAAAGTTTATGTATTTATTATAATATGTATACCTCCCCTTTCCTTTTGGCTCAAGTTGAAAGCCTTTCTCTACTCTAAAGCTCCTTCCTTCCAAATTAAGTAGCTTTTCTATTGAATAAAAGTTGGAGGAAGACTTCTTGAAGAGTGCTTTGCTCCACTCCAGTGTCTTTAATGCAGGCTGTAGTTACTTTATTTTTTTTAATAGTAAGTGATACATTAAAAAAAAAAAATACTTCACTTATACCTTGCCATTCTCCCCAATGGGGACGCAAAGAGGCTTACACCACTCTCCTCTGTTTTATCCTAACTACAGCCCTGTGGGGTAGGTTAGGCTGAGAGTGTGTGACTGGCCCAAGGTCACCCAGCGAGCTTCCACAGCAATTACACCATACTGGCTCGATAACATGTATATAGGTATTTTTTTTAATGAAAAGATAAAATGAGTGAAATATTTTTTTAATTAAAAAATAAAATGAGTGAAACATCACATGATAAGGGAACTGGAAGAGAAATTACAGTGCGGTCACTCTAGGAAATAGATAAAGAAATGAAACAAAGCATGACCGTTTTGTGTACCACTACCTTAGAGTCCATGTTTGTTGATTTTGCTTCCATTGGACCACTAGTAGACCACTGGCCATTTCCCAGTAGACTGCCTACCAAGTACTTGTTGCTGAGATTCTTGCAAAGTATGCCATATCAGCAGCACAATCCTGAACAAAGTTATATCATGTCTGTTGAAGTCAGTGTGGGTTCAGAAGAGAGTGATTCTGTTGAAGATAGCACGGTAAATCAACCTTGGTTTCATCCAGCAAGGCACTTAGAATGTGCTTAAGGAAGAGGGCTAACTATGGCATTTCTCATCTACTTCAGTTTTCATTCAGATCCCAGGAGCGTTTCAATTTCACTGACTTCCTCTGTTAGTTTCTCCATTTGCTTTTCATTGCCACATTTTATGGCATGTTACCATTCTATGGCATTTTTACACAATTCGTATCTTATGCACCATTTAAATGTAAAAAAACCCAACCACCACCCAGATGCTGATTTTAACATCCAGTTGTTTATTATTAAATTTTGTGAGCTGGGTCAGGAAATGGATGCAATGTTTTGCTGAGTACTGAGAAACATAATAACCAACAACACCAACCATTCCATTTATGTATTTATTTATTTGGATCTTTATATATTGATTTTCTCCTGATCAGTGGGACTCACCACAAACTGAACACAAATGGTCACAAAATTCAGTACTATCCCTAATCTTATGCAAGTCGGGTATGCCTTCATTGTTAAAAGATCTGGAGTACGCATTATTGCTTTGTATATTTAAAACACAACAACGACGAACCAAAGGTACTCCAGTAATAAAAGAAGAAGGGGGGAAAAGAGACCTCACAAGGCTGATGTCAATCCACCTCTGCTCTAGGACTGATAAGCTTTATTTCCAAAATGAAACATTTACCTAGCTGTCCTTCTTCTCTCATAATCTTACAGGTAGCATGATAGTTGTTGTCATGGTAACTATACTTCTTTGAATAACACTACAATAATCTCATAAAAAAACTGTATAACTTGTTGACATGTAAGTTACCATTACCTTAAACCTCCAGAAATGTTCACTTCTATTCCATAGTGTCTTTTTAAATGTCAAAATGATTGCGAAATGTTTCAGTTCATAGATGTGTTAAGGCTCCAGTGAACCTGTGGTATATTAGATAAAAGATCTCTTCATGGCTGTTAGCCATGACAGCTAAAAGGAACCTCCTTGTGGAGAAGCAGTATATCTCTTCATGCCTGGTGCAGTGGACTAAAACTGGAGAAGGGCTGCTCATGCAGACTTCCAGAAGGCCTCTGAATGCCACTGTTGAAAGCAAAACTTGATTTAGACAGAGCTCTGATCTAATCTGGATTGCTATATCGCTACAGAATGGGTTGGATCCAACCAGTTTATCAACCGGAGAGAAAGGAAATGCAGATCAACCCCCCCTCCCCCATCTAAGGTGAGTTAGTGTAAGCTAGCTCACAGTTTTTTAGTTTTGGCTCACACATTTTTGTCTTAGCTCAGGAAAGATGGTGCCAGAGCAAACTGATTTATGCAGTAGCCAAATCGCTCGCTCGCTCACAACTTTGATGCCGGTAGCTTACAAAGTAGAATTTTTGCTCACAGAACTCCACAGCTTAGAGGGAGCATTGCCCCCAAGGCTTTACTGGGGATCATGGTCAAAAAGCCACATGGCATGGGGAACTGGCCAGTACATCATTCTCCTCTCCTCCAGTTTATCCTCACAACCAACCTGTGAGGTAAATTAGGCTGAGAGTGTGTGACTGATCCAAGGTCGCCCAACAAGCTTCCAAGGCAGAGTAAGAGCCTGATCTGGATCTGGATCTGCCTGATCCTAGGCTTAGACTGGGGTAACACTGCATAGGATCGCGTTGTTATTGTTTACCTGGATTTAGTGTGGAGGTGCTACTGCCCTGTATTGTTACGGGTTGCACATTATTAGTACTGCATTATAATGGTTTGACTTTTGCAGTAGCCATCTCAAAGACCGAATTGTAGAAAGGCAGAGTTACATAAATAAAATGGTTTAGATAAATAAAAATGTAGACATATCTAGCCATTTCCCAACTGTTTCCCAACTGAGTTGGCAAGGTATCATGGCATGAAATATCCGTCGAGGTAACTAACAGAACTGGAGCCGGTACAACACAGCGGCTATGATTTGGGAGGTTCCTTTAAAAACAACAACAACAACACTCACCTCTGCTACAAACTGAGCAGCCGTCCTTTGGCAAATCACTCTCTGTCAGGCTCAGCTCTCCCCCTATTATGAAAAAATCACACTGGCCTTCCTTACAGGGCTATTGTATAAAGATTGCTTAAATAAATGGAAGCGTAATGGAAGTGCAGGAAGGAAGGCAGCCTGGTATAGCCCAATCTTATCAGATCTTGGAAGCTAAGTGGGGTCAGTTACTTGGAAGGGAAGACACTGCAGAGGAAGGCCATGGCAAACCACCTCTGCTTCTCACTCGACTTGACAGCACTTTACACACACATAACAACGTGCAGAGACAAATGTGAAATAGTGTTTAGAAGTGGTGAGAGATCACAAATGGAAATGGTTACAATTACAATGTATGTGCATTCATTTGGGGGGAAGGGCTCAAAAAAACCCAGAACCCTGTCCTCGTTTCTTGCCACTGTTATAAATATTAAAATTTCAGTGGTTGTGCTGCCTAATGATGTGCAGACTTTGGTATCTAGCTGTCCACACAGATGGTTAATCTAAAGGGAAATTGTTTATTGTTCTTTACACCAAGGGCACATTTGGGAATTGCACTGCCGGAAGCCGTTTCAATCACTCGTTAGAGAAATGGAGATGCGGCCTTATTTCGTTCCAGATAAGGTCTAATATTGGGAACTATATAGCAAGGATACTTTAGCTTCTGTTCAAGGCAAGCTGACTTTTTTTCCCTCCTTCACCATGAGGGAAGAAAAAAAATGGCATGGTCTCCCAAGAGGACGCAAAGAATCCATTGAGGCTTCCGGTGCTACTCCCTGAAGGGCTCGAAAGAACATTTTAGGATAAACCCTCCATCAACGAGAAGGGAAGCTTGAATTTTTAAAACTGTCATTTAGAAGAAGTCTCTAAGGGATGGTACATATTACACACCACTGTTCCATGTTATTTTATCACTATTCCACTCTCTCTCCAAACAGCTCAGGGCTATATCCATAGAGAAGATCCCTTACTATTCTCTGAACAACCCTGTTGGGGAGGAGGACATTCTGAGAAATGGTGACTCGGCCGTTGCCACCTACTAAGTTTTAGAGCTAGGCTGGGATCTGAACCCAGATCTTCCAGGTCCAATACAAGTTAGTGGGGGGGGGGTTTGTGAACCTAAGATGTAAATGTTGGAAGAGTTTAAAAATGCAAAGGAAGTGGAGCACTGACTGTTTAGAGAAAAAATGTAGGTTTATTATAGAAGAACAAACTGTTATAGAGAGAAAGCCTAAACTAACCAGCCTAACTGCTGTGAAAGGAACAAAGAACAAGAAGCTCTGGTGTAGAGGTTAGGAGCATGGACTCTAATCTGGAAGAACTGGGCTTCATTCCCCACTTCTCCACATGCAGCTGCTGGCGTGACCCTGGGACAGTTACAAATTCTTTCAGAGCTGCTCTCTCAGCAGCAATTCTCTCAAGAGCTCTCTCCACCCCACCTACCTTACCAGGTGTCTGTTGTGGAGAGGGGAAGGGAAAGAAGATTGTAAGCCCTGCTGAGACTCCTTCGGGTAGCGAAAGGCATGGTATAAATCCTACTCCTCTTCTGGAAGTCTCCAGAAGAGCCCATCATGAGATAGCAATGACACAGTTTGAAGAAGTGGGAAGTCCCTCCTCCAGCTATGCTAAGGACAAGTCCTTCAGCTGTCCCCCTGTAGGGTGGTCTTCAGATCTGTTTCATAAGGCTGCACAATAACCTTGCATATCCCAGCAGTAAACACATACCAAAAGCTTACACAATCCTGCCTTGCTCTCCTCTTAGACGGAAATTCCCTCCCCCATTTCATTTGTGGGGTAAATCATGATGCAGTCCTATTGTCACTAACTAGTTCAACTGTTTAGTTGCCAAGTCTGAGCTGGGAAATACTTGAAGATCTTGGTGGTGGAGCCAGGGGAGGAAGGGGTATGGAGAGAGGCCATTATACTCAGTGGGGTATAATGCCATAGAATCCATTCTCCAAAGTAATCATTCTTCTCCAGAGGAACTGATTTCTGTTGCCTGGAGATCACGTTGAATTCTGGGAGATCTCCATTGCCCACCTGGAGGTTGGCAGCCCAAGTTCAAATGGCTTTTCCCCCCCTTAAGCCAGAGATAAGAAAGATCCACACTGGTGGTCAGATCCCACAGAGGATCTTTGTGGTCCAATGAAATTTCCATCAACAGAGCATGACTCTCTCACCTCCCCTCTAATTCTCTAGCCCAAAATCCCGCTCCCCTCCATGCTCCTGGGAAACCAGGAGGCCCTAGTAACAGTACTGGGAGAACATGGTGGTCTGTAGCACAAAGGAAGAATTGGCCAAAATCACTCCCACTTCTGTGCATAAAAATCCTCTGTGGAATCCAAGTCTGGGTCAAATCACTGGATTCGTGGTGTTTACTCTTTCTGACTACATTTTGGACAGGTCACACACATCAGAAAAAATGGGGGGGAGTGAGGCTATTTCCTCCAGAGGAATTTGACCCCCAGCTGCACAATCACACCTCCCTTTAAAGCTGCAGGTGCAGCCCATTAGTGTGTGATCAGATGCAACTGCGGGTAAGTCTTTGTGTGTGTGTGTGTGTGTGTGTGTGTGTGTGTGTGTGTGTGTGTGCCATTTGTTTCCCATGTCCTTAAATGGGGAATCAATGAACAGCACCTCCACATTGAGGGCTCCCTATGGATGATGTGCATACTGAAAAGTGGGGAGGGGAAACAATGGCATGGAGTTGGGATGGACTGATCAGACCATCCCGATGCCATGAGAGTGCGCTGGAGTGATCAGACAGGGGGAAGTCCATCCAGGGCCCACTGCGACCAGTCTACTACCGGATTTTCCCCGGTGTCTTTTAACTCTGCTTTTGCAGCAGAGCAGAACGGGTTGTCAATGGGTACGTGGCGCTTCCCAGATGTTGTCTGATTGCGCCCTTTAAATCCACCTGGCATTCATGCCTATGTCAGGTCAAATTGTGCATATGATTGCAGCCTAAGTGCCCTGACCTGTGCCGCAGCCACACACACTAAATAATCCACTTTCAATCCACTTTCCAACTGGATTTTACTGTGTGAATTGGCAAAATCCAGTTGGAAAGTGGTTTGGAAGTGGTTTGAAAGTGGATTATTTAGTGTGTGTGAGCCCACAGCCCTGGATGACCAAGGCTAGTCCAATCTTATCAGATCTCAGAAGCTAAGCAGGTTCAACCCTTGTTAGTACTTGGATGGGAGGCCACCAAGAAAGTTCTGGGTTGCTATGCAGAGGCAGGCATGGGCAAACTACCTCTGAAGGTCTTCTGCTTTGTAAACACCATGAGGTCACCATAAGTCAGCTGCGACTTGATGGCACTTTCCACCACCATTTAGTAGCTGCTTCTTTAGCTAATTACGATGGCTAAAGAGGATTTCCATGTATAGAAGGAGCATACCAGTTGCTGGGGAAAAACAACTGGGAAAAACCTTCACGCCCTTCCTTTTAGACACCATGTACCTCTCGTTGGCCTTTCTTGAAAGCAGAATGTGGACCAGCACATGCAGGAGGATGTGCATTGCTTCAGAGTGAGGGTGAGGGATTCCAGGCTTGAATGGACCTTCTCATAATGCTGTTCTGTGATGGCTAAACTAGGGGGTGTAGTTGTTCTTGCCCTATTAGAAATGGAACATGAACACATGGGCATATGACCTTATACCCAGGGCTATTTTGGGGCAGGAACGCACAGGAATGGAGTTCTGGCTGACTCCTGAGTTGGCCACGCCCAGCAGGCACTCATTAGCATAACAGGCCACACCCAAGAGCAGAAACTCATTAGGATTGGCTACATTAGGTGTGCGGGGCCTAACATGCAAAGGAGTTCCTGCTCCAAAAAAAAAAAAAAAAAAAAGCCCTGGGTTTTGACAACAAACAAGGTAAACAGAAAAAGAAGCAAAAAGTGGGTGTGGCTGGATGGCCACACTTCTGCTAACATGGGGTGTGGCCTAATATGCTAATGAACTGTGCTTTCAGGGGGTGTGGCCTAATATGCTAATACATTCCTGTTGTTGGGTGTGGCCTGTTATGCTAATGAGTTCCTGCTGGGTTTTTTCTACAAAAAAAAGCCCTGCTTATACCATTGGTCCATCAAAGTCAGTATTGTCTACTCAGACTGGCAGTGACTCTCCAGGGTCTCAGGCAGAGGTCTTTCACATCACCGACTGCCAGATCTTTTAATTGGAGATGCCAAGGGATTAAGCCTGGGACCTTCTGCATGCCAAGCAGATGCTCTACAACTGAGCCACGGCATCTCCCATGAGGTTCCTAACAGGCAGTTCTAGGTGCAGTGGTTAAAGGACCAGAATCTGAGAGGACCAGGTTTGAATCCTCACTCTGCCATGGGAAACCAGGTGATACGGAGCTTGTCACTCCTTCTCGGAGTGACCATACCTCACAATTCATTAGGATGAAATGGAGGAGGGAGGGAGAGTGATGGTATAAGTCACTTTGGGCCCCCATCTAAACAAACAAACAAAGGAGGCCAACAGAGCCCATAAGCTTGGGGGAGCCCCTGAACAACCCTTAGATTAGGCAGTGTTGTTAGGTGTAATCTGGCCTCATTTCCAAATCCTTGCTATCCAACACAAATGATTTCGCAAGTGAATCAAATTTCATTTGGAAAAAAAAAAATCTGTTGAGGCAGATGATTAAAAAAAGAAGACAAAACTTTCTTTGCACTAGTTGAGTTGTAAAGAGCATTCAGCAAACTGTAGCCACGTTCTCCAGTTGCCCTCTCTGTCTTCCCAATGGTTCAGCGTAATGGATAGCTAATAAGCCACATATACATAGCGCCTGGAAATGCACGATTCTCAAATCTGGAAGGCACTTATTATGCAAAGGAGAAAAGTCTCTTTGCACGGCACACAGACAATAGAACAGACTGGCAGCCGCCTTCAGCACTTTACGAACTGTATAATGAGGACTTCTGGAATTATGTTTGTGAAATCTAGCAAGCTGCATAATGCTAGTTTTAAGGCAGATGATCTAATTGTTTAAAATTTGCAACTTCACTATTCATACAGCATTACTCAATGGGGGAAAACCAAAAAAAAACCCCCTTCCTTGCTCCGAAATCTTTTTTCCCTTAGTACTCTGGCTATTCCGTTTATCATCCCATAATTGCAGCACTGGTACCTACAAAATGGATTTCGTTCATAAAGAGAGGAATTTGCAAGAACTATCTTGTCTTCCTGGCGTTGGGGATGACAGTTCTTTCTGCCTGCAACTTAGAAGATGGAATGACTACATCGCCTGCAGGGACTGTTTTGTACATTCCCAAAGGGGACAATTTGTTAGGATTAAGAAGGCAATCTGTAGCCTCCCTAAACTAAAGTGCATAGCTGCACATTTAGATGTTCCACACCAAGTTTAGTTTTGAAAGTCTGCACATTTATTTTGGTCCCTCTGGTAGATGTTCCAACTGTGGCAGGAGTGAAAAAAATGCATATTTGTTGCTTAAAACAAGGGCAGGTGAAGCAAAAGGATGGAATATATATGATTATGTTGAAGAAATTAATCTGCTTCTCCTACTTTCCAGGCAGCTCCCTACAACCCCCTGCCACATTGGTATAAAATATCCAGATTCAAATTAATGCAACAGAAGCAGTCAAAAGTGCCCCCCCCCCGGTCCACGACTCCCAGGGTTTTTGTCAGGGTAAAGTGGAGGAGAGGAGAATAATACAAACCCCTTTGGGTGCCCATTGGGGAGAAAAGCAGAATACAAATGAATTACGGTAAATAAATTGTTTTCCCTTCCTCCATTTCCATTGTCTCGACAACAACCTTGAGAGACCTGTTGTGCTGACAATAATGTTCCCAACTCCAGAGTGGGAAATTCCTGGAGATTTGGGGATGAAACCTGGTGAGGATAGGATCTAGGAAGGGGAGGGACTTCGGTAGAGTATAAGGCCAGATGGCCTTAGCCCTCCAAAGCAGCCATTTCCCCAGGGGGACAAGGAGGAGAAGAAGGAGGAGAAGAAGAAGAAGAAGAAGAAGAAGAAGAAGAAGAAGAAGAAGAAGAAGAAGAAGAAGAAGAAGAAGAAGAAGAAGAAGAAGAAGAAGAAGAAGAAGAAGAAGAAGAAGAAGAAGAAGAAGAGGAGGAGGAGATTGGATTTAGACCCCGCCCTTCACTACCCAAAGGTGTCTCAGAGTGGCTTACAAACTTCTTTTCCTTCCCCTCCCCACAACAGACATCCTGTGTGGCAGGTGGGGCTGAGAAAGCTCTTGACAGAAACTGCTCTTTTTCAAGAACAGCTCTTAATAGAACTACGGCTTGCCCAAGGTCATCCAGCCAGGTGCAATTGGAGGAGTGGGGAATCAAACCTGGTTCTCCCAGATTAGAGTCCACACACTTAACCACTACACCAAACTGGCTCTCCACAAACAAACTACACCAAAGAGTGACTAATCACTGTTGCCTGGAGATCAGTGTTTATTTTGGGAGATCCTCAGGACTTACCAGGAGGTTGGCAACCCTAGCAGACAGAAGTGACTGCTCTCAGATCACCCAACGAGTTTGATGGCAGAATGGGGGAGCTGAGCAAGGCCTCCCAGGTCTAGTCCTACATGCTTGACCAGGGCTCCTTTCCTGCAGGAGCGCACAGGAGCAAAGCTCCAGCAGTAAGGAGCCCAGGGGGTGGGCACATGAAGCAAGCCCTGCCCCCTGCTCCCAGCAGCCCCCCTCACCTTTCCCAGGCCGCTGGCTGACCCAGTGGAGTGCTGCCGCAAGCTGGCCCTCAAGCTGCTCCATCACTGCGTGGGCCGTGGCACCCAGCCTGCCCAGGCTCTGCCCATCTTCATGCCAGCCCTGGTGCAGTGCCTCTGCAAGGCGGGCCCCAACAACTCCTGCGAGGCCTGTGAGGAGCTCCGCCCCAGCCTCCTGTGCCTACTCGGCCTCCTCCTGCACCTCTGCCCCACCATCGCCCTGGCCCCCTACTTGATCAAGGCTATGTGCGTCCTCCGCGCCGCCCTCCTCAACCCACAAGCAGCCACACACTTCCCTCTGCTTGCTGGCCATCCAAAAGAGTCCAGTGGCACCTTTAAGTCCAAGGTTTATTCAAGTACAAGCTCTCCCTCCTCTGTGAGGGCAGATCTGTACCCCCAACCCATAGCTAGCAATCCAAAACAGTCCAGTGAAGCCTGAGTGGTGGGTGTTGCCTTCTGACACACTTCTGGTGATGACAGGGGGTGTGGCATATGCAAATAAGTTATGCTAATGAGTTATGCTAATGAGCTCCTGCACCTCTTTTTCTACAAAATGACCCCTACTCTTGACTGATACACAATGGCGCCATAGAACTGGAGCAATATAAAAAAAGGCATTAAGGCCTCATTGAGGATTTTACATTCGACAAATGAAAGGCAGTGATGTTTGGAGGAGCTAGCTTGTGGTGGTTCCATACAGGAAGATGAGGCAGCTACTGCATGTATACATACGCACATGTGCTAGCAAAAGAAGCTTAAGTTCTGTTCCTTCTTGGCTGCTACTGCAAATCTTCCATCCCCAGTTCCAACCTGTGTGAAGAGCCAATGGCACATTCCTAAGGCCAACGCTCTGCCCTCTTCCACGTGGGGGGAGGAGAGGGCAAAGAGGACACAAGGCTGAGCCCCCAAAATGTATTGGTCCATAGGGGCTAACAACAACGTGCCTATTTGACCTTTGACCCTCAGGACAGTGGGCTACAAAGTAAAATAAGAGTCATATTTGCTGAATTGGCAGGGATGTCATTTCCTAGTTGGGGGCGGGGGATCACCCTTTTGGGGGGCTCCTGCCTGCCACCAGCCAGCTGGCCAGCAGGGGGAAATCCCACCCCAAAACACAACATGCTGAAGTCATGCAGAAGTGACATAATCACTTTGGTTTTGGGGCAAAACTGTATGGTTCAAGGGTGATTTTACCATAGAGGCCCCCCAAAACAAAGCATCGCCGGGCCACATCGCAGAGCTCCACCCCCACTCCCAGAAAGTCCCTCCACCACTTGCACAGTCTTTGGACCTGGGAACCCTACAGTGGTGGTTCTTAATTAATGTATCATTGCTATTCACTATATACATGCTGCATACGACTACACCTATTATGCTGATATTCCCAGCATTTAAAATGCTATGTTACCGAATGGCATTGTGGGGGTATGGTTTGCTCTGGGTTACCTCTCTGAGGCCCTGCTCATCTGTTCTCAGTTGCTCTGCAGTGGAATGCTGGCTGCTATTGTGAGGTAAACTTCATGACCTAGTTTGGCTGTGAAATCTAACAATTCCCTTTCTTAGAGTTTTCTAGTAATCACTGTGCCTTAGGGCTTTATGTGTACCAAATTTCAGTTTTCTGGGTAGTGTGGAAACATCTTAACTCTTTGGGGTACCCTTCAGGCCCTTAGCTTCCAGCAAAGCTTTCCTTTTTCACACATTTTAGCCATCAGATTGCCTTGGATAATACGTGCGTCAGACATCAGATTTGTAAATATGGCTGGCAAATCCAGGATGGGAAATTCCTGGAGATTTGAAGGAGAACCCTGGGGAGGGAGGGGTTTAGGGATGGGAGGGAACTATACAGGAATAATGGCATAGAGTCTATCCTCCAAAACAGTCATTCCCCACCCCACCCCACCCTAGGGAACATATCAGCTGGAGGCTGGCAAATCTATATAAGCTCTCCTACCATTTGTGGTTGAAATTATGTGGTACATGTCATTGGACTATTGTAAGCATTTGTCTCCTGGATTTTTCTGCATAGACAGGGAAATCAAGGTAGTAAATGATTACAACATCCAATGCTTTGTTGATCCAATTTTTGTTACAGAAAACACTGAAAGCCGCAGATCTGAGTTTCTCTCTCACTCTCCTGTCACCTAGAATGCTATGAAATGAGTGATGTGATACTTTTGTACTTTGGAGCTTCCCAGACACACAATCTACTATATTAGATTATCTTTGTGAGAGTGCAGAAACACAGAAGTGCACGTATTTGTGGGGAGGACGTACCAGTGTGCTAGTCTCCAGTTCCTGATTTCGAGCCTCCCATTTGGATGAAGATAGATATATATATCAATGTCCAATTTTAAAATCAGTGACTAAGGCCAAACCAACACCATATTTATAATAACAAAGGTTTCAAAAACAGATAGCATTTGCCTAATTCATCAGTATTCACACAAAGTAAAGTGAACTTCCTATTTTATATGGGCCTGCTAAGATTATAGAAATTGGAATCACTCCAGGGCAATGAATAACAGAATTGGGTGACAGCTCTACAAACCAACAAGGTGAAAAATGGATCTAGTGTTTGTGGAGTTAGAAAGAATGTGATCATGTGTGTGTGTGTGCATGCTATATGATAAGCTAGCACCTTGCCTACATGACTTTAAATGATTTTTCAGCAACAAAACAACAACTGTAAAACTAAAACTGTGTGTAAGCTCTCTTTTTGTCTCTAGACTTTGTCCTCCACACTGGGCTTTCTCTTTCCATCTCCTTCCAAAAAGGTCGATTAGGCTAGGAATCTTAAAATCAGTCTGCAAGAGCAGTTTGCCTCTCTCAAAAGTCCACCACTGGCAAACATATGGCAAAAGCGACCACTTGCCCTCCAGGGACAGTGTGGCATCAGATCCTGCAGTCAGCTGTCCTCTGAGGCCTGATTTGTGAGAAAGTACTATTGACTTCGGCTCCACAGGAAGCTTCTTATCTGTATTCATGGAGGAACATTAAGCCTCAGAGAGATTCAGAGCAAGCCAGACAAAAGGAGTGGAACTGAACGTTAAGCAAGGCAAAGAGCTATCGTATGGAGGCAGACCACCAGCTCCCAGTTGCAGGTTCCAAATTGATTCCGAATGTGTGTTTTGCAAGACGGCAAAGCATATCTTAATTTCAAAATGTCAGCTTTTCTTTCGAATAAAATGCTGTTTGAATCGGAGGTGGGGGGACTCTGTGCGTATTTGTTTCCCTCCTGAAAGAAGGAGGGGAGGGCAGTTGGGAAGGGATGTGTGAAAAGTATCAAAGCAGAATAAGATCCGTAAGCAAGAGAGTGATTTTGAATTATTATTTTTTAGTAAAGGTGTAGTTCTGCTGCTTTCTAGAATTCGGAAGTAAAAGAGGGTCGCCAGTCCTTGACTGGAAATCCAGAGGAGCGTCGGGTGTGAGTGTGTGTGTAGATTTCTGAAACAAGAAGTGACATCATGACACTGTAGGGATTTTTTTTTAAGTATCTGAAGTCCGTAGGCTGACGTGATCTCATTTCCTATTCTAAAACAGGAAGTAACATCAGGTGCTGATCAGTGCCATTTCTCCTTATCTCCCCCACTCCACTGAGTGAGGATGAGGGTGGCGGACAGGGAGCATTGTCAGAAGATCCTCTGCCAGACCCAGGTAAGTGGCAACCTTAGGGTAAAAAGATATTGAAAACTGTCTTCCATCTCATTTTTTAAATGTAATTTCTTTAAACTAAACTGAAACAACTACATCGAAGTTTCCTCGGCATTCTGTATATATACTTAGACTGGATCCACACATCATTGGAGACTGGACAGGAGTAGAGTGAGGGGAGTGAGTAGAAAAGCTGGTGGGATCCAGCCCAATATGTGCCACAGGTACAAATGAGCACCTGTATGCACAACATTATGCCCTGCCATTTCTCATAATTTCCTCTTTTATTTCAGAGAGAAGAAAGATTGAAATTCTGTATGTGTTGAGAGCCAATGTGATGTCAAAGCTGGAGTGTCAGACTATGATCTACAATTCAAATCCCTCCTCTGACATAAAGCTCAATGTATGACCTCAGGCCAGTTGTTTTCTCTCAGCCTAATTTATTTCTCAACAAGTCCTGTAAGGATAAAATGGAGGAAGGGAGAACCATGTATGCCATTACGAGCTCCTGAGGAAAAGGATGAGATAAAAATGTAATAAGCAGACCCTTGGGGGGAGGGGGGTGAAAAGCTCAAAACAGTGGAGAGGACCTTTCATGAAAACTTCTCCACCAAACCTCTATTTCAAGCTGGAAAATCATCGGCGAACTTTTTGACAAAGGCCTAACATGTACAGACATTCACTTGCGAACCCATGTGACCCATCGCATCATACACTCTGGGGCACGTGGCCCGGCAAGCAGAACATATCAAAAGAATAGCCAGATTATCCAAACATCTCAAGCTGGCTCTACTTCTCTCACACCTCCATCCATCTTGATTAAAGGCCCCTACCGTTCAGCTGCCACTCACAGACAGTTGCCATTATTTAAGAAAAGGTCGGGCATTCCGAAGCCAATGTACTTTGCCTTGTACAAAAGAAGGGGAAAATTCTGCTTTGACAGAGCATTCTCCAGTCCACCGCTAGCGAAATAGAACAAGAAAAGTCCTTAAGGAGTATTAAAGATTATTAATGGTCAGTGTCACAGATGGCTTTGAGGTGTAATTCTAAAGGGTACTTGGAGCTCACGTTGTGCTTGTAAAAGTCTTTTTCATGTGCAATATCCATGCATACCAGTAATCTCACAACCATGTGTAGGTCTTCCTGACACACAATCACCATGACATATTTTGCATGCATGTACAGCTTTGGTATGCACAATTTGCCCCCTGGATTTTTCAGGATTCTGCTTTGTATGTACGAAGGCTGAGCATGCATGCAAAATAAATCTATTTCTCCTGTTCAGGTAACGTAGATAGACTCAAGTCCAGTAGCACCTTAGAGACTAATAAGATTCCAGTGGGATGAGGTTTCAGAAGTCAAAACTCCTTTCATCAGATACAAGGAAGTTTTGATTCTCAAAACTTCATCCCCCCCTCCAAAAAAATCTTGATCTGTAAGGTACTAGCGGATTTGAACCTTGCTGTTGTACTGCAGACCAACCGAGCTACAGTGAGACAACTTGGTGACTATATATATGGGGAGCATACATACATGGCCTCTCGGAGTAAGGAGGCTTTCTTAGTTGGTCTCACCTTGGTCAGTATTGGGTGACGGCATACAGCCTGAATCCCTCTCTGCCGTCCCTTGTCTCTTAGGTAACCAATTACAGATGTAGCTTAAACACAAGTCCTGATAATTACCTATGGATGTAACTAGGGTTATTATGTAGAGGATGGTACGGAGTTGTTTATTGTTGCCCCAGAAGGCAGGGCTATTTTTGGGCAGGAACTCACAGGAACAGAGTTCTGGCTGGCTCCTGAGTTGGCCACGCCCAGCAGGAACTCATTAGTATATTTTGGCCGCTGTGTGACAGAGTGTTGGACTAGATGGGCCATTGGCCTGATTCAACATTGGCTTCTCTTATGTTCTCTCTTATGTTATGTTCTTATGTTCTTAGCATAATAGGCCACACCCAACAGCAGAAATGCATTAGGATTGGCTACATTAGGGGTGTGTGGCCTAACATGCAAAGGAGTTCCTTCTACAAAAAAAAAGCCCTGGATTTTGTAACAAACAAGGTAAACAGAATAAGAAGCAAAAGGTGGGTGTGGCTGGATGACCATACTTCTGATGGCATGGGGCGTGGCCTAATATGCTAAACAGTGGTGCTGTCGATGTGGCCTAATATGCTAATTAGTTTCTGCTGTTGGGTGTGGCCTATTATGCTAATGAGTTCCTGCTGAGCTTTTTCTACAAAAAAAGCCCTGCCAGAAGGTCAGATCAGAACCAACGGGTTGAAATTAAATGGGCTGAAATTAAATCAGAAGAGTTTTCAGCTAAACATTAGGAAGAACTTCCTGACAGTTAGAGCAGTTCATCAGTGGAACGGGCTTCCTCGGGGGGGGGTGGACTCTCCTTCTTTGGAGGTTTTCAAAAAGAGACTAGATGGGGGCGTGGTTTGGCACCGACAAAGATGGACACCTAGAGGCTCGGCTCCGCTCTCCCACTTCCCCTGAACCTACCAAATCTATGCCATCTCACTTTGTAAATCACAAATAATATGGTGGAAAGGGGATCTGATAACCCTGCAAAAGCTTTGCTCATTCCAAAAGGCATCCTGGACTTTTTTCTCAAAACTGCTCACAGTGCAACATCAGATGACGCTGAAACAGAAGCCAACAAAATGGCGGCAGAAGACCAAGGTATGCCTTCTCCCCTTATCTCTTTAACTGAGTCCACCTTGGCAGGAATGTTCAATAATATGGAGCAGAAACTTTTTGAAAATATGACAGCCTGGATCAGTTCACTGATCTGAAACTCGCCCTGACCTCCATAGCTCAAACAGGGGAAGAAGCGAAGGAGCTAAGCCTCTCTCTCAAAGAGGAAGTGCATCTACTTAAAAATGAATCCTCCTCCATGAAAGACCACATTCTAATGTTAGAGGTGGGTAGCCAACAGCCTAATATTAAATTCAGAGGCTTTGCGGAAAATTTAAACACAAATGTCAAATTAACCATTTTTATAGCTGAATGGTTAACGTGGGAACTCTTATCTTAAACGGAATGTAGCCCCACTTGTCACAGCTGCCTACAGACTCAGCTCCCTTACTCACCCATCTTTCAGGGGCCTGAGATACATTCTTGCTGTTATCCAAGATCCAGGAACACACAAAAAAAATTCTAGATGAAGCTAGACTTAAATTTCAAGGAGATGAAATTCAAGAGTTCCTCAATCGCCCACAAGAAGTTCTCATCAAATGCTGTGATCTACGTCCGGTACAGAAACACTCCACCATTCCAAGATACGTTATAAATGTGTTAACCTTACTAAATTACAAGTTCTACATAAAGACAAGCTCTTTTATGCTAATGATGTAGAGCTGGGTGAAACCCTTCTTCAAGCTCTGAATATTCCTTCTTCAATGGACTTTTCTAAACCATCACAAAAACAAAAAATGCCTCTGTCTCCAAATAAGGACAACAAGATGGTTATTAGGCAAACTTAAATTCGTCGTCAGTTTCCTGATTACAATTTAGATCTGTGCTGCCCTTTGCTATGTTCCCTGTTTCTTATAATTAATCTATAGTGATACTATTAAGATATGCGGGTTCGGGTGTGTGTGAGTCAGTTTCTCTTCTTTACCACTGTTTCATCTAAAATCAGTCTCACCTACTGGAGGTTACTGCATTATTCACAGCATACACTTAACTGTTGTGACTAAGAGAAACTGTTCTTGCTTTCATTTAAATTTCCTTATTTTTTTATTACATTCATCTTCATTCTGCTGTATACATTATCTCACATTAGGTCACTATATCTCCTGGCATACATACACACACACACTATTTTACTCCACTATAGCTGCATCCTTTTCCTTTTATCATTTTAATTGAGCTATTTTACTCGAATTAATTCATAAAGCACTTGACTCAATTTATATATTTATTATATATTAAAATATATATCTTATTAATTACATATTCAATTAATTTAGGGGGTATCACATATTCTATTTTATAATTAAGGAATAAATCAAATTAAAAATTTAAAATATAAAAATAAGAATAAAGGGGGGAGAAAAATCTATTAACACATTAAATAGACTAAAGTGCATATATGCTCATTTATTGCTTTTATATGATTACTTTTGCTTTGTGAGACAAATCTCAATTCATAATACTACTTAGTGACTGTGTATTTTACTGCAACTTACACCTTAGAAAATATTAACTCATAGCAATCATATTAGTTTTATTACTGATTACTTTTAAAGTGCTTTTGTATTGCATGTCTGTTTGGGCAACTACTAGCATATCTCGATTAATTCTTCTATATATCTAAGTAGATTTTGCCCTATATAAATTGTTATAATTGACTGTTAGTTTATCAGTACTACCTTTCATTAGTGTTCTTTCAAGACCTGCTGTTTGATACTTGTCTTTGACTGCCAAATTTTTGGGTTTTCACCCAGAATTTGGTTCTATTTGTTTATCTAAACTTGTTCCAATAGTAAACAATCTAATTTATTTAGGTGCATGGATACACACATAATCAGGCTTCTACAGATTAGACTCCATCATGAGTAAGTTTCATCTAATTCAGTATTAAAATTGCTTGATTTGACACTGAAAAGACACTCCATCCAACATTATTACACATACTCAATAGGAAACAGAATAACACCAGAACTAAAAAGAAAAAGTGAAGTATGAACCAGAAAAAGTTAATTTACCATCAACAGCATCAGAAAACAAACATACCATTTGACACAAAACACACACACAAATACTTCTGCACAAGCTCAAACATTTATGATCATATCTAAATCTCATGTGAACCCCACATAGCACACAACTAGACCAAATGCTAACAAGCACACAGTCAAAACATTGAGTAATTTACCTGAATCTCACCTTATAAAATCCCAATATGTCCTTAAACTGGAATATTTTATCTCTCAACGTTTATGGTCTTAACAATTCTATCAAGAGAAAACGCATTCTGACCAATTTGTCTAGACTAAAAGTGGATATCATTCTTCTTCAAGAAACTCATCTTAAATTTCCATCTCAACATGCCTTGAAGACAAACTGGATACAGCAACAATTTCATGCAAAGGGTAGTTCTAAATCTCGAGGTATGGTGATCTTAATCTCTAAAAACACCAGATTTCAACATCATGCAACTAAATTAGACCCTAGAGGGTGCTTCCTATTTATCAAAGGAATTATAGAAGATTGGAAAGTCACTATCACATCTATCTATGTGCCCAATGACAACCAACCGACCTTCACTGAAGAAACACTGGTCACCTTAAGATATTTCCAAGAAGGTAATGTTATTTTAGGAGGAGATTTAAATGTCATAATGGACAATAATTTAGATCACTCTCATTCCAACAAATTACTACCTAACAACTTTTCAAAAATTATCAAGAATTCCATCTCATTGATGCCTGGAGATCTGCAAACCCATCAGTTAAAGATTATACCTATTATTCATCATGTCATGATATATACACCAGGACTGATTACATCCTTATCATGGATTCACTAAAAGATGACATCTCAGATGCTATGATAGGTCCTGTTCTCTGGGCTGATCATGCATGGGTCAACTGTCAGCTGAAGTCACATTCTGATATGCCACATACTAAACACTGTTCTCTCAATAAGGAACTCTTATACAACAAAGCTTATTCCAACAAAATTGAACATAACATTACACAGTATCTTCAGTCCAACTGCACTAGTGATGCCTCATCGTCTGTTATATAGGATGCCCTCAAAGCCACCGCATGAGGCCAGCTCATCTCCCTAACTACATATTTAAAGAAGATGAAAGAAGCTTTTAAGACAGAACTGACAAATAGAATTACTACTCTATAATGTTTTCATAAAGAGAGGTAACAAATGTGTATCAGAAACTTGCCACTGAATGTAAACTTTCAGGCTGAGTTCAGATTGGCAGTTTGAAGTGGGAGTGAGTCGTGGCAAAAAAGGAACAGTTTTCCCAGTCACACTGCACTGACTGATGTGGGAGCATACCGAGGAGGAGGCATGAGGGAGGGTTCACACTGTTGGCCCAAAGGCGTGGCTGTAAGGCACAACTTTCTGTTTCACTAATCTGGAGATATGCACTTATGTGCATGAGTGCTTATGCACATGACCACACAATCAGAATCACAGATTTTAGCATTCACACTGTGTTGGTGTGATATATACGCGGGATAGACATGCTTTCTGGGGTTTGATACCATTTTTAACAGGTATCTTTTTAACTCAGGAATGAAGCGTTATAAGATAGGTTGAGTACAGTTTGAACGCCCCCTTTAATCTGCTTGTGAAACCGGCCCGGAGGAAATGTGCACCAAACTATTTCCCTTGGCAACTTTCAATGGCGGCTCGTTCACGTTGCCCACGAAGAGGTACAGCAAGAGCAAGATGCCCAGGCAGAGCGCCAGGGCCACCACTTTGCAGTAGAGTTTCATGATGCACCAGGCAGCCTCAGCCCTGTGGAGACGCTGCCGCCTCACCCCTCTGCAGGCCCACAATAATCGTGCATATTTGGTGCACAGTATTGGAGGTACAGGATGTACAGCGAAGAGCTCCGGTCTAGATAGAAATGATTCCTTTGGGGCATTATTGGAGGCGGTGCTATTCTGAACTTTACAGTAGGGGCGACACTCGATCTTCCTCTCCCTCCCTCGCCACCACTGCCCCGGCCGCTGCAATCAGAGTCAGGTGAGCGTGGCACTGTGCGCCACCAACTCCCTCCTTCTGCACAATGCCTCGAGCAGTGAAAAAGCAGCTTTAAAATGTCAAGGCTGGATCCAATTTGCCAACGAGTGTGTGAGCGGCAGTGGCGGGAGAAGGATGCTGAGGGGTGAGGTGTGGGCTCTGCATGCACCCCACCCCACCCTCTCAGCATCTGCCTCCTCCTCCCCACCACCCTCCGCAGGCGCTGGAGCTGGGGGATTTGGGGAGCAGGTCTTGTTTGGCGCCCCAGGGCCGGCCCGTGCTCTAGGTGAATGCCTAGTTTGCCTAGCAGGTGAGCCGGCCCTGACCCCATGACCATTCAAGAGATCATTTGGACTCACTGGTTTGTCCTAAAATAGTTCAATCAAATGTTTATCTCACCTCTATTCTATGACTTTGGGACAACCTCAGACTCAAACTGCTTCCAAGGTTGCCTAGACAATCAACCTTTTTATTCCAACGATGGTTCCCTCCTGGAAATGACATTGTGCTGGCTAAACGATGGAGGCAAGCCAACCTAACTTGCATAACTGATATTACCACAATGACTGGTCTCTTTCCAAAATGACTACTAGAATGGAAGCTAGGACATTCTGTACTGTTTTTTCCTATCTACAACTTAACCACATTATTACTCCTATGATCTGCAGTCCTCTAAATCAGTGTTTGAGGATCTCCTAGAGAACAGAAATCATACGTCTAAAGCATTAATTTCTAAAATTTATGACACCTTGATCACGCTTGATAAACCTACAGACTTCTCGCTTTGTAACAAATGGCAATCTGCCTGTCACTGTATAATCACTGATGAAATTTGGGGGCGCATATGGTCTCCCTCACAGTTTAACCCTCCGCTTATCACCACCAAGATACAATCCTACAAGATTCTCAATCATTGGTTCATCACACCACAGAAAATAGCACTCGCCTCTTCTACAGATTTGCCACACTGCTGGAAAAAGTATGGACAACAAGGATCCCTTGCACACTGCTGGTGGGAATGCCCAGTCATCAAGTCTTGTTGGCATGAAGTACTCTCTCAAATTAAGTCCATCACTGGCTATGATGTGCCTTTTGCACTGGAAATCCTTTTCCTAAATATTTGGCATGACCTCTCTATTCCTCACCTTTGCCGTGTTTTAACTTTGACCCTAACTGTTGCAACATGAACATGTATAACTTTGAGGTGGAAGTCCCCTCAGGCACTCACAATTGATCTTTGGTACATGAAAGTCTGGGATCAATTTATTGTAGAAAAGATTACAGATCACGTACAAGAAGCCAAACTAGTTCTCAGACAATCCTGCCATCTTCAGAAATGGTTTCCATTCTTAGAATTCACAACTACATCTAACATTCAACCACATAACCAGACATATCTCAAACTGATTTGCAATTGATCAATAAATTGGTTTGTGTTGTACCACTAGTTGCAACACTGTTCACTTGTTAACTTAAGACTTTAAGATCACACATTGTAAAGTTTTTTTTTTAAAGAATTCATAGCTTTACTACACTTTAGTGTATCACATGTTCCTTTTACTATGTTATGTGGGCTGGTTTTTTTTACTACCCCCAATCCTAGATATGTAGTAAGTTGTAGCATGATTTAACTTATCTTTGTAACAATCTATATTACTATCTGTATTCCTGTGTTACTTTTAAAATTTCAATAAAAAGTACATTTAAAAAAAGAGTCTAGATGGCCATCTAATAGCAGTACTGATTCTGTGAACTTTGGCAGATCATGAGAGGGAGGGCAGGAAAGGTTGCATCATTGCTTAGTTCTTGTGGCCCTTTCTTACATGCCCAAGGAAATGTTGATCACCCCTTGGGGTCAGGAAGCAATTTTTCTTCAGGTCAGTTTGGCTGCTGATCCTGGAGGTTTTTTGTCATCTTCTGGGCATGGAATAGGGATCACTGGGGTTGTGGGGGGGTATTTGTGAATTTCCTGCATTGTGAAGGGGGTTGGACTAGATGACCCTGGAGGCCCCTTCCAACTCTATGATTCCATGATTCTATGTTCCGGGGGGTGGGGTGGGGAGTTCTTCAAAAATTAAAACTGATCACCAAACTTCAGAGATCAGTTCCCCTACAGTCCAGTTAAGCTCACTCCCCAAATTCTGCCCACCTGGATCTCAAGGAGTTTCCCAAACCAAAGTTGGCAAGCGTAGATATGACAGGGCCAGACCTGCTTAGCTGTAGCAACAGTATGGTGCCATGATGTGGAATCTTACATGGTTATTTTTAACACAGTATTGAAAGTATATATATCTACAATGTGAGCAGGCACAGGGAACTCAGAAAGTAGGGATGCCAGCCTCCCAGTGGAACCTGGGAATCCCCTGGAATTACAGCTCATCTCCAGACTACAGAGATCAATTTCCATGGAGAAAATTGATACTTTGGAGGGGGGGACTCTATGGCAGTGTACCCCACTGAGGTCCTCCCCAGGCTCCACCCCCAAATCTCCAGGAGTTTCCAATCTGGATCTAGCAACCCTATCAGAAAGTGTTCTGTCAGATACACCTGAAATGATAATTTACAGAGAGAGAGAGCAAGACAGAACTTCCACGTTCAGAAATACAGGATTATTTTTAGACTATACACTGTTTATTTGCAACTAGAAGTTTGCAAAAGAAAAAGGAAAGGAAAGGAAAGGAAAGGAAAGGAAAGGAAAGGAAAGGAAAGGAAAGGAAAGGAAAGGAAAGGAAAGGAAAGGAAAGGAAAGGAAAGGAAAGGAAAGGAAAGGAAAGGAAAGGAAAGGAAAGGAAAAACCTTTTTCTGATTCGGATCTTTTGGACTCAAAAAATATCAGTATTTCCGAATATTCCCAAAGCCCAATATCAGTATTGTATTGGGATTGGGGTAGATATTTGGGAACCTCGAATTAATTTGTCTCCGTTATACCCTATGGGGACCACTTTTAGCCATTTAAACCAAGTGGAGGGGGGTGAGAGAAAGGGATCAATGAAATGGCTTTTAGCCACTTAAACCTAACAATGGGGTGGCAGTACAACTCTGTAAGTCGTGTGTTGGCTTGGCTTTGCAAAAGCCATTTAAAAGGAACTTTCTCTTTAAATGGCTTTTGCAAAGCCAAACCACATGTGAGGAACCTGGAAGCGGTGCGAGTTCACTAAGAAGGTGGGTGAATTTGCACCACTTTGGTGAGTGAAGTTGAACCTGAGTAAAAGCTGAATAATATTGGCTTTTATTCGGGCTCAGCTAGATTGGTAGCCAATCAAATTAGAGAATCTGATTAAGATGAATAAATATCTGAAAAATACAGAAAAGGTTTTTTGGGGGGTATTTATTTGGCTCGGTATATACCAAGCACACACCCCTATTTGTAACCTACTGCTTTACTTTCAGGAAAGAAGTTATTTGCATAATAAATATTTCCCCACATTGCAAAAGTCAATCTGTATCAAAGTGCACTTAGAAAAGGAGCAAGATGTTTAACATCTACTTGAAACTGCTGGGAGAGATCATCTGGAGATTTGGAGGGAGGTGCCACCAGTACATGGATGACACCAAGCTCTGTTTCCCCTTAAAAGCTGAGTAGGTTGGAGAGGGAGAGAGTGTGGAAGGGGGAAAGCATAATATCACTTCTAGCTAACATTGCCATCCCGCAACCCACCCTACCAATCAGCTGGCCAGAACTGCTGGTAAGTCCCTCCACCTCCCACTGGTTGCCAGGGTTGGCGCAAACCTGGAGGTAACATCACCACATTGGCATGATGCTCTAGAATCCCTCCAAAACTACAGGATTTTAGAGTGTTACATCAACATGGTGGCATCACTTCTGCACTTGTACTGGAAGCGATGGTGTGAAGGCTCTTCCTCTCATTTTTCTTCCTCCACAATGCTGAGAGTAAGCAGGGATGGCAAGCAGAAGTTCTCCTGCCACAGCAGTAGACCTGGTAAACCTACTTCTAGTTTAGATGGATTTGTGGAAGGCCTCAACACATGCCTGGGGAAGGGAATGAGACAGATGAATTCTTCCCTACATATATTAAAAAACTAAAAATGTGTATAACAGAACATAGGAACAACAGTTGATGCACCTTTGGTACAGCGTTTTATGGGAAAAGAACATGGACCCACTGTTTTCGTTTTGTGGGATTTATATAAACCTTACCATCACAATGAAAAAGTCAACATTGGCTTCTCTTATGTTCTTATTAAAAAAGGAGATGAAATGGGTTTTAAGGTTGCATACTTTGGCCCCTCATGGGTTAAATTCTGATCTGGAACTTCTGACCTTGCTCAGCTAATCTATGGCCCCGGTCATACGGGCCAGAAAACGCGGGGGAGAGGCGTGGCAGTTTGCCCCGGAGCTAAATAAGGCGCGGTAGCCCGATCTCACTGGGTTGCCACACTCCAGCTCTGCGCCGCAATCACACCACTCTGCTGTAGCGTGGCAAAACAGCAGCACAGCAGACCACGCAAGTGCAAAGTGCGCAAGCGCCGTTGGGGGGCGGGCCGCTGTTGGTGAATTGTGTGTGTGCACGCGCTGTCCAGCGTTGATGCGCATCCCAGGGAAACTTACAACATCCGGAAACCCCGGGGACATGGGCGGGTGTCAGAAGCCACGGAATACTGGCGCTCCTGCAATCAGACGCCAGCCTTTGCCCCGGGGTTTCCGGAAACTAGTACCTCGGACCTACTAGTTTTTTACTCTGCGTTTTCGGAGGGAAGCCGCGGGTTGGCCACGGGAGCCCTACGCCTCCCAGATGTGCTCGTATGAATGCACACGGAAAGTCCGCAGGGCTCCCGTGCCTTCAGCGGGGCAAATGCTCAGTGTGGACGGGGCCTCTGTACATTTTTTTTTTTAAAGATACTGTGTCATTCTCCACTAGTAAAAGAACTTAATTGCTGTGGATAGTTCCAGCACTAGGTGATTGCTCTGATCAGTATTTGCTTCATATATTATATATTTCTATTGTTCCATGTCCAATGTATACTTTATTCATCTTATATTGTATGTATCAATTTTTGGAACTAATTTAGATCCTGTCTTTTTAATTAGTATTATTGTAATACTTTTGTATTTTTTTTTTATTAAGGGGTCCTTCTATTATCTGCATTACTTATATTAAATGTAAAATGATGTTTTTTATAGATTTCCCCTGATGAAGCCTGCATGGTGAAATGTGTAGAGACTTTGTACAATAATAAATCAATCAACTATCATCTGGCACACACACCCCTTTTGTTCTGTTGGCATATTGCTGGGTGCAGCTCATTTTTTCTTTATCTTTTATGCATATCATATGTATAAATGTGCTGATTTATTGATGCACAAAAAACTTGGGCAAATGTATACATTTTGTAGTGGGAGGGGACTGGATATCAAGAAACAGAGGTGCATCAATCAAGATTCATGGCGCTGATTTACGCATGGAAGAAGTGGAAACTGAAATAAGGATTTCCAAATCAAAACAGAAGGGATAAGGAATTTGAAACTCTATTTATGGCTACAATCCCGATCTCTCCCACAGATGCATATTCAGTGAATGTGTGCTTTTTAATCTGTTTAGATGTGCTAAGAGATGCCCATCAAACAGCAGTAGCGGAAAACTGCAACAGCATCTAACAAATCATACAGTACGGCAGAAACTCTCAAATGCCAGTGTGACCTTTCATAAATAGCCTTGCTAGATATTCACCTTATCCAAATAATCTATGTATCAATTGCATATGGGTGATGACACTATGAACTCCAGAGAATACATTCAGATACGTGAGTCCAAAATAACCAACAATGTCTCTTCATATGATACTCCCCTGCCTGCCCCCCATTGGTACTTGTTCTGCAGGAACCAGGTGGGGAAAAAATAAACCAGAAAGAAAATGTCCTTAAACAACATAGAAAATGATTTATTTTCTTGAGGCCTATCCTGTGCATTTTCGACATACTACTCATTTTGAAAGGTAGGTTGCTTTTTTGCTCCACTTAATTTATAGAAATGGGTGGTCTTTTTTTAGTCTTTTTCAGAAAACAAAGCAGTTTTCAACATTGCCCACGGCTGGATGTTTTTATCCTGTTCTTTTATCACTTGAATTGATGCTATGCTTGTGTTTCTGCTGATCTCCCAGGTCCATCAGGATCAGTATTATGTGTTCTGACTGGCAGTGACTCTCTAAAACCTAATATAGAGGTCTTTCATATTACCTACCACTTGATCTGTTTAGCTGGAAGTGCCAGGAATTGTATCTGGGACCTTCTGCCTACAGATTGTCTACCACTGAAGCATGACACCTTCTCTGATATTGCCAGGACTGCCTCTCCTAATATTAGGGTTGCTAGGTCCCTCCTGGCAACTGGCAGGGGATGGGGGGACTTACCAAGAGAAAGAGAAAGGCCCAGGCCATGGTGCCAGCATCACACAGGAAGTGACATCATCATGCCAGCAACTTCCGGGGAATGCTCTGGTATTTGAGCTAAAACAATATGGTAAAACTGACTTCTACCCAAGAGCTTTTGCCCAGATACCAGAATGTTGCCCAGAAATCACTGGCTTGATGACATCACTTCCTGTGTGACTCCAGCAACATGGTCTAGGCCTTCCTCTTTCTACTGGTAAGTCCTCCCACCAGCCACCTTATCAGTGGCTGGGGGACCTGGCCTGGCAGCAGGGGACCCCGCCTCGACTGGGAGGTCTGGTGGCAACCCTACCTAGGATAAACCATATAGCAGTGTCACTCAGTATAGCCATGCTTTTGGCCTTTTATTTAGTTATGTTAGTGGAATACCCTTCCAAAGGAAATCCAAAGATCTGCATCTCTCTTGTACTTTCAGAGGGCTTCTAAAGCAGACCTCTTTCACTGGCTCCTCAAGATGATTGCCTTATGGGAGCCTTGAACTGTAAAGCTTTTGTTTCTGATTTTTAAGTTTGTTGTTCTTAAAATTACATTTTCGTCCTGTGTTGTTGTTTTTTTTACTTCATTGTTGTTCCCCATCTTGGGTCTCAGTTATATGAGAGAGAAGTGAGCTTTTAAAATGTTTTAAATAAATAAATACATTAATTCTCACCTCACAGCAGCATGCCATCATTTCATTTTTTTAAAAAAAAATTAATCCTTGGAAGCCTCTCCAATCCTGCAGTGCCTATTTCCCAATTAAACAAAACAACAGCATGCAGTCCTGCAGGGAAGTACTTCTATAAAGGCATCTTAGCCCTTCTCTAAGACCATCTGTTACATGGGGATGAGACATCAGTTCACATTTTCATTAATGGACTGAGGATAGAATGAATAAAAAGAAGACGCTGTTTCTAAAAATCCCAAAAGGGTCTTTGGTGACTGTGGAGTTTTAGACTCATCCATGAAGGATGAAGTCTATTAGTGGCTATTAGCCATGGCGGTTACAGAGGGTTTCCAGCCTTTGCCTGGCAACTCCCTGGAGACTTGGGGAGGCACAAAGTTGCCGTAACAACATCCAACAATGCCATGGTGTCATTTTCAGAAGTGATGTCATTTCCTCATCAGACACTCTAGCATTCTAGAATGCCCATCAATGCAGTGATGTCACTTCAGGTTATATGTCTGGAAATGATATCATGATGTCTTTGGACACTGTCCATCACTCACTGGAATGAAGGTGGGTAACATGGGGTGTGGTCAGGAGCTCTTCCACCCGTGCCTAGCAAATGTCAAATCTACAGCCAAATGCAATTCCACTGTGAGAGGCAGGTATAAAGTACTGTGGATTATGGTATCACAGTTACTAAATAATCTGCCTGTGAGCAGCTCAAGAACAGTGGGCTGGCATAGTCTGGGAAATGCTGCAGAATTTGATGGGTAGGGTTGCTAGCTCTGGGTTGGAAAATACTCAGAGATTTGGAGGGTAGAGCCTGGGGTGGGCAAGGTTTGGGGAGGGGAGGGACCTCAGCAGGGTATAATGCCATACAGTCTACCCTCCAAGGAAGCGATTTTCTCTGGGGGAATTAATCTTGGTTGTCTGGAGATCAACTGTAATAGTGGGAGATTTCCAGGTGCCCATGGGGAGGTTGGGAAGCATATCGATGGGGCTTTGGTTATACACCCAACACAGTCTGTTTTTATGTCCCTAGAGTTTCTCCATATCTATTTATTTATTTCATTTATTCCCCACCTTTCTCCCCAATGGGGACACAAAGAGGCTTACAACATCCTCCTCCTCTCCTCCAGTTTATCCTTACAATCACCCTGGGAGGCAGGCTCAGCAGAGAAAACAAAAAGAGGCTGGCCCAAGGTCACCCAGTGAGCTTCCCAGGCAGAGTCTAAGGTCTCCAGATCTTACTCTACCACTCTAATCACTACGCTATGCCAGAATTCAAGTCAAGTTGCTGATCATGCAAATACACATACAAGACACAAAACAAGGGAACATTATGATATACATTTTCTCAGGGCTTTTTTTTGTAGAAAAAGCCCAGCTGGAACTCATTAGCATAATAGGTCATACCCAACAGCAGAAACTAATTAGCATATTAGGCCACACCCCTGACAGCACAGCTCATTAGCATATGAGGCTACACCCCCATGTTACCAAAAGAGTGGGCATCCAGCCATACCCACCTTTTGCTTCTTATTCTGTTTACCTTGTTTGTTGTCAAAATCCAGGGCTTTTTTTGTAGCAGGAACTCCTTTGCATGTTAGGCCACACATCCCTAATGTAGCCAATCCCAATGAGTTTCTGCTGTTAGGTGTGGCCTATTATGCTAATGAGTTCCTGCTTGGCATGGCCAACTCAGGAGCCAGCCGAAACTCCATTCCTGTATGTTCCTGCCCAAAAATAGCCCTGCATTTTCTAACTGCTGTTATTGTTGGAGCTGATTTGATTTCTTACTGTTTGCACTAACCTGGAGTTTACATTTCATTGGTAACGCCCTACAAGGGTCATCATGTAGTACACTGCCTGAAACTTAGACTTTAAAAATCTACCTAACAGTGGGCCTGGATTAGAAGAGAACCCGGATGACTGGCTCTAGCTTCCTGTTTACTTAACTGTTTTTTCCTAATAGTTCCCTTGTATTGATTTTTTTTCTTGGAACATGAATGCATTTTTGTTCCAATATTGTCTATGCTGCCACAATACATCAGCATTATGGGTTTATTTACATATCATGCATATCAATGGAATACACTGTGTACAGAGATCCAACATGTTGGGCTTTTAATGCTAGGTCCTTATTAAACAACTTTTATGGCTGTTTATGTTTTTATTATGTTTTATTGTTTTCTGGAGAGGTGGCACAGAAATCTTCTAAATAAATAACATGGATTAAGGTTTGAGTCCAGTGGCACCTTTGAGACCAACAAAGCTTAATTCTGGGTATAAACTTTTGTGTGCCTCCACGTTGGTCTTAAAGGTATCTGATGAAGTGTGCATGCACACAAAAGCTTATACCCAGAATTAAGCTTTGTTGGTCTTTTTTTTTTTTTTAAAAAAAACCCTCCTAAAAAGGAGAGGAGTTTATTCTTTTTATGGAAAAAGGTAGGGTATATAGAGGGATAAAGAAAAGAGCGGAGTGAGTATTGCCCCCACAATCGGAATGAAGAGACGGACACCAATATGGATTTAACAAGGGCCACTTTATTAATTATTTATAATCAAACAACTGGCGAGGGGCTGCTAAAAATGTATTGAGGAATATGACAGGTGTCAAACTTCTGACTACCTTCATCTCCTTCTGGGTGATGCACCTTCCCCGATCTCGAGCCACCCAATGTGGCTCTTGACCAGCGGTTTGGCATGTTTATGAGAACCCCTGACCCACCACCCCAGAAGCCACAAAGGCCTGCTAAGATAGGCAGGGCCAGATTGTTCTAAGGAAGATCACTCCTTCCTGGCCTTGAGCCGCAAAGGCCCGAAAGCCGTTCATGGAGGACCCTTTAATTCCTTTATAACAATGCCCAGGTGCTCACCGATTTCAACTTGCTGATCGCACTACCCCGCCTGGCCACAAAGTGACCATCCTATATTAGCAACAGCCGGCCCCCAGAGCCAATTCCCAAACACCACCATCTTCAGTGCAAGGTAGGCAAAAACACCCCTATTTCTGAAGCCAAATTGAAAAAGGGGTGAAAAATTCCTACCTGGCCCCATTAAAAAGGCAACCGGTTGAAACCTGCACTAAAACAGGGTGGGAGGGTCGGCCGAGCACGTCGAAGAACTACACAGGGCAGAGGGCAGGAGCCGAGCCTGAATAGGCTGGCTCCGCCCTCTGCTTGGTGTCCTCTTCTTCCTGCCTCACGTGGAGGCAAATCAGCCCCCTCCCGCCAGCGCAGGCTCAGCGGGAGTTGGGGCTCGCATTCTGTTAATAAAGGTTAGTTTAAATCAGTGTAAATACAGTTTTTGGCAATCACCGTGATCAGAGAGTCTTCTTTTCATCTAACAAAAGTTCAAAATAACTCTGTTAATGAGGTTAGTAATGTCCTTTGGGGTTAGTTGTTAATCAACTCCTTCTTGACGTTTCCCGAACAGTTATTTCTTAATTTGTCTTCCTTTGGTGTCCCTCAGGTTGTAGGAAGGGCCTCCTTTGATTTTCACTTCTCCCGCTCCGGCACCTCCCTCCTCTGAGCCGCTGTCATCCTCACTACTCAAATCTGTCCACGTTGCAAGTGCTGCCTCTTCCTCTGAACTGGCGTGTCTCTTCAGAAATTCTTGCGCCTTGAAGATGGAGTCAATCTTTTCTCTTTTATCCTTGTACTTGAACAAAAGGCCTTCAGGGAAAGTCCATCTGTATATGATCTGTTTTCTTTGTAAAAAGGTGGTCAATCCTTTATAGGCTTTCCTTTTCATCCGGATTTCGTAAGGCACATCTTTCAATGTTCTAATAGTCTGCTCCCCAATTTTCAAGGGCACCGCTGAAACTGCACACAAGATTTGATCTCTGGTACTCTGCTTAACAAACTTGACAACCACCTCAGCTGGCAGATTATTCTTCTTTGTAAATGTGGAGTAGGCCCTATAGACCTTATCCATTTCTTCTTTTAGTTCACGTTGATCTCTGCCAGTCGCGGGTGCCAAGGCATTCGCAAGTATAGATCTGAGATCTTCCTTCTCTTCTTCTTTAATGCCCTGAAATCGGAGGGTCAGATTCGATTTCTCCAATTGCAACATCAAAATTCTTTTTTTCTTGTACATCCTGATGCTTTTCTAACTTATTGACCCTTTTCTTCACTTTTCCGATGTCTTCCGACGAGACCAAACATTTCTGTGCGATCTCTTCCATCTTCTTTGACGTTTCTGTTAGTTGCTTCTGTTGACTGTTGAGAACACCTTCCATATTAGTTAAGGTTTCGCTGATTTTCTGTATTTGGACCAGCAGAGGGTGCAGTAGCTCGCTTGTCTGTTGACTGACAGTCAGCTCTGGAGGGGGAATACCCGGACCGGAAGTCCCACCTCCGTTCTTTTCCATTTTCAAAGGGACCTTCTTCATGGCCGACATTTCTTGTATTTGTTTACTTTATAAAAGTTCGTGATGCGTCGCTCAGGAGACCTGCTAACTCTTTCGCTTCACTGGCACCCCAAAGGTAATTTCACCAACCCTTCTTCCCTTTCGTCCCCCTAAGCTTTCTTATACAAGTCCCGCTTCTCAATGGGGGGGGATTCCCCCTCCTCCCAGGCGCTTATTCGCTTACGGGGGAAGGGCTCGGGTTTTCGCTTCAGATTCAGACCTCCAACTCACGGTTCACTGCCGTTTCTTCTTTTTGCTTTAATTCATCGCTGTTCCTCACTCCTGGTGGAAATCGGTGGCGTTGCTAAGTCCCATAACGGGCACGCCGCAGCGGGCCGATTGGGGCGGGGAGAAAGCCTCAATTTCCCGGCTGTCTGCTGGCAAAGAGGCTACTCCCCAAGCGCCCCTGGTTCGGAGCCTTTGCCTAAGGCTCACTAGGATCTTTCGCACATGCGAAGACCCCCCCTAACTGCGCGTGGGCTAACTGCCTCCAGGAGCGCCCCGAGAAGCGGCCGCCATTCACAACGCCGAAAACCGAAAACCCTTTGTTGGTCTTAAAGGTGCCCCTGGACTCAAATTTTGTTCTATTGTTTCAGATCAACATGGCTGCCCACCTGAATGAATAATCGTTTTCAGTCTCCCCAGTCAGTCCTGGAAATTTCCTAGAATTACAACTCATCTCCAGACTAAAGTGATCAGTTCCCCTGGAGAAAATGGCTGCAATGATGGGTTAACTCTATGGCATTCTACTTTGCTGAAGTCCCTCCCGTCTCCAAGCCCCACTCTCCCCTGTCTCCACCCCCAAGATCTCCAGGGATTTCCCAGAGCTGGCAACCCTATTTTCACTTTCAACCAGCAATGCAATCCCAGGCAAAATTACTCCAGTCTAAGTCCATTGCCTTCAACTGATTTCACTGAGCTCAGACCTGAGTAACTGCACAGGACTGCACTGTGGAAAAGGCAGATTTCAACTGAACGAATCACTCAGAAAAGTAGGACTGCATAGTTACATTCTCATTTTCCATCATGTGACACTCAATTCAATTCTGTTCTCGGCAACTTTGAAGGAATGTCTAATCAGCTGGTTGTGAACCGATGGTTGCTCCTACCTCCCCCCTCTTCTTTAGATATATTTTTATTTGATGATGAACCTCAACAGATTGTTCAGTCTAAATTTAGTTCATAAATCTTTTTGATGTAGAAACTGTGCCCAATCATGTAGTACAGGAAAGGCAATGAAAAGTCTGTGAGTCACACACCGAATTTTGTTCATTTACTTCCACGGAACTGGAACTTGTTCAAGGGCCAGTTGTTCTTGCGATGGAAAGCAAATCATAACTTTTATGTTGCCTTCTCATGACACAGTATGACGCTATTAGTCCTTTGAACTCTTTAGATACGGTGACATGTAATAGTACAATCCTAAACAGAGTTACACCCTTCCAATGTTTCCAATTTTGGTTATTTCCTCCCCCCAGGTTTTAATTATTGGATGTTATCTCTTTTAACTATTTTTCTGGTGTGCTTCGGACTAAGGACTGTTTTATCAATATCAATTTTGGGTGACTGAAGGTTTTTTATGTTGTTTTAATGTTATGGCTTTGTTTTTAAGGGCTCTGGCTTGTTTTTAAGGGCTGTGTTTTAATGTTTTACTTGGAAGGTGCTTTGAGCAGATGTCTGGAGAGATGGCATATACATTTCCCTAATAAACAAGAATAAATAATATTTTCTACATATTTACAATGGTTTCAGTTGTCTGATTCTTTTTCTGTTGGTTCTATATATCTAGTTCAACTTATATCCCCTCCCCTGTGTCTTCCTGCTGCTGAAACCCACTGAATATATGAGAATGTTGCTCCTGAGATTTAGCAGAGCCTTAAGAACAACATAGGGGGGAATGGGGAGGAGTCCAAGAAACTGGCCACCCCATATCCAATGACAAAACTATGATCCCATCTTTGGAAATGTCATAAACTGTTCTATGCATTCTGTATATAATTTATATGGTTAATCTAGGTAACACACCATTGTGGGTTTTGTTTTATTTTTGGAGTCACAAATAAAGAGAGAAAATGCACACAGTTGAGATCTACCTTGAACAGGTTCTGGAGAGGTGGCATATAAACTATCTCAGTTGATATGTCTAATTTTCAACATGGCCAAATCATTGGATACTTAAATTTGGATACTGGAGCCATGAACATACAAGACAGATCTTTCTACATAACTAGGAAAAACAAATGTCCCAAGTTTGTAGAACAATATGAAACACACAAACACACACAGATTGAGGCATTACAAAAAGACAAAATAATAGAAGCAGTGTCCATGGCTTTAAGAAACAAATGTTCTCATGAGCGATTTGCTAGGCAATTGCTAGCCTTCAAGCCTTGGTTTCTGTCAATAAAAGGCAGAGTGAGGAGGCAGGGCCCTTTCCAAGGCTGTTTTGGCCAATGAGGGAGGACTTGTCAGGGTCAGCAGCAATCATATAGTGACTTGCAATCCCATGGCAGCCAGTGTGGTGTAGTAGTTAAGAGTTTCTGATTAGGGTCTGAGAGACCCAGATTCAAATACCCACTCTGCCATGGAAGCTCACTGGATCTCTTTGGGCCAGTCACACATTCTCAGCCTAACCTACCTCACAGTGTTGTTGTAAGGATAAAATGGAGGAGAAGAGAATGATGTAAACTGCATCAGGTCCCTGTTGTGGAGAAAAGGTGGGGTATAAATGAATAATAAAATAGTTGAAGATTGGGGGGGGGATAAAAGGTAGGTTGTTTGGTGGATACAAAGGAAAGAAGGAACCAGGGAAAGTTGAGGATATGGGAGCTGCCAAGAGGAAGGAAAAAAGACATAATGGGGGGGATGAGATGCCCCCTGCTAGGGAAAATCTATAGGAAAATATAGATATGACAATATCTTACCTACAGAACACTTGGACCAAAGAAGGTCAGATATCAGGAAACTTGGCAAGCAAAATAATGGAAGGAATAGAGGAAATTAAAGTGATCAAATTTAACTAAATGGAGCATAAATTCTTTACAAAATGGTACAAAACACCAGCGCAAATAGCAAACATGATCCCAGGAATGAGCCCCAGGTGCTGGCATTGTAAACAGGCTAAAGGATGGTTTTCCCATATGTGGTGGGAATGCCCAGAGGTCAGTGTCTTTTGGACAAAAATATTGCAAATTATAAGGAGAACATGCAAAGTTTCACTGACCATTAACTTTAATTTAATGTTAATGGGCATAATAGGGAACCCAGTAGTAAGTAAAGAGAACCAAGCTATATTCAAAGCAATGATACTAGCAGGAAAAGCAGTGATTGCTCTGGGTTGGAAGGACAAGAGTAAGTGGACAGTAGAAATCTGGCATAATTATTTGTTTGATTTCATACAGTCAGACATAATTGAGAAACTGAACTGGAAGACCAACTGGGCAGACAGGACTACAGCAATCAGCATGAAATGGAAGACCTACCTGGAGTGGCTACCAACAGAAGGAAGAAAGGACATTCAGTGCAAGATTCGGACCTTGTGCCCGTGGCTGGGAATAAAGGAGTAAAGCATTGGAAAAGCAGAGGGGGGAGGAGGGATGGAGAAGGGATATAAACCGTTACGAAATGTACGGGATAAAAGATAATATGTAATACTTACCAAAAACTATATAAAAACTACATTAAAAAAAAAGAGAGAGAGATGCCCCCTGCTAGTAGTGGGACCTGGGGATCTCCAGAAATTACAGCTCCTCTCCAGACTACAGAGATCAGTCCCCCTGGAAATAAATGGATGCTTTGGAAAGTGGACTCTATAACATTGTGCCCCACTGAGGTCCCTGTTCTTCCCAGTTTTCTTCATCCCCAAATCTCCAGGACTTTCCCAGCCTGGATCTGGCAACTCTACCCCCCATCCCCTTCTGATGGCCAGGAGGGACTTCACAACCCTACCTGCAAGTTCTTGCACCCCCCCCCACTTGTAAATAAACAATATCTATTTCTCGAAAGTTAGAGAATTGTAGTGCAGGGAAACAGAAAACAACGTGATCATTTCTGAGTACAATGCACAGAATTGAAAAGTGGAGACTGAAAGCAAACTGCTGAAGCTTTCAGAGCCATAGTGTGTGTGTGCATGTGTGTGCAGATATGTGTGTGTGCGATCTGAATGGAAGCAGAATAGGACCCCCAAACATATTGTCACCACACAAGTGATCTTAATAACGTAAAGCAGTGTCATATTGTACTGACATATATGATCTCACTACAGCTTCATGAAAACAATCAGCCTGTCTGCTTCATTCAAGAGCGGCTTGCTTTGAACCAGGTTTTTCATCAACAGAAGGTCAAGACGCAATGGGAAGCCTTGCATTCCTTGAAGATAACATTACAGTTTTTAATGCGACAGAGCCAGAGACAAACTTGGATATGCAGGGTGAAGATGTTGTACAAGTTATTTCATTTTCAGATAACCATGTAAAGTTGTATGTGTGATAGAGGTGAGGGTATTAATCTCCCCTAGCACTCCACAAATAAAATGCTGGGATCTCAATGAAAAGAGGCATTTTATTTGTGGAGCGCTGGAGAGATTAATATACTCACCTCTATCTCACGTATAACTTTATGCAGTTATCTAAAAATGAAATAGCTTGTACAACATCTTCATCGCCTTAAGGACGACACAGCATAGACAAGTTCTCCTGTGGTACCGGGGCATGCAGAACTGTAACGGTACTCTGGGAAATGATCCCCCCCCCCCGGGGAATTGAGATCTTTGCTTTATGAAAACCCCACTGCATTTGAATTAAGTGGTAAAGCAGTTTTTTTTCTTCCTTCTTAAACAATGCACATTTTCTGAAAGAAAAATAAAAGAGAGACAACCCTGGCACCTTAGTAAAGAAAGCAAGATCTGCAATTCATTGTACCTTTCACCCCACAGCGTTACCCATTATAGATTATGCCAGGTGTCCCCAGCGTGATGCCGTTCAGCACTCTGACACCTGCTGACACCTGTCCTGGTGCCCACCGAGTGTTTTGAGAAAGTGGGCAGGGCCAGGTGGGGCTTTTGCCAAGCAAGACATCTGATTGGCCATTGGAGATTTGATTGGCTGTGCAAATTAAAAACCAAACAAAAACACTGCTTTGACAGCAGTTGCTACCGTAGCACAAGGATCTTCACTGTGTGACTGAAGGTAAACTGTGGAAGCCTCTTTGTGGCGGGCTCTACCTCCTGCAGCAGACATTTTGTGGAAGCCATTTTTCTGGCTGCATCCACCACACTGTGTCAGAATTCCAACGCTGTGCACAGGCTCCAAAAGCTTGGAGACTCCTAGATTGCCTCCTGGCTGTCTAAGTACCTCATTAACAGGGGAGGGGGGAAGTCTGCCTCAAAAGTTCGTATTTCCAAAAGTCAAATGTTAGCAGACCTGTATCTGATATACATGTCCAATGAATGTGTATGTCAAAGAAATGGGATAGAGGCAGCAAAGAACTTAGGGGAGCATGGGTCAATAATTTGCATTCAGAAGCTAACAAGCAATCCCAAACATTGCCAAATAAAGGATCGGCTAGGAGTTGTGAAACTCCTTCACCTGAGACCATAGAGAGCTTCTATTAGTCAAAATAAACAATATTGGCTTTGACTGAATGATCTTACACAGTATAAGGCAGCTTTATTGATTCCATGTATGTCAGATGAAGGTGTATTGGAATGCATGCATGCTACAAATGAGGTTGTATCCATACATTACTATCAGTAACAGAACTTGCTGACATGATCCACTCTCTCCATATTCATTGCTGGCATTTAGAATGTCTAAATAGTGTCAATGTTTTCTAATGTTCAGGTTTGCAATGTTTTGAAGGTAAATTTCAACTACTAATAATGGTGTACACCTTTGACTTCAAGACAGTATTTCTTTTAAAGGAAACTAACACTTTATAATGGAATGGAATGGAAGAGGCAGAGATATGGTAATGTTTGGACCCCTTCCCTCCTATTGCCCATCCTGAGAAATGTCAGTTTTGGGGCTAGGGACATATAGCCCATCTCCGGCACTGATACTGATATATACCAGGTCTATCAATAATAAACCTCTGTCCTATGGGATTATCTCACAAAGGAAGAAGGAATTCCATTGCAAGGCCTGTCTTGTGTGACTTGTCTTGTGTGACCGAGATCTGGGTCAGAGAGGGTGAAACTGTCACCATAAACCATATCTCCCCACTTGGGTTTTTGGTCATCCACCAGTCCTGCACAATTAGGCAGGGTGGGAGTGGCACTGCTTATCTGAGAATCTTTTCCCACCAAAAATCACCGACATTGAATGTGTTGGCCTGGCATAGGAAGCTGAAGAGAGTTTGGTTAGCTGGCTGGTGTACTGACCACACAACACACCAGCAGATACCCTACCTGACCTTCTGGATGCTGTATCTGGCTGGGCACAGGAATATTCCAGGCTAGTGATCCTGGGGCATCCTGAAGACAGCACTGGTCACCCACAGACACACCTGGATTGGGGCAGGTCAGTGCTGCTGTTGCTTCTAGATCTGACAGCAGCATTGAACATGATGGATTATGATCTTATGACCCACCACCTCACTGACATAGGGGTTCAGGGGGTTGCCTTGCAATGGATTTCCTTCTTCTTCTGTTGTCTGGGACAGAAAGTGATGTTTGGTGAGAGGGTCTCCCTGCGATACCCACTTGAATGTAGAGTGCCACAGGGGATGATCTATATGTGCCCCTCACCCAGCTAGTCTGGGAGTTTAGGATGCCATGCTGGGTTGGGCATGCTGATAATACCCAGCTCTATCTGTTGTGGGACAGCAGCCTGGGCTCCACCCCAGAGTCCCTGGACAGGGCATTGGGGATCATGACTGGATGGCTACAGCAGAGTCGGTTGAAATTAAATCCAATGAAGATGGAAGTCCTGTACCTGAACCATCAGGGTTGGGTCAGGAATCACCCTCCCTGCCTTGGATGGTGCACCACTTGTGCCAGTCCAAAAGGTGAGGAGCTTAGGGGTGATCCTGGATGCCTCATTCTCTATGAAGGCCCAGGTCACTGCTGTTGCCAAGTCTGCCTTTTATCATCTTCAGCTGGTGTACTGACTTCTTAATGCCAAACGAGTTCCCTACTTCTCCCCCCAGGACTTGGTTACAGTGACCCATGCAAAGTTCCTTTCCAGGCTTAATTACTGTAACTCGCTTTATGCAGGCTTATCCTTGAGGCTGATCCAGAAACTCCAGTTCATGCAAAATGCAGTGGCACACCAGCTGAATGTCCATGCAGCTGTGCACAGCCGGTACTATGCCAATTTCAATGGCTACCAATTGAGTACCAGATCCACTTCAAGGTGTTGGTACTGACCTTTAAAGCCCTGTACAGTTAGGGACCAACATATTTGAGGGACAGCCTTTCCCCATATTTGACCTGGAGAGCCTTGTGCTTGGTAGACCACCATCTGCTGGTTTCCCCAGCCCAAAGGACATCCGCTTAGCCTCGACAAGGCCAGGGCCTTTTCTGCCCTGGCAACGACTTGGTAGAATATGCTCCCATCTGAGATCAGGGCCCTGCAGGACCTATTACAGCTCTACAGGGCCTGTAAAATGAAGCTGTTCCACCAAGGTTCTGGGTGTGGTGGTGGGCATCCATTTACTCCATCTTTTGGCCTTCCTGGCCACAGCCTTCCATCTTATATGGCCCCTCTGAGAAGATCTTATAGTCTGGCTTATGGCCTAACTGCTCCAGTTCTGAGAACACGGCATTTGTAAATTACAGTGTCCATCTGTTCTCAACTCATATTCCTTGTTTTAAACTGTTTTAATTATTTATTTCCTGTACTGTTTTAATTGCTATTTTGAACGGCTGTTGTAATCCACCTTGAACCCACATGCAGGGAGGGCAGAATATGAATTTGAAGAAATAAATTTAATGATAAGCCTTTGCTTGGGCCCTAGCATTTTAAAACACTGATGGGGAAATAAAGATAAGAATGTTCTGTACAAAAGATAGTATGTCACACAGAAGTCTAGGGTGACTCTCAACTCTCTGATTTGCTTTTTAAAACATGTGCAGGTAGCTTTCTTTTTATGGAGGAATACTGACCTTTACGGTTCTTTTGCCTGCTATTTAGTGGTATCATTCAGGAAAAGTGTGTCACTTGACTCTGACTCTATAAACTTGCCTGTTATGATGAGAGACAGATACGGGGACTGCAGCTCTATAGTAGAACACCTGCTTCACATGCAGAAAATTCCAAATTCAGCCACTGACCTCTTCATTTATGAAAGGTAGCAGGTGACAGGGGTTTTCCCCCCCTCTCTGCTAGAAAGCTACTGCCCGTCTGAGTAGAAAGGACTGATGGCACCATAAAAAGAGCTAGTATAAGGCATCTTGATATATCAGGTTGTATTTTGCAGAAGGCCAGTAGTCATACTAAAGTGGGGGCAAATTTTGGCTAATCAATTCTCATAATTTGAAATCTCGTGCCAAGTCAGACTACCTACCCATCTCACTTTGTTAGGAGTGACAGTTATCCTCCAGATTCTCAGTCAGAAGAAGGTCTTTCCCAGAATCTCTACAGGAGCTCTTTTAACTAGACATACCAGGGACTGAACTGGCAACATTCTCCAAGCAAACCGTGTTTTCACCTTTCCCAGTATCCTCCAGTCAAAATCCCCACCCCCAGCCTTGGTAATAAAAGCTCCTAAAGAGTGTGTGTATATCTTGCAGCTGGCTAATAGTGTGAAGGAGAACAGTGGACGTGGGGGCAATAGGAAAACCACTAAAGCATTAAGATTCTCAGCTTCCAGCTCTCAGGCTTGAATGTTTGCTACATCAGAGGTTAAGAGTTAGAATTGACTATTTAGGCTGAACTGCTTTTACAGTCATTCATCACCCAAGTAATTCAATGGGACGTAGAGACATGGCTTAAGAACAGCTGCTCCAAAGTGGGGCTCACAAGGAAAGGAGAATAAAAATCAATCCCTTTGAATTTCTTCCCTGTGTGAGGGTGGAAACAGGAGGTCTTTGAAATGCTTCACTAGGAAAAAAACCTGCTAAGAGCAAAGTGTGTGTGTATGTGTGTTTACACATTTATTACTTGCCTTTATAAGGAATTAATGGATGGCTGGATCCACACCTCACTGGATAGAGTACTATTGCTGTGCTATCATAATCATTTCACCGCCTGGATTCTCCTGTATGGACAAGATAATCAGGAACCAAATGGTAACGATGGTGCAATAGCAGCACAATATTCAGGGATGTGCAGACCCATCCAATGTAGATACTGTTAACTGGTTCAGTCCTCTGTTTTTCACTGTCAGGTTCGTAGATTTGTGTTGTGTATATAACTTAACTTATGTTTATATGTATTCCAGATATATACTTCTGATTTACTGATGCAACAAAGACACTACAAAAAAAAAGTATACATTTTACCAGGAAGATTTGGTACAAGGAGACAGAAAATAGTGCTAGGTTATACAGCCATGGGATCAATTTGCAAAATGTTCTCTATGGTCCTAGGGATTAACTCCTTATTGAATAAATTGTCAAGTTAAATATCTTTGTTTAACAAAGTGGGGCTGTGGTGGCTCAGAGGTTAAGATGCTGAGTCGCAGACCAGAAGGATAAATAGGTACCCCTTAAGTTGGGAGGTAACAGCATTCCATGAGCCTCGGCATTCAATCATGCCAGCCACATGATCATGGAGAAGTCTTCAGACAGCGCTGGCTCTTCGGCTTGGAAACGGAGATGAGCACTTCCCCCTAGAGTCAGACTCAACTAGCTTTTGAGCAACTGAAACCTTTAGATAACAAAAGGCTCCTACTCTAGCAATACGTAATGCCCTATAATTCCCCCACCTCGATGCCCTGCCTCCTGTTGCTGATCAACTGGCTGGCGGGGGGGACTTACCAGGAGAAAGAGGAAGGCCCAGGCCACACTGCCAGCATCATACAGGAAGTGACATCAACACATCAGTGATGTCCATGCAACGTTCTGATATCTGGGCAAAAAATCTATGGTAGAAACCATTTTTACCATAGAATTTTTGCCCACATACCAGAACACTTTCACAGTGCGATAACATCACTTCCAGTGTGATACTGGTGACGTAGCTTCTTTCTCCTGGGAAGTACCCCCCATCCCCCACCTGTTACCTGACAATCCTACGTGGGAGGCAGATTTAAACAAATTCATTGATTTGAAAAGGTATGTCTGTGTTAGAAGGATGCTGTAGTGTCTGATTTGCATCTATTATTACCTTGCAGGGATTCCTGGACTTCAATTTATTTTGCTGGAGTTCTGGTAGATAATCTGAATTTGTGGTTTCATATGTACTTCTTGGCACAAATGAAATTATCAGCAGCAACATTCTTATCTCTTGCAGTTAAAGCACAATTAAAAAAAGGATGGAGTCTGTGCCAGAGGGTATTTTACATACACTCAAAGACCTTGTACCAAATGTATAAGATGTAAAATGGATAAATTCTTTTTCATTGTCATTGAGCACCAATAAATGTCTTATGTGTATTATTGTTATTAGACTTGACCTGCAACAACCCAAACCGAACTGAATTTGCAAAAGGCCGAAGCAAAATTCAGCTCAAAGCAGTGGGGATGAGAAGCTGAAATCATCCCTATTTACAAGTTCACATTGATTTTCTCACACCACCAGCTGCTTCGGAAATGTCCCCCTCTTTCAAAAGTGGTCTGTCATGAATGCTCATGAAACTGCCTTATATTGATCAAGGTGGGTAGCCGTGTTAGTCTGTCTGCAGCAGTAGAAAAGAGCAACAGTTCAAGTAGCGCCTTAAAGATTAAACATTTGGTAAGTGAAGAAGTGAGCGGTGACTGACGGAAGCTCATATCCTGCCACACATTTTGTTAGTCTCTATGGTGCTGCTGGACTCTTGCTCTTTTCTACTGCCTTATACTGAGTCAGATCAATGGTCCATCTAAGTCGGTATTGTCCATTCAGCAGCAGTTCTCCGGGGTCTCAGGCAGAGGTCTTCCACCCAACACTCTTGACTTAAGCTGTCAGGGATTGAGTCTGGAATCTTCTAAACACCAAGAATTTGCTTCCATGGAGTCATAGCCCTCCCCTAAATTCACGTCTTAGGAGTGCAGATGTTTGACTCCTGATCCTTACGGACACGTTCACACACGCACTGGCATATTTTTTTTTCCTGTTCTCCATCACCCCCAGGCACCCTAGTTCACCTGAAGATAGTTCCAGAGGGCAGCCATGTTGGTCTGCAGGAGAACACTTAGGTTCAAGTTCAGTAGCACCTTAGAGACCAAAAAGACTTTAAGCTTTCCAGAATCAAAGTTCCCATCATCGGACACTAGTAGGAATGGAGGTCTGGATCTTTTTATCCCAGCCAGAAAGTGGGAGGGGTGTTGTAAAGGATACACATTGTACATTTGCATCCTTTTACAAGCATTCTTCATGACACCCCTCCCACCTTCTGGCTGGGATAATAAGACTTAGGTTGCAATCACGCGCACAATTAGACCCGCCATAGGTGCGGATGCTGGGTGGATTTAAAGGGCGCGATCAGACAACAATATCTGGGAAGTGCCCTGCAGCCGTCGGCAACTTGTTCTGCTCTGCCGCAGAAATTGAGTTAAAAGACACCGGGGGAAATCTGGTAGAAAATGGGTTGCGACAGGCCATGGATGGACTTTCCTCTGTCTGATCGCTCCAGCGCGCTCTCATGGCATCAAGATGGTCTGATCAGGCCATCCCAACTCCGTGCCATTGTTCCCCCCCCCCTTCTCAGTATGTGCATCATTGCAAGCTCCATAGGGAACCCTCAGTGCGGAGATGCGATTAATCAATTCCTCGTTTAAGCGCATCAGAATCGGCAAAAAAACAAAAAAAACAAAAACAAAACCCCGACTCACCTGCGGTTGCATCTGATCACACAGTGATCAGCTTCCAGGGACTGTGTGATCGTGCAACTGCGGGTCAAATTCCTCAAGAGGAGCCTCGCTTCCCCGTTTTTTCTGGCGCATGTGACTGCATCCTCAGACCAGATCTCCATTCTTACTCGTGTCTGATGAAGGGAGTTTTGACTCTCAAAAGCTTCTACCCTGAAGGTCTTATTGGTCTCTAGGGTGCTAACTGGACTCAAATCTCACTGGTTCACATGAGCACTTGCAGACTTCTGCCCAAAAGTCAGCTGAGCAAATACAGCTGTCCCGAGGTCTTCCTTGTGTTTGCCTGACTGCATAATTAAAGAGTCAAACATATTAAACTCATGCTTGGGTCACAGGAGCCCGACACTGTGGCAGAGAACTTCGATGTCCATTCCAGCAGAAGTGATTTGAAGGAATGAAGATGTCAAGCCTCGGAAAGGGCTATAATGGATAAGCCAGCCCAATCTTCCCTCTGTGAGTGCTCCTGGGCCCGCTCTGCTGAGAATGGAAGGTGGCTTCGTACAGCTCAGTCTACAGGCTGTCAGCGAAATGACAGTTCCGGCCCCTTACATTAATGTATACAGCTGCAGTTCTGCTTTAAAACTGAAATATGGGAGTCTCTTGTTTTTGGAACTCTGATAAGACGCAGCAGTGCTTTTAAAGTGGCCGGGCACTTCTTCAAGCAAACATTTATGAGTGTCTCCCTTGACAGCTTTGTAGCAATTACTAAAAAGTCATATTCTTCTCAGCTTCACTTGGGTAAATCATGCAGGCTTCTTCCGACATTCTCCAGCTAGTTAGGGACATCTTACAATGCAATCCTAAATCTATTCATCTGGATTATTTGTATTCCATCTTTTCTCCCTGAGGAATACCCAAAGCAGTGACTGGTCCAAGGTCACCCAGCCAGCTTCCATGGCAGAGTGGGGATTTGAACCCAGGCTTCCAAGATCCTAGTCTGACACTTTTAACTGCTACACCACACCGGCTTTCTTGGGCTTTGAATGGTGCAACTCTGTCTAGGATTGCACTGTTAATCTACTACATTTTTAGGAGTCGTTACTAACAAAGCCGCATTGACAAAGAAGCTAAGTAAACTACAGTTTAGGATCTCGGATTATAAATAATAAAAGCCACTAAATTTTACTAAGTTATATTGCAGGGGTATTGCTATGGGGCCTCTTAAACTTGGCAGAGCCCCAGCTAAAGTTGCTAACTTCTAAAATGGTCCTTCTAGCTGCCCCTTTGATATCAGCTTGATCTGCACCAGTTATCTGTAGGGTTGCCAGCTCTTGGGCTGAGCAATACTTGGAGATTTTGAGGGCGAAGCCTGGGGGGGGAGGGGAGGAACCTCAGCAGGGTACAATGCCACAGAGCCCACCCTCCAAAGCAGCCATTTTCTCCAGGGGAACGGATCTCTGTTGTCTGAAGATCAGTTGCAATAGTGGGAGATCTCCAGCCCCCTTCTGGAGGTTGGCAACCCCCAGTTATCTGGGATGGGCTTTAGCTCCATGACATGAAAAGTTTCAGATTTCTTCCTATCAAGCCTTTATCCAAGAAACAGGAACTCACGCACACTCCCACCAGGCCAGCTGGCAAACTTCACTGCTAACTTGGTCAGGGAAAAGACAGGATGCTCAGCATTTGAAGTGACGGATGGTGCAGTCCTACTGAGAGTTGCTCCAGTCTAAGCTGATTTCAGTAGGCTCAGGCGGGAGTAACCCTGCATAGTACTGCTCGGCAAATAACTAAATACTACTGACCTCTCTCGCCTCTTCTCTCTCATGCTGCCACGAGCAGCCAGTTTCCCTCCTTTGCATTGGAGGAGACCAGCAGAGCAACAGGTCAGGAAACACAGTGGCAGCACTGCCCAGAGCTAAATCAGAGCTTTTTAAAGGGACGGGCATCATCTTTGGGGGAATCCTAATTGGCACTCAGCTGAAATTGACTTGACCCACATTAACCTACACTGGAAAAAAAAATCTACATATTTATGCTGGCATCAAATACGTTTTTGTGAATAAAAAGGGAAGGAGGCTTCCACCCCACCCCCCTTTGCAGATGTGAACAAATCTAGAATATGCATTTGTGCAATTGCATTGCTTTCATAACTGCAGACTTCTCTGCTGGAAATATTGATGCAAAGCCATGACAGCTGCAAAGAGCTTTTATACTGAAGTTAGAATTGGCAGCCTGGCAACCAGCAGGAGGGCAGAGATATTGGGGGGGGGGGCTGTAATGCCATCTGTGGCATCCCATCACTTCTAGAGGACCACAGAGTTTCTGGACTTAGGTCACTTTCTTTTCTTTTCTTTTTTAACTCGGAGGGACAGCACCACTTTTATTCTTCTCCTGCCACAGCTCAGAATGACAGAGGGCAAAAGGAATGTGACCCCTAACTGGTTCAGAGATCTAAATATCGTAGTAGCCTATAACATAGGAATATGGAAAGATATTCATGCTTTTAAAAGAATCCTGCTGCATAGTTCTGGCAATATTAGCACACTTCCCCTGTCTCTTTGATTTACAGACAACACAATGAAAAATACCAGAATCATATAAATGACTTCACATGGTCAGCTAGCCAGACAGAATTGCTTTTCTGTATTTCTGGATGCTAGACACTATGTGGGGCCAACATATGTGGTCTGGGACCAACTATGGCTGCCAGGTCCCCGGGGGGACAGGGGTTTGCCCATTCAAAGGCCCCCCAACCCGCTGGCCTGGATCTAGCCAGTGGGGGAACCCCGCCCCCAAAGTACCTGGATCATGGCAATGTGCCCGGCACAATGATGTTACCCGGAAGTGATGTCATTGTTCTGGGCATGTCGCCAAGGGGGCGCTCTAGTATTCAGCCTGAAAATGCTATGGTATCATAGAGTTTTCAAGCTGAATACTAAAGCATCCGCCGGACCAGGACCTACTCTCCCATGCCGGACAAGGTAAGTGACCTGGCAACCCTAGGGACCAACATATTTGCAGGATCGTCTCTCCCTATATGTACCCCGAAGAGCTTTACGCTCATCAGAACAACATCTTCTGGTAATCTGGCCCAAAAGACATCCACTTAGACTTGACCAGAGCCAGCCTGGTGGGAAACTCCTCCAAATGAGATCAGGGCCCTGCAGGACTTATTACAGTTCTGCAGGGCCTGTAAAACAGAGTTGTTCTGTCAGGTCTTTGGCTAAGGCAGCGAGTGTCCAATTACACCAAACTCCCCCGCTCTAATTCACCCATATGCTGTGCATGATGTAAACCTGTGCCATAGGTGGAGGTTCTTGCCCACTTGATCAATACGTTGGCCCTTTTTGGACACATATACAACATGCACCTGGGAGCTTTGTTAAATTATCAGTGCACTATTATGTGTTATGTTAATCTGGGCTTTATAGGATTTTAACTGTAATTATGTGGAAGTTGTTTTAACTGTTTTATTTGCCTGTTGTAACCCTGCCTGAGCCCACTTGCAGGAGTGGGCAGGATAGAAATCCAAATAATAAACAAATAAATATGTCTCCCAGCCTGACATATGCTTGGGATTGCCCGGTCCATTAGAGACATTGGCTGGGGGGGGGGAGGAATGTGCCGGGAGCTGAAACGTCACCCCCAACATGCTGATATCACTGGAAGTGACATTGCACACCAAGCCTATGTCATCCAGAAGTGACGTCAGCACATCAGGGGTGACACTCTATTTTGGGGGTAAACCTCTATGGCAAAATTGCCCTCAAACCATAGAGATTTGCCCACGTCACTTCAGGTGATATAGAAACGTTGCACAATGTTGCTGTTGGGGGGGGGGGATTTCTTCCTGCTGGCCAGCTGGCAGGCAGTGGGCAGGAGCCCACAAAACCAGGCTATCCCCCTCCTCCAACTGGGGAATGGAAACCGTAAATATGCCACAGACTCACTGAGAGTTGAAAAAGGAGGGATGTTTCAGGGGGAAAAGGCGGTATGAAAGAGTAATACAGTAAGTAAATAACCAAACTCCGTGAACTGAGATGAACTCAGCACCTGTGTAGTTCTACTCCAGGGCAAGGCCTCATGAGTTTCTTATGCCCAAAGAGGCCCTCTCAGAAGTACAGAGAGGCCCAGAAGTATAGAGAGGCCCAGGTCACACCCCCTCAATAAAAAATAAAGATAATGGCCCACATAAAACCAAAACAAGACAGCAAAGTAAGAGTGAGAAATAAAAAGTTATGAAAATCCTCAAATGCCAGGTGTCAAAATGTGTGCCCTGCTTGGAGCTTGAGACCCCAGGCAAACTACCCCTCCCCATTTCTTGGGCCCACATAGATGTCTTGACTCTCTTGCTCCCTCTGCTTTTTGCCCCATGTCAGCTTCTCCCTCTGAGGAAAATTTTGCCTGTGCACAATCTGCATTTGCAAGGGAGTATCTTCAAGATCCTGTGCACGCTTCCTTTTCTCACCTTGCTCTCCTCTGTGGCCCTGCAAGTCCTTCCTGATCAGACTTGTGTTCTGTGTTTCCTTTTCCCCATCATAATGTCCCAAACTCACCTTTTACTAAAACCTCACCTCAGCTTTCATCTTGACTTGCTATTGCTTTGAACTTGGCGTGTCAACTCCCTTCACTGCATGCACACCTACAGGGATGCCAGGTTTTTACCCAAATACCAGAGATCACCTCATTGCTGGTGATGTGATGACATAACTTCTTATGTGCACTGGAAGTGATCTTTCTGCACTGCTGGTAACACCAGCCTAGGTCTCTTCTTGATGCTGGTGAAGTCCTCCCACTGGCCAGGCAATCAGCAGAGCCCGGGAGCTGGCGATTATATACATGTATGTATGTATTTAAGCAATTATATCCCACTTTTCTTCCCACTGGTGACTGAAAGTGGCTTATGGCATCCCACGAATATAATTAGACAAACAAATAGGAAATTCAGTATAACTCCACAGTTGGTCTGAGAGCTCACTGGGCTGACTCACTCTAAGTCACAGGGTGAGAGCCCTACGGGTTGGCTTCATACTAAACTGTCAATTGCCACCAGTTCCCCCTTCTTCCTGCAGAACCACCTCATGTCATTCCTCTGGGTCCTCTGTCTTCCAGGCATTGTTCCCTCTAAGCTATGTGTGTGAACACATAAAGCCCCGCTTATCAGCAATCTGGAAACATGTCCATTGTCCATTTTAAAATTACAGCAATTATATTCTGCTCAGGATGTAAATAGTGGGGGGTGGGGGAAACTAGAGGGAACCTTGCCTCCAGGAGCAGCTGTTTGCTGAGATCAGTGGGCTGCACTCAGAAAGGGGAAGCAGGAACGTTCCATTCTGACATCCAACAATCTGGATCCAGTCCTTGCCTTCCTGTTATTTGGGTCACACCAAAAGGTTCACACCTCTGATCATGCTCAGACTTTAATACCAGGAAGGGAACTGGAGGCTCAGGCTTAATCTTCTACAGAAAAAAACAGGGCTGCCAGATCCCCTGGGGGATGTAGGGGTTTGCCTGCTTTAGGGGAACCCCGCCCCCCAAGTGCCTGGACTAGGCACATCACTGAGGGGATGTTCTAGCATTCAGCCTGAAAACTCTATGGTATCATAGAGTTTCTAGTCAAATGCTAGAGCGTCCCCCTGGTGATGTGCCTAGTGTGATGACATCACTTCAGGGTGATGTCATCTCCAGAAGATCCCGGGAGAAGAGCTTCTCCCCCCACCAGAAAAAGGTAGGGACCTGGCAACCCTAAGAAGAAAGTCTCCAGAAAAGCATGTGCTCTATTACTAAAGTATGGTCCCCGCCCTACTGATGTTTGAATCAGTTAATGACCATCACCTTATTTTATTCCTCTCTACCTTTTCAAGGTTCTTTCTTCTACATTTCTGCTTATCCTCTTCTCTGGTCAAATGGCTAATTCATTAGACCTGCTCAAAGTTCTCATCATCCATTCCCCGATACAACATCACTGCTTTTAGCTTTTCAGGCTAATTACCAGCACAAGGGGAAATAAATATGTAGCCACATATCACAAGTGGCACATCTGTGGAGAAGATTGCACACAAAGAGACAATTAAGCATCAGCAAGATAACAAGATACCAATAGGATTAAAGTGGCGTGCTGGAACACATCTTGATAAATCTGTCTCAGAGACAACATTCTAACCACACAAAGCCACGAATGGAATACAAATGCAACTCACTGAAATCAGTGTGGAGCAAAGAAAGAGAGAGAGAAATCCCCTATAATAGTTAGTCATTCAGAGCGGTTAAAACCATGAGAGTTTTTTGTGCAAATGTGAGGTACCTCACATTTGCACACAAAGCTCTCATGGTGCCATCAAGTGCCATCAAGATGCAACTGACTTATGGAGACCCCTCAAGAAGTTTTCCAGGCAAGAGGTGAACAGAGATGGTTTCCCACTGCCTGCCTCCATGTAGTGATCATAGACTTCCTTGGTGGTCGCCCTTCCAAGTACTAATCAGGGGCAACACTGCTTAGCTTGTAAGATGTGATGAGATCAAGCTAGCCTGGGCCATCTAGGTCAGGGCCAAAGGAGAGGTAGGAGTAAAATTAAGAAGTGTATCTTTAGGCTGGTGGGCAGTTAGCTCTGAGGATACTGAACAACATTTAAACTGGGTCTCACAATGGTACTTTGGCTTGCATACATACCCACAACGGACATTTCTGGAACAGTTGCATGATATGGACCATCAACAAACTCTGGAGCATTGTCATTGATGTCCTGAACCTTAATGATGAATTCTGAAGGAGGCTCCAAGGGTTTGTTTGTATCCCTATCGACTGCTTGGGCTGTTAGCGTATATTCAGCTTTTTCTTCCCGGTCAAGTCTTTTCATTGCATGGATATCGCCTGTCTTGTCATTGATCACAAAGATAGTCCCAGCTCCGTCACCTGAGAGGATGTACTTGATCTTGCTGCTTCCAGGATCCAAATCCGTGTGTAGCTGAAATGAGAAATAAGCATTTTAGTGATTTTTTTTTTTTAAATGTGGTGCTTGCCTGTTTTCCTTTTATATGGGCTTTGCCAAATGTTCCTCTTCTCTGTTTGTGCTTTCATCCACGCTTTAAGGATCCATATCAGTTTGAACACACCAGGATAGGAAGGATTTGCATGCATACTGATCAAAATTAAATGTAATCATAGGTATAATTAGACATTTCTATTTTTATAAAACAGCTGTTTTATATATATAAACCCTCTCTTTCCTAATGTAAATGTCTTCTGATCTATTATCACCCCCAAATGAACAAAAGCATTGAACATCCTAAACGAGGACATCAAAGAGGGGATGAAGCATTTAGGATATAATTTTCATTTTAATCCATTGATTTATTTCCATACTTTGGATATTCTTTCCAGACGGTTTCTTGAAAGCAATGGCGGGACTTTAAGGAAGATTGCTTTGCATTCAGCAAATCTGATCACACTAATTTAGTGTAATTGACAGTGCTGATAAAAGAGCCTTCAGTTTGACTCAATTGTTTAATTGAACAATACTAAGGGGGGAGGGGGAGTCGTTTCCAAAAGGCTACTCCTGAAAGAGTGTTTCACTAAAACAAGCTATCAGACAGGGAAGTTTTCTTTCCAACTAAGTCAGCTTGTATGCCATCACAAGTTATTATGCAAGTCACCCTGGGCATTATGTAAGACTTGCTGGGATTATTATTAATCATTATTAATCACTTTTAGAGTATGTTCTCTGTTGTCAGGATTTATTCATCTGATAGAAGCCAGTCCCTGGATTCTAGCACTGCATTATGGATTTAAAGTAATCTCATATTGTTCTATAAATGGACAGAGCTACGGCTCAAACACCTACATGCACATGCAAGTCAGAGCTACCTGTGGTTTCATTTTTTTTTTTTAAAAAAGAAGAGTTCTGAACCTAACGCTCAAATAGGGATGAGAAGATAACCACTTCCATTTCTTTAATGGTGCAGAATTCCCCTGTGCACCAAGTTCCATCCCCCCTTAATTGCACTGCAGCTAGAATAATGTCCAAAATTAATTCCCGAATGGAAAATGTGTTGTGCGCTTCAGCTTTAGGTTCTTCTATCCATGTACATGATTTGTTTTACCTACATTATTAAGACAGTTTCAGAAGGTAGCCATGTTAGTCTGCAATAGAACAGCTGGATTCAAGTCCAGTAGTTCCATAGAGACCAACAGGATTTGGGGGGTGAAAGCTTTTGAGAGTCAAAGCTCCCTTCATCGGGCAAAGGAAGCTTTGACTCTTGAAAGCTGATACCCTGGAAATCTCGTTGGTCTTTAAGGTGCTAAGTGGACTTGAATGCAGCTGTTTTACACTATTAATGGCCAAGGCCTCCAAAAGAAGCAATTGTAATATTTACTCATACAATCACATCAATAAATGTCAGAGCACGTGCATCTCCATAAAACACCACACCAAAATAAAACTTGATGCTGGCATATGCATGGCCATACGAAGCTTTTTTAAAAAAATAATAATAATGCATATGTTTGCATTGCTAATACAGAGTAGAAGGAAGACATAAGATTGCATAAAGTAAATGAAATAAGTGAAAGTTGTGGCAAAGAGCAGATATACAACTTTGTATAAACTTGGGAATAAAAGGTGAGCCAATGGGGCATATAGGATTTTGTAATCTGGAACTCCACAATCTTGGGAGATCAGATGCAGGGAATTCTGGAAGTTTCTGTGCCTTTGAAAGGTGTTAAGTTTTTTCCCCTCTCTTTTAAAATAGGATTGCAAAGATATAATTGGGTCCAGTCACATGCAGAATTTGCCATGGGATACTCACAAATGCCGGGCGGAATTTAAGGGCGCGATCAAACGGACACATCTGGCAAGCAATGTGCACCCATTGCCAACCCAGATCATGCAGCCAAAGATCTGGAGTTAAAAAGTACCAGCGAAAGCCCACTATCAAACAGTTGTGACAGGCCACAGACAGACTTTCTCCATCTGATCACTCCAGCGCGCTACTCTTGACTTGTTGAAGCGCACCGGAAACACGCGCCTCTAAAAAAAGCCCTGGTTCCCCACTGTTGTGTCTGATTGCGTAGTGGCAGGTCAAATAGCGACAGCACAAATAGCCATGCCTCCCCCCCCTCCGGTGTTATCTGGCCTGTGTGACCGGGGCCATTGAATGCCAAGTCCCCTATCCCTCTATCCCCAACTAATCTTAAACATTTGAAAAACAGACTCAAGTACATTCTTAACGCTACCATTTTATTAGGACTAAAAATGTGCATTATTTTTGGCTACATTTTACCCAATGAATGTAACCAAAGTATATGCTCTACCACTCAGCCAGTCTCCTAACAATTGTAACTTGCACATGACATAAACTGGGGGCAGGGATAGTCTGGTGCACTGAAAAACTGTACTGCAGCAGCTATGCAGTTCAGATTAGAGGATGTGACTGACCATAATTGTGCTGATGTTATCTGAGCAAACATGTCTTCTCAAAGAGGCACTGACTTCTTCATACTGCATACAAGGTAGACTTTAGCAGCACACAGAAACAAGGAAATTCAGATTCAAAGTCTCTGGATTGTGTGAATGAAAGCTGTACCTGCATGGAAAATCTACACACTGCCCAATATAAAAAAGTGACTGCATGTATCATGTTTCTATTACATGTGACGGGAAGGCTCACAGTTTGCATAAACAGAATGTTTTAAGAGAGTCGCTCATCACTGCATCAAACTGGCTCTCCTTCTCCCTTCACACTAATGCCAGGTTAAAACGATCATCGCCTTTCTAAATTTTAAAGTAAAGACCTGGTATTGACTAAAATGCCATGTTCTTCTTTCCAGCATCTGGCTTTGCTCAAAGCACATGAAGCTAGTTATCTGAAAACCATTCACATGGCATTCAGCAACATTACTAGAGGCGACCCCAACAAATAAGCAAATCAGCAGGTTAGCATCACATTTGGTGACACATTTTTCCCCCAAAAACCATTGTCATTTTTGTCACAGCAAGGGGGGGGAGTTAAAAAGATATCTGAAGTCATTAAGTGCAACAATTTTGTCCCCAAGGAGCATTTCTTCAATTCCATAAAATATGCATGTAAATGCAAAGTGATTGCCAAGATTCAGAGCCCTTTGCTCCTGTCAAGGTTAAAGATCATTAAGCTCATAATTATGTGGGGCCATGATGAATGACAAAGAGAGAGAGAGAGGATAAATGAATGTGAATTTCCACAGTGGGAAAGCCTTCACAGATGTCAAAAACATGAATCAATTCTCTATACCTGTAGCCTTCCTCTTCACACTAGTTATAGAAATTGGAACTATACTCTGATCAGCCCCATTTACCCTTGAGAAATCACAAAATAGATCCCTGTTTCTTGCTGCTGTTCCTGAAAAAAAATAATTTTTAAAATCGCCACCGTCAATGGCATGACTTCACTCCCACAGAAAGCCCAGAAGTTACATCATTCTGCTCTAGGAATTGCTGGAGGCACTATGGCTTTTCCATAGAGTTTTCTGTAACTCCTTGGGAGGTGTGACATCATTTCTGGGTTATCCCAGGAAGTGATGTTGTGCCATCACTCAACAGTGCCCCCATGTCCTCCCCAGATTCCTGCCAGTTGCCAGCTGCTTGCTGACCATGCTACAACTTTCTATGACTATGGCTGGCAATTATACATGTCCTCTGGGCAATCTAGTACTGCACATGTAGATGATAAGGTTGCCACGTCCTACTCAGGAAATAAATGAAAACTTTGGGATGCCACATCCTGTGATGTCACTTCCAGGTCAAAGGTCAAGTGATGTCACTTCCCATGTTCCACCCCCTTCTGATGATGTCACTTCCAGCATACTGCAACAAAACCTCACTCCTCCCTTTGATGTCACTTTCAGGGCATTTCCCCAAACCTGCTTCTTCCTCTTAAGTCACTTCCTTCTTTCAAAATTCAAATTTTAATACACTGCCATATATCATTTCCCACACCCACCTTTTCCCCATTGAAACTGGCCACAAAATTGCAGGGAGTCATCATTTGCACCCATGCATCAAACATAACCACATGATATCCAGTAACAAAAAATTATGCTTTGTGTTAAATTATGGCTAAAAACAGAATATGTAATTGTTTGTTTGTTTGTTTTGATTTTTGAAAAGCAGCAGAAAAATCTAAATGATGCATTCCGGTCAGCAAACTGCTATATCCATTACATATTTTCATGTTTTCTGGGTGATGGTAGAATCCTATACTGTTCAGTCATCACATGGTAAAAAGACACAGGTATCAGCTCCCATGCTGTTCGAGTATGATATAAGCATATAGAACCTTTAACGGGCTGGGCCATCTCTAACTTTGGGAGCAAACTTTTCATAGGCTGAGTTCAGATCCAAAACCATGGTTAGCCTATAAAAACAGGATTTAGTTTACAGATTCTGTTTGCCTTAAAATGTGGTGGTTTCACCTTTGCTCTGGCCAGGCATCTCTATATTCAGGGATGAGTAAAAGCAGTGCTAAGAAACCAGTCAGGGTTAAGTCAGCATGGCTTCGTTCATACATTGCACAAAACCATAGCTAAGACTAACTTTGGTTTAGTTATCCGACTTCAAACTGTGGTTTCAGATTCTAGTTTGAGGGACCCTAATTAACCAGTACCATGGCCTGCATTCAGTTAGGCACACTAATCAAAGTATAATTAAATTATGGTCTCATGTTACGTTTGAACTGAGCCACAGTAATGTTGAAGGACATTCCAAAATGCTCCTAAATGTTCCAATGGCAGAATCTACCAGAAAACATCTCCTGCATAAGCCTAGTAGGAATGAAGTAGAGTGTGTCTCTGGCCCTTTCTGAAGCAATCTTCTCAGGACAATATGATCCTAGTGGATTGTACCAAGTCAGTACCACAAAAGTACACTAGAACACTCGGTATCTTAGGGGCTGTGGATCAGTGGTCTCAGGTTCAGTCCCTGGTATATCCAGTTAAAAGATCTGGCAGGCCAAGGCCTGAGGCCTGAGACCCTGGAGAGCCGCTGCCAGTCTGAGTAGACAATACTGACTTTGATGGGCCAAGGGTCTGATTCAGTATGAGGTAGATTCATGTGTACATGTGTCCTAAAGCTTTGGAGTTCACTTCCTCTACAGTCTCACCAAAGTCCGAGCCTTAACACTTTTCCAAAGTGATTTAAATCCTTGCTTGGGATGGCTTTTAATGGCTGATTTCTATACAGTATTGTAATATTCTAAATGGCTATGGTTATTTCATTGTTTAGACTGATACAATTATTTTAAACCTGCACAAAGCCCTCTGGAGGAAGTTCATTAAAGACTGAATTAAGAAAGCTTTAGTAAAAATGTCAAAATACTACAGAGAGAGAACTAATTATCGTAGTTTACATAAAGAGTCAAAATTCATCTTGGTGCAAGGTTTGGTGAAAAATATATGTTCTGGGTCAGAAACAGAAATAAACTGCTGTTATTTATTTATACGCATCTTAAAAAAGATTTATATCTCTCGACCAAAACGTTTACGAATGAGCAATCCTAAACCAATCTGCTCAGAAGTGTCCAATTTTTTTCAGCCTCCCAGGAAAGTGTTTTTAGGATTGTAGCCTGAGATGGTTTATTGTTGCCTTCATTGCTAATGGGAAAATGCAGCACCAGTACAGCATGATGGAGGGATCAGTAACTAGCCCAAAGTTCTGTTGCCTGTCCTTGACCAAAGCCCCCCTCCCCCCATTTTGAAGAAAAGCTGCTTTCTCTCACCTGAGCCAAGACAGGAGTCGGACGAAGTGTGCTTGCCCACGAAAGCTTATGCACACGAATAAAACTATGTTGGTCTTAGAGGTGCCACTGAGCTCCAGAAAGTAGCTGTTTTCTCTGTTCACATGAGAGGCTTCAGTCACCAGTGCTTTGGATGTGAACCACTGACTCACCTCCAGAGTCAAAGGCCTCTTTAAGGACTCTAACTCCTGTGGTGTCTGGCTGATTTGGGTGCGACAGAAACTCTCTCTCTCTCTCTCTCTCTCTCTCTCTCTCTCTCTCTCTCTCCTCTCTCTCTCTCTCTCTCTCTCTCTCTCTTGGCTGCAGGCTGATTTGGATGAGACACACACACACTCAGTCTCTCTCTCTCTCTCATTCTCCCTTCCAGGCAGGTGCTTTCTTTCTCTCCTTCACACACAGAATACACACATGTTATTTTTCTTTCCACTGCACACTCACCCGCTCTGCAGTCCACCCCCATATTTCCCAGGCAGGCTCTTTCTCTCTTTCACACACAGACATACATGCATATACAAACACACGTTCTTTTTCTTTCCACTTCACGCTCATCCATCCGCCAGCTCTGCAGTGCACCCCCATCCTTCCCAGGCAGGCTCTTTCCCACCCAGCCCCAGGAGCTTCAGCTAGAAGGAACCAGTATTCCCTCTAAGCTGAGTTAGTGTGAGCTACCTCACAGTTTTTTTAGCTTCTGGCTCACACATTTTTGTCTTAAGCTCAGGAAGGATGGCTCCAGAGCAGACTAATTTATGCAGTAGCTGAATCACTCAGTCACAACTTTAGCACCAGTAGCTCACAAAGTAGAATTTTTGCTCACAAGACTCCACAACTTAGAGGGAGCATTGGGAGGAACCTGTCCCAAACACATGAGAGGCAGCAGGTAAGAAGTTCTCCAGTGCCACTCTAGCCTTCCACTCTATGGCTACCATAGAGACTGGGAGGAAGGAAATCCCAACATGTCACCTGACAGCCACCACCACTACCCCACTGCCTGATGCTTCAAAAACAGGGGAAGGTTTCTCAAATAGGTAGATTCCCCCACCTCCACCTGCGGACTGGCAGCCCTAATCTCAGACCTCCCTACTCTTACCATTTCATCACCTCCTTCCTTCAAGACTCAGCTCCAAGGCAATCCACTGGGTAGAAGGAATTGAGGATAATATTCTTTCCCCTAATTTTCTGCCAACATCACTTTAATTTAAAACATTTTGTTGAGAACCACACAACTTTGCATTCATGACCATGTTAGATGGCCCAGTCATGATCCACAAAGGGAGAGAAAGCCAGAAATAAAAGGAATTGTACTAGGCAGCCTCACAGCCCAGCTGATAGTTGGAACCGAAAGAGTCCCAGTGCTGTGCCTTAAATCAAAACAACAGCAGAAGGAGGAAAGGGTGGGGGGCAGAAGATTATTGTCAATTCCATAATGTTGGACATCATCCCGAGGGCCAATGAGCAGGGCTGCCAGGGGAGGGGGACAAAATTCCCAGGGTCCAAATCAGCTGGGGGGGGGGCCCTAAAGCCAGCGCCATGTTGCATTCACACAATACATTTTCATTTATTCTTTTTTCTTCTACTCTTCTTTTACCTCTAACGTTGTTCTGTACCGCAGCATGCCTATCACATGCCGTTAAACCCATCAACTAAGCCAGCACTAGAGCAAGCCAAGACCAGTCAGCCCAGCTCATGGCTGCTTCAGTCATTGCCAAGATGCAGCCTCCTAACAAAGTCATTATCTTCAGCAGTCTATCCTTCCCCTCTGTAGTTCCACCAAGCTCCAATGTTTTGTCTGCACAGTCAAATCTTGCAAAGGGGCAGCCCTGTTAATGTGTTGTAGCAAAACAAAACATCAGTTTGTTGTCTTTTCCTCTTTTCCACACTTTTTTTCTTCTTTCATTTTGTTTGCTTCGTTTCATGATCTGCATTCATTCTTCTCTCCTCCCTTCTAAATTTTCTTCCCCCACAACCTTGTTTTTCAGTCTTGGTCTCAATTACTTCTCAATTGCTGGCCAAATCCTGCTCACAGGCTGCCAATACCTAATCTATGGTCACAATCACAATACAGTCTTTGAAGAAAATATGTAACTGTTATGGAAGAGCTTCTTCCCTATGCCTTATCAGTGCAAAATCAAATTGAGAATAGACTCTGTGCTTTCAGAAGAAGTTAATCACTGTTCGACCTTTGGGGATTCAGCCATGATCAATGGATTTGCTTTAAATATAAACTCTGTCTAGGTTATACTGCTACAAATCTTATTTATTATTCTACAATAATTAATGCATGTTTTGTTAAAAAAAGTCACCATTACACTTAAGCCAAGATTTATACTTTCCTGTGTGCATTCATCACCACACATAATTACAACCCAACAAAATGGACAAAAGTCATTGCAACAAAGAAGTAAGTTCAAAGGACCATGCTCAGAGAAGTAGGCTCAAAGGACCATGTGTTCTGAGGAACAAAGAGTGTACTTCTGTAATCAAGAAAGCTTGCAGAGTTTTAAAAAATTCAGCATTGTATCCAGTACTTTTTAAAAATTCTACCCTTCCTCCAGAATGGCATAAATGGTTCCCCCTTTTCCATTCTTTTTCTTTGTAACAACCATGTGAGGCAGGCAAAGATGAGAGAGAGATTGACCAAAGGTTCCCAGTTTACTCTCTATGGTAGCTAGCCAAGATGAAAACTTAGATTCCATTAAAAGCTGATAATGGTACCTGGAAGGGTCGAGGTTATAATGCAGCCAAAGCCAATATTATAAGGTCATAAGCAATGCTCCCTCTAAGCTGTGGAGTTTGGTGAGCAAAAATTCTTCTTTGTGAGCTACTGGCATTATAGGTGTGAGCAAGCGATTTGGCTTCTCCATAAATTAGTTTGCTCTGGAGCCATCCTTCCTGAGCTGAGACAAAAATGTGTGAGCTGGAGGCTAAAAAAACCGTGAGCTAGCTCACATTAACTCAGCTTAGAGGAAACATTGGTCATGAACCATGTCCTAGTGTTCGTAAGGTTTTGACCACATTCCTCACATAGGGCCACATATAAGACACAAGATGGAATGCCCAATATTTTCCATAAGAAGGACAAATGTACCTGGAAGGGCAGGATATAAATCCAATAAATAAATAAATAAATAAAATAAAATAAATGACTTCTGTGGCAAAGTTTTTATATGCTGTTGTTCTTATACAAAGTAATATACTGTAATTTTGGGACATTTTGATTTGTGATTTATTCTGTGTTCGATCCTGTTATGTATTTGTCTTAATGTTCTCCCTTTTATAATGCCAATAAAGGTAAACTAACTAACTAAAAAAAAAGATTGACTAAAGGTCACCCAGTGAACTTCATGGCCAAATTTGGATGTGAAGCCGGGTCTTCCATTTCATAATCCAGCTCTGTAACCACTACAGAATGCTACATTTTGCATCATTGTTCTTAAGGGTTTTAAGGAGGCAGTATGACATGTGTAGGTAACTTTAATGGCTGCTGGTCAAGTTCCAAGTGTTGACATTGGTCTTGAACTAGGATATCATAAGGACCCCCTCCTCCCATTTGTATCTTACCCAGACTTAGCAGATCAATATTTGAAGCCTTATTCTGTGCTCCATCACCATCTAAACTGTGATGGGATTGGAGATAGGTCCTTATTATTGGTGGCACCACAGCTATGGAATGCCCTTCTTGGAGAAGTTTTCCTGTTCTCCTCATTGGCCATCTTTCAGTGTGCAGAGAAAAAATGACTATTTAGACATGCTTTTAAGGGATGGAGTCTGTTCATTCCAGTTTTCTCTCCGATGCTTCCATTTTGCTTGGGTGGTTTGCTTATTGTGATTTTGACTCAGCGTTTATTTATTTATAGTCCCCCTTTCTCATGATGACTCAAGGCAGGTTGCAAGATATAAATCATGCAATCAAACAGCATAAAAGAGTAGTGCACTAGGAAGAGGGTTACAGAATTAGGGAACAATGCATACTTCAAACGATCTAAGGCAGGTAAACTCTACATAATACAGAAAGTCAATTACAAGGTCAAGTCAATGCAGTAAGAGCAGTTGACACCTACAATAGTAACTGCAGGGGTTTCTTTTCTGGGGGAACACTCCAGAACAGAGTTCCAGAACATCTTTGACTTTTTTTAAAAAAGTTTTAAAATTAATGAGTTTTCAGTATACAGACTAAAAACGTCATTTCCCTCTTGAAGTTTTGGGACCCCCCCCCCAAGCCCTGAGTAATTGCAGCAGACTATTCCATAATAAAGGTGTCCTCTTGGGGATGTTAATTGGGGAGCCAGTTTGATGTAGTGGTTAAGTGTGCAGAATCTTATCTGGGAGGACCGGGTTTGATTCCCCACTCCTCCACTTGCACCTGGTGATGTGACCTTGGGTCAGTCACAAGCTCTGGCACAGCTGTTCTCTCAAGGGCAGTTTGTGTTATAGTTCTCTCAGCCCCACCTACCTCACAGGGTGTCTGTTGTGGGGAGGGGAAGGGAAAGGAGTTTGTAAGCCGCTCTGAGACACCTTTAGGCAGTGAAGGGCGGGGTATAAATCCAATCTCTCTTCTTCTTCTACTTAATCCATGTTTTACAATAGCCTCTTGGATATTATGTGGAATGACAGAAGAGCAGAAACCCTCCTGACCTCATCAGGCAGGCCATTCCACAAGGTGGAAGCCTAGGGTTTCCAACCTCCAGACAGGACCTGGAGATCTCCCAGAATTTCAACTGGTCTCTAGAGTACAGAAGTCTATTCCCCTTGGGAAAAGGGCTGTTTTGAACCCCAGTGAAGCCCTCCCTTCCCTAAACCCCACCTTCTACCCCCAAATCACCAGTAATTTCCACCCCCAGAGTTGGTAAACCTATTGGAGCCACCACTGAGAATGCTTATGAATGGCCAGTTTCTCATTTTACCCTACATAAGGCTTTACTCAGAGGAGCATTGTGTGAGAGATTGTCCTGCAGGTTTGTGGGTCCAGTCATTCAGGGTTTGTAGGTGATTATTTTTTTGGTTCCCCTTATGTTGTTTTAATTGGAGATCTTCTCCCCCCCCCCCAACCTGAAAGGACTTCCCTGTCACTGGTTTCTATCCTCCCCACTTTTTCCAGACTGACCTTGGGAACAGTAGTGGGAGCATGAAAACAGAGAAAGCTGTGGAGAGCAGCAAATCGGGGGGGAGGGAGTTACTTTCTGGTTGTTACTGGGTTCTGTATTATTGATTTTGTACATGTTCCCTTTTTTCCAGGTAATTCAGAGAAGTCTCCCTCTCCCCATGTCACCATCACAACAAGCATCCTAGAAGTGACTAGTTGGCCACTGTGTGAACAATATACTGGACCTGATGGGCCTTTGGACTGAGCCAGCATGGCTGTTCTTCTTTCTCCACATTGTACTGTAGAATGTGACTGCATTTTTTCAAAGGTATATGCCATCTTGAGCAGTGTTCCCTCTAAGCTGAATTAGTGTGAGCTACCTCACAGATTTTTAGCCTCCAGCTCACACATTCTTTGTCTTAGCTCAAGGAGGATGGCTCCAGAGCAAACTAATTCATGCAGTAGCCCAATCGCTCGCTCACAACTTTAATGCCAGTAGCTCACAAAGCAGAACTCCACAAAGCTTAGAGGGAGCATTGATCCTGAGTTCTCTATTGGATGAGCAAGATATAAATATGATTAATAAATAAGACAAGGGATGATGCTTAAGATTGGTCCTGGTTTAGGATGGTAAAAAGTAGTAAAAAAAACCCCAAAGCTATATCTGCACTAGTGACACTGCAAACTAATAGTTAAGCATATGAGCTGGGAAGTCTCCAGTTCAAATCCCTGCACAGCCAGAGACTCATTATTTTGTGGTACAGCGTAGGTACACTATCACGGAGTCCCCATTTCAGTAGCTATGTATTGGAGTGACTCCAAGACCAATTACGGAACAGAGGGGTTGCACTGGATCAGCTAGATGACAGAAAGAGCTCACTTAGCACCTTCAAAAGTGTACGGGATGAAGATCTCAGATCTAAATTGTGCATTCAGGCCTCAATTTAAAGCGAAATTGCACATTTAGATGCATAAATGCCACCAGCTCATGCGGACACAGAAAACCCAAGAGCACGAGGGGGAGAGACATTGACACAACAGCATGTTGAGGAAGAACCCTGCCTGGGGTTCTGGATCTCCTCTCATCTAAAAGCTGTCCCAGGTAGAACCCAATTATGCATGAGTCTGTTCTTTCACATGCAGACTGGAGGTGGGTGTGTGTGCATTTTAAAAAATGAACTATTCAGTCAAAGAAGCAAAGCATACCCCTGCGCCTTCTCTTGCTGCACTCCACTGTCTGGAGCATTTAATTTTCTCCAAGCCAACCTGCCAGCTCCTTAGTGGATATCAGAAACAAGTTGAGTTTTAGGCACAGTTTGAAAGAAAAGGTGCTGAAATGAATGCATCTACAGCAGGGTTCATATGTGGAATGTGTTCGTGTGCATACATGTGCATACTCATGCATTCGGAATGTAGCATCTCTTGTCAATCTGTTTAGAAATAAGCCTTCGCTACACTTCACTGCCTGATTCAGAATCATGGTGGGGAAAACAAAGGAAAGACCCACCACCATGTGCCTTCTCTAAGGGAGAATTTTAATGGCCTGTAGAACAAAGCCAGCAGCCTTAATAGCCCTGACTAGCCCAAGCTTGTCAGAGCTTGCAAGCTAAGCAGGGTCAGCCCTGGAAGACCATCAAAGAAGATCAGGGTTGCTATGGAGAGGAAAGCAGTGGCAAACCACCTCTGTGCATCTCTTGCCTTAAGAACCCCATGAGAGGTTGCCATAAGATAGTTGTTACTTGACAGCATATCATCATCATTGTCATCATCATTATCATAATTATCACAAATAAACTTTCTCATTGCTCTCTGTGATTTGTCTGTCCGCAATTTGGCAGGAGATCCTATTGGAGTTAATAGATTCTAAGAATTTTAACCCATCTGGTGTGGGAGAAAGGTCCACCTACACATGTTTTGAATTGGGAAAAAAACCACAACGAAAATTACTTCTAAACATTCAAACATGATCCATTCAGGTATTAAAAAATAGGAACTGAATGACCCATTCTTACCAAACTCTGGCCATACCACCTTCCAGTTTATTTATCTTGTCCTCTATAATATGGAGACATGAAGCTGCCATCTTCTGATTGGTTGATCAAGACACCTGACTGCTGGTAGCTCTCCAGGGCCTCAGGTAGGGTTTCTCTCCCCCCCATCACCTACTACCTGATCCTTTTGACAGAAGATGTCAGATATTGAACCTTTGACCGTCTGCATGCCAAGTAAATGCTTTACCATAAGTCTTCCTACATGCAGTTTTGTGCAGACCTGATGTAATGAAAAAGTTATTGGTCATGACTTCCCTTCCCCGATCAGATAAAGAGAGTTTCCCTATGTTCTCCTTTGCATCAGCACACCCTTTACAGCACACTGATTTGCCCACAACCGTTATAGGATAACAAGTCATTCTGGAACTGGATCAGCCTCTTTATGAAGCCCATCACATTGTCCCTTTCTATTTTGCCGGGGGGAGTCTTCTTTTTAAACTTTTCTAGTAACCACCATTTCTTGAATTACATCTGTTTCAAATTTGATACTACTCACTAATGTGAAAACACCTGAATCACACTGAGGCAATCAGCTACTCCTGCACTAGCTAGGAAATGCACTTGTATAGTCAAGGAAACCTTGAACAACATAAAACTCCACAAAAGAGTATATATGGGTTTTCCCAAAGTGGGTTTTTGCTGTAGCTTGGCTTTCCAATTACATCTGGTTTTCTCTTCCCTTAGACACAGCATCAGTTGCTAGTTGTTGTTCTCCCCCACCCCACCCCACCCCACCCCACCCCCAAGACATGTCCTATGATTGTTTGTTTGTTTTTTACAAACCACCACAAAGGTGGTCTGAAAAAAAAACCCACGGGGAATAGTGGAAGGAAAACCTGGCGAGTAGCAACTGGCAAAATGATAGTGTGTAATGGATGGGGATAAACAGTGCAGTTAAGAAGTCAAGGTGCAGCAATAACCTGATGCAGAAAAGTGCTTTGAGTATATCTCCCTAGAAACAAAGACCACTAATGATTCTCTAAAGTGTTTAAAGTAATGGCAGTAATACGGCCCTCAGCCAGCCAGAAGGGACTTAGCAGTAGCAAACTGAGGTCTATTTCACCAGCGATGTAACATCATTTCCGGAGTGCAACAGAAGTGATGCCATCACATTACTGGCAATGCTTGGACAGTCGGGTATTTGAGGAGAAAAAAAATCTATGGTAAAACTGGCTATTACCATGGAGTTTTTGCCCAGTTACTAGAGCGCCCCCACTGTGCATCAGAAGTAACATCAATAAGTTGCCAGCAACGGAGGCCTAGGCCTCAGTTTGCTGCCAGTAAGTTTTCCCCTCACCCCCCCCCATTGGTTGCTAGGAGGTACCTGGCAACCCTACCTTTCTGGTGATGTAGTGACATTGCTCTCAGCATTCTAGCATTTAGCCCAAACTCTGTGGTTTAGCAATACACTTTTGGCCAAGTGAGTGTCAATGGCAACATGCTGATGTCCCTTCCAGTTGTGCTGGAAGGGTCATCAGTGTGTTAGGGCACTGATGTCCCCCCCTTTTCCCTATTTTTCTGCCACTGCCGAGCTGAGCCCTCTGGATCCCCTGTCCCCAGCAGGAACTAGGCAAGCCTAATGGCATATCAGGTATAATCTGAAATGTAATGTAGACATTATCTGTTTCCTTGAGAATGGATATTTCTATATGAAACAAGCACGGGGCACATAGTTAACAACAGAAGCCACACGTGGGATGGAAAACAGATTGTCATTGCCTCTTCAAATACTTACAATGCAATCCTGAACAAAACACACACACTTCTAAGCTGAACTAAATCAGTCTATTTTTGTGGTCCCCTTTTTGCCCTTACAAGCATTCTCAAGAAAGTTCACAAAGAAGCGAGGGGGAAGCATAAAAATAATTGTCCACAATATCAAATGCATTTCAAATGTATTCTGAGAATTCTTTTTTTAAAAAAAAATTAATCTCCTGCAAGGAAATAATCACTTACAGTTAAGCAATCAAGAATCTAAAAAAAAAAAGGTATTTTCTAACAAACAGATGCATTTTAAATTGCCAAGCCAAGTAAAATTCGATAAAAGCAACAGTACAAAGACACTTTTTTAAAAAATCCAAAGGGGATTTTAATGGCATTTTTATGCTTGTATATGCACTTTAAAATTTCACAGCATTTTAGTCCACTGATGTGCCATTTACATTAGACAGATGCCAAAGTAGGTGCCAGCTTTAAATACTGATATTTTCTACTCAGTTTGGTACATATGTTCGGAGAAAACATACTCCGGTTCTATTCTGAGGTGTTGAGAAATGGAAAACAAAACAAAACTTAAAAGTTTCAACAGAATCAGAGTTATCACAAAAGTTGGCAGCATCACATGCGCATGCACAATGCAAAGCAACATACAGAACAAACAGTGAAAAGCAGAGAACAAAACAGGAATATAAAAAGATATGAAACAAAGAACATTCATTAATTGCTCCTTCTTAGTTTCTGCTTAGAACTCAATTTTTAAAAATAAAAATAAAATCTAGCTGCTATGCATTTAATAACAGTACAGAGAAAGCTGGGGAAATGCCCCCAAAGGGTGAGTTTTAAGGTTGTAAGGAAGAATGTAATAAAGAAAAAAAAAAAAAACAGGTTGCAGTTTTTAACATGATCTGCAAGCTCAATTTCCATTTATAATTAACAGAAACACCACCAATAATCAGGAAAGGGAAAAATGCAGCCCATTAGAAGTATGCTCTTGGATATTTTTAATTAAGGAAAAGGGGGGGGGAATGCAGCATGAAATGTGTTTATTTGAGCTCATTAGAGAATAATTAATTCATCTATGTATAATTACAAAGGAATTACCCAGCTCTTCTTTCAAGGAACATTACACAATCTGCATTCTAAAGTTGCTGTTGTTGTTTTTTTAAAAAGAAAAAAAAACCTGCCTCCATATTTCTGAAGACGTGTCACATTTGGATTCATCCCTTCTCTCTCTCTCTTTTTAAAATGATTAAGCGAAGTTGCGTAGGGCTACAGGGATCATTTGCAAATCACTGGCTCCGTTCACCTCCCCGAGTCTTATTATGTAATGCAGATCCATGTTTTATCATAGAATTTCAAGGCTCGGTAGGAAAACCCTCTTGGGGAAGGCTCTCATTCTGGAGATGGATAGTGTTTAATGAACTCCGAGACACAGATTCTCCTTTTTAGCTTCCTGGACTCTTTCCCAATTTCCTGTGAATTCAAAGACGCCTTCACTCACTTTCTAAATACTGAGAGATGTCAGTGGTCCTTGTGTTCGTTTATATACATCAGTGCTTCCCATAATTGTAACACCTTTCCTCATGCTGGGAATCTTTCCTGAGCTATCTTTTTTATTTGTCTTGTCTGACTTCTGTTTCAGCTAGATAGATGAAAAACCATTAGGTGGTCAGGAGGATTTATCCTAGAGCCACTGTTGCTTTCTGACACCTGAAGGATGACGGATGCATTCATCAATGACCCACCATTTAAATGATCATTTACCACTATCAGCATTCAAGAGAAGCAGCAGTTCATTTATTCCCAAGGAAGAATTATTTTTTTTCTGTTTGCAGTTGCTGCTTCAATCCAATATGATCAAATGTCTCCTTCAAGGACCCACCAGTCCTGTTAATAGCACTGGAGTGTAAACCTTTGGCTCCCCCTGGAACACAGCTGGCCTGTTTCCACAACCAGGTGGCACTCAACACACTCCCACTTTATTTAGGGGTTTTCCCTTAAGGCAGAGCAAAGAAAAACCTCCTTTAAGAACCTAAGAACATACATAAGAACATAAGACAAGCCAATGTTGGATCAGGCCAATGGCCCAGCCAGTCCACCACTCTGTTGCACAGTGGCCAAAAATACCAGATGCCATCAGGAGGTCCACCAGTGGGGTCAGGACATTAGAAGCCCTCCCACTGTTGCCCCCCCCAGCACCAAGAATACAGAGCATCACTTGCCCCAGACCGAGAGTTCCTATCTATACCTTGTAGCTAATAGCCACTGATGGACCTCTGCTCCATATGTCTATCCAATTCCTTCTTGAAGCCGTCCATGCTTGAAGCCACCGCCACCTCCTGTGACAGTGAATTCCATATGTTTTATCTGTTCTAACCCAACTGCTCGGCGATTTCATTGAGTGCCCACAAATTCTTATATTGTGAGAAAGGGAGAAAAGGACTTCTTTCTCTACCAGCTCTATCCCATGCATAATCTTGTAAACCTCTATCATATCACCCCTCGGTTGTCATTTCTCCAAGCTAAAGAGCCCTTTCTTCATAGAGAAAGTGTTCCAACCCTTTTGATCATTCTTGTTGACCTTTTCTGCACACAAGTTCTTGTGAGAAAGGGAGAAAAGTACTTCTTTCTCTACCTGCTCTGTCCCATGCATAATCTTGTAGACCTCTAAAACCTCCTTTGCTCCATCTCAAAGGGGAAACAGCACGAGAGCTGTAAGCAGAGCTTCTGTATGAAAGCTCTGCCTGCAGCCCATCTGGAGGGGGGCGGAGCTCAGCACCACCTCAGAATGGCAATGCTAATCTCTGGTACGCCTCCTTTGCCATTAAATTGGTTTTTAAAAATACCTCAGCAGCACACCTCAACTGTGAATGTTCACTGAGCTGTTAAGGGCAGGAAGATATACAAGAAGACGAGATCAGATTTATACCTCACCCTTCACTTAGAGTCTCAGAGCTCCTTTCCTTTCCCCTCCCCACAACAGACACTCTGTGAGGTAGGTGGGACTGAGAGAGCTCTTTCCAGAACTGCCCTTTCAAGGACAGCTCTTGTCAGAACTATGGCTTGCCCAAGGTCATCCAGCAGCTTCCAGTGGAGGAGTGGAGAATCAAACCCGGTTCTCCCAGATTAGAGTCTGCACACTTGACCACTACACCAAACTGTTGGTCTCACGGCCAATGATCAGCTTGGAAGAAACAAATTCCCATCTTCCACTGATGCTCTGGATGTTTGCCAAAAGACATGACTTATGCCACAACAACCCATACAGTTTCTGCCGTCCCTAGTTAGGGCCTAACCAATCTCTGGGAACCAACTGACAATGGTACCTACCCTGTCAGACAATGGGAACCGATGAAGGAAACCAAGAAATTCTAAAAGGCACTCTCAGAATTCCTGACCTTCCCAGTAGCTACCAGTTAAACCTACAGGATTTTTCTTCAAGGCTCAAATAGTCACCCCCTGATCAGCAGGCCTGCATGAAGCCCTTGCTCCCCCGAGCTTCCCATTCCATTTCTCTTGGATGTGGGTGCAAAAACATCCTCCAATCCCATTATGATGGGGAACAGAGCTCTTTAATTCTGGTGCTTCTCTCAGTCCATTCCCAGCCCATCTATTTGGCAAATCCCCCATTTTCAGACTTTTTTTAAAAAAAGGTCATCAGTTTCAAAAATATTTCTACTAAATTTTCTTCGTATGGTTGGGGAGTGGGGGGGAGAAGATGAACACAATTTCATCCTGGGTATGAAGAAGCTATAAAATAAAATGTGAACTTTCAAACTGAACCAAAGTGGTAAGGAAATCTGATAACAACTCTGTTTATTTCAAGCCAGAAACGATACAGAACTAGAGGAACTAGGGGTTTGGGCTGACTATATACTTGGAAAACAATTTCTAATTAGTGCTTTCAGCTTCAATTGTTTTGTGATATGTTTTCATGCTTTTGAAACAGGATTTTTTTTAATACTGATTGTAGCTGGAGTACAGAAAACTGGAAACTGAATAGCAAAGGGTAAAAGATACCACTTTAGGACAACTTGAGAAAGGTACACAGCTTTATGCTGTCACAGTCTATATATTTCTGCACTCATCTGTTGTGAACATCATAATAACGTCATTGCCAATGGGTTGGAGCCAAACAACCAGTGGCGTTCTGCTCACAGAACTAGAGCTTCCCACCACCTCACAGGGCCAGCCCGACCCAACCACCAAGCAAATCTGGGGGATTGCCTTGGAGCCAGATTTGAGGGGTGCCATAAAGGTGAAAGCTACTTTACTGGCTTGAGTGGAGAAGGAGAAGGAGAAGGAGAAGGAGAAGGAGAAGGAGAAGGAGAAGGAGAAGGAGAAGGAGAAGGAGGGATTTATACCCCGTTCTTCACTTGGAGTCTCAGAGTGGCTTGCAATCTCTTTCCCCTCTTCTCCCCACAGCAGACGCCCTGTGAGGTAAGTAGGGCTGAGAGAGCTCAGAGAATTGCTCTTGAGAGAACAGCTCTGCAAGAACTGTGGCTGACCCAAGGTCACCCAGCAGCTGGATTTGGAGGGGTGGGGAATCAAACCCAGTTGTCCAAGATTAGAGTCTGCACACTTAACCACTACACCAAATTGGTATTAACCCGCTTGAAGACTCTATTGACTCCGATCTTCTATAGCTGCCATGATGGAACATGGAGGACGGCTCTATTTTTATTTCTGACATTTTGAATGCCTGGTTCATTCTAGAGTTTTCACTGTCCTCATCTGGATAGCATCAAACTAGCCCTCTCTCATCAGATCTTGGAAGCGAAGCAGAGTCAGGCCTGGTTCTTACTTGGATGGGAGATGACTGAGGAAGTCCAGAGTCACTATGCTGAGGCAGGCAATGGCAAACCACCTTTGAACGTTTCTTGCCTTGAAAACCCTACAGAGGCACCATACGTTGGCTGTGATTGATGGCAAAAAAAAGACCTTTAGCTTTTTTTCTCTATTGAATGGGGGTGCCAAAGTCATAGTTCAGCTATGGCAGCACAAGACCTTGGGCCAGCCCTGCCTCCTCCACCTTAGTGCATCTCCGTATGTTTCTGGGGGGGGAGTCCAGATACTCAGGAGAACCACTGGAATGGCATTCAGAGCAGCAAGAGAATTACAGCAGTGGGTTGGAATAAATCAAGCCCCTCCTCTTGTGCAAATGACAACATGTCCTGCTTGTACCTGGATCCAAACTTTGCTTTAATTCAGTACCAGCTACCTGGGACCCTTAAACTAAAGATGCCAGGGTCTGAACCTGGAACTTTCTCCATGCCAAACATGTGCCCTATCCTTAGGCCACAGTGCCTACCAACTGCTTATTCTTCCTCTACGCCATACCCTTTCCCACCTGTTATCTGAGGATGCTGTGATCTGTGCACAATAACTGCAAGGATGCTAGAGACAATATATACTAAAATGCCAGCACTGGGATATAGATAAGGCAAGGATGCACTAGTGTTTATGGCATCATCAAATAAGCCCTAATAGAATGGATGAAAAGAGCAATTTGGGACAGGTAACAAATGCGTAGACATAACAGTGCCACAACACAAAATTGCCGTGTGTGAGCATATGGGAGGTGAGCACTCTGTTTAAGACCACATAATGTGCAAAGCTGACAGTCCAAATAGAAGCTATCTCCTAGCAATTGGCTGTCAAACACGTCTTGAATTTGAAAATATAAACATCAGCTATGCAGCCAGCATCTGAGCTAAAAACGAAAGCCACTGGGAAGGTGACTTTTGGCAGTGAGAATGAGAAGAGCAAGCCATACCATTGTGAGAAGGGCTTAAATGCGGCTTGTAACAGAGCCAACCTGAAAAATGCTGTGCATGTTTGGACGAGGGGGACCCTTCAGCCAACAGCTACAGAAAACCACACAAAGATCTGAAGCAGTTCTCTCTCTTTTTTTTTGTACTTTTTAATTTTGTGGTTGGATGTTAATCACAGACCAGACAGGGAATTCTGCAATCTCTCACACAGCCCATGAAGCACAATTCGGGGATGCAACCAAACCCAGAACAAAGCAATGGTGGAATCCTTGAGCAATCAACTGCTCCCTGGTTACAATCTGTTGCAAGTGGATACCAAACCTACATGTTTATACTTGTACAGATGTTGGCTCTTAGAGCCAGTTTGGTGTAGTGGTTAAGTGTGCGGACTCTAATCTGGGAGAACCGGGTTTGATTCCCCACTCCTCCACTTGCACCCGGCTGGATGACCTTGGGCAAGCCGTAGTTCTGATAAGAGCTGTTCTTGAAAAAAGGGCAATTTCTGTCAAGAGCTCTCTCAGCCCCACCTCCCTCGCAGGGTGTCTGTTGTGGGGAGGAGAAGGGAAAGGAGTTTGTAAGCTGCTCTGAGACACCTTTGGGTAGTGAAGGGTGGGGTATAAATCCAATCTCTTCTTCTTCTCTTCTTCTTCTTATTCACAATTGCTATGAGCACACATAGGAGTTGCTCCACTCCTAAGTATGTTTACTATAATTCTGAATAATTGTGAATAAGAACCTATCTATGTCCAAGGTATACACATATAGGTTTATTACTCAGGGTCAGCTTAGGGGAAAAAGTTGGACAAAGTTGTACTGGTTAGGGTTGCCAACTCTGGGTTGGGAAATACCTGGAGCTTTTGGGGTTGGCAGTATTTGGGGAGGGGAGGAGCCTCATCATGATATAATGCCACAGAGATCCCACTCCAAAGCAACCATTTTCTCCAGGGGAGCTGATCGGTGTCATTTGGAGACCAGTTGTAATTCCATGAGATCTCCAGGCCCCACCTGGAGGCTGAAAGGAAACAAACAACCGTGATGTATAGTGCCAAAAAAAAAAAGGTTCTTCACCAACTGATAAATTCAGTACTCAGTTTACTGGAAGTAATTCAAACGCCGGCAACACCAACGAACCATGCATATGACATCTCATTTCGTGTATACCTTTATCAAAGTGGGTAACATTGAAATACAAAGTTAATCCATTTGGCAAACACTCTAGACATATCTCAAAATCACATTCATCAAATACATCAGTGTGATGTAAATTCCACTGACTTTTATGTCTCTAAAGCAAATGGATTAACTTTGTATTTCAACGCCACCCACTTTGATAAAGGTATACACGAAACGAGATGTCATATGCATGGTTCGTTGGTGGTGATGGCATTTGAATTACTTCCAGTAAACTGAATACTGAAAAAAGAATTTATCAGTTGGTGAAGAACCTTTTTTTTTTTTTTTGGCACTATATATCATGGTTGTTTGTTTCCTTTCAACTTCCATCCCATGATCTCTCTCTTTGGTTTGCTGCACCCACCTGGAGGTTGGCAAGTCTAACTGGAATTCAGGAGATGCAAAACTCAGCGCAAAACAAAATCCCAGGAGGAAAGGGAATGTGGGGAGGGTAGGATGTGTTCATTCCTAGTTATAATAGTCTCTCAATATCATTCTATCACCTCCCACAGTTTAGCTTGATGGCAAAAAGAACATTTACAATCTTTATTACACAGGTAGATAAGTACAAATTGAGCAGAATGAAGTGGTAGACTTCAGAGGTGATAACGTGGGCTGGACCATTTCACACAGAAAGTGTGGGAACATCTCTGTTTCTTCAAATCTCCCTCAGGTTAAAATAAAAAAAGTTCTCCACATACAGAAAACAATCATATATGGAAGAAAGTGAGTGATGTGCTAGAACTTTTCTCACTAACGCCCTAGTCTTCTACTTTTAAAGAAGACAGTGTCACTCATTTCTGCATCATCGTTGTCTACCCTCATGGAGAAAATGTCATTGGCTACACGGTAACACCAAGAAGAGAAGGCAGATGGGTTAAGCAAAGAAATGGTGCCACAGGATGGCCAGCTGGGGGTTCTATACGGTATTGCTGCAGCTGGCTGGTTGTCGGACAAAGTTGCCAACCTCCAGGTGGGGCCTAAAGACCTCCCAGATTTACAACTGATCTCTAGACTATGGGGACCAGTTCCCCCAGAGAAAATGGCTGCTTTGGGGGGTGGAATCTATGCCATTAACCCCTTGCTGAGGCCCCTCCCCTTCCCAGGCCCTGCCATCCCCAGGCTCCACCCCCAATTATCCAGGAAGAAGAAGAGAAGAGATTGGATTTATACCCCACCCTTCACTACCCAAAGGTGTCTCAGAGCAGCTTACAAACTCCCTTCCCTTCCCCTCCCCACAACAGACACCCTGAGAGGTAGGTGGGGCTGAGAGAGCTCTTGACAGAAACTGTTCTTTTTCAAGAACAGCTCTTATCAGAACTACAGCTTGCCCAAGGTCATCCAGCCAGGTGCAAGTGGAGGAGTGGGGAATCAAACCCAGTTCTCCCAGATTAGAGTCCACGCACTTAACCACTACCTTGCTTTTCTCTACCTTAAAGTGTCTCAAAGCAGCTTACAATCTCATGCCCTTCCTCTCCCCACAACAGTCACCTTGAGGTAGGTGGGGCTGAGAGAGATCTAAGAGAACTGTGACTGGCCCAGGGTCATCTAGCAGCCTTCATGTGGAGGAGTGGGGAAACAAACCCAGTTCTCCAGATTAGAGTCTGACAGTCTTAACCATTATACCATATTGGCTCTCAAACAGTCTGGTGTAGTGGTTAAGTGTGTGGACTCTAATCTGGGAGAACCGGGTTTGATTCCCCACTCCTCCACTTGCACCTGCTGGATGACCTTGGGCAAGCCATAGTTCTGTCAGAGCTGTTCTCTCAAGGATAGTTCCAGAAAGAGCTCTCTCAGCCCCACCTACCTCACAGGGTGTCTGTTGTGGGAAGGGAAAAGAAAAGGAGTTTGTAAACTGCTCTGAGACTCCAAGTGAAGGGTGAAGAGTGAAATCCGACCTCTTCTCTTCTTCTTCTTCTCTTCCCTGAATTACCACTGACAGAGGGGACGCATTGCATGATGTGAACTAACTTTCTGCAGACTTGAAAACTCAGGATTTGAATCGGCCCTCTTTAAGTATTTGATGCCTGAGCTCGCTAGATTTCTGAATCCGTGCATGTGTATTGACTGTACCCAAAATTACCTCTCTCAGCTGTATCAGTTTAGCTAGTGGTCAAGTTTTCTCCTGAAATTGCACAACCTCAAAGGAAAACAAAGCTCATATCCATAATCCTCTTCGAGGCAGTGCATAACTGCAGGTGATTACAAAGCAAACTGTCTCATCAGGGTTATTGGAGTGATTTCCTGGGATTGCAGCTCTGTTCTCATATAATTACAGAGTAATCCATAAGGAAGGGGGAGGGAAAATTAGACTCCCTGAGAGACAGATGTACTTTTCTTTTGTTTCACATGTTATTGATATGCAGGCTTAACAAACAGGGTGAGGTTGAAGGCTGTGATGAAATTCTCATAAGAAGAGTCCAGAAAAGCCAGAAACCCCCCACTTTTAAAGAACGTCCACCACGAATAACTCAGAGGACTGCTAACGGAAACCTGGATTTATGGCTCCGCTTCTTTTAAAGTTGCCGGCAAAACAGGCAAGGAAAAAGGCTCTGGGGAAAAAAGGGGTTCAGCTTCAAGGTGGAAGCCACAAGTGTGGAGAGAGGCCAGTTGCTACAGCAGAGCTGTAGGAGTAACCCATGGGATCATAAAAGCATTAAAGTCAAATACCTTTAATGGCATAGCAGTAAAATACAGAGATATATAATAACACAGCGTGGAAATTTAAAAGCACAAGAAACAAAACAAATCATTCCTTTAGGAGCATAGATCTAACTTTGGCTGCTTCGGCGAGAAACTTGGCCACTACAGCTGTGATACCAGGATAAAAGCATTAAAAGCTTATGACTCTCAAGGACTCCTGTGTAAAAACTGGTCACATATCCTTGGTTAATGGTTTTTGCACATAGGAGCAGGACTTTTTTTGTAGAAAAAGCCCAGCAGGAACTCATTAGCATAATAGGCCACACCCAACAGCAGAAATTCATTAGCACATTAGGCCACACCCCTGACAGCACAGATAATTAGCATATTAGGCCACACCCCCATGTTATCAGAAGTGTAGTCATCCAGCCAGACCCACCTTTTGCTTCTTATTCTGTTTACCTTTTCGTTGTCAAAATCCAGGACTTTTTTTGTAGCAGGAACTCCTTTGCATGTTAGGCCACACACCCCAAATATAGCCAGTCCTAATGAGTTTCTGCTGTTGGGTGTGGCCTGTTATACTAATGAGTTCCTGCTGGGCGTGGCCAACTCAGGAGCCAGCCGGAACTCCGTTCCTGTGTGTTCCTGACCAAAAATAGCCCTGCATAGGAGTAATGTAGGAGTACTACTAGTGGTAATACAATGGAGACACAAAGGAGAGGGAAATCCCATTTTACCTCTCCTCCATCACTCTTGGTTCCAGTCCCCTCCCCAGTGGAATCTCAGGCATCCTTCCCCACCACTACCACTGATGATGCACCTTCCTCCCTGCTGCTCCCTTTTCCTTGTCCCCTTGTGCTGGCTGCTGTCAGTGCTCACATGTCATTTAGGGTTGCTATAGTGATTCCAGAATGCTGCCAAACTCTGGCTCCTTTTTTTTTTTTTTTGGCAACGCCTACAGAAGTCATTATCAGCTTTCTGTGGATGGGAATTACCCCCTCAATCCCTGGGGTTTTAACAATTAGCGTTTTCTTCGCAAACCTGGCTGCCCTCCAGAGTTTCTAGAACCCAACGGCGTACATGAGACTGGCCCTGTTGTGCAGAACTGTTTGTGCGCATGGGTCCAGCTAGTTGCTGTTAAATACAGTGATGAAGAAGGGTTGAATCTGCAAGATGTTGGCATGAGGTTATGGAGACATCACATAACAACATTACCTTCTTCATCTTTTGGTCACAATGGAGCATGTGTACTTTTATATACAGATAGCTAGGGCAGGTAGGTAGGTATGTAGCTGGATGGATGGATGGGTGGATGGATGGATGGATGGATGGATGGATGGACGGACGGACGGACGGATGGGGGTTTGGGAGCACATGCATTTTCATTTATTTATCTTGCTATGCATCCTGCAAGATTGAGTTAGGCTGAACAAGAAGAGCTTGCCAACAACTATCACTGCTGCCTCATGACTAAGTCCAAGTTTGGGCCAGCTCTCTCAGATACACACCTAACAGCAACTACTGCTGCTTTAAAAGGCTGTCTGAACTGATGTTACAAACTATCAAGTAGAGATGGGCAAAAAGGGGTGGTGTTAGAATCTTTCAGAACCTTCTAGCAGATTTGGACCCAAATGCTAGCAGAAATGCAAGTTTTGACCTGTACACGCAGAATTTCTGAACCATCTGTTCTCCTTGCTCATTTGCTGACAGCATCTTTTACAGGCACTTCTCTGGATCTTCACTCCATCTAAATTGAGGTGAACAGTGACCAAGGGAAAGGCCTTTATAGTGCCACATGATGTCATATCCTCACCCATGAGGACCATCATTCACTATTGTTGTTAGGTACCAGAAAGCTCACTTCTCCTGTTATTATTTTGATGAGCCTTTGGCTGACCGTCACTTCTTTGTCTTCTCTTTTGATATTGAAATGTGTAGTATTTTGATATTATGATTAGCCAGTTATTTTGCTGGGATTAATCTTAATGCAGATTTTTAAAATAGGTTATATATTGATTTGATTGACGTTGTCATTCTAATTTATTGTTAATCTCGTATTTTTTTAAAAAAAGAACTAGAAAATGAATTATTGCTGCTGTCTTCAATGCCACTCGTGCAGCAGGTTCAAGATTAGGATTGTCAACTCTGGGTTGAGAAATACCTGGAGATTTAGGGAGGGTGGAGCCTGAGGAAGGCGGGGTTTAGGGATGGGAGGGACTTCAATGGGGTATGGTATAATGCCATAATGTCCACCTTCCAAAGTGACTGTTTTCTCTGTCACCTGGAGATCAGTTGTAATAACAGGCAATCTCGAGCCACCATCCTATTCAAGATTCAGTCCTTCCTTTACTACTTAGAAGATAGTGGGGAGCAGATGCTGGGAAAGACCTCTTTCTGCCTGACACCCTGCAAAGCTTTTGCCAATCGGCATAGACAATACTGATCCAAATGGACCACATGTTCAGATTCAGCGCAAGACAACTTCATATTCAATAAGAACTACCAAATTTTAACTCCTCTTCCCTCTTCAGTCTCAGAACGTAGATACCTTTGCTTCTCCCCTTCCTTTTCAAAAGCAAAATGACTAACTCTGCTCTTCACCCTAGGTTTCATGATTCAACTCTGATGCTCTCATTGTAGCTACTGTTTTCAAAATCTCTTCACACAGTTTGCCAATATGGTTTCAGTCCTTCTCAATCAAACCCCAACCTGCTTCTAAAATAACTACTATAAAACTTTGGATGAGGGCTGGCTTCAAGAATTAGAGTGACAAAGCTGGAGCCATTTTGGTTGTGCACAGAAAATGGGAAAGTCTGATCGCAAAAGATGGTGTGTGTGGATGCATTCCATTTCCAGCGGACATGCAGAAAACAAACTTAACAAGAATAGTGATCTTTAGAATTGCAAAGAAGTGCATCTAAGGTCTGGTTCCCACACAGTTATTTATATCTTGGTGACGACAGTACCAAGGGAGCTGTACCAATTATCATGGATAAAATAAAGGTAAAGGTTAATTCAAACACTCTGCTGTTAATCCCCAAGCACTGGTGTAGCATTGTGGCTAAGGGACAGACCAGGACATCCTTAGGTGGAGTCTCACCTCTTCCATGAACTCACAGATGACCTTAGGCAAGCCAGTCTTTCTCCCCTCCTCACGATGTAAGGATGTCATCAGAGGTATCATCAGTGGTACACTGCATCCAGCTGATGCTTTGGTTAGCCTTACCTAGGATTCTTTTTAAAAGATTAATTGGCGTTTAGAACAGGAAAATTCTGTCTTCGAATGATCATGCCACTGCAGCAACATCTCATTTAGAATACTGCAATGGACTCTACGTGGGGTTGCCCTGGAAGATTGTCTGGAAACTGCAATTGGTACAGGATGCTGCAATCAGAATGCTGACTAGAGTAGGTCGCCCTCCTTGTGTTTGTTTGTTTGACTATATATTTTCTACTCTCTTGCTATCTATCTGTCTGTCTGTCTGTCTATCATCTTATTTTAATGTTTTAAATGTTTTATATCTGATGTTCACCACCTTGGGGACCCTATTTGGGCAGACATGTATCATAAAAATAAATCATTCCCCTTCTTCACTGCAAAAAAAGTAGTAACACTCTCCAAACTCTACCCCCTTGACCTATCCAGTTCTGATCCCCAGATGAATGAGGCTATTTTAAGGTCATGATCAGGGGAGGGGAGAGACATTTTACCTATTATGAAGGTGAGAATGGCAGCGTGGTTAAGAGGTATCCTAAAGCAGTTTCTAATCATTTAAGCATGCTTCCAAAGCTTTATTCCAACTTGCATATTTCTAACAGTCACTTTGATACATGGAAATTTGGGCCTGTCTACAGGAAGGGTTGCTGGCTGTGGAGATTTTGGTGGTGGAGCCTGGGGAGGGTGGGGTTTGTGGAGGGGATTGAGTCCACCTTACAAAGCAGCCATTTTCTTCAGGGGAACTGATCTCTGTCATCTAGAGATCAATTGTAATAGCAGGAGATCTCCAGGTGCTACCTGGAGGTTGGCACGCTACCCACAGGTTTGCATTCATTTCTCTTAAAGCATTCTTTGTTTGTTTTCCATTCCCCACTAGAAAACTTTGTGAAGGATGCTGGCCTCAGCCCAGCGTAGAAGGCAGCTAGAAATGCTACACCGGAAGCTGCTATGTGGCAGCGAGGGCATATTAAGCTTTGCATTGAAAAGAAAAGCTGTGAGCTCTTTAACTTCCAGATGCCCCTTTATTGATTGCAACGTATGTCATCTCGTTATATAAGCAAACAAGGCCAGACTCTCCAAAGAGCTCCAGCAAGGAGTAGGCAAGTTATGTCGGGCTGCGATAATGTTTACCTTCAGGGGTACCCTGAGAGTCTTACAATTTGCTTAAGGCTTTTTTTGTGTTAAGTGAAAAGACAAGGCAGACCAGAACTGGCTTTGACAATACACAGTTCTTAAGCCGACTGTAGGGAGAGGGAAAGGGACGTGGGCAACAATCCGATGGATGAGGAAAGTCGCTCGAAGGGAAGCAGCTCTTCCAAGTTCGACCCACACGAGGAAGAATTCAGAGGCGAGCAGCCGGGCAACATCAAGAGGAAAAAATGAAATCCCTCAATGTGAACGGAGAGTGGTTTGGACGCAACAGGGCTGGAAAACATTTGCTTCCTTGCTGGCATATCGGGGGCAAGCCCCCTCCCCCCGCAAAACGAACAGAGAGAGAAAGCATGCAGATCGAGCGGAGGAGGAAAGGAAACCTGCAAGTTTATTTGTGCCTAGTTTGCTAATGGACAAAACGCACCTCATCACAGCCATGGCAACTGCTCAACAGAGACTCTCAGGTCATCGATATTCATTCTGTAAGGTGTCTTGCTGGCCCCTGACAGCTACAGCTCCCTTCCAGCTAGGTTTTCTCCCCCCCCTACAAAAATGACACTTAGCATTCTTAGGCTGTTAAACAGGCAGCATCAAACAGCCCATTCCATACAGCCTAGGGAGACCGCAGATGGAGGTGAGAGAGATCTCCAGTCAAGGGACATCCCACTGAATGTCGGCAAATGGTCAAATCATTTATAGCAATGAAATACTGGGTTTGCTTGTTTGGTGTCCCCTACGTGAGGATTACACATCATCAATCACTTTTATTACACCAAAGGCCAGCAGAACATCTGAGCCTGTGAAGTGAATACAGCCCAGCTTAGCAGAGTTTTGGGTTGCCAGCCTCCAGGTGCTGGCTGGGAATTTCCTGGGATTGCAACTGGTCTCCAGTTCACCTGGAGAACATGCCCACTTTGGAAAGTGGACATTATGCCAAGCTGAGCAAGGGTCTGTAATTTTTGATGCCTTCCTGGATTATTATTAAAAAAAAAAAAAAAACAGGATTAGGCCCAGTTCCTGGTAGGTCACAGGGGATCGGGGGGGCATCCCTGATCCCCCCTCCCCGAGCTGTTGCCCCCAGGTTTTTTTCCCCCAAAATGCCAAAAATATTTTTTTGTAAAATATTTTCCCTTTTAGGATGACTAAAATGCTTCCTAAGGCAACTCTGAAGACTGGGCAATTTGGGGGTAGCACTGGGGAGAGGGGGCTATATATTCTTTCGGGGTGAGAAAAAAAAACATGTCTTAGAAAGCATTTCACAGCAAATGTGCAGAATGAAAAACTCTGAAGACTTTCTCAGGTATTCAGGGGGGCGGGCTGGGGAAACAAACAAACAAAATGAAAACCCTCTTATACTCTAGACATATATTTTAATAGTGAAGTCGGCCACATCTTTGGAAACTTAAATCCAATTACTGGAGCTGTGAAGGGGAAAGACAGATCTTTCCACAAACCTGAAAAGAGACCCAGGTTTGGAGAAAAATGTGAAATCTAAAAAGAAAAAAAAATCCAAAAATGATAAAAGGAGAGCATGTAGCTTTAAGCAACAGATTCCCTCTGTGGGTGTTGCTAGGCAACCACAGTAATCCAGGCTTCAGTTTCTGTGAGGGGACAGGACCCTTTTCAGGGCTCTTTTGGTCTTTGAGGAAGACTCAGTGGGGGCAGGCACGCTAAGGTTGCCAGCTCCAGGATGAGAAATTCCTGGAGATTTTGTTGTCGAGTCTGAGGAGGGCAGGGAGAGGCCTCAGCTGGATATAATGCCATTTCTCCAGGTGGACAGCAATTTTCTCCAGGTGGACAGGTGTCTGGAGTTCAGCTGTAATTCTGGGGGGAGGGGAGGTTTCCAAGTCTCACCTAGCAGTTGGCAACCCTAGGTCTGGTAGCCTCTCTGTGTGACTTGATACCACCTGACTTGCATAACTCAAGTAGGCTAGGCTGTTTGCTTCAGCAACGGCTACCCTATGAAAGCCAGTGTGGTGGAGCAGTTAGTCACATACTTTCAGCCTTACCTACTTCACAGAGTTGTTGTGCAGATATAAAGGAAGACAGGAGGCAGATATAAAACAGGACAGTTGCTTTGGTCCCTGTGAGGGACAACCACAGTTTTCCTAGGTAGAGGCTGTAGAGAGGGAGGAAATGGGAAGCTAAAGACAGGGACAGATAAAGGTAAGTTGGATGTTGGATAGCAAGGATATAGGGCTGCCAGCTCCAGGTTGGGAAATTCCTGGTAATTTGAGGGGTGGAGCCTGTGCAACATGGGGTTTGAAGATGAGAGGGACCTCAGACAGGTGTAATGCCATTGACTCCACCCTCCAATGCAGCCATTTTCTCCAGGCGAACTAACATTGCCAGCCTCCAGGTGAAGGCTAGTGATCACCCGGAATTACAACTCATCTCCAGACGACATAGATCAATTCCGCTGGAGAAAATGGCTACATTGGAGGGCAAAGCCTATGGCATGATACCCTCCTGAGGCCATTTTCCTCCTTAAACCTCACCTTCCCAAGGCTCCACCCCAAAATCTCCAGGAATTTCCTTACCTGGAACTGGCAACACTAAAGGGAACGTGAAATCCATTGTGATTCCTGGAGAACCCCCACAGTTACTGGTGCTGTGGAAGGGGGAGGAAGCCTAGGTAGGTGGCCAGGAGTCTGATGGGGTAGAGGGGCTGAAAGAGAGATGAAGCAATAGGCATGAAGGAGAGGGAGGGAAAGAGAACAGGTAGCAGGAGGGAGAAAGAGTGAGAAACAGAGAAGTAGGGGGAGAGGGGAGGAAGCAAAGGTGGGAGGAATGGGTTAGCCACTCCCTCAAGTCTTTTGTGGCTCACCGCTTGCAGATAATATTTTCAAGATTTTTTTTTGTTTAAATATAAATACTTTTAATAATTAATATGCAATAATATGTTTAGTAATAATACATTATTAAAGAATTCAGTGTTTTCAGTCATAAAGTTTAGCTTAATATCTAAATATTCTGGCAGCCCAACCTATCGTGACTCCAAGAGTGTTTCTGTTCAAATTATGTGCTTCCTTTTGCTTACTATAGAATTTGTTTTCTACCCCCATCTCTCCCCCCAACTCTCAGATTCCAAATCATTAAAAATGTACGTGATATGGAAACACAGAGTGCATTGGTTTGCAACTCTTTCTCAAGTGTTGGGTATGCTCACCATTTTTTTTTCTTATAGAAAATATGGATATTTATACATTTAAATTCCATAAATATGCCAAATAGTACAATTTTATATGCTAAGTTATAAATAATGCCTTTCATGTTGTTAAATCAGTAAAGGGAGTTTCAGTTTGACAGGAAAGTAAGCATTGAATATATTTCATTTTTTTCCCTTTAAAAAATCCACTATTATTTTTCATTTTCCCCAGGGAAGAGAAAACGGGGGATGGGGAGTTACTCCCCATGGGTTTTAACGTCTCTTGTCACAGTATATGGCTGCTGGGATGTGTTCAGCTTGGTGGAATCCAACTTATGTAGTCTGTTGTTTTCAGTTCATTCATTTATTTTTCTCAGGTCCTCAATATGAACAATCACAGACAACAACAGACTGATCTACTCTCAGTTCCTGTGAAAGGATTGTTTTAAAGGTAGGATTCCACTAAATGCCACTAACTGTCAACTTACAGAACTGCATCCTATGATTCCTCATTAAATTGGATTCTATGATCTTCTTCTACTAAGTCTTCCTTCAAGGGAGAATGACTTTTCCGAGGGAGAAAGACTTCCTCAATTAGAGACAAGTCTGTCTTTGTTGAAAGAAGTTTTCTTCCCCGCCCCCTCTCTATTGGGGAATAACTTGGTGGAAGGAAGTCTTAAAATCCTACTTAGTAGAAGGGAATCAAAAGATCCAGCTTAGTAGAAAGAATTCATATGGTCCACCCCATCATATTTATTTATTTAGAATCTTATACTCTGCCCCCCAATGGAAACTCAAAGCAGATTGCATCACCATTCTTCCCTTCTTTATCTTATCTTCACTACCACAACCCCATGAAGTAGGCTAGCTTAAACAAAAATAACTGGCCCAAGGTCACCCAGTGAACTTCCATGACAAAATGGGTGATTTAAATACAGGTGTCTCAGATCCTAGTTCAACACACTGGCTCTCCAAAGGGATGACACCCATGGGGAAAAAAGGGAACAGAAACTAAACCAACCAAGCAAGAGCCAAAACCTCCAAAGGAAGTTAAGAAAACTAGTAAGGGGACAAAAGTTAAAAACATCAGTAATTACAATCACCTTATCATGGCCAATGTAACATCAATATGATACATATCGATGTTACATTAAGCCCTGATAAGGTGATTGTACTTGTAATCTTAGGACCTAAACTGGAAGGTGCATATTGGAAATATTACTTTATCCAGTATATGTAACTGCCACTGACACGAGGCCAGATACAGTGGTGGCCTCATATATGTTTTTGTGTCATGCAATTCCAGATTGGAACACGTCTGTTTGGGTCCTATATCAATTGTTTACTGCCTCACAAGTGTAACAGGAGCTTTGTCGTTTGTTGTGTTCTATACTATTTGACCTCTGAAGAAGACTCATTTGGTCAGGTCAGATATGGTTCCTTTTGTGCATTTGTTACTTTGATTACATTATGAGACTTTACTTGGGCCCCTACAAGGTTTGTATGTGTTTGTTTTTTAATTAGCGCATGTACTTTTGTCTATAATTATTGATTTAAAAAAAAAAAAACTTTCTAAACTTCCTTAGGAGGTTTTGGCTCTCCAAAGGGATGAGTCTGAATTTTGAAAGCTGTTCAGATTGAATATCCCCACATGTTTTGATTTTATTTTTTCCTCTAAGAAAGGAGTCTATGTGTATTTATATCAAACATTCAGAGCCTACAGTCTCCAACAAAGTGGACCCAGGATGTGGTCTGAAGCTAAGCAGGTTTAGGTCATGACACTGCCTGGAAGAAAGCCCTAGAGGAAACCACTCCATGCATACCATCTTGAGTTCCATGAGGGAAGAAAAGCAATGTAATAAATAAAATAAACAGCCTAAGGGAAGTTACACTATTTTTTTTAAAAAAAGTATCCCAAACCACTCCAAGAACAGAGCATATAGCTCAAACAAAACTACTTCTGATTAAAAAGAAAAGAAAAGAAATAAAATGACAAACTCAGAAAAATCAGATAGGAAAGAGCTAGTCTGGGACATCAAAGTTCGTAAATTCAGTATCACAGGATGCTCATTGGGGGATTTGGGAGCAACAATGGAAAAGGTGCTGTCCCTGGTGCTGATCCATGCAGATCATGAGGGCACACAGAAAAGAGCCCTTGATTTTGATCTCAGTTGGCAGACAGACTCGTTCCCCTTTCTTGGTGCCATTTTTTTTCTCTCTGTTAAAATTAACACATTTTCACCATTATTTTGGTGTCAACTGTACATAAATGCCATTAAAAGTGGTATAGAACTGACATTTAAAGACATTTAAAAATGAAAAGGAATTGTCTGTGATAGATAGCAATAAAAATGAGTCAAACCAAATCTGATGAGAATGATAATATAGATCAACATTAAAAAGAAATTATAAAGGCCATATCAGAGTACCCTTAAGGTATCAAAGTAATCTGTGAACATTAGTCCACTGCAGTGTTGTCTAAACATGTAGTGACATGTAATACTGTCTTAACATGCCATGTTTCTTTCTGCAGTCAATAGCGAGGTTTTCTCCACATTAGTGATGAAGGAACTCCCCTTGGCTTGATCTGGAATTGTACCAATATTTAGGATCTTTGTTAGAATTCTCTTGCAGATGGGGCTCAAGTGTCTAAGCTGTTTTCTGGTTCCATTGTGTTTCATAGGCATAATCTTTTGAAGCTATTTTTTAAAAAGATTTGGTCCTCTATAGTGTAAAATGACTACAAAAAGATATAGAGGTAAAAGAAGGCCACATTCACTCTGCTCAACTAATACATGTCAACCAACACAGAAGCTGCAGTCCAGAAACTTGCTGCAAACCAAGATTCATAATTTTTATACCATCCAAGAGTTCTTGGAATTGCCCTTCCACTGTCTCCTTGCTAGTCTTATCCCCTCATCCCAGCAACTTTGATACTGGCCTACAATTCTGCAAGTTAGCTAATCTAGTGAGGCACTGAAAATGAAAAGGGGATGGGTCTCAGACTCTCCTTTGATTGTCACCCGCCATCCCTCTTCCCAGTACAGTGTTGACCACTGTTGACTTAAAACACAGGATGGGCAAGGGCTGAGTAAATATATAGTCCAAACCTCTCTTTAACTAGAGCTACTTAGCAGTAATGAGAAATATTCTGAGCTACTTCACACTCCATGTGATTTTGCATATTCAAACAACAGATCCCTGCAAACCCTGCCAAAGCCTGATGAGATCTTTCCTTATGTCCACTTGAGGAAATGCTTTCTGTTCCCATTCTCCTTTACTCTCATGTTGGCCATTCTCAATGCAGAATAGAGATAACAGCAGCATTTCTTCCAATCCTTTTCTCACACATCAGGCCAGTTGACGGAGCTTTCTCATTTTTTCCTGTGCCATAATGCATTCTCTCTCATGATCTCTTCCTGGGACTTCTAGGGGATGCATAAGCTACTCTTCAGCAGCCGGTGATAGGGATGCCAGCCTCCAAGTGGGACCAGGGGTTCCTCCAGAATTACAGTTCATCTCCAGATAAATTCCCTTGGAGAAAATGGATGCTTTGGAGGGTGAACTCTATAGCACTGTAGCCACTGAGGTCCCCAGGCTCCTTCTCCAAATCTCTAGGAGTTTTCCATCCTGAATCTGGTAACCCTACCCCCCCCATCCCCCATTGGTGGTTGGGGGGATCTGGAAACCCTAGCTGTTGAGCCACCTTTGAGACCCCTGATATAGATTGTCACAAGTCTGTAAGGATTACATCTTCATCTTCAAGCAACTTTGACAAACCTTATTTAAGAACATAAGAACATCCACTCCAACACTCTGTGTCACACAGTGGCCAAAACTACCAGGTGCCATCAGGAGGTCCACCAGTGGGGCCAGGACACTAGAAGTCCTCCCACTGTTGACCCCCCAAGCACCAAGAATACAGAGCATCACTTGCCCCAGAGTTCCTATCTATACCTTGTGCCTAATAACCTCTGTTATATGCTTATCTAATTCCCTCTTGAAGCCATCCATGCTTGTAGCCTCCGGTGGCAGTGAATTACATGTGTTAATCACTCTTTGGGTGAAGAAGTACTTCCTTTTATCCATTCTAACCCAACTGCTCAGCAACTTCACTGAGTGCCCACGAGTTCTTGTATTGTGAGAACGGGAGAAAAGTACCTCTTTCTCTAACTGCTCTATCCCATGCACAATCTTATAAACCTTGATCATGTCACCCCTCAGCCGTCATTTCTCCAAGCTAAAGAGCCCCAAGCGCTTTAACCTTTCTTCATAGGGAAAGTGTTTCAACCCTTTTATCATTCTAGTTGCCCTTTTCTGCACTTTTTCCAAATCCTTTTTGAGGTGTGGTGACCAGAACTGCATACATTATTCCAAATGAGGTTGCACCATTGATTTATACAGGGGCATCATGATATTGGGTGATCTGTTTTCAATACCCTTCCTAATAATCCCCAGCATAGCACTGGCCTTTTTTATTGCAGTCACACACTGTCTTGACATTTTCAGTGAGTTATCTACTATGACTCCAAGATCTCTCTCTTGGTCAGTCTCTGCCAGTTTGAACCCCATCAACATATATTTATAGTTAGGATTTTTGGCTCCAATGTGCATTACCTTGCACTTGGCCACGTTGAACCCCATTGGCCATGTTGACGTCCACTCAGCCATCCTCAATAGATCCCTTTGAAGTGCCTCACAATCACAACTGTTCACAGAGACATTTCATACCCCCCCAGTTAATACAATAGTTTTTATCAGCAAAACATTAAACTATTGCTCTAAATAGCCATCTGAAGGTATTTGCCCTACAGGTACTTGGATCTCAATGTCTTCTTTGGTGGTGGAAAGTGTAATCAAGTCACAGCCAATTTATGGCCAACCCGTAGGATTTTCAAGGCTAGAGATGAACCAAGATGGTTTGCTCTTGCCTGCCTCTGCATAGCAGCCCTGGATTTTCTCTGTGGTCTCTCATTCAACTACTAACTGGGGCCAAACCTGCTTAGCTTATGAGATCTGATGAGATCAGGCTAGGCTGGCCCATCCAGGTCATGGCAAAGTCAATTCTGCACAGCATGGTCCTCAACAGATAAAATGAAGATGATGAACAAAATTTCCTGTTCCACCATCATCAACAGTGTAGGTTCTAAAATGGATCTGAAATGATATTGAGTCAGACTCTGTCTGAGATTTTCCCTATCTACCTTCAAACCATCTCCTAAGCATCTTTACATTTCAGAGGGTTTTTTTGAGAAATGACACATCTACCTCCAACTGCCTACTGATAGGATTCAATTATGTCTTAAACAATTATTTTTTAACGGGCACAGTATCTGCCTTAGGGATCCTATTTGGGTGGAAAGGTGGCATATAAATGTTTTAAATAATAATAAAAGTAATAATATAAATATTGGGAACATTTAGAACTTGGGGGAACAAATGGTATTTTAGGCAGTCCTTTCTCTCCATTTGCAATGGCTTTTCTCAGCTAATGGAAGAGAGTTATTTTATACTTGCTCGTCCCCACCCTAAGGATAAAGTCCCAGATCCTAGATTCCTCCCTCAAGCCCATGAAAAAGTCTCACACAGTAGATAAGGAGTTGACTGATGTCCATCAGGAACAAAGAACTCACAGAACATCTGCCTGAGAAATGACACTACCAGGAAATCTGTGGCACGCTCCAATTATGAAAGGTATCTTAGGATTTCTCCAGAATTCAGTTGAAACTAAAATGCTTCAGAGAAATAAATTCTGGTATCACAGAGGAACAGAATGCAAGAGTCTAGTCATCCCTACAAGTAAGCAAAAGGACAAGATGTATGTGCCAGACTCTGGGCCCAAACTAATTGTTGGTGGTACTGGAGTTGGTTCTGGATTCACCATCCCTACAACGGCATTTAGCTAAGTGAACAAATTATCTGATATAAACAAGTTCTTTATTGAAGACACTGTTTCCTGCATAGCTGAAACAATTTACTTCCCTTTGTTTGCTGCAGAGTGAGGAAAACGGAGCTTCAATTTTTCACTTATTAGAATCAGAGTCATTTTTGATGCTATATGACTCACTCGATGAGATTACAGAGGGATTTTTTTCCCCTGGTTGTGCTTTGAAAATTCACTGTAATCACAACGACAACTTCAAAAACATTTTAGCATACACATATCAAGATACGTTTTGCTTTGCTTCGAGGAGCCACAATGCTTGTGTAATTACTAGCAAGAAATAACGCAAATGAGCTTTTTCATGTGTTTGTTTTGTCTGCAGGAGACAATTTGGGGACTTTCTCTCTTTTTTTATGTAGATAATGGCATATAAACAAAAAAAAATTGACCTTCCATTCATGGCTTTAGAACAAACACACATTTTATTGAATGCTTTGAAAAGACTTTAAATGAACGAGATAAGCAGCCCTTGTTGGCATTCATCTAATGTTTATTTTGCATCTTTAAAATCCCATCTCAGATGGTAGTTCAACATCATATAGATTAAGTTATCGCCTGCTAATATATCTCACCCATGGAAAAAACAGGCATTGTGCTTCAATGATAAGGGGAAGCGCATCTATAACTCAGAGGCTGGATGTACAGTGAGAATAAGTAATCACATCAAGATGAGTTAAGACTGGGAGGGAAAATCCACATTTATAAGGGCCCTGGAGAGTTCTTCCAAAATTATGTAAGGTTTAGCAGGACTTTTATGTTTATTTAAGCATTTCTTTCCAGTAGAAAGGAATAGAAGTTATTGACCTAAGGCAGGGGACGATCAATCCTCACATATAGTAGCCTTTTAACTAAATAACCTCTGTCATTTCCCAAAGACATCTATATAACATTTTGCAGTGTAACAAAATTCATCCAGCTATGTAATATTTAAAGGTGAGGTGCAAGATTTTCACCCCTCCCAAAACTAGTTTCTGTTTCCAATCAAACCAGCATCAGGGTCACAGAATAAATTTATTTATTTCAATAGTAACACACCACCTTTCTTCACAATGGGATCCAAAGCATCATAGGACATTGTTCTCCCCTTCTCCGTTTAATCTTCATAACAACCCTGTGAGATACAATAGGCTGAGGGGGAGTGACTGGACCAAGGTCACCCAGCAAATTCTAGGGTTGCCAACTTCCAGGCGGTAACTGGAGATCTCCTGCTATTACAACTGATCTCCAGGCAACAGGTATCAGTTCATCTGGAGAAAATGGCTGCTTTGGGAGGTAGACTTTATGGCATTATAGCCCACTGGAGTCCTGTCCCTCCCCAAACCACACCCTCCTCAGGCTCCACCCCCAAAATCTCCAGGTATTTCCCAAACCAGAGATGGCAACCCTAGCAAGCTCCCATGGCAGAGGTGGGATTCAAGCCCATTCTCCCAGGCCCTATTCCAACATTCTAATCAACTACACCATGCTGGTGCCTCTAACTTAAAACCATTCCACTTTTTTTTTCCCTTCAGAGGGAGTCCAAGGCTGCTTACAAAGTGAGAATACACAACAATTCCTGATCAACTTAAAATAGTGATAAAACAACTAATGAGAAACCAGGGAAAGGTTAAATAACAGATCTGATGCCTCAAACTACAGAACTTAGCCTCCTTCCACTTATTTCCAGGAGCTTGTTAGTGGACCCAGTGGCGGATCCATCCGGTATTGACCAGGATGGGAGTCATCAAGACAACTGCTAGATGTTTGACACCACTGCCTTGCAAGGAGTCCCTACAGCTCAAACCATTCCAGACATGATGACTGGAATTCCCTTGTAGGGCATGAACATTCAGGTGGGAGGGCAGAGCATGTGGGAAGATCTCCGCCTTAACGGAAAAGTTCTCAGCTGGCAGATATGATGAAATTAGCCAAAGCACCTTCTAGTTATGGCCACCTTGATTTTCATATTATCATTAAGGCTGCCACCCCATAGGATTTTTTTCTTTTAAGTAAGAATCCAATAAGGTTGTCCTACAACTCAGTCATCCAGATTTTTGCCCATATTCTGGGTATGTTGCTTAGTGACTCACCTGAGTCACTGGTTCCCTCAATTTCCAGATTTCTCTTTAAAGAAATTGGAAGTATGCAGAGACACAAGGAAATGTGTGTCATCACTATCTGGATGTATCATTGATCAAGAAACAAGCTTGCTTCCACTTTCTGTTGATCTTGCCAATGAGGGAAGTCACAGATAATACTGATATGCCGGTGGGGTCTCTCAATGGCAAGTTGTGCTGTTGTCTGAGAGGAGTGCACAAGCAACTCCTGGAATGAGCAAGGCAAAACAGATGCTTCTTCTGATGCCCAAGGAGATGTCTGAACAGAGGTGTGAACTGAATTCCCAGCTGAACTCTGATTTGCCACCTTGGGTTACGACTCTAAGCTGAGTTAGTGTGAGGTAGTTCAGAGTTTTTTAGCCTCCAGCTCACACATTTTTTGTCTTAGCTCAGGAAGGGTGGCTCCAGAGCAAACTAAGTTATGCAGCAGCCAAATCACTTGCTCACAACTGTAATGCCAGTAGCTCACGAAGTAGAATTTTTATGCACAAGTCTCCACAGCTTAGAGGGTGCATTGGTTATAAGTAATAACATCATTTTAATTGTATATACAAATGTTGAGTATGAAATGAGTATTTGGACATCCCCTCCCAAAAAAACCCTGTACTGGAACTAGGGAACATTTTAAACAAGAAATTCACGCAAGTGTTTTGCTGCACAGGATTGCTACATGCATGGAACATTTATAAGCGGCAGAAACAAGTCACACCAGGCAACTGAACACAGCAAGTGGCAAGGAGGGGGAATGAACACATGGATCTTTAGTACGCTTTGCTTTAAGGACCCCAGGGGAGTAAGGCTGAAGAAATCAGAAACTTTGGATAAAATGGATCTTTTGCTCCACTAATAGTCAATACAATGACTGGCTCGAAAAGCTTCCTGTATGGCTGAAATTGAAAGAGATTGAGAGGGAATGAAAGGCAAAGTGAGATGTGATGAGATGTGCTTAAGGTCTCCCCGAGTATTCTCCATATGCTGAACCAATGAATTTAACCTCATAAACTGAAATCTGCCTTTTCTCCCAAGTGTGGCAGTGGGAAAGCCAGGGGTATTTTTTTTTTCCCCCTGAGTCACCAGAACTCAGGGTGGGGTGTAAGGAGCAAGAGATGAAGTCAAAAGATGAAGATATCCATCACAGGCCCTGCTTCATAGGCTTGCCAATTTCCAGGTGGTGGTTGAATATCTCCCAGAATCACAACTGGTCTCCAGGTTACGGAAATCAGTTCACCTGAGAAAATGGCTGCTTTGGAAGGGGGACTCTATTGCATTATACCACACTGAGGTCCCTCCCCAAACCCCACCCTCCTCAGGCTCCACCTCCAAAACCTCCAGGTATTTCCAAACCCCGAGCTAGCAACCCTAGTCATCATCCATCAGAAGCAGATCTGAGACTCATCACTACCAGAAGCAGAACCTTCCTGATGGTGGCCCCCAGCCCTGAAACTCTCCCACCTTGGCCATTCCCCTAGCATATCAAATCTCATGTGTTTCCAGGACCAGGTAAAGGAACTTTTGTTGAGCCATACTTTCTCTTAAATACCCCCTTTTCCTGCAGTTTATTAACACTCTGATTTGGTAGTTATTTGTATTTACTTCAGTGGTATCTTTGTTCCACCATTTATATTACTTCATTTGCCCTGATCATGTTTTAATTTAGCTACTCTCTGTAAATGCTTTTATTTGGGTTGCAGGGTGTTATTTTTAATTCAATTTTAATGAGTTATATTATTCTATTTTGCCTTTGATGTGGGCTTGGATGGATTTTTAATACACTGGTATCTGTGTCAGTGTATGTATGTATGTATTGTATTGTGAGTCACCCAGAGAGCCTTTGGGCAGAGATGTAAATTCTTGAAATACATGCATAAATGTTAAAAAATCAGGCAGTGGCCAGTTGTCTAAATAGTCCAATGAGGTTCACAGTAGGACTGATAACTCTTGGAAGGCAAAACAATAGGCAAAGAGCAAATCCCACATATAAGCAAAACCTGGCTCAGGGGTCGGGCCCACCACCCAGGGTCAAGAGGTGGAGTACGCATGTTGAAGGGCAACGTTTAGGGGACAAAGAGCAGGATGAAAGGGCTAAGGAAAAGAGCCAACAGAAATACTAATTTGTTGAAGGTGCATAGCTATTTCCCTTTCTGGATGAGGTGATACCCAGAGGGAAAGAGCAGTAACCTGCCTGGAGTCTTTGCAAGGCCGACAGACTATAAAAAAGGAGAGAGAGAGAGAGAGAGAGAGAGAGAGAGAGGTGACAAAATTTGTTGAAGATGCTTTCAGGGTATAGAAAGGGTTGCAGTGAAAATTAAAGTTAAAATTGGCCACAAATGTGATGTCCAAAGGTTTTAACAGTGCAGTGTAGCAAATTCCTTTCCCTGGAAAAATACTAAAGACTGGAAAACCAGCCTCTTGCATATTCCCAACATTAGATCCAACAACAAACCCTCATCTCAAAACCAGTCTGAATAGGCCTGGAACAAGCAGGAGACTAGGTGGGCAGGACTATTGGGTTGGCAGTCATCAGTCATAGTGTAATGTTACTTTCAGTAAAATCCAGAAGTGATATCATGCCTCTCTAGGAACCACCAGAGACTCTATGGAGAAAGGGGAGTAAAACCACTACCACCCCAGATTGCTCTTTGTCTGGATGACTGCCATTACAGGGTTGCCAAGCTCCAGGTGGGGCCTGGAGTCCTTCCAGAATTACAACACAGATCTCCAGACTACAGAGATCAGTTCCCCTAGTGAAAATGGCAGCTTTGCAGGGTGAACAACTTTACACTTAAGCACTTGGAAATAGGTCCCATTTGAGTCAATGCAAGCTAGCTTCCATTTAATGATGAGGGCTGGTTCGCACGTCTGTATACATCACTGGATTTCTCATCCTGATAACCCAACTCCCAGATGACTTGCAGCTGAATCTGACCAACTGGCTCTGTCAAAAAGTAACAGGTTTATGGTGGCCTCTGGTTTGATCTGTGAAGGTGTCTTCATTCATACACATTGAAACTTGGTGATCACATAGGAAGATATGGAGTTACCTAAGGCTGGACCACAGCATTGTGTATCCATCTTGGTGCCATGTACTCTGATTTGCAACAGCTCTCCAGGATTTCAGACAGATTGTTCTCAGTACCTGCTACCTGACATGATGTAACCAGAGAAGCCAAGAACTGATGCTAAAGATACCAGGGATCTAAGAGTCAAATAATGAATGTGCCTTTATGAATCAACTCTGAATGGGTACGGTTTGGAGGGCATATCAAAAACCACCCATGCGAGCCAGTGTGGTGTGGTTAGAGGGTTGGTCTAGGATCTGAGAGACCCAGGTTCTAATCCCCACTCTATCATGGAGACTTTCTAGGTGACCTTGGGCCAGTCACAGACTCTCAGCCAAACCTACCTCACAGGTTTGACATGAGGATAAACAGGGAAGAACAATGTAAGCAGCTTTGGGTCCCTACTGGGGAGAACAACAGGTATTAAGATAGTGAATAAATGTACAAATCTGCTGAAGCTAGTCAATTATGCGTGTACAGTCAGTGCCAGGATTAGGGATGGGATCCCGCTCTTTCAACTTCCTGATCGTCCTTGTGTGATATTTTGTTTTTCTTCACAACAAATAATTGAACACATCAACACATGAAGCTGTCTTATACCGGATCAGACCACCAGTCTATTGAGGTCAGTATTGTCTACCCAGGCTGACAGGAGCTCTCCAGGGTCTCAGGCAGAGGTCTTTCACATCACCACATGGTCCTTTTAAGTGGAGATGTTGGGGCTTGGACCTGGGACTTTCTGCATGCTAAGCAGACGCTCTGCCACTGAGCCACAGCCTCTCCTCTATGCAATTACTGTGTGACATATGTAAATATATGTGTCATATGCTTGTCTGCAGAAGTGGAGGTTGAGAGGGGACATGATTGCTTTCTTTAAATATTTGAAGGGCTGTCACTTAGAGGAGGGCACGGAGCTGTTCCTGTTGGCAGCAGAGAATCACAGGACTCACAATGATGGGTTTAAATTAAGGGTGGGAAAGTGTTGGCTGGATATTAGGAAAACCTTTTTTTATAGTAAGAGTTGTTCAACAGGGGAATCAGCTGCCGAGGGAGATGGTGAGCTCCCCCTCACTGTCAGCCTCTAGGCAGCGGCTGGACAAACACTTGTCAGGGATGCCCTAGGCTGATCCTGCATTGAGCAGGGAGCTGGACTAGACCCCTTCCAACTTTGTGATTGTATGAATAAATGCCATACAAATTGCACACAGAAATTATACAACATGCAAACACGATCCAAACAAATCTACCAAATCTAGGAATCTAGAGAGGGGCTGTGGTTCGGTGGAAGAGCCTCTGCTTTGCATGTACGAGGTTCCACGTTCAATGTCCAACATCTAGAATTAAAAGGGACCAGGCAGGAGGTGATGGGAAACACCTCTGCCTAAGACCCTGGAAAGCCCCTGCCAGTCTGAGTAGACTGTGATGGACCAAGGTGTCCCGACCCGGGACTCGGAGACCCCTCCCGGAGGAGTGGAGACCGAGACCAGGCGGGCAGCGGCCCCAAGGAGCGTGGAGGCGAGGAGGGGCTCCGGCAGTCGACCCCGGGAAACCACACGGCGCAGGGGGAGCCCCCCGCCTGCCCCGACCACTTACCAAAGGCTCCAGCCAGCTCAGGATGGGCGCGGGAGGGGCCCGGGAGGCAACGGGGCAGACGCCCGTAGCGGCGAGAAGACAGGGAGGCAACGGAACAGGGAGAGAACGCCGGAGGGCCGCATCCCGGAAGCGGGCCCCGCCCCGGAGCAGCAGCACGCCAAGACGACCGGGAAGTCCCTCCTCACACCCATGCCAGATAGCAGAGCCAACCAGCAGCTGGAATCGTCGAGGGACAGGACAGGGCACCAATGGGATGGCGGGGGAAGGGTGGCACAGGGTGGAGCACGAACGGGAAGGGGAATAAAAGGGGGAGAGCGGAGCAGGGCCGGGGAGGAATGAGCCGGAATTAGAGTGAGGTGGGCTGAACTCCGCGTCCAGAGAGAATGAGCGAGACGGCACCCCGCGACTCACAACCCGGCAGAGTCCCTGTCTTGTTCCTGGTGGCGTAACCAGGAGGCAGGGCTCCATTAACTGAGGCTTCGCCCGCCGAAACCCAGAGTTCCTGCCCACCTGGGTCGTGCTCTACCCTTACACCTGTTGGAGGCCCACCCAGGGTGGAGGGACACGCCCTTGTGGGGCGCGACACAAGGTATGCACCGACCCATCAACCAAAAGCCAAGAGCTAAAACACCTAACCAAAAAAGTGAACAAATCTGAATATATATAAAAAACGAAAGAAGGAACATTTGCTCATTCCCCAGCTTTGATGCAAGAGCTCCTGCCAATCCTATGTAAACTGCCGCAAGTACCACAGTGGAAGAAAGATGGGATTTTTTTTTTAAAGAAATGCAATCAATAATTTCTTTTAAAAGTGTTCTTTTAAGTGGGAGCTCTACAGGTTGCTTCAAGGAACAATGCTGCCTTCAGAACCCAGTTCTTGCTCTTCTCTTTTTTGCGACATTGTTTTTCTTTTTAAAAAGAGAGAAAACTGGAAGATGGTTTTGCTTGATGTCTGTACTGCCACCCCCCTCTTCCATACACACACACACAAAGTTTTTAATAACTGAACCTGAATTAAACTAGCATTATATCTTGAAAGGACGGGAAAGTACAACTCTGCTTTTGACTGTTCAACGAAGGCAAAGCTACGCTTTCAACTATTAGAGCCCTTCCAGGGCAAAAGCTTAAAGAGGCTTATAAAGATGAAACCGACAGTGTCTGTAGCGTCTCTCATTTAATTTTGTGGAGCTCTGTGACAGAATTCTCAAAGATGCTCTCTCTTTTTAAGCCTGGATGTGTTCTCCGAGCTAGGAACATCATCGTCGTCGTAAGGATATAAGCACAAATATTTCCTGTAGAGGATTAATTAGAACATATATTAAAAAATACAGACAGACACACAAATGTGTTCCAAATGATTTATTTCAAGGAAACAACGAACACATGGAGACATAAACACAGATTCTCTCTAAATTTGGCTAATGAACATACAGCTTTTTTCAATGAAGTGGGGGAGGAAAACAGAGAGTCCTCAAGACATTTTGCACAAATAGGAAAGAAGGGGGGACATCCCTGGTTACCTCAATATTCCTTTGTGGCACACTTAATGTGGGACTTAATGCTGAGTTAATATGTTTACTATGTGGCATAGTGGCTAGAATGTCAGACCAGGACCCAGGTTCGAATTCTCACCCTTCCATGAAAGCTTGCTGGGTAACCTTGGATGTTGCTCTCAGCTTCCCCTCTCAGCTCACAGGCTTGTTGTTGTGGGGATAAAATAGAGGAGGAGAAAATGATGTTGTAAAGCATTTTCAATCCCCACGACGGGGGGGGAGAGTGGGATCTAAGTAGCTAAATAAATATTACCAGGCAAAACACCACTACAGTTCCCTGGATCCTCGATTTGGAAAAAGCTTCTTAGCAGTAAACATCAATAGCAAATCTGATTTTAGATTTTTTTAGAAGAACAATGATCTATTCTTAGATACCACAAAATCAAGGGCAAAATGAAGTGTTTTCATAGTCGAGTGGCACTGAGCTGCACTGTTCTTTTGTTCTGCCTCTTGACTCAGGCAATATCAGACAGGAAAAAGAGGCAGAAAAGGCAACCCAAGGCAGCCGCGGTGTTTAGAGAAGTGGTTTTTGAGGCATAAAAAGTCTGAGCTCAAAATGAAAGCGAAATCAGTTGCTGCAAAGATCTTGAAAGTGAGCCAGTTTAGAACTCTCCATAAAAAGTTGCCTTTTTTCTTTTTGGAGTGTTCACAGAAGCTGCTTGTAACTGGAAGCCCAATCACTACATGAGTCAAGGGACAGTCACCCGTTACACATCTGGATTCATGAAGGAGAATGCCAGGGGCTGGAACCAATGTTGCTGGCCTCTATGATCTCTTGGAGACTGAGAACCCTACAACTGCATACTGAGCAGGAAGCTAGCCTGGGTTGGAGGGGGGGAAAAACAATTAAACTGGAATCTTATGAGGACATACCTTTCAAGGTTATAGCTACAGGGCACAGAAGCAAATTAATTGATTAATTAATAAATATGGGAGAACGCTGTGGTTCCTAAATCAACAGTTGAATGCCAGCTCACTGATTTTGTAGGCAGTGGTCTTATCTGACATCACCTCCCCTGAAAGGCCACGAATACTTCCTCACAACTTGGGCTGCCAGTCTCCAGATGCAGCCTGGAGTTAGGGTTGCCATTGGAAATGTTAGCAGGGGGGTGGGGGAATTTTCTGGGAGCCAGAAGTGACGTTACACAATGTGTCTACGTCACCCGGAAGTGACGTAGGCAACTTGGTGATATCAGGGACAATGCTCTGGATTTGGGGCAAAACTCTATGGTAAAATCAGCCTCAAACCATAGAGTTTTGTCCAAAAACCAGAGCGTCACCCCCCAATGTCACCAATGTGCCTACATCACTTCTGGGTGATGCTGGCACATCATGTTTATTTCTGGCAATGCTGCTGTTTTTTGGGTGCGGGATTTCCTCCCACCAGCCAGCTGGCCAGCAGCAGGCAGGAACCCACAAAGCCTGGGGATCCCCTGCCTGCAACTGGGGAACGGTAACCCTTCCTGGAGTTCTCTTTTGGAATTACAGCTGATCTCCAGTCTAGATCAGTTCCCCTGGAGGCAATGGCAGCTCGGGTGGGTGGACCTTAAGTGTATGCATCACATCCCGAGTGAGCTCCTTCCTCTCCCCAAACTTCACCCTCACCAGACTCAGCCCCCAGATCTCCAGGAACTTCCCCAGGCCAGAGTTGGCAACTCTGCTCACAGCATCCTAGCTCATCTGGATGCAGACCACACGGCCATGCAGCCCGGGGACCGCCTTTACCACACAGCAAGGAAGAAAAGCTAGACAGCTGCAATTGCGCAGCCGTAACTGAATCAATTAGAGGGGCGGGGCCAGAAGTTTCTTGGAGCGGCCCTCATGTCCTCCCCAGAAGTCTTCATTGGATCGTGGCATGGAGAGGAGCTCGCGATCGAGCTCCTGGGCTAAGCTTTAGCGTGGCCTTGGTGGCGGCAGTGAAGACTGAGTCGGGGATGGCGTCAGGGCGTACCTGCTGAGCCAGGCACGCCATTTGGCGGTGTAGCGTGACTGCTTTCATGTCGGCTCTGGCAGCAGCATGCGGACCTGGTGGTGGACTTGGCTGCTAAGTACCAGGAGCGGGGTGGTGGCGTGTCTTCAGGGCAGCTCTTGGAGGCACAGGCAGCTGTGGGCTTTGTGGTGGTAGCAGGGGCTGTCCATGTTGGGAGCTGCAGTCTGGGCTCGGGGCCAGTTTATTACCCATGCTGGGCTGCTCTTCGCAGCATTCTGGTGGAGTGGACCCATTTTTTTTAATATTGTAGGCCCCACAAGGGGAATCAATTGTGGCCTCGGGGGGCTAGCCTTATCCTTGACTCCTGGGTGATCAGTGGGTTCCTTCTTGGCTGGGCTGTGAAGGGGTATTTGCCTTGGTGCCTGGAAGGGCATTCTGGCGCTAGTTTGACTTTTGCTGCCAGGGTAGAGTGGAGAGCCTGCATGAGTGGATGGTTTCACTTTTGCGGTGGCCATTTTGAGAGCTGGGGCCATTTTGATTTTAGTCCTCATGGCTCCAAAGAAGGGCACCGGGCAGTCTAAGGGGAAGCAGCCTGCTCCTAAAGCCCCTCCCAAAAGGCCTGCTCCCACTCTTTCCTCTTCTGAGGATGAAGGCAGGATGTAGTCCAGCAAGACATTATGGACCAGCTGCAAGCCTTAGAGGAAGCCAGGGGGGTGTCGGTACCCAACATGGCCGCAGCAGTTGGGGCTGCAAGAAGGAAGGAAACCTGGGCTTCTTCCAACAAGCATTTTCAGGCTGAGGTTCTCACATGCTTGTCTTTCCTAGAGAACAGGCCTTCTACTTCAGGGACTGGCGACATGGAAAGACCAGCTCCTGCAACCGGCTTGAAGGACAAGGCAGGGACTGCTCAGCAGCAGGGCTTGGTTAGCACAGTGCCTTCTGGTGCTGCTTCTTCGGTGGTGGCAGGTAGGTTGGATGCTTTGCCTCCCACCGGTGTGAATTGGCCATGGGGTCCTTGGAATGGCCAGGCAACATATGATGCAGGAGTGTTGGGTCAGGTTGCTTCGGCAAGTGGGCTTATGCCAGGGCAGGGAGGTGTTTTTTCTGCCTTTCAGGGCAGCCCTCCGGGGTGCGCTCCCCTGGCTTGGGGTTCACCTCTTGCTACTTATCCTTGTGGGTGGGCTTCTCCTGGTCAGAGCAGTTCTGCATATTTGGCAGTGCTGGCTACAGCCCTCACCTTTGGGGATTTGGCTCTCCCATTGGGTGACCATTTGCTTCCAACAACTAGGAAGAAGATATGCCGAGGCGATTATGTGGACCTCTTTCCCCTCATTTACCAGGAGTTGGAAAAGAAGGAAAAGAGGACTTGGAGAATAAGGATAAGGAAAAGTAAAAAAGAATGAGGGTTGACAGGACTTGGGCCAATTGAGTAGCAGGCTTCCTGGTTTATGTGGGTCTTATTTCCTGGGCTCAATCATGGCAGCATCCTTTTTTCAATATTTCAGTATTGTATACAAGGGTTATACTGGGTTCAACAGACCGGCCTGGTTAGAATATGATGAACAGTTCCGGATGAGGGCTGCTATGAGCCCATCGCTTCGTTGGGATCAGGTGCACCCACATTTATGGTTGCAAGTGATGTCTCTGTGTAAGCTGAACTTGGGCAACCGATTGTACAGTGGTCACCTGGTTCAATGTCTCTTTAGCCTGCCAAGTACACACAATTTGGCAGGGCAGGTGTTTCAACCCCACTAGCTTTGCTGGGAATTTGGCTCGCCAGGGGTGTGCAATAGGAAGGCCTGTCAGTATAGGCATGAGTGCCCATTCTGAGGCGGTCCACACCCATTCTCCAGTTGTTTCCAAGCAAAGCCACAGAAGGGACACCATAGGCCCGAAGGGGGTGGGCCCGGACAGCAGGCTGGAAAAGGGACCCAGTCCCATAAAGCTGAAGGTTCTTGAGGAACTGCTGCAGGGGTACCCTCGGTGGGCTGATGCTTCATACTTGTAAGGATTCCAGTGTGGTTTCTGTATTCCTTTCCAGGGCATTAGGACCCCCTGCTCATGTCCCCAATTTGCTTTCTGTGTGGGATATGGAAGGGATTGTTAAGGCTAAGATTGTCAAGGAAATAGTGGAAGGCAGGGTCCTGGAGCCTTTTCAGACCCTGCCGGTTCCTAACCTGTGAGTTTCCCTTTTGGGGATTGTTCCAAAAGGCCCCGGGGGAATATCACCTTATACATGACCTGTCTTACTCCAGAGGGGAGTCAGTTAATGACCTATTCCTGATGTATTATGTTCAGTCAAATACACTTCCTTTGATCAGGCAGTACACATCATTTGGCAATGTGGCTCGAGGGCATTCATGGCTAAATGCAACATTAAGTCAGCCTTTCACTTTCTACCTGTTCACCCAGAGGATTTTGAGTTGCCAGGTTTTTCTTTTAAGGCTCTGTTTTATATGGACCAGGCCTTACCCATGGGCTGTGCAGTGTTCTGTGCTTCATTTGAGAAGTTTAGTTCATTTTTGGAGGGGGCCCTTTGTCGCCATTTGGGGTTGGCTACTGTTGTGCACTGTTTCGATTATTTTTTGTTTGTGGATTCCCAGTACTCAGGCCACTGAGCACAGTTATTACAAGCCTTTCTTGACCTCACTAAGGATCTTGGTATGCCCTTGGTGCAAGAGAAAACAGAGGGTCCATCGCAAGTTTTGACGTTTTGGGGAGTTGGACACGGTGGCTCAGCCATCTTGTCTTCCCATGAATAAGTTGCAGGATTTGAGGGATCAGATTTCCAAGTTTAGGAACAAGACCAAGGCTACCCTGCAGGAATTCCAGCAGCTTGTGGGTCACCTTAACTTTGCTTGCAAAGTGGTGGCACCAGCAGGGCTTTTTTACGCTGACTCTGTAATGCCACGAAGGGTTTGAGAGTGCCTCATCACAGGGCACGCACCACAGCCGGAGTCCGGGCCAATTTGGCTATGTGGTTGGAGGTTTTGAATCCTTTAATGAGGTTTCCTTTTGGAAGGAGGACTTGAGGTTGGAGGCTGAGCTCCAAATTCATTCCGATGCCATGGGATCCTCTGGCTTTGGGGTTTATTTCAGAGGCCATTGGTGTGCTGAATCATGGCCTGAGGATTGGCTTGGAACTGATATTGTTAAGGACCTTACCTTTCTAGAGTTTTTTCCTATTCTTGTGATGATATGGCTGTGGGGTGGGGAACTGGCTAACCACACGGTCCACTTTTGGTGTGATAATTTGGCGGTGGTACAGGTTATTAACTCTCTTACATCTGGATCGCCACGAGTGATGGGTTTGGTGTGGGCCTTCACCCTCTGCTGCCTTTGTTTGAACATTCTTTTTCTGGCCAGGCACGTTACGGGGGTTGACAATGGGGTGGCTGACGCTCTCTCCCATAAAGAGATGAAGAGGTTCTGTCGGCTGGCCCCAGAAGCCGATCCACAGCCAGTGCAAATGCCAAGGGAGCTTTGGTCGATTGGAAGGGCTGTGGGCTTAGCCATTGCTCTAGGTATGAAGAGGGCATATGACCGTTTGGTCTGCCAGTTTTCTGACTTTAGAAGGAGGTTAGGGTACCACGGTTCATGGCCTGTTCCTGTGGACCATTTGCTTCATTTCTGTGTTTTTCTTAAGCATGAAGGATTGGCAGTTAGTTCAGTTAAAGGGCTGCTATCAGCGGTGGCCTATGCTAGTAAAACTCAGGGATTCAACGATGTCACTGGGGATTTCAGGGTTCATAAGATGTTAGAGGGATGGACACGGGAAGCAGGGGTGCATGCTGACCTCAGGCATCCTATTTCCCCTTTGATTCTCAGGGGTCTACAGGCAGTGTGGAAGGATGTTTGTGGGTCTCCATATGAAGGTACTTTATTTCATGCAGCTGCTCTGGTAGCCTTTTTCGGAGCCTTTCGCACAGGCAAGCTCATTGCACAATCCAAGACAGATAGGTCAGGCAGGGCTTTTTTAGCTCAAGATATTTGGTTAGAGCCCACCAGGGTATACCTGATGCTTCAGTGTTCCAAAACAGACCAAGGTTGAGTTGGGACAGCAGTCACCTTGGAAGTGTGTGCAGAAAAGGAGTTGTGCCCAGTGTCAGCTTTGGCGACTTGCTTGGAGGCCCGGGGGCCAGGTGCCGGAGTGTTTTTCCACCATATGGATTCCACTCCGCTGAACCGGTATCAATTTTGGGCAGTAACGTCAAAGGCTCTTGAAAGGATCTGGGATGCGCTTTTGTATTCATTCCTTTTGCATTGGGGCAGCTTCCACAGCTGCAGCAATGGGGTATTCTGTTCAGGATATTAAACATTTGGGCCGTTGGCGTTCTTCTGCTTATAAATCTTACATGCGCCCTATGGCAAAGCCGTAAACTGATTTAGGTTGTATTGTTAGAGTTTATATATTCCATTGCTCACTGTCTCAGGATTTGGACAGCAGGAGAATTTTCTCCTCATATGCGGCCACAGTTTTATTTTTTGGGCTGTGCACCGAGCACGTCGAACCTCCGTTGGTATGCAGTTGGGTCTAAGCCAATGGGCTATGGTGAAGTGGCAAGGGCATCGGGGGCTGCAATGGCCCGGCCTGCTGCCCTTGCTGTTTGAGGGTGGGGATGGACTTCCTCCTCATGTGCTGCTCATTCACTTGGGTGGCAGTGATTTGGGGCTCATGAAAGGCAAGGCTTTGATCCTTCAGACCCAGGTGGATTTTCAGAAGATTTGACACTACTGGCTGGAGACCAGGATTATTTAGTCAGCCATGATACCACGTTTGGTGTCGTAGGGTGTTGACAACCCACTGGCCATTGATAAGGCTCACCGAAAGGCTAATCGGGAGCTACAGAGGTACCTGGATGGTACTAGGGGCCAGTTTCTTCCTCACCCGGGTTTGAGAGCCTGTGATGTTGGCATGTACAGGGGTGATGGGATACATTTGAATGAAACGGGCCTTGATATTTTTCTTGAAGATCCACAGCAAGGGCTGTGGGAGGCCTTGGGCCTCCCGGTGGCCACAAAGACCTAAGCAGAGGCTTGGCCTTCTTAGTGGCCAGTTTTTTGTTAATGATACGGATTGTGGTCTGGCGAGCACCAACTAACACCCCCAATTGGGGCACGGGGGTCTTGTGAGTACAACCCTTGGGCCTTGTGGCAAGGGGCGGGGGAAGCAGACTGCCCAAGGGACCGTCCTGGATTACTTCCCTTTGGGCCTTGTGGTTCAGAGGAGGGAGTTTCAGGGCGACCTCCCAATTATGATGATTAGGCGTGAGCCGCACTGATTGGCTAATGCCTGGGGCATGGCTGCTTGCCCTACATATGTGGCAAGGGAGAGGTCTTGTTGACACCTGGCCTTGGTCACAATGCAGTTATGGTTGGCCCCTGCCCTATTTTTGTGTGATGTGATAGTTAATAAAGTGGCCCGTTAGTTAACCCAACAGTGTTGTATGATTGTTCTTTCTGGCTTGGGGGGCAACTGAAGACTGTTGTGTGTGTGTGCATGTGGTTTAAATTAATAAATGAGGCATCATTTTAAGCACTAGGCATAATAAACTCTCATTTGCAACAAGCAGATTCATAAATTCATGCTGTTAAAAAAAAAAAAATGTTTTCCATCAGCAATGGCCCAGCCTCCCATGGTTTTCATTCAGACACTAGTTCTGAACAGCAGGAGGGAGCTGGCCCATCACAAACAAGCCCTTATCATTAGAGAGCTTCCCTTCATACTTCAAAAGTGATAGAGATACTCACCGAAAGCGACTTTTTCATCTCGAGCAAAGCACACACGACTGTAAATTTGCGACTCCAATCTTTTCCAATTTTTGCAGCGGAGTGTAGCACGTTCTTTATGCTGCACAAGTTCCACATAATGAACCAAGATGAATAATAAGAAGGGGAAACATCCAATTCTCTGCTACAGTTGTTCATTATTTGAAGTGACACAGGTATGACACAGCTCGACCCAATGCACAGAATCCCACAGGGCTGCCAACCTCTAGATGGGGCTTAGAGGTCTCCCAGGATCACAGCTGATCTCCAGACTCCAGGGATCCATCCCCCATGAGGAAATGGCTGCTCTGACAGGTGGACTCTATGGTATAGCTTGCTAAGGTCCCTCCCCCTCCTTAAACCCCACTCTCCCCAGGTTCAGTCCCCAAATACCCAGGAATTTTCCAATCCTGAATTGGCAACTCTGCCATCCTACTCAGTTCAATGAGTCTTCCTCCTAAAGTATCTGTAGGACTAGAGCCGAGGGATCAGAGGGTATTCTCTGTTCTGTTTAATTATTGTCATAGATCAAGAAAAGGAATCCAGTGAGGTGCACGAATGCTTGAAACTGCCTAATACTGACTCAGACCATTGGGGTATCAAAGTCAGCATTGTCTACTCAGCTCCCCAGAGACTCAGGCAGAGGTCTTTCACTTCAATTCCTATTTGATCCTTTCAGCTGGAGATGCCAAGGGCTGAACCTGGGGACCTTCTGCAGGAAAAGCAGGTGCTCAGCCACTGAACCACAGCCCCTCCCCAGACAATTTAATAATGCAACTATTTGGATAAGCATTGCATAGCACCTATAAAAAGTAAAGTTAGATTAAACAAGTATTGCTGAAGTCAAGAGAACATAACTTTGAGTTTAAAGTGGTCTTTTGACCACAGCTCAAATATGTTTGTTTGTTTGTTTGTTTGAATCACAGAGCCAATCCTGAGACTCTCCGCAAAACTTGTCAAGTGTTAAAAAGCAAAGATTATACAGAGGGATACATTTGCTATGGATGAGACACTACAATAGTAATGGCAGTGCTGGAGTGATGCTACTTACTGCAGAAATTGCAACCAACAGTTTGAACAAATTTCAACTCCCTAGCTCAAACTCCTTCACGTTGGCTCAGTAGAAGCCAGAATTTCTTTTCAGGTCTGCAATCTAACAGCTCAAGAGCACGTCAACAAAAGAAGACAGCATTTGCTCAGAAACGAATGCTTTAGTATAATACATTGCTTAGGTATACAAGGGCTAAGATACAGTGAAGAACTGTGATTAGAACTCCAAGTACATAATGAATAATGTCCCGTCGAGTTGCAACCAACTCATGGTGACCCCACCTGGCCCAAGGGTATAACCAGGGCCTAAAACAGCTACCTGTATATGGCTACAGTGCTGAGAAAAGAGAAGGTTTAACTCTTTCCACAAATGTTGGCTCGTAGTTTAAAATCTTCTGAGTGTACTTTAAGCTACAATATAGTAGGGTTGCCAGTCCCCAGTTTGGGGCAGTGGATTCCTCAGTTTTGTGGGCTCCTGGCCTGCAGGAGGAAGTCGCCTCCCAGACAGCAATGTTGCTGGAAATAAATCCAACATACCTATGTCAACCAGAAGTGACGTAGGCACGTCGGTGATGTCGGGGGCAGCTGATCTGTCTTGGGGGCAAAATTCTGGGGTTTGAGGCTGATTTTATCATAGAGTTTTCACCAAAAACCAGAGCATCACCCCTGATGTCACTGATGTGCCTCCATCACTTCTGGGTGTAGGCACATCATGCTACAACACTTCTGGCTCCTGGAATGTCCCCCGATCCCCCCGTCAGTATTTCCAACAGACCTGACAACCCTACAATATAGGGGGAAATGAGCTTCACGACAGAGGAGGATTTGAATCAGGTTCTCTCTAGCCCAATGTTCTAACCACTATGCCACATAGATTCCAGAGTCTCCTGTAGCATGGCCCTTAGTTATCCAACTAACTAAGCTAGTTTAAAATCACATAAAGAGAAAAAAATCCAAAAAAACTAGCTATCAAGATGTCTTTTTCTGATTTTTGAGACATTTTCAACAACCTTTTCCAATGTCCCTACTCAGTGTCTTAAAACTGACATTAAAGAAGGCATTAACTCACATGGAAAATGATTAATCAAGCTCTCTTCTGATTTTGCCAAGACAGTGGGGGTGGGGGGATCTGAGAACACCTTTCCCAGGCTTATGCTGTTGCCTTGTTCTCCTTCCAACAGGACCAAGTCCAGTGACTTGAGAGGCTTCAGGGTGGTTTATTATTGCTTTCACTTTCAAAAAGCTCTAAAGGTTCAGCTAGCTCAGGTGGAATTTGGCCCTTTCATGCTTACACTCTGTTTTGATTCTTTGTCTGGATTCTTAAAATTGTCTTAACTAAGGGTGCAAGTATCCAGAAAGTAAAACTAATTAGAAGGAGACAGATTTATCAAGACCAAGTGTGTCTCTCACGATTTTCCCTTTTTCAAAACACCCCAGCAAGAAAGAATTGAAAGTCAAATTAGATGAGATACCAAATAACAACACTATGTGCATATTAGGATTGTCAGGATGAGTCTGACAAGCAACACGAGAGTTGGGAGGGATATTGGTGGCGGGGGGCAGGGGGGCTGATGTCTGCTCTGTCTCTACATCCTCTGTGTCCCTGTATCACTTCTGGGGAATACCCAGAAGTGACCTAAGGTAGCTCTAGGAATCTCTGGAACTCTATGATAAAACCACAGAGCTTCTTGTGATTCCTAGAGCTACCCTATGTCATTTATGTGTTTTTCACAGTACTGACATAGCAATTTAGCTGTCATGGCCAGCTTTTAAATTTTATTTCTCCTACCACCACTTAGAGCAGCAGCTAGCAACTGGAGCTGCTAGTGGGAAACCTCCCTCCATAGCAGGAGGCCTGGCATATATATGCATGTTGCTTGGAAATTGCCTGTTTGATTCTCCCCCAAAAGGGAAAATAGTGGCTCTGCAACTGGTCTGAAGTTGAAGAAATGGAGTGGAAGAAGAGTTAAATCCCAACTGGCAGGCCCTGTCACAACAATTTACTAGGGTTTTTTTTTAAAAAAAAAAAAAACAACTAGTGAGATGTACGGTGCTATCCTAAACAGAGTTACACCCTTATAAGTCCATTGACCTCAATGGACTTCAAAGCCCGTAACTCTGTTTAAGACTGCACTGTCATTTATGGATCCCCCAGCATCTCGATTGGCTCTGAGAGTCTCTGTAATCAATGTTCAATCAATCAATGGCCAATGTAGCACTCAGCATGAAGCACCACATTGTACACAGGGCGTTCCAGTCACAGATCTCCAGTGGAGTCTGGCCCTATATACTAATATACTAATGATACTAAGGTTTCTTGGCAATTGTGCCCAACTGCCAACCCACTGGGCAATTGACTACACAGTTTCCTTTCCCTCTTTATGGTTAAATGATAACTCTGCTAGAGTACTAACAGAGGTCTGTGCTAAACTAACAAGCCTGGCACTTTTGAAAAAAGGCCGTTTCGCTGACTGGCTATGTTCCGACAGTGCATTCAAAGCAAATCATACAAATGAGGTCTCAATGAGCAGGCAGATCGACGGGAAGATTTCAAGGTAGCTGAACCAGGATATGATGAAACGTGGCTCTTTGTAATAAACAGCAAAGTCTGCAGCCATTAAGACCCCCGTGTAAGGGCACAGCCAAATGTCATGTATGATCCAGCCCCTTCCCCAAACAATAGTTTAATTGCTACCTAAGTATCATCATATCCAGTTATTAGGAATCACTCAGATGCAGATGGACTTCAGTGATGATAATATTGAATTACTCTAGTCTGAGCATGGCTTCTTTCACCTCTCCCAGTATCAGTATTCTTAACTTCAGCATCATTAAAAATAAGAGCAGTTCTGCTGGGATGACTAAGCACGATGATTCACATGGCTGAGGCTGTGGAAGGACTGGAGCTAGTGGGTTAAATTTAGAATAGGATAGATTTGGGTTGAACATTAGGAGAAGCTTTACAACATGAAGAGCAGCGGAACCAGTTCTGTGGTTGGAGTTCTCATTGGCCCATTCTGCACTCTCCTTTTAATACATGTTCACCAGAGTATCCTCCAAGCAATTCTGCACTAAAATCGAATTCAACCTTCTTTTTAATCCAGGTTCCCCCCACATTCTGCACTAAAATTGAATTCAACCTTCTTTTTATCCCCCCCATTCTCCATTACATTAACTCCCTTCAGCCTGCTGCTGCCCCTGGTTATTTGCATGCTGTTTTGCCTTGACTCGAACACTGAGAAAATCCGGAGTGGCAGGCAAATGCGGAAGGGACCGTTCACTAAATATCTTCAGACAGAAGCTGGACAGCTATCTGTTAAGAATATTCTAGTTCAGATTTCCCCCCAATAAGCCTATGGCTGCATCTGATGATCTGTAAGATTCCTTCTAACTCTAGGACTCCATCTATGGCTGAGTTCAGACTGGCAATTTACCCCGGTAGGGACCCTGGGCCAATGATGATTCAATCCCGGAGTAAATGGGACGTTCACACAGGCACATCTGCTTGGTGTCCCCCACCTGTAGCCAACCCGTGCTGTTGCGTTGCACTGCCGGATTTAAAAAAATACCTGATAAAAGCTATAGCAAATCCGAAAGCCCGCAAGTGTCGTGCGTTTTTCCGCTTCCGGGGAGTCTGAACGCGCAGCCGAAAAGCTGGGAGCAACCCGCGTTGGGCAGGAGGCAGCAGTGGTGTGATTGGCTCTGCTCTGCTCCACTGCCCAATGCGGTGCCGGCGTTGTAGGGCAAAAAAAAAAATCGGCAAAATGTGCTCATACACCCATACACCCACAGCTGAATTAATGGGGAAATGGCGAATATAGCACACCTCCAGCGTGGCAGTCTGAACGCTCCCGCGCACCTCTGTCCCGTATCTTCTGGCAGAGGCCCCCACAGTGTGAACGGGAAAACCCGGTATAGTTTAATCTGGGTTGTTGTTTTTTTGCTACGACTGGCTACCGGGGCAAACTGCCAGTCTGTACTCAGCCTATGACAAGGTTAGGGATGCTTCTAAAAAGAACTGCTCCAGAATTTTGGGGTTAAATTACTAGATCATATCACAATTTGTATATGTGAGTGGGTTTGCACAAGGTGTTCATTTGTATTCCCCCAGCACACATTACTGAGGATAAAACAAACCAGATGAGACTTTATGATTCTTATCAAGATTATTTTGGAATGGTATTTTACTGTGGAACATTTACAAGTTCATAAGCACCACAATGCAGCCTGGATATGGTTAACTAACAGTTAACTAACTGTTGACCTTATAACCTTAACTTGTTATTTACTTGAACAAAACTGAATTGTTATTTAGCTTTCACTTTGCATATCTTGAACACCATCATGTTACATGTTAATTTGCTGTTCATTCTCTGGCTATAAGTTTGAACTTTACCTGCCATTCCAATGTATTTAAAAAAGTGTACAACACGAAAGCTCATACCTTGAATAAACCTTTGTTGATCTTAAAGGTGCAACTGGAATCCAAATTTGTTGTACTGCTTCAGATCAACATGGCTGACCAACTGGATCTAACAGTTGTATAGAAATGCCACCACTCTGAGTAGTGGCAGGAGAATAATAACAATAAAAAATCAGTGTCATGTGGCCATGACATCACTTCTGGGAAAATCTCAGAAGGGATATTGGGTAGCTCTAGGAATCACCAGAAATGCTATAGATTTACCATTGAGTTTCCAGCAATTCCTAGAGTTGTCCAAAATCACTTCCAAGTTTTTCTGAAATTTACATCACAGTGCACATGACTCCTGCAGCCCCCAATTTCCTGCCCCCCAATCTTCCACCAGTTGCCAGGCATGGACTGGAAATACTATGTTATTTTACTGCATGATTTTTTTAAAAAAATGGAACGATGCAGAATGGGTCTGATTATACTGTGTGTGTACTTGAGTGTGTTTGCAGTCTTGAATTAATGTACCATGTCCGGCTTCCACCCGGGGCACAGGATGGAGATAGCACTGGCCATGGGGCATGGGACGGAGATAGCGATGATCGGGCTGTAGTGATCCATGCTATAGTTACCTTGAGTTTGGACTACTGCAATGCTCTCTACATGGGGCTGCCCTTGGGGCAACTCCGGAAGCTGCAGCTGGTGCAAAATGCTGCGGCCAGGCTGCTGATGGGTCTCTCTATGTGGGAGCACATCCAGCCTGTGCTAAAGGCATTGCACTGGCTGCCAATAGCGTACTGGGTTTGCTTCAAGGTGTTGGTTTTGACCTTTAAAGCCCTATATGGTCAGGGACCTGCCTACCTGAGGGACTGCCTTTCCCCATATGTTCCCCAGAGAGCACTGTGATCCGGAACTCAAAATCGCCTGGCCACCCCTGGGCCTAGGGATGCCAGGCTGGCCGTAAGTAGGACCAGGGCATTCTCCCTGGTGGCACCAACACTTTGGAACAAGCTCCCTACCAAGATCAGAGCTCTGCAGGACCTCCAGCAATTCCACAGAGCCGTGAAAACTGAGCTGTTCTGCTGGGCGTTCCAATAACAAACTGATTTCACTGGTCGTGTAGCACTTGTTGTTATAATGTGATGCCATTGTTTTAATTGTTTAACTGTATTTATAGGAATTTCTATGTAATGTTGTTTTATGCTGTTTGCTGGTTTTATATTGTATGCTGGTTTTAAGACCTTATGTAAGCCGCCCTGAGCCGCTTTGGCGGGAGGGCGGGCTAGAAATCTAAGAAATCTAAGAAATTTGCACACTGGTAGCACAGAGGATAAAATGTCAAGGAATGGAAGCAATGCAAAGTTGCAGCACACTGTGTGTACTCCAAATCCAGCACTGATTTTATAAATAATCCTTATTAAACTTAAATTAAACAGGTTTGAAACCGAATGCAGAGTGAACTTCTGGAATAAAATAGGGCAGAATTGGAACAGGGAAATCTGTTCAGTCCTATCTAGGGGGACTAGTATGGAAATACGGACAGCTGTGTCTTCATTGTTCTACAGAAAAAAAGGAATTTTAGCTTCTATACTTTTTCACACTTGTACGTACCTGCCGCAATACAACTATTTACGTTTCAGTCCAAGTTTTACTTACAGTGAAGTTTATTTCTGCATAACAGTGGCATCCTAAGAAGAGTTAAACCCTTCTAAGTATACTGAAGTCAATGGGCTTAGAAGGGTATAACAGCTTAGGAAGGCACTATAAATGTGGCCATGACTAAACTATAATGGTATAAGAACTCTGTTCTCTATTTTTGATTCCCATACATACCCTAGTAGGACAGGATGAGCTGACTCTAAGCTTGCTTAAAAAGAACTACCACCTCCGGGGCCTACTAATAGAAGGACATGGGGGGCGGTGGTTGGTAACATTGTGATAACCATCATTTCTGGAGAAAACCTATAAGTGATGTCATGCACCTTTAGGAATTGGTAAACCATAGAGTTCCCAGTGATTCCTAGAGAGAACCAACTTTACTTCCAGGTTTTCTCCAGAAATGACTGCATACAATTGGCCAAATGGCCATTTGAAAAACCACACAACACTCTTCTGAGCTGTGGTGGGGAATGCACAACAAAGACAAGGGGCTGTCAAGCCTACAACTGCCCCACAGTGAACAAAAGCCCCATGTTCTGCATGTGCTTAAAGGAACATTACAGATTATATCACAGTAAATGGAAACTTAATTTTTAATGGGAGATCAAAGCTAAATTCCCAGTCCAGAGACATGTTCCACAAGGCAGAGTGAGTTAAGAGGGGATGGCACAATTGAAAAATAAAATTGAAAACAGCTGCAATTCTTTCTTCTCCCTCCTCCTGCACTCTACTTTGTTCTTTTCAAATGTATGCCCCTCGGGGACAGCAATTGGTGTTACCTGCCTGGGAAAGCTGGGTTATAAATCAAAACAATTATACCTTTAGTTTCAGTAGGGATAAAATAAATTAACACGTCAGACTAGCAGAGCAAATGAGGAGTGGCTGAGCATGTGTTCCTTTCCTTTTTGGGTGGTAGAAGTTTGACCGAATTCCCACGCCATGCTCTGCGGACCATGTCAGTTTTAGATGAAACCAATAAATAAATATTTCTATAACAGCTCCATATTTACTGAATAACCTTTAGGGACGATGATAACTTTTTAAAGAACACTATCAAATGGCAAAACGTCTTTAAATATTTCCTTCTGCTCATTTACTGCAGCTTTGCAATCCTTTATTTTAATGCACAGAGGTGTCTGGAGGCTTCCTTCTGTTCCTGCCGGACTAAAACAGATGAACAACTTCTTTGAGAGAGCTGATTACCTGTGTGAAATAATGCTCACTTGGTTGTTTGGAGGCTGGAGACTTTGTGGCAAAGAGGGAACAGGCCCTGTTTACATTACTAATATATTTCCCCCCCAATTATGTTTCACAAGACATAAGGAACATTACTTGTGAAAGAGGCTTATGAATGGTAGTTTATTGTGCGCAAGATGCATTAGGGTCTTGTAAAGGGTTGAGGTAGTAGGAAATTGTGATTAAGTGGGTATTGACGCCAGCTCTTGCTCTTTACAATAAAAGGCCAGAAAGTGTCAAGGACAAAGCTGGGTACAATTTTGGCGTAATACATTATAAACAAGGATCCATTACCATTCATATTGGCCATCATCACTGCAGATATAAAAGGCACTATATATCCATTTTTATTTGACAGCCCGGGTGCTTGCTTTTTCACTCTGCAAACCAAACAGGAAAGCTTCTCTATTAACAGTAAAAAGAGGGAAAGAAATCAAAGGGGTCCAAAATATCATAAATCTAAATAGCATCATGGAGGCTGAAATGGCTAAAAAAATAGGGACTTCTATTGATCTACAGTATTTGTGTGTGTGTGTGTGTGTTCACATACACACATATATAAAATTAATGATAGTTCTTGTGTACCTTGCTGTGAGGGAAGTGTGTGAATGCTAAGGCTTCAATATATATTTTTTTTTAAAAAAAGAACAATCTGCTCTATTAAAACTGTGTGGCTGGGTTCTTTTTAAAGTCACTGTTTTGAATCAGAGATGCTCAAGGACCCTCTGGTTCAGCTTGCATCTTGGTTATCACCATGAGCGGAGAACTGGTTATTTGGCTTGCGTCTTGCTCACCATCGTAAGCATGAGGATGATTATTTGTTTTTCGTCTTGCTTGCCATCACAACCAGGGAACCAATTATTCGGATTGCATCTTGCTCACCATCAAAAGCAGGGAACTGATTATTCAGCTTGCATCTTGCTTGCTGTCACAACAGGAAACCAGTTATTCAGCTTGCACCTTGCTCACCACCCACAAGCATCTTGCCTGCCATTGTAACAGGAAACCAATTATTTGGCTTGCACCTTGTTTGCCATTATAACAGGAAACCAATTATTTGCCTCGCATCTTGCTTGCCATCATGGGCAGGGAACCAATTATTCAACTTGCATCTTTCTAACCATTGCTACACAAACGCCATTATTTAGCAGTCCAGGTGGCTCCTGAGCAACTTGTGCCTGTTCCCCAGAGCATGCAGACAGTCTTACACTTATGTGCATTGGAAGGAACAATGGACAAATGTGAGTGTGTCTATAAAATCAAAACTCATGGCTGTGGCATGGCTGCAAGTCCCTGTGGCAGAATCATGCATGTTGTAATATGTAGTTTGGTACTGAGTCCCCTCATCTAGAGTACTATTTATTTACTTCATTTATAGTCCACTTTTCTTCCCCCATGTTGATCCAAAGTGGCTTACATTGTTCTCCTTTCCTTTCTTTTATCCTCACAAGAATCCTGAGAGGTAGATTAGATGGAATGGGTATGACAGGCCCAAGGTCACCTAGAAAGTTAAGAGTAGAAATCTGAACCTGTATCTCCCAGAACCTAATCCAACACTCTAACCACTGCACCACATATGTTGTAACCTAGTGGCTAAGAGAACAAACCATGTATTAGGAAGTTCTTGGTTCAAATGTCTCCTCCACCATGAACCGACTTGATGGCCTCCATAAAAACAACTTTGCCTCGGCTCCCCTCTCCTTTGCCATCGACTTGGTGATAATTACTTTGGCCTACTGAATTTATTTTAAACACTGGTATTTCTCCCTTTCACCCGACTTGGCTCTTGAAGTGGCTTTCCATAAAATAATTTTAAAATAGAATGAATTGATAAAAACAAAACAAAACTAGGTAGTCTTGCAGTCACCTTCATGCAACACAGAAAGGCGTTTTGGTCATCCCCTCTGGGTGGTGCAGTTTGCCACTATCAGGTCTCACAATTTTTCAGTGACTGCCTCATCACTTTAGAACAGTGTACTAAATTATCTCAGACAGGAGTCGACCTTTTGGCATTCTGAAAACTCTGCAAAGCTGAACTTACTGAGCTTTTGAAGATACCGGACAGATAATGGACTGTCCACTGAATAGGCTGGCCAAGCCCCCACTGGGGGTGGGTAAATTCCTGCCCGAAGGCCTGTTACCAGCTGGCGGCAGATCAGGCCCCGGGGGGAACTCCACCCCCTACTGGAGGGTGCCCCCATTTATGCTGGCCACGTTGTGGGGGGGACACTCTGTGAATCAAGGGAAAACTCTATGGTTTTCTCTTGAGTCACGGTGCCCCACCCCCAATGTGGGTGACATGATGACATCACTTCCAGTGACGTCATTGTGGCGCACACACGCTTCACGTCCCTGAGGAGAGACTCCTGACAAAGCCAGGAATCCCCCCGCTTTGCAGGTAAGTTGACTTGGCAACCCTACCACTGATTCCCACTATACCTGGCTAGGGGAAGGGCTGTGGCTCAGTGGTTTAGCTCCTGCTTGGCATGCAGAAGTTCCCAGGTTCAATTGCCAGCATCTTCAGTTCTAAAGGACCATGCAGTAAGTGAGGTGAAAGACCTCTGCCTAGAGACCCTGGAGAACTACTGTATAGACAGTACTGACTTTGATGAACTGATGGTCTGATTCACTATAAGGAAGCTTCATGTGTTCATGTGATTAGACAGTGAACTTTATTCTGCATTGATATGCCCTGTATTCTTGGTGCTTGAGGGGGGCAACAGTGGGAGGGCTTCTAGTCTCCTGGCCCCACTGCTGGACCACCTTATGGCACATTTTTGGCCACTGTGTGACAGAGAGTTGGACTAGATGGGCCATTGGCCTGATCCAGCATTGGCCTCTCTTATGTCCTTATGTTCTTATTCTTGACATTTTATACAGAAGCATGTGATCTTGTTTTAGTCTTTTGTAATTGTTGCTGTTGTTGGTAAACACCCTTGAATCTCCCAGGGTGAAAGGTGAAATAAAAGTCTTTTCAACATTAAACATGTAGGCATGACTAATAATAATAATAATAATAATAATAATAATAATAATAATAGAAGAGATTGGATTTAGACCCCGCCCTTCACTACCCAAAGGTGTCTCAGAGCGGCTTACAAACTCTCTTCCCTTCCCCTCCCCACAACAGACATCCTGTGTGGTAGGTGGGGCTGAGAGAGCTCTTGACAGAAACTGCTCTTTTTCAAGAACAGCTCTTCTCAGAACTACGGCTTGCCCAAGGTCATCCAGCCAGGTGCAAGTGGAGGAGTGGGGAATCAAACCCAGTTCTCCCAGATTAGAGTCCGCACACTTAACCACTACACCAAACTGGCACCAAAATAACCCACAAATATTTAAAAAGGAACTTTAAGAAACTAGTAAGACTAGTAAGACTAGCAGCATCATACATACATTAAAAGCTAAATGGCCTAAAACTATCCAAATGGTGATAAATAAATGCTAAACACAAGGGGAGTAAGATGACTGGAAGCATGACTGGAGGGACAGAAGGGAAAAAAGGCAACCAAATGCCTGGGGTGGTGGGGGGAGATTTCTTGACTTGTTCCTGAAAGCTTAGAAGTATTGGCATCAGATAAATGGATATGCAGTGAATATTTCAAAACTGGGACTGTTGCCTGGATTACAGCAAGCTATGGGAAGCACTACGAGCACTCAGAAGTGCTACATAAATGCTGAACAGTAATAGTAATTAATAATTAATAATTATCATATGGCATTGTGTGCAGAATAGCCAGGAGATCCTAAGATTGTCTGGCAGACAGAAGTTCTAGCTCTTTCAGCATTATGCACCACTAGACTTGTTTTTCAGGCAAGAGACATTTCAGAGGTGGTTTGCCATTGCCTGCTTCTGCACCATGACCCTGGTATTCCTTGGGGGGTCGCCCTTCCAAATACTAGCCAAGGCCAACCCTGCTTAGCTTCCAAGTTCTGACAAGATCCGGCTAACCTGTGCTACCCAAGTGACAGAAAAATTGTGTATGTTGTAGAGGAAGATTCTCGGATCCATAAGGGTTGTTTTCACCCACCCAGAGCCAAATGCATGCATAAGCCCCAAATCACGTTTTACAAAGTCCCATGAATCAGCCCTCAATTGCTGGCGCGGCCACGTGCGTGAAGGACAGAACATGTGCACAGACCTCTCCTTCCACAGGGGAAATAAAAAGAGGCAGTCCCTTGACTAAAAAGAGAGATGACAACCAAGTACAGTCTCCTGCTACGAAATGTCTGCTTAAATAAAGTACCTTTTCCCCCCTATAAACCTGGATCTGGGCTCTTTGTTCCATCAGCTGGAAAGATGAAGCTTTTAAAAAAAAAATGGATGGAGGACGATTGCTGGAAGCAGGCAAATCTGGCAGGCATGCAGAATGAACCAAACTGGCAAAGCTATCAGAAGGCTCGGCTTCTGATTCCCAAGGGGATGGGCAATTCTGTCGATGGCCTGTGGGGGAAGGAAAGTGTTTTTGGGACTCCCCAGTGGCAACTCTGGTTAATTTGGGGACGGCACCTCCGTTCTCCGAGGAGGTCGTGTTGAATTCTGCTTCGCTGCCCACCCGTTTGCTGGGGAAGGACTCGGTAACGAGCGACGGCGAGGGAGAATCCGGAGGAACTTCTCGCAGAGAAGGATGTTTTGAAACTCATCAGTTTCCTTGGTGACAAGGAACCCCCCTCCCCTCCCCGTTCTCAGGCCGAACGTTCTGCCAGCAGGAACACTTTCGGTGCAAGCACGAGCTCTTGAAACAGGGGGAGGGGGAACAGGCTACTGCTGCTTCTCTCTCCCGGCCAATATTATTTCCTGCTTCATGAGCAGGTTAAGGGACAAACAGCACATGACACAGAGGATGGAGGGCTGCATCCCCAGATGTGCAAATCACCTTAACTAAAACACACTCACACACACACAATTGCAAAAGTGATGCAGGAGGGAAAAAAATGACTTTTGCCCCATACTATTTCCCCATTCAGAAATGTCCCCTACCCATCTTCTGCCCCCCCTTTGCAAAAGCTTAAAGCATTCTGGAAGGGAGCATTACAAATATGCACAGGAAAAAGTACTGAGATCAGAATGAACCCCCATCTCCCAGATTCACAGCCTCAATCCATTTTTTTAATGATTTTTATATATGCACAATACATACATCCATACCTAGCCTTTCTCCCCAATGGGGACCAAAAGCAACTTACAACATTGCTCTCCCCTGCTGCGTATTGTCCACGCAACCACAAAAACCCTGTGAGACAGGTTCAGATGAGTGAGACTGACTGGTAGAAGGTCACTCACCAAGGTTACTACAGCAGGGAGGGGATTCAGTTCTGGGTCTTCCAGATCCTGGAGCAACACAATAACCAGGATTCAAGGAACCTCAGATAAACATGCATCAGTGGCATACCAGATCATAGAGCTGCCAGTGTTGGGTTTGGAAATACCTGGAGATTTGGAGGGCAGAGCCTGGGTAAGGTGGGGTTTGGGGAGGGGAGGTATCTCATCAGGGTACAATGTCATAGAGTCCACCCTCCAAAACAGCCATTTTCTCCAGGGGAACTGACCTCTGTCTAAGGTTGCCAGGTCCCCCCTGGCCACCAGTGGGGAACGGGGAGTAAGGTGGCCAGATTCAGGATAGGAAACTCCTGGAAATTTGGGGATGGAGCCTGGGGAGAAAGGTACCTCTGTGGAGTACAATGCCATAGAGTGCAGCCTCCAAACCATCCATTTTCTCCAGGGGAACTGATCTCTGTAGTTTGGAGATGAGATGTAATTCTGGGGATCCCCAGGTCCCACTTGGAGGCTGGCAACCCAACTAGGGTTGCCAGGTCCGATATCTGCACCAGCAGGAGAGGGAAGGAACTTTCCGGGAGCAGGACAGAGTGACATGCTGACATCATATAGAAGTGAAGTCATGGTGTCAGGGGTGTCGTGTGGCTACACTCTTGTTTTTGGACACAGTTCTATGATAAAATTGGCATCAAATCATAGAGTTTTGCCCCAAAACCAGACTATCACCATGTGATGTCCCCAGCACAATGGTGTCACCTCTGTGAGATGTCAGTGCATTGGGGACATCACATGGTGACATCGCTGTTTGAGGGTGATGTTTCCCAAAACCGGGGGATCCCCAGCTCCAAAATGGAGAATGGCAACCCTAAACCCAACAGATCATTCCACTTGGGGCTTGTTCTCTGCTGAAGCAACTGAGCTGTGCTGGGGCCAGTACTGTGGAAGAAGGAAACCACCAGCTGAGGTATTGCCTCCCAGCCCTAGGCAGCCACCAGCTGAGTCTAAGACAAATCCCTGAGATGCTGGAAACACCCACAGGGCTTTGCTTGCTCTAGACTTGGCTCCAGGTTCAACCCTTGGCCCATCTTTTTTGCAAGAAAGCAAACCAATATATTCACAGGCAAATATTGGGGGGTTTTTTACCACTTAGGTCAAAAGTAGGTTGCCCTCCCTTGCACTACACCATACTGACTCTTCAGTGGCTCCAACTGGGGCTGGTTGTCTTTTGCAGCTCAGTTACTACATGTGTTGTTGCCATGGCCGGCTCACCCAGCAGGTGAGCTAGGTGCTCGCCTAGGGCGCCAGGCCCGCAGGGCCGCCAAATGCCCCCCGCCCCCTGTGAAAAGCCCCCAACCACCGCCACTGCTGCCGACTCCCACCACCGCCGCCAGCGAAGAGCACCCGGCAGGGCTCAGGAGGCGGCGGCAGAGCTTGCCCGCCCTCCCCCTCCCCCCTGGAGGGGAAGAGAAGGTGGGGGTGGCGGCCAGCAGCAAAGAGCGCTCCAGTGGGCGCTCAAAGGCAAGCCGGTGCTCGTCTCAGAGGTGGAGGTTTAAACCCCCGCCTCTTCCGTTTGAGCTGAGCGCTGGCTTGCCTTTGAGCGCCCGCTGGGGCTCAAAGGGAAGGGCTGGGAGGGAAAGCCGGCATTGGGAGGGAAGGGGTGTGGGTTAGAACCCCCGCCCCTTCCTGGGGGCCCCACAGCTGCGGAGCGCCCAGGAAAGCTGGCACACCCCGGTCTCCAGGCCCCACCAGGAGGTTGGCATCTGTGGTCTTCTTATCAGTTGCCACATTCCAGGTCTGTTAAGGAGGCTGTATCAAAGTGGCTAAAATGTACCTTGCTTCTTTTTGCAACCAATCTTTTTGTATATTATAACTATTATATTTCTGTGGTATATGTTTGTAAATAACAAAGAATTTTAACTTCTCAGGATCCAAATTACACCTTTAATTTCAATAAACGAATAAGGCGAAACAAATCTATTCTAGTTTGCAATGATCTATATTTAGAGGTCAAAACAAAGCCCAAACCATAATCTAATAATCTAAAGAATAGGTGGTGTTCACCAAATATGAATGTTAGGAAACAAGTTTCATGGGCAGATTTAACCATTTCTGGCTCTGAAAAGGATTCTTTAAAAGGGGAAGCCTCTAGCATGGGACAGGAGGAATTCCAGACAGTGTCTATGGACTTTTTGAGTCTATTTAGTCTGACTGGGAAGGCTTCGTCTGTGTTTTTCAAAGTCAAGTGCTAAATGTTATAAGCTAAGGAGCTATTGTAATATTTACAGTGATCTTATGTGTTGTTTTTGATTTGTGTTAAAACATACACACAACAATTTATAAAAGCCTTGAGTGGTAAAAAACATTGAACAGAGTCTATTCACGGGATAAGTAGTGTTGTGTTGTTTAACTGAGTTCAGTATCCCCGTGTTCCCGTTGTGTTTACTATTGTTATCTTAAACATCAATGGAAATAGCAGGTCTACCTAGACAAACCTGACACTTGCATGTACTTGTTATTCTGCATATGAAAAATAGGCTTGCCAGTCCCCAGGTTCGGGCGGGGATTCCCCAAACAGCCATGCCCCCACATGACTTTCCTGATGTGATGTCACGCAAAAGTTGATGTCATCAAGCCATGGATGTCACACAGAGATGCTCTTGTTCAAGGGCAAAACTCTATGGACTTAAGCCAGTTTTACCATACAGCTTTGCCCTTAAACCAGAGTGTCCCTACACGATGCCCCAAGTGTGATGACATCACTTCCCAGTGATGTCATCACTTTGGGGACATCCCAGAATGCCCCCCAAATCCCCCCAATGGAGCATCAAGGGGACCTGGCAACCCTAATGAAAACTGGTAACATTTGGTTAAGCTCTTGCACAACTGAGCAGTGGTTGATAGGGGAAATCTGGCAAGTATACAGAATCAGTAGGGTTGTCAACCTTGAGGTGGTACCTGGAGATCTCCCACTATGACAATTGATCTCCAGATGACAGAGATCAGTTCCCCTGGAGAAAAGGGCCACTTTGGAGGGTGGATTCTATAGCATTATACCCTGCCAAAGTTCCTCCCCTCCCCAAACCCCATCTTCCTCAGGCTCCACCCCCAAATCTCCAGGTATTTCCCAACCTTGAGCTGGCAAGTGTAAGAATCAACCAAGTCAGCATGGCTCTCTGAGTGCTTTGCTTCAGATCACTGGGGGAAGGGTATATCAACAGAAGAGAGGAATGCTGCTGACTCGCCATCGGGAAGGAACTACTCAAAGCCAAGGAAACTAAAGAGCAGTTGGTTCAAGACAAACTTAAAAAGTGCTATTTCATATGTTTCATGTGTGTTAATCACACTTCCGTTTCATACTTTTGGGTGATAACCTTAAAAGATGTACACCTCCCCGCAAAAGACCCTATACTGTGAGGTGGTCTCAAAACCACTACTGGTATGTTTTGGCCTAGGGAATTATACACATAGCTAGCTATTTGGCCACAGGGGCCCTTATGCACTGGACATCCATCAGTCATGATGCTAAAATGCAATAAGCTGATGGACAAGCAAAGTTTTTTGTGCTTTGATTTCATGTCACAGAGGGCTGTTGTGTGTTTTCCCTTGCAGAGAGAGAGGGAGGGAGGGAGGGGGAGGGAGAGGGGAGAGGGAGAGGGAGAGTGGAGAGGGAGAGGGAGACTGGAGAGGGAGAGGGAGAGTGGAGAGGGAGAGGGGGGTGAGAGAGAGAGAGAGAGAGAGAGAGAGAGAGAGAGAGAGAGAGAGAGAGAGAGAGATGAGCAGTTGTAGCAGCAGGTGCCCATGCAGCTCACTACTGTAGAAAGAGTCAAAAAAGCAAAATTATTCTGTATGTGTGTGTGTGTGTGAAAACACTACAGTGCTGGATCTACCAATGAAGCTAAGCAACAGTAGTTCAGGGCCAAAGAATACCACAGTATTTTTTCATATAACATATCATTAGCTAATGGAATACATTCCACTGCCACAGAACCTTGTGATTCTCCACTAGCATAAGATGGTTTTGCAAATGGATTTGCAGAGGAAGATAGGTCTATCAATGGCTATTATCCACAATAGTTAAAAATAGAACTTGCAATGCTTACAGTCAGTTTGCATCCAATTTCCAGAGAGGTAGGGGGTGACAATCATCAGAGTGAACTTCCCTGTTTGGCTAGCCCAGACTAGATGGGGCTTTTTGTCTTACCTAGACTAGGCTCATGCTTCCTTCCCTGTGTCACACTGAAACAATTATCTATTTGTTGAGAGGCACTGCATGAAGCAAGGAAGATGTCCGAGATGTCCAATACGTGGCTTAAAATTCCATGTCTGTATTGCAGAGGTTTGTAAGGGCCTCTGCCGGGGATTGGCTCAGCTGCTTGTTTGTCACAGAGGGATGGCTCTCAGAAGGACCTCTGATCATAAAGTTCCAGCTGGTTTCACTGACCATAAACCTGTTATTGGCTGAGCTACTTTGGCCTTATAGAGATGCAAGGCAGAAGATCCAATCAAAGAGGAGAAGGAAAGGGGTCTCGGACAGAAAGACTGGAAGGAGTAATTTGGAGGGGGAAATGGAGAGACAGTCAAAGGAGAAGTCTGAGTAGGTCAAGGAAAACTGCTGAATTGGGCTAAAGTAGGACTGCCAGGTCCTACCTGGATGCCAGCAGGGGTGCCCCTGCCAGGTCCCAGGATCTTCTGGTGCATGTGCTTCACAACGACATCACCTGGAAGTAACATCATCATTCCAGGTACATTGTGCAGGGAATGTTCTAGCATTTGGGTAAAAAAACTCTATGGTCACCACCATAGAGTTTTAACCCAAATGCTAAAGCGTCGCCCATGTGACATGCCCAGCACAATGACATCCCCTTTGGGTGGCATCAAACCAGGCATATCAGGTGTGCTGAGGCTCTTCAGGGGTGAGACTCCCCCCCAATGGCCAGCTGACTGTAGGTGGATTGGGGGGCCCAAAAGCGGGGGGAAACCCACCCCCATCAGGGGAATGGCAACCCTAGGCTAAAGAGCTATTCAGTGGCCAATCTGGAGTCTTCAGCAAGCCATATACAGGCAACAAAGACAAAGTTGTACCCTACTGTTGCCTTACCATCAGTGGTGTACTGCCTTGAACACAGACAACAGGTGGAGAACCTGCATAACAGAACAGATCTGTAAAGATAACGAATAACTGCTCAGCAGACCAGAAATGGATAGACCCAGTGACCAAACATTCAGGCCAGAAATGGAATGAACATGCTTGCAATTGAACAGGATGTTTTGATGTTGACTCGTGTTAATGGAAGGACAGGCCAGCACAAGCAGGATAAAAGGAAAAATAAAAGGATATCACTATCAACGATACTTCAGTGCCCAGCCCACCTTCTACATGGCCTCAGATGGAGAGGGAAGAGGATTCTGGCTCACCCACTTCCTCCTCTTCCTCCTCTCCCCAGTTCATCTTCTGCACAGCCTGGAACAGGACATCAGTGACTCATCACTGCCCCTTTCCCTGCCCCCTTGAAAGGCAGTGCTGCAACCAGCACATGTCCCATTGTGGCTTCCCAGCTCTCATTAGGAGGATCGGCATTCCCATGAGAGGCCTGCAGGTGTAGCTGGGCTACACCCTCTGGTCACAGCTGAACCACTGCTGATCAACTGTGAATCAGGCCGAGACTTTTCTCCACCCCAAGGTGGTCTGCAGTCAGAGTTGGGGCCCATCCCACCCTTCCACAATAATGACAAAACATAATAAGAGCACCCAAGATGTTGCAACTACATTTGCAGATAAATGAGAAACAGTTCAGTTGTCCTTGTTCAGTTCTCTTCCTTTTTTCCTCTGGAATTTTGCTGTTACTGCATTTTATTCCCTCATTTCCATGTAAGTACAAGAATCCTAACATTTAATTTTAGAATTGAATAATTACCACTATGGGCTGATTCCAGGTGCTGATGGCTAAAACTGTGGGGGGAAAGGCTATTTTGATGCAATTGTATGTGTGATTGCATCTAGATTCTTTGTATACAGTGTTTCATTTTCACTCATATTTATGTGTTCCTACTAAGTAGTAAACCACCACACAGAATGCACATTACTGCTTTAACTACCAACACTGATTTTACCATTGCATATGTGCACATCACTAATATACAAGGAGGGATATAAATTAATTGAAAGGACTGGATTGTACCCAGCTAGCTTTAATGCTGTGGGAAAGGGGAGGGAGGTTCCCTTTGACTACCAAAAAAGGCTTTTCTGGGAATCACAGGAACTAAACAGACAAAAAATGTGTAGCTTGGGGACTGTAGTAAGGAGGAGAGCTGGGTAAGATTGAGAGGAAATGCTGCCTGGATCCAATCCAGTTAATGCTACAGGAAACTGTACGTGCAGAAATAGAAAAGAGATTTCCTAATGCATCAGCTACACTAGCTACATTTAAAAAAAAACAAACCCTGGTAAATCAGAACGCTACAATCAAAGGAGGAATTTAGAGGCTAAGAATCGTGGCTGCATTTCTAACTTAAGTTGAACAACAAGCAATGACATTTGAGAAGCCATGTGGTCAGAGCAGAGGTGCCCTTCCGCCCATGGAAGCAACCTTTCACCCAAGGAAAGCCACCTTCTGCAAGTGGAAGGGCCCCTTTCACTGGGAGGAAAGGTATCTTTGGATCCAACTCCAGGTATTCCCAAATTGTTGTTCCAGAATTTGGACATGACACGGTCATCCCATGTATATGTTTAATAATACATATTGCAATATTTTTGTTGAACCTGTACGTCAGCATTTAAAAACAACCACCACCACTACAACAACAAGAAGAAAAAGAAGTGAATTCATTTTCATCCCTTTTCATGAAATCATAGGGTTGCCAGGTCTGGGTGGGAAAATACCTGGAGACTTTTGGGGGCGGATCCAGGAGAGGGTGGGGTTTGGGGAGGGGAGGGGCTTCAGCATGGCACAATGCCACAGAGTCCACCCTTCAAAGCAGCCATTTTCTCCAGGGGAGCTGATCTCTGTCAGCTGGAGATAAATGGTAAAAGCGGGAGATCCCCAGGCCCCACCTGGAGGCTGGCAACCCTACAAAATCAAGTTTGCCTTCTTGTAACCAGCAATGGCTGAGCTTCGCTGACTGTTTCACATCTAAAGATTAAACAGAGTAGCCTCTTTTGGACCATTAACTAGAGAGCAAGAGACTATTTTCAGATTGTGTCTATTAGGCGTATCGCATAATGCAATGCGGTACAGGAAATGCCATTTCAGTACAAGAGGGAAAAGAAATATAGGATTTTAAACTAAAAGTTTAAAGCAGCAGTAAAGGACCACCCCCCACCACCACCCCGGTTTCCACAGAAACAATGAATTGATGCACTCCTCAGTGCCCACCGGCTGCGAGGCCCAAGGGGTGCTGTGACCCATAACAGACACAGACACTGAATGTAATGTGTGTGTGTAATTGCCAAGTTATTGGAGGCAATCTCTCTCCCCTCTGCAGTGACACGTGGGCACGCACCTTGTTATGGGTTTTCCATCTGCCCACGCCGAATGTGCAGTCAGGTTCACAAAACCATCCACATCGCCTGAGCACGGGCAGCTATCATGTCGCATCTCTGCGTATCCAAAATAGCTCTCTCGGATCAGCGCTCAGGGAGTGAGCTTGACTACGAATCTTGAATTTGTATTGGGGGGGGGAGAGGGGGGATTGAGCTGGCATTCAGCACAGGAAACTGAATGCAACACGGCGGAAGGAGAGTGGCCAGAATTTCAGCTCGGATTCAATGGCTCTCTGTAGCTATAACCTTGACCGCAGTGTTGGACCTTCCTGTCCTCTCTTTCTGCCCAGCTCAAGAGTGAATTATGAGCAGTGTTAACACGCAAGAGTGATGCGCCCTAGTAAAAGAAATCCTTCCCACCTTTCCTTTTCAAAAGGGAAATGCAAGCCTGTTGCAAAATATTGGTATAAGCAATATAAAGGGTCTAGGGAGACACCTGCTAGATTGCTGGACGTAGTGCTATTGCGGCAGCATTGAAATAGGGTTGCCAACCTCCAGGTAACACCTGGAGATCTCCCGCTATTACAACTGATTTCCAGATGACCAAAATCAGTTTCCCTGGAGAAAATGGCTGCTTTGGATGGTGGCTCTATGGCATTATACCCCTCTTAGGTCTCTCCCCTATCAAATTCCACCCTCTGCAGGCTCCATCCCCAAAACCTCCAGGTATTTGCCAACCTAGAGCTGGCAACCTTATATTAAAATCATTCAGAACTGTATTTCCCAGTTGCAAATAACTGCTAGAGAACAACAATAGTTCCAGTTCCAATTCCCAATAACCTTTATTGGCATAACAACAACAACAGTTCACTATCCAAACATGTATGGATGAAGCCTTACTGTCTCTCCCTCTCTCTTGTGTATAAATGGCTGGCGCCCACTCACCCAACACTTTGATCCATCTTGGGCACACATACAGGGCTCACCTCGGAGTTCTTTTCATCAAACTGGCTATTGTGCCATCTTATGAATTATGGTATCGGGGTTTTAACTGGATTAAACTGTAATTGTTTTTAATTGACTAAGGACTAACCACATTTAGTCCAGTAGGAGGTTTCATGAGTCAACTCACTAAAGCTCATAACTGGAACAAATTTGCTGGTCTTTGAGGTGCCGCTGGACTTCCATCTTCTATTTGTATGTTGCCTTTCATCTAAGGAATTCACAGCAGTATGCCTAGTTCTCCCCTCTCCCATCTTATCCTCATGAACAACCCTCTTTAGGAAGTTAGCTTAGAACGAGTGACAAGAAGGTCATCCACTAGCATGAATCTGGATTGGTTTGTACCACTGGGTTTAATGGCAACTGTCCACGTCCTTTCCCGTAAAGCATCTCTAAGAAGCATTTTAGCCCTATCTTTGCTCGCCATTCCCTTCACACACTAGTTTTTCTAGCATCCCACCTACACATTTGGTTCTGTACATTTGGCCATAGAGCAATGACACTCATGCAGTGGCTTGGTAGTCACATGTGGGTTCTTCAGCATGCTGCCCATGGCTCTTAGGGCACCGTTCACCAATGTGACACCTGTTCGAGATGTTTCAGGAAAGTGAGCAAGGTTGTTGCCCATTGGTCTTCTAACTGGCAGGTAGTTCCCACCTTGAAACAGCCACCACCATAATGGTTAAATTGCAAGCCTCCTTAAGGTACGGGGTTTGCACCAAAGCTGAAAGTACATGTGGCTCTTTCGGTTGACGATAATGGCAAACATGACTGTGAGTGGCTCTGTGAGCCACAGAGTAAGAATCAGTGCTCTACAGCCATACGTTGCAGGCCTCGGCTGTAACCAACACACCATGTGAGCTCTTTACAGTAGGTTTTCACCCTGTCAGCACATTGCAACATAAGAACATAAGATAAGCCAATGTTGAATCAGGCCAATGGCCCATCTAGTCCAACACTCTGTCACACAGCGGCCAAAAATACCACGTGCCATCAGGAGGTCCATCAGTGGGGCCAGGACACTAGAAGCCCTCCCACTGCTGCCCCCTCCAGCACCAAGAATAGAGTGCATCACCTGCCCCAGACTGAGAATTCCCATCTATACCCTGTGGCTAATAGCCACTGATGGACTTCTGCTCCATATGTTTATCTAATTCCCTCTTGAAACTGTCCATGCTTGTAGCTGCCACCACCTCCTGTGGCAGTGAATTCCATATGTTAATCACTCTTTGGGTGAAGAAGGACTTCCTTTTATCTGTTCTAACCCGACTGCTCAGCAATTTCATGGAGTGCCCACGAGTTCTTGTATTGTGAGAAAGGGAGAAAAGTACTTCTTTCTCAACATGCGTACAGTTTCAGTTTCAGACAGGGTCGGCAGGTCTGGGTTGTGAAATACATGGAGATTTGGAAGGTGGAGCCTGAGGAGGGTGGGGTTTGGGGAGGTGGGGGAACTTCAATGGGGTATAATGACATAGAGTCTACCTTCCAAAGCAGCCATTTTCTCCAGATATCTGTTGCCTGGAGATCAGTTGTAACCGCAGGAAATCTCCAGCCACCAGCTGGAGGTTGGGAAACTTAGTTTCAGAGTGTGAGTTGCAAAGCCCTTGTTTCAAATCTAACTTTCATATCTCTCTTTCTCCCCCCCCAAAAAAAATGGCGGTTCTGGTTAGGGTTGCCAACTCCAGATAGGTAAATTCCTGGAGATTTGGGGACACTTCCTAAAGAAGGTAGCGTATGAGGAGGGGAGGGAGCTCAGCTGGGAAGTGATGTCATAGATCCACCCCCTAAAGCTGCCATTTCCTCCAGGGGAACTGACCTCTGTAGTCCAGAGATCAGCTGTAATCCCAGGAGAAATCCAGGCCTCACCTGGAGGTTGGTAACCCCGGTTCTGATCCACCTTGTTAAGCAAACTGAGAACATATGTGAATCTCACTGAACATTTAACATCTATTGTATAAATGCCACTACTCTAATTAACGGTTGTTCTGAGCACTAATTCATCTAAGAGCTTGATCCTGCCCACATTTCTTTCTAAATCCCACTAAATTTAATAGGATTTACTCTCAGATGAGCATGCTGGATTGTAGCCCGAGGCTGGAATTATTAACACTGCTTCCATCCAAATGAGCTCCATGAAAATCAACGGAGCCGGTGTCCAAATAATTGAATTTTTGTCAGGTCATAGGGCTGGCAAGAAGTGAACTGGCCCCTAGCTTTATGCAACAGATAAGGCTCGGGGGGGGGGGGGGCAGAGAAAATAAAAGTGGTTTTTAAGCCATTCAATCTTGAGCAGTTTGGCTCTGAGTCAATACTCAAAGTAATAAATAATGAGAATAAAGGTCTGCACTTCTATGCCCAGCTATTTCCTCCTCCAGCTAATGCCTTGAGGGATGAACTTTACATTGTCTGCATTTTAAAGAGATACCATCTCGTCATTTCCCCCCCTTTCTTCTTCGAATGTGCCCTTATTGAAAATGGTTACAGTTTAATGAGGAGTTTCTTCTAGGATGCATCTCCTTAAATATCAAATTAAATATGAAAGGCAATTCTTACTCTGAGGGAGGGAAGGCCTTAAAAGCACCTTTTAGAGACATAAATTCATCTCCAGTGGGCGAGGGTTCCTTGCTGGCTGCAACCACAGAAGTTCCTTGCTTATGAAACCTGTTCTCAGAGTCAAACATGACGAAGGGCGCTTTGACCCTGGAAGTCTTGTTGGTCTCTAAGGCTCTATGGACTCAAAAATAAGACATTGTATCGATTCAAACATTAGGCAGCAGGCCTCCAGGTGGGAACTGGGGATCCACCGGAATGACAGCTCATCTCCCCTGGATAAAAAGGATGCTTTGGAGGGTGGATTCTATGACACTCAGGGCTTTTTTCGTAGAAAAAGCCCAGCAGGAACTTATTAGCATCTTAGGCCACACCCGACAACAGAAACTTATTAGCATATTAGGCCACACCCCCTACAGCACAGCTCATTAGCATATTAGGCCACACCCCATGCCTTCCCTTGGCTTGCGGCTGCGGGGAGCCTGGGCAAGCCCCCCCCCTTGAAGGGAAGGAAAGGTAATTTAAGCCCCAGCCTTTGGAGGGAAAGGAAGGCAGTTTAGGCACCCAGGCAAGCCCTGTGGCTGTGGGGAGCCCGGACAAGCTGGCTCTTGGACAGGCCGGGGAAGGCATTTAAATATCTCCCCGATCCTTCCAGGGCCCCCTCTGGCCCACCCACCTTGGAGTCACTGGGGGGGTGTCACTCTCCAGGCCTTCCCTCTGTAGCCACGCACACAGAGATTTTGGCTGTAGTGGGTGTTGCCAACTCTGAAGCCAGCTGGAGCTCCGTTCCTGTGCATTCCTGCCCAAAGATAGCCCTGATGACATTGTATCCTACTGAGGTTCCTGTCCCTCCCCAGGCTCCACCCCGGATCTCAAGGATTTTCCCAACCTGGAGCTGACACACGCAACCCGCTGCCAGTGGCCAGGGGGTTCGCTGCCATGAAATGTGAAAGTAAGGTCACATGTCTCCCAACTAGGGCTGCCAACCTCCACATGAAGCCTGGAGATCTCCTGGACTTACAGCTCATCTCCAGACAACAGAGATCAGTTCCCCTGGAGAAAATGGCTGCTTTGGAGGGTGAACTTTATGGCAATGTACACCCACTGAAGACTTTCCCCTCTCTAAGCCCTCCCCTCCCCAGGCTACACCCCCCAAATCTCCAAGCATTTTCCAAATAGGGTTGCCAGCCTTCAGGTGGGGCCTGAAGATCTCTCACTTTTACAACTGATCTCCAGCTGACAGAGATTAGCTCCCCTGGAGAAAATGGCTGCTTTGAAGGGTGGTCTCTATGGCACTGTACTATGCTGAGGCCCCTCCCCTCCCCAAACCCTGCCTTCTCCTGGACCCCCCCCCCAAAGTCTCCAGGTATTTTCCAACTTAGACCTGGCAACCCTATTCCCACCCTATAGTCTCAACACTTGGGACATGCAGTGGACATGGGTGTGTGGAGAGGACACACCGGTATGTGTCTCTTTTACAGGTTGCTGCTGTCTGTTCTTCACAGAAAATGCAGATCCCATGCACTGTTTCATTTGCTGTCTCCAAAGTTTGCACAGAATGCTGTTCATGCACTGTTTGCCATACCATTCCATATCTTTAGCTCAGGGCCAGCTCGCTCTCAAGGCGAACTAGGTATTTGCCTAGTGAGTGCCAGCCCTTAGGGGCCCCAAAAGCCCCCCACCAAAAAACCCACCCCTTCCCTGGTTTGCTGGCATACCCCACAGCTGTGGGGCATGCAAGCAAGCTGGTGCTGGGATGGAAGGGGCGGGGGGTTAAACCCCCTGCCCCTTCTCCGGCTTGCAGCTTGCCCACCCTCCCCCTCCCCCCTTGGGGGGGAGAGGAGGCAGGGGCGGCATGGCAGGTCACCAGGCCCCACCAGGAGGTTGGCATCTGCACCCTGCCTAGAGTGCAGAAATACCTCCAGTCAGCCCTGCTTTAGCTCCTTCAAGTCCCTCCTCCCACATTACTGATGCACAGACATGCATGGCTAAATGATAGACAGTATCTTTCACTTCCAGGAAGAAATCAAATCCCCTTGATGGTACTATAGCCAGAGGCTTCACTAACAACCAAGCTCCTGTGTAAAGTCTTGCTTGGCTGGAACTGGATTCCCCATAAAACAAATTCAGAGGTGAACTGAAGGAGTTATATTGATTTCTAGGAGCTGATTTCATGCTCATGAAATATTAGTGCAAACAGAAATAAAATCCAGAAGAGGCATATGCAGATGATGGGTGGGGATTTTCAGATGGTCATGATTCTGAACTCTTTCCATTCACTTTCATGGGAGAAAATAAAAAGGATGTAATGGGCAAGACTGTTGGGAAATCTGCATCCTCCACAAAACTGGTATCACCAGTAACAGGGGGGTGTTCTATCCCTTACTTTTTCCTAACGGTATCCCCAAATATCTCCCATTACTTTCCCCCACATAATTGAAAAGCTCCCATATTTTATTCCCTACTGGGATACTTAAATTGCTCTGGCATTTTAATTCTGCTTTTCTTCCAAAGAGTTCATACAGTGTTTTTTTCTCCTCCATTTTAGACTCACTACTATTCTTATGAGCTAAGGTTAGGCTGATATAGTGATTGGCCCAAAATCATCCAGTGTGCTTCTCAGCTGAGTGTGGATTTGAACGTGGCTCTTCCTCCGCACTCTGACCACTACACTACACTGTACTTGGACATGTACTGATGAGGTGAAAACTGGCCATCCCATCCTTAAAGCATAGGGCTACTTCTCACAGGGGTGGTGAGCTTGCACCTGAGATATACCAATTCTGACTACAGGTAAGCACTTACTCCATACAGAACCACAGAAGAAATCAGGGAGAAGCTTTCTAGCCTGGCCTCCTCTGTCAAAAATGTAAAATACAGATTCTCTTTTTGACCCCCTTCCCCTAACAGCCATCCCAATGACGGGCATTTTGCTAGTTAATAATATATAATGGCCAACGTAGAAATGTGTGTTCTAGTAGCAATGTTAAATTTGGTAGCAGTTCAGCTCTGAACTGCTTTATGAGACACATTGTGGGCTATAAATAGTAAAGAACAGAGTTAGAGCACATAGGGAAGAAAATACTGTGTGTGTCGTATAACATAAATAATGTGTACATCTCTCGCTGTCTCTGAGCATGTGTCTGTGTGTGTCTATGAATATCTATACATCTATATATTAATTCTTGCAATAGTAATGAAATGTTTAATTGGGAATCAACATCAAGATTTATAAATGATAAAAGGAAGTACTTCTTCATCCAAAGAGTGATTAACAGATGGAATTCACTGCCACAGGAGGTGGTGGTGGCTACAAGCATGGACGGCTTCAAGAGGGAATTGGATAAACATATGGAGCAGAGGTCCATCAATGGCTATTAGCCATGAGGTATAGATAGGAACTCTTGGTCTGGGGCAAATGATGCTCTGTATTCTTGATGCTTGGTGGGGAGGGGGCAACAGTGGGAGGGCTTCTAGTGTCCTGGCCCCACTGATGGACCTCCTGATGGCACATGGACACTGTGTGACACAGAGGGTTGGACTGGATGGGCCATTGGCCTGATCCAACATTGGCTTCTCTTCTCTAAGGACCAGAGGCATGAATGCAAATTCCCAGCAAGGGCAGGTTAGTTGGTTTGTTTTTAATATAGTGGATACTCCAGTCTCATCTTTCAATGACTTTGAGACTAGATAGGTATACAATTTCCTCCCAGACATGAATATCATATTTTGATCCAAGTTCTCCTTGTTGCAAAATGAAATTATGTGTGTATTTTTTTCACACATTTCCTTGGGCGAGGGGTGTGTGTTAATGCACTGGATTTCAGTGTGTACTGTAAGATTACAGCATATAACAGATACTTACAAAGAACTGGAATGTGTTTTGTGTTCAGATCCGTGTTATCCATAAGTATTTTGAAACATGTATCAGTATGCATGGACTTAGAAGCTGATGCACACAAAGATTTATGGGTCACAATGCACACCCTGGAACTAACGTGCTTTTCTCAACACAGAGATGCTGGGATAAGCAACAAGCAAACGGACTACAAAATCTTATTCACCAAAACCTATGAACAATTTTCCATTTTCCTCTGATAATGCTGAGATTGTGTCAATTAGATCCAATGTTTTATACATAATATGGGAATGGAAGATGACCACAATTCCATTAAACATCCAGTTCTGTTAATTCTTTCCTGGTTCTCAGTTCCTTTCCACGTATCTGCTACCTCTTACCCAGACAGATCTACTTGTTTTCTTACCAACTTCTTGTAAAACTTAGGCACTCCACAAACATCCAAATACATTCAAACATTTAAAAATACACAGCATCCAGTGTTTGTTCCATGATACAGTCCAGGGATCCCTAACATTTTTAAGCCTGCAGGTGCATTTGGTATCTTGACAGGGGGTGGTGAGTGCCACCCTAAAAACAGCTTCCACAAGAGGCAGAGACAACCCCAAATGGTTTTCACAGGAAGTGGAGCCAAACGGAATGCCTCCCTCCTCACACCTCCTGGGAAGAAGGGAAGCCTAATGGAGGAATGGAACCAAACCACTGGCTAAGGAAAGTGAAGTTTCTTACCAGTCCTCCTGGTTCTCCAATGGAGGACTCTTTCACTTGAATGAGGACAGCCAATAACACATCTTGCCATACAACAGCCTCTCCCACTTTCTGAAAAGATCTGCAGGTACCAAGAGTAGTACTGGTGGGTCCCACAGGGACCATGTTGGGGAACCCTGACATAGTCTATTAGCTATTGCCTTTGCAGATTTGGAGGATGTGTAGGCAGGGGTCATTTCATAAAAAAGGAGGTGCAGGAGCTAATTTGCATAACAACTAATTTGCATATGTCACATCCCCTGACAAAGGGCAGACATGTTTACAATAAATGCCTTTCTTTCCCTTCCCCACATGGGGAAGCTATCACTATAACTAACAGCTATCACTGTAGCATGTGGCAAGGAATGCTACCCCTAAGTAAAGTTAGCAATTACAAAATAACAACAACAATAAATTAATCAAATCATATTTCTGATACTAGACTTTCGTTTCCAGCAAGACTTTCCAGTCTAAGTGACACTAGTCTAAATGAATTGATTTCAGTTGGTTTAGACTGGAGTTAACTCTGCATAGGATTGTACTGTAAGCAGTGCTTCAGTTCTTTCCCTCCTCCTGAGACTTCCCAGAGCCTTTTGCATGGGAGGCAAGTAGAGCAGCCAGGCGGGGTCGCTGCACTCCCGGGCAGGGGCCCTCCTGGTCCCAAAGGTCCAAGCCTTGCTTGGAGCCTGCTACTAAGCATGACATCTCCTCCTGGCAAAGCTGTGAGGCAAGAGCAGAATTGAAGCTTCTGGCTCTCTCCCGCGGCCATGGCAAGAAGGTGCCATCCTCTTGGGGCTGCTCTCCACCTAACTGCCCGCCTCCTAAACCCCCTGATCCTGTCGCACCTTGAAGGGGAGAAGAGCCCCTCCCAGGCCAGCCTTCCAGCCTGGGCAACTAACTTCCTTCTGGTGAGGCTGTGGGAGACCCTGAGAGGCCATGCGGCGGCAGGTCCAGCACTGGAGGACAGCAGCTGCACAGTGGCAGGGGTGGGTGAGGAGAGGGAGGCCATTTAGCTGCTCACAAGGAAAGATTCATTACTTGGCAAGGAGAAGGTGGCTGCCGGTGGGCCTCCTCCCACCTGTGCACCAAGTGATCTACCTTAGCAGCTGCACTACTCATTCCATTGACAGCAGCATCCTCTTCTTTCACACTGCCTCCTGGGGCTCTCTGGTCCCTCCTTGCTTGGCAAGGCAAAGATGGTGGCTCCCTCTGGCCAGCTTGCCCAGAAGGGCAGGGACAGTCCCTGCTGGAGGGCCCACAGTGTGCCATGTGCCCCCTCGAGCTGCCGGAGTCTTCAGGCACCCGAGCAGTGGCTTCACCTTGCAGGGCTCCAGGCGATGCGGAGCGCTTGCAGGGCATGGGTCTGGGAGCCTCTGGCTCCAGCATGGTCTGGGCAGCAGGCCAGACCATGCCTCTATGGATGAACCAACCCTGCCCAGGTGGCAGTGGGGGGGGGAGGCTCTGCAGGCCTTCCCTGGCCCATCCACCTGGGCGGGTGGGTCAGAAAAGGCAGGGAGCACCCCTGGGTTTGTTATTGCCGGAGCGCTGCTCTGGTGTGCACTGGCCGGAAATGACCCCTGTGTGTAGGAATAGCTTGCCCTGTAGTCTAACCACTGTAGTCTACCCACAAGGGCATGTTATGAGCTTTCTGAAGCTTGCCAAATGAGTCAGCTTGCATCACAGAATACATTGCTTTGGAGGGGAGCAAACCCAAATTCCACTGAGTTGGGTGTCTAGGGGTGCAGTCACATGTGCCAGATAAAATGGAGGGGGGGAAGGCGAGCCTATTTCCTCTGGAGGAATTTGACCCGCAGTTGTGAGATCACACTTCCCTTTGAAGCTGCGGGTGCAGCCCATCAGTGTGTGATCAGACGCAACTGTAGGCATCCGGGGGGGGGTTGTGCCATTGTTTCACATGCACAAGGAATCAATGAACCACACCTCCATGCTGAGGGCTCCCTATGGAGTTTGTGATGATGCGCATACTGCGGGGGGGGGGGACACAACGGCACAGAGTTGGGATGGCCTGATTAGACCATCCCAACACCATGAAAGCATGCTGGAGCAATCAGACAGGGGAAAGTCCATCTGTGGCCCATCACAACCTGTTTATTACCAGATTTCCCCCGGGGTCTTTTAATTCCCTTTCTGCAGTGGAGTAGAACGGGTTGCTGGTGGCTGTGGGACATTTCCCAGTTGTCGTCTGATCACTCCCTTTAAATCTGCCCAGCATTCGTGCCTATGCCGGGTCTAATTTTGTGTATGATCGCAGCCTAGGACAGGGGTCCCCAACGTGGCACCCATGGGTGTCATGATGCCCACTGACGCCTTTCCTGGAGGCCACCGGATGTTTTTAGAAAGTGGACAAGCCAGGTGGGGCTTTGCACAGGAGGGATCTTCACAAAGATTGACACTGTGTGACTGAATGTAAGTCCCGTGTACGCAATAAAATATTTTAAGTAATACATTCCTTTTAAAAGGCATCCTGTTAATCAGAGGATCTGTCCAAAATGCTGAAGGGTTACAACAAGAGTTATGCATAATCTCACTGGCTGAAATTTTAAGATTGGCCCCACCGCCGCCATTTTGCAGTTGCCCCCATTACCTTGTGTCAGAATGCCCAAAGTACCCACAGGGTCCAAAAGGCCGGGGACACCTAGTCTAGTAATTAGTCTTCCATTCTTAAAACCGTACTGAGATTCACCACCCCAGCTGCTGCAGCCATTAACCACGCCGGGGAATCACAATTCTAGGGATTATAGTTTTAGAAATTCTCTCTGCTTTTACCAGGGTGACGGGTGAGAGCAAGTGACAGAGAGACTTCCATACGTTACTTTGCAAATGCTTGGAGTGGCATCAGGAGTAACAATAGGCACCCGAGAAACACACAGCAGAAAAAGCATCAATCTGTTTGTCAGCTCAGCTCCTTTGAGTTTGGGGCTTACTGCTGAATTATTCAGTATTGATTCAAGGAATGAAAAATAAAAGGCTTTTGTCCCTTTCAACCCCCCCTTGTATTTACTTCTGCTGTTTCCGTCTGGCATCCCAAACCATAAACTGTAACTGTACTGCATAAACTAAATATCCTTGTTTGTTTGTTTTTACTCAGAAAGCGACTGCCTATTAAATTGGGTCCAACACCATTTAACACATTGCCAATTATGTGCATTCTACGTTTACCTTGGGCTCCATAATGCTGGCAAATGAGAACCGCAATAACACGCCTCCACATTTTATGGCCGCGTGTGCCCTCACCTAATGTCTTTGCTTTATTTCTTCTCTTTGTGAATTCTGCTGTTGTTGTCTCCAATGGAAAGAACAGTGACATTTGATGCACTGCAGACAGCTTCGCACATCTGCCACTGAGCCATAAATGCATGCGGAGGACACTCCAAACATATAGCAGCTGTACATCAAGGGAAAGGTCTATCTAAGAACACAACCGGGAGAGTCACAAGACACATGTTCCACAACCGAAAGAGGCTGCCATATTTGCCAAGCTCATTGCTGCTGTCATTATAGACTTTCCCAAACTTGAAAAAAATATATCTCTTTATTTGCTCATGTATGCAGCTGTGCAATCCTAAACAGAGGTCCTTTCCACATTTGCCTGCCACTCCAGATTTACTCAGTGTTCGAGTCGAGTCAATTTAAGTTCACAGCGAAACAGCATCCAAACTACCTGGGGCAACAGCAGGGTGGATGAAGGGGTAAAAGGGCTACTCTTTAAATTTGCTGGTGATACCAAATTGGGAGGAGTAGCAAACACCCAAGAAGATGGAACATGCTCCCTATTGAGACCAGGGCCCTGAGGGGTCTTCTTCAATTCTGCAAGGCCGGCAAGACAGAGCTGTTCTGCCAGGCCTTTGGCTGAGGCAGCGGGCACCCATTTATGGCCCCCCTGAGGTTGCTGTCACCCATCTGTCACCTGTCTACTGACCACCGACAACTGGCCTTTAACTCACTATACCATCGGGCCAGAACTTTATAGCCAACTGATGCTTCTCCAAGCTGTACTTGTTATAATGTTTTATTGTGTTTGAAACATTAAATGTTTCAAACTGAAATTGTATTTATTTTAATGATGTTGCCTGCCCTGAGCCTGCCCGCAGGATGGGCGGGTTATAAGTGCAAATAATAACTAAATAATAAAAAGATAGCGTTAAAATTCAAGAAGACCTGAATACGCTGGAGAAGTGGGCAGCTGCAAACAGGATGCAATTCAACAAAGATAAATGCACAGTATTACATCTGGGCCCCAAAAATGTCAAGCACAAATACTGAATGGAGATACGTTTCTGGGGAGTAGTGTATACGAAAGAGATCTTGGGGTAAGGGTGGACTGTAAACTAAATATGAGCAGTCAGTGTGATGCGGTGGCAAAAAAAAAGGCAAATTCAGGGTTGTATTAGAAGGGCCATAGCATTGAAATTGCAAGAGGTCATAGCCCCTCTGTATACTGCCTGGGTCAGGCCGCACCTTGAGTACTGTGTGCAGTTCTGGTGGCCTCACTTCAAAAAGGATGTGGGCAAAATTGAGAGGGTGCAGAAGAGAGCAACGAAGATGATCAGAGGTCTGGAGACTGAGTCCTATGAGAAAAGGCTAAGGACCTTAGGAATGTTTAGTATGGAGAAGAGGAGACTGAGGGGGAACATGATTGCTCTCTTTAAATATTTGAAAGGATGTCATTTGGAGGAGGGCAAGGAGCTGTTCCAGTTGGCAGCAGAGGATAGGACCCGAAGCAACGGGTTTAAATTACATGCAGAAAGGTATCACCTGGATATTAGAAAAAACTTTTTCATGGTCAAAGTGGTTCAAAGGTGGAATCAGCTGCTTAAGGAGGTGGTTAGCTCCCCTTTACTGGAAGCTTTCAAGAAGAGGCTGGACAAATATTTGTCAGAGATGCTTTAGGCTGGTCCTGCATTGGGCAGGGGGTTGGACTAGATGGTCTGTATGGACCCTTCCAACTCTATGATTCTATTATTCTAAACTGGGCTGAGTAATGTAATGCAGAATGGGGGGGGCAGAATAAAAAGAAGGTTGAACTCAATTTTGGTGCAGAAGGCTGAATTCGAATTTAGTTCACATGGTGAACATGGATTAAAAGGAGAGTGTCAAAATGGCCAGAGTTACACTCTTCTAAATCCACTAAAGGCAGTGGGCTTACAAGGGTGTAACTCTACTTAGAACTGCACTGCAAGTTGATTTTGTGATTAATATAAATAAGCAGGGTTATCTCTATGACTCAATCTTTGCTATGTATTATAATATATGAACATATATTATACCATCTAGTTGCAGCCAATTTATAGTGACCCCATAAGGTTTTCAAGGCTAATGATAAAGCAGAGGTGGTTTGCCATTGCCTTCCTCTGCAAAGTCTTCCTTGGTGGTCTCCCATCCAAGTACTGATGCAGCTTACATTCTGAGATCTGACAAGATCTCATTTTATATCATTCCATATCCCATATATGTATAAAACGCGATTACGTGGTTAAGTCCAAAATGTCATGAATGTCAACATTCACATTAAATGACTTTTCTAAATGCTCGTCAAGTATATATCTAATTTCCAGTTTGGGAATACAAACAAACAAATGTTTATGGTTGAATCAATTTACTGGAAAAGTAGGACAGATCAGAATGAATTCTTCACCTCTAGGAGTAAATTGACACATATAGATAAATCACTTGGCACACAGTTTGGGTGTGTGTGTGAAAGAGACAGTAGTTCAGGGATATGAACAGGAAATTTATTATCCAGCTATTAATTTCATACTGTTTGGCACTTTCTTAATTGGGAATCAAGTGACACTTCTCAAAGCCAAGTCAGTATAAGTTATCTGAGCTGTGATTGGTCATGTGAATGCTCCTATAAATCCGACATACACACTACCTGAGATTGCAGTGAAATTCAGAAAAGCTTCCAAATGTGGTCTGATTCATATATGGGTGGCCGTTGGAAATACAGCCCCCTGGGTACAGTTCCATGTGGCTAGCCATTTGGGTAACTAGCTCACTTTCCACAGCACTTGCAATTCCAAGCATGTTGTGTCCATGCAATTCAGAGACTTGAAAACCTCTGAAGCACACCTGCAAAGCCACATGTTTACACATGCAAATCAATGTGCCATGTGCAGAAAAAACAACAACCAATGTTACATTCAGTAGCCATGTCGGCCAGCTAACCAAAACAAATCCTCGCTTAAAAACTGGATAAACAAGCCTTCCAAAATGCCAATGACTCATACATATGGTTTACAAGTGATCACCTTCTGATTGTTGATGGCAGTGTTGATTTATATCACTTACAGTCCACCTTGTTTGCAAAGACTCAAGGCAGATCCATGATTCATCAGGAGAACAAGTGCTTATTCTTAAACTGTCACCTTTTCCCAGGTAGAAATATTCTGCAGTGTGATTTTCTGGGAGCCTTTCTAGCTCAAAGCTATCCAGTTTTAGAGCTACACTGTTATGCAAGAGAGAAGAGTGGATAGGAGTGAAAGAGTTAAGGCTCTTTCACCATTTTCGAGAGGCCTGCTTCGAGGCATCTGTCGCTCAAATTTCTGTCTGCTTTTCTTGTTTCACATGCCATTGTGTTTAAGGAAATGGTGACTCATGTGTAGGTTTCCAACTGGTTCAATATTTGGAATAAAATGTGTTTATAGGAGAACAGGATTATGAGATGTTAACTGCCTTTTGCAAGGTGCTGCCGAATGCCCTCGGCATCCAATTAAGTACGTGTTCTGCTCTTTGGAGGTGGTGCCTTCCAGATAGCTGACAGAGGCTTTAAAAGTTTTTCTGCCAGCGAATGCTGTGTTGTTTGTGCTGATCTGAATGTTTATTGGCACATGTATACATGGAGCCTTGTATGTTCCTACCGACTGAACCGTGAGTTCCCTGAATTAAAAAAAAAAACCCACAAGACAACAGATTTCTTGGTGTGTCAATGGTATGAGTGGATAGGGACACATTTGTGATGAACTGCCAATTATCCTAGGGGTATAAAGCACTTGTAATAGATTTCAGTCTTTACATGTCATTCACTTTTACTCCTTTATAGGTCATCAATTAGCCAAATTGTATGGACTTCTATATACTTGAAAGTGTCTCTGGTTCTACAATCCAAGACAGAAAACAAACCCCAAAAGTTACTGCATTAGAAGTACTGCATTAGAAGTAGTTTTTCTGCCAATGCAAGGAAGAGGAGGAGGAGGATTTATAACAAGAATGGACAAACTTGCTTAACGTAAGAGACACATAGAATAAACGTCAGATGTTTGAGAGCCGCAAGACATTAACAAATATCACACATATGTTTTTATTGAAAAATATGCCAATTTGCTTTTTATTAACATTAAAATAAAAACAAAAGGGGTAAAAATAGATATTGATAAGGAAATTTATTTGTCCAATGATATAGGTGGTGGTGGGGCTTTGAGAACACATTTAAATTTAAAGTTGCTTTCTTTCTCTGCTCCCCCCCACCTCAAGCCTACCCAGGAAGGGAGAACTGGCTGGGGAAGGGAAGACCGATCGGGAAGGGGAGGCATGTCTCCCCTTTGTTTCTCCAGCTGCCCTGCCAGGAGCCGCATAATATGTGTGAAAAAGCCGCATGTGGCTCCCGAGCCACAGTTTTGCCACCCCTGATTTATACCCTGCTCTTCACTCAGAGTGGCTTACAATCTCCTTCCCTTCCTCTCCCCACAACAGACACCCTGTGAAGTAGGTGGGCCTGAGAGAGCTCTGAGAGAACTGCTCATGAGAGAACAGCTCTGAGAGAACTGTGGCTTGCCCAAGGTCACCCAGCTGACTTCATGTGAAGGAGTGGGGAGTCAAACCTGGTTCTCCAGATTAGAGTCCACCGCTCTTAACCACTACACCAAGCAGGCTCTCCTTCGAACATGCCAAAAGGTTATGCTGGGGATCATGGGAGCTGTATGGACAAAAGCCATGGGGGATTGAGGCTGTGATAAGGAGGGGAATCGAGTAAGATCGAGAAAGCTGACTGGACCCATCCCACTAAGTCCCACGTAGGTCACTATAAGTGGCTTGCAGGCTGCTTTTATGTATTAATTGGTCATAAACTGTACAGGTCTTATTTTACAAAAGCATAATTTCAACCCAATAAACATGGAACGTCTGAGAAGGTTAATCATGTGGATCTTCAGCGATATCTTGAGCATTCCCATGGCTTCCCATGTTTCATTCAGAATGTGTCCTTGACATGAACCATCTAGGTGGAGCTTAAATGGCATGGAGCAAATGTCATCTGACCAGAGAAGAAGCTTCTACTGATATGGGAGGAGTTTGTGATTTGGTAGAGATGGTGTGACTTGTAACACAACAGAACCATATCACTGGCTCCACCATGTGGTTTGTGCACACACATGTTCTCAAAACTGTGAGAAACATTCCCCATACTATTGTGGGTATATGTGAATCAACCCTAATATACTCAATGTCCCCTCTAAGCTGAGTTAGTGTGAGCTAGCTCAGTTTTTTTACCCTCCATCTCACACATTTTTGTCTTCACTCAGGAAGGATGGCTCCAGAGCAAAGCAATTTATGCAGTAGCCAAATCACTCACTCACAAGTTTAATGCCAGTAGCTCACAAAGTAGCATTTTTGCTCACAAGACTTCACAGCGTAGAGGAAGCATCCACCTGTAATTGGAATATGAAAGTGATAAAAAAAACCCTATGAACAGAGCTACTGATTAGATGTAGTAGCATCCCTTGAACCTAACCTTCCTTCAGCTGTTCTTCTGTTGCTACGTGTCTCAAACAGACTTTCCCACACATTGCAAGACAACAAACCTAGGTTCACATTTAAGCATACATTTGACAGGGGACAGCAACTGACCCAGACTTCTTGATCTGCGTACCTGCATGATGGAAAGTCATTAAGGCCTATTTCACAAATACAACTACATTTGCCTGATGTACCAGATCTTGGTTTGAATCCAGCAGAAAAGACCCTGGCACAGATTAGGGGTAGGGTATCATTTCCCCTTTTTCCCCCAGACTCCTGGGGTAGGGCCATGGCTAAATTGTCTGTTTAGCAAACAGAAGGTCCCAGGTTTAGTCCACAGCACCTCCAGGTAGTAGTAGGTGATGTGAAAGGCTTCCACCACAGATGTTGGAGAGCCACTGCCAGTCAGAGCAGTCAGTACTGACCTTGATGGACCAAAGGTCTGATCCAGTGTAAGGCAGCTTCATGTGGAATTCATGTGTACTCATAAGAACATAAGAAGAGCACTGCTGGATCAAACCAGTGGTCCATCTAGTCCAGCATCTTGTCTCACACAGTGGCCAATCGGTTCCTCTCGAGGTCAAACAGTAGGTCTTTAAAATATTGAGGCCCCCAAACCTCACCAACTAAAGTTGCTGTAGAAAAGAGGGGATTACAGTGAGTAGTGGCGAAAAATGCCACCCCCTCACTCCTTCATCCATGCAAGTTGCCACTGAAAGGAGGAGTGAGCAATTTCTCCCAGCTTCCATTCTTCACTGTACCCACATTGTGGCACATTCTACTCATGGCCCTCAGAGAGGATTTTCAGGAGTGGCATCAGGCCGCTAAGAGGAGAGGGGATATAGAAACAACTGAGAGATCACAGGAAGGATGCAAACAATGAACGAAAACAACCGTGATGTATTGTTATGAAAATACATTCAAACTACTATTCTGTAGTGAATCGTATTTCTTCGTCACAACAATTCCGTCAGTTCTTTCTACAGGCCCTTCTGCTGGATCCAACGCCTTGATTTCTGTATATCAGACCACTGACCAGTAAAATCTGTAAACTGACTCCTCTAGGTAGCACTGTATTTGAGACTATGTGTAAATTCTGTCCTACGATATACGCTGTGGGATGCCCTGTTCCTTCAAGCAAAGCATCCTTTGATGCTGCAGTCATTATGCACATTTTTTTGTGCGTGAACCAGTTCAGAGTGATTAGAAAGCGACACGGGAGGATCCAAGCGCTGACCCTGCCCGCATTAACCTGGCTTCAGACACACCTCAGCACTTCCTCTGACTCAAGAGAGGCTTCTCTGCACGTCTGTTAGCTGAACTCCACTTCCAAAGAACTACTTGGACAGTTTCATAAGACCGATAAAGGGAAAGCACGCAGACAATAAGTCCAAGAACATTACTGATGCAGGAACAGATCCAGCACACCGTTCCTTGGAAGCAAGTTTTATTTTCTTCCATCTGTTCTGGAGAGTGCTGAAACTGTAAAGAGGTCCCAGCAAATTAAAAAAAAAAAAAAAAGGAAAGAATTGCGGCAACACAGCGGAGCGAGTGCTGCGCAAAACACTTCTAGAAAATGGATATGTCTGTCAGGTTTATCTTGCCATTTTCTTCCCCTTTGTGTTTACTAATGCATTTGAATAATTATGGGAATTAAAGGAAGACAGACTGCTTTAATGATGCCATAATGCATAGCGGCTTGTGATTTAACGTGGTGGTGAAAAGCGTTTGCTGCATTCTCGCACTCTATCCCTTCTTGTCTGGCCAAAAAAACCCCCAGGCACACGCATACACGGTGCGTAAGATCACATATCCGTCCGACAGGGCTGCAGGAAAAGGAGGAAGTCGGAGATGGCTGGCTGGCTACCTGAACTCAAAACGGGCTTTCGCGTTCAGTTCTAGGCCTTGATGCAGAGGTTTTCTTTCTTGGCTGAAGTCAATTTGAAGACATTATGCAGCAACAGAAATTATGTTTGTTTGCTTAAAGCCTGCAGTGCATACCATTGTAGCTAAATGACATAGAAAGAAAACAGATTTTGTTTGAAGTTGCTCTTATACTCAGACGGAAGGTACTTGTCATAAACTGATAGAGCACTAGTTGGTGCTCTATCACCAATGGGAGAAAGATACAGAATTAGGGTTACCGGATGATTAGAGCTGGCACCCTGGCATGAGAATTTGCATGGTAGGGACAAGCTCAATGTTCCCTTTATTTTCCCCCCTACTGAGCAGAGCAGTTCACATCCTGAGCAGAATATAACTGCTGTAATCTCAAGGGCAACGAGCAGTGTGAGACCCTGTATGGCTCCAGATTGCTGCTGAGCGGGGTTTTCTGTGTTAAGGAGCTGCCGCTCAGGCGTGCAGCTTAGAGGGGAAACTGGACAAGCTCTTTGGCACCGCACCAACATACACCATCTAGGGTTCCCAAACTCCAGATGGTGGGTGGAGATCTCCCACTATTACGCCTAATCTCCAGGTTGGGTTGCCAGGTCCTTACTTGTTGCTGGCGGGGGGCTTTGGGGGGCATTCCGGGAGGGGGAGAGGACATCCCCGACACAATGACATCACAGATAAGTGACATCATCCCATTGGGGACGCAGCCCCTTGGAAGGCACTGGCGGTGCCCACTTGCAAAAACCATTCAGTGTAATGGTCTTTAAATGGTCTTTGCAAGCGGGTGCCACACAAGCCTGAATTCCAAGCAGCAAATTCAGGCACAGGCAACCCCTGCTTGCAAAAAAACATTTCAAGGGAACCTTCCCTTGAAATGGTTTTTGCCAGTGGGACCAGCTTCTGTGCATGCCTGAACTCCAAGCTGAAGTTGCCACTTGGAGTTCAGGCATGCAGCCAGTGGCCGCCCCTCTCCCTCCTGCAAGATTTAAAGGGCCCTCCGGATGATCAGCAGGCCACATGCTCCTGCCAATCAGACGGAGGGGCCTTTAAATCTCATGGGTGGGGAGAAAGAGGGGTGGCCAGGGCCACCGGTGGTTGCTGTCATGGGTGGGGCATCCCCCTGCCATCCAGCTGGCTGGCAGTGGGCAGGAGTCCATGAAATCAAGGAATCCCCCGTCCCTACCTGGGGACTGGCAAGCCTATCTCCAAGCAACTGAGATCAGTTCACCTGGATAAAACGGCCACTTGAGAAGGCAGACTTGGTGGCAGTATTCCCCACTGAAGCCCCTTCCCTCCCCAAACTCACCCTCCTCAGGCTCCACCGCCAAAATATCCAGGGATTTCCCAACTCAGAGCTGGCAATTTATGAGAATTAAGAAACATAATCTATAGATCAAGACTGAGATAAGATCTGATAAATCCCTAAACAGGCTGCTATGGGAGTTGGTGCGGCAGAGTGGCTAACAGAGTGATCCTAAACAGATTTACATGCTTTTGGAGTCAACAGGCTTTGAAGGCCTTTAACTTTGTTCAGGACTGCTCTCTAAGAGGCCGTACTATGGCCCAGGATTTCACTGCTGCTTCATATCTCGCCTCAGCAACAACTGGTCAGGCAGTCCTATGGAAGGCACCCCTCTCTCAGTTCCCCACCTGTAATAAACGGGTAAGAAAGCTGGCCTGTTTTAAAGGCTTGTTGTAAAGATCTTAAGAATTCATGTGAAACACTTTCTACACTGAAAGTTCTGTACAAATTGCATGCACTGTTATTTTAGGTCTTGTCTCCAAACTCACACACACACTTCTGCTCAAACTAGGACTAGAAATTTGGGAGGAGGAGGGGTTTCCCCATCCTTTCCTTTCTGTCCATCCTTTATTCTCTGTCTCCCTTCAGTTATGTTATTCCATGCCTCCTAGAGGGATAGAAGTCCTTATCAGATCACTTGGGGAGCAGCATATCTTTCCTGTTTCACTTTACAAATGAATGCTGTTCTGCACAATGGGCCAGACCCTCAGGTATGCAGAAACCCCAGCACAGTCCATGAGTGGCCCAATTCCATTATCTTGCTCAGAGACAGTGGAGCATCTAGTTTACCACTATAAGGAATGACGACAGTTGCTTCAGAAATGTATTAGCAATCCCTATGTTATTTCTGGATGGCGCTGCTGACTAATGGCATTTGACTATTCAAATATGGGCTAGGAACCTGGCATGCTCATTTTCCAAAGAGCCTCCTAATGAATGCAAAATGTCATGGAGGAAAAAACAAAAACAAAAAAAGCTGATCCACTGCTGAGACTGAAAGGTCTTAAAATAGCAAGCAAGGTTACAGCAAACAGGCATTGTGTGACATTGCCCTCCCTTTGATAATACTAGGCCACAAAGCAAAGCTGTGTGCCAGTGATGTTATGTTGCATGGCAGTTACAGCAGGTCAAGCTATAAATATACCTTACTTTTTTGCATTTTGCTGTAGATGGCCCACTTGCCTTCTCCCCGGTTGTCACTGGTTCTTTCCACACTTGGATCTCATCCCTGGTTTTATCAGAGTTCAACTCACGAGACATACCTTGCATTTATCCCTGGTTACAACAGCATCAATTTATCCTGGGACAAGTGTGGGGTGAAACCAGGCTGACCTCAATGTAATGTCAAAACAAAAAAAACCCCAAGATAATTACAGGGATGAATTTGTGGGTAGTGTACAATGTAAAAATATCTCGAGATAATTACAGGGGTGAACTCACGTGTAGTGTAGAATTTAAGTTCAGGGACAGGGTTGAATCAGGATTTAAGGTCTAATGTGGAAAGGACAACTGTCTCTTTAGTCAGGTGTGCCTTTGCAAAGCCAGTGAGAAATGGACAGTGAGCATCAGTGATTGGTTTAACAACTCCTAATTTGACAATGGTAGCAGCCTAAATAGCCCAGTCTAGACCAAGCTCATAAGAGCTTGGGAGCTAAGTACAGTTGGCCATGGTTAGTACTTGGATGAGAGCCCACCAAGGAAGACCTGGGTTGCTGTACAGAGGAAGACAATGGCAAACCACCTCTGCTCATCTCCTGCTTTGAAAACCCCATGAGGCGTCACCATGAGTCAACTTGAAAATTTGTGGCACCTAATTATAATGACTAATTTCATAATTAATGGACAGCCATGTTGTTAGACCCTTGTATTACATTTAGCTGCAATAAGCCCTTTATATGAAGTTCATTTTGTCTTGTGAAATAATTGGTCTCCCTGTCATTTTATTAACCTATTCAGATCCTGGGGAATTTCAGACAGATGATATAATCTGGAAGAGGAACGGTTCCCAAACGGTTTCTGGTCTGGCATTTCAGACAGAACCATTTTAGAACCGGTTCCCTACCAGAATATATTTGTAATTTCACACAGAATCGCTTCTGTCCCGTTCAGGAAACGGGGCTGAAGCGTTTTACCTGTCAACCGCTTCCAAGTAGTCGTCAATAGTATGGCCTATACTATACTATACAGCTCAGAAAGCATTTAAATTACTTTTGACTTAAAGGGGAGGCTCCAAGCCTGTTTCTAGCACTTCCTTTCAAGGGACAGGGCAGCGAGTACATCAGTTCCCAGGAGAAAACAGCTCAGAGAGCATTTAAATGTCTTTTGAGTTCCCTTCCACAGGGCAAGAAAGCTTAGAAGGGCACTCAAGAGTGACACCATCACTACATCTCCCAGAGGCTTGTGGGCAGGGCAGAAGTGCACAGGAGCGAAGCTCCGGCAGTAAGGAGCCCAGGGGCGGGCACATGCAGCAAGCCTTGCCCCCTGCTCCCAGCAGCCCCCCTCACCTTTCCCGGCCTGCTGGCCAACCCAGCAGAGCGCTGCCGTGAGCTGGCCCTTGAGCTGCTCCACCACTGCCTGGGCCACGGCACCCAGCCCACCCTGGCTCTGTCCATCATCGTGCCGGCCCTAGCATGGCGCCTCTGCAAGACGAGCCCCAGCAACTCCTGCAAGGCCTGCATGGAGCTCCGCCCCAGCCTGCTGAGCCTACTCGGCCTCCTCCTGAGCCTACTCGGCCTCCTCCTGTGCCTCTGCCCTGCCACCGCCCTGGCCCCCTACCTGCTTGAGGCCATGTATGTCATCCGTGCCACCCTTCTCAACCCATGAGCAGCCACACACTTTCCTGCACTTGCTGGCCATTCAAAAGAATCCAATGGCACCTTTAAGACCAAGGTTTATTCAGGTACAAGCTCTCCCTCCTCTGTGAGGGCAGATCTGCTAATTTCCCGCCCCCATAGCTAGCAATCCAAAACAGTCCAGTGGAGCCTAAGTGGTGGGTGTTGTCTTCTGACACACTTCTGGTGATGTCAGGGGGTGTGGCTTATGCAAATAAGTTATGCTAATGACTTATGCTAATAAGCTCCTGTACCTCTTTTTCTACAAAATGACCCCTGCTTGTGGGTATGCTTTTGAAAGACTCCCCATGACCTAGATGCTGTACAGCAGGACTGGGCTAGTAGAAAGGGGAAGATGTATTGAAGGTGCTGCTCTTGAGTGCCCTTCTAAGCTTTCCTGCCCTGTGGAAGGGAACTGAAAAGACATTTAAAAGCTCTCTGAGTTGTTTTCTCCCAGGAACTGATGTACTTGCTGTGCTGTCCCTTGAAAGGAAGTGCTAGAAACAGGCTTGGAGCCTCCCCCTTTAAAGACAGGCATTCAGATTAATTTAATTAACTGTAATTTAACTGCCCCCTTAAAAATTTTAATGCCCACTGAACAAACAAAAATCTTGGCTACAGGCCTAAGCTGACCCCAGGTGGAAGGACAGGCTGGAGGAATTGCAGAGCTGCAACACTTGGCCAGGAGGAAGGCAGAGGCCCAGGACTCAGAGCCCGTTGCGAGGGAGCCTCAGGGATTTAGAAGAGGGAGAACTGGAGAGAGGGACAGAGGCAGAGCAGGCTGAGGTGAAGGCCCCAAGCCTCAACAAGGCTCGGCTGAAAGTCTCAGCCAGCTGGCTGAAAGAGGAACACAGGCTCAGAAGGGAAGGACAACCAGGCAATATGCTCACCCCGCCCCACTCCAGGCAATAAGCTCACCCCGCCCCACTCCAAGAGCCAGTTTGGTGTAGTGGTTCAGTGCGTGGACTCTAATCTGGGAGAACCGGGTTTGATTCCCCACTCCTCCACTTGCACCTGCTGATGTGACCTTGGGTCAGTCACAAGCTCTGGCACAGCTGTTCTCTCAAGGACAGTTTCTGTCAGAAGTTCTCTCAGCCCCACCTACCTCACAGGGCGTCTGTTGTGGGGAGGGGAAGGGAAAGGAGTTTGTAAGCCACTCTGAGACACCTTTGGGCAGTGAAGGGCGGGGTATAAGTCCAAACTCTTCTTCTTCTTCTCTATAAGGGAGGGGAGGGCCCACAGGAATGTCCCTCAAGGGGCAAGGGAGTCCTCACTCTCTCTCCCTGCTCCAAGGGAATCCAGAAATTCGTGGATTCTGGGGAAAGGCAGGGCCTAGAGGCTGATTTAAAACTATGGGCTCAGACGGGCCGGGGAGGAAGAGCATGAGACTTTCACAGGGTCGTGTAGAAAGTCAGAGAGACTTCGTCAGAAAGCAAGAGAAAGGGGCTAAAGTGCTGCCACATCTGAGGCTTGTCTACCTAGCTTGAACTGGCTAGACATCAAGCCCCGGAGGAGCCTGACCCCCAGAAGACAGACCTGGGGGTACCAAGGCCTGACAAATCCTAAGGAGAATTACACCCTTAGAATTACATCCACTGAAGTTAATGGGACAGATATGTGTAACTCTGCTTAGGAGGGCACTATGACACCATTTAAAATATTTAATTAGTATTCTGAGTAGTCCTGCTTAGCATTGCTCTCCTACTTACCCAAAATGGAGCAACATACTGTCTATCCCTTTAAAAAAAAGTATAAGTCTTCTTACATACAAGCAATCTATTGGGTACCTTGTGGCACTACACAAGGACTATCCAATTAAAAACAATATGTTATTATGATTATAGCAACAAATCAGTATGCACATTTATTTGGGAAAAATCAAAATAATGACAATTAATTGTTTCAACCAGCCCTTTCCCCTTTGGTGAATTAAATCATGACTTGGACAGTTGATTTAAATTGTCTTAATATAAACCAGATGTCCCCATCCTTTTTGAGTTTGCAGGCACCTTTGGAATTCTGATACAGGGTGGTGGGTGCAACCACAAAATGGCTGCCACAGAACCCAGAGCCAACCTCGTGTTGCCAGGCACCCAGTCCAGGCAGCAGTTCCCCCAATTTGTGGGCCCCTTTATGCTGCCGGCCAGCTGGCCAGCAGGGGGGACCCCAACCGTAAATGCCCCTGAATGCAATATAATGATGTTACCTGGAAGTAACATGATCACATCGCCAATGTTAGGGGTGACACTCTAGTTTTGGGGCAAAACTCTATGGTAAAACTGGGCTCAAACCATAGACTTTTGCCCAAAAACTATACCGTCAACTGCAATGTCAGTGATGTGATGACATCACTTCCAGAACAGACCCTGGAGCCCTCTGGCGGCAGCCAGGCATGACCTGGCAACCTTAAGCCAACTACAAAATGGCTGCTGCACAAGGCAGGGCCAAACACAAGATGTCAAGGAGTGCGGTTACACAGAAACATTCATCATTTCTTTCTTGAATACATACAGATTACCTTGAGTCATACACTGAAGAACTTGTGCTGTGGTAGCAGCTGCTGCTGAAGCAATTAAAAAAGAGAGAGCTTATAATGGCCAATCAGAAGCTCTGTGGGACAAATTCCCTAACTGGCCCAACTTGGGGAGCGCCAAGAAAGGTGCTGGCAGGGACCATGATGCCCATAGTCACCATATTGGAAACCCCAGTTTTAAATCAACCCATCCTTTATTAGACATATAAGTGACAAGCCCTGTGTGTATATCATACAATTGCATATGAATGCACGTGCACAGTATGAACAAACCTACAAAACTAATAACAAAAAGTGGAGAACTGAAACCACAGACAAAGCTATAAATAGATATAAAAAGAAACAACAGAGAAAACATTTTTTTCTCATCTCTAATCCTCCCGTAGAACAAGATGACAGTGACACCAAGGGCCTTTTTGCAACTAAATATAATCATGGGTATCCAGTAACATGGTTTTCCTTAATTATTAACTCTGGAGCTGGCAAACAGATCACTAATGTCTAACAGCCATTGCAAGTCCTTCTTATCTTTACACTGCAATTTCAGTTTTCAGAAGGATGATGACAACCAAATTAATCTACAAAGCAATCTACCATTTTCAATCTTTATTTTTGTTAAATACATGCGTTGTCGCTCTTTGCTTTCCTTTTACAGAAGCTCTTTTTGAAAAGAAAAAAAAGCACTAGCTACGTAGTAGCAGTAATTTATTGCAAATGGCCAAAGGCCATTACAATCTTAGATAAAATTGAACAAACATAAAATGCAGAGGTTGACAGGAAATAATAAAAACAAGTTAGATAAAAATTGATTAACAAAAACTGGGATAAAATCACCCCCCCCAACCCCCAATGGAAACAACAATAAACACACAAATCAAGCTACACCAAGTTGGTCCTCAAGCAGGATTTCCAGGTCCCTTGAGGCTGCTGATGGGGGGTGGAAGGCCCGGGTTGCCAGCTCCAGGGTGGGAAACTCCTGAAATTTTGGGGGTGGAGCCTGGGGAGAACAGTGACCTCAGCAGCGTACAATGCCATAAAGTCCACCCTCCAATGCATCCGTTTTCTCCAGGAGAACTTATCACTATAGTTTGGACATGAGCTGTAATTCTGGGGGACCCCTAGGCCCCTGTGACATCATGTGAGAACCACGACTTCTTAAGACTGACCATGTGAATAATTCATTATGAAAAAGCCAAGCAAAGTAATACTAGTGAAGCAGCCCGTGGTAATTAGCCGGATCAAAGGAGGTGACATTTCCTGTGCCCAAAATAACTGTTTTGGGAGCAAACAACAAAAACAGCCACATATTCAGTACAACCTTACAATGGATGATATAACCCAAGACACAGTATCTGCACAATGGCTTTGTTTGTGTCTGATTAGCGACCCTGTTTGCCCTGGTTTTGATAGGGAAGAAGTGGTTCTGAGTGGATGAAGATGCCAGAGGTCTGATACAGCATTGGTGCTGCTCGGGCTGTTTCCTACTGTGGCTTTGAAGGCTTTCGGTGACATAAATGGTTTTGTGGGGGGGTGGTTTGGTTGTTCTGCAGTGTGATTGACAACAGAGTGAAGTGTTCCGCTTAGCTCTTTATTAATTTTACTCTCTCTGTCTTCCCCTCTGTCCTTAGATTCCATGGGAACATAACGGTCTGCCTCTATATCGCTATCAATGAAAAGCAGATTATTTTTTTTCTCTCTCCAGGAAGAATGTGTATATTAAGATTTTTTTAAAAAAAACAAAACAAAACAGAACTACATTTTATCTAGTCATTGAAAAAGGTGCTGCCTTTTAAATTTACTCAAAGATTTTTAGATCTCAACAGCCGGTTCAGTAGGATTTCTTACTTAGTCTTCTTGCCTGTTTCCCTCCATCCTTGCCCTAGCCATGCCTGCTTCTAAAATACTCCTCTCTGAATTTATCCCCAGCTTCTAGAGATCAGAACCGTTCAGCCTTGTCTCCCAGGCAGAACAAATCCACTAGGACCCCCCCACCCCTTTCCTTCCCCAGGTTACATATCTACATTGTAATTTCTGCACTGTGCACATAACAACTATCACTTTCTCCAGCCATATGATTTTTTTCTGCTTCTTTATTTTGATAACAACTCTTGTGGGGGTGGGACCCTATCAAAGTGATTAAGTTTTGCTGAATAGTCATGCACGTGAACAATAAACTTTTTTATTTATTTAATTGTGAATTTTATATTTTATCACTTATGTTGTACTTTACCTTTGGCCAGTTTGGTGTAGTGGTTAAGTGCGTGGACTCTAATCTGGGAGAACCAGGCTTGATTCCCCACTCCTCCACTTGCACCTGCTGATTTGACCTTGAGTCAGCCACAAGTTCTGGCACAGCTGTTCTTGAAAAAGAGCAGTCTCTGTCAGAGCTCTCTCAGCCCCACCTACCTCACAGAGTGTCTGTTGTGGGGAGGGGAAGGGAAAGGAGTTTGTAAGCTGCTCTGAGACTCCTTTGGGTACTGAAGGGCGGGATATAAATCCAACCTCCTCTTCTTCTTCTTTCTCTGGGGACCCAAAGTGGTTTATATCATTCTCCTCTCCTCCATTTTATTCTCACAACAACCCTGTGAGGTATGTTAGGCAGAGAGTGCGTCACTAGACCAATGACACTCAGCAAGCTTCCATGGTAGAGACAGAGAAAGGATTCAAACTGTGTCTCTGCCAGACCCCATTCCAACACTCAAACCACATGATCAATGTCCTGAGACAGCCATACGTACAATCTCTACAAATTTATGTCCTTACCAGGTTTTATCAGTGTGAACATGCTGTTTGGTAGCACAGAGAAAGGAACTGAAAACTAGGGTAAGCTGCTTGTGTTTTAATTTTTAGGCGTTCTTCTAGTTAAACCAGAATTAAGGAGGAATGCAATGCAGCAAAGAAAGAAATTCTGAGCAAATAAAGGAACAGAACATTAAAGCAAGCCCTCTGCTGATCAGTAGCTCCATGTAGGGATTCATTATTTATTATTCATTTAATTATCTGAGACCTCACTTTCCTCCTCAATGGGGATCCAAAGCATCTTACATCATTCTCATCTTCTCTGTTTTATCCTTACAACAACCCCGTGAGGTAGGTTAAACTGTGACTGGCCCAAGGTCACCCAGTGATCTTCTATGACACGAGAGGAGATTCAAACCTGGGTCTCCCAGACCCTAGCCTGACACTCTTAACTGCTATATCATACTGGCTCACACGAAATATAGAAAATATTTTTGCAGTAACTTTTTGTATTTGGATTTTGGGATGTACACCTATTTAAAAAGCAGTGTTTTTTGGATGTGGATTTAGATGTTCCTGTATTCCTACGTATCTGGCTGTTCTGATACCGTTTCAGGATTTGGGTTTGGGTTTTTGCAGGATTCTGGGATTATCTGAGTTCCATTATTCCCTATGGGGAACATTTCCAGGAGGGCTGGGGTGATTTTTTTCAACCAAGTGCCACCAAAATTGTAGGAGACCTAGTGCTGTCTGTCTACTACAGACCCCATAGGGTTCACACAAATTGGACAACGGGGTCCAGTTCTATGGCCCCTGAACAAGCCCCCTCCAGCCATCATACTTGTCTCCACTGTTTCCTATCAGGAAAAAGAATCAATGAAGCCAGTAGCCAAACACCCCAGAGCAACAACTGGCCAAAAACCTCCAAATCTGCTCAGAACCAACAAGCCCAACAGAAAGACTGTTAATGTGGCAAGCCCAAAACTGTCTGTCTCTGATTGCAGTTTCTACCAAGTGGTCTGGGACAGACGTTAGGCTAAATGGCCCATAATTTCCCGGTTCCCCTCAGGACTGGGGTTCCCAATTGACCCCTTGGGCTAGGAGATTTCCAGCCTCCCCTCACCTCTGCACACCAACCCTCAGCTGGGCAGTGGGAGGCAAATGGGAGGGCTGAAATGGGGGCAGCTGATTGCTCATCCCACATGACGATGCCACTTCCGGTGTGACTGAGTAGTGACATCATCTTGCTGGGTGAAATTCGAGTAGTGTCATCCCCAGAGCAATGTTTTCACTTCCAGTTTGCAGCAAAAGTGGCATGATGCCTGAGGACACCTACATCCTGCCCCCGCAGCATAAGTCCCCACCTACTCCATCTCTCGCCAGTTGCCAGGCTATGTTTGGTAACTCTATTCTTAAAACAAAACAAAACAGTGCAACATTTGCTATTCTCTAGTCCTCTGGTACAGTAGATTGTTTCAGTGACAAATTACATATATTGGCTACTAGATCCACAATTCCACGTTTGAGTTCACTAAGAACCCTTGGGTGTACGCCATCAGGTCCCATGGCCTTATTGGCCTTCTTCTCTCCTCACTCAGTTCCTCAGACTCCCTTCCTGAAAATAGTTGCTCTGACCCAGGTACACGTCTCAGTCTTTCCACAGTCAACACAATGCTGCACCAGTTCATCAAGACATTCACAGAAGTCAGATATCAGTGATGCAAAGAAATGAATATGTATTATCCATCTCAAAAAAGAAATAAGACTCTTGACTCACCCGGCCAACTAATATAGGTTCTGGTCCAGAAAATTCTTCCAAGACAAACATCTGATTCCATACCCAGCCCCTCTTCGAACGGTTCAACACTTTTTGCTCTTCACTTATTTCATTTAGTCCTCTACTAGATCCACTGGGTAATACTTGTGAATCATTCATTGGAGCCATGTACATGGAGGGGAATACAGTAATCCATAACATTACTAATGGAGCCCATGTATCCATAAGCATTTCTGTTAGTCTTTCTGGCATCGTTCCACACACTAAGCAAATCACCGCCGACAATGAAACAATTATTTTGCTTTCTTCCAGATCGTCGTCATCCAATTCATCATGCAACAAAGATTTACTTATAGCTCCTCCATGAGTCTAGAGCACAGTAAACATAAATAGAGCTAGTTTAGGTGGTAGGGGGGGAAACAACTCCCTTTGGGCTTTCTTGTTCTCAAAGATTCCTAAAAGAAAAAAGAGAGAGAGATTGTCAGTGATTAAATAATTGGGCCAGTGTGTGTTCTACTCACCAGATTCTTATTTGATGATAATGTTAGGGAAAAGGGGGATGAAACACCAGGAGCTATCATTTAGTGTGTAGTTATTTATTAATAACCATGAATGCACATTCACTAGATCAGGGTTCCCCCAATGTGATGCCAATGAACACCACGTTCTCTACTGACACTTTTCCTGGTGCCTGCCAAGCGTTTTTAGAAAGTGGGTAGGCCAGGTGGGGCTTTTGCCCAGGGGGGATTCTGATCAGCCACTGGAGATTTCATTGGCTGTGCAGATTATTATAAATGTTGCTTTGGCAGCAGCTGCCACAACAGTACAAGGATATTCACTGTATGTCTGAACGTAAGCTATAAACCAATGCAAAAATTCTACCTTGTGAGCTACTGGCATTAAAGCTGTGAGCGAGCTATTTGGCTTCTGCATCAAGTGGTCTGCTCTGAAGCCATCCTTCCTGAGCTAAGACAAAAATGTGTGAGCAGGAGGCTAAAAAACTGTGAGCTAGCTCACACTAACTCAGCTTAGAGGGAACACTGGCCACAGCAGCCATTTTGTGGCAGCCATTCTACAGCTGCACCCACCACTTGGTGTCAGAAATCCAAAGGGGCCAGCAGGCGCTTTTCCACGGCGGCGGCTGAGGGAGATCCTGCACTAGCCAGTCACCAGCAGCTTCCTCTTCAACTCCGTAATCCAATGCCCTCCCCGCCCATGGGAGGGCAGGCAGGCAGCCCAACCTTGCTTGCCCTTGACGTGGCATATTATGAACCAAGCGGTGGCAGCAGAGCCAGATCCTGCTGGGCTCTGGCACGCTCGGCCGCTTTCCTCCTCCCCAACCACCCAGTGAGGATCAGCAGCGGAAGGGACAAAACTCGCTGCGCCTAGGTGTTGGTCACTTATGTCCATAGATAGGGATGGACACGGACTAGTTCACAGACTGAGTTCATCACAAATGTTGGCCGCCGCTCCGCGGCTTGCTGACCTGCCGATCCTCCATGACCTTCCAGGGAGGAGTGGAGGGCGACTCTGCGCCATGGTCTGGGCACTTCATTTCACAGCCGGGGCTTGACCCGGTTCATGGACAGCGGCTGGGCGGCTTAGGGGCAGGAAGCGGGGTGCCATTTGAGTGGCCCCTGAGGCTGGCGCGCCTTAGGTTCGAACGGCCTAGATCGCCCAATGGGCGATCCGGCCATGCTTTTGTGCGAGAAAAGCAGTGGGGAGCAGGAAGGGGGTCACAAACCAATATGAACCACTTTGGTTCATGAGCCAAGGTATCAGTCCATGATTCAGTTTGTGGTTCAGCCACAAACCATGAACCAAACTGAACTGCAAAAATGCAGTTTGTGCCAACCACTACCCATAGAGTTGTATGAGGTGGTAAGTAGAGTGGATTGTTAACGTTTCAGGGGACAGTTGGGAGATACCCAGTCTGAATTCTGTCTCAAAAAAAATAATAATAAAAGTGCAACAAGGAGAAAAGTCCTATCTTAATGCATTCTGTGATGCAGCAGTTTTCTACTTGCAGGTGTTTGTTTGTTTTTTGACATCAGAGACTATTCAGCCATGGTATCCACCCACCCCATGTATAATCTACAACGGTGAAGTCCATTCAACTGCTTCAGCTCTCTTCCAGTTCGTTTGGCTACATATATAAATTAAGGCTGAGTGAATGGTCCTTATGTCAATCATTACATTGTTATTGGTTTCAGTTTCCAGTGTTGGTTTCATGGATCTTCTTGTATTGGGAACACATGTTGTACCATTTTGATTTCATTTGTATGATATTTGGATTCCACGGAGGATTTCCACAGACAGAAAGCTTATCCAACCAAAGTTGGCAATGTCCTCACAGGGCTGTCACCCTCCAGGTAAGGCCTGGAAATTTCCCAGCATTAAAACTGATCTTAAGACTACAGAAGTCATTTTCCCTGGGGGAAATGGCTGCTTTAGAAGGTGGTGTTTATGGCATTATAAACCACTGGAATCCCTTCCCATACCCTGCCCTCCCTATGCTCCACCTCCAGCAACTTCTTCACCTCCCTTCTCAGGCTACAGCCCGAAACATTCCCAAAATGGTGCTTCATGGGGAAACGAAAAAGGGAGGGGGGAAAAACTGAACCCAAAATGAAGAATTCAGTACCTGAAAAGGTTAGTCCAAAACCAAAAAGGGCCAAATTTAAAATCCACTTAGAAAACATACAAAAACATACATGTATTTATTAAACACAGATTAAAACCTTATATAAGGGCCCATTCATACCTCATAAAAATTATAAAAATATACACAAGGGCTGATGAGATAGACCTGACGCGTTTCGGCCTGAGCAGGCCTTCTTCAGAGGTCTAATACAAAATACAAATGGAACACATTGGCTATTATATAAACAGAAATGTATACAACCATACATACAGAAAGTATAGAATCCATAAAGACCAGAAAACAAAGGTTCCAAAGTTTACCCACTGGGCAAGGAAAAAAAAATACAAAATTGCAAATGAGGCCTCCAGTACAATCACATGTCCAGTGGTACTCCTCTCTGGTCAATTATATATTTCAAAGATTGTATGGCCAAATGTTCCAAAAAATGTTGCTTCAGTTAAAAGCAGTGTTGGTCAAAAGAATGTTGGGCCTATATAGCAACTTCTTCACCTCCCTTCTCAGGCTACAGCCCGAAACATTCCCAAAATGGTGCTTCATGGGGAAAACCCCAAGAATAGCTTGAGAGGAAGAGTCAGCGTTCCGCAGTGGGAGAGGCAATTGAGGGAAATCCTCTATGAGATCCAACTCAAAGTGTACGAGCCTTTTATATCTATAATTAATGCTGATTTAAAATACAAAAAAAAAAAAACTGCACACGTTTTGAGGAAAATGGTTGGAAAGAGGAAAGAGGGGAATGATGAATTTGATGTGTGCAAGGCTGAAGCCAAATCAAAATAAAGATTTTGCAGGTCAAAGCTGCAGGGATGAGATCTACCAGACTTGGCTTCAGACTCTGTGAGGTAAGCTTTGAATGTATTTAGAGTGCTCAGCAATGTGATCATTACTGCTTTGCTAGTCGGCACAGAGAAAGTAGGGGGAAGGAATTTGCTTACCAGTCGCTTTTTTTTTTTTTTTTTGCAAGCTCTGTATTCATCCAGGTTGTGGTCTTTTTTTGTCTTTTTTTTTTAAAAAAAAATCTACATTTGACAGGAAATTTAGACTCATTTCTCTCCACTCAGAAGTATCCAATTAAGTTCCCATTGAGCCAACGCTAATGCACCAAGATTCATTAGCCACAATTGAATCCAATCTCAGAATAGCTCTGCAGGAGAAGCTGGCACCACCGGGCATGCTAAAGTGGCATCAGCCACAAGAGGAAGATGGAACAATGTCCCTGTATTAAAAATGGAGTTCGGATTAAAAAGCTAACTCCATCCATGTGTTATTTTCAGCAAACACAGGCCAGAAGACATGTATCAATAGATGCTTGCAAATGCAAGTTGACAGTAGGTAGATGCTTGCCTGTTTTCAATGCCAAGAAACACATTTGGCAGAAATTGCCCTTATTTTTGTAAGCTGTGTATGTGTGCTTATTTTTTTTAAAAAAAAAAATGCTCTAAGAGCAGCTTTCGATGGTCAATGAATAATGTCAACAGACAGTATGAGTTTGCTACAATAAACTCTGGAGATTGTGCAATGGTGTGATGTCTGATGGGGGAGTCCAGGGATGAACAAAAATACCCCCTATTTGTTTGTGTGTTTTTTTTAAAAAAATACTTGTTTATTTTTTTGTTTAATGGATTGTGTTGTCTGCTTTTTGCTTTCAGTTTTGCAGATTAGTTTGTATTGTGTACACATTTGTACTGGTTTACATGCTATGCTAATGGTATTCATTTGTACACTGTATACCTAATTTTGAACATGGCCCCAGAGTGCAGCTCAAAAAATCCACACAGTGGGGCCAGGTACAGAAAGATGAAGTATTTCTACAAATTGGGGGAAATCCCAGATTTGCAGGAAAAAAAATGGGGGAGGGATGTCAAGATAAAAAATACCTAACGAGGTTAGCAGCCATTTTGGATTGGCAAATAAAGGACAATGCTTGTCATCTAGGTAATACAAACGGCTGCTGCAGTTTCATTTTGAAATATGAGATGAACTGGAGAAAAGGAGCAGGCTGGTAGGAAATACAAGAAGGAAGTTGTAGGGTTGCCAGGACCTACCTTTTGCTGAGCGGGGAAGCCCTGGGCCCCTCCTGGCACGTTCTGCTGTGTGCACTGTGCACGCATGGTGTAGTGATGTCATTGCATTTCTGACATCGGGGGGGTGATGCTCTAGTTTTTGGGCAAAACTCTACAATTTTTTTGCCCTCAAAACCATAGATTTTGCCCCAAAATTAGTGCATCACCTCCCTGACGTCGGAAACATGATGACATCACTACCAGGTAACATCACTGCATGTGGAATGCTGATGAGGAAGGGGGCTGTGCAGAGGTGGGGCTTCCCTTCCCAGCTGGATGACTGGTGGTGGATTGGAGCCCCCAAAATTGGAGGAAACCCCGCCCTGACCCGGGGGATGGCAACCCTAGGAAGTTGTGAAGGGAGAAAGCAAAGCCGGAGGGAGCGAGGGAGGGAGGAGGGAAAAAGAAGGGAATGGGAGCTGGAAGGAGGGAATAAGGGAAAGAGGAGAATCTGCAAGTCGAGAAGGGCAGCAGGGAAAGTGACAAATGATAGGGAAATAGGGGGAAGTAGGTGAGATGGAAGGAAGAAAGCAGGGAGGATCTGCAGAGAGAGGGAAGTCGATAAAATGTGAGGAAGATAGGGTTGCCAGGTCCTTTTCTTCTGCTGGTGGGGGATGGGAGGGAGATTCCCAGGAACAACGGGAGGGTGACATCATCAGATGCAATGTCCCTGGCATGATGATATCACACTGGGGATGTCGCACAGTGATATTTTGGTATTTGGGGCAAAACTCTATGGTTACCAAAAAGTTTTGCCCAAAATTCCAGAGTGGTTCCATGTGACATCCTCGGTGTGATGACATCACTTCCGCGTGATGTCATCATGCCAGGGACATCATGCCTGACTGTGGCTGTTTGGTGTAGGGCTTCTACCCCTAGAATCCTGGCTGGCAGCAGGCTGGAGCCCATGAAATCAGGGAATCCCCTGCTCCCACCTGGGGGCTGGCAACCCTAGAGGAAGACCAGCATATGAGATGAGCTAGAAACTAGATCACATGAGCCTCAGAATACTGGGAATCAACTTTTCCATTGTGAGAAGGAACTACAGGGAGGGGGAACTATGGAAAGATCTGCAGTCCTTGTGCCTACAGACTACTGGATACAACCCAGACTGTTGAGTATTTGCTTTACCTCCAAACTAGGATTCCAAATTGTGGTTGAATCCTGGTTTGGAATCCTAGAGAGAAGGAGAATACAATTTCCTTATTGGGACATAACGACTAGTTTTCTGCAGAACAGGAAGTCAGTAGATCACTGCATATGAAGAAAGGAGGAAGCATGTGAGCCTAGTGGGTTCCCATGCTCAGTTATGTAGTGGCAAACCATAGTTTGCTGTTGCATCTGAATCATGTCATTATGCTTACAACCTACTTACTACAGTGAAGTGTTTACACATATCAGGTCACTGATGTTCTACAGTTAAGACCACACAATCATATGCAACATACTTGCCTACTGATATTTTTTATGGACAAATATTGCAGTATGTACCAGCAGACCAAAGTCACTTGGCTGACAATGAACTGAAAGCAGGGTTGCCAGTTCTGGGTTGGGAATACCTGGATGTTTGGGGGGTGGAGCCCAAGGAGGTGGGGTTTGGGGAGGTGAGGGACTTCAATGGGGTATAATGCCATACAGTCCACTTCCAAAGCAGCCGTTTTCTCCAGGTGAGTGAACTGACCTCTCTCGCTTACAGATCAGTTGTATTAGTGGAAGATCTCCAGCCATCACCTGGAGGCTGGCAACCCTACCTGGAAGACACCATGATTAAGTTCATTTGAAGTGTTTTGCAGGCAGGACCCCCCCACACACACACACAAAAAGCAAAAGACCTATTCTACTACACTGATGATTAATAAAGTGAATAAAAAGTAGTTTAATATACAAGTGGTCTATTAACAGAGGCTCATAAAGCTCACAAAATGCCAGTTTGGCCAAATGATCCATTTCATGATTAGTTCTGGGGGTAATGATTTACATCTCCGTCTTTACAGATGAAGATACCTGGCAGCCCCTGGAGAGTCTCATCCTTTTGTGGGCCCCTTTAAGAAAGGCCATTTGATGAGGGGCAATCCACTTTAAATTGCATTCCACATTCATTGCTGCCTTGTTGATCATTGAGATTACAAGCTATAGATAAGCCTCTGACCCCACCAATTCATTACAGTGGATTTGGTCGATTCACAGGCATTTGTTGTTACATTTCAAATGCTGCAGCATTGATTTTATTGAAATAAATTACATTACCGTCGCTAAACAATTAAAAATTTGTTTGATAGCTCTGTCTGAATGAAGCTGGGGCACAGCAGCTACGGCTTTCAAGCAGACAGTCTGTCAAAAAGGGCAGTCAATTATCCTGTTGTTAGTTACTAGGCAGATCTGATGTGATCTGAACACTGGCGATGAAGTTTAAAAACAGGAATAAGAGACTTTCAAGAGTTCCAGTCAAGATATTTTTATAACTCTCTCAGTTTGTCTTTGACTTCTTCATCCTTACGGGGAAATAAAGGAAGGAAAACTGTAAGTTACATAAAACTGAAAACCAAAAATAGCATTGACAGTCAAGATCACAACGTATCTGGATGACAAGGACAGTGTTCACAAGTTAAAGTGAATGCACAATCAATCCATGTAGAGTGTACGCTCGGTTATTCTTTGCACAGGCACTGAATAAGCGCTGAACAATTTTCAGGTTACACTCAACACACATGTTGCTTTAAACACCACATTTATCCAGATACTGGTCCCCCGTTTCATTTGTGAAGGGAATGGGTGTTGGCTCTTTTTTACAATGCTCACTGAGCCATGTGAACAGGGCTCACATGCATTTGAGTTGATAGCCTTTTTAACAAAGACAGAAAAAGATACATTTCTATCCATATTTTCTTCAAGGAGCTCCAGGTGGCATGCATGGTCTTCCCTTTTTAGACTCTTTCAGATGTTACAATTGTGCATAGTAAGAACCAACGGACCATTCTCAGATCTTCCCAATCTGAATGGTCACCATGTCGTGTGAGCAGGGGCAATGCACAACTTTTCCACGCATGTACAGCTCCAGTATGCATAAACTGACCAAGAAATTTTGCAGAATTCACATGTATGTGAACACAGTGGCCACATGCATGGGGAGGAACATAAGTAGTGTGCACTCCCGATCGGCGCAATTGTAATGCCCCAAAAAGATTATCTTTATTTAATTTATTTATCAAATTTATATCCCACTCCCTCTCCCTTGAACAGGATTCGAGGCAGCTAAGAGCATATAAAATACAACAACCCTCTGAAATAGGTTAGGCAGAGAGATAACCCTGTAGGATATTCTTTCACTGATCAAATGGTCAGCTGAACATCAGAGTTTCTTCTGCAAACAAGAATTTCAAAAAGAGAGATGAAACGGCTGAGCTAGGATTCCTTAAGATGTCGCATGCTTCCTCCCCCTGGCATGGACAAAGACTTGGGATTTATTTATCTACTTCCTTTGTTTATACCCCACCTTTCTCCCCGGTGGCACAAGGTCACTCAGCAACTTTTCACAGCAGAATGGGGGTCCAAACCTGGGTCTCCCAGATTCTAAACCCACATTCGAAACACTACATCACACTAGCTTATTACAATTACTTACTACAGATGTTAAGTATCTTAACAGAACTGGGACTCCCCATCACTGTTGGTGCCTGGCATAACCAGCAAATGAGCTCTGTACTTGTCTTGATTAGGTTTCCCTTGCTTGAAAGCCAGTCGAATCCGACTCTAGGGTTGCGGTGCTCATCTCTGTTTCAAAGCCGAAGAGCCAGCGCTGTCCGAAGATGTTTCCGTGGTCATGTGGCCGGCATGACTAAACACCAAGGCACACGGAACGCTGCTACCTTCCCACCGAAGTGGTATCTATTTATCTACTTGCAGTTTCTTGCTTTCGAACTGCTAGGTTGGCAGGAGCTGGAACTAGAGACGGGAGCTCACTCCGTCATGCGGCACCCGGGTCTTGAACTGCTGAACTACTGACCTTCCACAGCCTGCAGTTCAGCGTCTTAACCACTTGAGCCACCGCAGCTCTTGATTAGCCCACCAAATAGAGGAGCAGGGCAGGGAGGTGGATGTTCCTTTATCTAGACAGATGAGTGAGAAGTGACAGTGACTAGGAGCAGCCACCATTATCTGGGCTGTGGTGCCGAAGGTTCTCCAGATCCAGCAATTCTGGTTCAGCAGAACCCATCTTTCCTCTGTTCCTGCTCTCCTCACATTTTCTTCTCTCAGCAGCTCCAGTAACACTCCTGTTTGCCTTTTGGCCTCCCACCACTGAGTCTGTTCTTTAACCTCAATCCTTTTACGATGGTACATCTGTCTGCTGCAGATACCAGTTACACTGGCAACAACACTTCTTATGCTGTACTGTTCTGTTTCTTGTGAATTTTGATGGCATTCTCTTCCTCCCCCCCATTCCCCCCACGCAGGGAAACACACACACCAACACAGCTCCAACGCTATCATTTCCGTTCAAGTGACTAGTTCACTGTACCGTTCCTTCATTATGCCTGTTAACTTGATGTGTACAAACACATAAGTTAAATGTATTAGGTGGTTCATTTAATGGAGATACCTGACTGCTTGTGTCTCAGTAATTACATGAGCTTATTACAGTAGCTCCTTGTTACTCTTTACTCAACACATTCCCTCACATTATTTTGTTACCAGAGCTCACCGCAAGTTGCTAAAAAGTAGGGTAAGCTTCTGGGGGAAGAACTGCATCTTTGTATTTTAAAAAAAGAAAACACAATGCAGCTCTCTATGCCATTCCCTTGTGTGCGAGAAATAAATAAATATCCAGCAGAATCTCAGCATTGCCTCCGGTGAAATTACTTATATGGGTAAGTTCTACTCATGTAATTAAAGATTTGCTGGTAAGCAATAGCTAGGGGTGATAGTACATCCATATTCCATTCCTTTTCGGATCTGGAATATGTGGGCTGTACCCTGTACCTTCTTTAATTCCTGTTTAACTGAGAGAATTTCTAAAAATGAATTCTGGAATTGGAACATGAATGGTTTTGAGGCAGTTTTCAATTTCTTCAGTGTCTCTGTATCTTTTCCCTCACCCTGTGTGTTAGCTAAGTATGTATGTGCAGTGATAACACATTGCCAGAAATATTAATTTGGATTTGACAGTACTTCAGATTCTTCCATGTGCTGTTTTCCTGATGCTCACCTATGCTGCTGTGTATTTCTTGTGTTTGTTTCTGTTGCTTTATTTTTGTGTTTTATTTTGGAAGCCACCTCTTACAGTGCCTGGAGCATGTTCCTTCCCCAAACTCTGGCAGGTATTGCACTTCAAAATCCGAAAAGAGTCCCCACTATCAAGAAGCACCAAGCACTAACTTTCTTTTGTTAACCCCTGGCCATTCATTCAGAGTGTTCAAGATGGCCAAATTCACACTGGATATCTTACCTCCACAGAGAGCAGTTCTACACATCTTGTGATCTATCAAATACAATGCAGCTGACTAGCCATGCTGGGCAGCTCCAAGGGACTCAATAAATCTGTTTCTGCTCCTCACCTGGGACATTATTTGAGGAGAGTTATCCTGCCTTTCCACCGATGTAACCTACAAGGCAGTATGATAAAGATTTACTGGGAGCTGATATAGTACAGCACCGAAAAGAATGGGTGGTGGTCCTTTATGCTGGCCATTCAAATCTCATCTTAGGCACCAGCTTACTAGGTGGCTGTAAGCAATCAATATTCTTTCCCCTCAGCCTCTGTTCCTCGTTGGCAACAGGGGTAGGGGTGGGTGATAATCCTGGCCTACCTTGCAGTTATGTTATAAGCATTATTGCAAAAAATATCCTTCGGACAAAGCTTTGAACAGCCAAGCGTTGTGTGTTACGCAATGTCCAGTCATTGCTAGCTTATGTCAGCCCTATGAATTAATGATTCCCAAAAATGTCCCGTCATTAGCAGCGTTGATCAGGTCTTCAAACTGAAGGCTGCGGCTACCTTTATTGAGTCAATCCATCACATGCCGGGTCATCCTCTTTTCCTACTGCCTTCAACTTTTCCTAGCATTGTAGCTCGCCTTTAGACAGTGAATAATAACATTACATTAAAAGTGCATACCAGGAAAACAGAATCAGCAGTAAAAACACAATATGGTGCCTGAAGCTGTGGCTGAGCAGGATGGGCAAGCAAATCTGAGTGGGGAAGCAGTTATACAAGGACAGCCTGTGTTGTATAGTGGGTTAGACGCATAATGAAACCACGGACAACGACGTAGTGATCAGCATGGTTCGCTATTATACAACACAAGATGAAGTTACCTGGCCAGGAGGCCAACTATATACAAATGAAGGGGACGCCCCCTGGTGCCATTGGCGGGTTTGAATTCCCACCGCCGTTCCCATTGGTTCCCCTACACGGGAGCCAGGAGCCCTAGTCCCATTGTTCACAGGTACTCAAGCTCAGGCTCCTTCGCTGATGGCCCGTATTGGTCTATGGACACAACAGCCTGGCTGGATCAGTCCAATGTCTCGTTGACTGCCCAGATGCACTCAGAAGACCTATAAACAGGCGCACGGAGTCCATTCTTGCCTCACAGCAAATGACATTCAGAGATGTTTACATGGACATTTAGACATCATCACGAACAGCCATGGATGGAGCTACTCTCCATGAAAAGGTGTTTTCTCCAGTCAACAGTAATTTAAGATGGAGAAAGGAGTATGAAGTCCTTGTGATCACCTGGTCCTAGGACTTGTAAAAGAAGAGGCCACCATGCATTTGGTGGGTCGCAAAACACCACTGGTGGTGTTTACAAGTTACACTTTTGGTTTATGAGCTACGTTTTTCCTATGACAATACCTTTACAGAAAGTTATAAAAAGGTTGTCAAGGTAGCCCCAGTACCTTTAAAAAGCCATTTCTAAATGTGAATGTTCCTCAGACTTCTTCATTTTGAATGAAATTTTCAGAATGGAAACACAGAGATATTTGGTTACAAAGTTTTGGGAATGCATGTGAGAGAGTCCTTTAACAGAATGTCTAGAAGAAGAACATCTCCCTTTCCACTTTGCTAAGAAAAGCCACAGGTCAGTACATCAGTGAAAGGAAGAAAACACTAAAAGAAATAGGTCATCTTCCATCTCGGAGGTAGTTGAAGATCAAAGGAGAGTTACTGAAGAATGTGTTTACTTCAAAATGACACAGCCATTACAGGTTCTTCTTTGCTGTTGATCGGGTTACACAGAGTCCTGCCTCAAACTGGATAGTTTTAAATCGCATTATACAGATAATCCCAAATGTATTAAATGGGTTATGGAGGAAGCTAAATATTATTGTTGTTGTTGTTATTCTTCATTATTATTATTATTATTATTATTATTGATTAAAAGCTGATGATGTCATCAGACGCCACTTCCAACCAGTGATGCTGCCCCTGCAAGCCAATGCCAGCTGGGGCCCAACCTTGGGACAACTCTGACAAGGTGTTGGCATCAGCAGCCTCAGAGGAAGCTGGGGAGGTCTGGGAAGAGTCACCCAGACCCAGCCAGGTCCAGCAACAGCCCAGGCACTGAGGCCGGGTATGGGCAGGCCCAGGGGGGCCTATGGCCTATCCCAGCCAGCCCCAGGGCACAGCCAATGGGAAGGGTGGCTTGAATAAGAGGAAAAGCTGGCTGCGTTTTGGGAGGAAAGGGGAAGGAGAGAGCCATCACCACTCCCCAGGAATAAGCCAGGTATGGCTGGGGAGGTGGAGATTAGTAGGCGGTGATCAAGCATGGGGCTAGACTGGGGTTACCAGATTCTTGGTGGGGGATGGAGTTTTTGTGGAATGGTCAAGATTACAAAAATCAGTTGCCTTGGAGAAAACGGCTGCTTTGGTGGGTATGCTGTATACAATGCTTCCTCTACACTGTGGAGTCTTATGAGCAAAAATTCTTCTTTGTGAGCTACTGGCATTAAAGTTGTGAGCGAGCAGTTTGGCTCCTGCATTAGTTAGTTTGCTCTGGAGCCATCCTTCCTGAGCCAAGACAAAAATGTGGGAATTGGAGGCTAAAAAAACCTGTGAGCTAGCTCACACTAACTCAGTTTAGAGGGAACACTGACTGTAGGGCATTATTGCTGAGGTCCCGTCCCAAAACTTGCCCTCCCTAGGCTCCACCATCAAATCTCCAGGTGTTTCCCAAGCAGGATTTGGCAACCATAGGCTTGGCAGACTCTTTAAAATGGGCTACTGTAAGAGGCCAAGGAAGAAAGAAGGAGTGATCCTCCCCAATCCAATCTCATATGTGGATTATGAAATAATTTGCAAAACACAACAGAATCTTCTCATGGCAATGAGCCTGCGGCCTCAAACGGACCCAGTGTCGCCAGGTGGGCCCTGAGATCCCCCAGAATTACAAGTGATCTCACATAGGGCAAGGAGCACTCCTTGCTTAGCCCCGCCCCCGGAAGTTGCCAACTTCCAGGTGCAAGTGATTCCGGGGCCCCATCATGGTCCCAGCCAGGGCCCCAGGATCACAGTGCTGAACCTGAACCTGATCCAACAGAGCAGTTCCTGTGACCTTATATCTCTTCCAAGTTATCTGAGACCAACCTCAATTTACACTGATTGAGTCACGCACTGTACCTCTTGCATTTCCTTTTCTTCTTTTTAGCCTCACAGCTTTCCATGTAGCTGTCCATTACTGAAATGCCTCGTGCCTTTGACGGAATGAGCTCTCAACTACCAATGTTTGCACGACCAAAAATTCATATATCTTTAAAGTGCTACATAACTCTTCTGTGATCATCTGTATTGTAATCTTTGCAGGAACCGTAGCTGGACTGAAATGATCTGTATTTGCTGAATTTTTATAACCTTCATATCACTTGCCCTCCTCTCCCTTTCTGTGTAGACATTTGCTAAACACCTCTTAGAAGAAGGGAGCAATGAAAAATGCTCTTGCCCATAGCATAATTTTTAAGTGCATTTTGTAACTTCGGAGGTGGTCTTAATGACTCTGGAGGCCCTGGGCCAGGATCACTGAATCACTGAAAACTACCACTGCATCACTGAAACTACCACTTTGCTGGGGCTACCCTTTGGAGGCCAAACAAGAGGTGGCCCTCACCCTGTGCAAGGTGAGCAGGAACTGCCACCACTTCCAGAAGCTGGATATATGATCCCCAGATGGGGCAGGTGCAAGGGTTGCCCTCACTGTGGACCCATCTACTCTAGCCCCAGATTGGGCAGATGTAACCAGCCACAAATAAGGAGCCAGCTTCCTGAGCCCCAAATACAGCAGTGCAACTGGCCACAAGAGCTTGCTGTTCTTCTTCTTTCCCCTCTCTGTCAGGGGGGCTGGGCCATGGGGTCTGGGGAAGCTCCCCTGGTTGCCTATTGGCTAAGACCACCTCCCCTGTTACATAACATGCACTTTAATATTATTGTTTGTTAGCAAAGGAGGGACTGGTCCCCAGTTTATTTGTCTGGGGTAATATGAATCCCGAGAATAAAGCCATTTTCAGTTTTGCCACTGGTTATAACATCCAGTTTCAAGGGCATTCTACCTGACCTTGACCACAACCGAGACCACAAACTATTTTTTTTTTTTTAAAAAGCTGAATCGTCCATTGATATTTGTGGATTCTACATGAGTCATAAAGTATTTAAACAAATTATTATAAAAAAAAGACTTTGGGCTAAAAAGAGACTACTGCTATTTACAGTGTCAGCTGTAGACATTTTAATACCTGAGGCAAAATTCCAAATGTCAGCCCTGCCTACCCCTGCTTTGGCCTGGAGCTAATATATTTTTTAAAAATAATAAATATTTTTTTAAAAAAACAAACCTCCCAGAGAGGGAATCCGTAGCAAGCAAAGTAGGGACCCTTCTGGAAACAGCCACCAAAGCAACAATCTGCTGGTGCTTCATTGTGACACTAATCCACAGCAGGCAAATTAGATATCACTCACCATCGTGCAGCTATGAGTTTTTCAAAAACTGATTTCTAGCACAACTAAGTTTTTAATCCTTCCTTTTTTTTGCCACAGCTAGGGTTTCTTAGCCCAGTTTGACTCGTCAGCCAATGACTCCAGGCCAAATTGGGACGAAGGAGAAATAGCAGAGCAATCAAACCGTTTTAACAGACACAAGGACACTTTGTATTCAATGCAGTGACGATCCTAGTTTTTCCTAAGAACAAAGGCAAGCTGGCTCAAGGATTGTTCTGGGGAGGGGAATTTATTTTTTCCCAAAAAAATCTTTTTTTTGAATGATGTAGCCACTGATTCCTCTTATTGTTCTTCTTCTCCTTTAAAGGAGGGGTTTCCCTTTGCAGAGAAATCAATACGTCCTTTTGCAACTTCAGCCCTTGAAGCTGTTGCACATTAAATATCACAGGGTGATGCTCTAGCAGAAGGACAGAAACATTCGGGAAGACACGGCCTGCCTCTGAGCATCAACCAGATGAAATTCTGAAATCTTGCAGAACTTCCCTTCCTGCCCCATCACCCTTCAAGTTCGTCTTTGATCAAAATGGAATTGATTAGAAATAGACACCAGATCCCTAAATGAGAGGAAAGGGGACAGATGGCTGGATTCCAGAGAGAGAAATTGGTCATGAGGAATTAAGAGAATTTCTTCTAAAGGCGCTAGCTGGCTCACACATGTGTTTCATGACAATAACTACAATGGCCTGTGACAGTTTGCATGTGTGAATGGTGTACTGCAGACCTGTTTCTGCAGGTGCCCATTTTGACTGACATCCTATCAAGTGCCAAGGGATAAATCCAGACAGGTTTTCCATGGATGAAAAATGGAGAAAAGGGGGGTCCCCTTCAGCCACACACAAAAAAAGTCATGCTGATGGTCTGGATGGACAAAAGCCATGATGAATTTGGAGCTGTGGGGATAAGGAGAAACAGGTGAGACTGAGTGAAAAAGCAGGCTGGATGGAATCCGTTTACATCTCCAGTCAGGCTTCCAGACATCAGTCCTAGAGGGATCAAGTGACACAGATGCACGTGTGAACCAGACCACATATATGGATACAAACCCTTATCTATTGCATTTACAATTAAACATCTTTAAAGAAACAAGAAAGTACCTTACAAAGATGCCTAAAAGATGTTTAATTGAATTCAGACTATTTTGGAAATTAGGGTCAAATGGTGAGTTAAATAGTAAAACACAAACTGATAGGCACAGCTGTCACAAGTGAGCCTCATCAGGATAGATGAGTGCTGCACATAGTTGGTTTTGGGGTTTTTTTTGGCTGACCTGGGGTGGCCTTACAGGGTTTTCAAGGCAAGAGGCATTCAGAGGTGGTTTGCCATTGCCTGCCTCCACATTACGACCCTGGGCTTCCTTGGTGGTCTTTCATCTAAGTACTAACTAGGACCAATGCTCCCCCTGAGCTGTGGAGTCCTGTGAGCAAAAGTTGAATTTTGTGAGTTACTGGCATTAAAGTCGTGAGTGAGTGATTTGGCTGCTGCATAAATTAGTTTGCTCTGGAGTCCTACTTCCTGAGATATGACAAAAAATGTGTGAGCCAGAGGCTAAAAAACTGTGAGCTAGCTCACACCAACTCAGCTTAGAGGGAACATTGAGACTGACCCGGCGTAGCTTCCTTAGCTGCACGTCATTTCAGGGTGAGCCATGCTGTCCCACTTATTCACTTGTCATTTTCTGATACACATTATTTTTCTTCCACAAACTTCCATAAAGGATTAATAGCAACGAACCAGAAGTTCAGTGTTACCTTAAAAACTCCTAGATACAACTCAGATGAGTCTCCCCGTCTCTGGCCCTGGCTCAGTTTTATGATGGCACATCAGAGAAGTCAAGCAACCCCATATCATTTTAAAGGCAACTGCATGGGGAATAAGCTGTGCCAAGCATTGAAAGCAAACAGATCTCTCTGCTACTACGAAAAAGGTGTTAACAGGTTAACACCTGAGGCTCCAGTTATCATAGGCCCCTTATCAGCTTGAGATGTGCCTGTCCATTTCTCCAGTGAAAATGGCTTAAATATTAATGGAGGCCACCGAGATCATGTTTTCTTATCATTTCTTCCCCGTCATCGGTTGACACATGACACAAAGCATTGTTGTCTCAGCCTTGATTTTTATCTTCAGACAGCATCACCTGTCATGTGCATAATTAAGCCAAGCAGGATAAACAGCCTCCTCTTTTGTCGCAGGGCAGAAATCGGACTGAAGTCGAGATGATAAGAGGTGATTAGTAGGGGTGTGCATTCAGCTATATCTGAGCAAAAAAAAAAATCCGAAAAATACCTTATCGGTATCTTCTGGATATTCTTTCAGCAGGTTATAGATTTTCGTATTTTTTTTGGCTATCCGAAATGTCCAAGCCCCCAAAATCCTGAAAATATTCAGGATTTTTTGGGTCCATCGGATAGTTGAAATTAAAAGGCATTTAAAGGAACCACAGTCCCTTTAAACACCTTCCGGGTGAACTCACTGCTTGGAGAAGATATTTAAAGGGACTAGAAGCCCTTGAAATGCTTTCGGTGTTCACTCATGGCTTGGAGAAGGCATTTAAAGGGACCACAATCCTTTTAAACACCTTTTTGTTTATGAGGGCACACTCTTTGGGCACACTCTTTGGGGACCAACAGAACTGGACTCCCTGGTCCAATCTTTTTGAAACTTGGGGTGGTGGTGAGAAGAGACACCAGCAGCTATGCTGCAAATTTGGTGCCTCTACTTCCAAAAATAGCCCCACCCCCCGAGCCCCAGATATGAGCAGGTTGATTCCCCATTATACCCGATGGGGATCATTGACTATAAGGGTCCCCATAGGGTATAATGGAGCTGGAAAAAAATGGGATTTCCAAAAATACTCAAATCTCAATACCATATCAGTATTGGGATTCAGGAATACCAGAGAATACCAATATTTTTGGGTTCACGCCTCTAGTGATTAGTCTTCAGCAGGGAGTGAACAATATTTCCATGGAGGAGCTGTCTCACAGGAAGAAAGATTTGGTACAAAGGCTCCTGATACTACCTCATGGAATCCGCTGAAGCCACTCAAATTAGATCAAAGAATTGGGTGAATATCTCCACCTGGTTTAGCAAATCAGGAATGAGATCTGGAATCCTTACTAATTCAAATTCAACAAACCTGACAGGATTTATGTTTTGAGTACTAATTTCTACAGCAGTTCATTCTGAAAGCTTTCATGTAATGTTAGAACTCAGGGTCACCCAAATGACTGTGCCCAGCCCAATACAATATAAAGCATCATTTTTTTAGTTGATGGGTTCTATACACCTTTAGAGCACTGGAATCTGCAGTCCAATGCTCACTGCATACTTACAAGGAAGTAAGTCTCACCAAACTCGATGGAACCTATTTCTGAGCAAACGTGTAGGATCATACTGCATAACTGTGCTGGACTGGTCTGGACATTCAATGATGAAGGCAATTATCAAATGATTAAGATATCTCAGTTCCAAAAAGACCCTGCAAACGAATTATGGAGTACATCATGGACTAAACAGAAGCAGAACAAAATGCAATGATCACAGTACACTGTACCCTTGCATCCTGAGTTCCTTCTTTGCAACACACCTCCCACGCTCTGACTGGGATATAAGGACTCTGAGATCTCCATTCCAACCCGTATCTGATGAAGGGAGCTCCGATACTCGAAAGCTGATGTCCCACAAATCTTGTTGGTCTCTAAGGTGCTACTGAACTCAAATCTAGCAGAACAAAATGGAAGTGACTCAAACTTTTTCCAGGGTTCCAGCCAGGTTTGGGCCAACAGGCTCTGCTTCCCAACTGAAGCACCCATTAAGATAAGATTTCCATTTGTGACATGACAGATTCCACAGAAAGAACCTGTTGATTTTCAGGTACAATTCTGCTTTTTTTTTTTTAAGTCTCTCTTTAGCTACTGTGATCATGCACAGCGATTTCAGGTGGGGTGGAGAGAAAGGAGAAACTTAAAGCAGAGATGGCCAGCATCTTCTGCCTAGGAGCTGAATCCCCACTAGTATGGTTTGGGGACTGGATCCCCCTCCCCTTCAGCATTATTGCTCCACCCTTTGTAAATTGGCTGGGGAGGGTCTGGTCCTACCTGGAAATGTTGCAGCCCCACCTAGTGAGAAAGGCTGGCTACAGCCCTGACTTTCTCTCCTTATTCTTCCAGATCCTGTCCAAGGAAAAGAGATGCATGCTCCATTCTTCCATTAGGAAAACACAAATTTCCCCCTTGTAGACACTGCACTCCTCTCCCACTTAAGAACCAAGAACACAAGAAAAGAAAGTAGCATTCTTCTGTGCTCCTTTTGTTACAAGTCCGTTTGTGACTCAGAAGCGGCTCTAACCTGGAGTTAGTGGAGGTTCGTTGCATTTTGACAGATGGGAAGAGCTCTAACGCAAATTTTCCTAGTTCAGTTTCAGCATTTCTAGTTATAGATCCAGGTATTTAAGAAACAAACAAGATGTTGCAAATGTGTTTGGTAAAGCACGGCGGTACCCAGTGCTTTCTCCTTGAAACTGGTCAAGAACAGTTAAGACGCATGGGTGAGGGAGAGCAATTGATTTTTAAAAGCAAAGCCTGCCAATTCAGTCAAATTCAGATGTCTGAATTTGTGTAAAAGTTGTACTCTGCTTGAGAAGCTATGAAACTGGCCAGCTTTTTCCCCCTATATATGACTTGGCACTAAATTGAATTTTTGGATCAGGCTGTAAATTATAAGAATGTTTTAAGTCCTAGGTGGCATGCCTTGAACTCATTTTGGTTGGTGACCTTCTACAGATGCCAGGTTGCTCTCATTTTCTCCTCCTTGTTATACCCAAATCGTATCTCCAGAGGTCATATTTTACAGTTCTGGAGATCTTCCAGTTCTTTCCATCCCAGTCCCTCAAGGTAAAGATTTAAGTGCCAGTGGGTTACTAAACTATTTTTGATTCAATAAACTCTGAACAATAAAACTTTGAGCAATAACTTAACAATGGATAAAACTCTTCTGTAGCGCAACACATGTTTATAAGCATGTTCTCACACTATTAATGTTCTAACATTATCACCCTTAAACTTTTACCATTTCCCATGCTCGGATGAAATATATCTCAAAATATCAGATGCTAAGGACAAACAGCAAGAGGGTTATGTGTCCTCTTTATGGGGTTCCCAGAGGCATCTGAGCAGCCACTAGTGAGAACTGGAGGCTGGAATAACTGGACCTTTAGACGGATCCAACAAGGCACATTTGATGTTCTTACTGCAAGCATTCTCATATTTAAAAACATTTCTATCAACTATAGTTATCGATGGCAAAGACAAAGAAACAGAACTATATTTGCTGGTAAAAATTAGGCTATGTCTTATCAGGCTGTTTGCAAAAATGAAGAGACACCACATCAGACGTCTGAACTTATTTGATGCCTAAACACCAAAACTGGACACTAACTGAAAAGAATCCCAATTGTTGTACAACTTCTCCCCATAAAATGCCAAACAGTGATCTCAACCATCTCTGTCGCAAAGTCTTTTTGAAGTTGTGTGTTTCTAGATATCCACTGACATACAGAGAGGCTGCCCCCATCTCCAGTATAACATTTCCATAACTTGGGTGAAACCCATTTCTCAGTATTTGCTTTACTGGCAGTCAGAGTTCTACCACATTCATTAAAAAAAAAAAAAATGAGGGAATGATTCTGGAAATGAGTGCCCTGAGATGCATCTCACAGCAATTTTGTTATTACGGTGTAGTGCCCACCAACGGAGGTGTATCCTAGTACAAAAAAAAGAGGAGCTAGCCCTTTAAAAAAGCAGACTCCCAAGTTCTTTAGCCAGCATCAATTTACAGTTACAGAGATGTCAATGGACACAGTCCTCTGGCTTTCAATTTCAACTCCTCTAGCATATTCCTCTGGTAGAAGACTGGAAAGTTAAGTTGTACGAGTGTTCAGTTGGCCACAATAAGCGTGCCACCTCCTTGATGAGCCAAGTGCATTCAAGAATCTCAGAGGAAAGATTCTCCAGTTTGTTAAGTCACCATCATGACTTAAAGGTCAACTGGAGTACACGTTCTGTTTTCTGCTGGAAAGCTAGCCCAAACAAGGCAGTACATTCACATGAATATGCTCAGATCAGATACTGGAGCCCACAGTGCCGGCAACAGCTTTCAACCATATCACTATGGATAGTTTTATATACTTCCATAAGGTGAGATCCAACCAGCTTTTCTGCTGATGGGAAAGGGAGAAGAGCCACCCTTTGACAAAAGTTGAATATACCCCAATTTGGAAATTGTGCACCCAGGTACTACAGGCAATCAACAATTTGATCTTTATTGTAGGTGAGTATCAAGGCTTAGTTTTCTCAACAGCTACAAAAGCAGCCAGAGAAAAAATACATAAGCAGTTACTATTTAATTTATCATCACACAAGTGAGATCTGGCCACTGAGCAATAAAAACACAGAGCTCCCTCTGTCCCTATCGATACCACAACGATAGACAATGTTTATATCTGTATGTCGGCCGGATGTACGTACACCCCCACCCCACCCCACCGCCGCCCCGTAAAACTCACAGACAACATTTGCAACACTGGCAGCAAATAAATCCAACATTATTTCCACCCATTTGCAAATTTTGCCTGTGATGAAATACTGTTGGGCTGTTTTACGGGGATATTAAAAGAAAGGACAGGGGAAGATTTAGATGTGGACTGGGGCTACCTTGACAACCTTTTTATAGCTTCTGAAAGAGAGACGCAGACATGGGCTGGCATGGCCGAAATGTTCTGGAAAACACTAGTACACGTCGTCAAGGCAGGATTCTGTGCCAAGGAAGACAAATATTTTATTTTTAAAAGTGAGGAGAAAGATGGTTTAATGTTCTGCATGAAAAGGTGGCTTAATGTCCAGAGAAACACTTATTTTTAATCAACGTGGGGGGGTTTCCCCTCATTTGTGTCTTTCAAAGCTCAAAGATGTGCCAGGCAATTTTTGATCTATGAACAAATTCCAGGTAACTTTAAAGGGCCAGGGGAAGAGGAGGAGGAAGCTCCTATAAGCATCACAAAATGCTGCTGCCAGTCATCTCCGAGCAAAGGAGGCCCTCAAATTGAAACCAAGATTCCAGCAGTGGAAAACCTGCCATATATAAATGCAGCATTTCAGGGGAAGGGGGCTTATAGAAAAACCCAGAGCAGGCTCTGTCGGCAGCAGTATCACAGGGAGAGGGTGAAATCAACTGCCCACAGTTCACACCGCAAAGCGTGAAGCATAACAGTCACGTTGGGTGGATAGAATGGGAGGAATGGAATGGAAAGTGCAGGCTAAGGTGCTGCTTCCTTTTCTCCTTATAGTATTTGAGCATGGAAAATTAATACAGCCGAGCCTCAGAGGTAACATCTTATGAGATCCCTGCAAAAAAAAAAAAATCCCCCCAGCCTGGATATTTTCATTTATGAAACTTACAAATAAGGATGGGCCAGGGGGCAGTGCCCTCGTCCTTTGCCTCCCTGAACAGATTTTTTCTTTTTTAATAATGGCTCAAAAGTGTAATTAGAGTTCCTAGTTCCCAGTGTCAGCGACAGATTATTTACAGCAGATGTGAATTTGCAGAAAGGTCAATACTGATTCTTCTGAACAGGAGAAGGAGTCCTTCGGAAGGTGTTGCCATCGGAAAAGGGGCACCTGCCGGGCAAGCCTACTTGGAAGTAAGTCTCACTGATGCCAATGGGACCTACTCGCCAATCAAAGAGCCCAGGGCGGCTGCTTCCCTTCCCTCTTTGGCAAGAAAGACTTTGGGAGGATTTACAGGAGAGGACGGAGAAAGTTAAGAGGTTTCTTCACAGCCTTTGCTGGCTCTCAGCTCTGCTCTTTAGTGGGAAGCGAAGGGGCCAGCTGCTGGATCCCAACAGTCTGTTAAGCTTTGCATCCATTGGGTGCTTTCTCTTGCAGAGGAACCTCTTGCACCCGGGGTTAATAGCCCGCGGATTCTCCCTTAATGCTGGACAGAGAGCTGTGCTCTGTTTCTGGGCATGGCGAGGCTGAGGGGAAAGGGAAGTTACCGGCATCTAGAAATGGATTTGGGCTGCCCAGAGTTTGGTACCTGTTGGCAGTCATGCACTGCTAGTTCCTCAGGGAGGATTCTTTCCTAAGTATTCGGCTGTCTGCATGGATACAGAAATACCCCGAGCCTTAAATAACTGAGGAATCCCTGAGGATGTTCCTTCTGCATTTTTTTTACAGGCATATTCCCGCCCCTCTCCGAAAATTAGCAAGGAAGACCTGGAAGAAATCCCTTTCTACATAGCTCCCTTCCCGATGCAGTTCTGCGGCTGAACAAAATGTTCTACCGCCACCTCACTACTGCCTAGCGGGGAAGAGTGTTTGACAGCCGGATTGGGATGTTACTACCCAGCAGCTGCTAGATTCAAGCGGGAATGGACGGGGATATGTTATTCCTCCCAGCCTTTAGCCTAACTCGAGATGAACCGCTTAGCTGAGAGAGTGATGGAGGGAGGGATCTTTCGGCTCTTCTTCTGGCCAGAAGCCTTAGTAAGGATGCCCCTAACACGGTACCGGAGCGGGTGAGGGGGGGCACATCATCTAAGTTGCACTTGGCCGTGGGTGCTGCCTTGTAAAGGCAATCGACCAAGGAAGTGTGGAACTGGGGGGGGGGGGCACAACAACAACTTGTAGGAGAGGAGCTCCGGAATAACTCAAGGTGCCTGCTTAGGGGGAGAGAGAGATGTTTAGAAGAGCTGGCTTTCTTCCCCCAAAGTGGGGAACAAGAGATCACACCACCAGATATACAGAAATAAAGGGGCGGGGGTGTCTCCCCACGCTCTCTGATTGGGATACCCCCACCTCCATCATTTACACCTGTATTACCCAGATGTCTGTTTTCTAAATACTTGATACTAAGGCAGCCGTGTGTCTTGTCTGAAGATGCGGCTCCAAAGCTGGTGTCTATTTTGGATGGGCAAAGCCGCGAGACCAGTGATTAGAGTACAAAATTGGGGGGGAGGGGGTGGTACACAAGCTCATCACCACTAGCCTCTGCTAACCCACAGCGACACTCAACTCCTCCAGGAATGGATGTCTAAAATTGGTACCCCAACTGGTGTCTCTCTCCTCCCCCCCCCCATCTTTAGCAGGAATCTCTCTCGAGAAACAGCTCATAGTCCAAGTAGGCAAATGCACCGGCTATGAAATAGAAGATCGATCCGCCAGAGAGATGACTGATTAGCTGGCACGGTGATTGATTGACAGATATCCCCCCCCCTTCTGATGTTAAGCTGCACCCTTTCTACCATGGGAATTATTTTTAAAAAAGAAGAAGAAGAAGAAGCCCCCAAAGAGAAGGTACTCACTGTTCTCCGAGCACCCAGGAGGGTGTCTTGCTCACCCCCCACTTCGAGGAGGGTCGCCGGGGAGGGGAGGGGGGGGTGCAGACCGAGAAGGGCAAGAAACGATGCTCCAAAAAAAAATCAGCTTGGACTCAAGCGCGGGCGACTTCTTGGGGGCCGAAGGCAAATCTTCGCCCGCCCGGGCGAGCGTGGCCAGGCGCCGGAACCTGCCTCCCGCCGGCTGTCCTCATGCTTCCGAATTTCTCTCGCCTCGCCTCCGCCTGGACGCCGCTGCCGCTGCTGCTCCTGCCGCCACCGCCGCCGCCGCTGCCGCCGCCGGGGGAAAGGGCGAGCGAGCGACTGGGGCTCCGGCAAGGGCGGCGGAGGGCGGCGGAGTTCAGTGGCGCGCCTTCTCCTCCCTTCGCCAGGCGCTTCGGCGGCAGCCCATCTCTCCGGGCGGGCGGGCGGGAGGGAGATTCCACGATAAATCCACGCATTCAGGCGCACCGGAGGGAGCGCTCGCCGACGTGCCTGCCTCGCCTGCCGAACGGAACTGGGGAAGCGGGGGGGGGAGAGAAAAAGTGAGCGGGGGAGCCTCCCCTGGCAGTTCTTATTGGGCTGATCTGGGAGGCAGGTCTGAAAGCTGGGGGGGGGGGGGGCGAAGAGAGAAAGGATGCCCGGGGGTGGGGGTGCGCTCTCGCCGTCGGAGCGAACCCGGCGCGCAACTTTCCGCTCCTTTATTGGAGACCGCCCCCCTCCCTCCCTCCCTCCCTCCCAGCCCGTCGCCGCCTGCTAGCCCCTTTCTTCGCCTCCCCCCCCCCACCTTGCAACTCCCAGTTGGAACTCCGGCTTCCAATTCCAGAAAACCGGAGAGAGAGAGAGCGAGAGAGAGGAGGAGGAGACTGGAGCCAAAGGGGGTGGGAATTGGGGAGCAAACTAGGATTGGAGAGGGAGGGACTTGAGCCAAAGGGGGTGGGAATTGGGGTTGAGGAGGTCCGGGGGAGCGGGCTGGGGTTCCCTTAAGAACGTCAAAAGGGTGGGATCCGGGCCTCCCCGTCCCGGCCAGATGCGTCTGGAAATCCAGTAGAGCCGCGCTGTTTTGCCTCCAGCCTTTGGGGTTCAGAGGCATACTGTCTCTTGAGAATGGAGGTTCCATTTTTTGGGGGGAGGGGAGTAGCTTCTTCTTTTTTTTACAGTCCCTGAACTTGTCTCTTTTTTGCCCAGTTATTTATTTATTTATTTTACCGAATGGATGATCCTCGCTATTCCACTGGAAATTGCTGGCATTTATTATACATTTTGGGAAGAACTGGGGTACTGTTTATTGTCAATCCATTTCCAAGGGTGATGCTATGATCATGAAAATATTTAAGGTTGGTTTTTTTCCCCCCTGAATCATTGATAATTTCACAAACTTCTAACATATTTATGTATCTCTTCCTACCAACCAACCAACCAACCCCCCCACACACACAATGATTGAGCTGTTTCTTTACTAGGGAGGTGTTTCCACCCCTTAACCTTTCCTCATGGTGTGATTTTTTTTAATGTAGCTTAATAACTTTTGATTGCTGTAAATGGAGCCAAATCTCAAACCGCACCTATTCTTTCACTGCATATATTAAAAGGTGCATACTCCTGGTTATAACGTCCTGCTGTCATTTTGCATTTCCTCATTAGGAAGAGCTGTTACCCTTTCGTTCACAACTTTCGTAAGAACCTGTCCTTTAGATCAGACCATTTAATCCAGCATCTCCACCACCAATGGCCAGACAGGTGCCTCTAGGAAGTCAGACATCAAGATGTATAAGTGACAGTTGTATATGCTCCTGAACACACAGGGTCACCAAAACTTATCAGATCCCCAATCCTTCTTATGAATGTGCACTGCTAATATACCAGTGTGGTGGAGAGGACAGAATGTGGGACTCAGCTTCCAAAGATCATTGAGAGAGTGGCACAATATATGCTTGTCATGCGGAAGGTTCCAGGTTCAGTCCCTGGCACCTGCAGTTGAATGATGAGGTAGAAGGTGATATGAACAGATCAAGAGAGCTACAGTGTTCCCTCTAAGCTAAGTTAGTGTGAGCTAGCTCACCGTTTTTTTAGCCTCCGGCTCACACATTTTCATCTTAGCTCAGGAAGGATGGCTCCAGAGCAAACTAATTTATGCAGTAGCCAAACCACTCACAACTTTAAAGCCAGTAGCTCTCAAAGTAGATTTTTTGCTCACAAGACTCCACAGCTTAGAAGTAGCATTGGCTAAGGATATATATACTAATGAGCCTGATAAACCAATAGCCTGGCTCAGTATAAGCCACTTCTTGTGTGTTTGTGTGGTGCGGGTTGAATTTGACACTGATCACACAACACCATCTGAAGCAGAGTTTATGCCCTTCTAAGACTGCACTGTTGCTAACCTCCTGGAGTGGGATAAGGTGTGGTTTAAAATAACATAGTGTGGCTAATTGTTTTAGGATGAGTTGTTAGTGCAAGGTGACCATTTTAATGTATTTCAGCATTTGTGAGATTATGGCATGAGGAAGTGACCATTACGGCCAAACTACACAGAGGTGGAGGCTACGACTGGACCTCCAGGACACATGTTGGGAGGCCCTAAGCCAGTGATCCCCAGCATGATGCCTTTGGGCTCAGTGACAACCACCAATATGCTTCTGGGTGTCCATTTCCTTCCCCGAAGCAGTGGCCCATTCCTGGCTTCCCCTCCACCTCATTGGAGCAGGAAGTCCTTCAGAAGAGCAGGTGGCATCAGCTTTGTGTCTTCAGGAAGCACCCATTCAGAAATAGCCATCTGACAGCTGTCACCACCATAGGAGGAGGCCTGGAACCTCCCAGCATTTTGTGCCCCATCTCCCATGATAGCCATTTTTGAGTGGTATCCACTACACTTTCTCCAAATTCCAAAAGTGCTTATAGCAGGCCCGTAGCTACTGCGGGGCCCACGGAGCCTGCCCCCCCCATGGTTTTTACAGGCCCCTCCCCTGGGTGGGGTGGGCTTACCTACCACCAGGAGCCCACTCAGGAGGAGCAGTAGGAGCCACAGCCCCCCCCCGCTAAGCCCCCCATTCCTGCTGCCTTTGCCAAGGTGGGAGAAGTCCAGTGCGGAGGGAGGTCCAGGCAATTATAGGAGCAACAGCAGGGGCTGGGCAGAAGTGCCAGAGTCAGATGGAGTCCAGTCCTAGCCCTTCAGAGGGGGGCAGAAGAGGATGGGGCTGAGCCAGCCAATGCGAAAAGGCCCCAGGTGCTGACCTGGCTATTGCCAGGTAGAAGAACCCCAGAATGCCGCCAGAGTGGCAGAGAGATGGAGAGCAGAAAATCAGTCCAACTCCAGTAGCGTCTTGTTTCTCATGCTGCTCCTTAGACTCCCCCCACACACACTCTACGTCCCAGCTGGGGGTTTACAATGGCTGCATTCTGCCCCCTCCATTTGGATGGAACCCTTCTTTGTGCCAAAGAAGGCCCCCTGGAAATACCCCCAGCAGGACGACGAGGGGGGAAACAGAAAGAGGAGCTGAGTTTGAGTCCCCGTCAGTGTTCCCTCAAAACTGGGTTAGTTGTGAGCTAGCTCAGAGATTTTTAGCCTCTGGCTCATACGTTTTTGTCTTAGCTCAGGGAGGATGGCTCCAGAGCAAACTAATTTATGCAGCAGCTAAATTGCTCACTCACAACTTTAATGCAAGTATTATTATTTATTATTTATTGTGTTTATTATTTAATATTTTCTTATGAGCATGGCATGGCAGTACTGCACTGATGTATAATGGCAGCCTCCCCCTCCCCCGAGAAAAACCTTGGCCCCCTGAGCAAAAAGTTGTTAGCTATGGGGCTGGCTTATAGGCGCCACAAGGTTATGGACCCCTGGCCTTAGCTGTCATGGAAAGTGCAGTCAAGTAGAAGGTGACTATGGTAAACCTGTAGGGTTTTCAAGGCAAGAGATGAACAGAGGTGGTTGTCCGTTGCCTGCCTCTGTAACCATCTTGGACTTCCTTTGGTGGTCTCCCATCCAAGTACTCAGCATCCAAGAACTGACAAGGTCAGGCTAGCCAGGGTCAACCCAGTCAGGGCAGCCTTAGTCAGGGCATCTTATGTAAACCTCCCCCCCATCGCCTCAAGTTCTGAGTAGAAGAAAGTTGTGCTCTCATCTTCAGTGTCAAAGGCTGAAGAAGACTGGAGGGGGAGGCAGGGAAGAAGACAGAGAGGTTGTAAAGAAGAGAGTAAAAGGGCACTGAAGGCAGCCAGCAGCAGAGGAGTCTGGGAGGAAATGGTGCCAAACGAGGACAGCAGTCCTGGGATGTGAATGATAACAGAGATGGGAAGCTGTGAGGCAGAGAAGGTCGGAGAGCTGCCAAGAGGATGCTGAGGGGAGAGGAGGCAGAAGAAAAGCCAGCAGAGGGGAAAATATAACAAAAGAAGGGCAGAAGAGTGAATTGCCAGATCCAGAAAGATCTGGAGTGCTCTGTGTATGTGTGTGGTGGGGGTGGGGGTGGTGTTTGACTGACACGAAGGAACACACTTTAACTACAGGCTTCATTTCTTTGCCTAGGACTGAAGTTAAGGCCGCATGCTGAATCCATATGAATCCCCTGCTGTTGCCGATGCTGTATGTGCCAGATCACACCCTCTATACTGCTTCACACTCCCTCTTTCACACAGTTGCTTGCACGCGCTGGAATAATGCTATTTGGATCTTAAGTGCATATTGAAAGAGTAGGGAATGATGATGCCTTGGTGACCCTGCTTAGGAGCAGGAGTGAGCACCAATAGCCATCGAGCAAGGAGCAATTCTGCTGAAGGAGTCCGGTCACGCCTTGAAGACAAATACATTTCTGTTCTTTCCTAGGGTTAGTGCGCGTCTAAGTGGAATGAAGCCTGTCTGCTTCCCCCTCCCCACTACAGCCAATGAATCTCCACGAAATGCCTCTCCTGGGGATTAGATGGTCTTTGAGGAAAGCCATGAGAATGCTCTGCAGATGGAAAAGGGGTAATGGTTCGAAATTGCTCATTTAGTCTGGATCCAACCCACAGGCTTTTGGTGATCAGAGACTACTTTGTCAAGAGCATGGGAGTTGCTTGCAGGGATTGCGATTGACATTTGTCATTCCTTGGCTCGAATACGAACTTCAAAGGTATGCAGTGCTCTCGCCTATCTGAGGAGAGAGTTAGGAGCCAAGATTTCTTCTCTGGCTGGGATTGTAATCCAAGGCAGAAAAGTCCCATCTGTTTCCACCTGCTTCATCACGTCTTCCTTGCTGCTGCATGAACTGTGAAAGCAACAGGTGTGACACAGAAGGAAGAAAGGGTATCATTTTCCCTGGATGCTTCACTGTACGTAAAGAGAGTGAGTGAGAGAATGTAAGAGAGAGCAGCAAAATAAATGCACCACTTAGTGGTGCATTATTATTTGTATATGCCTTTATTCACCCTATTAATATCACATAAGAATATAAAAAGAGCCCAGCTGGATCAGACTAATAGTCCATCTAGTCCAACATCCTGTTTCCCACAGTGATGTTTCAGATGCCCCAGAAGACCCATAAGGATAAGCACAGAGGTCAAAGCCTCCCCACAACTGGAATTCAGCAATAGACCGTCTCTAAAAAAGACTCATCCTGTCTGCTGTGTACTGACTAGATAACTTCACATGATTAAAAACCATCTCTTGATAACTTTATCCCTTTAAAAAATGGTGTGAAAGCCTGGATGCACAGAAGGAGGTGAAAAAATATCCAGTTCATTTGTAAGCACACACTAGAAATGTAGCCATGACCCACTTATTTAATATTCTTTAAGTATCATAATAGTAAATACTACATTAAAGTAAGAAGGGCAGTATCCAGTCACCTTGAAAGATGGGGTAATGAAGCTTCTTCCAAAGAAGCAGTCCCTAGAGCCAGAAGAGCTCTGTAATTATAGCTGTATAGCAAACTAGGAATAAGGCCTGTTGTGGAAATAAATACAATGAGCTCTAGAAAGAGGCTCTGGGAGGGTGTCCTGGCCTTGAACACTCAATTTCAATTTGCTGTGGCAACCTCAGCAGTTCATAATGACAAAGTCCACCATCTGAAGAGCAGTTGTAATTCTGAGTGATCTCCAGTCCTCACCTGGACATTGGCAACAGTAGTTCCCCAGGAGGAAATGGCCTATTTGGAGGGTGGAGTCTATGGCATTGTACCTGTCTGAGGTCCCATCCCTCCTCAAACCCTACCATCTCCAGGCTCCACTCCTCAAATCTCCACAAATTTCAACCTGGAGTTAGTAACCGTATCTCCTTCCCAGTCAACCATCAACATACCATTATCTGCCCCTCTGACTTCAGGTTTCCATCTCCTCCACCCTCCCTGCAGCATCTACCTAGGAAAGGTACAGTCTTTCTCTGCAGTGGGGACCAAAGCTGCTCACATCATTCTCTTCTCCCCCTTTTGATCTGTACAACAACCCTGAGAGGTAGGTTAGGCTGAAAGTATGTGACTGGTCCAAAATCACCCACTCATCTTCCATAGCAAGAACCTGGGTCTAGCAGACCCTGCTCTGAATCACTAACTGCACCACTACACTGGCTGTCCTAGGGAGGCTGCTGCTGGTGAACAAGAGGAAGCAGCCAGGCCTAGTTAAGTCATGCCAGTTGGGTATTTTCAAGTCACCCAGAGGGTGCTGCCAGGCCTAGGGTAGCCAACCTCCAAATAGAGCCTGAAGATTGCCTATTATCATAACTGAACTCCAGACAACAAATCTCTCTCCCCTTGGAGAAAATAACTGCTTTGGAGGATGGACTCTATGGCATTCTATTCAGCTGAGGCCTCTCTCCTCCCCAAACTCTGGCTTCTGTAGACTGCACCACAAAATCTTCAGGAATTTCCCAACCTGGAGCTGGCAACCCTAGTCAGGACTGACCCCAATGAGTTCCCCACAAAGGCCAAAGTAGGCCTGGAAAGGGCTTCCTGCCACTGCCTTTTTACTGACAGAACCACTGAGGGGAAAGTGAGCCCCACAACAGTAGGAAAATAGAATAATTTGATGGCCGGCAGCTCACCTTAGTAGCCAGCCAGCCATGGAGGAGCCGAGCAAGAGAAGCAACAGAAGTAGAAGCTTCTTCCTGAGCAGGGAACAGCCCTTTCAGTAGTCAGCCAGATGTGGAGGAGCAAAACAGTGGCAGTGGAAGTGTCTTCATCAGGAGAGATAGCCATTTTGGCAGTTCATTCAGACAGGGAAGAGTGGTCAAGCTGGCAGTTGGCAGGGGAGAGGAGTGGACTCAGCAGCACCCAGCCAATGGCATGTGAGAACTCTTGAGTGGTGGTTGACAGGTGTCAGGTACCTTGTCATGTTAATGGAATGAGGGAGGAGGGAGGTTGCCTCTTCTCCCCCCACCCGAAGCCTTGTCTCATTCTCATCCTCTTATCAGGGCTTGACCTTGATACTCCAGCTGCTGGAGTCCACCGCTGGGAACCTTAACCATCCTAGCATGTTTTCATTAGCCTGCCCACCGAGCCTGCTGCGTGCACAAAATGTAACCATTGGCTTCTGCTGTGTGTGTGGGGGTGTTTGAATGTAGTATAACCAACTCTGCTTTGCTGTATCTGGCTATTACTGACACAGGACTTGTACACGTGTCTTTGGAATAGTTTCATTAAACATTGTCTTTTCGAAGCTTGATCTCTGGGATGCCTATTTCCAAGTCCAAATTAGGGAAGGAGACAAATATAAAATGGTGTTTAACACCCCCTGTGCAGTTCGAGTACCTAGTGATGCCGTTCGGCCTTCAGGGCGCTCCAGGGGTCTTTACGAATCTAATTCATGAAGTGTTGCATAAGCACCGGTTCAATGGCATCCTTGTCTACTTGGATGACATTTTGTTGTACTCCCCCGACAAAGAATCCCATGTTAAACTGGTCCAAGAGGTTCTAGAAATGTTGCACAAGCACAAACGCTTTGCTAAGCTCTCCAAGTGTGAGTTCCATTGCTCTGAGATCTCGTTTTTGGGTTACTGGACCTCCGCCCAGGGAATTGAAATGGACCCCACCAAGGTCCAGGCTGTGGTGGGGTGGGAGCCACCCAAAACCCAGAGGCATCTCCAAGCATTCCTTGGTTTCGCGAACTTTTACAGAACTTTTCTTGCTAACTTTGTCCAAATGAGCCTTCCTCTTACTGACCTCTTGAAAATGAAGGGGAAGGGCCCCAATAGCACATGACCAGGGGCCCAACTAGACTGGACTCCTGAATGCCAGGAGGCATTCGACCTCCTGAAGGCCCTGTTCACTTCAGAGCCGGTTTTGGTGCACCCGAATGAACTTAAAAAGTTTATTGAGCAGGTCAATGCATTGGACATTGCTATGGGTGGTGCCATTTTGCAGGAGGGGGAGGATGGGAGGTTGCACCCGCTCTCATATATCTTCCAGAAATTCAATGACACTGAATGCAATTGGTCCATGAGGGATAAAGAAGCAGGGGCTATTAAATTAGCGCTATCGATGTGGTGACATTGGTTGGAGGGGGCAAGGGTACTGTTTGAGGTATGGACTGATCATAAAAACCTTGAAGTCCTCCGCATGCCCCGCAACCTGAATGCCAAACAGTTACATTGGGCTGATTTTTTCTCCAAGTTCAATTTCACTCCCCACCATTTCCCGGGCAAGGTGAACTCGCTTCAACATGAGAGCCACCGGGAGGAGATATTGGATTCCATGTTCACACCTTCCCAGCTGGGTGGGGCAGTCACCACTCGCAGTCAGGCACAAACCTCGCCTCCTCCCCCTAATGACTCCTGGGAACTGAAGTTCACTCAGGTGCTCTCGGAGAGGGACTGGCTGGAGTTGGAAATGGAGGGAGAGGTGGAGGAAAAGGCTAATTGCTGTTTGTATCAGGGCACGAAATTGTTTGTTCCTCTTTGCGGGGGGAGATCATGTCTCATGTGCTTGGGAGCAAACTGGCAAGGCACTTGGGTTTTATGAAGTCGATGCATCTCCTGCAACGCCAGTTCTGGTGGCCTGGGATGAGGAAAGATCTCTCCCTTTTTGTCCACTCCTGCCAGATGTGCCTCATGAGTAAACCAAGACCCGGGAAGCCACCGGGACTCCTTCAACCCCTGCCTACGCCTAGCCATCCGTGGGAGGTCATCACCATGGATTTTATCACAGATCTACCCCCTAGCAAGGGGAAAACAGTTATTTGGGATGTTGTAGACCTGTTTTCCAAGCAGGATCATTTCATTCCATTCAAAGCCTTGCCATCAGCAAAGGTGCTGGCTAAGGCATTTCTTCAGCACATTTTCAGACTGCATACTCTGCCCAATAAAATAATCTCTGACCGGGGCTCACAATTTGTTTCCAAGTTTTGGGGTGAGCTAATGCAGCTGTTGGGGGTGGAAAGGGGCCTGAGCAGTGCCTATCATACTGAGACAGATGGGCAAACTGAACGTGTCAATCAGACCTTGGAACAATACCTCCAGTGCTTTACTAACTTTCAACAAAACGACTGGGAGACGTTCCTTCCCCTGGTGGAATTTTGTTACAATAACACCTGTCATTCTTCCACGGGGGTCTCCCCCTTTATGGGTGTCTATGGTTATGAGGCCCCACCCCTCCCTTTCCTGACCAATGTTGGTTTACCGGAGGGAGAGGCTGGAGACTGGTGTAAACACTTACAAGACACTTGGCCAATCCTTTGTAAGACATTGGAGGGGGCAAAACAGGCTTACAAGCTACAGGTTGATAAAAAATGGCACAAGGGGTGGGACTCTGGTGACTCTGTGTATGTCTCTACTAAGAACATTAAAGGACTCCAGCCAAGCCGGAAGTTGGGCTGGAAGTTTGTGGGGCCGTTCCCTGTCAAATGTCTAATCAATGCTGTCACTGTTGAACTTGTGTTGCCTAAATCTTTGAAACATATCCACCCTGTCTTTTACCTTAGGCTTCTTCATCGTGACCCCGGGACTAACCCCTGGTGCCCAGAACATGTCACACACCCCTGCTTATGGTGCAAGGCAAACTGCATTATGAAGTTGCTAACATTTTAGACTCTAAACTGAAGCGCAATAAACTGTATTACCTTGTGGAGTAGGTGGATTTTGGACCTCAACATAGGGAATGGGTTGCTGTTGATGACATCAGTGCCCCTCTGCTTATCCAGAAGTTCCATCTCCGTTACCTAGAGAAACCAGGAGGGGGCCCCCTTTAGGGGGGCAGAATGTCAAGTACCCTGTCATGTTAATGGAATGAGGGAGGAGAGAGGTTGCCTCTCCCCCCCAACCTGAAGCCTCGTCTCGTTCTCATCCTCTTATCAGGGCTTGACCTTGATACTCCAGCTGCTGGAGTCCACTGCTGGGAATTTTAACCGTCCTAGCATGTTTTCATTAGCTTGCTCGCCTAGCCTGCCGCATGCGCAAAATGTAACCATTGGCTTCTGCTGTGTGTGGGGGGGTTTGTTTAACTGTAGTATAACCAACTCCGCTTTGCTGTATCTGGCTATTACTGACACAGGACTTGTACACATGTCTTTGGAATAGTTTCATTAAACATTGTCTTCTTTAAGAAGCCCTGTGTTCGATGACTAACTGAAGAACCTGACAATAGGCCAATGGCTGATGGAGCACACAGCACAGCCAATGGGAGAGTCGGAAAGTGCCAATATGCTAGGGCGGGGGGGTAGGCTTGTGGGGGAGGGGGCCTCTCAGCACCAAGGCCAACTCCTGATTTTCTCAGATACAAAATATGCCCTAGGCCTGTTTCAATCTGAACAACTCTGGACTTAAAACAAAAACTGTTTTGATAGTCTTTACATGGAAAGAGAACAAAGGACCTTCTGGTGGTAGAAAGCACTGTCAAGTTGTAACTGACTTACGGCAACCCTGTAGGATTTCAAAACAAGAGATGAACAGAGGTGGTTCGCCATTGCCTGCCTCTGTGTAGTGACCCAAGACCTCCGTGGTGGTTTCCCTTCCAAGTTCTCACCAGGGCTGACCCTGTTTAACTTCTGAGGTATGACAAAATTTGGCTAGCCTGGGCCATACAGATTAGGGCAAAACCTGCTGCCGCTGTACATATCTGCCTGCCAATACCTTTTCAGTTATGGCATCCCAATTATAGAATGCCTTTCCCTCATCTATTTGCTTGGAACAAACCTTGGGTACAACATCAGACAGCAACTCTGCACTTAGCCTCTCACAGTTACCAATTTCTACTTCTGGTATCTCTCCCCACCCCAAGTTGATAGTTGGTTTCTAACAGGAAGCATTCAAAGCCCGGGCAGCCTGAACTCTCATCACCTGGCAACAAGGATGTTCTCAACCTCAGTCTTCATAATTTCTAAGTCCTTCTTGTATTGGAGTCTTTTGGAAATGTGTTAAGACATTCACTGGTTACTGTTCTCTCCTTTGTCATCTCAGATGCCACAGACTCAACAAGAAATTCTCTCTCTCTCTTTCCCTGCCTTTCCCCACAGCTCATGGTAGCTTACAAATCCAAATTTAAAGCCCCCAAGTAACCACCCCTTACAACTCCTGCAGCCTACAGCTCTGATCTAAATGACATCGAGTTTTATTTTTATTTTATTTATCTATTAGTTTGACTTTTACCCCGCCCTCCCACCGAGGCGGCTCAGGGTAGCTTACATAAAACCATAAAACCAACATAAATACATACATAAAATACCTAGTTTCAGTTCCATATAAATACAGTTAAAACTATTTGTGTATGGCGGTGTCATATGATAAAGTGCAAGTGCAGCTCAGCCGATGTAATGTTGCTCCTACTAGAATGCCCGGTGAAAAAGCTCCATTTTCACGGCCCTGTGGAATTGCTGAAGGTCCCGTAGGGCCCTGATCTCATCGGGAGCTCGTTCCAGAGCATCGGCGCCACCAAGGAGAACACCGTGGTCCTAGTCGATACCAGCCTGGCACCCCAAGAGCCAGGCAGCTTTGAGTTCCTGATCACAGTGTTCTCTGGGGAACATGTGGGGAAAGGCAGTCCCTCGGATAGACAGCCCCTGACCATATAGGGCTTTAAAGGTTAAAACCAGCACCTTGAATCATATCCAGTATGCTATAGGCAGCCAGTGCAGTGTCCTCAATACAGGCTGGATGTGCTTCTGCATAGGAAGACCATCAACAGCTTGGTCGTCACATTTTGCACCAGCTGCAGCTTCCGGAGTTGCCCCAAGGGCAGCCCCGTGTAGAGAGCATTGCAGTAGTCCAACCTTGAGGTGACCATTGTGTGGATCACTGAAGCCAGATCTTTGCGTTTGAAGAAGGGAACCAACTGCCTAATCAGCCAGAGATGGTAAAAGGCTGCCTTGGCAGCGGCTGCTACCTGGGCCTGCATTGTCAAGGAAGCATCCAGGAGCACTCCCAGACTCCTGACCCTCAGCACTGGCATCAGCGGCATCCCACCAAAGGCCGGTAATGATATCCCTATCCCCAAACCACTCCAATTCAGGCACAGGACCTCCGTCTTCATCAGATTAAATTTCAATCGGCTCAGCCTAAGCCATCCCACCACATCCTGCAGCGCCTGATCCAGATCTTCTGGGGTAGAGCCAGACTGACTGCCCAACAACAGATAGAACTGGGTGTCATCCGCATATTGGTGATACCCTAGCCCATGCCTCCAGGCAATCTGGGCAAGGGGGCACATATAGATGTTAAATAGCATTGGGAAGAGTCCCACCCCTTGAGGCATTCCACAAATTAGTGGGTGCCTTTGGGACAGCTGTTCCCCAAGTGCCACCCTTTGTCCCCAACCCTGGAGAAAGGTGACAAGCCATTGCAAGGCAAGCCCCAGAATCCCCACATTGGCGAGCTGGTGGGCAAACAACAGATGATGGTCCGTGTCGAACACTGCTGACAGATCCAACAGCAGCAGCACCACCATTCTTCCCCGATCCAGATGCCTCTGGCGGTCATCTGTGAGGGTGACCAGTGCTGTCTTCGTCCTGTAGCCCGGGCAGAAGGTGGACTGGAAGGGATCTAGCATGGAAGTGTCATCCAGAAAGCTCTGCAACTATATCACCACTGCCCTCTCTATTAATTTACCCAAATAGGGCAAATTGGAAACCGGCTGATAGTTGGCCAATTCAGCCTGGTCCAGAGATTTTTTTTTTAGGAGAGGGAAGACCATCACTTCCTTGAGAGCCCCTGGGAATAGCCCCTCAGAGAGGGACTTGTTGATAATGTCCCTAAGGGTGCCTCGAAACCCCTCATAGCCTGCTTTAATTAGCCAAGAGGGGCACGTCTCAAGGTTGCATGTGGTTGGGCGTACCGTTAAAATCAATCTGTCAACTTCCTCTAGGCTGAGTGGATTGAAGTAATCCGGAATGGGACCAGAAGATGCACATGAAGCCTTGAGTTCGCTCACTGTCTCAAATGTGGCCAGAAGGTTGCAGCGGAGCAACAAGACTTTATCTGCAAAGTAGCTCATGAAAGCCTCACAGCCTATGTCCAATTCCCTAGTATTTTGTCTGCCCTGTGGCAGAGTAGTTAAAGACCAAATCGTTCTATGCAATTGTACTGGGCGTGAGCTTGTAGACGCAGTCGTGGCTGCGAAGAACTCCCTCTTCACAGCCTTGATTGCCTTCTCATAGGACCTTATAAATGTCCTATAGGATGCTCTTGTTGCCTCATCATGAGCACGCTGCCACTGTCTCTCTAGCCATCTGAGCCTTCATTTCATCAGCCTCAGCTCCTGGGTATACCAAGGACTCAGCCTTGAATGAGGGTGCAAAGGGCATCTGGGAGTGATCTCGTTGATGGCTGCCAAGAGTCGGCCATGCCAGTCCTTGACTAGCTCATCTAATGGGTCCATTTGGCTCCATGGGCAAACTAGAATGTGCTTGCTGCCCAAACAGGGTTGGGGTGACATATTCAGTCAGGCCATCAGGGCATGGTGGTCCAATCATGGAACTGCCATAGCAGTAATCCAGTCCACTTTAACCCCCACCATGAAGATCGAATCAAGCATGTGATCAGCTTGATGAGTGGGGGCTGTTACATATTGGGAAAGTCCCAGCACCGCCATAGATGATGCCAGGTCCACTGCCTGTGAGGAAGCTGCATCGTCAGCATGGACATTGAAGTCACCCAAGACTATCAGCCTAGAGTGCACCAATGCCCAGCCAAACAGCCAAACTCTCCTTGGCTTTCCACATGAAGCTGGCACACTCCATGCCTGTGAGCCTCATCGCCAGGAGCACCCTGAAGGAGTAAGCTTCCCGAATGAACAAAGCACTCCCCCCCTGCCCCATAGTCTGAGATTGGTGGAGGACTGAGAACCCAGGCGGAGCTAGCTGGGAGACAGCAACCGTCTCCCCATCTCATAACCAGGTCTTGTTCACGCACACCAGATCTACATCCTGCTCCAGTAGGAAGTCCCGAAGGGCTGAGGTCTTATTATTTATGGACCTGGCGTTGCATAGCACCAATGTCGGAGTGGGTTTTGTTTTTCCTTGCCCCACTACCTGACACCTTTGAGATGGGACACAGGCTGGAAGGTAGCCAAGCTGCTCTATTTCTCTGCCCCCTTCCCATCCATCTCTGCCTGGTCCCACCACTGTACCTTCCCCTCCCCAAGAGCACTGGAATTCTCTGCCCGGCCATTACTACACCTGATGGTCTTCACCAGCCACACTCGACTCAAGCCACAGACCAACCAGCTTAGTTAACCTACAATTGGACAGCATTTTCTTGTTCCTATCTGTACTTCTTTTGTAGTTCTGCTGATTCAGGAGGTTTGTTCTGCATCCATCTAGTGCTCCCCCGTGAACGTCCATGTATTTTGTCTGTACTGATGCATACACAAAGCACATTTCAATATGCATTATATTTTTTTCCATGTATGTGTGGCAGTGTATACATCCATCACGATAACATATATCCAAATGTATAACCAATATTTTCCCCTAAATCTGCACCAGGAGACAATGGGTAATGTTCATGTGTGTGTTGGAATAAAGAATACTTTGTTCTTGCCCAAACACTCATGCATTTCATTCTCTAGCTGATGGGGAGAGCATGGAACAGAACTGCATATTCTGAGGAGATTTCCTGTTGTGGAAGAATTCAGAAGCATCCTCTATTTTAGACTGAGATTTTGAGACAATGTTTATAAGGAAAAGCTAGTTTTATATTTAAAATAAACAAACAAGAAATTCTGCTAAGTTTCAGGACTTTGTCAGATGCACGGCTATACATTTCATGGAATGTGTACTGTACACCTGCATCAGAGGATCTGTTTCTCTAATGTTCGGTGGCCTTTGCTGACGCTATAAAAAAGTCAGTTTAACTGAGGAAATATTCCACATAACATTTCAAGCCTGTAATTGTTTTTTTAAAAAAAATATGTTTATTCCCTATATTATGAGATACATAATTGAAAACATACAGAAGCACACTTTGGAATAACATCCCCCCCCCCCCTCACGGGCAGGGAAGACATCCAAAGCCTCATTTTGTCACAGGATTTTTTAATTGCCTCCCTCTGGATTCTAAAAAAAACAAAACCCCTTCACTTATGGGGTCTGCTTGATTCCTGCTGTCTTGAAAAATTAAATGTATATTAAGACATGCACATGCACACCTGCTCGGCAGAGTCATGTACTCTAAACAAAGTTGTATTACTGCATAGAGTTGGCCCAGTTCCCTGAGGGCACCACGGAAACACCAGGCAGTGCTGCAGAAAACATCAGAATATGTGGCTTTCCTTTATTTTTGGAGGGGAGGGGGAGGATAGAGCTGGATTTGCATTGGCGGAAAAGAATAGTTTGTTCTTCTGCCTCCTCTCCCCCCCCCCCCGCTTTCCATTCCTTGCTTTCTCCGGCTGAATAGGAATGAGAATGCGGATACAATAATGAAAGACTTGGTTTGCATTTTTCAGGCTTCTTTCTTCAAAAGTACCCCAGTGGCTTGACTTTAACTGAGATGCAGTAAATAGTTATGAGGGATCTGCCTCCAGTGTATAGGGAGGATAGTGACCTTCTGTATTTTCAGTGGTTGTTCTGTTCATGTGTTCAAGAGGCCAGAAAGTCACGTTCTAAAATACAGCCGTAACAGCTTCATGGTTATTTGTCCCCCACCCCCGGTTTCCTGCTACTCCTGACTCTTGAGGTTTGGAAAATCATAAAATGACAATAAACCAAAATTATCCTAAACAAAACAATGATTTTTTTAAAAAGTAGCAAACAAAGTACAGAAAACAAACCAAACAGAAAGGCAGATTAGTGGGGAGGGAGAAGCTACTTTTAAACATATAGAAAACACATAGAAAAATGTGGCCTCGCAGCACATGGTGTGAAATTGACACATATGATCGGGGCAAAGGGAAGAGCGAGCGCAGAGCAGCAGCTTGTGGGAAATTGGCCCAAGTGTGTCTAACTGGCCCATATTTATTCAGTGAGCTAGCAGATCAGGGGGAGGGGGTTCCTCCCAGATCCCATTCTGACAGTCTAGCTACTATACAGCACATGGGTTCTCATGTGATGCTTCATTTGCTTGGCTTGTATTTTTCTACATTAAAAAAAAATCATATGCATTTTCTGCATTAGCTATACACATCTTAGTACAAAAGGGTGTAGCAAATGTTGCCATGTACATTACCAAAAACAAATGAACAAACTCAATGGTGCCGATCTCCTGATGGAAACTATTTGAAACAAGTGAAAACAGTGGGATGGATCCTACCACTCCACTGAACAAAGTTCGAAGACCACCTCTAGCCAGGGAGCCTTTCTCCAACAGTAGAATCACTTAAGCTACTGGAGCCAGTTTGGTGTAGTGGTTAAGTGCGCAGACTCTTATCTGGGAGAACCGGGTTTGATTCCCCACTCCTCCACTTGCACCTGCTGATGTGACCTTGGGTCAGTCACAAGCTCTGGCACAGCTGTTCTCTCAAGGACAGTTTGTGTTAGAATTCTCTCAGCCCCGCCTACCTCACAGGGTGTCTGTTGTGGGGAGGGGAAGGGAAAGGAGTTTGTAAGCCGCTCTGAGACGCCTTTGGGCAGTGAAGAGCAGGGTATAAATCCAATCTCCTCCTCCTCCTCCTCCTCCTCCTCCTCTTCTTCTTCTTCTTCTTCTTCTTCTTCTTCTTCTTCTTCTTCTTCTTCTTCTTCTTCTCCTTCTTCTTCTCCTTCTTCTCCTTCTTCTCCTTCTTCTCCTTCTTCTTCAGCTAGAGGAAGTTTCCTTTGTGTGGAGGAGCCTAAGGTTGGATCCACACCGGTGTGTGGGGACGGAGTGTTCTGCTTTGGTGCCAAACAAGAAGGGTTTGACGTTGAGTCACAAGCCATGAGAAGTTGGAAAGCAACCCCAGGCATGGATTCACATGCCAGGATAGGCTATGGGCAGTGAGGTCAAAGAAGAAGACACAAAATGGTCCATGGAAGAAATCCTCAAGACACTCTGAGTATAATAACAAGGTGATCAAAAGCAGGGATGCTTGAACACCTGTCATTTCAGCTCGCATTCTATTCACTGGCTGTGAACAGATCCCTGATTTTTTTAATGATTAGTTCAATAGTTCATCAGTCTGTTCATGGGTGTGCATCCTTCCTAACCATGCAGTACGGCTCGACTGGCTTCTCATGCATGCATGTTCTCACACAGCCTGATTGAGTTCTTCTACAACCCCCACCCCCTGCAACCTTGCTGCATAACTGCTCTGCTCAGCACACAGTTGTTTTAATAGGCAATCAGAGCACTCGCAAATCTTATAAACCAGTTATCAATAAATGTTGTGTTTCAATAAAATCCTACCCTTTAATGCTAATCTAAGTGGTCTGTAGTGATGCTAATGGCCGCCAATCAGTTTGAATTGGCAGCATCTTTGTGCATGTGCAATTCTGGGAAAACTCAATGCAAACCAGTTTGGCAGGCACTCATGGCTGCTCTGTGTAAATGGGAATGGAGTGAGTGATCGGTTCACATGCAATCACCACTTCCCAGCATGCTAAGTTCAACAGTCAAACACGATCACGGCCAGAGTTCACAGCATCCGTCATGAAAAGCAAGGGACTGTTTCTGATGCGGTTAAAAATGCAAGTGGTTTGGACTCAGCCATAATCAAAATCAGTGAAACATGTCTAAGTCCACCTTTCACCCAGACAACTGGAACCCGTATCAATTGTGAAGTGTTTCAAACGTGAAGTTAATAGACACAGCCAGCAGAAACCTGAAGAATAATGTCTATAAGAGATGCCTGCCCTCCAAAACCAAAGGACTACAGGGGCCATCAAGAGAATCTGAGGCTCTCTTTCAAGTTTCAACCTTTATGAAACTGGAGAAGAGATGGTGCCCTCAGACTTACTTCTGAGTGAACGTGGCTAGGAGGATTGGCCAGCAAGACTCCTTTTAACCTGCAGGGAATACAAGCAGGCATTTCGTTCCCTCCATTGAAGCTTGTGTATCACTTTTAGACCATGCTTTGGGTTTTCTCCCCTCCAGTATGATGTAGAGCAACTCTCAATGTGTTTTCTCTGCCTTTCCTCCATCCTTAAAAAAAAAAAAAAAGTAATGAAAGCAAAAGGAGAAAAAAAGAACAGCTTGAAATAAGCTCTTGTGAGAAACCTGTGAGACGACAGCAACAGATAATGGCTTACTGGCAATGGCCAAGACTGACAGCATCCTCAGTGAAACAATAATGCCCAAGAACTTGAAATGCTGGGGGCAGGGAGTGCAGCATGGCGGTTCATTTTTGATACACATTCGGAGTAATCCCTGAGATCACCATATCAACTATTGATCAGTTGTTGTTTGCAGAACAAAGGGAACATTTTGCCTTCCATTCAAATCTTCTAAGCTTTTTTTTCCCCCTTCAAAGCATGCAAATTATTTATTTGTTTGCTTATATTTGTATCCTGGTTCTTATTGCTCGTACACATATCCTGCTTCCCCCCCTGAAGGGACTGAACGTGGCTCACAACAGCAAAACAAAGACAAATGTGATCTAAATCAACCAACCAACAAAGCAATAACTACATTTCGGGCTGGTCCCTGAGTCAGTAGCTGGCTCTAAATGCACTGGCTGTGAGCCACACGCTGACAGTCAAAGGGAAAAGAGCCCTTTGACTTTTGCCCTTCAGCTCGTGTGTCTGGCCATGCTCCCTTTATAGTAACAGCAACTGGAATGGAAATTGAAATCTGTAACATCTTTTAGGCATGCCAGCAGTTTGTTTCTTTTATTCAGCACTTGCAAATGTTGTAATTGTGTGATATATATATATGGCATAAAGTTTGTAGCCACTTAGGAAGAATAGAGTTTAGGCAGGGCTATTTTGGGGCAGGAACGCACAGGAACGGAGTTCCGGCTGGCTCCCCAGTTGGCCACGCCAAGCAGGAACTCATTAGCATAATAGGCCACACCCAACAGCAGAAACTCATTAGGATTGGCTACATTAGGGGTGTGTGGCCTAACATGTAAAGGAGTTCCTGCTACAAAAAAAAAAAGCCCTGGATTTTGACAACAAACAAGGTAAACAGAATAAGAAGCAAAAGGTGGGTGTGGCTGGATGACCACACTTCTGCTAACGTGGGGGTGGGGCCTAATATGCTAATCAGCTGTGCTGTCAGGGGTGTGGCCTAATGTGCTAATGAGTTTCTGCTGTTGGGTGTGGCCTATTATGCTAATGAGTTCCTGCTGAGCTTTTCCTACAAAAATAGCCCTGGGTTTAGGTATTCAGTGAGCCACAATGCCCACTGGGTGACCTCCAGCCAGTCATTGTCTCTCAACCTGTGCTTCGTAGGCTTGCTATATGGATAAAAATGTGACAGAGGGGAGTACTGTGTATTCCCACCTTATTTATTTATTTGACTTCTAGACCGCCCTCCCCTGTAAACAGGACTCAGGGAGGTGCACAGCACTTCCAATACAATATTTATAATCAAGTTAAAAACAATTAAACCCAAAAGAGTAAACAATACAATAGCAGTAGCAGATGGTGCTTAAAATAGACCAGTCTGTATCTTTACCCCGGGGTGGTGGGGAGAAATGGTGGAATAAAAATGTGATTGGATGGATAGGCATTTCTATCTTGTCACTATGTAAGATAAGTAAAATTGGTTCATCCCAGCAACAAGTACTCTGGGGTGGAACAACTTTTAATGAGGGGGTCTTATGTACAGATGACATCGCAGAGCTGCCTCCTCGTATGTCGGATCACTTGTAATCAATTTCACTCAATGAAATCGCTGAGCAGTCAGGTTAGAATGGATAAAAGGAAGTATTTCTTCACCCAAAGAGTGATGAACACATGGAATTCACTGCCACAGGAGGTAGTGGTGGCTACAAGCATGGACAGCTTCAAGAGGGAATTGGATAAACATATGGACTAGAAGTCCATCAGTGGCTATTTAGCCACAAGGTATAGATAGGAACTCTTAGTCTGGGGCAAGTGATGTTCTGTATTCTTGGTGCTTGGGGGGGCAACAGTGGGAGGGCTGTCCTGGCCCCACTGGTGGACCTCCTGATGTCACCTGGTATTTTTGGCCACTATGTGACAGTTGGACTGGATGGGCCATTGGACTGATCCAACATTGGCTTCTCTTATGTTCTTAATTATTCCTCAGCCACAGCTGTAGTTATTATGAGCTTCAAAGAGGAACCACATCTCCCCCCCCCATATCTGTGACTGCTGTCCTTCTACCAGACTGGACATATTTTGCCCACTCCTTTCCCCATTTTATCATTGTAAAAAGCCTGTGGGGCAGTTGGACTGAGAAAAGAGAGTGGCTCAGGGTCCCCCAATGAGTTTCACAGAAGATCAAGGATTTGAAGTTGGGTGTCCCAAGACACAGCAGCCTAAAAGCCCAGGATCATCAGAGCCTAGAAGCTAAGCAGGGTTGGCCATTGTCAGTACTTGGACAAGAGACCACCAAGGAAGACTGGGGTTGCTGTGCAGAGGAAGGCAATGGCCAACCACCACTGCTCATCTCTTGCCTGGAACATCCCATGGCTGAGGTCCAGGAGTCAGCTGTGACTCCATGGCATGTTCTTTTCATCTTCTGAAGTCATTATTCTGCATCGGTCTTTAAAGTTAGTAAATCTAGAACAGATCGAAGAACAATCCTTCAAACTTTGCCCTTACCTTCTGAAATATGAAACTACACTCCTGTCCTTAATCTATAACATGATCTCACAATTTCCAACTTGTGCCAACCACTGAGAAGTTCTGGCCCCATCTAATCTATGCAATTCTCACCCCAGACTATAGCCTCACACTATGATATTAGGATAGGTTTGCATGGCCAGGCATACAGGGAGCAGGTTTCCAGCCATCTCCCAGGTCCCCACATGTACACACTTTCAGTCTGTGCTGGTCTTATGCCTGTTGTCAGTGCAAGCAGGAAGAAAGACATTATGTGACTCTACATTATTGGGAACAGTGGGAGGGAAACAGCACCTGTGTGCTTTGTTCTGTGCCATGTATTTCACTAGGCTGAGAAGTTTCCCAAAGTATAGACTTCATTACCATTATTTTTGTTATTATTCCACATTCATACCATAAAAAGGCCACCACTTGTATTGCCACTACCCCCTGTTTTTTTGCTGTAGGAATAGAAGCAAAAGATACCTTGGTCTGCAGTAATTTTTATATACAATTTTTAAATTGTCATTCTTCAGAAGCATTAGAAGTTTATGATGTTTCAAAGACACTCCAAATGCTTGGCAGAGACAATGTGGTGTAACAATTAGCAAGACAGACTAGGATCTGGGAGACCCAAGTTCAAATCCCTACTCTGCCATGAAATTTGCTGGATGACTTCAGTAGGGCCTGTCATACAGGCAGGGGTCTTTTGGGGGGAGCGCACCAGAGCGCAGCTCCGGGAGCTAAGGAGCCAAGCCCCGCCCCCAGCCGGCGTCCCCGGGAGTCTTTCAGGCAGCCGAATGTCAATTTCAGCTCCATTCTATCCTATGGGCCATTGAAGTCAGTGGTGAAAACATAGGGTATATTATGGGGGCTGGAGGGGAGAGGGTTTGAGGGAGAGGCTCCAAACTCACAGGGTAGCTGATGGAGCCTCTCCCCAAGATACCCACCAAGTTTGAAGAACATTGGATCAGGGGGTCCAATTCTATGGACCCCCAAACAGGTTGCCCCTATTCCCTCCATTGTTCTCTATGGTGGGACAAAAGTAAGTTTTTTTCCCAACATAGAGAACAATGGAGGGAATAGGGGCAACCTGTTTGGGGGCCCATAGAATTGGACCCCCTGGTCCAATGTTCTTCAAACTTGGTGGGTATCTTGGGGAGAGGCTCCATCAGCTACCCTGTGAGTTTGGAGCCTCTCCCTCAAACCCCCTCCCCTCCATCCCCCAGAATATACCCTATGTTTTCACCATTGACTTCAATGGCCCATAGGATATAATGAGGCCAAATTGCCGCAGAATTTCTTTCATTCCCTCCTTTCCTTCTCTCTTTTTCCTCTTTCCCTCCTTCTTCTCTTCTCTCTTTCTTTCTTTCCCACCTTCTTCTCTTCCATTTCTTCCTCCTTTCCCTATTTCCCTCCTTCTTCCCTCTCTTTCTTTCCCTCCCCTTTCCTTCTCTTTCTTTCCCTTTTTCCTCCTTCTGTGGCCCAACTCTCATGAGAAGGAGTTTAAACTTTAAACCCCTTCTCTTAGCTCCCCCATCCAGACCAGCTGGGGAAGGGAAGGGGAGGCTTTTGAAGATGCCTCCCCCCCCCTTTTGCTTCCCCTTCTGACATCACTTCTGGTGATGTCAGGGGGCGTGGCATATGCTAATAGACTAATAGCTCATTAGCATACCATATGCTAATGAGCTCCTGCAGCTGTTTTTCTACGAAAAGCCCCCTGCATACAGGTGTTGGGGAGGGGGCAGTATCAGGAATGCAAAAGCAGGAGACTTTGGTCCAAAATCTGATGGATATGGGGCAGAACTAATAGAATCTGGCTGGCACTTGGGAAGTTATGGAGAGAAACCTGTAAACTTTGATGGCTCACAGAAAGTCATCTGTTTCCAGGCACAATTCAAAATTCTGGTCCTTACATTTTAGTCCTAAAACAGCTTGAGACCAGGGTATCTTCTCCAGTATGATCCAGACTGCCAATTAAGATCAGCTTTTCAAGACCTGCTCTATGTTCCCCACCTTCAAAGGTGAGACAGGAGACGCACTAGAAACAGGACATTTTCTGTAGTGGCACTTTGCCTTTGGAACACCATCTTCCTCAAGGCCAACCTGGCACCTACTTTACTTTCTTTCAGAGCCAGAGCCAAAGCACATCTTTTTAGCCAGGTTTTTAATTGGAGGCTTTATTTTACCAGTTTTTAAAATAGTATGCTGCTGTTTTATGGGAAGTGTGTATATCTACCTACCTACCTACCTACCTATCATCTATCTATCATCTATACTGTTTATATCCAATGGCTTGTTTTGAAAAGCATGTTTGCATATTGCACACTGTATTAATTGTAAGCCACCTTGAACAGATATCTGAAGAGGAAGCATAGAAATATACTGAATAAATGAAAGAGATGCTGAAAGATTTTCTGCTGTTTATAAAAGCCAATAGAAGCTACACAGAGTCCTGGTCCAGATGAAAGCCATATAGTGGAGAAGGAATTTAACTTTCTACTTCCATCCCCACGGTTTTGCCAATTGGATCTGATTCTTCTATGTTTTATTGGTCCTCAAAAGAATGAAAAAAGAAAGTCACTGGGGGAGGGAGAGACTTCAGTCCCATCTTTCCCTCCTGTATGACCCCTAGTTAATCTATCCCCCATGCAGCTTAAAAGAGAAGATTCAGTCATAGGTTTCTTTGCCTCCTCTATAGACCAGGACAGAGTCTAGTAGAATCTAAACTTTGCTGGCTTTTCCAGTCTCAGTCCTGCCTATCTAGAAGAATGGAATTTTTTCTGGCTGGGAACTTCAAGCGAGCCCTTTCAGATTTGCGGAAGACAGCATTCATTTTCACACTGGCAAATTTGCCTCTCTCTCTCTTGCTAATATTACACAAGGTATTGTAAAAAAAAGTGTACTGCATAATGAAGCTCCTTAGTATTCCTAAGACACTATTTGCAATTTTGATTTCTCACTGTCAGGTTGACTGTTAAGGAAAAGAAATACACATTATGGGAAACAGTAAAGTAGCAAACAAAATAGTAGTATATCAAGCAAAAGGTTTAGCTATCATATTCCTGTCTATTAATTCTCTGGATTCAATTGGGGGGGGGATCTAATCAGTTTCTTTTTGCTTTCATTGTATCTTAACCTTACACAGGTAGCTATTTTAGTTTCATGTGCGGTGAAAAATTTGCTCTGCCTAAAGTGCCCTCTAGTGTGCAGTAATGAAACAGGTTGCAATCTAAAAAAGAGAGAGAGAGAGAGAGGGATTCGTCATGGAATCCCAACACATTTAAAACCCCAGTGCAGTTTGTAAAATGCCTTCTCCTTGCAGAAGATGTATCAGCAACGTGTTTGTTGTATTAATTGTTTGTGTATATGCAAATATGACATCTATTCTATATGGGGGGATGACTTTCATGGGGAACATTTCATCACTCTCTCTCTCTCTCCTCTGCAAGAGAGCTGGAGGTTGTCATTTTCAGAATGCTGATTCCAGTGTAAATGTTAAGAGGTTCCCCCCCCCCAGCTCAGATGCTTTGAGGATTGGGACCAGCACAACCATCAGTGGAACTGAGGGAGGTGCTGCTTTGAGAACTTGCAGGCAAAACCTTATTCCTGACACTTAATGTTTATTTAGAGTTGATGACGGCAGGCATGACACAGCACAGTGGCAAGCCATGGCACACATGAACACCAATGAAGCTGCTTTCCACTGAATCAGACCAGGCGTCCATCAAGGTCAGTATTGTCCATTTAGATTGGCAGCAGCTCTTCAGGGTCTCAGCCAGCAGTCTTTTCCTTCATATCACTGACTGCCAGATCCTTTAACTGGAGTTGCCGGGGGTTGAACCTGGGATCTTCTGTTGCCCAAATGGCCTACCTGTGTATGACCTCCAATGTTTGGAGTGTCCCCTATTGCATGTCAACAGCACACACACCTATATCTAGGTAAGATCAAGTTAGGAACCACTCCAGAATTTGGTAGTGTTACTTCACTGCAGAAATAGGGAGGCTCTCAGAATTGTGGAAAATAGAATGTTGCTCCTCTTCCTGCTCAGTTACCTGTAAGACTTGGGCATGGCCAGAGGTGTGAGCCCTTGAGCATGAGCCAAAGAACCAGAGCCAAAGGGTTCAAAGCAGCAAGCATACAACTGCAGGGCTACTTTAAGATGTAGTCTGAGAGCCAGTTTGGTGTAGTGGTTAAGTGTGCGGACTCTAATCTGGGAGAACTGGGTTTGGTTCCCCACTCCTCCACATGCAGCTGCTGGAAGACCTTGGGCAAGCCATAGTTCTGTCAGAGCTGTTCTTGAAAGAGCTGTTCTTGAAAGAGCTCTTTCAGCCCCACCTACCTCACAGGGTGTCTGCTGTGCAGTGGGGAAGGGAAAAGAGTTGGTAAGCCACTCTGAGACTCCTTCGGGTAGTGAAGGGCAGGGTATAAATACAGTCTCCTCCTCCTCCTCTTCATCTTCTCACTTCCAAGTGACATAATGCAGCTCTCCTTCTCCCCATACCTCATCCCCCAAAGTTCCCAGGATTGTCAAGCATAGGCATGGCATGTATAACTGCTATGTCCCCAAATGCATGTTTGTCACCCTAGTGAGAAATAGGCCCTGGGTGCTGTGTTAAAAGAAGGGGTGAAGATTGGGAGCTACTGAGCCAGCTGAATAAGAACTGGGCTGAACGTTTACTCCTTTCTTTATAGCAGGTAACTTAAACCCTGAACTTGGCCAGTGGTTTGAGACAAATGGCAAAGTCCTTGGCCTATGGTTCCGGGTAAGCTATACCAGGTGAACCCACACTAACCTGTGATGTCCTTTATCACCTCTTTTAAGTCGGACTGGAAGCCTATAGCACTATACATTTTTTTTTCTTTAAATGTCCATTGTTCATGCATATTTTAGTTCGTAAGTAGCTTTGATTCCCTGTTGCAGTATATAATGGGTGTTTAACTACGGCAGACAACTGAGGGGTCATGGGCCTTGTATGGCTTTCCTAAAATTAAACTTGGAGGGGAAAGTTCACACTGTTTCTCTTCCCCAGCCATTATACTGACCTGACGTCATCACTGAAACATTTTAAAAAGAGCTCTAACTTTTTTTCTCTAGCATATGGTACTAATGCTTTAAATTACTGCCATTGCAAAAACCACTGTTTTGGTTCAGGGTTTTTTGTTGTTGTTAATTTGTACCAAAAATCACTAGGATTCAGCACTGGTATCTCTTTTCAGTATCAGTACAATCCTAAACAGAATTAAGCTCACCGGATTCCACTGAAGTTAATGGGTTTAGAAGGGAGTAACTTTGCTCAGGGATGCACTGTAAGTGCAGGATTATATGAGACAGGAATGTAGGGAAGGCCTTGAGACATGACACCTAGCTATAGTCAGGGAAGTGTACCTGGTTTGGAATTATGTCTGAACTGATAAACCACAGTTACGGCCAATAGGTTCCACTGAACCTATTGAATCTGAAGAAACTGGAGGCCTGAGCAGATGGAAAATGAAAGCAGACAAGCATTTCTAAACAGGCATGCTGAGAACTTTGACACAAACACGATTGTCCGGTGAACTTACCTTGCTGAACTCCTTCAATTACATGCTGAGTGAGCTCCAGATCAGACTAGCAGCAGTACTGCATCAAGAAGCTTTGCACCTGCTTAATAGCCAATTTTTATTACAGGATTGGGTTATTGTAGCTTGCAGCTGTTTTTGCCCAGTCAGGGAATTAAATAATTTCATTTACCAGAAAAGAAGCACATATCCTCCCATGGTCATAGATGGGTTTTTACTCTGGGTGACTTCTGTTGTAGAGCATGGAAGTGCTTAATGTTTCACCCCCCTGCACAAGTCAGATCAGATGTATCCTTTAAATTGCTGACATCAGATAGATTGTACTGACTGTATCTACACAGTCAGGAGTTTCTATTCAAGAGTGACTGCAAGAACAGATCATAAGGTTTGCTGGGTTCATGGGCAGACACTGAAGGCATACAAAGACACCTGAGTAATAAGTCTCAAAATAAAAAAGAAAATCTTGGGGTGATTTCCCCCCCACTTTTTATTATGTGCCTTTTAAAAACTAAAGGTGTGTGAGACACATCCTCAGTCTCGTGCATGTGCCTACTCTCTGCTGTGGCTTTAGTGCTTACCAGGGAGGCTTCCCAGGCCTCAGAATGGGTGTGGGAAGGGATTTAATTCCCCCCCCCCATGCATCCTTATCCCAGCTGGCTGGTTCCCAGAGCTGAAAACCCTCCAGCAGGCTTTCTCCTTGGCCTTCTAGAAGTGTCTCTACTTAAAGGGAAGTTGCTCTGCCTCCTTTTCCCTGGGGCCCAATAGAACCCTCCTACCTCCAGCTTTGCACCTTTATTTTTTCCCTTGCTGTCCACACCCTTCACTATTAACCACAGACAGGTGAAGTTTCCTCCACCAGCCTGTTCTCTGTCCCTGCCTGTTTCCCATCTTCAGCCCCTGCCTTCTCCAGCCACCCAGGTTCGGGGTCTATGTGGGACATTGGGGTGGGCATGGGCTATGACTGAGTTGGCATTTTCCTGGGCTCCTTCAGTAATGCTTCATCCCCCAAACCCCAGCTGAGCTTTGTTGGAGGCCAGAGGCATTTTATTTTTTTATTATTTTATTTTACTGATTTATACCCTGCCCTCCCTGCCAAGGCAGGCTTACATAGAGATTGGCACCTTCTTACTCCCCACAGCGCCTCAGCTTCACCCCAGATCTAAATCCATTCATAAAGGTGAGAGCACAACCCCATCTCTGAGCCTTAACCTCCCCTCACTACCTGAAATGACCTGAGATTTGAGGGGTACCTACCAACATTGGCACTAAACAAAATTGTCCTGGTCACTGTGCAAATGGTTTGGGTTGATCTTGTGTCTGTTTCAGTGACACATGTGCCTCTCTTATTCAATGGCACACTCTGGCTGAGTAGGAGATATTGGTATCACCTCTCTCCATTTTACCTCCTACCTATGAGTGGGATTTCCAGATCTGGGTCTAAAACCAGTTGCCATCTTTCCTTCTCCCTTTACTTCAGGATAGGAAACATTTAACTTCATTCTGGTGGGCTCTGGGAGATCCCACAGCATTGTGCGGACATTCAGTTAGACTGTTTGAGCCACAGTGTTTGAGCGGTACGGCTGCTGAGGTACAATTGGTGCAAACCATGGCTTGTTGTAATGTCCAAACTGGGCTGAAGTAGATAGTGGCCAGTGTCAAGGCAGTTAGGAGAAATGCTGAAAGGAAATGAAAGGTCCATTTCCTTTCATTTTTAGGTGCATTTTTAGTTGTGAAGAAACCATGGAATTCACTCCAGTGGAAGGAGGGAGGTGATGGTGGTTTCCACATGGGGTTGGGCTTGCATGGTTTCCCTGTTGCTGGTGCAGGTGATTCCACAAGGCAGGTTTCCCTGTCCCTGGCTGCAGTCACACACACTAAATAATCCACTTTTAATCCACTTCCAGTGCACTTTCCAACTGGATTTTACCATGTGAACTGTCAAAATCCAGTTGGAAAGTGGATTGAAAGTGGATTATTTAATGTGTGTGACCACAGTCCCTATCTCTCAACAGCAGCCACTCCCACTGCCCTGTTCCAACAGAACTTTTGCATTAAAAAAACCCAAAACACAACCGTGCTAGAAGGTCATTATACCAATGCAATGCTGGGTTCTCTGAATTCCCAGTTTTCATTTATTTTTAGTCTCTAGCCCTTTCTCCTGCAGCACTTCCCAAAAGCATTGAACCTGGGGCAGATTTATGACATTTCTCCCTCCCCCCCCCAAGAAAAGGCAACTCAACAAAATAATTGAAATAGGCGTATAACACCATATATAAATGCTTTGGTTTAAGAACTACCAACAAAATAACTTTCAGACATATCCTATATGGATTAAGGAAATGATTGAGGTGGTAAAATAAAGCATTCATTTGGGCTAGGTATGAGAATTCAGTACTCATACAGGAAATAGCCCAGACGAAAGTGAATCGGGAATCATTTAAATCCAACCATAGGGATGTAAAGCTGAATGTCCGTTAATATATGATTTGTGTGTGTGGAGGTCCTTTCTTTAAGTGATTATTTTGGAATAAATGGCTAATACTGCAGAGAAATGATAGCATGACTTTAAAGGATAGATTTAAACAATTCCAGAGGGGTAGCTGGTTAGTCCATTGCAGTGGGTGGGGGGGAGTTTTACCCTATCAGATTTTTGATGCAGGTCAACTTCTTAGCAGTATTGTGTTTGTTTGTTTTTCCCCCCTCCTCCCTTACACACACTAGTGTTTGCCTATAGTGGTGTAATGGTTAAGAGCAGCAGACTCTAATCTGGATGGTCACCATTCTCCTAGAACTCTCTCAGCCCACCTCCCAAGGTGCCTGTTGTGGGGGGAGAAGGGAAGGCAATTGTAAGCTGCTTTGAGACTCCTTAAAGTAGCAGAATGCTCTTCTTCTTCTAGTTGCTTTCTTTTTCTTCCCTGGGTTTTTCCTTCTACCCGCTGCCCCCCCCCCCCAAACCTAGCTGGTCTGGGGGGAAATAATGGGAAAAGCTCAAAGAAAAACCAGGAGAGCAGCAACCATTTTCCCAGAGTTTTCAATCCCCCCCCAGACCAAGCTAGTTTGGTTTTCCTTTTTAAAGGCAATGGAGTTCAGAAGCACAAAAGCAGCAAACATAATAAGAACCCTTCTGGATCAGATAGTCCATCTAGTCCAGCATCCTGTCTCACACAGAGGCCAACCAGTTCCTCTGGAGGGCCAATAACAGGGCACAGAGGCTGAGGCCTTCCCCTGATGTTGCCTCCTGGCTCTGGGATTCAGAGCCTTAGGGCCTCTGACCATGGAAGTTCCCCCTCAATCACCATGGTTAGTAGCCATTGATAGACTTATCCTCCAGGAATCTATTTAATCTCCTTTTAAAGCTGTTTATTCCTGTGACCATCACTACATCCTTCTGCAGTGAATTCCACGCTTTAATCATTCTCTGTCTAAAGTAGTATTTCCTTTGTCCATCCTGAACCTACTGCCCATTAGCTTCAATGGATGCCCTGGACATAAAGGGCTTTAAAGGTAAGAACCAGCACCTTGAAGTGGATCTGGTATGCTATAGGCAGCTAGTGCAATGCCCTTGGCACAGCCTGAATGCGCTTCCGGATAGGGAGACCCATCAACAGCCTTACCAACACTGAACTTCATTTGCCACATTATCACCCATTCACTCAGTTTGTGGAGGTCTTCCCAGGCAGTCTTGGTTTTCACCATCCTGAATAATTTGGTGTCATCTGCAAACTTGGCTGCTACACTACTCAACCCTAGTTCCAGATCACTGATGAATACATTAAATAGTACCGGCCTGTTAGCCAAATTGCTCTATTATTTAATAAAGATGGGGAATTATAATTATTAATATGCAATCGGCTTATCTATAGGATCTGACCTGTGTATACCAGAGTTAGAATTCCCAAGCACCGAGGAACAGACACAGAAACTGGGTGGCTAAAATAATGATTTCTTTACTAAATATTTTCAAGCATACACACAATATTCACACAGTATAGCACTAAGGAAGCAGAGGTGATTGATGGGTTATAGAGGGGTGATACAACCTGTCCAGATGTGCAGAGGTCCATGGATTCTGGCCTAAACTCAGAGAGTTCAAGGGTGGCCTGCCATTTTGGATCATGGCAGAAAACACACAGTCTAATGCCATGTATGTGCTAGGATATAGGCATTGGCAAAGAATGCAGACCAATGGGTGGCCCTGGGGGCTGGTCTCAGACGAGAACAATAGATTACCTGGACCAATGATGAGTCCCAGGGGTGTGTGATGCCAGTAGGGGTAGACCTTAGGTATGACCAATGAGCTTCCAGAGAGGCAGGATATGGATTTAACAACAGAAACCTGGTGTTAGGTAGCTAGTTAAATGGATTATCTGACTTACTAATGGTCCTGGCCAGGGTGGACAAAAGATGGGAGACACCCCTGATTAGTGTCAGGAAGGATTACTAAACGGTTGAATGATTGATTGGTTTATCCTGATAACTTGAGGGACAGAGGCAGGAAAGACAAAGAATTTGCACATAGGACACAAAGGGCTGGGTGAGGTACTAGAGAGTGCCAGGTGGCTTCTAAAGACTTTACCTCTGGAACTCATTGTTATTCCATAAGCATAATCTCTGCTGGGTGGAGGGGGAAGACTGGAGGCTTGCTCTGAGGTCACCTCATGAAACCTGAATATGAAATCCCTTTTTGCAGACCACTTGCAGCCTGACTCTGGTTCAAGCTGAGAGTGCCTGGCTTCTGGGGACTTTGGTTCAGGTTAGAAAGTAGGGCACCCCTGTTTTGGAGCTACCCAAGAGTAAAAGGCAGTGCCTCTGGCAACAGGCCCCACTGCTTACTTCTCTCCATTGTAAGAACTGTGCATTGATTTCCTATCATTTAGACAGTTTTGAATCCATAAGAGAACCCGTGCTCTTATCCCATGACTGCTAAGTTTACTCAGGAGCATTTGGTGAGGTACCTTGTCAAAAGCCCTTTGAAAATCCAGGTATATTGTGTCTACTGGGTCACTGCTGTCTACATGCCTGTTCACTTTCTCAAGGAGCCCCAAAAGGTTTATGAGGCAGGACTTCCCTTTACAGAAGCTATACTGATTTCCCCTCAGCAGGCTTTGACCCTCTATGTGCCTAACAATTCCATCTTTGGCTGTGATTTCTACTAATTTTCCCGGGACAGACATTAGGCTAGCCGGCCTGTAATTTCCTGGTTCCCCTCTAGATCCCCTTTTTAAAATTTGTGTCACATTTGTTACTCTCTAGTCTTCTGCTACAGCAGCTGAATTTAGTGATAAGTTACATATACAGGTTAGTAAGACCACTATCTCATACCTGAGTTCCTTAAGAACTCTTGGGGGTATGCCATCAGGACCTGGAGACTTATCAATTTTTAATTTCCCCAGTAGGCCTAGAATGCCATGTGGCTCAGTTCTTCAGACTCCCTTCCTGAAAATTGGGGCTGAGATTTGGGTACGTGCTCCACACTTCTCACAGTGAACACAGAAGCAAAAACAGTCATTGAGCTTCTCTGCCATCTCCCCATTTTCCTTTAGCAATCCTTTTATTCCTTTGTCATACAAAGGCCCCACTGCTTCTCTGGCTGGTTTCCTGCTCAAGATATATTTTTAAAAATGGTTATTGTTTGTCTTGATGCTTATAGCACCCCACTCCTCCTTTCTGCATGCCTAATTCTTAATTTGTATTTCTTTTGCCAAAGCCTGTGATCCCTCTTGTTCAATTCATTGCAGCAGACCTTCTACTTTGCCTCTTTACTTTTCATAGTTTCTTTGATTTGTGTTGTTAACCATGCCAGCCTTCTTTTAGATTTGGAAACATTATTGGAAAGTAGCCAAGCAAAGTGGGATCAAAATATATGCAGAAATGAAAAAGGACATCTTAGTGTATCCATAAACCATCCCTACCAACACAGCAACAAATCAAATCAGTGAGGTGGGTGGGGGGAGAAAGCTTTGTAGCTGCTATGAACATTTTAAATGTTCCTTCCTTAAATGGAGAGATATCTTCACAACAACTTAAAATAACACCTTATCAATGAAACAATTATTTGTACTCTGTAACCCTTCCCTAGTATAATCTTGGGCTGCTGTCCTCACAAGCTGTGAATCAGTTTTTATAGATAATATGGGGCAGTTTTGTTTAGCGTGTAGAATATTAGGAGTTGCAACAGAGGGTATGGTGGACAGTAAGTTATAGCAGATGCAAAGTCAAAAGGATGGCATGTAGTGAAAGCAGAAAAGTTTAAATAGCCAGTCATTTGTGAGGAGAAAGGAAAGTGTGCAAGCCCAAGGACTCTCCATGGTTCACATACATAACAAACCATGCTGGATGTTGAATCAATTCACTATGTTCCACTATTGTAATGAATGTGTGGCCTGCCCTTAATTTTCCATGGTAAAAGATGATAACTTGAAAGCCCTAGTTACATCAAGCACTACAAACAGCTGTCATACATGCCCAAAAGTTGCGTTCAGCTCAAGGTGAGATGGGGGCTGAGCTCAGACTGGCAGTTTGAAGCGGGAGTGAATCGTGGCAAAAATGACTGGGTTTTCCCAGTCACACTGCACCGGCTGATGTGGGAGCATACCAGGAGGAGGCATGAGGGAGTGTTCAGACTGCTGGCCCGGAGGCGCGGCTGTAAACAGCTTTTTCCTGGTAATTTGGTGATGTGCGAATGTGTGCATACGCGCTCAGGTGCATAAGCACATCAGGGCGATTTGGGGAGGATCCCGTTGCATCGGCACTGCATTGGGCGGTACAGCGGAGCACATCCAACCATATCACTGCTGCCTCTCCAGGGCAATCAAGTGCACCTTGCACTCAACTGACATTATTACCATGGGTTGTTCCTGGCTTTTCGGGTTAGCGTTCAGACTTCCTGGAAGCAGAATGAAGTGGGATAAACGTGCTCTCTAGGATTTGCTACCACTTTCACCAGGTATCTTTTAAACGCGGGAGCGAAGCAGTACATGACGGATTGACTACGGGTGCAGAATGCCAGACAGATGTGCCTGTGTGAATGCCCCATTTAATCCGGTTGTGAAATGTTGCTGGAACGTGCCTATCTTGGGACAAACTGCCAGTCTGAACTCAGCTGGGTGGGGAGAGACTAAGTTGTTACCTGTCTAGGGTTAAATGCAGAAGTAGCCTGCTCATGCAACACACTTCTGTCAGTGGAAGAGAATGTTTCTGCTTCCCCACTGATCTCCCTGAAATACTCCTGGAGAACAGGGGACCCCAAGAAACAGTATGAGAGGCAATCAGGCATCTACAATAAGAATGGGGAATTAGTGGAAATTACTCTACCCCTTCCATTAGCAGAAAATTTCATCTGGATCCAGCCCCTCCTCCTATGGTATATCTGTACCAATTCTCTGAATGGAACTGATGGAAACCGACACTTCAGACTGCTTGTTTGTAATCTTTTAATAATTGCTACTGTACACATCATAAATAAATGTATATTTTTGATAATATTTATCTTCAGTTTAGCTTGACCCTTCGAACAGTGCTGGTCAGTGTTCCCTCTAAGCTGAGTTAGTGTGAGCTAGCTCACAGTTTTTTAGCCTCCGGCTCACACATTTTTATCTTCATTCAGGAAGAATGGTTCCAGAGCTAACTAATTTATGCAGTAGCCACATCGCTTGCTCACAACTTTAATGCCAATAGCTCACAAAGTAGAATTTTTGCTCACAAGACTCCACAGCTTAGAAGGAACATTGGTGCTGGTATATTTTAGGGTTGAGTTTTCTCCCTCCCCCTTTTTTGTCCACTGATAGAAACCAAGACAGGCCTGAGGTACACACACACACACACACACACACACACACACACACATACCGACCCATCAACTCCATGGCTTCTGTTTACAACCTGAGTGTAGATCAGTGTGAGGCTGTGGTAACATAAGTGCATGGTTCGGGTATACCCACTTTAATGTGTGTAAATTATTTATGAGAACATATGACAAATAATTGGGGGGAAACACTGCATAATAAAGATGAAGGGGGAAATTATCCTCGTGAATTTTAAAGCTGAAGAATAAAGACTATTACATTAATAAGACTTAATTGTGTCATTAAATATTTAAAATTCCTTTCTCTAACAAATGTTGTTTTTACTTAACATATTTCTTTGTGAGTGTGTGTGTGTGCATGCGCACATGTGTGTGTATTACTTTGTAAACCTTCTGTGTCCATAAAAAGTAACAAGACTGTTATAACTTTACCTCCTGCCCCTCCCCCCCAGCTTGCCTTCATTTGACTTCTGAACTTTAGGCTATTCATTCTCAATTTAACCTTTAAAGCCCTAAACAGCCTGGTTCCAAAGTACTTCAGCATCTGTGACGGTGGAAAGTGTTGTCAAGTCACGGCTGACTTAGGGCGACCCCATGGGGTTTTCAAGGCGAGAGACATTCAGAGGTGGCTTGCCATTGCCTGCCTCCCCATCACAAACCCGGTGTCACTTGGAGGTGTCCTATCCAAATATTAGCCAGGGCCAACCTTGTGTAGCTTCTGATCTCCAACAAGGTTGGGCTGGACTGGGTTATCCATGTCAGGGCATTTAAGCATCTAGTTCTACCTATATCACCTTGCCTGGTAAGAACTGCTAGTGAGGGCTGAGCTAGATGCTGTTGCAGGTGAGCACCATTCTGGCTGACTACCATTTGTCTTCCGAACCAAGACTTATCTTCCAGATGTGCAACTGTTTGTGCAGGGACACTATGGGCTGGATCCACCAGTGCACACCTAGAATGGGAAATGTACGTATTTCAGTTCCACTTGTGCAAGTAGTGACACAAGGCCTACTGTAACACACATCACTTCAGCGCACTTCCTAACAAAATAATAATACTGATATGGAACATACCACAGAAGGTTTGCATGGTTTTATTTAACTTAATTTTTAATTTTATCAGAACAGAGAACTAGCACTATGTTTTCACCACACCAGAGAAAAAAAATGGAGATACAAGTGCTTTCACTTAGTGTAACCAGACTGGTATAATTTTTAGTGGTACTGCCTGCACAAGAATTGTGGTGCATGTGGAAGTCTTCCATGGGATCCAACTGGGGCATACTGGCCATTATAGGCACTGGGACATTACTCAGTGGGCTAATGGCCTCCATCCCCATGCTGGCCCAGCCCAGTGGCAGAAAGGCTCCAGCTGGCCCACCCAAGCCCTGAAGTATGTGTGGGAGGCAGCACCCCACCCATCCAAGCTCTGCACTGTGCTGGGGAGGTGACACATAGTCTGCCCAAGCTCCATGAGGTAGCACTAGTCTACCCAAGCCCCACACAGAGCGAGGAAGGCGGCACCCAGCCTGAGCCCCAAAGTGGTCTGGGAGGAGGCAGTGTCCACCATGCCCAAGCCCCATGCTGCACAGGGGAGGCAGGACCTACCTGAGCCCTGCAAAGAATGGGGAAGGCATAACCTAGCCCATGTATGTCTTGTGCGGTTCTGGGATGGAGGCACTGACCAATTGGATAAGCTGCCTATTCCTCCCTTCCTCTCCCACTGGGAGGTGGAGCCAGGGGAGGCATATTGAGTCTTTCTCCCTCCCTCCTTTTTTGGGGGGTGGGCCATTGGGCAGGCCCCTTTTTCAGGACTATTCTTCCCTCCCAGTTCTCCCATGGACCCAACCATATGAATTATCCTCCTTGACTCTTCATTCATCTCCAGCCAGAATCCACAGATGCTGTCCTTAAAGGCATATTGTGTAATTCCAAACCACGGTGTGATGATTTGGATGCAACAGTCCATTAAGCTTTGTTCAGATGGTGCTTTGCAAATGTGGTTTGTCCTTCCATCTGAACCACGTTATCACAAAGAGATCGTCTCATTTTTAGACCTAGGAGAATAGCTGACCAAAACATGGTTTTCCGCAATGCCATAATTTGTGCCATAGATTAGTGGATATGCTTTTTCTAATTATTATTTCCAGTTTTACGGTGTTCACAGTGTGCAGTTTTATTTATCCTCACCTTTATTTTTTCCTCAGTCTTTTTAATCTCTCTCCCTTTCCTCATGACTTTCTCCTTTTGACCTTGCTTTTGGTCTTCTGCTTAGTCTTTTGCTATTAAATCCTTTTCTTCCTGCCTAGAGCTATCTTATTTACTGTGATCACAGAAAACTCCCCCCCCCCCAAGCTCACAAATGAATTGGGTCGCTTGCACAGGAGTGTTCTGATTATACACCATTAAGGTGTGCCTAGAATACTAAGGTATCATGCAAATTGACTCCCTTCAACCAATTTCCCTTTGCTTTTGATAATTCGGGAGAGCAGTCTCCTTGGGGAAGAGATGGGTTTTACTTCTGTGCACATTGGACAACTGTCATCTGAAACAAACAAACAAAAAGTAACATTTACTTCCACTTGGCAGCTCAGTGAGTGTACCGGAGATGTAAAATTGCCCAATTAACATATGTGGTGTCACAAATCTTAAAGGGACGCTGAACTATAAACACACATTCCATTGCCTATAATTGACAGTGCAGTTCCAAAACATTGTTTCCCTTTCACTGCACAAATGTAAAGTAAGCTAAAAAATGTTGTGCTGGGGGAGAGACCAGATTCCTGGTATCTGCCCTTCTCACATCCAATTAGCATTGTACAGAGCCCACTTTGGAGGCAGCCGGTGCCCAATTGTAACTGGATTTTTTTTTTTGCTACGCCTACCACAGCCTGCCATTTTCTCCTGCCGCCAGACATGTTAATGCTCCTGCAACACCATCCAGGACTAAACAAAGCCCTATTGCAGTGCATGACCCTGAAACCCATGCCACTGTGAAAGATGGCAGGGAGGATGAATCCAATCCAGTCCCAGTTGGTAAGCCAGTTTACTCACCGAACATCATTATTGCTCAACACAAATATGTGCTTCACAAAACATTTCCAGCATGGAGAGGAATGGGCCCCTCTCGACTAACCAAAAATTTAGGGGAAAGGTATCAAAGAAACAATGTGCGGAATTCCAGCCCTTGAAGGAACAAAAGCCATTTTACTCTCGCCCTGGTTCCAAAAGAGACACAAAGTCTCTGGGGACAGAAGCTTGGCTTGGTTGCCTCATGCAGTGCAGCCAATTGGACCAGTGGAAAGGGAAAGCTGTTCAAAGTTTCCTGCACCTCCGTGCCAGGCTTCCTGCAGGCAAAGCTGATCCTGCCCTTCATAGAGCGATGCGGGATCAGTTGGTCACTTCAGGATCAAGCAGGAATCTGTGTGAATGGGGAGGGGGGGTCTTCTCAGATTGGGACAAAGAAGTTCCTTCCCCCCCACAGCTTATTTCACACTACTTGTGGAAGCGGTTTTTGTTAAAAGGGTTTAGTCTCCGAAAGATTAGCCCCCAACTAAGGTTTTGTCAGGATTAATGCCTATTATGGGCTTGATATTTATCTAGATTGGAAATCTCTCTGAAAACATGGAGAGGGGCACCCAAACTGAACATATATGACTTCCTACAGAGGTGGTTTTGTTAAAGAAAGATAAACTTGGGGGTTTGGCAGGATTGGTGCACATTTTGTTCTTGGTATTAATTTGGATTGGAAAGAACTCCAAGGAATGCAGGGATGGGAGGAGGTACCTAGGCCAGGTATTTATGGTTGATCAAACTTGGGGAGGGGTGGGGAACCATCAGTGCTAGACATCTGAACCTTCACACTGCCTTGCTCCCTTGATTTGTATCTAATGTGATCAAGTGATTCTAGAAAACCATCCAGGAGCACTGCTGACCTACCCTATCCGGTAAAATAAGCACATGGTAAAGACACATACGAGGATCGCAGTGCTTGCTTGAAAAGAAGAAGTGCTGTACCACCATTCATGGATGGTTGGCTACTGGAGAGGAAACTGACTGAATGAGGTCATGCACTCTGTGCACATGAAGCCCTCCACTGACAGCTCTGGAATTCTGCTAAGAAAAGGAACTGTAGCATCAAACAGAGCAAAAGTGAATAACTTGACTTACTGCTTCAAAAGTATCTCCAGAAGGAAAGCTAAGAGAATCAGGTGCTAGAGAAAATAAGGTTTCGAAATGGCAAGCCCTTTAAAAAGATTATGTCGTTAGTATATCTAATTATTAGCATGGTGGATACTTAAATCCAGAGACTGGAGCCATGGACAGACAGGAAAGATCTTTCTAGAAACCTGTGGCTGTGGCGGGGGTCCAGGGCTCCTGTTTGCTATGCCAGCCAATGGCAAGCCAAAGGGATGGCTGGCACCTGGAGCAAAGGTGGCTCACCCAGCATATGGCAAGGAGGTCATCTGGAGCAACCCCCGGCCTTGGCCTTTTCCCACACTTGGCATTTGCCCTTACTGCAAAATGTTGTAAATAATCAACAAATTGGCCTGTAGTTAAAACCAATCTGGTGTCTGTTTCTTTCTTCCAACAGCGGGTGGTTGGGTGGCCAAGAGGTTTCTAAATGGCAAACTCTTAAAAATATTACATCATCATCAGTATATCTAATTATCAGCATGGCCGAATATGTGGATACTTAAATCCAGAGACTGGGATCATGAATAGATAAGACAGATCTTTCTAATAAGCTGAAGAATATCCCAGGTTGGCAGAAAATTCTGGAATCTAAAACAAAACAAAAAACATTGGGGGTAGCCCCCCCCCCCACTCACCAAATAATAGGAGCACCTGTAGCTTTGAGAAACAAATGTCCTCAGTGGCATCCATTGTGTGACATTTGTGTCATACACTTGTTGAAGTCACAGAGGCTTAGCATGGTAAGGGTGAGAAATGTAAATAGAATATATGGTTGCCAGCCTCCAGGTGGGACCTGGGGTTTTCCTAAAATTACAGCTGATCTCTAGACTACAGGGATTGGTCACTTTGGATAAAATGGCCGCTTCAGAGATTAGAATCTGTGGCATCAGATCTCTGCTGAGCTTTTTCCTCTCTGTCCTCCTCAGGCCTCATCCCCAAATCTCCAGGAATTTCTGAACTCAGAGTTGGCAAGCCAAAGCTGGTTATTGTGGCTACTGTAGGTTTTATCTTCATTTAATATCAAGCCTGTTACACTTTATTGTTTACAGTAAGTGTGGACCTGCTGCTGACTTCAGGTTAGGTTTTGTTTTGTTAATTTTTGTTTGTTTGTTTTTGATTAAAATCTTGATAGGAGTCCAGGAGTTCGGAATCACTGCATCTGCTTGGAATTGGTGCACACAAATGCTGACTGTAATCTGGGAGAACCGGGTTTGATTCCCCACTCCTCCACATGCAGCTGCTGGTGTGACCTTGGGTCAGTCACAGTTCTCTCAGGGCTGTTCTCTCAAGAGCAGTTCTCTCAGAGCTCTCTCAGCCCCACCTAATTCACAGGGTGTCTCTTTTGGGGAGGGGGAGGGAAAAGGAGTTTGTAAGCTGCTCTGAGACTTCGAGTGAAGGGCAGGGTATAAATCCAATCTCCGCCTCCTCCTCCTCCTCCTCCTCCTCCTCCTCCTCCTCCTCCTCCTTCTCCTCCTCCTCCTTCTCCTCCTCTTCTTCTTCTTCTTCTCCTCCTCTTCTTCTTCTTCTTCTTCTTCTTCTTCTTCTTCTTCTTCTTCTTCTTCTTCTTCTTCTTCTTCTTCTTCTTCTTCTTCTTCTTCTTCTTCTTCTTCTTCTTCTTCTTCTTCTTCCACAAACTGAACACTGAACCAAACTGGCCTCACTTGTACTGAACTTGTCCTGCAAGTTCAGGATGTGACAGAATAGGGGAGGATCTTCTGGGAAGGAACTTCCCTTCCCCTTTCTCCCAGCCGTGGCAAGCCATGGCTGGGAGAAAGGGAGGATCACCTGGAAAGGAGCTTCCCTTCTCCCTTTCTCCTGGCTGTGGCTCGCTGTTGACAGGAGAAAAGGGGGACTGCCTGGGAAGAGGCTTCCCTTCTCCCTTTCTCCCAGATGTGGTGAGCCATGTCCTGGAGAAAGGGGGGATCTCTGGTTTTGTTCCCCACTGCTTCGAAGGGGGCATTTCAGCTCCTCCTTTCTGCTGGCCCAGTCGTCTCAGGCTTCCTCCCACATCCCATTTAAAGGGGTGGCATGAAGGAGCCTGAGCCAGCTGAGCCAGTGGAGCGAGACTGAACAACCCCAAAGAGCCGGACCAAATGGACTGAAGTTTGGTAAATGTTCAAGGAGTGTATCTGTGCTTGCTGAGCCCCTAACTGGCCCAAGTTCGGCCTGAATTTTGGCTCGTGAACTGGTTCATGCCCATGCCTATATGAGACAATCACCCAGCTAGTGGTCATGTTGAGGTTCCTGGCAGATGTTAATGCTTGGAGCCCTGAGACAAAGAGTACCTGAACGAGACCTGCAAATTCATTCATTCATTCATTCATTCATTCATTCATTCATTCATTCATTCATTCATTCATTCATTCAACATTTATCCTGCTCCTTTTCCTGATAGGCTGGGCTCAGGGCCATCTGCTATTCCTTATATTTTCTCCTCACAGGGCCAGATTAAGACACACCAAAGCCCTAAACCATGTAATCTTGAAGAGAGCTCATAATATTAGTCCCAAAATAGTAATTTACTAATGTTAGTTTTTAAATTATTTTTAAGAGGCCCGTCATAATCTGAGCCCCTAAACTGTAGTTTTTTGAACTTGTGCATAAATCCCATTCTGTCTTTGTGCTAGCTGGGTATTTGTTGTTTATCAAAGTGTTCCCTTGGTGGAGTCTGTCTGTCTGTCTGTCTCTCTCAGGCTGACACATCTTGGTACAACAGTGCATGTAGTGCAGTGCTTAAGGCATCTGACCTTGTATGTCTCAGGTTCAACCCCCCACTAAGTACTGAAGCTCACGGAAAAGCCTTGGGCTAGGCATTCTCTCACTCAACCTGACCCACCTCTGGGATGAGCATGAAAGTGGAGAGAGAGAGGGCAAACTGTATCAAAGATATGGTGCAAAAACGAAAAGAATCATGGGTACAAAACCAAAGAAGAAAATCAAAAGTGGGATTTGTTGTGTCCTGGGATCAGAAGGCAGAGCTGGTGAAATACAGCCAAGCTTCACTCTCTGAGAACAATAGGGACTAGGTTCCTGAGCTCGCCAGTAGTGAACCAATGGCAGCATTGGTGGGCGATTCAAACCCGCCAATAGGAATATAGGGCCGTCCCCCCTAACTGTATATAGTTGGCCTCCGGCCGTTACTGTGTGTTCTTTGTCTTGTGTGAAGTACGAATAAACGCGTCTTCTCTTATGTCGTCGTCCGAGTCATGAGGCCCGAAACTCAGTACTTTACAGTGGCGACGAGGATGGGATTTCAACGCCTTCCATGACTCCATGAGCGACGAAAAGGACACCGCCGAGCGCCGCATCGCTGACCCCGAGAGCAGCACCGCACCGCTCGCCCCGGCGCACGCCGTCCCAGACAGAACCATGGCCGCCTCTCATGTAACACTGGAGCACTTCGATCCGTCGCAACCAGAAACCTGGGACGCATGGGTCAACCAGCTCATCAGCTATTTGGAGCTCAACGAAATCCGCCACCCCGACCAGAAACGAGCGATCCTGTTGAACGCCTGCGGCACCCAAACCGTCCGCCTCGCCAAGAGCCTCTTGGTGCCCCGCACGGCCTTGGAGAGCTCGTTTGGGGAGATCCTGGATGTCCTCAACGCTTACTTCAGCCCCCGGCCGACCTTCCTGGCCAAGAGGATGGATTTCCAGAGGCGAGTCCAGGCCCAAGGGGAATCCATTGCCACCTTCCTGGCCGCGCTAAGGGCGCTCGCGGTGGACTGCGGGTTCCCGAAGGTGGAGGACAACCTGCTGACGCAGTTCGTGTGGGGCCTGGTGGACTCCAAGCTGCGGTGCAAGTTGGTTGGACACCGGAGGCTCTCCTTAGACGAGGCCCTAGACGCCGCAACAGCCCACGAGGCCGCAGAAGGGGAACGCCCGGCCGCGGCCGCCCATGTGGTCGGAAGGAGTCTAAGCCCCGGGAATGTAGATACGGAAGAGGTCTTCGCCCTCAGACCTCAACAACGCCGGCCGGCGCCGTTCCAGCAGGCCAACAGAGAGCCAGCCAAGCCTTCCGGCAACTGGACCGTCTGTGCCAGCTGCGGGGAAGGTCACGGAAGGAAATCCTGCAAGTTCCGGGATGCCGTTTGCCACGGATGCGGAAAGCAGGGACACCTCGCACGGGTCTGCCGGTCCAAGGGCCCCAGGAATTCGAGAGCGTCGGTTCCACCGCACCGCGCATCGTCCACCGCCTACGAGACGACGGAAGAGGTCGCCGAGTTGTACCACCTCACCGACCAGCCGCTGCAGGTACTTCGCCTCCCCAACCCCAACCTCTCCTCTGCCCCGAAGATCCAAGTAACCGTGCGGATCGAGGGGTCCCCCTGTTGCATGGAAGTGGACTCGGGATCAGCGGCGTCCATCATTTCCCTAGACACTTTAAAAAGACTTTGCCCATTAGGGGGACCCCCTCTTCGTCCATTGCCACTAAGCTTGGTGGACTTTCAAAAGAACCCTGTCCCCATCCGGGGAGTCGGCACTTTCCGAGTGCAGTACAGAGACTTTGAGGGGAACTTGGACTTGGTGGTGGTAGAAGGAAATCTCGTGAGTCTCCTGGGGCGGGCGTGGTTCGAAGCCCTAGGCATAACGATTGGGGGAGTGAATAAGTGCAGGGTGCGGGACTGGGGGGCGGTGTGCAAGGAATTCCCTGAGGTCTTTGACGGGAAACTGGGGTGTTATAAAGGGCCCCGGTGTCGCTTCACTTAGACCCCACCGTGACGCCCGTCCGACGGCGCTTCCGCACCGTGCCCCTGGCCCTCCGCCCGAAAATAGAGGCCAAACTGGACCGGTTAGTGGCCCAGGGAGTCCTAGAGCCCGTCCCGAACGCTCGATGGGAGACCCCGATTGTGACACCCGTCAAGCCAAATGGGGAAATCCGCATCTGCGCGGATTATAAGTGCACCATTAACCAGGCACTTCAGGCGCACGCATACCCCGTACCCGTGGTCAGCCATGTCTTAGCCACACTGGCGGGGGCGCGCATATTTGGAAAGCTGGATCTCGCGCAGGCGTACCAGCAACTCCCGGTAGATGAGGCCACGGCCGAGGCGCAAACCATAGTGACACACTGGGGGGCTGCAGTTCGGGGTCAGTGTGGCCCCAGGGATATTCCAAAATCTAATGGACGAATTGTTGAAAGGGATCCCTGGGGTGACGCCGTTCTTCGACGACGTCCTCATCGCCGCGACCACCCCGGAAAGCTTCGCCGCCCGCCTCCGAAATGTACTGGAACGCTTCCAAGCCGCGGGGCTGAAAGTGAAGCGGGAAAAGTGCCTCCTCGGGGTGCCGGAGGTGGAGTTCTTGGGATACCGGGTAGACGCAACAGGCCTGCATCCGGCGAGGGACAAGGTGAAGGCCATCGTGGAGGCCCCCGCCCCGAAGTCCAAGGCCGAGCTCCAGGCGTTCTTAGGCCTCCTGAACTTTTACCACGCCTTTCTCCCCCACAAAGCCACCGTGGCCGAACCCCTGCACAGGCTGCTGGATAAGGCGACACCTTGGGCATGGGGAGCGAGGGAGGCGGCGGCGTTTCGGGGGGTTAAAGTACTCTTGATTTCTAACGCGGTGCTCGCCCACTTTGATGAAAAGCTCCCGGTAATCCTTGCGTGCGACGCATCACCGTATGGGGTCGGGGCAGTCTTGGCACACAAGCTACCGGATGGAAGGGAAGTCCCGGTGGCTTATTACTCCCGCACGCTGTCCCCCGCGGAGCGGAACTATGCACAAATCGACCGGGAGGGCTTGGCACTGGTGGCGGGGGTTAAAAAGTTTCACAACTTTGTGTACGGGCGGCCCTTCACGCTCGTAACCGATCATAAGCCGCTCCTGGGACTGTTCGCGGCGGACAAACAAACGCCGCAGGTATTGTCGCCCCGGGTGTTGCGCTGGTCCTTGTTTTTAGCGGGCTACCAGTACCAGTTGGAGCATCGGCCGGGCAAGGCGCTGGGTCATGCCGACACCTTGAGCCGCCTGCCGCTGCCGCATACAGGGGAAGATCCGGCCCCGGCTCCCGCAGTCTTGTTAATGGAGGAGCTGCCAAACCCCCCTTCAGGCTGCAGACGTGGCCGCCCGCACGTCCCGAGATCCCATTCTCTCCCGGGTCCTAAACTGGGTGGTGAGGGGATGGCCAGCGGAACCGACAGGGCCAGAGTTCACGGCATACAAAGCCAGGCGGGAAGAGTTATCCGCCTTAAAAGGGTGCTTGTTATGGGGGGACAGGGTGGTCATCCCGGGGCCCATGAGACAAGGGGTTCTAGAAACGCTACATGAGGCCCACCCCGGCATTGTACGCATGAAAGCTCTGGCAAGGAGCTACGTGTGGTGGCCCGGGATGGACGCCGAAATTGAAACCTGGGTCCGAGGGTGCACACGGTGTCAGGAAGTCCGCCCCAATCCCCCGAGAGCGCCAACCCAAAGCTGGGAGTCTACCCACAAGCCGTGGTCACGCCTACACATAGATTTTGCGGGGCCGTTTCAGGGGCTCCAGTTCATGGTGACGGTAGACTCCTACTCGAAATGGGTGGAAATAAGCCCCGTGTCTACCACCTCTGCCAAAGTGGCAATAAGGGCCCTGCGGAAAATATTCGCGACGCACGGGTTACCAGACACAATCGTGTCGGACAACGGGGCAGCGTTCACATCTGCTGAGTTTCAAGCGTTCCTCGAAAGGAACCTAATCAGGCACATACGATCAGCGCCCTTCCACCCGGCAACAAATGGACAGGCGGAGAGAACGGTACGCACCGCCAAAGAAGCCCTGAGCCGCATAACGGAGGGGGACTGGGAGTTCCGGCTGGCCCGCTTTCTTCTTACATACCGCACCAACCCAAACCCCATCTCCGGGCATTGCCCCGCAGAACTATTAATGGGCCGCCGCCCTACCACTTTATTAGACAGGCTCCACCCGGACCGAGCCCCAGAGAGAAAGCTGGTCAAGAACCGGGAGGCGCCCCGAAGCTTCCTCCCGGGGGAACCTGTCTACTTCCGGAACTACGGGGCGGGGCCTCAGTGGGTGGCCGGGCGCATCCTAAAACCCACCGGGCCAGTGTCATACGAAGTCCTAACAGATGGGGACCGGGTCCTCCGTAAACACGTCGACCAGCTCCGGAGGCGGCAAGACCCCGACACAGAGATCCAGTTACCGGGAAATGCCGCGGCCGCCCCATCATCCGATCGACTGCAAGCACCGACAGCGGAACCAGCGCCGGAAAGTCCACGGAATCTGGAGGGGGCCCCAGTGACAGCTGAACCGCCGCCGCCGCTGCCGCCGCCGTTACAGCCGCCACCGTCACCGCCTCGGCTACTACCAGAGATCCAAGCTCCTTGTGCTAGCGGACCACCCGATAGGGGCCCCGCCAGTCCGGTACTGGCCCCCCGACGTTCGCTAAGAGAACGGAGGGCACCAACATACTTAAAAGACTACGTCACCTGATGGGAGACGAACTATGGGGGGAGGGGTGTTGTGTCCTGGGATCAGAAGGCAGAGCTGGCGAAATACAGCCAAGCTTCGCTCTCTGAGAACAATAGGGACTAGGTTCCTGAGCTCGCCAGTAGTGAACCAATGGCAGCATTGGCGGGCGATTCAAACCCGCCAATAGGAATATAGGGCCGTCCCCCCTAACTGTATATAGTTGGCCTCCGGCCGTTACTGTGTGTTCTTTGTCTTGTGTGAAGTACGAATAAACGCGTCTTCTCTTATGTCGTCGTCCGAGTCATGAGGCCCGAAACTCAGTACTTTACAGGATTCAGGGGTTAAAATAACAGGGACGAGAAGTTCCAATTCATCCCCAGCCTGCCCCAGTCCCAAGACATGCTGCTGGTTATATCTGCAATTGTCTGGGCCATATGTCACACCTTGTTTGTGCCAAAGTGCACCTGTGAATGCAGAGGAGTGCATTTGCACAAAAGAAAACATCTTGTTTGGAGTAGCCCTTAAGATGTGCTGAGATGAGCAACACCATTCATCCCGCTTCCCCTGTATCATCAAGACTGCCCCTTGAACAGCCAACAATTGTGCTTTTACTGCTTCCCCTTTGTCAATGCAAACTATAACCATGGTGATTAATGCAGGTGTTAAAGAGGCATCATAAGGCTGAGATTTTTTTCCTCTTTGTTCTCCATGTTTAGACTTGATGGTAAATGGTAGAAAAATAACTGGGAATGGGCACAATGCAAGAACTGGGGTGTGTGGGGGGGGAAAGGAGCTTTGAAAGACTTTTTTACCTTCTCCTGACAAAAGGTCCATTGACAAGGAGAAAACAAGAGCACAACAGCACCTGTCCCATTGGACTAACAATTGCTAACAGCTGGGAATTGGCAATGTCCTCCTAAGTGCACAGCTATGCATTGATGACAATGGATTTCAAAGGGTGTAACTCTGATTAGGATAACACTGTTGTGCTCTGTTTTCCTAGATGTATAAAAATCCCCATTAGGTCCAGTGACACTGAGAAGAAGAAGAAGAAGAAGAAGAAGAAGAAGAAGAAGAAGAAGAAGAAGAAGAAGAAGAAGAAGAGGAGGAGGAGGAGGAGGAGGAGGAGGAGGAGGAGGAGGAGGAGGAGGAGGAGGAGTTTGGATTTATATCCCACCCTTCACTACCCAAAGGTATCTCAGAGCGGCTTACAAACTCCCTTCCCTTCCCCTCCCCACAACAGACACCCTGTGAGGTAGGTGGGGCTGACAGAGCTCTTGACAGAAACTGCTCTTTTTCAAGAACAGCTCTTATCAGAACTACGGCTTGCCCAAGGTCATCCAGCCAGGTGCAAGTGAAGGAGTGGGGAATCAAACCCAGTTCTCCCAGATTAGAGTCCACGCACTTAACCACCACACCAAACTGGCTCTCCTGCACTCTTATTAATTAATGCATTTATTTAGATATTTATATCCTGCTTTTCTCCCCAAAGGGGACCCAAAAGTGGCTTGCACAGTTCTCATCTCCTCTAGTTCATCTTCACAACAACCCTGTGAGATATTAGGTTAAGAGGCAGTGACTGGTCCAAGGTCACCCTGTGAGCTTCATGGAAGCATGGAGGTATGAACACGGCTCACCCAGACCCTGGTTCCTCTAACCACAGCATTATTCTTGCCGACTTGCACAATGGCTTCATTTAGCATATTTCTTAGAAATATAGAAAACAGAAATATATACAATACTTCTTTTCTTAATGGCTCTCAAGCGACTTTACTGCTTTAAGATAATATATATTGTGTGTGACTTAGTTAACACATGAACAAAGGTTGAGTCCAGTGGACACCTTTAAGACCAACAGAGTTCTATTTAAGGTTTAAGCTTTTGTGTGTGCGCACACTTCTTTAGATAGACATTAAACTGTGCTGTTAAGTATGTTTATGAAATGTAAAAATATCAACGCCTTAATTTATAACAACTAGGAATGTACACAGCATTATAGATGTACTAGCAAATGATTCCTCCCTAAGGTACTTCAGCATAGCTCGGTTTGTGCCAGGTGAGGAAATTAGTAGAAGAACTGAGACTTAAAATAGAAACTATTGACACAGTTGTAAAGAAAGCCATTTTTTAACCATCTGGACTCTAATACAATCTTCTCTCTGTGTAGTCATGAGTTTTCAGAAACAATACACAACCTTGTAACATTTTTTTTTAAGTCAACCTAGGAGTTATCATATACTACAAGTGACAAACTATCTTTTGAACTCTCTAAAACTAAAGCAAGCAATGAAAAAAATATCCACAGGTCTCCTGCGAGTCTAACAGATCACCACATCAGACTAACAGTAAATGTGGATATTGAGTTAAACTTTGAAAGAACATCGATCTGTTCAGCAATGTCTCATCACCATACACAATAAGTGTCCTACTAGCTGTGGACTAAATTAGCTACATGGAACCAATGCCATTTCATGAATTTAAGAAAGAAATGAGATCCTTCAAAGTACTACTGTCAAGGGTCTTTCTGTACTCAAAATCAGTTTCTGAAAATCCATAGGATAGGTACGGGAAGTGAGAATGCACATTGAGAGGGAAGCTTAATCAATAGATCACGTGGTTTATTAGTTAGAATCAGGTGGGCGGCTGCGTTGGTCTGAAGCAGCAGAACAAAGTTTGGGTCCAGGGGCACCTTTGAGACCAACAAAGCTTTATTCAAGGTATAAGTTTTTGTGTGCAAGCACTCTTCTTCAGATACCATGCTTGCACACGAAAGCTTATACCTTGAATAAAACTTTGTTGGTCTTAAAGGTACCCCTGGACCCAAACTGTTCTATTAGTTAAGAGCGTTAGACTAGGATCTGGGGGAGACAGGTGCATATCACAATTCTGCCACATAAGGATTCTCTTTAAGCTCAGCTTATGGGCAGACATAATGTTTCTGGAACCCAACATGATTGTGCAAGACTGTTTCCCAAAGTGACAGCCCATAGGATGTGTGTGTGCAGAAGACCATAAATCTATTTATGCATTTTTATTTATTTACTGTATTTCTACCCTGGGAAATGTAAGTTGCCCTTCCCATCCTTCTCTTCCTCATTCCGTGCAAAAGTGTATTTGTCTGAGCGTGTGAACTTCACACCAGTCTCTCTGGGAAAGGCCCCTTGCAAAGCCTTCTGCAGTGCCCTCAGACAGACATTGTGCCTCCAAACCACAAATTGCTACGCACCCTCACCCTCTGAGTTGTCTCATGCATAATGGATACGATTAATGCAAAAGTAAAGCTAACATTAACAATACATAATCTCAAGGGCTGGCAGTGCAATAATCTATTTCCTAATGGAATCACAGGAATGATCCATAAGTGGACTTAAATAGGAACTCATAAAAAGATTATCTGAACACAGATATGCTTTGTACCCCTCACCCAATATTCTCTGTAGGGCAAAAAACCCTTCAAACATCACACGTTAATAGTAGTTTACGGTAAGCTGTATTTTGAGTTGGAGGATAAATCACGTGACCCTCTATCCCCATGCATGAGATGATAAGGGAGATAAGAAGAGGCTGAATTATATAGCATAATCTGAAGAAGAAGAAGAAGAAGAAGAAGAAGAAGAAGAAGAAGAAGAAGAAGAAGAAGAAGAAGAAGAAGAAGAAGAAGAAGAAGAAGAAGAAGAAGAAGAGGAGGAGGAGGAGGAGGAGGAGGAGGAGGAGGAGGAGGAGGAGGAGATTGGATTTAGACCCCACCCTTCACTACCCAAAGGTGTCTCAGAGCGGCTTACAAACTCCTTTCCCTCCCCCTCCCCACAACAGACAACCTGTGAGGTAGGTGGGGCTGAGAGAGCTCTGACAGAAACTGCTCTTTTTCAAGAACAGCTCTTATCAGAACTACAACTTGCCCAAGGTCATCTAGCCAGGTGCAAGTGGAGGAGTGGGGAATCAAACCTGGTTCTCCCAGATTAGAGTGTGCACACTTAACCACTACACCAAACTGGCCACAGTGATCCATGCTCTGATTACATCCAGGTTAGATTACTGTGGGGCTGCCTTTGGAAATGGTCCAGAAATGTCAGCTCATCCAAAATTCTACAGCTACGCTATTGTCGGGGGTGGAATACAGGGATCGTATCACCCCAGTGCTGAAAGATCTGCACTGGATGCCCATTTGTGTCCAGGCTTGATTCAAAGTGCTGGTTCTTACCTTTAAAGCCCTAGATGACTTGGGGCCAGGGTACTTAAAGGACCATCTACTTCCATATTGTCCAACCCACCAGTTAAGATCTAACTCACAAGCTCTACTCTCTGTGCTCTGCCTTCAGAGGTGACATAAGTTGTACCCAAAGACAGGACCTTTTCAGTAGTGGTACCTGGCTTGTGGAATGCCCTTCCCCTTGACTGTCACCAAACACTTACATTGCTTTCTTTTAGGTTCCAGGCCAAAATTTTTCAGTTCACCCAGGCTTTTAATTAAGATATTGATTTTTACACTATTTTAGTCTGGCATTTTTTATTTTAGGCTTTCTGTGGTCTGTTTTTATGATTTATGTTTTAATATCTTTTAATGTTTATTATTATTGTTGTTGTTGTTATTGTTATTTTGGAAACTGCTTTGTGCTGGTTCCTGGAAAGGCAGCATAAAAATGGTCTAAATTAAAAAAATAAAAATAAATAAATACAGCATCCAAGCTCATGCTATGTTCACACATGCTTGCCTGTTACTTGAGCTCCCATAAATTTATTGCTGAGCCCTTGATGAAATGCAACTGAATGTGTGAATAATTTCCATGGAGAAGCGCTTGAACTGATTTCCCCATCAGGCTTATTTTGTGAAAAAAAGCCATTGGTCATCACAAAAATCACAGGCAATTACAAATTTTACGAGCATAAAATTGCAGGATTAAACAGATCAAGGAGTAACTTATAACCAGAATTTACATATAACTCAGGATACAGGTGAAGAAGTACCTATCACCGCTGAAGTGGTGTGGCTGTTTATGATAAATGATTGCGGTTATAAGAAACTGCAATCTCCTGCATAAATTTTGATCAAGTTTTCTCTGGCTGTGACAGCAAACAGGAAAACTTTCTAAGCTAGGAAATGTACTGCATTATTGAGAATAAAGTGAAAAACTTTTTTCTCCAATTCATGGTTACATAAATATTTCATATGGAAGACGAGAGTTGAATGTTTGCTTAATTATGCAATTCACAAGAAATGTTCCAATTGACATTAGTTGGTATGGGAATTCTGTGGTGGTGATTAATCCATGATTTACACACGACATACCTGCATAGAGAGTGAACACGTACAGAGGAAGAGTCTGGATGAGCATGCTGGCCCGTCCTTCTGAAAAGAGGTTGAGTGGCATCTCTTATGTAGAGTTATTCTACTCTAAGGCCATATAGATCAATGGGCTTAAACTATAGTAGCTAGTGAGATTTAAAGGGTGTAGCTCTGCATGGTTTAGCATCAATACCCTTGTGTTGTTAAGAGAAATCCTCTTAATTCTTGTTTACCCAATTTCTCCCTGAAATCAACGGTTCATTTATTTCCTTCTTTCTTAAGGAATTTGGAGTCTGTTTCTAATCAACTCCATTTTGATTGAAGGGAAATTTGAAGAGAGGAGAGTCAGGAAAGGGGATTCTGCAAAATTTGAGGATATGGGGGCTGCTAAGAGAAGAGAAACAGGAAACAGTATGGTGAAGGAGATACAGGGGAAAGTGAGATGCCCCACCAACAATTTTCTGCAGGTCCCCACCATGGAATGATGCCCAGCCTGGTGGGCACCATAGAAACTGTCTCAGACTGGCAACTGGCACTGTGCAACTGGGGGCCAGACTTTTCCTGGGAAGAGGCTGCCAGGGGGAGGGAAGGAAGGAAAGCTGAAAACAGGGAGACAGGTGGCGGCACACATGCAGGAGTGACATGCCCAAGTCCAAGTGGGACAAGAAGGTTTCTTTGACAAAGACCATGAAGAAAGGCTTAGAATTTAAACAGAACTTGATAGAAGAGCTCCAGAAATGTGTGGACACCTACAAATATATCTATATATTTTTTTTCATTGCCCGTGTCAGAAACAACAAACTGAAAGATGGACTTGCCCGGGCAAGGAACAAGGCAACTTCCACCACTGGCCTGGATATGGGACCTCTGGAGCAATTTCCCCACTCCATGGAGCCCCAGTTGCAGCAACTTGAGTTGCCTACAGCCCTGAAAAAAAGGAGTGGTGACACTGATTTCAGACTGAGGTCTGCAAAGAGGGAGATATACTGACCCCTGAACATGCACTCATCCTGAAACTCTTTGGCTACAAAATGGCAGAGTTCGAGGTGACAATCAGGAGTGTGTGGCATGCCGGGATGGGAGGCTATGAACAGCTCACAGGAGATGTTGCAAAACAGATGGAAGAGGAAGGTGAGGGCAATGCTGACTTGGCAGAAGAGAGCAACAAGGAGGCCAGAAGACTGACCAACCTCCACAGAAGGGATCTCTGGGAGTTCATTTTCCGTTGGGAAACCAGACTGAGCTGATCAGCTAAAGACTTTATTTATCAGAAGACAGACACGTTTTATAAAAGTGTAAAACAAGTTTAAAAAAGACAGGGGGACAGAAAAAAAAAAGTTGGTTGGCTGGTGGGAAGGAAAGAAGAAAGTGGGAAAAAGCGGAAACAGTGGAGGTAAGGAAAACAAGTTGTCATTTGCAAGCCCTTGTGGCTCCCCTGCATGTTAATCTATAACTTTTGCATCCCCCCAGACTGGGTAGGGATACTGCTGAGGTGTCATATATGTATATAAAACATGCAGAACTGCAGTGCTTTTTGGGATGCCCTTACCAAATTCAGGATCCCACTCTGCACACACTATGCCTGTCATGATTATGAACATTCTGTTAGTAATAAAAATCACACAGAAGACCAGAGAATCTTACACAGCTAGAGAATGAGTGGCATACGTACTAGGGGAGAAAATGGGTGTCGTGAAGGTTAGCACTTAGCTAATAGCAATATGTTAGACCAGGTGAAGCAACAGACTGAATCTTTTACTTGTCCTCCCTCCCTCCCTACTTTTTTTTTTTTTTTTTACACAGGAATGCTCATTTTTTATCTAGCATTTGTCACCTCTGAGAGCTGCAGGTGCTCGGATGGATTTTAGCAAATGCCTCCAACTGTGTGACATCTGGAAGCTGTCACCAGACTAACAAGAGGTAGCCTTTTGCCACAAGGCCAATGCTTTGGCAGATGCTTTCTGCAGCCCCCTCTTCCCTTCCCTTACTTCCACTGTGCCTTCCATTTTCCCAGCAAAATGCTGCTTTTCACTTACAATTTAAGGAGCACTGAGCTTTTCTGCAGAGTGCAATTGAGCAAACAGAACAACACAAGAACTGCTTTCCTGGTTCAAACTAAAGGCTAATCCTCTCTAACGACGCTGCTTCCAACAGCAGCCATCCAGGAGCCTAGAAGGGCTTGGAGGTGCTAACCAGAAGCGGACTGGAAACTTAAAATAGCCCTGGAGCAAAGCAACCTAAGTGGTCCCTGCAGAAGGGACAAAGCTGTAGCTGAGTGTAAAGCCTCTGAAGAAGGTCCCAAGTTCAGTCCTTGGCATCTCCAGTTAAGAGACTCATGGAATCATAGAGGTGGAAGGGACTTCCAGGGTCATCTAGTCCAACCCCTGCACAATGCAGGGAATTCACAAATACCTCCCCCTCCACGCCCCCAGTGACTGCTGTTCCATGCCCAGAAAATGACAAAAAACCTCCAGGATCTCCAGCCAAAGTGGCCTGGAGAAAAATTGCTTCCTGAACAGGTGTCAGGTTCCTGGTTAAATCAGTTCTCAACACCAGCCAGTTTGTATAAAGCTAACTTTATTGAGACAGTTGGTAGATACCTTCCTAAACACATCGATTGTTAGAACTGAAATAAAATGCGTGGCTACAGATATAGGGAATTCGCTAAAGATCAGGACCCAATCACCCCCTGGCATTTGTCCGCCAGAACTGTCAGCTCCCGCCCTTCCCCCCATAGGCACATAGCCTTACATAGGAAGGAACCAAGAGCACAGACATTTGAGAAGCCAGGACATTTGGCATAGCAAAGGTGACAAGCCCCAGACACTTCAAAGAGGGAGAGAGAGGAGCCTCCTCTCTCAATGACAGGTGAGCTGTACACTGCAAAATGCACAGAGAGCCTGACAACAGGTAGCAGGCAATGCAAAAGACCTCTACAAGAAACCCCAGAGAGACACTGCAATCAGCACAGGCTCTACTGATGATCTGAGTCAGTATAAGACAAACTCCTGTGTTCACTACAACCTGCAGGGTTACTTAGCTAAGTGGCACCAGCAATGGGTATTAGCTCACTCATTGTTTTCCCCACAAACTGACATCAATGTGGGAAGCCACTGGGGAACTGTCACTGATCCTTATTGCTGTGGAAGAGTCTGAGCCAAGTTGTCCCTGGAGTGCTGGCAGGTGGATGAAGGGCTCTTCTTGTTCCTGGCCAAAACTGCCCCCCTGCCCCAAACAACAGCCACTTCTATCTGTATTTCTCACTGCATTTTCTCTTCAGAGTTTGGAGGTCAGAGTTACCTGATTTCTGATACATTAGAAATTATCTCTGTCTTTTAAAAAATAATAATCCACATTTTACATTGGAAAGCATGCTTTGATGCATTTTCCAGTTTCTTCCATTTTGTTTTTATTTATGTGAGAGAGCACAATCCATCTGGCTGCACAGAGTCCAAGAACTTTGAATTCCAGTGCTCAGGAAACAAAATCCAATTCTTTACAGATCTATTTGATTGAGTTTCCCTTCCTTCTCTAAGTAAAAAAAAATGCCATCATCCAAACCCTTTTATGTCATTCTATTACCAATGGTGGATTCTTTGATTTCCAGAATACTGGATTGTGATATAAAACACGGTGTTCCATATTTCTGAGCAAGCATGCCTAGGATATAGCTGTAAGCATGTGGCACATCTCCAGGCTAGCTTGACCTCATCAGATCTTGGAAGCTAAGCAGAGGCAGTCCTGATTAGCACTTGGATGGGAGACCACCAAGCAAGTCCAGGTTGTGGCACAGGGGCAGGCAGTGGCAAACCACTTCTGTTTGGCCTGTTACTCAAGGGTGTTTCCCCTCACTTTCACCGTGCATTGTCATTATTTGTCATTCTATATGGATTTTCCTCCCATCAGCACTCGGTTCACAGTCTGGTTGCTGTTTTCCCTGGTTTTCTGAGAGTGCTTTTGTGCCTATTTTCCCCTTGTTTCACTTCCAAGCCAAAGGTAATTCAAAAGTGTACAGATTCCCTTGGATTCCCCCACCCTTTTGCCACCTTTTCAAGGTCATTCCCCCACCTACATCGAGGTTGTTTCATCCACTCTGCACCTTCTGTCATCCTCCCCCTTCATCGGTGTACAAGCCTCATTGATTACTTTTTTCCCCTCATTGTTTTAAATTTTATCTTTTTATATAAGCAGCAAGAATCTAGCAGTATGAGACTATCACTAGTCTCAGGTCGCTGAATAAAAAAAAATAATAACATGGTGAGGGAAAGTTTAATAGGAGTTGTGCAAACTTTAATTCCCTGCTGGCATTGACTTGAAAGGGGGCTTGGAGAGGAGGCAAATGGCAGCATCCCGAGAGAGAGAGAGAGAGAGAGAGAGAGAGAGGGAGAGGGAGAGAGAGGGAGAGAGAGGGAGAGGGAGAGGGAGAGAGAGAGAGAGAGAGAGAGAGAGAGAGAGAGAGAGAAGATTTCAGTGCTGCATGCAAACAAAATAAAGGGGGGGGATCATCAACATGGAATGAAATTGATGTGAGATGTAAAGAGAGAGAGAGGACTGGGATGGGAAGCCTAAAGCTTTGAAAACATTTTTCCCTTTAATGCTTTAGTGGACACAGTTTTTTGGGGGGACCTTTTTGGCTGTCTCCGGAAGTCTAACATTAAAATGATGGCTGAGCCACCTTTTGCAAAGCACTGAACTTAAGAATCACATGGGATTGCTCCATTTGGAGGAAAGAATGCAATGAGCATAGGAGAGGCTTTAAAACACTGCCATGATCACAACCAGTGTGCAAAATCAAATTGGAGAATTGCAAAGAGAACATGCACATTTGCAAGGAAGGGCAGGAAATCAGCATTACTATGCAGCTGCACTAGGGCAGCAGTGAAAATATCTCTCTCTTTTTCAATTTAGAGGCACTAGACTAAAAAAAAGCAAACAAACTCTTCAGAGCTTCTGCCAGAGGACTCTTCCCCCATACAAATTGCGGCCCTGTGAAAAGCATGGTGGTGTCGCAGCTGACTTTGCATAGGTGTGTGCATACACACACACATTGATCAAAGCTTGCAATACCAGTGACAGTGAGTTCTACCATGCATTCTGTACACTCAATGTGTTTCCCCATATTATGAGATCATGTGACTCTCCCAGCTGACTTTGCACAGGTGTGTGCATGCACGTGTGTGCATGCACACCCATGTTGCCAATGATCAAAGCCTGCAATGCCAGTGTCAGTGGGTTCTACCATGCATTCTGTACACTCAGTGTGTTCCCCCATATTATGAGATCATGTGACTCTCCCATTTTTCACAGTGTCCAATAACACAGCAGAAAATCCCCTAGAGCTTAGCAATATGGAAAACAGGACTTTACAGCTGCTTGTCAGTTTCAAAAAAAGTCATATGGTTTCAGCATCAGGTATTCCCCTTTGTCTGCATTCCTTTCTGTTCCCTTTCATTCAGTGAACTAATGCTAAAATGTGTGCGTAAAATCTAAACCACAAGGATTTAAATGGAAGGCACTTGCTGGTTGCTACTGCACTGTTGTGATAGGGCAATTGCATAAACTGGGGTGGGGACCTTTGAACACCTACCCGCACACATCACAAGTGATGTTCCACCCTGATGTAGAAAAGTGTTTGTTTTTTTTTTAAAAAAAATTGTAGCTGCATACTAAATACACCGGAAGAAAAAGAATTGTGCTTAAGGCGGGCACAGAATCCAAAATCAAGATTAAAGGCCTACTGCTTGGAAAATCTGCAGTAAGCTGTGCTTGCGTAATGGGCCTTTGTCTTCTGCCTTGAAAACCCTATGTGGTCTCCATCTGTCAGTTTTGACTTGACACCACGTTCCAGCGCTACCATGCAGTACACCTATGTTTTCCAGATCCACAATTTATTTTTTGACACAAAGTTTTGAGAAACAGTTTAAGATTTGGGACAGAACATCTGCCACGTCCGCCACTTTTGATCAAGCATTTACAGTATGTGCGTGTCATCAGTATTCTTTTGTTCATCCTGTACCTATCAATTTTGCTCATCAAAACTGTCTACATTTTAAAAATGGTGGCAGAAGGTTGCCATCTCACATGAGCCGCTTATGGAAATCAAGAACATTGATTTAGGTTTAGCATAAATATACATAAAAATGGTCTTGAAATTATACACTGTAGATTCTGATCAGTTTTTTAAAAAACAATGTAGAGTGTTCTTTTTCAGAAGGATAGGAACATTCAGGTGAGGAAATATAATCACAAAATGGAAATGCATTTTTCAGCTGAGTATATTAGTATTATTTTCACCACAGCAGGCTATCGGTAAATAAGGCATACTGCTTTGAATACTCAATTTTCTTTCCGAACAAACACCCCCACCCCCCATATTTGATCTTCGATAGTAAAATCCTAATGTGTCTTGGCTTTAATTCTGGACACATGCAGAGAGGTAATACGGTAAATTGACATGACCTCTCCTCAGGTCTCATATCCATATGGTCATGCACATTCCTATGACTTTTTCACATGACTCTGCATTCTTGTCTCTTGAACAGTTTGCTTTCAGCTTCAATTCAAGGTGCTAGATTTCACTTCCAAAGCATTTCAGGGCCTGGGACCTACAAACAGCAGTCACTGAATGATCCACTGCTTGGTAAGCTGGCTGCTTGAGTCCATATAGGAAACCAGAGTCCTCCCCAATGAGTTTGGTTGTCTGTATCCATCACGCCACCAAGACACTTCTGCACCTGATTGGAAATTTGGGGAAAGACGAGGGCCATAAAACTGGCAGGCAGCATAGTTTATGAAGGGGTTATATGCGCGCAGTGTGAAATTAACAAGAGGCTTCCCCCTCTCCTTTTGACCCAGATACAAACTGAGCCAGAAAATCATTCAACCTTTGTGTTTAAAGTAAGTACTCTAAGCTCACACTTTCAAGCCCAGATATATCCAGTCAGTGTCAGGCTTGTTAAGCCTCCCATTATTGCTGGAGGCCCCCGCTGGCAAGCCCCACTGGCCCGTTGCCACTCCTAGCAGTGATGGAAGGAAAACAAGCAAACAAAAGACAGCTGGCATCACTGATGTTGCTATGTCATTTCCAGGTAAGGTCCACAAGTGACATAGAGTACTGGACTGAAATCACTGGAAACTCTATAGGACCTTCTGTGTGCAAAGCAGAGGCTCTCCTGCTGGGCCACAGCCCCTCCCCTAGGAGAAGTCTCTCCATGGTAGTTGTCAATGCCTGAATCTTCATGCTGATTGGCAAATACCCTTGATCTGCAGCATCTCTTGATACAGTTTGCAGAGATCGGGTTGCCTCTTTGTGTGTCCACAATGGGGTAAAGAATTCTAATTTTTTGCAGTTCAGCTGTTCAGAATTAATAAAGAATTGGTTTTGTCTAGTCTTGGCATCATGGGGAGGGGGAAGGACCAATAAGTTATATTACATGCATTAGATTTCCCCCCCTCTTCCCCTGCACAAACCAGTTCTTTTATTCAGCTGCTTGTCCAGACTGATAGGTCTACTAACCATCTGTGCTTGGCTTGAATCCTCCCCCCCCCCGCCCCCCATGGTTAATATTCAGGACTGTGACAGTGGATCAGCCACAGTGCCCCTTATTGATTCATAAAATAGCCAGAAACAAATCTGCCATAGAGGTAGGAGGTGGCTGGCAGCTTTGCTTCTTGATGTATCAATTGAAATAATAATTATGGAACAGTCTCTTTATGAGACAGTCTGCATAGTTGCTCTTGATTTTCCGAGTTTGAAAATAGTTGCAGAGTATGATTTGTAAGAATTACACTTAGCATTTTTTTGTTCTTTCACCTGCCGCTAGAAATGTCCCCTTTGATGAATGGGTGCATAGTTTAAGACAGCTAGCATGGGGTAGTGGTGAAGAGCAGCAGACTCTAATCTGGAGAACTGGGTTTGATTCCCCACTCCTCCACATGAAGCCTGCTGGGTGACCTTGGATAAGTCGCAGTTCTCTCAGAATTCTCACAGCCCCATCTACCTCACGAGGTGCCTGTCTTGAGGAAAGGAAGGGAAGGTGATTGTAAGCCACTATGGTATAAAAACCAGTTCTTCTTCTTCTTCTGGATAGGATGTTGGACATGGTTCTGGAAGATTTATGTATAAGTCCCAATTCTTTCATAAAAACTCACTGGGTGACCATGGACCAATCACTCTTTCTCAGTCTGAACTACCTCATAAAGCCGAACTACATATTATAATGTTAAAAAGTTGGGTCTGGGCCCCCCCTGCCACAAGCAGCTTTCCTGTGTGAAAATTGCATGGGGGGGTATTTCCCTGATTTTGCTGCTTCGTACAGATTATCTGTGCACATGGAGCAGCAAAATTCACAAAATAATTGCTCCCCCCAGCGCAATATTCATGTGGCAAAATGCCTTGTGGTGGGGGGAGTCCTTTCTCTACCCACACAACACTGTTCCATATAGCAGCTGGAGCACTGCTGTGGGATATGTGAAGTTTCAGGCAACCTGATTGTAATGTATCCAGCTCAGAACATGTGCTCATGCCAGCCATGTACTCAGACTGGTTCCAGCCGGTCCAACATGTGGCCGGGCGAAGTGCCTGAGCTTCACTCCAGAGGACAATGGACAGTAGGATCCTAGCTCCCTTCCAATCAGGGAGCCGGAATCCTAGGGGATAACTCAATCAATGTAAATAGTCCAATCACGGGGTTTGGGTGTGTTGGGGTGTGGTTTTCTTTGGGAATAAAAACTGGCCTGCGAGCCGGCTTCATTTGTTTTGTTCCTGATCTAATAAAGAAGTAAGAGAGCTGAAATCACTTGTCAGTCTCAGTACTTTTCACTGATCCTCCAGCTTTAAAAATCATAGCATGTTGTTTGACTGATAGTATGGTTGTTCTTGGAGAAAGAGGAAATGATAGTATAAGCTGCTATGGTTTCTCATTGGGGAGAAAAGATGGGTAGGAATAGCTAAAGAAAATGATGTTTTACTACTATTGGGAGAGCTTTGCTCTGCTCCAACACGCTTTCTTCAGCTTAAGTGGCTAGGACAAGGTTTTTGGGTCTCAAGGTTCAGGTCTGGGTGATCACTCCCACCATGACTGGTTGAAGAAACAGAGCTTGCAGCTTACCCCCACAACTGATGGCATCTTTTAAGACTTCAATACATGGTAATAACCAGTGCAAACAAACATTGGAGATGAGTGCCAAGCTATTGCCTCCTAGTTTATCAATAGTTAATTTCTGTGTAGCTTTCAGTGTGTGGTGAACAGGCCACCTCTTTAACATCAAATGATTGTCGTAGGCACATTCCTAGAAATGGTATGGTACAATTTCTATGATGATTCCTAGATACGGAATGATACAATTTCTGTGATTTCTGTTGTCATTACTACTGCTATTCAATGTGACATCACAACATATTGGATTTCAAGCTGCCAGGGATGCTGCCATCTCCGTTTGCCACCTGATGCATGAGTCTGACCAGACTTCTGCTTCCACCTTCTATTAGACCATTGCAAGTTTGGTGCAATGGTTAAGTGCACAGTGTCTAATCTGGGAGAACCAGGTTTGATTCCCCACTCCTGCACATGCAGCCTGCTGACCTTGGGTCAATCACAGTTCTTTTAGAGCTGTTCTCTCTGGAGCAGTTCTTGAAAGAGCTCTCAGTTCCACCTACCTCACAGAGTGTCTGTTGTGGGGAGAGGAAGGGAAGGAGATTGTAAGTTGCTCTAAGACTCTGCTTAAAGGGTAGGGTATAAATCTCATCTCTTCTTCTCTTCTTACCACTGCTTTGGGCACACCTTTGACTTAAAAAAAAATCAGGCACCCAGCTTGTTGTGAGTCACCTTGTGAGGCAGCACATAAAAGTTTTAAATAAATGTTGATGTGTTTCTTTGCCACCTTTATAAAATAGCCAATTCATTTTATTTGGATATTAAAAAAACCCCTCTGGGTGGGAGGGAGGTGTCAATTCATGGCTAACACAAGGGATAGGCAACCAGCCCTCTTGCAGAGTCAGTCTCTGTTGGGAACAGGGAAGACTGACTCATCCCAAGGTTGAATCACACCAATAGTTGTGTGCCTGTGCCTTTAAAAGTAATGATTCTGGCACAGCAGGTTTTCAATCCAGGATGTACATAGACTTTAAGTTGTTGTTTTTTTTAATTCAAGTATATTGTCTCAATGTTCTTACCCCAGAACAATGCTGTAAGTGGATTTATTCCATTAGTGCCATACTGTAGATAGAGGGCTGAAAGGTGGTGTCTTGCCTATCCATTTCAATCTTAGTAAACTCATGACAGAGGAAAGTTTTTGACAGAGAACTTATTAACTCACACAATTCAACCAATTAAGGCTGAGCAGAGATATAGATTTTTTTTAAAAATACAGTTTTGATTGCTAAATGACAAATAGGGTTGCCAGATTCCCAATGGGGGCAGGGTATCTCCCACCCACCAGTTCTCATTTCTCACTACCACTCTGGCAACAGAAAAAAGAAAATGCCACTGGTCTGATGGCATTACAGCACTTCTGGGGAAAGCCTGGGAGTGATATCAATTTGCTCTAGGAAATGCTGGAGATGCTATGGTGAAACCATAGAGTTGTCCAGCTATTCCTAGAATGACTGCTGTCACTTCTGGGTTTTCTACAGAAGTGACATAATGTTGTTGCAATAATAGTAACCCCCCCCCATTTCTCTCCACCCAGACTCCTGCTGGTGGAAGAACCTAGTGGCAAACCACTGCCAGAGCAAGATATATATGTATCTAAGTTTGGGGGAAAGGAAAACCTTTGGGGGGCAAAATTCAGTTTTCTGAGCATTTCAGTTTTTTTTTTTTTTTTGTTGTTGTAAGCAAGGTGCATGGAAGGGCAGGCTGCCTTGTGCACCAGTGCTACAATACCAGTCCTCAGGGTTGTTGGTGTTCCTGTTAATCCAGGCTCTTTCAGAAATGGGAGTTGTTAGTAACTCAGGAATTGTACTGATAGTACTTTCTATTCAACTAAAGTGAGATAGTCTTGCCCTCTAGTGGATGGAAGTCTCAAAGACCCATGGATAGCCTGAGAATTAACAATATTATTTTCCAAGAATTTTTTCCAAGTGGAAAACTGTTGTTAAACTAAACCTACTAGATTAAAAGCAGAGAGCCAAGGGCGATTTGCAAATTCTGGGATGAGGCCAAGAACTAATCTCTCATGTCCCTGTTAGTAAAACACATATAGCCAGTAACACAGATGCCTGAGGGACCTTGAGAGTAGTCTAGGATTTCTATTGGGTTTTGTTAGTGACAGAAGAGAGAAAACAAACTACTAATTCCACTCCCAAACATTCCTAGTGACATCAGTTGCAGTTTATTTTAACTCATTTATATGTAAAATATAAATATAATGTATAATTCTCTCTGGTTGATGTACAGATAATTTTGAGTGACACGTACATTTTATGGAAATAATTGCGGCAAGGAAACAAAGTGCCGTGAACAGAAGTATCTTGGGTCTGAGTAGCCCAAGTAGGGTTGCCAGCCTCCAGGCAGAGACTAAAGCTCTCCTAGAATTACAAATAATCTCCAGACTATAGAGATTAGTTCACCTGGAGAAAATAGCTGCTTGGAAAGGTGGACTCTATGGCATTATACCCCACTGAAGTCCCCCTCCCTAGCCAGTGCCCCCTAAGAAATTTAAATGCCCCCCAACTTAAAAAATTCTGCCTATAGGCTTGCTCCCTATACTTCCAAGTCTCTACTCCCAAATCTCCAGGAATCTCCCAGCCCAGAGTTGGCGACTCAAGTGAAACCAAAACCAGGATTTTCATGATGAAACATCAGAGATAAGGAGTTTAAAAGCATCCCTAATATATAAATTATGTGTGTCCCCCCCTTTACATATAAGCATGTAAAGCAGCAAGGGGAAATCTATATGCACTTAAGAATCCGGCTATGATTTGCTGTCTATTGACTTATCTGTTGTATTGTGAGCGGCTTGTCTCTGCCCTGTAGGACTGGGGTATGCAAAATATGTTATTTATTTCCGGGTTTGTTGTTAGACCTAGCTCACTCCTGAGTCCCTTAGATGAAACCCAAAGGGCTACAGACTGAAAGCCAGATGGTCTCTTATTGTATCTCTGTGCAGAAGGAAAGCACTGCAAAATTGCTTATATCTGGAAACCACAGCAACAAAATGCACCCCTCTTCCTAATAATTAATGAAATATACCAGCATCATGCGCTTGGTTCTCCATATAGAATACATTGCATGAAACTACTGTCAAATATAAACCTAAAGTGATTTCCCACAAGCGCTGCTCCACGCTCACTTTTCCCTTTTGCCCGGATGGAACGTGTCAATTTCACACTAAGTGCTGCGCAGCCATATTTTGCCCTGTAGCTTCACGTGATTTTCCCTGCGTCTATTCAATCCTGTTTTTTGAGGATTGAGTAGATGCGGGGCAAAATGCGGTTCGCAGCCCTTAGTGTGAAATTGACACTACTCTCTGAGAGCTGATTTTATCCATTCAGGGAAGGAAGCAAACATGTGGTGCACACTTCTCAGGTTACACTCAGAGGAAAGCCAGGGTGCATACCCCCAAGACAGCATGAAAAACAGCCATGAAGGTAGAGCACACGTAGATCAATGCAGTACTCCATTTTAAGTAACAATTCTCAGTACTGTTAAGCCGACATGGTGTAGTGGTTAAGACTGGCGGACTTTAATTTGGAGAACTGGGTTTGATTCCCTATTCCTCCTTCACTGGAAGCCTGCTGGGTGACCTTGGGCCAACCACAGTTCTCTCAGAACTCTCTCAGCCCCACCCCACAAGGTGCCTGTTCCGGGGGAGGGGAAGGAAATGAGATTGTAAGCCACTTTGAGACTCCTGAAGGTGGAGGAAAGCTGGGTATAAAACCCAACTCTTCTTCATTTTCTAGGCAAGAGAATTCCAACTTCCTCCTGAAGATCTAGAACCCAAATGAGATGATCTAGGGATAAAGCCGTCAACAAAAATTCAGATTTTAAAAGATATTTCCCACTGAATATGATAATTACTTTTTTTTTGGGGGGGGGGCTGGGCTCATGACATTTCTTCATTAATGAAACACATATTCCATCTGTTACTAATCACAACATTCAGTTTTTTATTACTCTCATGACAACTCTCTCTCTCTCTGTGTATGTGCATGTGTATGCATGTGTGTCTATATATTTCTGGTTAAGAATATAGGTTAGGTTAAGAGCTAGGGAGTGCTCATGGCCCCAGCCTTGCTGTTCGAAAAAATGGGTTGATGCAGCACCTTCCGTCAGCCACATCTGGTTTACCAACTCTCTCCTTTCATAGACTCAACCAATATGACTATGCTGATACACACTTTTTTGGAAGACTGTAATGTGCCTTATACTGGGCTGCTCTTGAAGACTACTGGGAACCATGTCCAGAATACAGCAACCCATTTACTGTTAGGGGTAGCTGTAGGAAGCATATGTAGCCCATTTTATGAAACAGCTACATTGGCTGCCAGTTTGGCTCCAAGTTCAATTCCTGCTGCTGGTTGTTATATTTAAAGCCTTTCACAACCTAGGGGCAGCATATCTGAAGGACTGTTTCCTCCCATATGTTCCAGTGTGCTAACTACGATATTCAGGCTGCCACCTACTGGCTGTTCTCTCATTGGCAGTGGCCAGGCTAGCCCTGACAAGGATAGCCCAGGCTAGACTGATCCCATCAGATCTTGGAAACTAAGCAGGGTCAGCCTTTGCTAGTATTTGGAAGGGTGACGTCCAAGGAATATAAGGGCTGCGATGCAGAGACAGGCAATGGCAAACCACCTCTGAAAAGTCTCTTGCCTTAAAAGAAAAAAACAAGTCTAGTGGTACATAACACTAAAAGAGCTAGAACTTCCGGCTGCCAGACAATCTTAGGATCTCCTGGTTATTCTATACACAATGCCATATGATAATTATTATTAATTATTATTAGGGCCCAGCCTGACATTAACTGGTGTGTAGGACTTTTCCATTGTGACTCCCACTCTGTGGAATGAGCTATCTGAAGAGAGGAGGGGAGCCCCCATACTAGAGACCTTCAGGAAGCACTGTACAGCTTGCTTCTTTGATGGGGTGTGAGCAGCAGGCATCTTTTGGGAAAAGAGGAAAGTATATGGATCTTTTAAAATTTTAATTCGATTAAATCAGAAAGGGTCTAATTATTGCCGGTAAGCTCCTTTGAAGCCAGAGAAATGATGGGAGTGGAACTAGTGTAATATTTTTTTTTTTAAAAAAAACAGAAGCTTAACTTGCTTAGCTATGCCAGAAAGTCCATACTTCGCAGATGGACTTAATTGTATTCATTTATTTAGAATATTTCTCTGCTGCCTCTTCAGAGCTCTGCTCAAGGCAACTTAAAATTAAAAACTACAGTATAAAACATAAGCCATTAAAAAACACTAGTCATTAGACATAAACAGCATAAAAATTGTTCATAAAACAAAGCAGACTATAAAAAAGCTGATAAGATAAAACCCTAATTAAAAAAAACTTTAAAAAAGAGATTTGTTTTATCCTGGTGCATATCTCTCCTTATAAATAATTATCTTTTGGTTTCGCAAGATTCCATGTGCTCTCATTGGCTGTAAAATGTCCTCCCTCAGCCATTGGCCCATCAGCTGCCACTCAAGAGTACTCGCATGCCATTGGCCGGGTGCTGGTCTGCTCCTCTTCCCCACCCACTCCCCCGGCAGACAAGCTCACTCTCCTGAGGAAGACAGTTCTCTTGACTCCTGTGAGGGACTGTCCCCTCAGTGGCTGTTGGTAGGCACCCAAGCTTGGTTCTGTGAGTAAAAAAAAAAAGGACTTTCAGCATAACCCCCTCCCCCACCCATAACCCCCCCCAACGGCCACTTTCCTGTCAGAATAAATGGAAAAAGGCTCTTTCTCCTGCTTAGCTTCAGCATGGCTGGCTGGCTAATGAGGTGGGCCAGCGACCATCAGACCATTTTCTTCAACTCCCCGCTGTGCGGCTGACTTTCCCCTAGGGCTGCCAATCTCCAGGTGGGACCTGGAGATCTCCCACTGTTACAATTGACCTTCAGATGACAGAGATCAGTTCCCTGGGAGAAAATGTTTGCTTTGGAGGGTAGACTCTATGGCATTATACCCTGCTGAGTCCTTCCACACACACACAAATGCTGCCCTCCACAGAATCCACCCCCCCAAATCTCCAGGTATTTCCCTAATCAGAGTTGGCACCTGTCCTTTCTCCTCTGTCAGTAAAAGGTCCTTTCCACACCTATGTTGGCCTTTGGGAGAAAACTCATTGGGCCCAGTCCTGATCAGGTTGCCAACTCCAGGTGGGCAGTTCCTGGAGATTTGAGGGATGGAGCCTGGAGAGGGTGAGGTTTGAGGAGGGGTGGCACCTCAGACAGGTACGATGCCATAGACTCCATCCTCCAATCCAGCCATTCCCTGATGGGGAACCATTATTGCCAATCTCCAGGTGGTGGCTGGAGATCACTCAAAATTACTACTGCTCTTCAGGTAACAAAGATCAGTTCCTCTGGAGAAAATGGTGGACTCTGTCATTATACCCTGCTGAGATTGCCATGGCAAATTGTCACTGAGTGCCCAAAGCTGGGGCACTCTCCCAGAGCCTCTTTCTAGAGCCCGTTGTATTTATTTCCACAACAGGCCTTATTCCTAGTATATATATATAAAAAAGTAGAATAGGCACCAGACTCAAGGGGGAGGGAACTTCAAAGGGAGCTGCCACTGCAGGAAATTTGCAATTCAGAATGACCTGCAACCAATGCCATAGAATGATTAGTTCACACAGCTTTCCCTCATATTGAAACTATGGATGGACAGAACTCCTTACAACATTTTACTTCTTTTGATCAAAACTTGTGTTTTCATTTTTGCTTCCCTCAAATGCCTCGGCTCTCTCACACAGCCAGGAATTTCCAGTGCAGTCTCAAAATTTTACTTCAGGTGAAAACTGATGAAAACTCCACACTGTGCAGTCACCAGTATGGGTCTTACAGTAACAACTGCTATCACATGTGATGGGCAGATTAAGTGAATATTTCTTACGTTAGTGTGGATTCTCCGACAAGTATCGATGTGGGGAGTAAGCACTGCTTGAAGTTGATCCATGTTTGTTGTTTTTTGCTGCTGTTGTTTGTATCTGTTACCATTAGAGCATGGCACCTACCCAAAGCAATGATCGTATCAAAGTGGTAAGCACTTTTACGAACCAGCTCGGAACTGTAATGCTGACTGATTTCAACAAAAAAGCATCTTTTAAAAGGCTTTTCACTCCCTTCTGCTTTTAACTTATATAGCCATGGTTTTCTCCCCTCAGGAAACTCCCCCAAGTATGCAGGAGATGGATGACCTCATTAATAGGACCTCATAATGCTAGGAACTCAACCATGGTGTTAAAAAACACCCCCCCCCCAAGGTAGTCCTGCAAGGACTCACGAGTAAAAAGAAATCCCATCCCATCCCCCTCCTCTTCCTCTTCTTCTTCTTCTTCTTCTTCCTCTTCCTCTTCCTCCTCCTCCTCTTCTTCTTCTTCTCCTCCCCCCCCATTTTTCCCCAGCTCCCTTAGTTTCCTAGTTGCCTTCTCCCCTTGCTCACTGATCAGTCACACCCCCCCCCCGGATGATCCCTACATTTTCCTTCTAACTATTCAGTATTAGCTTAGGTTTTGTCTTTTCCATAAATAAGAAGATGTTGTGGTAACTTTTGAAGGGCTAGTAGCTCAATTTTTGATATTTTTTGTGCAAATCTGGGTTCTAACACAGGTTTGCGGAAAGATATAGCCTATACCTGAGGGTCTTCCCATTTTTTAATCTGCACAGTGCTGCTGCCTCCCATCCTTATTAGATATATGGTAAGGTGGAAACCCCTGAGGAATAGCGGGGAGAGGGAAAGAATGGAGAAACCCACACAATTCCGATCATCGCTCTCCAGGGCACTATAAGCTCTTCACGTTTTGAATTGGCTACTTTTTACACCCTGTCTCCCCCCCACAATTTCACTGACATTCACTTTTAGAAATATACTAAAAATATTGAGCATGCTGCATTTCCATCAGATTTATTAAATTAATTAAATTTATTTTTTATGAATAACCAGTAAAAATCCCAACATTCTCCGAGGATAGCCCAACTTCACTGCCTTTCTGACAGATACTCAGCTAACAACTTTGCTGTTACAAAGAATGACATGCAAATATATTAATCACGTATTTTTGCCTTATATCATTCTGTCTGTGATGCATTGCATGAGGATGTTTCTTATTTTTTTCTTAACATCTGAACACTTGCAGCACCCTAGAAAGAATTCAAGTTCATTTTTTAAAAAGGAAAAATGATGGAGAACATCATGGAGATGCCCAACAGGAAACCTTTAAAAGTGAGAGGAGACTCCATCTGTTTGGCATTAGCTGGATTTAAAACATGCACACATTTTGCTGGGATTTCTGTCCTATACTTTTAATGAGTTTAGTCCTACAACTTTTGCTAGTGCTTTGTAATTGAAATTTATACTTCATCTTTTTAAAATAATGTTAATTTATCCCCCTCCCCCTGAAATAGCATACTTTTGGTCTGAATTACTATAATTACAAACGAGCCACTCTTTGTAATGCTAGCTATCATCCAGACATACAGCCCAAGAAACAGGGGTGGTAATTTAACGTACAAAGACATTACTGGCAAATCCAATATTGTTTAAATGACTGCAGTACTTGCAAAAATAATTAAAGTGAGCACTAAGTCATATTCACTAAACTTGTGACCACCTATGCTTATATGCAAAGTAGAAAAAGTTCAGGTTTTTTTAAAAATAAAAGGAATCTTTGATGTTCATGGAGTTTCAAATGTTCTTTGATCAGATATTAACCACAAACATGCTCAAAAATATCTGGGCTTTCAGGCATAATCTTCAAGAGCAAAACCAAGATGTAATCCCCTCCTCCCCCAAACTGACACATGAAACATGCATATTTGTTACTAGAATTGAGACAGAATGCCTTATTTTAAGAGCAAACAACAGATGTATTAATTCATTATTACTAATTCATTGGTAGCACCACTGGAAACCAGTTGATTATGGGTGCTAATAGGACTGGACTTGAGCTGGCAACTAAGGGTGTGCATTCAGTTTACCTGAGTCAGAAACACCCCCCCAATGCTTTGCTGGTATTTTTTGAGTAATTTTTAAGCTGGATATCAGTCAGGGTATTTATCCAGCTATCCATTACATCTGAGCCTGAAAAATCCCCAAAATACTCAATTGTTTCAGGGCCGCTGGATAGCTGGCATTAAAGGGTGCTTAAGGGGATTGCAGTCCCTTTAAACATCTTCTGGCTGAAGCCATGGCCTGGAGAAAGCATTTAAAGGGACCACAAGCTCTTTAAATCTTTCATAATTTAACTATGGATTGCAAAAGGCATTTAAAGGGACTGTGTTCCCTTTAAATGCCTTCCCTGCGTCCATTAGAAACAAAGGAGAATGGGGCACTTTCTTCTGGGGTCCATAGAATTGGAAGCCCTGGTCCAATCTTTTTGAAACTTGGAGGCTTTTTTGAGGAGAGGCACCAGCAGCTATGTGGAAAATTTGATGCCTCTACTTCAACAATAGCTCCCACAGAGCCCCAGATACCCCCAGATTGCTTCTCCATTATATCCTATGGGGACCATTGACTATAATGGTCCCTATAAGGTATAATAGAGCAGAATTTTTTTTTGAGAAACCCAAATATTTACCAAATCCAAATACCATACTGCTATTAGGAGTCAGGAATAATTAGAAATACCAATATTTTTCAGGTTCAATATACCCAAACTCAAAAAAAAAAAAATACTGGTATTTTGGGGTGGTTGTTTTTTTTTTCCACACTCCTACTGGAAACCGAGGGACTAGAGCTTAGCCTGCATAACCTCTACATTTCATGGAAATAGGCATGCTCACATAACCAAGCTTCATACCAAGTTTTCCCTTCACCATCTCTACAGATTACTAAAAGCTCTGTCCCCTGTGTTGTACTAGTTACCTCTACAATAGACTTTCCTCCAGTGATTTAAAAGTTAAAAAGGGGTTTTTATCCATTGCCAACAGTTATCAATCATGGGTTATCTACCATTCAAAATACCTCTGTAAATGAAGTGTATGAAATGTCTTTTTGTAACTTGAACATGTGAAACTGTCTCCACCACATCAGACCACTTGCCCATCTAGCTCACTGCTATCTACATTGATTGGCATGGCTTTCTAATAGGTTCATTCTCAACACTATGATGTGAGATTTTTTTAAATGAGAAGCGGCAAGGATTGAACCTGGAACTTTCTTCTTGCAAAAAAGTATCCTCTGCCACTGAGTAACAGTCCCTTCCATACCTTTACTGTACAGGCACATGCATTTATGTGCATATGAGTGGGGCATGAGCATTACTTTCCTACGCACTGCTAAATAGGACTGCTAGAGACCAAAGGAATGTAATTAACTAGCAATAGTGCTCACAATTTAGACTCACATCATCTTAATGAAACATCCCCCAAAAGTCAGAAAATAAGGACCAAACAGGATAGTGATTTATCAGGGACAGTAATGAGGAATGGGAACTTCCACTGCTAAATAGAGAAGAAGGAGGAGAAGAACAAGAGGAGGAGATGGAGAAGAAGAGGAGGAGGAGGAGGAGGAGGAGGAGGAGCAGGAGGAGGAGATTGGATTTATACCACAGCCTTCACTCGGAGTCTCAGAGTGGCTTACAAACTCCTTTCCCTTCCCCTCCCCACAACAGACACCCTGTGAGGTAGGTGGGGCTAAGAGAGCTCTGACAGAAACTGTTCTTTTCAAGGACAGTTCTGACAGAACTATGGCTTGTCCAAGGTCATCCAGCAGCAGCAAGTGGAAGAGTGGGGAAATCAGTTCTCCCAGATTAGAGTCTGCGCACTTAACCACTACCAATAGACTCTACTATGGAGTATCTCAGATACTTGTTCAATGGCAGAAAGAAAAGAAGATGTGTGACCTCTTGTTTTCCCATTGATGAAGTCTGTGGCCTCTGGATAGGCTAGGCCTGTTAAAAATGCCAGGCATTTCCCGAGTCATCGTCTAGACCTGTCACCTGGATAGTCTACATTTCCTCCCAGGAAACCTAACTGATTCAAGGAGAGAGGGTCGATTCAGAAGGGCTGGGAAATATACAGCACTGAAATCATTATCTGCAAACCACCTCTGAATGTCGCCAGCCTTGAAAACCCTATGGGGTGGCCATAAGTGGGGCTGCAACCAGGTAGCCCTTTCCACCACTACCAAATCCTTTGCCAAAATCTGTCTCATTGAAAAACAGCTGAAGAGAACTGCCTGAAATCCTCCTCCTTTGGATCCAATATTGCCTAGCATTGGGAGGAAACTTTTTTTTTAATGAACAAGGCTCATGCTTGCGATCTCCTTTCGTATGAAATTAGTTTCTTCCCAAATGCCTGTTATCCCAGTTGTTAAATTACTTTAAGTCATGCTCGAAGGCATGCATAGTATACTACAATCAAGCAGGAACAACACTTTGCATATCATTAAATGCCAAATTCTCCTTGATACTTTAGAAGGAGCACTGCAGCCAGAAATGTGTCGCATTCTTCACGTCTTTCGCTATTCTGGTTGCCAAGCTAAGGAAAGCAAGGCTGCCAAGTGTCAAGTGTGGCATTAATATCCTTATTATACTCTGCGAGTAAAGTATATAATGCCGTTTTCTCCAATGGCACTGTCAGTACAAGGGATTAGCATAACAATTTGTGTAATTATTGCTCGGTCCAGTTGGGAATCCACAGAATCAAATATTAATACAAACCAGGATGCTCAAGGAACCCAAAGATCTGAAGTTTCTTTTTGCATAACAAGGAAAGAAAGGATGTTGCATCGAAGTGATTAAACCAGGTGATTAATGTCAAGGAAAGAACATGGAACCATTATGCTATCACCAAGAGATGTTTGATCAATTCCATTATGAAATCTCTTTAGCAAAGCTTCCTCCTTTGCTCTTTTCCTCAATTGTTCCTCGGTTGCTTTCAGATCCATCATTCAAATCCATTATGGAAGACTCTTTACTCAGACTTCCTATCTTCCCCTCTTCCTTGATTTGTCTTCAGTTGCTTTCAAATCTGTGTTTCAAATCCATCTAGTCCCCCCCACCCCCTATTTTTGCATCAGCCTTTTCAATCTGCTTTTTATTTCAAACTGAAGTCCGCTCACACAACACCTCTATGGCTCACTAGGTATTTCCACCGATACTTCCTTGTTCTTATTTATAACTCCAACAACCAAGTTGGATAGACATTTTAAATATGTCTGGGGCCGGCAGCAGGCCCACAGGAGGGAAGCACCACTGGCACCCTAGCCAAGCCTCTGCCAGTCACCTCCCAGACCCACCCTTGCCCAGCCTCTGGGAGAGCCTGGTACCCCTCACAAGATAACTTATGTGGGTGCCAGGCAGCTGTGGAGGTAGGGGTGAGGTTGTGAGAGCCGGTGGCAGTGGTGGTAGCACCACCAGTGCCTGAAACAAGGTTGCTGATGGAGGGAAGTGGAGAGAGAGGGGAGACTGGAAGAGCTGGGGGAGGCAGGGGCAGGGTGACCAGCGGTCACAGCAGGGTCTGGGCTGCCAAGGCCAGCCACAGAGTCCACATGGTGGGGAAAGGTAGATGTAGAGCTGGCAGAGGCACTGGAGGGGAGGCCAGGCTGGAAGCAGGTAGGTCTGGAAGATGCCAGGAGGCTGGCCATGGCTCCGGAAGTAGTGCAGCCCCACCCCTCCCCAGGCAGGATGCAACTGGGACTGGGAAAGGAATGACCCCCACAAACAGAGAAGCAGGCCCAGACCAATGGAGATGGCCTGAAGATGATGGGCAGGGGCAGGCTCCAGTAGGAGATGGTGGAATGACTCTCTGAAAGGAGGCAGGGAGGATAAAAGGAGGCCCTGGTAGAGAGGCTGGGGAGGAAAAATGCGGGTGCTGAAACTGTGGCAGAAGGTGCTCTAGCTGGGAGGAGGAGGACTGCAGTGAGTTAACCTCCTCCTCTCCCATTCTGAGGTCTCTGGGGAGAGTCCCAGCACTGGTAGTGTGATGGCTGAAGGCTGCATCCCCCAGGGGGGCAGGGGGGGCCGGTCAAAGTAATGGTGTGGTAAGAGTCCCTCAACAGACATGCTGTGTTTTCAGGGTCTTCAGTGTGTCAAATAACTAATTTGCAAGGTGTTTGATTAATCAGAGTGATATACTCTTAAAAAGAATTATGCATTTTCCATTACCTTGCACACAACAGTCACTTTTCAAAGCCACCCAATAAAGTTCAGTTTATCGCAGTCTCAAGTTAAACATCGGGCCAACAACATAAAACAGTTAATGTTTTATTGACGCAGGGTTTTAGCCTGTCTTCTGATGAGGTCTCAGTTAGTGTGTCATCTTTTATAGATGTGAGATCAGCATCCCCCTAAGACCAGGATCATATCAGTAGTTCCTCCAAGACGATGAAGTGCATTCCTGAGAAAGGCACATTGTCATAGATTAATGCTCTGTACATGTGACATGATAGGCGTATACAGGTCAACGTTCATAAAGCGTAACGTGACTGAGCAAGCTGGTATTTCTGTCTGCCAACACTAGGATGTGGGCATACAGTCCATACATGTACCCACATAGACTTCATCCTCATGACTGGGAACACCAGAGAAGCAGCTGAACCAGTTTGTACATATGTAGGGTCTGTGTCAATGCTGCCAAGTCTAGCAAACGTCTCTTCACGCCTCTGGCAATTGTCTGTTACTGCCAGTGCTCAGAGCAATGCTCCCTCTTGTGAGCTACTGGCATTTAAAGTTGTGAGCGAGCAATTTGGCTACTGCATAAAGTAGTTTGCTCTGGAGCCATCCTTCCTGAGCCAAGACAAAAATGTGTGAGCCAGAGGCAAAAAATTGTGAGCTAGCTCATACTAACTTAGCTTAGAGGGAACACTGGCTCAGAGTGGCAATGGGAGAAAGATTTTTAAAATCACTGTTGTAAAGTACTGGGTTCACCACATGGAGACTCAGATTATGACATCCGTTCAGACGCGTTTATTGTACTTCACACACAAGACTGAAAGACTGGCCCCACAAAGGCCAACTATATACACCCCACCTAGTACACTCAAAGTCCCATTGGAGGGTTTGAATTTCCCTCCAGATGGCCTATTGGTGGACACGAGGTGGTCCAGGATTCGAGGTCCCATTGTGTTTGGGACCCAAGCTCCTTACTTTATCCGTGGACCCCTGGTGGTGGTCCACATACATAACAACTGTCAAACTGACAGTGTGAGGTCACTTCCATGAGGGGGAAAAAAACCCCAGAGTGATGTCAGTCATCTCTAGGAATTGCCAGAGACACTTTGGCTTTACCATAGAGTTTCCAGCAATTTCTAGTGAGGAATCATATAACTTACTCGTTTCCCCCCAGAAATGACATCAGCATCATCCCTCATGCCCACCCCATCAGATACCTGTGAGTTCTGTGTCCAAATTATGTCTACAGATGCTATTGAGTTGTACGGTCCTCTTTTGGCTTGAAAAATCCTTATTTCAGTCTTGTTTTTCCCTTGTGCAAATTGCAGTTGTCTGTCTATTATAATGTCACTTCCTAGTTCTCTGCACCTTCCTGTAGTAATTTAAACAATATTTAATTTTTTTTTTAAAAAATGGTCACATATAATGTATACAGAAATGAAATGTACAAGTGACATAAGAATGGAACAAACAGTGAAACAAACAAGTAGGGAACAAGAGCGACCCGAAGATGGAATATGAAAAGCTTTACAATGAAAAGAAAGAAAACAAAATGGGCACATTTATAAATCCCTAGTTGTGGCAAATGCACATGGGGGGGAGGCCAAAACAACCAGTCTTGCTGAAGAGCTACAATGGCAGAAAACAGTAGAGGGGCAATTTCATCCTTTTGCTGTGCTTTCTACTGTTGGCAGAGTAATTAACACTGTCATGGATTTCTTCTCTCCCACCCCAGTCCAGGGATGGGAGTTAGAAACCCCATGATTTCAGTAAGAATTAAACAAGCCTCCAAGTGTATATCTGCACACACTCTAGGATATCAGTAGTACTGCCACCAGGACCTCTTGACACAAAAGGTTTCCCACCAGTGCTCAGGAGCAAAGGTCCCAACTCCTGTCTAGTCTCTGGGAATTAACAACTTATCAGCTCTGTCCCAGGGCTGCAAACAATTAATTAACACACAGTGGTAGCCTTCTTAGGTGAATGGCTTAGACACAAGATTTAGTCTTAGAGATCAAGTTGCAGCAGAGGAAAACAAGTCCAGATAATATTGGTTATATATACTATCTTTTATTTGGTGCAAAAGCATGCATATATAGTGAGACTAGCAAAAGGTACACAAAAACAAATAATGCCTATAGCATAATCGGCTCTAACTACACAATAGAGGTATTCATCGTTACCAGCTTTCAGATGTATCAGATGGTTCAATGTGCAATAGTCCAAAAGTCTCACCAAGGAATCTTGTAAAGAAACCACATGTTGCTGTTGGCAGCTGAGACCAGCTTGGCTGCCTATTAATAAAATTCCATGTTGCAAGTATACAGTCTAAAAAGGAACTCTCTTCCAAAAAGGAACTCTCTTCCCAAGAAAACTCTTTCCCTCTTCCCATAGGGTGATCACAATTAAACCCCTTCCTCCGTCACTATCAGATATGGCCATTATCCAATCATGAGGGAGTGGAGAGCGTGTCCAAATCTCCAGTTACTAGCCATTGCCTACGTGTTCTGTATCACGTTAGAGAATGCTTTGATGTGTTGATGTCTTGGGCCTAGCTCTTCTCATGTGTGAGAAGGCATCTGAATGTCTCCTTGCTCTAGTAAACGGTGTCAAAGTGTCTTGCATGGCCATCTGTGCAGGTGACAAAATCACACGGAAGTGTTAGCAGCTAAGGCCAGTTGGCCCTGGCAAGGATAGCTTCACAAACACAACCTGATTAAAGAGCAGATAAAGGTTTATTTAGGAATTAATGTACTGGGTAGGAAAGAGGAGAGACAGAGCTAGGTTCCTAACTACCCCTCTAGTTGAGAAAAGGTATATGACCAAGTGTGGCACTTCCTAGAAGAAAGGGGAAATTGCCCTAAGAGTAGCAATCTGGAGACAGACAAGGGATGATACTTAAAAGGAGAGAAGGTGCTGACCTCACTATCCTATCTAATTGCCTTCTTGGTGCCCCCTTCAAAGTCTTCTTCTCTTCTTCTTTGTACACCAGACATTGCCTTTCTCAACAACCATAGCCCTGAAGCACATGCAGCTTTCCATTCTTGAGAACCCTAGGACCTCAAGAATAATCTTTCAGGGGTGAAGATGGAGCCTGGAGCCCCAGAAGTCTAGCAGTGGGAAGTCCCTCACTATATTCGGCCACCCTAGTTGCCATCTGAACCTACTTGGATGCCCTTTTGATGCCTTTTATCTGCAACTGAAATAAAATCAGGCATCAGCTTCAACAACAACGTTTCCATTATAACTTTATTGTTACAGCTGGGCAAAAAGATGGATGCAGTTTCTTCCCAGTTAGGGAGAAACCATGTGAGGAAATGGGGCTATGCAATTTGGTATCTCCCCCTAATAATCATGCAGTCTCTGAACATTCTGAGAATACATAGGAAGGCAAGAATGAAGTGGACACAGATTCAGGACAGGCAGAAAGTGGATCCTCAGGCTCTTTTCTTCAGATACCAGTGCCATTTTAAAATGGCTTCCATGTCTGAGGATTACTGTGCTTGAACCTGGGAACTGGGGTTCTGTGGCTGGCGTCTCACCTAGTGAACTCTTGTGTCAGTTCCATCTCATTCCCCGCTGCCAGGATAGGCTTTGAGTCCAGTAGCACAAGGCAAAGTATCTGACAAAGGGAGCAAAATATCTGTTGAAGGGAGCTTTGACTCTCGAAAGTTTCTGCCCTGGAAATGGTGTGACTGGACTCCAATCCTGTCCTTCTACTGCACACCAACATGGCAAACAATGCTCCCTCTCAGCTGTGGAGCCTTGTGAGCAAATATTCTACTTTGTGAGCCACTGGCATTAAAGTTGTGAGGGAGCGATTTGGCTGCTACATAAATTAGTTTGCTCTGGAGCCCTCCTTCCTGAGCTAAGACAAAAATGTGTGAGCCGGAGGCTAAGAAACTGTGAGCCAGCTCACGCTAACTCAGCTCAGAGGGAACCCCAATGGCAACCCTCCTGAAATCACTTCAAGAGCGTCCAGCATCGGCTCTTCTGATTGGCAGACAGTATGAAGCTCTTGATTGGCCATGGCAGAAATAAATATTAGGTCCCTGGTCTTCAGTCTGTGCCTGGTCAACAGAGCAGTGGCTTTTGTCTGCTCCACACTCATTTGTAATTCAAGCCACTGACCTCAGGGACCCTCAACTTGGAAGGCTGCCCAGTCTGAACCTGCCCACATCCCTAGCCTCAGGTCAGCCCTGCCATCACTAGCCACACATTGTTTACGGAGCAAACATTGAAAAAATAAATAAATAAAGGAGAGTGGCCTCTACAGAAGACCCAGGCGATAGCAATTTCATTACTTGCTAATCTCTTTTAACACCTGAGTGCCCTTCAACTAAATTACCTCAATAAAAGCTGTAAGTAGGAAGAGGAGGAGGAGGAGGAGGAGATCTGGTGTGAAACTCAATTCCTTCCCTCACCCTCCCTTCCCAATATCGCAATCCCAGTAATTGCAAATGGCTCAGCTACCATTAACATTACTGAAGTTTATTTGGAGAGCACGGGCGGAAGAATAAAATCAGCGCTGCAAAATTAAAAGAACTCAACCGCTCCTGTCTTTGAGGCATCCCTGCTACTAATTACCCAAAATTGCTTTCTGGTTGAGGGTGTTTGGCTGTAAATGGGGGTTGGGGGAAGGCTGCAACTTAAGCAGGAGGGAACCTAGCGTCTGGATGAAACCAGAGGTTGTCTGGTAAACAGGAAGGTCTGAGCCGAAGAAGGTAACCCAACAGCTTCCCCGTATGCAAACAAGCAGCAGACTGCGCTGTGACAAAGTGTTCATATACGTTGTTGAAGCAATTAAGGAAGGAGTCCAATTTTATTGTAAGCTTCTGAGTCACCCCCACAAGCTATAGTTTCTAGCCTCCCCCCTCCCGGGTTTTCCTTTTGCTTAATAGGATAGTTGGCTTTTTTTCCACTTTGTATCATTGCCGGAGTGTCAAGGAGTTTGCCCTTTCTATGAGCGATAACGACGCTGCGTGGAATGAATTTGCAGACTTTTGATGACCGTCAGCAGCCGCCGGGAAAGAAAAAAAAAAAAATCCATCCTGCCAACTTGCTGTTGAGCGGGGCGCAGGCCTAGTTAATGCTCATGAGAGTCGTTAGAAATGAGGAGATTAGCAATAATTTTGCTTGTGTGGTTTCCTGGGGTGGGGTGTGTGGGGGGGAAACAGCATTTTGAAGAAAGGGACTTTTTCAGTGAGCTTAAAAACCTGCGACCCAAGTTCACTGAGTGTTTTAATCTGGGGGCTTAAAGCATGCCCTTTTTTTGCGGGGGGCATACTTCCGGGGGAAAACTCTTCATGGTAGGGTTGCCAACCTCCAGCTGGTGGCTGGAGATTTCCCGCTGTTACAGCTGACCTTCAGGTGATGGAGGTCAGTTCACCTAGAGAAAATGGCCACTTTGGAAAGTGGACTCTATGGCATTATGCCCCTCCCCTCCCCAAGCCCTGCCCTCCTCAGGCTCTACCTCCCAAATATCCAGGTATTTCGCATCCCAGAGCTGGTAACCCTACTTCATGATCATCTATTTGGAGAGACTCCCCAGCTATTTGCCTTCCCTCCCTTCCCCGGATCTATAGGGCCAAATCACACACGATGCTGGCAGTTTTGTATCCTGAGTTCCTGCTCTAAAGAGCCCCGATTCAGCTCAGAATCACAGCACGGAGCACAAGGGAGGTTTATAATCTTTTCTTAGAGCTCCCTGGCAGTGCCTGACATCTGGCAGGAGGGCTGTGGGTCGGGATTTTGTGCCGTGGGTGTGCAATGCCAGTTGTGGCATCATGTCTCTTCTTGTAATATGAAACAGAACAGAAGAGAAACAGGCAGCTCTGGGAATCTATGGTGATTCCTAGAGCTGCCTTATGCCTCTTCCGTTGTTTTTTTTGCAAGAAGCAGGGCTATTTTGGGGCAGGAACGCACAGGGAGTTCCAGCTGGCTCCCAAGTTGGCCATGCCCACCAGGAACACATTAGCATAACAGGCCACACCCAACAGCAGAAACTCATTAGGATTGGCTACATTAGGGGTGTGTGGCCTAACATGCAAGGAGTTCCTGCTACAAAAAGCCCTGGGTTTTGACAACAAACAAGGTAAACAGAATAAGAAGGCTGGATGACCACACTTCTGGTATCATGGGGGTGTGGCCTAATATGCTAATGAGTTTCTGCTGTTGGGTGTGGCCTTTTATGCTAATGAGTTCCTGCTGGGCTTTTTCTACCAAAAAAGCCCTGACAAGAAGTGATGCGATTCTGCAGCAGGTTTTTCTTTTCCTCCCACCTTAGCTTAGAGCAGTGATGGACAACAGGAGCAGGCAGCAAGGTATCCCCTGCTCTTATAGGAGAATGAGACCCCTACCTTTTCTCCTATTCTGTTTTCTCAACCTGATTCGGGCCCTGGAGCTGCTGTTTCCCCTTGGGGCAAACATTCACACACTCTTTGTTTTATCTGTGCATTAACCCCACAGGACAGGTCACAGCTCCATCATACCGTTTTGGTTTGGGAAATAGCAGAGGGAGTCAATCTCTGCCCCTCATTGCACAGTCTTGATCCGAAGTGCAGTTCTGTATGGTGCTATTTGTTTTAACACTTTGGTTCTTTGGAGTTACACTCCCTGCATCACATGACTTACGGTCAAGGCCAGCCAAAAGAGTTTTGGTGCCCTAGGTAAACTAAGGAGGTCGTATCCCCCTACCACATTCAGTATAGAAGAAAGTGAAAATGAACTGTTACCTTTGTTAACTTGGCATTCAAAATGAATAATATAGACATAAACGTAGAAATCCACTTTCACCTAAATTGGCGCCCCTGGAAACTCAATGACGTAGGGTGATTATCTACCTGACCTGGCCCTGCTTGCAGTGATCCCAACCAATCAGGGATACTGACTGTGTTGTGCATGTGATAGCATCCCAGACACAATAAATGAAGTTAATTAAGGAGGGCCATGCTTCTTGGAGAAGTCCACCTGGGCAATCCCAGTCAATCAGATAACCAATTATCTTCACATTGATCAGGTGACCATGTTCTATTCCTTCCAATAATGACCCTCTCTGCTCCTCAAAAAAAAAAAAAAAAAAAAAAAAGCTGGGGGGTGGGTTGACACCACTGTAAGTTATGATGAATAGCAGGGCTCTTTTATTTATTTATTTATTTATTTATTAAATTTCTACCCCACCCTCCTGCCGAGGTGGCTCAGGGTGGCTTACAGACAGTTTAAAATCAATACACAGTTGTATACTATGTGACACGCTCCTAATGTAGCCAATCCTCCAAGAGCTTACAGTAGCCCCTGTAAGAAGAGCTCTGTAAGCTCTTGGAGGATTGGTTACATTAGGGGGGGTGTTGCCTAATATGGGCCCCAGTCATACGGGCCAGAAAACGCAGGGGAGAGGCGTGGCAGTTCGCCCCGGAGCTAAATAAGGCGCGGTAGCCCGATCATACGGGCCACCGGGTTGCCACACTCCAGCTCTGTGCCCCGATCACACCACGCTGCTGCAGCGCAGCAAGAAAGCAGTGAAGTACGCATGTGCCATTGGGGGGGCGGGGTGCTGTCGGTGTCTTGTGTGTGCGCATGCGCTGTTCAGCGTTGGTGTGCATCCCATGGACACTTACAACATTCAGAAACCCTGGGGACATGGGCGGGCGTTGGAAGTCACGGGACACTGGTGCTCCCGCGATCAGATGCCAGCCTTTGCCCCAGGGTTTCTGGAAACTAGTACTTCCGACCTACTAGTTTTTTACTCCGTGTTTTCCACGGGAAGCCGCGGGTTGGCCACGGGAGCACTACGCCTCCCAGATGTGCTTGTATGATCGCACACGGAAAGTCCGCAGGGCTCCCGTGCCTTCAGGGGGGCAAATGCTCCGTGTGAACGGGGCCATGCAAAGGAATTCCTGCTACAAAAAGAGCCCTGAATAGTACTTCTCGATCTGGTTGGTTTTCTCTGGCCTATCAGTCTTCAGCTCCAGTCTGCTGTTCAGGCCTGTTCTGCCCTTGGACTGAGTGAAAGCCGACAGAATGAAAGAGTTACCAGAGTTCAAGCCTGAATTGCAACTCTCTCATCTGCCCTTGCCAAGGAACCCTCTTTGTTGTTCAGTCGCACAGTCGAGTCCGACTCCTCGCGACCCCATGGACCAGATTACGCCAGGCCCTCCTGTCTTCCGCTGTCCGCTGAAGTTTGCTCAATTTCATGTTCGTTGCATCGATGACACTGTCTAACCATCTCATTCTTTGCCGTCCCCTTCTTCTTTGACCTTCAATCTTTCCCAGCATCAGGGTCTTCTCCAGTGAATGCTCCTTTCTCATTTGGTGGCCAAAGTATTTGAGCTTCAGCTTCAGGATCTGGCCTTCCAGGGAACAGTCAGGGTTGATTTCTTTTAGGATTGACTGATTTGATCTCCTTGCAGTCCAAGGGACTCTCAAGAGTCTTCTCCAGCACCATAGTTCAAAAGAATCTATTCTTCGGCGCTCGGCCTTCCTTATAGTCCAACTCTCACAGCCATACATTACTACGGGGAATACCATTGCTTTGACCATGCGGACTTTTGTTGGCAAGGAACCCTCTACTTGATTCTAAATATGTGTGGAGAAGCTGGAGAAAAAAGACTCTCTGTATGTACTCAGAGGAACTTTTCTGAAATAATGTTGCTTCAGCGCTCTTCTGCATTTTGCTTTTGAGGGTCGTTTCCCTTTTACAACTCCTTTCATAAAGGGGGAAATTGTTCACACAGTTTCACTTCTTCCAAGAGGAGTTGCAGAAGGAAGATATCCTCGAAAAAGAACAGCAAGAGTGAAATTTTTAGATATACTTAATAAATAGGTCTTCAGTTCCCCCCTTCCCAGAACTGGGAGCTGTTGTTTCAGTTTTCTTTTGACCAAGTGTCTTCTGAATACATGTAAGAAAAATGCACAAGGCAAAGTAATTAAAAATGCATTCCTGCATTGCAGAAGTACTAGAACAATCACGAGGAACTAGCTAGGTATTTGCAATTTGGTAACAATTACTGGCCCTTCCTGTTACTTAAAGTAAACACATCCAGTTTTTCCCTTTTTGGTTAAGAGAGATGTACATAGCTAATGAAGATAATGGACTTTAATGTTTCCTTAATGTATAGGGTTCCCCCATCGCAGTGCTATTCTGTTTCATTATCACAACCCTTGAAGCCATGTAAAGCAATGCTGGTCATCACAGCTATCCAGAACACATTGAAACTTAATACAAGTATAATTGTACATCCACCTAGTCTTTAAAGCAAATCGGCACTTGCGAAAGCTTTCATTATAACAGATGCCCTCTGTAATTGGAGGGATATTGTCCAAAAATTAGCTAGAAACCAGTTTAATTAAAGTTGGTAAGTGACTGTGGAAGTCACAATCCTGCTACAGTGTAATTGACACTGAATTATTATATTTCCCACAATGAGCAGTCCATAGCTTTTTTAAACAAAACTATTTAGAATGGAGGAAGAAGAAGAAGAGGAAAAGGAGGAGGAGGAGGAGGATTTATACCCTGCCCTTCATTACCCAAAGGAGTCTCAGAGCAGCTTACAATTTCCTTTCTCTTCCCACAACAAAAATCTCCCAAGCTATTTAAACTGAAAGAAGATGCCCTCCAAGCTATTTAAAATGAAATATTTTTTTTCCACCTGAGTAGACCTTTGTGGATGTTAGGGCTTATAAATAGGTAGCCAAGCAAGGATAGGCAATTCTCCAAGGCAGCTCAGTCCATGCCAGAGTAATACATAATTCGGATCAAAGTGGCAGGGTCAGTTCACTAGCTGTATAGGACCATGTAATTCTACATATAATCCCCTTGTGTCCCCTGGTCCCTGATGAGTACTGCAGTACCATCTTCCGGCCATCTGCTGTGGTGGTACTGCAGTGTGGCATAGAGGAGGCCAAAATCTTCCTTATCAGTAAGCCTTCATGATAGTATAGAGAATAATGTTCCTGTGGCCTATACCTACAATCTCTTTGGAATTTTACAATAGACTGACTATTGTCTGTTTGAAATGCTACAGTTCAATGTAGATGGGAAAGAATAAATATGATTGCAAAGAAGACAATGAGTGGGTTAAATCATAATGCTGAAGTGAGAAAGCAAACAAATGGAAGCTAAGAGACCATCACTCACTAAGCCCTAAAGTTTTTTTTTAGCATGTGAGTAAGCTGGAAGGTAATAGAATGATCTCACTGGCTATGTGACACAAGATAGTGTTCACACATATGGCCATTGTTGGAGGTCTTCACCACCCACATCACCACAGCTGTCTGTCTAGTATTCAGTGCAGATAGAATCAGAGTGTAGACAGATTTATTGGCTTGCCTCTATAAAGCTTTACCACTGAGTTTGGCCTGGACTGTGGAGCTGATGGTAAGTCTCTTTTCAGATGTCTGAAATCTTTATGAAAAGGGAACTATGGAACCACCATGACTTTACTGAGCCAGAGGCTTCTGTTTGTGTCTGATAGGCCCCATAACATTCTGCAATGCAGCAGACTTGGATTCTGTCCCCTTCAGAAAGGTCTCTAGTCCAGTAAGGACACAGGCTACTCGACTGGAATTTTGGTTGTAAACTGGTGGCAAGGTGTGCTTGTATGTGGGAGGGTCTCTGTCCTGTGATTATTCCTCACACTACTCTGGCAAGGTCTAGAAAGAAAACAACAAACAAACAAACTAAAAAGATGACCCAATTATATGACAGTTCTTCTATTGCTATTTGTTATTTACAACATTTATATTTTGCCCTTCTACCCAATCAGGGCCACTGCAGTTGGACTTAAAGAGAACAGGTGCTATTCAGTTTTTCCATTGACAATTGAGACTAAGGCTATGGTCATACAAGCAGTTTGTGCCAATATTGTTGCAGCACTTTTGCAGATTTTAAAGAGCACATAACCACACCTTCATGCACACCAGCAAGCTTTAAGCTGTCTTCTGAGGTGAGGGGGGGAGGGGAAAGGCAAGCTGAGAAGCCTCCTTTGTCTTTTTTCATGCCGGTTCCTCAGCCTACAGCTTTGCAGCACACAGGGTGGGGAAGGGGTTAATTGAAAATATGAGGGTTTTTTTCAGAAATGGGAGGCAGCCTCCTCCAGCTGTCAAAAGAGAGCAGGTGCTTTGAATAAGCGGTTATGTGCATATGCAAAAGACAAATAAAAAAGAAGCCACCTGACCACCCGCTCTGTGGTTGCTGTGCAGCAATAATCTGAATGGTCTACTATGGGGCCAGCATGCAGTGAGGCCAGTTCAGGGTGGGATGGATGATTAAAAGTCTCCATTACAAATTGCAACAGAGTATGTAGAGCCATGGCTAGATCGTGCCAACCCTGCAATCTGACCACAGCCTAAATAGTGATCAAAAAGCTTTGGCTTCTGCAGTCTCTAGATTCCTGATTCTAGACATCTTTATTTGGAAGTGAGTCCCTTTGAGTTGAAGAGGGATTTGTTTCCTATTAAGTGTGCTAAGGATTGCAATTATTGGATACAGCCCAGTCGCACATGAGTTCCAGCACCCCATCTGCTGCCAGTCAGAGCAGACAATACGAGTCTGAGAAGCTAATGGTCTGATTCAGTAGAAAGCAGTGACATCATGTATTCACTCAGCCCAGCCTCAGCCTGTGTGCTCAAAGAGGGAGAGAGGGAGGGAGAGAGGAGGGAAGGAAGGAAGGAAAAGAAAGAACGGGATGGGATGGCCTTTAAGGGTTGGGCTTTACGGTCTGATCTTATGAGTACTGATTCATTCCACTGAGTTCTATGAGTAATTCACAGTTATGTTAGCACAGAATTGAAATGTTTTAGGGCTGCACTATGTGCAATGCAGGCGACTGGAGGTTGGACATTGTTCTTGAAAGCAACCACAGGAGGGGACTCTGAATTTGGCCACAGCAGGTGCATTCAGGGATTGAGGAGATTTATAATAGGCCTGTGTGCCACCGCCTCCCCCTTGAAATGATGCAAATTGCCTCCCCAAAGCTGCAATTAACATCACCAGGACAATCAGGGAAAATGGCACCATAGGAGGGATTAATACCCCTTCCTTCTGCACCATTATTTCCATCCAATTTTGGAACTTCTGTGGCTACCTTAAATAAGGATGAATCGCTGAGGGGTACAGCTCATGTCCTTTAGATATGCCATTAGATATGACAATCTCCCCCCCCTTCTTAGAGTGTGCCAGAAGTCTCCGGGGTTCAGAAGGAAATTCAAATCCATTTTCCCGTACTGTTATTGTTCCAAAGGCCTCCTTTTAAAAACTAAGATAATATTCACATTTCTTTCCCCACTTACTCTAACACAGTCCCATGCTTCTTTCTCTGTGAGTTATAAACAAAGAAAGGGTGACCTATTAGTTCTCCATAATATTTTTTTTCCTATCCTCCACCTCCATCCCTTTGCAATTCTGAACATTCTTCAGGCTAATTTGTCCAATCTCATTAGATGGTAATAAAATCTTGGCATGAGCAAGTGGCAAATGTTGGCACTGCAATGCTTCCCCCGATGACATCAGGGTGAACATCTGTTGCCGCTCTTGAACCTCATTTAGCATCCTCGCAAGCGCTCGTCGTGAGCTTGATGACATGGCATGAAAGCTTGTAAATGGCGTGCCAGTTCTGCTCTGGGTTTGAAGTAGCCCTGGAAAGTCCTTCTGGTTTCTTTCTTCCCTATATGATCATTTCGGGAGCAGCTCCAAAAAGGACCTGAGTGCTTCCTTTACATGCTCAGCTGGGGAGAAGCAATGGCTCAGTGGCAGAGCAACTGCTTTGCATGCAGAAGGTCCCAGTTTCAGTTCCTAGCAGCCGTAATTGAAATGATGATGTAGTGGATGATCTGACAGACCAGGATATGAGACCTCAGAGAGCTGCTGCCAGTCAGAGCAGACAATATGAGCCTGAGAAGCTAGTGGTCTGATTCAGTAGAAAGCAGCAGCAGCATGTATTCGCTCAACCTGTGTGCTCCAAGAAGAAGGGAGGGAGGAAGGGAATTGGGACGAGCTGTCAGGCCATTTGCTGAGCAGGAAATGGAAAGAAAAGCTGTCAGCTCCAGGATGGGTGATAAAGCATGGATGGGCATGATGGCCTGCAACTAGACTCAGAAGAAGTGTTGGTCTTAAGACCATAACAAACTACTCCTACTCAGAAGAAGAAGCCAGCTGCTTGCAAGGGAAATTGAAGATGGAAAGACAAGACCTACTGTGATAAGTTGTCCATTGAACTTTGCCTGGGTAGGATTCTTGTACTTGAGGTGGCATCATGGTTCCTTGAACACATGAATCAGACCATTGGCTCATCAAGATCAGTATTGTCTACTCAGACTGGCAGTGGTTCTCCAAAGTCTCAGGCACATGTGTTTCAAACCACCAACCTGATCTTTTTAACTGAAGATACTTGAGAAAGGTAGGTCGCAATCTCGGTGCGGTGGGAGAAGAGACCACTGACCTAAGATTATGTGGCCACAGGGAGCTGTAACAATATGAATGTTATACTTACCCCTCTGTATGGTAAGTCTTTTGAATTTGTGTGGTGGCAGATTCCCAACAACATACTTACTGGGCTGCTACGATGGTTCTGCATATCCTTGTAGCCTTTGGGATGATGAAAGCAAAACAGTATAATTGTTGTGGCCTCAAGGGCTAAAAAAATGTTGGTTCTGACACATATCCATGATGCCTGAAGAGAATTGTCAGGTGTGCTCATTGCTCAAGCTTATGAGGATCTTGTCTTCAATTCTTGTATCCTCTGTGGATTATGGACAGCTGCAGGGCTTTTTTTGTAGAAAAAGCCCAGCAGGAACTCATTAGCATAACACCCAACAGCAGAAACTCATTAGCATATTAGGCCACATCCCTGACATCAGAGCTTATTAGTATATTAGGCCACACCCCATGACTTCCCTTGGCTTGCCCAGGCGTCCCGTGGCTGTGGGGAGCCTGGGCAAGCCGGCCCTTGGACAGACCAGGGAAGGCACAGGGAGGCATTTAAATGCCTCCCCATTCCTTCCAGGGCCCCCTGGCCCACCTGCCTTGGCGTCGCTGGGGGAAGGAGTCACTCTCCAGGCCTTCCCTTTGTAGCCACACACGAAGAGGTTTTGGCTGTAGTGGGCATGGCCAACTCTGAAGCCTGCTGGAACTCCGTTCCTGTGCGTTCCTGCCCCAAAATAGCCCTAGACAGCTGTATGTTGCCTCGAGCAGTATGGGATAATAAGAGAGATACATTTTAAAATAAATATGTCCCAAGGAACACAATGCAGCCATCTTTCTAAAGCTAAGCACGTCTGTGTCTGTTTAGACCATGGATGGAAGAAGACCTGGGAATCTTGAGCTCACTGAAGTGAGTGAAGTAAGTACGTGAGTGCTGTCAAGTTGCAGCTGACTTATGGTGACCCCAGCAAGGAACTTTTAAAAAAAGTGAGAACCAGAGGTGGTTTGCCATTGCCTTCCTCTGCAGGCTTCCTTGGTGGTCTCCCATCACAGTATCAGCTCTGCTTTGCTTCTGGGATCTGACAAGAATGGGCTGTACCATGCCACCTTCCCTCCAACAAACAGTGGCAGACCAGACCATTTTTCTGGGCCAGTTTTCCACCTGAGGCACTGCAGTGAGCCCCTGAGCTGCCGGGAGTAATGCTGACACCCGTGTGTTTGGCCAAGTATAACCTTTTGACCCCTCCCTTATTTGCCAGCACACCAAGTTCTTCATGGGTTGCTGTTGCAGGTTTATTGGCACTCAGTACAAAATGGTTGCCTTCCCCTGGTCTAGACAAATGCACCCTCCCAGCTATAGACTGTGTGGGATCCAGTGTGAACCGGAAAATGCCATTAAAAAGAGCCCCAGGGAATGACCAGAATTGTGCTTGCAAGGGCAAAGTCCATGCTCATCTCCCTTAATTTCAATGCTGCTTTGATTATGGTCCACCTGGCCTACCGTTGTTCTTCCTGTCTGGCTTTCCCTTTGAGTGAGATCTGCAGAATACAAAATGAACAGTAAAGCAGGCAAAAGTTTAAGAAAAATGGGGACTTAGCAGCTGCAGTGTTAAAAGTGCTGAGTGATCAATGACAGTTTATGTACTCATTGTTCTTGAAAAGTCTAAAATTAGACGAGTAGGTGGTCCCACCTTAGGAGGTACTAAATGCCTGTGTTTGTGGGCTATTAGTCAGGATAAGTAACAGGGAAGGGGGAAGCTGAGGAAAAATAACCACGTTTGGCCATTTCTAACAGCGCCGCTGATGTTTTTCGGGGGCTGTTTCTCTCTGCTTTTCAGACAAGACCCCACCAGGGAAAGAAAGTAGCATTTTGGTTTTTTTTCCCAGAGGTGGAGGGCGATTGGAATCGTGGGGAGTTCAACCTGGCACCAAGCCTACAGGAAATAAAGACAGTTCTGGCAGAAACCCAGTTGCAATGGGAAAAATATATGCTTTGTATCATTACAAACAAAGAAAAAGAATAAAAAAAAGAAGGGAAGAGAGGCTGGGCCAATTTCTGTATATTAAGCCCACCTGAATTTATAGAAAAGAGAGGTGTTTTTTTTTCTTTTTTAAAGGAGAACACATGCAACCAGAACACTATTGAATGGGCTATTCTGTGCATTAATCAATAAGACTTTCTGTCCCCTCTTGGGAAAATTGTGCAGAAAAATAGGAACTGGAGCAACTGTGCTGCTCTTGAGTGTGTATCAGGTGTGCATAGCCGAACCCTCTAATGCCATGGGCAAATTTTAGCAGCAATCACACAGGCAATGACTTCTGTGGTACTACTTGAAGACACAGAAAGCTTGGCTTGACTCATGAGACCATACATGAAAACATAGCTGAAGAAGCTGTCAGTTCTGCTTCCTAGGAAATCTTTAATCCTTCCCAACAGGTTGTATTTTTCCTTTCTGCCTTCAAGTCACAGCCGGCTTATGGCAACCCCATAGGGTTTTTCAAAGCAAGAGACGTTCAGAGGTAGTTTGCCATTGCCTGCCTGTGCATTACAGCCCTGGTATTTCTTGGTGGTCTCCTATGCAAATACTGGCTAGGGAAGACCCTACTTAGCTTCAGAGATCTGATGAGATTAGGCTAGCCTGGGCTATCCAGGTCAGGGCACAACGGGTTATAAACTACAAGTTTTTCCGCTCATCAAAAAGGCAAGAGGGGCTTATAGCTTGAAAAAGGCTTTGCTGGAGATCATGGGACCCACATGGACAATAACCACATAAAATGGAGGCAGCAGAGCGGCAGAGGATCAGAGAAGATCAAGTAGAATAACTGAAATGATACATTTGTTCCATGTTCTACAGATGCCATAGAACAACCAATCCTGTCCCAGCTGGGTTTACAGAGAATGCCCATTCAGCTTTTCCTTACAATGGATAGGGTTGCCAGGTCTGGGATGGAAAATACCTGGAGACTTTGGGGGTAGATCCAGGAGAGGGTGGGGTTTGGGGAGGGGAGGGGCCTCTGTATGGTACAATGCCATAGAGTCCACCCTTCAAAGCAGCTATTTTCTCTAGGGGAGCTGACCTCTGACAGCTGGAGTTCAGTTGTAAAAGTAGGAGATCCCCATGCCCCACCTGGAGGCTGGCAACCCAATCAATGCAGCATGCTTGAATTGGGACCTTGTAACATACTGTAATTCTCCTTGCCCTTTGTAGCAGCCATTTGTGATTGATCCTGCTTTTCATGGCAGTCATTTTGTTATGCTCAACATTCTTGCTCAACATTCCAGAAGTGCCCGCAGGATCAAAACAGTTGCATATCCGTGCTGTAAGATAGGTGCTGGAAAGTTACACTTGAACCATGGTACCCAGAGCATTTTATGTGCCTTTTAGTATGATTTAACACATGTTGATTCACAGCTGAATGTGTCCACTGATATCATTGAAACAGCATTGCTTCTGAGGGGAAGTTAAAGTTGTAGCTATGTTGTTCAATTTGTGACAGTTCATTAAACACAAATTCGTTATCACGTGTCCATTTAACTTAATATACATGGGTATGACTATCCATTGTATCAGGATGAATACAGTGGAACTGCACTGTTGCTTTTGAACTATGGCTACAGAATCCATAGTTACACATAGTTGCATATTTTGTAGAAAAGGAACATATATGTTCTGATTTGCCATCTTTTGTCACTGAAAAAAGTATTTCACATCCTTTTGATAGAGTGGATCTCCATAAATTATTGTTAAGAAAGGAAGTGGAATGGTTTTATAGGAGTAAGTCTTACACACCATATGACCTCAATTCCAGTTTGGAATTTAACCTGTTCTTTATGAACCATGTACCTGAGACATATTCTTGAATGAGGACTATAGCACAATTGTAACTTTATAGTTGTCTTTTCTCATGCAACCATGATTTCTGTATGATCCTAATTTTGGGCTGTTCCCATACTTGCATTGGTTTGGGCATGGTTTTTCCACATGCCTGCCCTCCCTATGCAATTTCACAGGACTCAGTTTATTTTCTTCTTCACATGCCTTCAATAATGAGGAATTTCAAAGGAGTGTGGTGTCATCAGTGCTGTCATTCATGGTGTCACAGTATCCCCCCCCCCTTCTAAAAATGGCATTGGAATATTGATAGATTGCTGGAACATTGTAACAATTGGCTTAGCAGGTTCTCTGAAGTCTCTATCTCCTGCCATCATGATGACACACCTTTTTCCTTATATCTCTGTGAGGGGAAGGGGATAGAGACTTACTTAAAAAAAAAAGGCTGAGAATGCAGAGAACCTGCTAAGTCTATTGTTACAATGCTCTGGTGATACATCGATATTTTAGTGCTTTTTTTTAAAAAAAAGAAATCACTCATCTTTAGGGGATGGGGAGAGGGAGTGGTTTGACCATGACTAGGGCCACACATGGGGATGTGACCTAATATGCTCATGACCTGTGTTGTCGGGATGTGGCCTAATATGCTAATGAGTTTCTGCTGGGCTTTTTCTACAAAAAAAGCCCTGTATTTATTGAATGTATTCATTATGTTTTACTGGGATTCCTGACTTAGAAGTCTGAATGAGTTTGAATGAAATTTTTCTGCTGTTGTTTTGTCTCTATACAAGACAAATGAGACTCCTTTAAACTTCAGTTTAGTGAATCTGTGCAGCTCCCTTCAGGCTTGGGGAACATTGAATTGTGTGTCAGCAGTAATTAGTATCATTAAATGATAAGGAAATATTTCAAATTGCAGCTGTGTTAAACAAAGCTCTGGAGGGTTCTTTATTATATTTTTAAAAAATCAAAAATAATATCAAGCTGTAGTGTCCTTTGATATTTATTGTAGTGAATATATTCATCTTCAGAAGAGGTCAGAACAACATGTTAGTCTACTTGACATCTGTATATTGAAGAAGAATCTCTCAAAACAGGCCTTCTTCTAAATTATTTTTTGTTCCTTAATTCTTATAATCTTTGAAATGTATTTGAATATGAATTGCATTCCTCATATTCATGGTAATTTTTGAACAATATTTATTTCTTGTCATTATACATTCTTCTACAGGGGTTGCAATAATCATTCTTAATGTATTCACTGTGTCTGCTGTGGTACCACAGTTTTTTACCTCATTAAGCATGTAACTGATGTGCAATGGTACAGTATAGCCCAATCTCATCAGATCTCAGAAGCTAAGCAGGGTCGGTACTTAAAGAGAGATCACCAAGGAAGACTCTGCAGAGGAACACAATGGAAAATCACCTTTACTTCTCGTTTGTCTTAAAAAAACCCTTGCTGGAATTGCCATAAGTTTGTTGTGACTTGTTGGCACCTATGTACATATAAACATACAATTGAAAATAAATTTGTGCAAAAAAAATATTTTGGATTAGAACCCTACAACTAACTTTACTGCTAAGGGAAGAGAGGATGTTCTACTGGAGGAAAGAGTCCTTCAGAGATCATCTTCTTCCAGTGTAAGACTTCTCACTTAAAGGAAGAAAACAGTAATATCCAGTCCATCGTGCTACATGTGTTTTTAAAGTATTAAATGTTTATATGAAAACTGTGTTTACATTTTTTCATAACAGGAGGCAATATTTTACACATTCAGTTTGAATATGTGCTCTCCTATGCTTTCTTTGATCAAGCAGAGTGGTTAGGGCTGCAATGTTATGATCCTTACCTGGAACTAAACCCCACCAAACACAGCGGGATTCACTCCTGATGATACATGGCTATAAGAGTTCCTGCTCTGACCTATTATGTAGAAGTGGTAGGAGAGATATTCAAATGATGGGTTTAAGACTATAAGGAAGGGATTTTTTTTAATGCTTCCTGTGATGGAACAGGCCTGCTCTGACTTACAGACCCTGTTCTGCCAGGCCCCTCATTGGCTTGCACCAATTCCTGGAGGGTGCTATTCCATTTCCTTCCACTAGGGTACGCTGCCACCACTGTCCTGTTGGGGTCTTCCTGTCAGGAGGGACAGAGTCCTGACACCCGTTTTCAAACTGAGGCCCTGCCTCTGGTCTCCTGATACCCAATGTTTGGTTACCATAGAGACCAAATTCCTTTTTGGGGGGTGGCTGGAGGATTGGCAACAGGTGCCTTGACTGCTTGTCTTCCCCCTTCCCTGGAGTCCCCTCTTAGTCTAAGGTGGTTGGGGAAACCTATGTGGTCGAGAGAACACTCCCAGCTTCAAAGATTAAAATATTTATTTACCCAGCACCAGATCAGCAAGCAGAAGAACAAAGAAAAGTTGGTCATAATCACATCCTTCTTTCCCTGATTCTAAAACTTACTATCCCTCATTACCTTACTATCTCTCATTACCTCAGGCTCCTGGCCTGCACAACAGAGCACAGCAGTCCATCCTCTTCCAAGGACCACCACCAAGAGACCCTCCATTCAACATCACACTCTCCACCCCCTTTGACCTGGTCCACCCAGGTCACACAGGTGGACCCTGGGCCAGCCAGGTACATCCTGGGAGCCTTCTTTGCTGGCATTCTGGGAAATCTCCAAAAGTCACCTGGAGATTTCTAACACCAAATCCCTCAGTTCCTTTGCAAGTCAATCTGTTTGCATAACCATGGTTGGTAATTGACCTAGCTTCCTGCCCTTCCAGAGAGAAGAAAAAAACCAGGAACACTTTAAAAACTCAGGGCCTGATTTCCCACAAGCCATTGCACCACGCTCGCTCTTTCTTTTGCCCTGATGGTACGTGTCAACTTCACACTAAGTGCTGCATGGCTGCATTTTGCCCCACAGCTTTGCACAATTTTCCCTGCATCTACTCAATCCTGTTTTTTGAGGATTGAGTAGACAAGGGGGAAATTGTGCGAAGCTGCGGTTGAGCGTTTGTGGGAAATCGGCCAGAGAAAAACTCAGGTGTCGTGGGGTGGAGAAGTCCTTCACACTTCTCCATGAGATATGTTTCCTGAAAGGAGCAAACCAGCACATCAGAATAACAGCTACACTAATATATGATGTTCTGGTGGAGTTTTATTTTTAACGGGTGAGTGAGCTATCTAATCTGTGGTTCGAAGTGCTACAATGTTAAACTCCTCAATCTACTACCCCATGATGTGGCCTTATACTGAATCAGAACATCAGTCCATCGAGGTCAGTATTGTCTACTCAGACTGGCAGTGACTCTCCAGGGTCTCAGGTGGAGGTCTCTCACATCACCTCCTGACTGGTTCTTCTAACTGGAGATACCAGGAATCAGATTTGAGACCATCTGCATGCAAACCGGAGGCTCTACCCCTGATCCACTGGTCATTCCCTACTACATTCTACATATGTAGGAGTGTTGCCAGCCTACAGGTGGGCAGGTGGAGATCTCTTGAAATTACAACTAATCTCTGGAAAAAAAGAAATCTGCTCCCCTGGAGGAAATGGCTGCTTTGAAGGGTGAATTCCAGAGCATTATACCCCTTGGAGGTCCCTCCTCTCCCTAAACTCCATCCACCCCAGGCCCCATCCCTGAATCTCCAGGAATTTCCCAACCCAGTTGGCAACCCTAAGATGAAGCCATTTTGATCCCTAACTGGTTTTATCAGGGGGAAGGGGGGAATAAGATTTCTAGAGAGCTGTCATCCCTCATCTTTGTGCTTGCTCCTGTGTGCCCTGCATGTACCTGTTTAACCTGTATATTTGTAAGTAAACTGATGAATACAAAAGCCGCAGAAGGTTCCTGTGCAGACGCTGTAAAAGCTTCCCCGAGTGTCCACCACACCGCAGGGAGTCCAGACCAATACGACGGGCATCTAAAATATTTTTAAAAATTGCTTATTAGAAACATGAATGTGCTGCTCGAGTTTGCTTCTGCTTCCGTTCGCTTTTCTTCACGCTGTGATAATGAGCTGGCTAAATTGCCGCCGGCAACAAATTTCTCGTGAAATTGTCCGGCTTTCTGCATTCCCTCTTTTCTCCTCCCTCTCGCCCCTTGATCAAAATGGAGGCAGTCTGAAAGAAAACCACATGCAGGGGGGCGGGGGTTTACAGGATTTTTTTTTTTAATCAGATAATGTGCAATGGCGAAAACAACAACAATTGAATGTATGGAAGGGTACACAAAAAGAAAGGTTTGGGGGATTATATATATCCCAATTCTGCACCTCAGCTGTGTATGTCAGAAGTTTCATTTTCTGAAATAAATATGACAACTTTCTCAGTAATGTCATTAATTTTAGGGGATTTGTTTTGCTGCATTCAGATTTTAAAGCAAGCGGCTGTATACTGCAAGCAATTTTGGCCTGCAGATTAAACCAGCTAATTTTTTATTTATTTCCCACCCTCTTCTATTCCCTAGTTTCTAGCAAAGTGCTGGATCTTTTGATGCCTATAAGCCTTTAAGATAGTTTCCTTTCAGTTATCTCCTTACACTACTAGTATTTTCTTTTCAGTCAAAGACCACTGTGGAATATGGGACAGAGAGAGTGTTTCAAATCCTTCCATACTTTTTTCCCCCCAAGGTTACTGTAAAGTACTGGGTTCCATGCCTCATGACTCGGACGACGACATAAGAGAAGATGCATTTATTCATACTTCACAACAAAGACAAACAGCAACGGCCAGAGACCAACTATACACAGTTGTGGGGGGGACGGCCCACATTCCTATTGGCAGGTTTGAATCTCCCGCCAATGTTTCCATTGGCTCCCTTTTGGCTAGTTCAGGAGCCTAGTCCCTATTGTTCCCAGGAACGGAGCTCGGCTGTTTCCTGCCAGCCCACGTTCCTGGTCTTAGGACATAACAGTTACCTCTGGCCAGGTAAGGATTTTCAAGTGAAATAGATACAAGCAAAATGTTTCCCTTTGGCCCCCCTCCATATGACATGTGCCTGTTAAAGTTAGGGTTGCCAATTCTGGCTTGGGAAATTCCTGGTGATTGGGGGCTGGGAAGACCAGAATTTGGAGAAGAGAGGGAACTCAGCAGGGATGAGATGCCAAAAAGCTGCCCTTCTTTCCCCAGGGAAACTGATGCCTGTAGTCTGGAGATCACTTGTAAATCTGGGAAAACTCAGAGTACCACATGGAGGCTGGTAACCCTAGTTAGAGTAGACATTGTTGATTAATAGTCTGCTTCATTGAGGGTCTAACTACATATGACATCTTCTCCAGGGGTGTCCCCAGGACAGGTCAGCTTGCGATGGGCCATGGAATTCTGTGCTTCTTAGATGGGGACCACAGCATGCAGCAAGAGATCTTGGACCCTTCCTCTGTGCTATTTTCATGAACTGAGATGGGCCCACAGAGTATCTGTTTGCCTCATGGAGGGCTCCTTGTGTACAGTATATTTTCCCAGTAAGGAAAACTGCAGTTCCCAGGGACCATTTCAGGAATATAGAGTGGAACCTCCACATCCAGAGATTGTAAACATCTGACTACTATCATTAGGAAGCAACAACAGAGGGAGAACTTGGCCTCTAAGTGATCAGCCACCGTGTGAAGCAGGATGCTAAACTAGTTGTTGGAGGAGCTAATCTAGTTCTGTGCCCCAGAAGACATTTTCAGTTGTGGAAGAGCCTCTGCTTTGCATGGAGAAGGCCTTAGGTGCAATCAGGCCTTGGATGGGGCCGGAGCATGGAGGAGCAGCACTCTAGGAGTGAGGCGCCCGGGGGGGTGGGCACATGACCAAGCCCCGCCCCCCTGCTCTCAGCAGAAGGAAGGAGGCAGAAGAAGGAAGGAAAGTTTCCTGCCTCCTGCCATATCCCTGGTTCTTCAGGTGCGCCGAGGCGCGGCGCACCAAGAAGACCTCCAGCCTGGTCTCCGGCTTCCTCCCCCCACCCACTGACTTTCTCTGCCTGTGCGCCAAGGTGTGTGAGCAGAGAAAGATCTCCAGAGCACCCCCTTCCACCCACCGCCTTTCTCCGGAACACCCCCTCACCTGCCGCCTTTCTCTGCCTGTGCGCTGAGGCGTGCAAGCAGAGAAAGATCTCTGGTGTGCCACCCCCACCTGCTGCCTTTCTCTGCCCGTGCGCCAAGGCACACAAGCAGAGAAAGATCTCCGGAGCATCCCCCCACCCTCTGCCTTTTTTTGCCTGCCCTCTTTCCCTCCCTCTCTTTCTCCCTTCCTTCCTTCCCATCTCTCTCTCTCTTTCTTTCTTTCCCATTCTTTGCCCTCTTTCCTTCCCTCCCTTCCTCCCCATCTCTTTCCATCTTTTCCCCTTTCTTTCTTTTCTTTCTTTCCTTCTTTCCCAAAGTTCTTTGCCCCTTTCCCTCCCTCCCTCTTTCCCTTCCTTCCACTCCATCTCTCTCTCTCTCTCTCTCTCTCTTCTCTCTCTCTCTCTCTCTCTCTCTCTCTCTCTCTTTCTCTCTCTCTCTCTTTCTCTCTCTCTCTTTCTTTCTTTCTTTCTTTCTTTCTTTCTTTCTTTCTTTCTTTCTTTCTTTCTTTTCTTTTCTTTTCTTTTCTTTTCTTTTCTTTTCTTTTCTTTTCTTTTCTTTCCCATTCTTTTCCCTGTTTCCCTTCCTCCCCATCTTGTTCCCCTCTTTCCCCCCCTCTTCCTTCCTCCTTTCCTTTCCTTTCCTTTCCTTTCCTTTCCTTTCCTTTCCTTTCCTTTCCTTTCCTTTCCTTTCCTTTCCTTTCCTTTCCTTTCCTTTCCTTTCCTTTCCTTATTTCCCAAAGTTCTTTCCCTCCCTCCCTCCCTCCGTCTTTCTCTTTCTTCCTTCCTTCCTCCTCATCTCTCTCTCTGTCTCTCTCTGACTTTTTCTCTCTCTCTCTGTTTCTCACCATACTTCTGGTAATGTCAAGGGGTGTGGCATATGTTAATGAGTTATGCTAATGAGCTCCTGCACCTCTTTTTCTAGGAAATGACCCTTGGGTGCAATCATCAGCATTGCCAGTAGGGATGGGCACAAACTGGGAAAACATGGTTTGGTTCAGTTTGTAGTTCATGGTGTGTGCAATTTGTGAAGCACAGACCGTCACAAACTTTTTTATGCTAGACAAACTGGTTCAGTATGTGAAGTTCATGATGTAGTGGAATGCCCCAGTGGCATGCTAGGGAAACCAAACTCACAGGAGATCTCCAGCTGACTCTCCTCTACCTGCCCCCCAAGTTTGGTGATGATTGGATTTATGAAGTCCAAGTTATACCCCACCAAGGAAGGTGCCCACAGGAAAGTGCTTTCTGTGGAAATCACAGGCACGGGTTCATGAGGTTCAGGAGTGTATAGAACAGATACTGTGCAAGCAAGAGACACCAAACTTACAGAAGAACTCCCCCTAATACTTTTATGCACACTTTCCAAATTTGGTGGGGATAAAATTTAGGGGACATGAAGTACAGCCCCCCTCCCCAAAGAAGATGCCCCATCCTCCATTGTTCCCAATGGAGGGGGGAAACAGCAAAACCCCTCTAAGGGTAGTAGAAGCTCTGCAGAACAGAAACAAAGTCACTGAGAATCTCTGCAGCAGAAACTGAAGATGGGAGGCATTTTTTCCAGGCCAGAAAAACCAGTGCTATGTGCCCAGCAGAACCAGTGCCACTGTGGCACTGCAAACCCAGCAGGACTAAGATCAAGACAGGAAAGTGTTTTAGGGGGAAATATCAGGAACAGGTTCAAAAGTATATAAAATGGACCCCTTGCAAGCTACACACATCAAAGACACACACACCAAAGACACATCACCCTGCCACCTGCTCCTCTACAATATCTCCAAGTTGGGGGTGGATTATATTTCTGGGGTCCCAGTTATGGACCCCAAAAAAAGTTCTCCCCAGTGCTCTCTCTCTGGAAAGACAGCTGCACTTATGGAGAGGAGGCTATGGGATGGCTCAGGAACAAGTCAGTGATACCGAACTCACAGGGAAACTTCACCTGGGGGCAGCCCCCCCCCGCCAGTCACTCGAAGCGAAGCAAGCATCCCCCCCTGTGCTCGCACGAACCCCTCCAAGTGTCCAAAGACAGGTTCTGAAAGGCAGACATCCCCAGAGTTCGACAGTGGCTCCCCAAAGTTACCGCACAAATAACCCGACCAGGGAGAAGCCCCACTACAAGTCGTCAGTAGTGGAGCAGGAGGTCAGCAGTGGCAGCTCCAAAGTTGGTGGACTGGTTGTGCTGGTTGCCTTTCCACAAACATCACTTTGCAAACCACGTACTGGACAAAATTCATGATGACCTTTAGTTTGTGATTAGCTGGTTCGTGCCCATTCCTAATCGCCAGTTAAAATGGACCCGGCAGTAGGTGCTGTGAAAAACCTCTACAAGAGACCCTGGAGTGCTGCTGCTTATCTGAGTCGATTATACTGGCTTTGATGGACCGACGGTCCAATTCAGTATAAGGCAGCTTCGTGTGCGTTCCGACAGGACAACTCTTCTGTTGGTCCCAAGCGCTGCTAATGTAGAGCTGAAAGTATTAATTTATGAATATCTTTTAGGCAAAATGAAAATATTTTTCAGTGGGAGGTCTCCCCACCCAGTCAACTAAATCTTTCCCCTCTTAGAAATTATTCAGGAATCTGACTGGCCCTCTCCATCTTTACTTGCATCATAAGGAGAGATACTTCTCATCAGCCAGGCATCCCTCACAGCAAGAAGTCTTTCATTTCATAGCAGAACAGCATCTGGTGGTTGCTTTGGACCTGTCTACTGCCACAGCCAGATCCAGTTTCTAGAGTGGGTTTGATGGCCAAACTCCAAACTGCCCCACCACCATTTGGATGATGTGGTTCTTCTCACCTAATCAGTGAATGAACTTTCCATCAGAAAAAGAGATATTGCATGGTTGGGAAGTACCATTAAGTAAGAACAAAGGGGGAAGTAAGAACAAAGTTGCTTGGACCATTTTAAGTATTTGTCTACCTAGATTCAGTAGCTCTATTCATAAATTAGTGAATGCATATGCAACCTCCATGTTATGTGCATACATACAGAAGGAGCCAACACAGTCACTTTATAAATGAAATGGGGGACCAGGACCTGTAAAAAGCCCATAAATGTGGGGTTTGAATCACAGGTCCAGTTGTACTTGCATTGACTGTAACACAAGAATTACTCAACACATGTATAAAGAAAAATCAAGTACACACAGTGGATGCATATACAGTCTGTGTACAACGTACAAATGACTGTTCTTTGTTCTGAGAGCCAGTTTGGTGTAGTAGTTAGAAGTGCAAACTCTAATCTGGGAGAACCGGGTTTGATTCCTCATTCCTCCACATGCAGCTGCTGGTGTGACCTTGGGTCAGTCACAAGTTGTCTCAGAGCTGTTCTCTCATGAGCAGTCCTCAAAAGAGCTCTCTCAGCCCCACCTACCTCACAGGGTGTCTACTGTGGGGAGGGGAAAGGAAAGGAGATTGTAAGCCACTCTGAGACTCCTTCGGGTAGGGAAGGGGGGGTATAAATCCAATCTCCTCCTCCTCCTCCTCCACCTGTGGGTTGAGGAATTCTCATGTTACGGTCAACACATGCACAGTTGAATGTATGATACAAACCCCACATTTATTCAGGTACTATTTCCTGCTTTCATTCATAAATTGAATGTGTGCTGGCTCTTTCTTATAAATAGATGCATGCACAGTACAGGCAGAATGGACTTGCATTCCCTGTAACCTGTGAACAGAGCTATTCTCTCTCAAAGGGAGGAGAGGCAGGCAGGCAGGCAGGCAGGCAGGCAGGCAGGCAGGCAGGCAGGCAGGCAGGCAAGGAAGGAAGGAAGGAAGGAAGGAAGGAAGGAAGGAAGGAAGGAAGGAAGGAGCCAAGAGTCAATTTTAGGATCTGTTACATCCTAAAATTCCTGTCTTTAAACCTCCTTTGCAATTTGTTTTCCCCCCTTCAAATGCTATCAATAAAGCGCTTTGATGATGATCTCTCCATCGCTGTTGCTCATATCTCAGATTCTGTTAATGCTGCTCAACAGATGTTTTATCGTCCCAGCTTTTCCCCTCCAAAGATATTCTCGGTGGAACGTGCATTGTAAATTGATGTAAGGCATTAAGCGAAGCACGCTGATTGTTTTAATGATAGCTTCTGAAAAAAAAAAAAATGAAGCCATGTGCAGTTGCCGCAACATGTGTTAAGTTAAAATCAAAACAAATTTGGAGACAGCAGTATGCATGTGTTTGTGAAAGAACTATGGTAGAAGTTTTCAAATGTTAGCAGCCTGGGACACACACACACACACACCCGTTTTCATTTAAGGGTGTGTGTGTATGGATCCTAATGCCTTCCTTTTCTTCATCACTGGTGCAAACTTTTGCAGACTCCATCCTCTAGTATTTGTAGAAGAAGAAGAAGAAGAAGAGAAGAGATTGGATTTATACCCTGTCCCTCACTCGGAGTCTCAGAGCAGCTTACAAACTCCTTTCCCTTCCCCTCCCCACAACAGACACCCTGTGAAGTAGGGGGGGCTGAGAGAGCTCTTCAAGAACTGCTCTTTCAAGAACAGCTCTAGCAGAATTATGGCTTGCCCAAGGTCATCCAGCAGCTGCACATGGAGGAGTGGGGAATCAATCCTGGTTCTCGCAGATTAGAGTCCATGCACTTCAAGCACTACACCAAACTGGCTCTCAGTATCATCACAATGCCCTTGGGGACCTGCGTGCAAAAAGGTTAGTAAAGCGATGCATTTTTGGTTCCATTGATATTGAGACGATGCTGCATGGGGGGGAGGGCAGGAGAGAGGGAGATACTTCTTATTCATGAGACAACTTGCCTGCATGATGCAGGGTACAAACATGTATCCCACTGAACAAGATACAGCCCACAGCAATCTGCTGACAAAAGTTAAAATGTGTGCAAAATGCTGTCAAGTTGCAAACCAACTTATGGCAGCTGCAGCAAATGGCTTTCAAGGCAAGTGAGAAGCAGAGGTGGGTTGCCATTGCCTTCCTCCGCAGCTTCTTCCTTGGTGGTCTCCTTTTCAAGTACCGACCCTGCTTAGCTTCCAAGATCTGATGAGGTCAGCCTATACGATGCTGCCCTCCCTTCCCAACAAAAGATATACTTGCAAGGGATTGTCACATTGGTTACTCCCCCCCCACACACACATGAAGACTGAGCCATACAAAGCCAGACTTTAATATTGTCATATTCCTAAGAAGTTTGTTCTGGAATTCAACCTTCAAGACAGCTTAGCCAAGCTGCTCAGATGATTGATCTCAGCTTAACTCTTTAAAGGATCCCCATCTGATTGCCGTGTTCAGTCGGGCTTCTTATCTCTTATCCCTAGCAAGATGTAAAGAAGGATTAATAGCCATGAAGACATTGCCTTTGAATGAAAGCACTGTGACAAATTCAGGTCATTACTACAGATCACACAAACCTGGTAGATCCAAATTGTGCTGCTTAATTGGCTTTGGGGGTGTATGCGGGTGTGAGGCTGAAAAAGTTCTGATAGTTTATTGGTCTGGGAGCAACACTGTTTTGGGCTCTCTGTCTCTCTCTTTTGCTAAAATTGCAGCAACAGTTCAAACAAGTTGCAAAATAAATTCAAAAAAACAGGGTTTCTTCTGCCTGTGTGGAGCATTCTCTCCTACCAGAGTCTCCAGAAAGTTCCTGGCAGGAGGGATGTGAACAGGGGCATGATTGGACCTGACACCAGCTTTGGCATGATGTTACTTTCAGAAAAAAATGCTGAAGTGATGTAGTGTAGCTCTAGGAATCACTGGGAAACTCTATGGAGCAAGAACTTCTTATAGGTGCATTTCGGCCCTCCAGTGATTTCCAGAAACGGAACCTCGTCCAGAGTAGCATCGAAGGCACCCCGGTAAAAAAGATGAAACAAATATTTTGGTATGTTGCATTTCAAAACTATATGTGGTAATATAATTTCATATTTTATTTTGCAGTATTCACAATCAAATGTGTGGGCTTTTTTTAAAAAAAACAAACCAAAACAAAACAAAAAAACGAGCAGTGCATTCCTAAACATGTATACTCAGAAGGAAGTCTCGTTTAGGAGAATGAGAATTACAGTGCATTCCTAAGCAGGGTTACAACCTTCAAAGCCCACAGGCTTAGAAAGGTGGAATTCTGTTTAGGATTGTACTGCCTGATCCCAAAATCAGATGAGTGAGGTCCTTTTGACAAGTGTAGGGGGATAAAAAATATGTATCATCTTTGTTTGGAGATGGATACACAGATCTCAGGATTAAATATAGTTTTAAATATAGCTATCTGGATTAAATATAGTTTTGTCAGCACACCCCTCCAGCAGTAACCCGCCATGTTGATCAGATGTGAGGGAATGTGACAAAGAGTGTGTCAGTTTAAATTTACTTCCCCGTGTGGGTATTTTCATGCAGGCTAATTCAAAGGGCCCTGAGAATGGATTTCAAAAGGAAGAAAGGTAAATGAATACCTCTTTACCATAAAAGCTAACTTTTCACTCAAGCTTTTCCCTGGACGTTGGCATCTACAGATCCTTGGAGGATCCCAGCAGCTGAAAGTCTATTAATTTGCCATGTTCTTGTTGATGGAAAAAAGCTATCAGGATTATGTGGCTGAATATTTCGAGTCTGGGGAAAGGAAGGAATGCAATTAATCTCTGTGAACTAAAATATACCTTTTTTTCATTAATCTTTTATTGTAAATGAGCAAAGTAATTGAACCAATACCACACTGTCAGAATGAATGCGATGCCAGTGGGATATGCATGAGAGAGCACATACTGATTGAGTATTAAATATCTAACGGCACTAATTTATGGTTCATTACCTCTTTTTTGGAGTTTCTTAGTTGTGGAGTGCTTGAATTTTAAGCAGGCTGACGTTCCCGAGGAGCTGCTTTCAATTGCTGAAGACAGCAAATGCACAAAAAAACCCTCAGACAATCTACTTAATTTGGATGGTTTCATACTTAGTTGAACCGAGCTTTTAGCCTTCTGGAAACATGTTAGATATCTGGAGCTTGGATTAATGCAATTAAAGAACGAGCGATGAACGTTTCAGGGATCATCGTCAGTAATGTTTGTCTCTGCTGTGAGGGGACAAATAATCTGTTGAGTTTGCCTCGTGGGTAGAAAACAATGGGGTAACATCTCCAGCTTTTTTTTTTAAGGTACCCTCTAGCTTTGGGTTGTTGAAAGGGGCATTGAGACAAGAGAGTCAGAAGGCTGTATCTGGGTAATCGTTCTCACTTTCCATTTCTTTCTTTGTTCTAGCTTGAAATACAACATTAGGCCTTTACTCACCTTCACAGTCTAAGGAGGATCAATGTGTGGAGTAAGATTTCATGAACTCTCCTTAAGCATGACCTTCACACATGGATCAGAAGATCAGAATACAACCTATATTAGTCATAAATGAAAATGCCCCTTTTGTTTTAGTCGCTGCTCACCCAAAGGGTCTCACGGCAACTTAGATCATTAAAATCATGTAAATGAGTTAAAAACAACATAAAAGCAAATGATATAAAGTAATAACATTAAAATGTTTAAACTATTAAAATATATGACTAGTACCATGCCACTAACAACGCAACCCAAACATGTGGAGTACGTTGCAAAGGCCAACCTAAAAATTGTGGCTTTGTGCACCCTGTGGAAAGTAAACAAGTCTGGCTGGGCATAGGTGTTACTATATAGCCATTATGTTTCACCCATTTTCGTTGCTGATATCCCCAGGTTGCGGTCACACGCACTAAATAATCTACTTTCAATGCACTTTTGAATTGGATTTTGCCAGTTCACACAGTAAAAATCCAGTTGGAAACTGCATTGAAAGTGGATTATTTAGTGTGTGTGACCACAGCCCCAGTTTGCTTTTCCTGTTCCTTTTATTAACAACACTGTTGCTGTTAATGATTCTGGTTGGGAAAAAAAAAACAGTAAGAAGTAATAAATACATACAGCACTGTTATGCAGTTTATATCTTAAACATGCTACTGCATGCTATTTATAGGAGCCCTTTTCAGTAATTATGGTCATGCTTACTGATAGCCTACCAACTGTTCATATTGGGAGCACGAGCTACCCCCAATGTTCCTGATCAGCACACATGTACAGCCTTGGTATGTGTGAACATGAACTCTGAAAAAACCCAGAGGTCAGTTCATGTGTACTAGAGGTCCCACAACATGGAGACTGCACATACCGGGGGAACCTATGTGCAGATGCAGTCTGGAAAAGGCTACAGTCTCATGCCTAAGTGTTCTGAAACTGTAATACCAATGTCTGCAGAAGTGGAAATATCTTCTACAGAAATAAAATAATATTTTCTGTATATTTGTGCCTGTGACTGCACCACCATTCTGACTCTGTCCTGGACTTCAGAGAAGGCCGTGGCAACACCAACAACACTGAAGAACCCCACTGGCTTAGGGCAGTGGTCTGCCTAGTCCTACCTCTTGTTTCAGCTAGTGGCCAGCAAACCACCTGGTTTTTCCTCCTAGCACTGGTACTGAGAGGTTTATTTTGGCTAGTAGCCCTTGATGGGTCTATCCTCTTTTAAACTAAAAAAAAAAATGGTTAAGAAACAAATAAAATCTATTACAAGAACTTATATAATCCTACCAAAACAGTTCTGCTCAAATATACACAATATCTATCTATGGATAGATATATAAAGCATAAAATGTCACATGGACCGAAGTAAGAAAATATTTAGTTCCCTGAAATGCCATCTATTGATAGTTGGTGGAGCATGTGGGCAAAAAGATAACAGCCATCTCCTATGAAATAAAAAACAACAACTGCAATAGTAATGTTGCTTCAGTCATATACAACTGTAAATCTGGTAATTAAAAAAAGGATTCAGATAGGATATGTGTATGCATGTACGTATGTAGGTAGGCACTAGCCTGTAGGGTGAATTTCTACGATTAATTCCACTATTTTGTTTAATGAATGATAGTGAACTTTTTTATTTTTTTAAAAAAATCCTTACTAATTAAATTATGTCACAAGATAAAATAATATTCATTTGCATGTATACTTAAGATTTCCAAAACAAGGCCTGTAAAAAGTTGTTTCAAGGGCTTAGATTTACTTTACAATCTGTTTACATGCTTGGTATTTTATTATATATGTATAGGTACCTCTATGAATCAATACCATTTTCTAGAGACCATTGAAGAAGCCTATTTCTATTTGATCGGTTCCTTATACTTTTTTTGGTTTATTGTTTGGTATAATTGGTTGAAGGTTTATTTCCTCCCTTTTGGGCTGTTTCTTCCCTTTTAAAGCAGTCTCTGCTTATGACCATAACCACATCCACTGACAGCAAATTCTACAATTTGCCATCCATGTCCATTGAGTTCAGTAGGCTTAGAATGATGTAATTTTTCTTAAGATGTTCTTTGTAATTACTTGTGTAGCTTCCAGCTTCACCAGAAGCCTAGAGGGCCCGGTACCTTTGCCCCTAGTGATGGGAGAAAGGAAAGGGGTCTTTCACATTTGTTTATTTATTTATTAATTAAATTTATATTAGACAAGGAGTCTAGAACTTGGGTAAAGTGAGTACTAGAGACTGAAACGATTGGGTGACTACTGGAGCAGACATAGGGGTAACTCATTTCATTTTGTACATATGGGGTTGGATCTCACCATCTTTGCTACTAGTAAAAAAAAAAAAAAGGATGGAAGGATCCCATTTTACCACCATGAAAAGTTATACAGGGGACCTGCATGGACAAAAGCTATGTTGGACAGAGGATGTATTAAGGAGAGGGATTGGTGAAGTTATGTGACAGTGCTGACTGGATTCAAACCAAGGTCATTCTGATACACTTTCCACATCAGTTATTGCAGCCGGGTGTGTGTTCCCTTCTCCTCAATCCTATAGTTCCCCAGGGCCTGAACTTTAGACAGACACTGCTTCTGTTATTTTTGCTGAGAATATGAGAACATCTGAATAGGAAACATGAATTGTGAAGTGTCCCAAAATCCCCCTCCCGTTTCTTTGAAAGACATGGAGTCGTACTTCAAAAGTTAGAAGATAAAAATATGTCTTCTGCTGAGGTCAAATCAATTTGGAGCAATTTGCTCTTTCAAATAAGGCAAGTCATTATTTTTAAAAAAAAACAGGGAGAGAATGAAATCTTCATTGTGGCAGGCTTACTCATGTAGAACAGATTAAAATATGCGTACATAATATCTAAATATGGAGTCAATTAACACAACAATTTTACCTCATAAATAATGCTAACCTGCCAGTGTCCTCTGGGACGACTTTAAAAATGAAGTGTTTCTTTTTTTCCCCTGGGACCTCAGCTCAGTGAAACAAGAATCAATAAACAGTAAATACAGAGTCATATATGTTACCAAATGAACCATACCCAAACAGAACAGCAGATTAATACATTTTAATATTGAGCAGCTTTTACACGGAAATCAGAGTTCAAGGGACCATAGCTTGGTGATGGAAGTGAATCAGATATGTAACTAGGCAATAAACAAAATAAAAGAGAAAATATTAAAGATGTAGAACACATTTACTCATGCAGGAAATGAATGATGCTTTAAAGTTTCCACTCTAAACCCTTGTGGTCCTTCTCTTTTCCTAGGGTCATTTTAGATCTTCAGGACTCAAACTGGCTGCCATTCTAATGTGGATTCCAAATCTGTGGTGATTGTTGGGGACTCTTTAAAGGGAAATATTCTCATCTGCAATCTGAATTAGTCTTCAAATTAATAAATGATCATTGGTGCTGCTTTATTCTTTTTGACATTCTTCAGAATGATACAAATCACTTGATAAGGTTGTGATCTTATAGGTACATGGTTTCTAGACTTGCCAGTCCCCAGGTGGGGGTGGGGGGATCCCCTGCTTTTGTAGGCTCTGGCCCATGGCTGGACAGCAGGGGAAAACCTGCCTCCAATCAGATGTCCCTGAGCGATGTTACCGATGCACTGACATCACTTCCACAAGTGACATCATCACATTGGTGATGTGAGGGGCAATGTTCTACTTTTTGGGCAAAACTCTATGGTTTGTAGCCATTTTTACCACAGTTTTGCCCCAAAAGTAGGGTATCACCCCGACATCAGTGACATGATGACATCAGCACATTGGCAACATCCCCACATTGCAGCACACTGTCAACATCTCCAGAACACCCTTCATATCCCCTCACCAGCAGGAGGAAGGCACCTGGCAATCCTAATGGTTTCCAATATCGAATTAGCCCTTTCTGGCTAATTAATTAAAAAAAATCTGGAAATTCTCTCATTACCTGCACTATTTATTACCTTATTCTCTATGGTCATATACTCTGATATGATGTTCCAAACCACCTTTCTGTTCACAAATTAGAACCATATCAGGGAGTTCAGGCACTAAATTGTACTTTTTAAAGTACACTAGTGTATAGTGATGTTCTTTTAGAAGAAGAAGAAAAGTTGGATTTATACCCGCTCTTCAGTCAGAGTCTCAGAGCACCTTACAATCTCCTTCCCTTCCTCTCCCTACAACAGATACCCTGTGAGGGAGGTGGGGCTGAAAGAGCTCTTTCAAGGACTGCTCTTGAGAGAACAGCTTTGAGAGAACTGTGACTGACCCAAGGTCACCCGGCTGGCTGCATGTGGAAGAGAAATCAAACCTGGTTCTCCAGATTAGACTCCACATCTCTTAACCACTATACCAAACTGGTGTAGTCAGTTGAGGCCACAGCAAGAAAGAAGGGACAATTTTCTCCAATCAGTCCCCAAAGCTTGTGGAGTTGCTAGCATTGCCTTTGCAAATACCAGGAGATTTGTGAGATCATGCCTGGGGAGGGTGAAGTTTGGAGATGATGTACTCTGATTTCTTAGGCTGTCTCCCTTAGTCTCTGTGGCCTTTACCACAGAGACTAGGGGGGATGCCTAAAGTATCACTATATGGAGGCCATTTCCACCCTCTCCTCACTTACTCAGGGGTAGAAAATTGGTGCTGGAGTCAGATAATTCCCCTGGTGGATAAGTGGAAGACCCTCCTACAGCACCTAGTGAAAGGGCATAAAAGAAACATGGGCATGTCTGGATTCTAGTTAATATGAAACAGCAAAACTCTAGATAGTCTCAACACTAGTTAATATATGCATTAAATCACATTAGTTCTCAAGCCAAGTGTTATCTAGGTGTAGGATTGCCAACTCCCACTTGGATAATACCTGGAAATATGGGGGAGAAGCCTGGGGAGGGTGGGGTTTGGAGAGGGAAAGGACCTCTGTGGGGCATAATGCCATAGAGTTCACCCTCCAAAGCAGCCATTTCCTCCAGGGAAACTGATATCTGTTGTCTGTAATTCAAGAAGGTCTCCAGCCACCACCTGGAGGTTGGCAACCCTTATCTAGGCAAAGATTTTAAAGCCATAACTGACCAGTGCTACATTCAGAACTCAGAGGTTAAATCTATTTGAGGTAGCATTATTTGTTTCTACTTTTTTAAACTTCTCAGATGTGTAACCACAGACTCATTGGTGGCAGCAATAAATATGTAACCTCAGCCTTCTTTGAGGCAGTAATAACCAGGACACTAACAAGCTGTTAGCAGGAATTAAAGTAGGGATGGTTCTGAGTCCCAGCTCCTTCTTGTTTAACCCCCCCCCAATTCTGTTTTGATTTAATTTCTTTTGTGGGTGAATAGGAAACGTGATTTTAGGTACCCTGTTCTGTATTCTCACACCCACCCACAAACTGTAAGCACTCTCAACATTATTTCTGTACCAGTGCATTAGCATTAGACATTATGGGTTGAATCCAGGCAACTTTTTCACTCAGTCTCACCTAATTCTCCTCATTACTGAAGACCTTGTCCCATTCGAAGAAATTTGAAGAAATAAAGGTGAATAAATAATGTGGGTTTTGTCAAAGTTATTCTGTGATCCCCAGCACAGACTTTTTTAGTGGTCAGAAGGGACCCTTGCTTTCCTTTCATCAGCTGAAAAAGTTGGTTAGATGCAGCTCTCTCTCTCTCCCTCCCTTCCTCCCTCTCTTTAGTCATACTGGATATGTAAAATATAATGACTGTATGACTTGTGTACTCAGCACAAATGAATCTACAAATCCAACAGCAGTAAGCAGAGGACCAAAACAAAATGATGCATGCTTATACAAAGAAATAAAACAGGAAACTGTTGCTCATCTCTAAATAGCAATAGTAAAGGAGTGAAATGTGTCATTCTGAACATATTCTCAAAAGCAGCATGAAGAATCAAATGTCTAAATGACTTATTGGGTAGAGTTTTCTGTATTTTGTTCCCCAAAATATTTGTGTCATCCCTTCACAGAGTGAAGTGCATAATTTAGTGGAAGAGTGCATGATTTTATGATATATGCCATAACATTAATCCCTGGCATTTTCAGCTAAACAGTATTGGGAAAGTAGGGTCAAAAAGATCTCTGGCTACCAGGGCAATCCTAACAACATTTTTTTTTCCCCTGGGAGTAAGCCCAACTGAATAAACTTCAGTGAGATTCTGAGTAGACTTAGTTAGGATTGTACTGTGCAGTTGTTTGTGTCATGAGCCAGCCAGCTGCCTCTGCCTCCAAGGATGAAGAAATGGAACTGAGATCAGAGTGTCAGTCACCACCAGCATCTCCTGAACCAGCTGCTTTTGCCATTTCCCTGCTAATGTCATTCAGCATCTGAAATCACTCCATTTTCCAATAAATAGGATAGATGGAATGGAATCCCATTCTAGCTGTACCTGAAGAAGTGAGCACTTCGTGAAAGCTCATACCTTGCCACGTGTTTTGTTAGTCTTTTACTCTTTTCTGCTGCTACAGACAGACTAACACAGCTACCCATCTTGTACCAGCTGAGCACAGGAGACGTCAAGAGCATTTGACAACTGAGGAGAGACAAAATGATGATCAGCACTAACTTCTGAAGCAGAGTCATTACAGGAGCAGGAATGACAAGCCAGTAAGAAGCAATATCCCTGTGCTTCAGGGATGAGTCAACTAATTAGGCAGATAAAAGGAATATGCTGAGCAGGGCTTGTTGTGGAAGCAACCTTGCTCACCACCATCTCTGTGAACTGATTTACTCAGCGAACAGAGTATTACCTTGCTTGCTACCTTGCATTCTTACCTGCTAACCTGTGCTTGTTCTCAGCTAGAAACCCAGCCCCTGGCTCCTGCCCTGGCTCCCCAGACCTTCCTGATCCCTAGCCTTTTGGACAGAGCCTTCGGCTTCCTGACTGTACTGGTTTGTTGACTTTGCTACTCTCTATTGCCTTGACTGTTTGTAATTATATCTGTGCATCCCAGAAAAAGTGCCAGTCTCTGCCCTGAATACAACATTTGATTTGATTGCTTAGCATTGTGTTTGTGCATTCCAGAGGCTTGTGTATGATAAACACCAGACTTGCCCTTGAATGTGACAGTTTGTTTGCTAGTCAGTGTATTGCCCACAAAGAAGAAGCAACCTTGCACAACTGAAGGAAGGAGTATAGGACTGCAATGAAGCTGGAACATATACATGCAGGTGCTTGTACACTGAAGCATGTATAGAGCTCCATATCATGGTTTATAATTGTTGTCTGCAAAGAGTGAAAGTGAAATGTTTAAATGTCCTGGAACAGGGGGAAGAAAAGATCTACATTATTGCCACTGAATGTTGGCTAAAGAAAATTGCAAAGTGAATTCAGAAATGTTCTAAGAAAAGTGATGACAATTTCAATACAATTGATAAACTTTCCCCATGGGGGATAGAGATAGGGTTAGCAGTCTCCAGACAGGGACTGGAGTCCTCCCAGAACTGCAATTGATCTCCAGGCTATGGCAATCAGTTCCCATGGAAAAAAAATGTCAGCTTTGGAGGTATGGCAGCTCACCCCCCCTTGAACTCTGTCCTCTCCCAAACTCTGTCCTCTCCCAAACTTTGTCCTCCCCAGGCTCTGTCCCCAAATCCCCAGGAATTACCCAGCCTGCAGTCTGCAATCTTGCTCAGATCTCTACCCTTGGTTCAGGATTGGTTGCCATTTCCCTCCAGAACTGCAAGGGCCTAGAGTTGCCAACCCTGGAGATCTCTCAGCTGGTTTGGAGGGTAGACTCTGTGGTGTTCTACCCTGCTGAGGTCTCTCTCATTCCTGCTGTCTTCAGGCTTTACCCTCAAATCTCCAGGAATATCTCAACCCAGACTGGGCAGCTTGAAAGGCCAGTCCTTCATACACACTCCCCTAAAGCCTTGCATACACGTAACAGGGGGAAAAAAGACAATGAACACATGACCTGCTTGCCCACAGTTCCTTATCAATGGAGATGTGATCGAAATCTTGCCACCAGTTCTGATTTAAAGCAACATTTGCAGTGAATTGGGAGGCTCTCACTTTGGTATCATTTCGAGGTTAGCTGAAACAATTTTCAGTTGCAAATGGTGTTCACCCCCCCCCAGAAGGATTTGGCACATCCATTTATTCCCCCCTCCCAAGAAATCCTAGATTTTAAAAATAACAGTATTTTTTAAAAAATGTTTTCCCAGGTTTGGAAACCTTTAGACCTGAGGTGTGTGTGGGGGGGGGCAGAGATAGTTTTTTCCAAGCTGGGTTTCATGTTTTGCTTGTGAATAAAAAGCAGGGAAAATCTTTTAAAGCTGATTTGTTTTGCTGGCCATCATAAGAGCTTTTCAGGGGGTGCATGGACAGATGATACATGCATCATTTCTATCAAATAAACAGCCATGTTTATCCCCACAGAGACTTGTGGTCAATTCATTACGAGAAAATAAATTTGTTCTCCCATTTTTTTAAAAAAATCTATATTTAACACTTGTAGATAAAAAAGAGAAGCAAATCATAGTGCAAAATGAAAGCACAAAATTAAATCAAAAGAGTTACAAAGGAATGGCTGTAGTATAGAATTTCCTCTGCTAAAAGCTAGCCTTGTGCTACATAACATCAGAAAAGGGATGTCGGAGCCCATCGTTGATGGAATTTAATTCTGAATGATATTGAAAGGTCAGTGCTGATGCGTAGCTCATTTTTTGGAAAGATAACATATGTGAACTAGTTATTTCCTCCTTTTAACATATAATGACCTTGTCTATTGACTTAATGAGGAAATTATACATGCTGTACTCAGATTTAACAAAGCCCTCAGAATTAAAGACAGAAACCAAAAGGAGAAGAAGATACTGAAATGCTATCCTTGCAGGCCAACCATCTGGCAAAGAGATTGCCACAGTGACCTTTAAAATCTTAACTGTGGAATAGGGGTGAACAGGACTCCACATCTCCCAAGTCACCAGGGCAATCACGGCCCACTAGTCATGAAGACCCACCAACAGTGCCCTAAACCTTCCATGTTTTGCTGGGATTGGGGGGGGAGAAAGTAAGTTTCACACTTGGTTAGTGTGCTCAGTTTAATTTAAGGATGTACAAATGTGTCTTTTTTCTCATTTGTGTTTTTGGTTTCCATATGTTATTGTTATGGCTGTTATTTTGTTTTACACACATTCACTGTTTGTGTTCCTGGTTATTTCCTTTTTATGGCATTTGCTGCACTGTACATACCTTACAATATTAACAATTTCACACTCACATATGTGGAAGAGTCATGGTATGATTTGTACAAGGGAGAAGCAAAAATAGGAGCTGTGGAGTTCGGTAATCTTCCAAGCTGAGTTTGTGTCCCCAGTTGTGCTGGTCTATAATTTAACATGGGTAAATATTTAAAAAAGTAATAGGACTCGTTGGGAGGGAAGACAGCAGAGTATAGCCAGATCTCACCAGATCTTGGAAGCTAGGCAAGGTGAGTACTTGGATGAGAGACCACCAAGGAAGACTCTGAGGATAAAGGCAATGGCGAATCACCTTTACTTCTCACTTGCCTTGAAAGCCCCTTGCTGGGGTCATTGCAACTTTTGCAAGTAATTAAAATCTGGAACTTTGGAGATGGAGAGTGGGGAGGGAAGGGTTTGGAGAAAGGAGGGACCCAGAGGTATATAATGCCATAGAGTCTACCCTACAAAACAGTTCTTTTCTTCAGAGTAACAGATCACTGTAGTCATGATAACATTGAAATTCTGGGAGATCTATAGGTGTCACCTGGAATTTGACAGCCCTAGGGACTGTCATTCAGCTGTTAACCCCACAGTCCTAAGTTTATGTAATTAGCCAATCAGATTTTGGGGTGCTGAGAACTTCATGGTGAACACGTCTTCAGTAACTACAAAATTTTTTGGAGTTTCTCATCTTGAAGCTGTCCATCTTGACCTGTGTGGCCAACAGTTTTGTTGCCACGCTATAGCTGTGGTGGTGAAGTTTAATTTCTTTCTGCCTTGGCCTGGTTTTGCACATTCACAGTAGGTAAAACAGATTTTCTCCCAGGGTCGTGAAAAGTTCAGTGAGGAAATTAAATGATGCCAGGGAGATGGAAAACCACAATTTCTATAGTGTTGTATGGACATATGCATATTAACAGCTATGGATTCAGACAGCCATTAGCATTGATCTGGCAGATACAGACAATGTCAAACATTAAGACTCTTCTTTTAAAAATCTCAAAAAGGCTAAAGTTGTTAGCCAAAAAACACCCCTTTGTATACCCTTTCTAGATCTTATGATCTAGATATACTTCCCTGTATGCTGAAGTGGGATTTACTGATCCACATACTTTAATCATTTTTCAAAAGCGCCATAAGTGTAACTTGATAGTGCCTTTTACAAAAGACATTGCACACTGGAAAAAAAAAGTGAATTTAGGAAATTGCTGTTTTATCAGTCATTGCCTTGCGGGAAACAAGGTAGATGAAAGAACCCCACCATGCCGTCTCATAAACATATTTTGGAAAGAGAAGATCAAACATTACAGCACGGCGTTTTTCTTTCTGCAAACAAACACTGATGGAAGCAGAGACATTTCTTGGATGTTTCATTTCATTCTACTTGGCAGCCAAATAAATGTTTTATACTCTGATCTTGAACATGAGGGTACAACCCGCAAAAAGCTGTGCCCACTTACCTCTTCATTTAATTTCACTTAAGGTTCTCTGGATCACACAACCATACATGGGGAGTGAGCTGGACCTATATGAACACATGCACAAACACACGCATGAACCTGACATATTGAACCAGACTATTCATGGACCTAGTTCCCAGTGCCATGGATCCAACAGCACAGCTGGAAGACCTAAAGTTGCTGGTGGTGATTTCTTCTTATCATTCGTCCCACTGCAGATCTCCATTTTAGCCTTTATGCTGCTCCTGAGGATATGCTGAACCTTATATTCCCAACACTTCTTTGGCAAATACTGGGGAATTTGGGCAGCAGTGCCTGGGGAGGGCAGAATTTGGGGATGATGTGATTTCACTTGTGAGTGATGCTCTAGGTTAGCCCTAGTCTCTATGGTCTTTACTATAGAAACTAGGGGAAATGCTTAGCACATCACTATGTTGACTTTAAAAAACAAACAAACTGCTCCCCAGTTCCTCTGGGATGGGAAATTGGGGCTGGAGATGGAGGATTCCCTATGCTGGGCAGGTAAACGGGAGGACCAGTTGAATCCATGAACAAAATGGGGAGAGGCTCAGTGGCCTACAGCATAAGGAGAGGACCAGCAGAAATCACTACCCAATTTTTTTTTAACCCACTCAGTTTCTAGAGGCATAAAATCCTGTTGTAATTTAGATCTGTCAATTAAGTCCCTTCCTGATGCATTACATGTCTTTCCTTTAATAAATCTTGGCTGCGATCACACACACTACATAATCCACTTTCAATCCACTTCCAGTGCACTTTCCAACTGGATTTTTACTGTGTGAACTGGCAAAAGCCAGTTGGAAAGTGCATTGGAAGTGGATTGAAAGTGGATTATGTAGTGTGTGTGACTGCTGCCCTTATTTCTCATTTTAATTTCATTTGGGCTCACTGTGGCGGAGTTCAGACTGGCAGTTTGAAACGGGAGCCAGTCAGGGCAAAAAAGCCCTGGAACAAACTGTTCTGGGTTCTACCGGTCACACTGCGCCGACTGATGTGGGAGCATACTGGGAGGAGGTGCGCGGGAGTGTTCAGACTGCCGTCCTGGAAGCGCGGCTGTAAATGGCTTTTCCCTGGTAATTCGGCTATGTGCGCATGTATGCATCCGGCCAATTTGGGGAGGATCCCATTGTGCCGGCACCACATTGGGCGGTAGACCAGAGCACAGCCAATCGTATCGCTACTGCCTTATGCACAACACAGTTTGCTCCTGGCTTTTTGGGTTGGCGTTCACACTTCCTGGAAGTGGAATGAAGTGGGATAAACGGGCTCTCAGGAATTTGCTACCGCTTTTACCAAGTATCTTTTAAACGTGGGAGCGAAGTGGAACAGCACGGGCTGACTACGGGTGGGGAATGCCAGGCAGGTGTGCCTGTGTGAATGCCCCCTTTAATCCACTTGTAAAACATGGCTGAAACGTGGCTATAGTGGGGCAAACTGCCAGTCTGAACTTAGCTTGTATTTACTCACTTCAAGCCTTGAAATTGTGTTTCCTTAACCAGACAAAATATCTCTCTACTACTTCTTCTTCTTCTTCTTCTTCTTCTTCTTCTTCTTCTTCTTCTTCTTCTTCTTCTTCTTCTTCTTCTTCTTCTTCTTCTTCTTCTTCTTCTTTTTCTACTACTGCTGCTGCTACTACTACTACTACTACTACTACTACTTTTTGGTTAGAGTGTGTGGCATTGTTTTGAAAGTTTGGTTTTTAAGTTTATTTGACCCTTGGGAGTGCTGTCATCCTGGAAATTTTAGCCTCTCCCAGTGTTAAAATTCAAAATGGTAGCTCTATATGGGGAGTGCGAGAGGTTGTAGAAGGCAGCCATTTCTTCACACGTGATCTCAGGCCACTTTTATGACTGTGGGGTTCATTTGAGGAAAATAGGGCCACAATCACATCCACATATGTCCAGAGAACACATACACTTCACTATGTGTGGTAATAATGCAGTCATTCACCTTGCCATGAAATAATGGCCCTCAACTTCATAAGGCCACAAATTGAATGACTCTTGTCTTCTCATAGGTCACAACTGGACGGGCAGTTCAATCCACTGTTGCCCTCCCTCTAATGGAGCCAGATTATTTTGTTACAGAGAATCCTGACCAGACTCCCCCCTTTTAGCACTCTTCAAATTGATTTTACTGGCCAGGGGAATGATCAGACAGCACCAAGTATGGAGTCAGCTCATTGGCCTTTTTTTTTAGAAGTTTGTCCTAAGAGCATGCCCACAAGCAGGGATGAGCCTGCTGGGATATGTAGTTCATGGGGCTGTCAGCCATTACTTTTAAAAGTTTCCCCTCTGAGCATGCACACAAGAGCTTGCTGAGAATGCTAGGATATGGAGTTCACTGCCATCTTCCCTGTAATCTTTTCAATTTACCACTTCCCCAAAGCCAGAAAAAAAGCTGAAGAACAGAGGTGTCTTTCTTTGAGGGTTTTTAAAAAGAAAGAAAGTTTTGAGCAGACCTTGTGGGGTGGGAGGTGCAAATGCACAGTTATGTGATCATTGCTAACTAAATTTTAAAAAATGGAAAACAAGAGACCAGTCAGACCTGCCTGACAGCTTGGATGCGCAAGAGTGCAATCAGACAGCAAGAAATCCATTTTGGAACCAGCTCAGACCAAAGGACTGGACTTTCTCAGGTATCAAAGAAACTCACAGCAAGGGGGGGGGGAGGAGAAGGGGACTCAGATGACTGGGGCATGACAGACAGATGTTGCTGTCTGTTTGTGCACTTTAAATCCATAAAGGAACAGCAAGGACAACAGATCAAATTGCCCGTGTGAACATGACCATAATATGACCAAAGTACAATAGCCTCAGTTTAGTCATTTTAACTTCTAGGGAGACTTCAGGCTTGAATTTATCTATAACCTGCTTATTTTTTGTTTGTTTTTGGCAGTCCATGGTATCCATAAAACTCTCCTCCAACACCACATTTCAAATGAATCATTGTCCAACTTTCACACCCATATATAATAACGGGGAATACTGTCGAATGAATTATTTTGATCTTGATCTCCAGTGACACATCCTTACAATTAAGGGTCTTTTCTATCTCCTTCATGGCTGCCCTTCCCAGTCTCGATCTCCTTCTGATTCCTCAGTTGCTATCTCCCTTTTGGTGGATGATGGAGCCAAGGAATACAAAATAATAGAAAACAGAAAAGCACCTACACATAGATAGGACATTTGTACACTTTCAGTCTTCTGCAGGTACAATGCTCTGCACATAGATTTTTTTTCTGTATTTACTCTATAGTTCATAGGATGGAAAGCTGCACTTGCTGTCAACCAAAGAAGACACATTTAATTCTATCCCTGAGGTGAGGGCAGCATTTCAAGGAGGTTCACAGCTTACCCATTCCTCTAAGGGCATCTGTTTCAAGGTGGGAACCACCCGCCAACCACAAGGTGCTCTAGGTAAGGGCATTGCCCACTTTCTTGATACATGGGGCAGGTGCCACATAGGGGAATGGTCATCAGAAAAACCACAGGTGGCAAATTAAAGAGCCACATATAGCTCCTGAGCCACTGAGTGAGTATCACTGGTTTAGTCCTTCTGCCAAGGCCAAAACTTTGATATTATATGAGAACATTTTAAATAAATCAAAGTGGACAACTGATACATCATTCTCATCTGTCCTTATGTTTTTTTATCCCAATTTCACCACAGAATTTCCTTGTTGTGTGGTTTAGAAGGGTTGCCAGTTTTACTCAGTCTGGACTTCTATGCCTTTGACGGTTATAGAGGAGGCAGAATCCAGTCAGTAGGGGAAACTTTTCCTTCCATATAAACACAATGATGAGGAAAGATTCACTTGCCGGATTCTGCTGGTGAAGTAATGGTCTACAAAACAGATATACTGATAGGCAATGTGACTATTGGAAAGCAACTTCTACTATTATTTTGTTGTGTTGTGAAAACAGCAGAGACAATCAGTGATCTCTAGGTATTTCTTTACATAAAAGACAACCACCTAGAAGATGCAGGGAAAATCTTAGTGGGTCCAATTAACAAAAAATGTTTCTTATTTCCCCTCATTTCTCCTCATGAGATGTTTGTAGAAACAAAATGGCAGGGTGCATAGTAGCTCAATCCCAGTTCTGCAAAACTAGGGGCAGCATGACACATTTTGCATGAAGGATTTTTGCTACAGAGAAAAAAAAGGAGTAAAACACACTTTAACCCCATCTTGGCATTTCTTTTGGTAACTTCCTTATATTTTAGTCACGTTCCAAATCTTTTGTTCTTCTCTCTTAGAGGGATTCTATTTTGGACTGAGAAGTGGAATATGGAACACTGTTGTGATGTTAACAAAATACTATTTCACACAGTGGTGACCAGATGTGGTTAGGCTATGTCACACTCTACCAAGCTTTCGACTAGTTTTACTTGATTCTAAGTTTTTTGAACCAGGGAAATGGCTGGTACTGAAGACGAAGGCAGAGATTCAGTTTCATAGATGTCAGGATGGGCTCTCATGCTGGGAATGCCACAGTCTATCACTGCCTGCCCCCTTTATTGAACACTGTGAAGAATGAAAGTTCTCATAGGCTCATACTATGTGACAGCTCATCTTAGGAGTGCTGGCTGCTGCTTACCAAATGATTCAGTAACGCTTTCCTCCAGTTTCAAATGTAATAGGCACATGGCAGAGACATGATGTGAAACAGGATCAAATATAACAGACACCATATAAAGATAGTGGTATAAGGATCAGTAAGTCACATTGGACACAATCATTTTGAGGCTAAGGCACAAGGGAAATTACCTGACGTCCCATCTCCGAAGCTCAGGAAGGAGTTTGATACTGTTCCAGAGATGGCTGAAGTATGTCCCTTAGGCTAGTTTGCACAAGCTTGTAAAAATCACACAAAAAACCTGTTGAACGGACAAAGGAGAGAAAGCAGAAAACCTGCCAATATTTACTGAGGGAAAGAGATCATAATGCTTTTATGGTGTTGTTTTCATTTTGGTGCCAACAGCCATGATGGAATATCCAATAAACTCTGTGGGAAAGAACACCACTTAAGCCAACATATTAGAAACATCTGCTTGAAAGTATTTCTGAGGGGGGGAAATCCCACATTGGATAATATCCTCATTTTTTATTTAATCACTCTCATCAAAAATAACGATCTTCTCAGTGGGTGTTTTTGTACAACCACCATTTATCTCCATACTCTTCGGAGTCCAGTTTGTGCCAATTTGCTTTGTATGCAGAAGTTCCCAAGTTTGATCCCTGGCATCTTCAGTAAAAAGATCAAATAGTAGATAATGTGAAAGACCTCTGCCTGAGACAACTCAGAGGGACCTGCTAGAGTAGCCAGTACCCATGAATGGATTATGTTTTCTTATTTGTCTCTCTATATCTCAGTTCATCATTGGCAGACTAGCAGTTTAAACTGATGGGTTGGGAATTTTACCTTGTTTCTGGCCACCATTCTCTTGGACCTTGCCATTCTGTGGCAAGGAACCAATCCGGTCTGTTTTCTTGCTTATAAGTTGACATACTACAAAATTGTATCTTTGTGGTTTTGTCCTTGGCTGTCCTGCCCACAGGATTCACCTTAGCCAACTAGTGCTGAAAGGTCTTCATATTCAAAAAGAATAACAGAATGCATGTCATGGGCATGCCAGAAATGTGGCAGCACTCAAAGCATCTTCAGAAACTCTCTAAGAAGCTCTGCTTGTTTTTCTCTTCTCTCAAAATCCCTCAATTTTTTCTTCAAATGTTACTTCAAGAGTCAGTGATTAAGGATGTGTGTACACACACACACACACACCACATTGCAAGATGTCTCTCATTTTATTAACAGTTTGGTATAAATTCCTCACATATCGTAATCTGCAAAGGGATCCTGGCATCAAATTTCTTTTCAGACAATGGCCTTCTGGCTTATATCAGTCCAAGTTCATTGCTCCATCTACCTCAGTAATATCTGCTATGATTGGTGATTGCTTTCCAGGACCTAAGATGGAGGAAAGTCTTACCCCTCACCAAATGTCTGAGAGCTTTTTTACACAGGTGATGTAGAGGATTGAACTTGGGACATTCTGTCTCCACAGCATATGCCACTGAACTATGATCTCTCTGCTTTAACAGTAGACTGAATGATCTTTTTAAAAAAAAAAATCCAGTAAAGTTTGAACTCTTTTTCTCAGTCTCCTCATGTATCCTCTGACTCATTAATATGATTGACTCCCCATCTGTCTATTTGAAGAACACAAGATCAAGTGATTAACAAAGACAGTTGATTCTGTTCAGTATGCTTCTCAGATGAACTACATGTACACAACAATAGTGTAATTTCAGCTGCTTGAACTGCCAGCCAAGTATATGAGCTCTTCAGAGTGACATGTTAACATTTATTTGTGTGTGTGTTAAAAAAAAAAAAAAAATGAGCGAGTGGAGTTCTGTGAACAGTAAAGAATACCAAAGAGCATTCATTGACACCAAAGAGAATAAAAATGAAGAGACATATTTTAGCTGAATTTATTATAAATTTGCCGTACATTATTTTTCAGGCCTGAACACCTGACAATCTGAATACAGCTGGTGCAAAATACAAAACTGCATAATGAGTAAATATTTTATTGTATTTACTTCATTTATACCCTGCCTTTCTCCACAATGGGGACTTAAAGCAGTTACTCATTATGCAGTATTTTACCAATCTGGGTTTGGTAAAATACTGGAGCGAATGCTAGATGCAGAATCGGCCTAAGTAAAATCCAGGTGGAAAGTGGATTGGAAGTGGATTATTAAGTGATTGAGATTGCAGCCTGTGACTGACCCAAGGTCACCCAGCAGCTTCATGAGGAGGAGTGGGGAATCAGACCTGGTTCTCCAAATTAGAGTCCACCATTTTTCCTGCAACAGATATATTTGGGTTACAAAATTTTCCTTGCTTATATATAGAAACACAAACTCTTTCTCCTTTTAATTTCCTTTAAGTAAATTTCTTATTCAGAAAAACCACAAACCGTCCTTATCTTTTTCATGCAATTTCTAATGTAATTATTTTTTTTTCCTAACCAATACTATAAATTTAGCCATATTCACCATGTCCAAGATCTTCTCCTGGCATTCTTCTACTATAGGTATTGTTGGACATTTCCATTTCTATGTATATATCATTTTTGCTGCTGTAGTTGTATATAGGAACAAAACTCCATAATGTAAAAGACTCTGGTTTCAGCTGTATCTTAGTCTTTAGAATCTTCCACAAATTCCATATTTTCCTCTTCAATGCTACTTCAATGCTACATTGTAAAAAAAATTGCCAAAAGTATTGTAATCCTCTCTCTGATATCTTCATCAGTTTCTTCTTGGATACCTCTCAGCCTCAGACAATATTCTTTTTCTCTCAAGTCTATAAGGGCTAAAAATCCAAATGCCTCTTGAATTTTTTATCAGTCTCTTCTGTTTTATTTTCTACAACAACCACATCATTAATTTGCTTAACTTCCTCAGTGATGTGCCTTATTGTTCCTTCAAGTTTTTCCCCATCGTATTTCATCTCTTGTTTAGATTTCCTGAAACTCTCATTCATTCTTTTCTCAAAAGCCTCTATCTTGTTTCCAAGATTCTCTCTTTTACTCTTTATTCTGTGTCCTATTTGTCAGAGTAATTTCTGCATCATATCTGATGTGACAGGTTGGCCTGATGGACCTTTCTTGTCAAGATTCTTTCTGGAACTCATTGTAGTATAAGATCCAAGATACGAAAGGTTAGAAATAAAGAGAGACCATTTTCAAATCAAATACTTTCACTTTTAACTATCAGCATTTTGTGTCTTTTCACCATGGCAACAACACAAAAATCAAGTAGTCTAGAATCTTTTCAAATCAATTACTTTTACTTTTAACCATCAGGAGTTTGTATCCTATCAACATGGCAACCAAGGACAAATAGTCCCGGAATGTCTCAGAGTCTTACCTTCTATTATGTATAATTATCCAATAACAACTAATCCTCTAAAGTAAATATAAGAACAGTCTCACAGCAGATTTATCTTTGCAGCCAAAAAGCTTTCATGCATATGCACTTACATCAAAAGTAAAATTAAAGAATAAAAATAAGGAATGGAAAAATTAATTCCTCATCCATTGGCTTTCCTGATTTCTTTATTACACTTTTTGCCAAAGTTATTGTTTCAAAAATTCTTTAAAGGTCTTTATAATCCCATGAGAGAGGTTACCTTCACAGGGGTTGTCTCTTTTGTCTTCAAGAAAATCTCTCTTTGGCTGTAGATAAATGTGTCCATATATCTTAAGAAGTGGAGTAGGTCAGGCTTTAGTCCTTATCAGGATTCCAAATGCAGCAAGAAGCAAGGTTATAAATTCAAAGACCTCAGATCACTCTAACTCGGGAGGTGTCTGTAAAGTCACTGCTTAGCAGAGAACACCCAAGGAGCAACCTAAAGAGGGGTGTGTGGTTTATCTTTTTGATCTTCCTTTCATCTAGTGAGATTTTATCAGCTGGAGAGTTTTCATAGTAATTAGTTGTGTTGTGTCTTCACTCCCTGTGAAGATGTCAGCCCGCCATTACATCTCCACCGGAAGCCCAAATCACCTGTCAGGTTCAATAACAAGTGGATCCAGGCATTCTTATGCAAAGAAAGGCTTTATTGGATAATCTTGCTAAAACCCACAGTAGGAGGTCATTGTCAGGAATGGGGGGCGAAGCAATGCAAGCTGATTTATAGTGTGATGCAAAAAAGCGTCTAGCAAATGAAACATGAGCGCGCGCGCGGGAAACTCCCGGCCGGAGATATACTTCATGAGCGGGAGACTGCTCCCCCCTCCCTCTGCCATCCCAGGACTGGAAAATTCTCAGCAACACGAGAATAGCCCAAAGCCTACATTCAAGGCCACCGTGATAAGGAAAAGTGGCAGGGAAGAAGCTCCCACATTTCTGCCTGCATAGCTACGCAAGTGCAAAGCATCAAAGCAGGGTAGGGAACACATAACAATGGATTCAGTGAGAAACATGAAAGAAGCATTTCTGACATCACCTCTATGCTTTAATATTTTATTACTTTAATACTCTCTATTCTTTAATACAGCATGATCCTATGGAGATTTACTTAGAAGTAAGTTTACTTTCAGATAAGTGTGCATATGATTGAATCAAAAAACTAACACACACAAAAACACATATCTCTGGATACAGGGCTTTTTTTCTGGGGTAATGAGCCAGAATAGAGTTCTGGAACCTCTTGGACAAAATTCTTTTTAAAATGTTTAAAAGTTCATGAGTTTTCAGGATATGGACTGAAAACTTCATTTCCATCTTGAGATTTCTGGCACACACACCCCTCTCTTTTTAAAAAAGTGTCCTGTCTGGATATATTTGGAAATGATTTTACAAAGTGAGGGCAGAAGGAGGTACAGTGAGGTGACACTGCAAGAAAGATGCAAAGCAGAGGGCCCATTCCCTCCTCCATGATAACAAGGCAACCGTTTTACTTGTGCTCTCTGGAAAGCAAACAGACAAACAGGCTGGGTAGGGGAGGAATATACACAAATGCTCCCCCTCCAGCATAGGAAGGGCCAAACTGGAAAAGACTCAGTAGGTCTGTGATGAGAAAAGGCCTCTTGATGTGAGAAATCTGTGATGATTAGATTTCTGAGATATCTCAGCAGAAAAGAGGAAGAGTCCAGTAGGACCTGAAAGACTAACACAATTTGTGGCAGGGTATGAGTTTTCATGAGTGACTCTTCACTCATGAAGTGACTTCAGGGTATGAGTTTTCATGAGTGACTCTTCACTCATGAGTGACTCTTCACTCATGAGTGACTTCTTCAGTGACTCACAAAAGCTGCCACAGATTTTGTTAGTCTTTAAGGTTCCACTGGACTCTTGCTCTTTTCTGCTGCTACAGACAGACTAACACGGCTACCCATCTTGGCATGAGACACCAGTATGAAGGTTAACAAGTTTATTAATGGCTGATCCACATCAGTTAAAACATCCCTGAACAAGAGTGAATTGGTGTTAAGTAGCTGCCTACAATGACTACCAGCGCTTTGGGCAAGCCCACCCAAATTACTATTAGCTTTATTTACCCTCACCTGTATGTAAAACAGTGCCAAGGGATGTTAAGTTTTATCTTCATGTGATGCTCCAACAACTAAGGGCTAGGTTGATACTAGGGTTTCCTGGTGCATTCTGGCAACCAGAGGGAGATCAGGGGGAGGGGACTATTGGTGGAAGTGTGGCATAAATTTTGGAGAAAAACAGAAAGTGATGTCATGCCTCTCTAATAATCACTGGAAACTCTATTGTAAAACTATAGAGTTTCTGTCAATTCCTAGAGAGGACTGATGTCCCTACCAGGTTTTCCCAGGGAGTGATGTCATAGTGTTATGTGACATGACAGTGATTTTTTTTTGCTTAATTTTCTCCTTCTGGCTGCAGGAGCAATAGTGGGAAATAGGAGCCAGGGATAGGGATCCCTAACCCCTGGTAGGAGCTTGGTTGCCCTAGGTTGCCTCCCCAGGCCACGTGGTCACTTGAGCCACTGATAGGCTAACTTGGAAACAGCCCCCATCCCTAGATGGTTCAGGGGCCTTGCTAATTATACCTACCTATACTATAGCAAGTTACAATATTCCTACCAAAACTAGTTATGGCCTTTATCTTAAATACACCCCAAAATCACATGTTCTGGGCACTGCCTGATCTGCAAAATGGTTCTGGTGTCATATCAAATGGATGCCAGCAAACACAGACCAGAGACTGGAAGGTCTAAAGTTATAAGTTTGTCTGCTAATGACACCATCCCCACCTTGGAACCATGCACAATGGCAATAATGGGTCTCCAGGAAAAGACATTGTTTCACCTTAAACTAAGCATTTCCTCACCTGGCCTGACCTTTCCTGACTTGTTTACCATAATTATGAAACCACTTAACACCTTTCAGCCATTCCCGGCAGCTTCCCCTTCCAACAACAGAGGGTCATCCAACAACTATTCATGCACGACATCACAACTTTCCTCCAGATCATTATCAGTCCCTGGGAACCCCATTCAGCATTTTGGAACACATAGTTTTACTTCCAGCTAATCCCATCATTACTTTGTTCTGAGGGGCAAGCCCACCCCCATGTCCTCAAGTAGCATTTTGCCCTATAACTGGACATGCAGTGTGTATGTATGTTTTTCCTGGATCCAAGGTGCACACCCAAGATGCTGATCATCTTGCTCTTGTTCCCAGACCTCTGATCTTCTCTTCTGGTAACTGTAATCCCCCTGATAACCCTTCTATATCCCACTTCTTATATTTCTGTCAGCTTGTGTGTTTGCTTTCCAATGTTCATTTATCTTTGTATGTGTGCATTGTTTTATTATCATTTCTGCTTTCAATAAAACAATCTTCCTTGGCTAAGCAACAGCCTGGTTTATTTCTGAGAGATTCTTGAACAGAAAAATCCTCATAAAAGCTGGTAGAGAAATCTCACTATTACCCCCTCTCACTAAGCAAAAGGTCTCCTTTAAGAGCTAAATTCACCCAAATAATTAGGAGACTTCCCCCATGGGCAGCATAACCAGTCAAAAGACAAGGCATATTTATAGAATATGCCCCTTCCCAGTCAATTCAAAGGAGGCTCACAAAAATTCCTGCTTGGTCTCCTAAAAGATGACCAGCTACTACCATCTGCCACAGATCAGTATCCCAGCCCTGTACACTGGGAACTACATTCTAGCTAAAGCTACACACCCACCAAGTGTAGCTTGGGAGCGGCTGCCTGTGCTTCATTCTGGCCTTGACAGTAAGATGGCCTAAAGTCCCCCCCCACTTTTGGCTACAACTGTACGCATCCTGACCTTGATGGCCGAGGCTAGAGTGATCTTGTCGGGTCTTGGGAAACAGTATCAGCCCTGATTAGAACTTGGATGGGAGACCACCAAGGGTTTCTATACAGACACAGGCAGTGGTGAACTACTTTCCCTCATCTCTTGCCTTGAAAACCTATGGGGTCACCACAAGTTGGCTGTCAGTTGAGTTCCATCAACACCAAAATTCTATGCATACTCTATGGGACTGTCTTCTGAACAAACCATGCATAGGATCAGGCTGTGAGTCATCAAATGGAAGATTTTCACATCCTATGTCAATTTTGTCACATTGGACTTTTGGCAATTTAAATAAATTAATGCACAAAGAACTTAATGAAAAGAAACCAAGAAAAGGGCAACTTTCTTGGAACAGATGGATTGACTAAAATAAATGTAATATTTTAAAATGTAAAAATAGTTCTATGCTCTTCAAGTTTAACCTGTCAAAAGCTCTGATTTTTTCCCCCCTCATGTTAAATATACCTCTCTGTCAAACACATAGCATTCCAGATGCCCCTTTAATTTCCAATAAATAAGTTATACAACTGATAAATTTAGGGAAGGAAACCTGGTATGATAATACACACCCTTCTTCAAGGCTGTGTCTCGTAACTGTAATGAAGTCCCCTTTGTAGAAGATAATCAGTATTCATTCTCTTCATCCAGTTGCTTAGGTCAGAAAAGTTAATTAGTTATCAATGCAACAGCACCAGGCTGCAGCTCCTATTAATGGCTTGATCAGCCAGGGGGTGGGGCTGAGCAGGTAGAAAAGTTCAGTCCTTGGTGGAAAATTCTCCCTGGACGGGACTGAATGCTGGTATAGGTTGCATCAGTAGAAACAGCTACCGCGCATTGTCAGAACTGATCTAACATCAATAGGTTGAGCTGTTGTTGAACATACAAAGTTGCCTTATACAGAGCTGAGCCTGTGGTCCCTTTACTCAGTACTATCTTCTCTAATTGCTACCAGTTCTCCAGAGTCTTTCTGTTACCTGCTGCCTCAAATTAGAGTAGGGGAGGTAGTCTGGTGCAGACTGCTGCTGGAACAGGCTTCTGGTGTCAAGTTGCATCTTTCCAAGTTCCAATATAAACAAGGCCAGAGAAGGTTTCAGAAACTCATCGCTGTGAACAGGTCAGGGATCAGGTTTACCAAGGAATCAATCAAGGCACTGTTGGCAAATTCAGTATATATCGAACAAGTTGTGTCCACACCCACCAACTTCTCTTGGGAGACTTCATATCCACCAGCAAAGACATCATGTGTGTGGCCAGCTCCTCAACAGCAATCCTGAAAAGATTCATCTTCACTATCAGCAGGTAGCTGGTGCTGAGCAGTGAGGCATGCACTCCAATGCCTGGCCTGTTAAGTCCATTCTCAGCTTTCTTCTGTGGCATTCCATGGGTGCTAGTGACCCTGGGGATGTGGGGTGGTGGTGGCTGGCCAGATCAGAGCTGGAGGATGGAGGTGAACCCAGTCTCTGCTTCAAGTCAGGGAACACTTGCACTTCATTTCCCTGCTGGTTGGCTCCTGTTGATTGCAGGCTGGCTAATAGGACCCCTCCTCCTCTGAGGAGTCCTCACTGTCGCTGAGCCCTGGCTAGTCCTTAATACCATCCCCCCTCAGGAGATGGGACTGGGCCAGGGTTCTGGGGATATGCCATATGGATTTGTTGCACCAAGGCAAGTGCTTGGACATTCTTTGCAAGTTCCCAGGAGTGGTCTTCTGGCCTGTATCCTTTCCACTGAATCAGGTACAAGAGCCATCCATGTCATCTTTGGGAATCCAGGATCTGTGCTACTTCATATTCTTCATGCCCTTCCATCAAAATGGACAGAGGAGCCTGGGCCAGGAGCTGGAGTGAATGCAGAGGCATGGTAGGGACCAGGAGAGACCAATGGAAAACTGGATGTATTCAGAGGATGGGTGGGAGGGTTAACTGATAGGCCATAGGAATCAGCTGTTCTGTGATTGGGAAGGGTCTGGTGAACCGAGCGTCCAGCTTTCAGGATGGGTGTTGGTTTTGGAGATGTGGAAAGCCACACCTCATCCCTGACCTTGAGGTCCTCACTGGACCATCATTTCGGGTCCACAGCTGCTTTATTTACCTGCTTTGCCAGATGCAGTTGCTCCCAGAGGACTGTGTGGATGGCCTGGAGCTCTCCTACAAGGTTGTTAGCTGAAACTGGAATGACTTGGGGCAGGAATTGCAGGTAATATCAATAGTTGGCCATAAAGTGTGTCTGGTGAGTGGAGGCATGTATTATGTTGTTATAAGTAAATTCAGCAATTGACAGTAAGGCTGACCAGTTGTCCTGTTGGTGGTTTACAGGGCTCTTTTTGTAGCAGGAACTCCTTTGCATATTAGGTGACACACCCCTAATGTAGCCAATCCTCCAAGAGCTTACAGAGCTCTTCTTAGAGGGGCTACTGTAAGCTCTTGGAGGATTGGCTACATTAGGGATGTGTCGCCTAATATGCAAAGTAGTACATGCTACAACAAGAGCCCTGGTGGTTTACATATCACGTCAGGTACTGTTCCAGTATGGCATTGGTGCATTCCATCTGCCTATCCAATTGGGGGTGGTGAGCTGATGACAGATGTACTCAGGTACCCAACAAGGATTGTAGAGCTTACCAGAAGTGGAATGTGAACTGCATCCCATGATCCGACACTAGGTGTACTGGTAATCCATGAAGTCAGAAAATATTCTGCAGGTACAGCTGAGAAGTTTCATGACTTGCTGGGAGGTAAAAGCAGGGGATGAAATGGGCCATCTTTGTGAGGAGGTCCACAGCCATTATCCAGTGAAGTTAGGTCAGTTTGTAATAAAGTCCAGAGACACAGCCTGTGAGGGTCCTGGGGGAGTCTGCAGGAGATGCAGTACTCTGATTGGTTTACTGGGTTGGTCCTTGGGTCTGTAGTAACTGGCAAAGCCCAAGAAATGCTGGAGGCCAGGACAGTACTGCCTCCACTTTGGTGGGGTCCATCCTGATTCCCTGCAGGGAGATATGATGGCCTAGGAACTCCACCAAGGAAAGGTCAAAGTGTACTTCTCTAGCTTTGCATAAAGGCCATGTTGCCAAAGGCACTGCAGCACCATATAGATGCATTCAGGGTACTTGGCGGGGTCTCAGAAATATATCAGAATATCATCAAGGTATATGATGATGAACCAGTCCAGTAAGTCTCAGATAATATCATCCATATATAACTGAAACACTGCTGGTGCATTGTGTTGTGCGAATAATGGGGCTGCACGTGTCTTGTGAATGTGTTCACCCGTGCTACCCACACCTCTCCCCTTTGGTTCATGTATTCCCTGAGTGTGGCCTCCTTACCAAAGGCAATAGGTGCAAGCTTGGAAACCCCTAAACGCTGGCAGAGGCACTCTTAGTAAAAGGTCTCTTCTTAAAATAAAACTTATCTTTATTAAGAAACCATCCCAAGGTTTACTGGGCAAGGTGGCTAGCAAAACACTATACCAGCTGCCAACACAGTACAATCCTATTTCCTAAACACTGATAGTGAAAACCACAGAAAATAAACATGCAAGCAAAGTTTTACCTCCCCCCCCCCCAAGCATGCAGAAAATTAAAGGCCTTCCAGGCTGAGCTCCTAAAAGTCTCTAGAGAGTAAGATCTCTCCTGATTCCTTCAAGAGCCAGTGAAGGTCTGTTGGAACTGCCTAGCATTTATAACAAATGATCAAAGGGATCCCCAATAATCAAATTACCGTTGTAAATTGAAATCTTGAAGTTGAGATTATTTGCGAGGAAATTGCTTCCTTGAGTCTCACACTATAAAAGTTACTTTTTGTTTACAGGATCAAAACAGTGATTGTTTTTTTCCTGGTGTTCCCAGCATTGAAGATAAAGTATTCTTTGATGTTATCTCCGGGATGGGAGTGGGGGTGTGAATCCCTGTATCAGATGGCTTGAAGTCTGTCACTGCCCAAATGGGCCTCACATTTATTGTGGGTCTCACACCTGTGGGAATTTGCATTGATTCAGATCCTGGGAATGGAATGTGTGAGCCTTGTACGTATAGAGAGAGGTGCTTTGGCTGGAACAAAGGGTTTGCAAAAGAATCATGGGGTCTGGTTCAGTGAAGCCTGTTTGCTGTTTTTGCTAGCTGTTTTTGCTAGAGACAGAGACAGATACGTGCAGCCCCATTATTAGCACAACACATTGCACAAACCAAAGGGCATCATGAGTCATTCATGCTGCCCCTACCAGGTACAGAATGCAGTTTTCCATTCATCCCCAGGAAGAATGTGTATCAGTTTGTAGGCTCCACAAAGATCAACCTTGGTATATACTGTGGACCCCCCTCAGTCATTCTAGCAGCTCCAGAATTAAGGGTGGGGGGGTAGTGATTCCAGACCGTGATCTTATTGAGAACCCAGTAATCATTACACAGATGCAGCTCTCCAGTCTTCTTCTTCACAAATAAGACAGTTGCCAAAGTTGGAGAGGTAGGTGAGCATATAAAACCTCACTGCAATGTTTTGGTCAGGAAGTCTTGTAGTGCTTCTAGTTCCAGCTCAGACAGAGCATATATCTGACCAGCAGGCAAAGCTGCACCTGGCACTAAGTTGATGGCACACTCATCTAGTGTGGGGGGAGCCGGTCTGCCCTTTTCCTCCCAAAGACATTTTGGAACTCTGCATATGCTGCTGGAAGAGTCAGTGAGGTTGGGAGAGCAGTGGACCCCCAAACAGTTGATGGACTCTCATGAGGGCAAGGGTCCCTGGAAATATATCTCCTGCCAGGCCCACCCAATAATTGGGCTGTGATCTGCAGCCAAGATATCCCCAACACTAGCAGGAACCAGGGCAAGCAGGTATTCGCAAAACAGAGCTGCTGTTTTTTAAAACATATATCTATTTTAGAAAACATGATAGTAATAAAAGGGATAAAAAAGATTGTATAACCAAAATGGGATTATATAACAGGTCAGATATCTCAAAGATTATCACACATTGCAAAATATATCAGAAAATAAAATTGTTTCTCTCCAACATAGCTTCATCACAGTTTTTGGGACATTTTCTATAAAGTACAATGATCCTTAGTTCAATCCTTTTAAATTTCAAATTTTATAACTGATCTATTTTACAAGTATATTGTTAATTTCATTATTACTGTATATTCCATATTGTATATTTCATCATCCTACTCACGATCTATAATTTTAATATAAGAAAGGTTAAGGAAAAATCCATTATATATCTTTAAAAAAATGTTTCCTTGTACATTTATAATCAAAGCTAGCTCTCATTCAGGCTTATTTTATAATGCCTTCATATGTTCTGCAGTACATTTATGTACCATTTTTAAACTGTTCTTCCAACATTTTCCTTTATAGTTTTTGTCTGCTTTTTTAATATCCTTTGTGGTAATATACCATCTGAAAAACATTTCATACCAGTTTTCTCTTAATGCCTGACTGTCTGGGAACTTACTGTCTGGTAGGTTTTTTGGGGGAACACAAGTGGGGAATTTGGGGGACACAATAAATTCCAGTGTGCAAACCATATTCCCAGAAGCCTATCTCTGATTATATGATTACTTTCTTGAGTTACAATTATTTTAGTTGATTTCTTGATCCATAAGTAGACCTTCATCTAAATCTGCTGATTCAAGTTTTACCATTCTTTATCTTAGGTTTTTAATCCAAACCACAATCCAGGCCAAAACTGCTGCTTGGTAATATATTTTTATATTTGAAACTGCCAGGCCTCCTCTTTTTTTCTCATCTTGGAATATTTTAAAACTTATTCTTGGTTTCTTGTAGTCCCAGATGAATTTATTTGTCTTTGCCATTCTGTCGATATTCTTCTTTTTTACATATTACATTTGGAATAAGAAATTTAATTTTGGCAATACATTCATTTTGATTGATGAAATTCTTTCCAGTCATGAGAGTTCTAATTTTTTCCATCTGAGTAAATCTGCTTGTATCAATTTCCAGGTCTACTAATACTTATTTTTAAAGAGATTGCAATTTTGTCCAGTCATGTTTATCCCCAGATACTTAATAGAATCAGCAGCTGCTGTGCATTCTGTACTTTTTATAATATTATCTTCTTGTTGGGTTTAAAAAAATTGAGGTTTTTTTGCCTTCTTCCTGTTTATATCCTGAAAAGGATCCAAGTTATTCAATATGTTCCATTACATATTGTAATGATTTTTTTTCAGATCCAAAACTGTTATAACCACATTGTCTGAACAGCTGAAATAGAGTTGCTCTTAATGGCTCTGTACATGAAAGTTCAATGGTTCACACATGGCAGGGCCAGACCATAAAGGCCGTCCATCAATGGCCTCCACCAGTATGGGTGTCTTCTTGCAGCACAGTAGGACCTGGTTCTGATTGGCAAAACTGGCATCCATATAAGAACAGGATACCCCAATGTCAATCAGGGCATGCACCAGCACCCAGCACCTGTTAGGGAGTTGAGGTTTTACTGGGACCAGGATGTGTTGAGAACCTGTACTGGGGGGGTGTCCAGACTCTGTAGCTCTCCCCAAGTAGCAAGGCCCATACTTAACCTTTGTGGCCAGGACTTAATCTTTTCTGGACAATGACTGCTATAGTGGCCTGCCTCGCCCCAATCCAAGCATATATTCAAGGAGTGGCTTCTCTCTTTTTCCTCCCTAGACAACCATCTGCATAGGCTCCCTCACCCCTTATGTGATTGTTCCAGGAGCAGGGACTGGTAGAAGGGCTGGGAAAGGCCACCATCCTTCTGATCTAGGGCAAGCCCCTATGTGAGCCTTCCTCCAGTCTTCCAGGGACCCATCAATATGAATAACAGAGATGGATCAGAGTGAGAAGGGTTGTGGGACACTTGACCCAGGCCACTTCATCTAGCACTTCATCTGACAATCCTTCTAGGTACTGGTCAATGACAATGGCCTCATTCTACCACAGGTCTTGTGCCAGTAGCTGGAACTCCGTGGTGTAGTCTGCTACTAAACCTCTCCTCTGATATAGGCATCTAATGTGGCAGTTGACCATTTAGCCTTTTCAAGGTCAGTGAAGCTGGCATTCATGTGGGCGACAAAGTCTGAAAACCTGGTCAGCAGTAGGGAGTTAGAAAAGAGCAGTGGAGGGAACCCCTTGGCAGCTTTCCCTTTTAAGAGGCTCAGGATGAAAATGACTTTTGTCATTGGGAAAAGCTCACTCTTGCAGCTCAATGTACAACTTGCATTGTACTAGGAATGCAGGGAGCTTCTCCTGACTCCCCCCTTCTCTAGAGGACTCACTGAACATTTCCCTGGGGGAGGAGTAGAGAGGCCCATGGTGGTGACAGCAGCCCCAGAGGCAGCACTAGCTCCTTGCTGTCGCTGGAGTGTACCCAAAGCATTTGCCAGTTGCTCTACCTGAGCTGAGTTTGGAGTTCTTGGTTCTGCGCATCCAAGTCTGCTGGAGAGAAGGCCATTCCAACTATACTGCTGCTGTGAGAGAGAGAAAGAGAGAGAGAGGTGGATGCAAACTGTTCTGGTACAGACTTCTGCTGGAACAGGCTTCTGGTGCCAAGTTACAGCATCTTTCCAATTTCTAATAAAAACAAGGACAGAGGAGGTTTCAGAAACTCATCATCATGAACAGATCAGGGATTGGGTTTACCAAAGAATCAATCAAGGCAGTATCAACAAATTCAGTATCTATCAAACATGTTGCATCCATGTCCACCAGCTTCTCTCAGGAGACTATATAGCCACCAGCTGAGACATCATGAGTGCAGCCAGCTTCTCAGTAACAATACTGAAAAGATTTATCTTCACTATTAGCAGGCCACTGGCACTGAGCAGTGAGAGGTGCACTCTGACACCTAGCTTGTAAGTCCATTCTCAGCTTTCTTCTGTGGCATTTCAAGTGTGGTGGTGACCCTGGAGAACTGGGGGAGGGGGCTGGCCTTTGACTTCCAGATCAGAGCTGGAGGACAGAGGTGGTTCTGCACCCACTCTTGGCTGCAGGTCTGGGAACACCTGCACTTCATTTCCTTGCTGGTTGGCTCCTGTGGATTGCAGGCTGGCTACACAGGGTTCTACCCAGGGGTCTTTTCGTAGAAGAACAGCTGCAGGAGCTCATTAGCATATGGTATGCTAATGAGCTATTAGGGTATTGGCATATGCCACGCCCCCTGACATCACCGGAAGTGATGTCAGAAGGGGAAGCAAAAGGGGGGGGGAAGCATCTTCAAAAGCCTCCCCTTCCCTTCCCCGGCTGGTCTGGGTGGGGGAGCTAAGAGAGAAGGGGTTTAAAGTTTAAACTCCTTCTCATGAGAGTTGGGCCACAGAAGGAGGAAAGAGGGAAGGAAAGAGAGAGAGTAGAGAGAAGGAAAGAAGGAAGAGGGAAAGAAAGAGGGGGAAGAAGGAGGGAAACAGGGAAAGGAGGAAAAAAGAGAAGAGAAGAAGGTGGGAAAGAAAGAAAGAAAGAGAGAAAGAGAGAAAGAGAGAAAGAGAGAAAGAAAGAGAGAAGAGAAGAATGAGGGAAAGAGGAAAAAGAAAGAAGGAAAGGAGGGAATGAAAGAAATTCAGTGGCAATTCAGCCCCATTATACCCTATGGGCCATTGAAGTCAATGGTGAAAACATAGGGTATATTCTGGGGGCTGGAGGGGAGGGGGTTTGAGGGAGAGGCTCCAAGATCACAGGATAGCTGACGGAGCCTCTCCTCAAGATACCCACCAAGTTTCAAGAACATTGGACCAGGGGGTCCAATTCTATGGGCCCCCAAACAGGTTGCCCATTATCCTCCATTGTTCTCTATGGTGGGAAAAAAGTTATGTTTTTCCCACTTCACCATAGAGAACAATGGAGGGAATAGGGGCAACCTGTTTAGGGGCCCATAGAATTGGACTCCCTGGTCCAATGTTCTTGAAACTTGGTGGGTATCTTGGGGAGAGGCTCCATCAGCTATCCTGTGAGTTTCGAGCCTCTCCCTCAAACCCCTCCCTCCAGCCCCTAGAATATACCCTATGTTTTCACCATTGACTTCAATGGCCCATAGGATATAATGGAGCTGAAATTGACATTCGGCTGCCTGAAAGACTCTCCCCGACGCCGGCTGGGGGCGGGGCTTGGCTCCTGAGCTCCCGGAGCTGCGCTCCGGTGCGCTCCCCCCCGAAAAGACCCCTGGTTCTACCTCTTCTGAGAAGTCCTCACTTTCACTGAGCCCTGGCTGGTCCACAAAAAGGAGGTCTTAGTAATTGTGGTCATGGGCAAAAGTGCAGGATGGAGCCCCAGAATCACTATAACCCCACTGCTGCCAGAGCCAAGGAAATCATGTAAGGTGGTAGGGCCATTACTGCTGTTAGAAGCCCCCTGCATGAGCACCAGATGGGGCAGATGAAAGTGACACCAGGAACCTGCTCTTCTTCTTTTTCCCCTTTGGCAAAATGTCCCTCTTGCCCATTGGCTGATATTTCCCCTGGAATAGGAATGTTGCTGAAATCTAAAGACCCCCCCCCTTGTGGTCTCCTTTTCATTCTCACCATTCCCTTAGGTGAACTGAGCCTTGATATTCATGCCATCCTTCTGTTTTCTCACTCCAAATATTACCTATTAAGGTGAAGCAACTGTCAGAATCTTTTGCATCTGTTGCATATCAATGGCATTAAAGGTGTCTCAGTGTTGTATAATAATTAAATGACATTAAATGGTGTAAAGGAAACAAAAGAGGTCTCTGGAGAGGTGGTCCATGAATTCTCTAAATAAGTGAAAACAGAACACTTGCAAGAACAACATGTGGCTGCTAACCTGAATCCTCATGATGAAAAGACAAGACACAATTATAGGAATGGTGTTTCTGCACTGGGGCTATTGTCTGCAGTCAAATCATTGCCATCCCATTATTTTATTTATCTATTTACTAGGAATAAGGCCCGTTGTGGAAATAAATACAACGGGCTCTAGAAAGAGGCTCTGGGAGAGTGCCCCGGCTTTGGGCACTCAGTGACAATTTGCTGTGGCAATCTCAGCAGGGTATAATGACAGAGTCCACCATTTTCTCCAGAAGAACTGATCTTTGCTACCTGAAGAGCAGTAGTAATTTTGAGTGATCTCCAGCCCACCCCCAAGATTGGTAACAGTGGTTTCCCAGGAGGGAGTGGCTGGTTTGGAGGGTGGAGTCTATGGCATTGTACCTTTCTGAGGTCTCACCCCTCCTCAACACTCACACTTTCCAGGTTCGACCCCTCAAATATCCAGGAATTTCCCAACCTGGAGTTGATAACCCTATCTCCCTCCCAGCCAACCATCAACCTACCTTTAGTTTTCCATCTCCTCCCCCTCCCTCCTAGAAAGCAGTTGTAATTTTGAGTGATCTCCAGCCCCTACCTGGAGATTGGCAACAATGGTTCCCCATCAGGGAATGGCTGGATTGGAGGGTGGAGTCTATGGCATCGTACCTGTCTGAGGTGCCACCCCTCTTCAAACCTCACCCTCTCCAGGCTCCATCCCTCAGATCTCCAGGAATTGGCCATCTGGTGTTGGCAACCTGATCAGGACTGGACCCAATGAGTTTTCTCCCAAAGGCCAACATAGGTGTGGAAAGGGCCTTTTACTGACAGAGGAGAAAGTACAGGTGCCAACTCTGATTAGGGAAATACCTGGAGATTTGGGGGGGTGGATCCTGTGGAGGGCAGCATTTGGGGTGTGTGTGGAAGGATTCAGCAGGGTATAATGCCATAGAGTCTACCCTCCAAAGCAACCATTTTCTCCCGGGGAACTGATCTCTGTCATCTGGAGGTCAATTGTAACAGTGGGAGATCTCCAGGTCCCACCTGGAGATTGGCAACCCTAGGGGAAAGTCAGCCACACAGTGGGGAGCTGAAGAAAAGGGTTGGATGGTCGCTGGCTCACCTTGTTAGCCAGCCAGCCATGCTGAAGCAAAGCAGGAGAAAGAGCCTTTTTCCATTTATTCTGACAGGAAAGTGGCCATTGGGGAGGGGGTTATGCTGAAAGTCCTTTGTTTTTTTACTCACAGAACCAAGCTTGGCTGCCTACCAACAGCCACTGAGGGGACAGTCCCTCACAGGAGTCAAGAGAAGTGTCTTCCTCAGGAGAGAGAGCTGGTCTGCCAGTAAATCTGACATGCAAATCTGTCTGAAGGGGGAGCGGGTGGGGAAGAGGAGCAGACCCAGCACCCGACCAATGGCATGCAAGTACTCTTAAGTGGCGGCTGATGGGCCAGTGGCTGAGGGAGGGCATTTTACAGCCAATGGGGGCGCATGGAAACCAAAAGATAATTATTGTAAGGAGAGATGTATTCACCATCGAGGCATAGCTGACTTATGGCAACTCTGTGGGGTTTTCAATGCAAGAGGCATTCAGAAATGGTTTGCCATTGCCTCCCTCCATGTCATGACTCTGGTATTACTTGGTTGTCTCCCTTCACCAGGTCCAACCCTGCTTAGCTTCTGAGATCTGACTAGATTGGGCTGTCCTGCACAGTCCAGGTGTCCCATCACCAGCTTTATCTAAAAGTGCATCAAAGATCCACACATCATTAAATAATGTGCTATTGAAATAAGTTCAATTCAGTTTATTGTTGTGGTCTTTAGACCAGTCATTGCTACTGAAATCATTTACCACCCAGATCTTCCCATCCACATGTTGTGTGTGTGTGTGTGTGTGTGTGTGGAGAGAGAGAGAGAGAGAGAGAGAGAGAGAGAGAGAGAGAGAGAGAGAGAGTTATGATCATGCATCCATTTCCTCTTTTTGCTGTTGTTGTTCTTCTCTGACATTGGCAGAAGTTTATCTTTGCCACCTCCCCCAACTTGAGCTGATTAGCAGCATTACACCACGATAGCATATCACTACTCCAGTGCTGCATATTCTTGTCTCCCGAAATGTCAAAGAGCTTCAAAAACCCCTTTTGTACCACTAAGATGTACCTTCTCTGATGGTCCCTTCGCCACATGGGAATAATAGTAGGAAAAAGAAGCAATTCAGAATGGTGTGACAGCGGCAGTACTAAATGGTAACTGCAGCAACACTATTTTCTGGTGCACCATAACAACGTCTTCCCCAAAACATGATGAAATAGAAGTGCAAAGACTGTCTGCACTACACAGTGGTCGTGCTTCTATCCTGTACAAAAATGGAAATAGGATAACAGGGGAAAAAATGAGGTCCTATTAAAAATGGGTCCATGATAAGGAAAGAAGGGGAAAACAGCAGCTTAAGGATGATGACGTCTGCAACCCTCTACAAATGTGCATGTGGGAGTAATGGTAACTGTGCTATATTTGACTGGTGTGGAACCATTCTTAGACTAGGCTTTTATTCATGAAAATAGTGTAAATGAATCACAGCCATTCTGTGTGGCTTATCATCTAATGACCAGTTTTTGCACTGTGCCTAAGTAGGGCCACAAACACCCTCTGTACCTAGGCAGGATGGGCATTGAGCAAAGCTAAAAATGGCATATTTACCCAGCCACTTCCTGAGATTTTTTTTTTCAACTGGAGAGGCCAAGGATTGGACCTGGGGCCTTTCCCTGCAAAAGGTACTCTGGAGTCACAGTCCGCCTCCCTACACTTCTGATACCATTCTAGCGCTCTTTAGCATGTGACAGTATTATGAAGTATTCTCAATCAGAAACTGCATGGTGGAACAATTTGAAGTGTTTGTGTGTCTTCAATATCATAGTTCTTTGTACCATTATTGTCAGAAGTTCTTTGGCAGGGGGAGAAGGCGCTCAAACTTAGACAAAGCACAGCAGGAAACTAATCCACACCAGCAGGCAGCTGGACTGTCTGATCAAATATATCTTTTTTCTCTTCCTCGTGTCTATGATGTTTAAATAATTCCTGTTCTTAGCTAACTCTGGATAATATACTCTTCATTTGACACCCACTGTTAGTTTGGATTCATAAGCAAAACACTGTGAAATAATACTCTCAAGCAGGTTCTTCCTAAGAAGAACATAATCTTTCTTTAATGCTGACCTCATAGAGCTGGTTTCAATACAGCACTGTAAGTATGGAATCATTTCTGTAAAATAGTTTCAAATGTTCACACTAGTACTCTTTTCCCCCAGAGCAAGAATGAGAAGAAGAAGAGTCTCAGAGTGGCTTCACTATCCAAAGGAGTCTCAGAACAGCTTAAAATCCCTTTCCCTCCTCCTCCCCACAACAGACACCCTGTGAGGTAGATGGGGCCGAGAGAGCTCTCTTGAGAACTGCCCATGAGAGAACAGCTCTGAAAGAAATTATGGCTGAACCAAGGTCACACCAGCAGCTGCATGTGGAGGAGTGGGGAATCAAACCCGGTTCTCCCAGATTAGAGTCCACACTCCTAACCACTACACCAAACATAGGGGGAAATTCTACATGTCTGTATGTGTCATACAACTCCAGCAAGGGGCTTTCAAGGCAAGTGTGAAGCAGAGGTAGTTTGCCATTGCCTACATAGTCTTCCTTGGTGGCCTCCCATTCAAGTGCTGACTCTGCTTAGCTTCCAGGATTGAATAACTAAAGTGTTTCTACTCCACTTTTCTCTCCCAAACAATCCAAAGTGGCTCACAATGGCAAAGAAATCAATACAATATAAACCAACCAAACAGTTTGGGATTAGTTTTGGATTCTGGAGCAGGCTCTCCATGGGCATTAGCTGTGAGACATGGACTAAGAACCCTTTCGGTTCGGTGTTGCACTTTGGCTCCTGCCAAAGTTCTTACATTTCTGGCCACATCCAAGCCTTACAATACCTGAAACTGAAAGCAAATGTTCAGTAACAGGTGACTAACCTGTTCTTCCAAGTCTCTCATTCCCTGCATACATTGTCATCCAGGTTCTCATAAGAGCAATTCTCTTTTTTATACTATCTACACTTGTGGGTCCATGGCCTATTGAGGAGAGACCATGCTGAAGAAAAATACAACCAGACCTCTAATAGAAGGAAATGGCCACAGTTTTATTGAGAACAGACCAAGGAGCATTGGCGCAGCGTGGGGACGGATCCAGCATCAGACAACCCACCTGTTGCCGGATGAACCTCTCGCCCCATCCTGCCTGCTTAGGGAGGAACCATGGAGTGACAATTCCAGTGGGGACCACATGGGCCCTGGCCACTGTGGTTCCCTTGTCACCTGGAGATGAAAGCCAGACAACAAACCCTGATCTGGGCATGCCACATGATGGCTCCACCTCAAGACCCCTTCAGGGAGTTCCCAACCAGAGGAGGGGGACATGCAGGCCCAACATCTGCAAAATGGATCTGTCCCAATGCCCAAACTGCCACAAGCATAGGGGAGGCACCTCCATGCTCCCACCAATGCCCCTAAACCTGTAGCCAATAAAGCAGGCCAAGTGTCCACACCCTGCTCTGAGAGGTGAATGCCATCAGCCCTGAAGAATGTAGTTTGCTGAAAAGAAATGTCCACATGTTCAATAAGTCCTCCAAAAGAACTGACAGTCTTCCCTGCTGCCCTGCAGACCTTTTACCTGTCAAAGTCCACTCTGTCTGGTGTGATGGCACCCCTCCATTCATGATGCTCCAAAAGCTCCCACCAAAAATATCTTTGTGTTTGGCAAATGCAAAGTGAGGATCTGAAGAAATGGAACACAGCAGCAGCGAACCTTTTTGAGCAGGTAAGAAATTTTCTCCCAGCTGAACGATTAAAGCGTCTGGTAGAAAACTTGAGTTGGTAATGGTGTCCAAAAGGGACACCCAGCACATTCCTCTGTGGCCCACCCAGGAAATTTGAAGTCAATTGCCAAGCCCCAGAGAATTCCCCCAAGTAGATGAAGATGCCCATAAAGAGAATACTGTGTCCTATAATTCAAACTGTTCTGTGCAGACCTGCATGACTAAAATCAAAACAAATTAAATTTGGTTGGGCGTTTGATATGCTGAGGAGCACCAGTGACCAATGGCCCTCATTTTTTTTCAGGTGAGACCCAACTTCAGAAGCTGCCCTGGCCACACCTATTTGGAAGGAGTGGATGCAGCTGTTTAAATAGCCATGGGAGAGTCCTGATGCAGTGCTTGTGTCACAACATCTCACCAGGCTGCCCCTGCTGACTGGCTGGCTGGTGATGATGTTGGTGGTTGGCCAGTAAATCACCTCTGACTGTAGTCCGGCCCCAGATCCAACTGAAATGGCTAAGAGGCTGCCTGCTCTTGTGCTCTTCTCCCAGCAAAATTCAGCCCTCTGCCATCAGACTCCCGGAGAGGCAGTTTGCAACACAGGGTGACACAAAGGTATAAATGAGCTTGGATTTTAGTAAGATAGGCTTGAAGTGGGTAGAATAATGTGTATCCTGTTGTTATGTTACCATCTGCAATTTGTTGTTATGGTTTCTTTCACTGTCACTTTGTCACAATTCTGTTTATTTATCTATTATATCTTGTCTAGAAGGTTCTATTATTGGCTTAGTGCTTGCGTGCAACAAAGGATGTGAGCCGCTTTGTCTGAAATGCATTAAAGTTTGCTCATTTCTCCTCCGTCCATACATTATGCATTTTGTGTACCAATTTTTTTTTTTTTAAATGATTGAACAGCTTGTGTGTTATGTCCAATTAGGTTCTTCCATATATATTCACCAATTGTGTCTGATTGACAGTTGTAATTCATTTTAGTCAGACCACTGAGTTTTTGTGTTTGTATGTTTATCTCTTTGGTCAGTATTTGCCTAGTGAGGTAAATTAGGATCAATATTTCAGAGGTGGATTGTCATTAAGGCCATTTGTAAAAAAAAAGGGGGGGACAGCCTGCTGGGGCCACCCACATGGGGTGGGGAGGAGATGCCCATACTAGCCCTATGTGACAAAGAAGGTGGCGAGCACAGGTCCATCTGGGCAAGCTCTTTCTTTGCCCCATTCTCCTTTGGAAGAGCGGGGCTGGGGCAGTCACAGGGCCCTTTTTCAGAGCTCCCCCCCCCGCAGTAAATTCCTGCTAGATTTTCACATATAAAGGGGGAAATCCCACACAAGATAATAGTGAGTAAGATTAAGGATCTGTTGATACTGATTTTTTAAAATTTATTTTGGGATGTTGGATGTTTTCATGGGTCATCAGTTTTGATGCACCTCAGTTTCATTACTGTTGTTGATTCTTTTCCCACTCTTTCACACCAGTTTTGAATCCCACACCCCCAAAAATGAAGATAGGAGGCATCAGGTTAAAGGCTGGTCTGCATATTATTAAGCATTTCATTCTCAGAACAAGTTTTCTTATGGGCAGCCCAGCTGGCTGCCAGTTTCTGGGTAACACCACATTCACTCCAAACTCATCCAGCATTGCTTTCGCCTTTGATCCTAACCTGCACAGAATATGGCGCCAAGAATTACCAAGCCTCATCTCTTTTCTGCATATGTCACAAAGAGGCTAAGGGTTAGGCTGGTACTATTGGGCATCAAAACAGTCCCCACCCCACCCAGCTATAAGGTGAACGTCTAGTCATTGCTTTCCTTGGAGAAACCTCTCTTCATCTTTGGATGACTCAGGTGCTTTCCAATAATCTCTGCATGCTAGTAACACACACTATTTTGTTTTAAACAGACAACCCTAATTTCATTTTCAAAAAGAGCATGATTATCTCTTTCTCCCTCCCCCCGAATTTTTGGGAGTTTTGGTATATTTTCAAAATCCATTTTAGATAAATGTTTCAGGTCTTGGGATGTCAGGTATTGGGCTAGGCTTGGTCTCTGGATCCCAAGTCTACTTCCCACTGAATATGGCCAGGTCTATTCCACTGTTTTCAATGGGCAGTAGACCTTGCATCCTGTTTTTTGAGGATTACGAAACTGCGGGGGAAATTGGGCGAAGCCGCGGGTCAAAATGCAGCCCCGCGGCTTCGGGTGTGAAATTGACTAATAGTATCGGGCCAAATGGCGGCGCTACCCTGAGTCAGCTTTAGTGGGAAATCACCCTCAGTCTACCATTGATTCCAGTAGGTGTAGACCTGGTGTCCCAATTTCTGTTTCCACTGTTTTCAGTGGGCAGCAGAAGTAATGTCTGAGTGCAGATGCCTAGTCTATTTCTACTGTTTTCAAGTAGTGGATGCTAGGTCTACCACCCATTGAAAACAGTGCCAAGATAACCTGAAACAACCCTGAAATTTCAGGAATCCCTAAATTGCCTTGCTTTGTTTTTTGGGATTTCTGATCTGATCAAAACAGGGAACAGAGTGTCAGCTACACTCTGCACTTTGTTACTGACATACATAAATGGTTTTAAACTGTATTTATATGTATTGTATTGTATTTATATGTATTGTATTGTATTTTATGTGAATTTTATGGTTTTATGTAAACCCCCTGAGCCACCTCGGTGGGAGGGCAGGGTAGAAGTAAAATAAATAAATAAATAAATAAATAAATAAATAAAATGCCAATACTATACTAATAAACAAGTGCAAATTTATAAGAAGAAAACAAAAGATGTGTGTGTGTATTACCTGTCCTACATATTATTTTAACTTTTTAAAATAATATTTCTTATCCACCGAGGCAAGCAAAAGTATGATACCATAGCTTTTTGCAGAACAGGAGCTATAGACATATAAGAGTCAAAGTTGGTCTGCATAGCCAGCTGTGGAGTAACAACAATAAATTTCATTAAGGATGGCACTGAATGTTGAAAGCTATTTGGTTAAGTTCCAATGAACCAGCTTCAATTTTATTTCTCCCTTGTGACAAACTCATGAGTATTAATTTCATACCAGTTTCTCTTTCCTTCCACCAAATTCTCCATTAAAATTAACTGTTTGTTTTTTTACCATTTTCCATTAATTATACATGCATTGCATATAAAGCTTAAAAAAGGTCTTGAAACAGATTTTTTGTACCATCCAGTCACAGCTGACTTATGGTGACCCAATGAGGTTTTAAAGGCAAGAGATATTAGCAGGTGGTTTGCCATTGCCTGCCTCTGCATTATAACCTTAGACTTCCTTAGTGATCTCCCATTCAAGTACTAACCTGCTTAGGTACCAAGATTTCTGATGTGGGGAGCAGTGGCACAGTGGGTAATTCCCCTGCTTAACTATAACACCTGAACTGCCAACCTTTGCCAGTTCTAGCCCCGCGCTGGTGTGAGCAACCTAGCCTTGTCCCTAGCTCATCGTCTACTGAGCGATTTGAAAGCTTCGGCAAGTAGATAAATTGGGGACCACCTGTAAGGGGGTGGGCACACTACTCCCTCCGGGAGGTGTCAAAAGAGGAAAAAGATCTCTTTCAGCATTTCCACAGTGAAGCGAGTTGGCCAGGCACTGGCAGTGTGTCAGTGCGACATCAAGAAGCCATCGGGACATGACTGATTCAGCCCACAGCTGAATCCTCTGGCCAAGCTACAATGTGTGTAATTAAATGTTGTATGTTGTCTCCCCTATCCCCCAAGAATATTGTTAGTCCAATTATCATGAGTAACTGTAAATCGATCTGAGCCCACAGGTGTGTGGGAAAAAGTGATCAATAAATTATTATTATTATTATTATTATTATTATTATTATTATTATTATTATTATTATTATTATTATTATTACTACTACTACTACTACTACTATTACTACTACTATTACTATTATTATTATTACTATTATTACTATTATTACTATTACTATTATTTGATGAGATTAGGCTAGCCTAGGCTGTCCAGCTCAAAACAAAAAGCATTCAAAAAGCAATATTGTTCCCCATTGGCTAAGTGAAGAGGTGTGCTTACTCTAGTCCCTATCAGAAATGGAGAGTGCAGAGGCAAAGATGGAAGCCCTTTCTCTCATTCCAGATTCACAAGGGCTGGCTAACATTTAACAGCAGTGATGACAGATGCTCAGAAGTAATTACAAATATCATAGCTATATAATTAATATTTATGGTTGTATCTTTTATTATGTGTATGTGTGTTTGGTAGGGCAGCATCTAGGGCATACAGCAGTCACGTGGCTCATTTGGTCCATGGTAATTGTGAATATCTCCTGCCAACCTAGCAGTTCAAAAGCAAGAAATTGCAAGTAGATAAATAGGTACCACTTCGGTGGGAAGGTAACAGCATTTCATGTGCTTTGGTGTTTAGTCATGCCGGCCACATGACCACGGAAATGTCTTCGGACAGCACTGGCTCTTTGGCTTTGAGACGGAGATGAGCACCGCAACCCTAGAGTTGGATTCAACTGGCTTTCGAGCAAGGGAACCTTTACCTTTTACTTTAATTGTGAATTTGGCTCTCTGGGAGCATTACGAGATCCAAGAATGGATCTTCCTAGCATTTTTCAAATCCAACACTCAGTTTATCCAAATCCCAGGGAGGAAGAAGAAGGGATTTAATTCCTTCCCCTGATGCATTTTTGCTACATGAATCTCATCCATCTCATAATCCCTTAAAGGGAAAAAAAAAGACAGGCAGCCACTAACATGTTCTATTAAATATCTCTTATATTTTATACCACTTGTTCCCCTTGTGTTGTTTCACTTGTGTGGGATTTGGGCTGTAATTTCATTTTCAGAGAAGAAATAGGGTCAATCATATGATGAATCATTGAAAGTTGAAAACTCTAACAAGCTTATCCTTACTACCTCAGCTATTCATGGATTTCTTCCCAGATTTTTCTCATTGTTGTCTCCCTAAAAAAAAAAAAGGTCCTGTATTTCCTTTTCCCCAGAGATGCAGAGCTGGCTTCTGAGAATCTTTTGAATCTTTCAAAGTCACAATGTATTGATTTGATCCAGAATCAGGGCTCAAACCTCTCTATTTTTTCCTATTACTTCTGAGAACTTTATCAATAGGTTGTTTTGTTCTTGGCATATACCAATTCCATCTCTCATATATTTTTTTTTCCCCTCACTTCAGTAACTGACCATGTGTGAGAAGAAATAGTATGTATTTGATTTGATCATTTCTGGACCACTGGAGATTTCATAGATGGAAAAATGACTCCACTGTTGTTACAAACAATATTAAAGTCAATGAGTAATAGCACTAATACGTGTAATGGCTGGTGAGGTGTAATGTCCATCTCTGAGGCACATGCATTGAGAAGGAAACCCAATGGCTGGTGCCTGCCACATTCAACATCATTCCACTTTTCTCCATAATGTTACCAAGGTGCATTGATTTACTATGCTTCACTTTTTGCTCGGTGTTTTTGCAAGAACAAGGTCAAAACCCCAAGAAACGACAAGGCTGTGGCTGTACTGCTGAGCATGGAATCTGCCTTCAGTTTGGCATAAAAACAACCTAACTGGTTTTGAGACAGGAGAAAACAAAAATCCATTTGTCTGCCCTCACTATTCCAGTCCCTCCCTGAGCAGAACTGACACGTGGATTTTCATCGACTGTCTTGGAAACTCGCTCAATTGTTTCATATTGAGGAAACAATTCTCACATTAGCTTAATAATGGTCACTCCATTGTGTTTTATTTGATATTTACACTCATGTCTGGGCTGTGTCCAGGACTAACTAGAGTTTACTCTGTAATTCTGGTTACAGTTAATACCTACTGCGTGGTTTTGCATATCCTATACGATCATAAATGAATTCCAGGTTGAACTCCTCTTCCTAACCTGGGAAAACAATCAAGCTGGAGGTAGCCTGGAGGATCTAAAAAGAGCAGAAATGGAACATTCCAGATGTGGAGTGGCTCATAGCCTGTGGCCTGCAGATGGTACATGTAGATGAACCAGCAATTTATTCCCACCTCACTGAAGACATATTGGTGTTTGTTTGTTCTTTATTTGCTTTCCATTTATCTATATTGCATTTATTTATTACTGTTGGAAGCTGCTGTTGTGCAGCTTGTATATACGACTGCATGTACGATATGCATCATTTATATGTGTAATATATACCTAAGGTATACTGCTAATTTATTGCTGTACTAGTCATCACAAAAATATGTAAATTTTGCATGGAAAAAGCTGGTGTAAGGAAACATTACAATTCAAAATAAGTCCTGGATACAATAGGAAGGAAGGAAGGAAGGAAGGAAGGAGGGAGGGAGGAAGGAAGGAAGGAAGGAAGGAAGGAAGGAGGGAAGGAAGGAAGGAAGGAAGGAAGGAAGGAAGGAAGGAAGGAAGGAAGGAAGGAGGGAGGGAGGAGGGAGGGAGGGAGGAGGAGGAGGAGGAGGAGGAGGAGGAGGAGGAGGAGATTGGATTTATACCCCGCCCTTCACTCAGAGTCTCAGAGTGGCTTACAAATAGATACCTGTGATGTAGGTGGGGCTGAGAGAGCTCTGACAGAAACTGCTCTTTTCAAGAACATTTCTGACAGAACTATGGCTTCCCCAAGGTCATCCAGCAGGTGCAAGTGGAGGAGTGGGGAATCAAACCCAGTTCTCCCAGATTAGAGTCCATGCCCTTAACTACTACACCAAACTGGAAGGAAGGAAGGAAGGAGAGAGAAATGAAATATGTGGGTCAAAAATAGCAGCGATGAGAAATCCACAATGCTCCTAATTATTAGGCATGAAAGAGGTTAAAACAAGCACAGACCGTGCTTAGTAAATCACTGCTATATAAGAGACAGCTGTGTGGAATGAAAAATTGCTTCCATGAACTCTCTTCTCTTTGGTCAACTTTCCTCTTTTTTTAACTGCTGAAGTGTCGCCTTGCTAATAGATATCAGCAATGGATTGTAAATTAGACGATGAAATTCTAATGAAGATGAATCTCCTCTTCTCTTAAAGAGGCTTTTTGGATGCATTTCCTGCTTCCACTGTGGAAGCTGGGTGCCAAGATTGTGTCACAAATTAGATATCTGAGAAGGAGACAGCAAGTTGGTTAATTATTGGGATTAATTTAATGAACTTATTCTCATTAGGTTTTATGAGCCATGCTGTATACAGGAATCTGTGAAAGTCCACAAACACCAAACAACAGATCTGCACTGATGTCACTTGGCACTGAAGGATATTGATGAGAAATTTTGTGCTGGGAGGAGGGGAAGGAGTGGAGAATGGCAAGCGTTTTGTATGGAGCAGCCTTGGCAGACCAAATTAAGAACAGTTAATTGAACAGAATCAAGTGGAGATTATTTCCGTCTCAACTAAATGGCCAGGCGAGGCAATGCAATTCTTAGCACTTCTTTGAAAAAGTCATAATGAGGAAGGCTGCCAGAGTTCAGAACTGGATACAAATGTCCCCCGTCCAGAACTTTTCAAGTAATTATGAGCCAAGCTTAGTTTGTAATTAGCTCAGTCCCAAACCAAACTTTCCTGCTTTTGCAGTTGTTTGCCCCTTCCATTTCCTGCCCAAACCTACCAGAAGCAGTTTCATTAATCCCTGCAGTTGCATGGTGGGCACTAAGAGTCCAAGCCAAAGGGATTCTAGATCATTAGCAAGAGTTAAGAAGCCCCAGGAAATCACACTGTTTGGGGATCTTGGGGGCAGTTACAGCATCCCAAGGCCAGACAAATGCAGCCACCCAATGCATTTCAGCAAGAAAAAGGAAAAGGTTGGGTTGGTAGTCGTAAAGTGGATGGGATATTTCCAGAAATTAAGTAACATCACTAGATTAGAGTGGCCGGATTTGAGCCCAGTAGCACCTTGGAGACCAGCCAGATTTTGGGGGTATGAGCCTTCAATAATCCAAACACTTTTCATCACATAGCTTTGAGCTTCATTGAAGTTCCTCAGATCCTTGAAAGCTCATCCTCCGGAAATTGTGTCAATCTCCAGAGTGCTACTAAACTGATCAAGTGTGAAGCCCTTTTTTGCCTGTTTATTTCTGTCATTATGGACAGGGTGCTGTCATTTAAAGAGGACTGGTTGTAAACTGATCAGACCACAATAGTTTGCAGGAAGAAGGAGAAGGAGAAGGAGAAGGAGAAGGAGAAGAAGGAGAAGGAGAAGGAGAAGGAGAAGGAGAAGAAGAAGAAGAAGAAGAAGAAGAAGAAGAAGAAGAAGAAGAAGAAGAAGAAGAAGAAGAAGAAGAAGAAGAAGAAGAAGAAGAAGAAGAAGAAGAGGAGGAGGAGGAGGAGGAGGAGGAGGAGGAGGAGGAGGAGGAGGAGGAGGAGGAGGAGTTTGGATTTATACTCCACCCTTCACTGCCCAAAGGCATCTCAGAGTGGCTTACAAATTCCTTTCCCTTCCCCTCCCCACAACAGACCCTGTGAGGAGGTGGGGCTGAGAGAACTCTAACACAAACTGTCCTTGAGAGAACAGCTGTGCCAGAGCTTGTGACTGACCCAAGGTCACATCAGCAGGTGCAAGTGGAGGAGTGGGGAATCAAACCCGGTTCTCCCAGATAAGAGTCCGCACACTTAACCACTACACCAAACTGGAAGAGGGAGGCTCGCTCAGGATCAGTAATGCTAGCCATCAAGCATCCTGAGATGTCTGGTGGGATGAGGGGTGTCTGGAACAGCACAGAAGGGACTGACTAGACAGAAGTCAGAAAAGACTGAGACCTAGTCTGCTTGAATGCCACAGGCCTGAACTGTTACATATTAATTATACATAGTTAATTGCTGTTTCATATATTATGTCTTATTATTAAAAACGACATAAGTTTATTGTTATTTTCATAAACACAAGTGTCACATGAGATCACTCTCTCAAATGCATGAACTCCATCATTTAATTGAAAAAAAAATCTTTGATATTCCTCTTTGAATTAAAGAGAAGTTATATGAAGTCGTACCTAAAATTCATCTGATTTTTTTTTTAAAAAATCTTTCCATGCCTTCCCTATAAATAGATAACAATAGCACAGTTTCTCTGGCAAACTGTTCCTCACGGTAGATCCAGGACTGGACCAAACAGAGGAGAAAACACAGATTTATGGGAGGGCAATGTAATTAACAACTAGCTGACAATGACAGCAGTCAATACAACAGTTGCAACCAATGAGTTTCATAATAAATCACGGGCAAGCATTTCATTCTGCTTGTTCTGTCTTATTGTTCTAGTGTCTATCAATTTCTAGAACAATAATGCCTTCAGTTTTTATCACCAAGAAAAATAACAGGCCAGCAGCATACTTAAAAAACAACAACAACAACACTCAAGTAAATATAAGACACCATTTTTAATCTGAGTACTTTCAGTTAATCCTCCCTTCTAATCACACTCCAGGTAGGAGTGTTTTGGTGATGTCTAGACATCAAGGACGACATTTATATATGGCTTTTAGAACTCTGTCTGCAATATTTTATTTACCTCCTGTGTAAAAAAAAAAAAATCCCCTGCCTCTTCTAAAAAATAATCATACTTCTGCATTATTTCAGGCTTCATGACATGCCTGCTAATCATCTCAGCAAAAGGTTATCTTAGTGATTTAGTTATATTATTTGTCTCTTTAAGGAAGCCCTAAAGTTTACTGATGTATTCCAAATATCTGTGTGTTTTTAAAATGCTTTTTAAAAAACACACAACAACCACACCCTGCTCTTTGTGTGACTGTGTATATTTACTATGATTAGCATAAATGATCATGAAGTTCTTTGTTTCTAAATGGTACAATCACTTGCCGTAGTTATTATCATGTGGTCTCACAGGACTTTCCAAAAGAGTGCTTTAGGTGCAATCTAATGCTTGCACATCACTCATGGAATTTTTGAATAAACTTCCACCAGTTCATACAATAATCTACTTTAGAAATCCCACTCACTCTCATAAGAAGCTTGTAACTCATGTGATTTGATTATAGTTATCTGGGAACCTTCTGGATCTGTTAAAAAAAAAGTGTTACACTGGTTGCCTTCTGATTGTCTGGTAAGGAGACAGATTTTAGCATTAACTTCCATATTTTGTCGGTATATGACTTCTTAATCTGTCAGTTAGAATTAGAACGTCATCCTTTCTTACCTCTGTTTCCTCAGGTTATTCTGACACCCTACCTGAAAAAAAAAAAATCTGTGTCCAACATTATCTGCACTAAAAGTTGATGCAAATAATTCATTCAATTTCCTTTCCCCTGAGCCAGCTTCGGCAGGAAGGGCAGGGTATAAATTTGATCAATCAATCAATCAATCAATCAATCAATCGAGATCTCCCTATCTTCCTCCAGAAATCTTTTCTTTCCTTGGTTAGCTAATGATCCAGCCACCTCTTGGCTAATTCTGATAAAATATATGATTGAAAAAAGTATTAATATTTCACTATGTTCTTTAGATTCTTTTGTTGTTGTCTTTCTTGTTTTCTTGTCTATTGTTATTTGTTTTGCCACACTTTGTTGTTTTGGTCCTCCTAATTTGGACACGGTTTCAAATTTTCTAATGAAGCTTCCTTAGCATTTGCAGCTTTTTTGATCAATGATTATTAACTTCACTAGACTTATTAATTACTTTCCAAATATGTAGCATATATTACAGCTGATTCTATTATTATGATTTTTCATACCTTCCAAGTATCCTTGAGAGATTTGACATTGTTGAATCTCCCTTTCAACTGCTTTAACCTGTCACCTCATTTTTTGAGCAATTACTCTTTTGGACTTGAATCAGATTGTGTTAGAATTTTTGCTTGACCTTCTGTTAAGTATGAGACTCAACAAGGATTTCAGCTTCAAAAGTGATTTCAGCTTTATTTGAACAGCAAACTGTAAGTCAGGAACACACAACAAGAAACAGTGGAGCACAGCTCCTTTTTAAACTCTCCCAGGCAGTCAAAGCCACACCCATAATAAGTTAAGGACCAATGGCAACACAGAGATAAAGGCCAATCATAACACAGGGATAAAGGCCAATCAGGACCCTTCCCTCTTTGCAACATATTTACAAGATGATTGGTTCTGTACAGAGGTTTCTTAGAAACCAGCCAATAGTAATGGCACAGGTGAAGAGCCACATTTGAAATCAAGTTTAACATAGGAATGTATAGCCCAGATTCACATTCCAATACATAACACCTTCCACTTACATACTTACTGAATTTGATAGTACTGTGGTCTCTGTTGCCTGTTTGTATATCACTTTATGGCTGACTAGCAGAACAGGAATAGTATATTTATTTATTTTGATGTACATTTAGATACTAAGGGCTCTGATCACCGTACTTCCAGCCAATGCTATACTTCCAGACACCATCAGGAGGCAGATGGTTTCCTGCAATTAGGCAAGCAGTTTTGCATGAACTTTTCTGTAGTCCTCAGGCATGATAAAGCTGCTGTCCAAGGAACAGAAGTCCAGACCCTCTGGACATGCTTCTTTGCATTTTTACCCAGGGTTCTTTTTGTAGAAAAAGCCCAGCAGAAACTCATTAGCATAATAGGCCACACCCAGCAGCAGAAACTCATTAGCATATTAGGCCACACCTATTAGGTCAAAAAATCTTGCCTGAACCAATACCTTATGCCCAACAATTATTCCCACACTGGATTGGAATCAATTCCTAAAGGTTCCTATGGAAATCAGCTTGCCTGCCTGCAGAACGAGTATGCTGAATATGAATTTTAACAGTTGCCAACCTACAGGTGGGGTCTGGAGACCTCGGCATTATGCCCTGCTTAGGTCTCACCTTCTCCCAAACCCCACCCTCCTCAGGCTCCACTCCCAAATCTCCAGGGATTTCCCCAACCTGGAGTTGGCAACCCTAGTTCATTGGCAGAACAACCCTAGGTTTGTGGATGCACTGGACAGGAGTTTGTGGATTGTGCACCAAAGGAACCAGTCCAACAAAATTTTATTCAAGGGCCCAGGACAGACTGGCAATTTGCCCCGGTATCGAGTCGTGGCAAAAACCCCGGAGTAACGATACCGGGTTTTCCCGTCCACACAGCGGGGCCTCTGCCGGAAGATACTGGATGGAGGCGCGGGAGCGTTCAGACTGCCGCGCCAGAGCGCGCTATATTGCTGTTTCCCCATTATTTCGGCTGTGGGCGTATGTGCGCATGAGCGCTGAGCGCTCATGCGCTCATGCGCGCATTTGGCAATTTTTTTTGCCTTGCAACGCTGGCACCGCATAGGCAGTGGAGCAGAGCGCAGCCAATCACACGCTGCTGCCTCATGCCCAACGCGGGTTGCTCCCGGCTTTTCGGCTGCGCGTTCAGACTCCCGGAAGCGGAGAACGCGCGACAAACGCAGGCTTTCAAGATTTACGTTGGCTTTTATCAGGTGTTTTTTTTAATCTGTCAGTGAAGCGCGAGAGCACCAGTAGGCTACGGGTGGGGGACGCCAGGCAGATGTGCCTGTGTGAACATTCCATTTAATCCGATATTGAGTCGTTGTCAGCCTGGGTCCCATCCTGCGGCAAATTGCCAGTCTGTCCTCGGCCAAGGTATAAGATTTCATGTGCCACCCATACTTCTTCAGATGGAAGAAGTGTGCATGCACACAAAAGCTTATACCTTGGATGACACTTTGGACTCCAACTTTGTTCTGCTGCTTCAGACCAACATGGCTACCCACCTGAATCATTATGCTATAATATTTTTACAAGCAATTATGTACCAGTGGAGTGGTTACCATGCAGAGTCTGTCCCACAGGTAAAATGATCCTGTGAACAGATGGGCTTGACCACATCAACGTATCACTACCATCACAAGATCACCAATCGTTGGAAGTCAACTCCTCAGAAGCAGAAATCTCACTTATTAGGCGGTAATCAGCTTTGCTGGCCCATTAAAGGCAGATGTCAGCCCAGTGGCAGGAGAAGAGGGACAATCATCTTCTTCAGAAACTCTGCCCACTTTTTAAATTTCACAAAACAGACAGTCTCCAAAGTGCTGCTGACCATGCTCATTTTTAGTTACAACTCTGTTTCTCTGCAGATGTCCCCCAAAGTCCCCCATGCAACAGTCAAGTGTTCCACCAACACACACAACAATGAAGCTACTTTTTCAGTTGTTTTCTCTTGCATGGCAGTTAGCACCAAATGACTTTAATACAGACTTTAGACACACATATATTTGCAAGCCATTCCCAACAAGACATACCACCTAGGCTTGGGTTCCAGTGACGTGTTTCCTTTCCCTTCACCATTCTGCCCCCAAAGCCATCAACCGTGCAATCCTAAATAGAGTTATACCCTTCTGCATCAGTGAGGATGTGACTGTGTTTAGGACTACAGTGTAAAATTGCAAGAATAAAACTTTTCTAGTTTAGTGCAATTTTGATTCTTAGGACCAAAGTCCTCCTATACATTATTGCAGAAACCTTCCCTCTGAGCTGTGGAGTCTTGTGAGCAAAAAGTCTACTTTGCGAGCTACTGACATTAAAGTTGTGAGCGAGCAATTTGGCTACTGCATAGATTAGTCTGCTCTGGAGCCATCCTTCCTGAGCTAAGACAAAAATGTGTGAGCCAGAGGCTAAAAAACTGTGAGCTAGCTCACACTAACTCAGCTTAGAGGGAATACTGGATATGTGGTGTGATGTATATTCCTGTGCTTCGGGGACACAAGGCACCTTACCACTTACCCTTTTTGCCATATTAAAGTGACACTGATGTAAGGACATGTACTACTGGTTAGAGGGCTCCTGCACAGCTGGCTTGCAGCTTGTGGAAGAGCCTTTGGTCCCAGGTTAAATCCCTGGCAGCATCTCCAGTTCTCCAGTTCAAAGGACTAGTCAGTGTGTGATGTGGAAGACCCCTGCCCGTGACCTTGGAGAGCCACTGCAGATCTGAGCAGACAATACTGGCCTTGATGGTGTGATTTAATATCAGCCGGCTTTGTGTGTGCATGCGTTTTCAGTGACCCTCCCCCCAAAATTTTCTGTAGGAATGTTTAAAAGTCTTTGGAAATCCCCCCCCCCGTTTTCCCCAGATCCCCTCCTGGGTGACTCCTCCTGGTTATCAAGGAAGGGGCTGAGAGCTGCCTGCCTGTCTGAACAGGCAGACAAGTGAGGCAAGAGTGGGGCTGTAAACCTCCAGGCACTGCTCCCCTGGAGATCACTCCCCCCACTGGGAGGAAGCAGCTGTTTTCTGCGGCAGTGCTGCATCCCAGTGAGGTTCCTCCCCTCCCCAGAGCCTGCCTTCCCCAGCTCCCCCCCCCAATCTCAAGGATTTCCCCAGCCTGGAGCTGGCAGCCTTAAGCTTCAGGGCCATGCAAGGAGGAAGGGACTGAAGGCACCTCACCCCCTCCTGGATGCTGTTGCTGCTGCACTCTCCAGCCTCCGGCTCACAAGTACTAGGGCTAGCAGGCCTCAAGGGAGCCTGAGTGTGGTGTCGTTACTGCAGAGATTGTGTGAGTGCGGGAGCCCCATCGCAGGGGGCGCTGCTCGCTCCATGGCCGACCGGAACTCTTGAGCTTTGGTGGGGATACCAGCGGGGTGGAAGAAGGAAAGAGGCACACATGTAAGGTGGGGGGGAGGAGGAGAAGTGGTGGCTAGAAAAGGACCCATTGCCGAGAGCTGACCCTGGACCCAGAGGACCCCTCCCCCACCACAAAACTCACCCAGAGGCTGATGGAGGAGGCAGTGGGATGACATGAGGGTATTGGGGAACCCGGTGGTCACTCTGGAGGATGATGGAGTCCTGACAGCCAGCCCGATAGAGCCAGGAGAGCACACAGGGAGAGCCAGGCCCCACCCGCAAAAGGTGCTCCAGGGTGGGCTCAGACTGGCCAAAGAGCAGCAACCGCCCACGGAAATGAAACCTGGACTGGCAGAGTGACAAGGAGGAGCCAGCAGGGAAACGAGGCCAGGGGCACCTGGGGAGGGGCACCTGGACAGGGGCAAGGGAGGGGCAGGGAGGAGTGGGGTGGGCTTGGAAGCCAGCCAAAAAGCCGTTCCGGGGTGTTTCAGCCCAAAAATAGCCGTCTTTACCAATAACTGTATTTAGAGGATTGAGTCCTGATACATACAATGGTACTCCGAAAGAAAGAGACAGTGAAATGAATGGAGGTATGGATAAGACATAATTTTATTTTATTTTTACATAATAACAGAGAAAGTGCCGTGAATTAAAATTCTTTAAAATGTTTGGGACTGGATGTTGCTTTCTGTTATTGTGCAGTTTGGTTTAGTGTCCACACATCCTAAAATGTGCCATTAAAGTCCAGCTTTCCAAAAGTTACATTAAAAAGTTCTAAAGGTTGGTCTAATTTTTTTTTCGTTCATAAATTGTCTATTGATCAACTGATACCTCAATTTTTTATTGTCTGATGATTGACTCAGAGGTTGATACAATGAATGGTTTTCAGCAATTGGATAACTGCATGTTTCACTGAATCCAGTATAAAGGTTATTTTATCTTGCACTATGTTGTCATGGAACCTTCTGGGTTCATATTTGAGTACAACAAGCTAGGTTTCAGAACTCATGCAATCTCTTTGCTCTCCAATGGTACTGAAGAAGAATAATTCTACACATTCAAAAGGTTAGAGTTAACTGGGATTATATTAAGCTCTGTAAATAACAAATCCTCTCATTACAGAATGTTTCAACATGTTTTAGTTTGTATAATAAATATTTGGTTGCAATCATTTGGGAGGAATTTAACATGCCAAAGTAGGCTTAGTACTTAGTACAGAAGTTTGAGATAGACAAGCATTTGGGTTAGAAAATAAGACAGTGATGTGATGTAGCAAGTTCAAGTGTTAGGCTATGACCGAAGTGGTCTGGGTTCAAGTCCCTACTACCATGAAGCACTCCAGGTGATTGTGGATTATTTATTTATTTTTTGCTCAGCCTAACCTACTTCACACTGGTGCTATGAGGAGAAAGATGTAGAACAATATAACAACTCCTTGGATTCCTTTGAGCAAGGATGAGATAAAAATATGATCAATAAATAACCTTTGAGAAATATGTCGTATCTGGAACAATGGGAAACCAGAACACTTCACCATGAGAACTCCCAGTTGTCTGAAACCTTCAAATAACACCTCTTAAATTCACTTATATAATCAGCGAGATCAAAGAGTTAAACTTTTCATGGACTGAACTTTTCCATGCTGGGAATGGAGTGTCTACTGCATGCAGGAACACCTGTGGAGGACAAAGTGTTTGTGGTTGGAACAAGAGCATGTCAACAAAAAGGCTGAATTAAAGTCTTCTTCCTGATGTGCTAGTTTTCTGTTAACAGTATTTTTTTATGGAAGAGCATCCGAACATTGATGGGTTGTATGTTTAGCTGAGTTACAAATGCTGGCTACCAAAGTGGCTTTCTGGAATCAAAAAGGAAATAAATATGAGAACTGAATGAAATGGTCCTGGGGGGAGGGAGTTTCTTGGCCACCTGTATGATTCTCCTGGTGATCACACCCATAGCGGCTGGAAGCTGGAGAGAGTAGAGCTCTCAGGAGGAGCTGAATCTAGGCATGGTGGAACTGTGTAGTTCCCAGGAAGCCTTCAATAGACTCATCTTGAAAGTACAGGCTGTGATTATTCTTTGTCTTAGAAGAGCAAGAAAACTTGATCTCACCGTCATCTGGAATGACATCTATATATTTCTGCATTTAATTGAATCCTCAATGTGAGGAAAACATGGTAAAGATACTTAAAATACCTACATAAATGACATAACCTAAGAAACCTAAGCCAGGGGTGTCAAACATGCGGCCCAGGGGCTGGATCAGGCCCTTGGAGGGCTTCTATCAGACCCGCAGTGGAACTGGCTGTCTTCTGCTTCTTCTTCCAGTCCTGCTCCTGCTGCATCATTGTAGGTTTGCAGCTTACAGATACACATCTGTCAGTTACCAGACACTGTAAAATAAACAAAATATTGCAAGAGTGCTAATGTTTTAAGCATATTTTTTATTTTAAATAATAAAAAAAAACCCTTTGTGTCCTTTATAAATTTTACTAGCAGTAAAGCCCATTGTAGAAGCAATACAACGGGATCTTGAAAGATGTGATGCATAACGAATGCATAGAAAGGTACAGTAGTGGAAGTAAAGTCTCTCACACACAGCCAGGCCAGCCATGGCTTTCCCACCCCAAATTCAAGCCCTCTGTGGCCCAGCCAGGCAGGCTTTGGCTCTCCCCCCCCCCGTTCAAGGCCCCTGTGGCCCAGCCAGGCAGGCCTTGGCTCTCCCACACTCCCCCCATTCAAGGCCCCTGTGGCCCAGCCAGGCTGCTCGTGGCTCAGCTGCCTACTTACCTTGGGGAGTCTTTAGGGCTCTGGGAGGGGCCAGGACAGGCAGCAGCATAAAGGGGCAGTAGGCAGCAGCCTCAGTGCAGGCCGAGGCCAGGCCAGGAGCAGCAGCAGTGCAAAGTGGCAGAGCCAGAGTCACTGGGAAGTGAGAGGGCTGGAGTCTCCGTCCTCTCTCCCCTGAGGTGAAATTGTCTTCTGAGGTGAATTTTGGCTCCTGCTGCTTCTGTGGGTGAGACTCAGGCAACTCAGCCAGTGCCTAGGGAATCGTTTTGAATGACAGATCAGGCAGCGAACTGATTTTCCCAAGCATAGAACCTTGCCAGACCACTACACAATTATATAATAGGATAGGATATCTCTGCTACTTGGCATTACGTTTTATGACACACATGGCCCGTCCCAACAACATCTCATTTACGTCAGATCCGGCCCTCATAACAAATGAGTTCGACACCCCTGACCTAAACCACGCAACTCTGTTCCAAGTAGAAATTTGTGTTGACTCTCACAGTTGCAAAAGGCTTGGAGGAAAACATGTGCAACAAAGCCCTGATGACCTTTTCTCTGAAAATAAATGCAGCTTTAAGGGAAGGCAATTGTAGGTAGGCAAGTGGTGGGGAAGGGGATACTTACCCTCACACACTGGCTATTTTACACTAAATAGTGATTCCTTCATTGCATTTCAGTTGCATGTTTGATAACAAGCACATATCTGGATCCCTGTGAGAAGGAAACCGCTGGATGTGGGGGAAATCATGTCAGAGGAAGGGTGAAGTATTCCTTTTCCATCCAGTCCAAGCTGTGTTTTCTTTATTTTAGAAAAAGTGACTTTATTGTAGTTTTATTAGATGTGTTGACATGTAGCAAGTAATTTACCCCTTGTAAGAGAAGGTCTTACAGTGCAATTCTATGCAGTTACTTCGACCTAAGGCCATTGAAATCAGTGTGTGTAGACTGGCAAAACTCTGCATAGGATTGCACTGCTAGAGACACCACTGAACTTATTTCTTAGCCATTTGAAGTCTAACTAATTGTAGAGTGGGCATATTTTGTACCATATATAACTAAATAATATAACTAAATTAAATGGCATTTGTTGCTGACCTCTAATTATATTGAGGTCATGCCATTTTCTATATAAACAGGAACATAGTCAAACTAATTAAACACCGACAATAAGGGGAAAGGCATGCTCTAATGAGGTCTCCTTTTATCCCCTTTGATGTTCTGCCTCATCCTCAGCATATGGTTCATAAAAAGTCCAAAATAAGTGGGCCTGAAGGTGCAGGAAATACAGTATCAGGGGCAGAAATTATACATTTAATCATTTCAGTCCTTGCTACAACCTTAAAATTTTAAAATAATAATAATAATAAAAGCTTTTTCATTTATATACTAATGAAAAAGTAGGAATTATCATTCATCTCCAGACTACAGAGATGAGTCCCCTGGAGGACACGGTTGCTGTGGAGTGTGGACAGTATGGCATCACGTCTGTGCTGAGCTCCCCCTCCTCAGGCTCTGCCCCCAAATCTCCAGGAATTTCTCAAGCCAGAAACTGGCAGCTCTAAGAAGCAGGCAACATTCAAAGCACAAAGACCTCTGCTTGGGAATGGATGCTTCCAGATTATTCCCAGATACAAATTTTCTTCAGAATAACCATCCTTCCTGGCCAGAATTGCCCATGCCACAGAATGGAAGAGGTGAGGGATTTCACCTTTTTACCTGTGCTGTGGGATTTCTAGGGCACCTGTTCGGTTACTGCGAGAAGCAGGGTTCTGAACTAGATTAACTACTGGTCTGGTCTTGCAGGATCAACCTTTTTTTAAACAAACAAACAAACAAACAAACAACTTTTTATTTTTAAATTTCCAAATTCAGTTTTACAAACAGTATAATAATGAAGACAATAAACACAGTAAGGTACAAGCACAGACATGAGAGTTTTCATCATAGATCATGTTAGATAAAATAGATGCTTATTCCTGATGGTGAATAAAAAGAGAAAAAAGAGTATATGTTACATATTAGGTGACACACCCCTAATGTAGCCAATCCCCCAAGAGCTTACAGTAGCCCCTGTAAGAAGAGCTCTGTAAGCTCTTGGAGGATTGGCTACATTAGGGGTGTGTCACCTAATATGGAAAGGAGTTCCTGCTACAAAAAGAGCCCTGGAAAGGTATTACAACCTTTGAGATAAAAATTAGAAGATTAAACAGAAGACAATCTTAAAACAAAATTATGAAGTTATAACAGTCCGGAATGGAGACCTCTTGCAAGTTGTTTCAAAAATATAATCTAAAAAGGATGACCATTTCTCCTTAAATGTAGAGCACAGATTATAAATTTGGATTTCCCCCCCACAATATCTTATCCATTATAAGATAACCTCAAATTTTCCCATTCCATTGTGTTATTGTTGGTATAGATCTATTTCAAGCTATTAGAATTTCGAGCTACTAGAATTTTAGCTGCTAGTAATGGTATTGCTATAAGGTTCTTTCATATCATTGGGATATCCCAATTTGTCCATAAATTCAAAATAAGTGATTCTGGAGATTTAGGTGTCTTGTACCCAATGACTAATTCTATCTGAGTCCATGTGTTATCCCAAAAGGGAGCAATCACAGGACAACTCTCCCAACAGTGTAGGTAAGTGCTTACTTCCTCTCATTCCTTCCAGCACATAGGTGAATTAGGGTATCAGCCTATGCCCTTCAAAAAATTAAGCTGAAAGGGCTTTAAAACAATGTTCGCAGAGAAGAGTGAAGGGAAATAATTCTGAAAAACTGGAAGTAGAGTCACTAAGTGTAGCGTGAGATGATTACTAAGCAAGCCATCCTCAAGTCCAGTCTTTTTCCTCTGTAATGGTAGATCAGTATTTCACATACTACACTTGGCCAAGGTAATAATACATATTTTCACTCTTCTGCTTTTTAGTATTTATGGTTCCATGGAGTTGCATATTCTGTTCTTTGCTTATTTGGATCCAACTATGGGAAGGAAAGTTGGTATACTTCACTGGGACCCAGGAATCCAAAGGGCAGCCATTACAGAAGGTCTATGATTTCTATTGAGATAGCAATAGAAATACTTATTTTGAACTCGTGAGATAATATGTATGAGATAATCAAGAGAAAGAGATGTGTTACATACTTACATACTTACACTGGGCCCTGATGTTTCTACCCATTTGGAACATATGCTGTCCTCCTTCCCAGTGACTCCCGCCCTGCTATAGATTTTGTGTGGCAGATGTGGGAGGGATGAGGGTTGTGTGGACCTGCATGCCACATTGCTATTCTAGGCTGGAGGTTAGAATTCAGATATCCTAACTCCTTTTCTCCCTTGAGGCCTTGCTGGCTCTCAAAACAGGCCAGGGCTAAAGTCACTGAAGGCCATGATTAAACAGCAAATGATACTTGGAGAGCAAGATAAGGTCAGCACATTCAACATCTGAAAGGGCCAGTAATTAACCATGTGTCACTATTAGATTTTGGGCAACAATGTAGTATTACCAATTAGAAGGCCATGGGCCTCCTGATCAGTCACCGGGAAACTCCACAGGGCCATTTGTTCTCAGTTTGTGCTTCTGAAATTTACAGGCACTCTTTCAAGATAGGGTTATAGTGCACACTGGACACAAACCATTAGATGGTCAGTTCATGCAGCTATTTCACACATTATTCAGAAGCAAATTTGGTGGGGTTTTTTTTGTGTAAATAAGTTTTATTAGTTTTATAGTCTATACAATTACTAACAGTTATGCAGCTGCATATGCCAAAAACAAGTAGTACAAAAGGAACATTATATTCAAGAAATCAGTGCAAACAAACAAACATATGAAGGTGAGATACATTTCATATGTTAAACCTAGTCATAAGTTGCCTTGTGTGAAAGTTTTGGTTGAAGTAAACTGTGGTAGTAAATCATAGGTACAGATTTATAGTAGCGGGTAGTGTGTTCATGACTAGACATTAAGCATTTTGTGAATAGCATGTTGGTTGCATCTAGTGTGTTTTAAGAGTGAAGTATGGTTAGGTATTCTGGATTGTGTGGCTGGCAGTCATTTGTCATAACATGGACCAGAAATGGGAACCATTTCCCCATAAAATTGGATCGTTTAGCACATATTTCCGACTGTTGGATGCGATCGTTGATTTTTTCCCATGGTGGAGTGGTCCCAAACCTTATTAAGCCAACAAGTGCACATTGACATTAAGGGAGATTTCCATTTGGAAGCAATTGAACTGTTCGCCGTTACTAGTAGACTGGTTATTCGTTCGCATCTGATCTTTGGAATATTTATGTCCTGCCACATATCCAAGAATATTAGTTCTGGTGAGAATGGGATTAAGTAACCCATGATGCATTCTATTTGTAGCAAAATGTCATGCCAAAAATCAGCTATGAACTTGCATTGCCACCAGCAGTTGCAAAAGACCCACAGTCTTTCCAACAGGACTGTACTGTCTTGGCTGGCTGCCACGGAAACCACACACTGGAAGCTTGTAAACACAGTCCGGAATCAAGGTCAGTCACAGAGCCGAGAGTCAAAGAGCCAGGAGGTACAACAAAACTAAGAACAATGTTAAAAAATAATAAAAATAATCAATTAATGATTTCAGATGGCACCTGTAATTTTCTTCATAATTCCACTCCAGACTGTGTTGCTATCTTGTAGGCGAGGAGTGGGCCAAAGCAAAATGATGGAGAGAAAGAGGAGGGTACCAGCAATGATGGAAACTGTTGCTGTCCTCAACCAAAAGCCTGGTGGAACATCTCTGCTTTAAAGGGCCTGTGGAATTGCATTAAGTCCCACAGGGCTCTGGTGGCATTTGGCAGAGAGTTCTATCAGGTGGGAGCCAGGGCCAAAAAGTCCTGGATCTGTTTGAGGACAGCTGAATATCTTTGGGGCCAGGGATCACCAGTAGATTGTTCTCTGCGGAGCATAATGCTCTCCCAGAGACATATCAGAGGAGGTGGTCCCAAAGATATGCAGGTTCCAGACTGCTCAAGGCTGTGAAGGTCAATACCAAAACTTTGAACCTGACTTGGTATTCCACTGGGAGTCAGTGTAGCTCGCATGACACAGGTTGTATGTGTGCCATCTGTGGCATCCCCATCAGGACTGGTGCTGCCACATTCTGGACTAGTTGGAGCTTTCAGGTCAGTCTCAGGTGCAGGCCAGCGTACAGTGAGTTACAGTAGTCTAGGCTGGAGATGACTGTTGCATGAATTACAGTGGCTAGGTCAGGGCGCGAAAGGGAATCAGAGACTCAAAGGGGATCAAAAGACTCTGAAACCTTGATCATAGAACATTTCATCCCTGTAGAGACTGGACAGGTCACCTGAACATCAAGACAACTGATCTCCTGGAAGCACTGGACTGAGGTGTAATGAGAGATGGAAGAGATGCTACATTTGGGGAAAACGGAGGCTTCACACAGCGCTTGGTGGAGCCTTATCATGTTGGCACCCAAGCCTGATGGTAGTACTCATTTCTGCATTGACTATAGAGAATTGATCAGAGTGGCCCAATTCAATGCATACCCAACACCACAGGCCACAGCTTAGAGGGAACATTGCCCCCAGGACCCTGGAACCCAGTAGTAACTCTTGGTAAAACAACAGAGTTCCTATAGATCCCTAGAGCTACCCTTTACCAATTCTGGGTTGTACCTGGATGTGACGCAATGATGTCAGCAATGACTCCTGTACCCGACATGTTCCTTCCCCCAGCCCTCCTGCTGGTTGCCAGGCTCAGCATGGCAACCCTGGTTAGGCCATGAAGTCTTCTCCAGTGAATCACAGTTCATTTGCACACAAGAGTGTGGTGGTTTTTTAAAAAAGAATACCTTTGGAAATCAATGGACGTTCACCTCGTAATAACGAATGCAAGAAAACATAGAACTCCAGTAAGATTTTTCACTTACCTCTCGAAGCAACTCAACTATATTCTTTCAGTAAGAAGCAACTGTTTCCTTCTGCTAATCGAGATTCCCCCCATCCCAAGTCTTTTTTTCCCCCCTGTGGAAAGACTTTCGCCTTCAGCACTTTTAAAACTTGCTAGGGGCGCTTTTTTATTTTTTAAACAATTCTCTTCCTTCAACATAAAGCATTATAAGTGGTCAATCAGTTATTTTCAGAGTTTTTGGGTCCATTTGTATAGAGAAGGTTTTCTTTCTGTCCTTTTTCCTTTGCACCTACTGGCCTTTTCTTTTGCAATAAAAAAGGTTCACAAATGACATACAAAAGCAAAGTAAATAAGAAAAGATGCCTCTGAAGAAAGATGTTTTGTGGATAAGTGGTTCCCTGTTTCTGTGTTATTTCAAGGTGGCAAAGTGCTTATTATGATAGGAACTTGAAGACTTGTCCCTATCTTATGAATTGAAAGGAAGACTACTTGTGGGCGGGCACTGGAAATGAGATACAGAACGCTTACAACCGCAGCTCTCTGGCTGAAATTAATCCATGGCGGAAATTCAGGCCCATTTCTGTAGGTTGTTTTGAGGATTTTTTCAAGATGTGAAAGGAAAAGCTGTAATGGCTTGGGTTTCTTGCAATCACACCTCTGCTATTCTCCAAGCCTCAGAGGAGCTATATTGGAGAGAGAACTTAAATGGCAAGCAGATCACAAAGGGGGAAAAACAGGAATGAAAGACGATCCCATTCATTAGCTGGTGTGGAGTGGCTAAGAGGATGGATGAGCTGTGATCTGGTAAGTCCATGGCTCACTCCTTGTGTTCACCACAAGCTCAGCCTCCCATCTGCAAAATTGGTAAAATATTATTGGCTTTACCTTGTAGGGAATCTGTAGGGCTCCCAATGAGACATAATGTGTGATGTGCTTTCACTGCTGAAAGTCCTCTGTTAAGCCTTTAAATGAAGATGCCAGGCTTTTGCTTGCAAAGCGCATGCTCTGTCTTTGAGTTATGAGTGGCAAATAGGCTTGCCAACCTCCAGGTGGTACCTGAAGATCTCCCACTATTACAATTGATCTCCAGACAACCAGGATGTGTTCTCCTGGAGAAAATGGCTGCTTTGGTGGGTAGACTCTATGACATTATACTCTGCTGAAGCCTCCCCCTCTCCAAAACCTGCCCTCCCAGGCTCCACCCCCAAATTCTCCAGGTATTTCCTCACTCAGAGCTGGCAACCTTAGTGGCTAAACTGGATCTTCGTGGGGATTGGATGGCTCCTGCACTCTAAAACACAGTATCTTCCAAATAGCTCAAGAATTATTCTTTCCATATTCATTTTCTCTTCCCCCCCCCTCCACCAAATATGTCAATTTTCCTTAATTTTGGTCTTCCTGTATATTGTTGCTTTAAGCCTCCATTCCAATCATTTTCATTGCAGACATTCTTGGTTTGTTTCTTTATATGCCATTTGTACACTGTTTATACCAATTTTTATACTACAGATGAAAAAAATAATTACAACATTCCTCATGGGAGTGGTATGCACTCACTGAGTAGATGAAAATGTTGGAAAGAGTTGGTTGAGAAAGGCAAAGTTCTGAAGAGCAAGCTTTGTTTCATTAATTGGTATGGGCCCAGGTATGGTTGGGAAGTACATAATGCAACAACCTGGTAGATGCTAAGTTGGTTGGGGTCTCATCTTTAGGGTAGGCCCATAGCTACATTGGGGTATTTTGGGGCCCGGCCCCCCAACTTCCATTCAATGCTCTCTCGAAGCTATGGAGTCTTGTGAGCAAAAATTCTACTGTGTGAGCTACTGACATTAAAGTTGTGAGCGAGGGATTTGGCTACTCCATCAATTAGTTTGCTCTGGAGCCATCCTTCCTGAGCTAAGACAAAAATGTGTGAGCCGGAGGCTAAAAAACTTTGAGCTAGCTCACACTTACTCAGCTTAGAGGGAACACTGCTTCCATCTAGCCCAGGATCATTGCTGCTGCCCCTTCCCCAAGCACATTTTGTGAAGCTTTTCTAGTAGTTGGGGGTAGGTGTTCAACATCACACTGTGTTGTGAAAGGAAGCCTTTTGTTCCCTCTGCTCTTCCTGTGAGGCTAGGATGAGGAGCCCTTGAGATCCAAGCAATACTGAATGTTACTTTCCCCTTTTCACAGAAGCTGAACTGCTGCCGCTGCTGCCCCTACCCCAAGTGCAGCTTGCTTCCCTGCTACCACCACCCCTTTTTGAGTGTCGCTGCTGCAAGAAGCAGCACAAGGCAGCCAGGCAGGTGGGCCAGCAGGCAAGGTTCCCTGCCATGGGAGACCTCCATGGATGAGTGACTGCCTGCTGCAACTGCTCCTGACAAGTGTGAGTTTTTAATTTATTATTATTATTATTATTATTATTATTATTATTATTATTATTATTATTATTATTATTATTATTATTATTATTATTATTATTATTATTATTATTATTATTATTATTATTATTATTATTATTATTATTATTATTATTTGCAATCTCAGTGCCCCCTGACTTATTTGAAGGCCCCCAAATTACAAAATCCTGGCTATGGGCCTGTCTTTAGGGATGGGCATGAACTAGCTCATGAACTAAAGTTTGTGATGAATTTTGGGCAGTTCACGATTCATGAAGTGAAGTTCATGGCAGGTTAACCGGCACAAACATTCCATAAACTTTCCAGCTGTTCATGGTGGATTATGGCGCTTCATGAATTGATATGTTTCCAGACAGATGGTTTCTGCTCCATTTAAATGCTTACAAAACTACAAAGCAACCAAGGGGGGGTGGTTGGGCATGTAGAGGAGCATCTGTGGGAGATCCCCTGCAACAAAGATGTTTCTAGCTTGCACAGGATCCATTCTATACACTTCTGTACCTCCTGAACCTGTGCCTGCCAAAATGGCTGATTTTGGTGTCTCTAGCATGCCGTGGGGTCTACCACATCACAAACCTCATGAACTGAACTGGCTTGTTTGTCAGCTAAAAGTTCATGACGGCTCATGGCTCATGAACAGGTCACACCGTGAACCATGAACCAAACGACATTTTCCTGGTCCATGCCCATTCCTAATCATTTTGTTAGCCACACTTACTCTGAGTTCTAAAGTGGAAGAAAAGTGGGATAGAATTTTAATAAATGAATAAGTGATAAACATACCAAGGAGGGAAAAAAACCCTAACCTTTATATTTCACATGACTACACCAATCACAAGCCCTAATTGTTTGGAAATACATTACACTGGTTTCGATCAGATTTGCATCCAAGTACGTATGTTTCTGATTGCCGCCCTAATTAAAAGTCTAGTTCAAATATAGTTATTTTTATTTAATTATAGTCTTTAGGAAGTGTTGCTAAAAATGCAAGCCTGTTTTTTTCACCAAATGAAGAGCAACAATGGGAAGCCTTCCTGCTCTGTCTTATACAAATAGACCTCCTGTAGGTGTACTGTTCAGCAGGGACCCTTCCTGATGAGAAAATTCTTCCTGGCATGGGTAGGGAAGTTCAAAGATACTTTTAAAAAACATCTCTGTTCAGCTTAGTTCACATTTGTTGTGTATTTATTCTACCTAAGTTCTTTCCTATGTTCCCCATCTTGTTTCTTTCTTTCTTTGATGACATCCTAAAAGCATTTATGGCACATTAACGACATGCCTGAGGAGAGGTGGTGTAGTATAGCCTGATCTCATCAGATCTCAGAAACGGAACAGGATCAGTACTTGGATGGGAGACCACCCAGGAAGGCTGTACAGGGGAAGACAATGACAATCCATTTCTGCTTTTCACTTGCCTTGAAAGCCTCTTGCTGGGGTAGCCCTAATGCAGTTGTGCCTTGATAGCACGCGTGTACCTACACAATAGCATGAATTTATGCCATCACCATATTTACGGTTCACATATTTGTTATTTTAGAACTTTTAAGCTTGTACAATTGTATGCTCATAAATGAGTTTTGGATTGTGAAGGCCTATGGCCAGGGCCGGATTTAGATGAAGAGAGGCCCTAGGCTACTCCACTTCTGAGGCCCATCCCAATCCCCCACCCCCATGACTAGAAGAAAATGGAAGAGTGTTATAAATAAAATTGAGTGAAGCCAAGGATGATGACGGGTATTTAAAATTCTGCAATTCACAATTTCTCCTCTAAAGGACATAAGATGTTACTGTTAAATACCATAGTGATTGGGAAAAAATGCATAAATATTAAAATTAACACTGAAAAACTTTTGAAATAACTAAACTATGGCCCTGGTCACATGGGCCGGATAACGCGGGGGGTGGGGAGGTGTGGCTGTTCACCCCAGAGTGCAATAAAGTGCGGTAGCCCGATCACATGGTCCCCCGGGTTGCCGCGCTTCAGCTGTTAGCTGCCAATCACACGGTGATGCTGAAGTGTGGCAAAGAAGCAGTGCAGCACAATCATACAAGCTGCACTATTTCTTTGTGCGCATGCACCATTCCAGGGTGTGGAGCTGCTGTTGGTGTCTTGTTTGTGCGCATGCATCATTCAGCGTTGGTGCACATCCTATGGAGACTTATAATATCCAGTTTGCAACGGGACATGGGCAGGCGCCGGATGCCACAAGATACTGGCACTCCCGTGGTCAGACGCCCACCTTTGCCCTGCATTTCCCGGAAACTAGTACACTTTCCGTGGTACTTTTTAACACTGTATCTTCAGCAGGATGCCATAGTTTGCCCACGGGAGTGCTACACTTCCCAAATGTTGCTGTGTGATCCCACCCCGAAAAGGCGCCTAACATTTGTGCCTTCCATGCCACAAATTCTCTGTGTGACTGGGGCCTTTGTAAACCTTTTGTGGAATAAGCATTAATTTTTAGGAAAATGAAGTTGTAATGTTATTCTTAAAAAAACAACAACAACCTTGAGTTTACAAATTATATTATTTGAGAAGTGTAAATAATATGATCATGATTACCTGACAGTGTGGCACTTTTAGAATCTACTTTATGTTGTCATTAAACAGTCAGTTTTAAAGTACATATTAAGAAGTAAACTACAACCATCAAATACAGTAAGACTAAAAATATTTTTTTCTAGCCTTCCTCATAGCAAAATCATCCAAAACGTCATCAAAATTTGTTTGTCTAAGTTTGTCACTTTCAGTGTACAGAGTGCTCAGTGCAGACAACCTCTCTTGAGACATTGTGGCCCTTAATTCATTTTTAATTTTTTTGAGTCTTGAAAAACTCCTCTCTCCTAAGCAGTTTGTGACCATAAAGCTAAGAAATAGCTGCAAGATTGCTTCAACATTACAAAAGGCCATCTGAAGTTTTTCCTTGTATATAATTTGATAAAGGTCTGTATGAGACAGAGAATGTTCTTCTGTAAGCCTATGGCTTTGTCTCACATACAGGTGAAAGTGCAAGAGTACATCAATAAGTTTCAGGTCAATATCTTCTGGGTATGCTTCCATCAACAGTTCAACACCTTGCTGGATTTCTTGCCTAGATGCTGTCAGATTAGCAAGAATGAAAAACAATTGTGCAACATCACTGTACACAGTACTTCTTTTTAAATTGGCTTGAAGTGCATCTAATATAGGAATAAAGGATTTTATCCTAAACTTATCTCTTGAAGAAAGTGCACCTAAGGCATCAGGTGCACTTCTGTCATTTCTTTGCCACTCCCTTACTCTCCGTCTCCTTGTTTTGTAGTTAACATTTGGCAAGGTGGCTTTTGCTTGTTTCTCAAGCTCATCAAAATCTTCTATCATTTTCCTTTAAAAATCCAGGAGTGAACTGTACAAACTTGCACAAAAACTCAGTAACAGGTCTGATTTCTGAAGGGCTTTGCTGACCTTGTGAAAATGACCTAGCACACAGGTCCAAAACTGCAGCATAAACACAAATTCCAGTTCTTCCATTTTCTGCAAAAGATTGTTAGCTTGAAGCCTGGTATCCCCCTTCCCATTAATGTCAGAGTACGAATGACTGAGGGCATCAGTGATAGCACTGTAACTTTCCAAAACAGCTTCTGTGGCTTTTGTGTGTGCGTCCCACGAGGCATCTGACAAATATTTAAGCACTTTAGGCTGAGGTGGCAAAAATGATTTCAGAACTGCCCATCTCTTTGTGGAGGATATAAAGAAGGTATAAATTTCTTTGATAATGCCAAAACAGTTCACTGCACCAAGGCAGTAATCCACAGCTGAATGGCCCACCAGATTTAAAGAGTGACCTGTGCATAGAATAAATCTTGCAAATTGTTTTTTTCCCAATGATTTTTTGCTGCATACCATTGTACTTACCAGCCAAGTTGGCAGCATTGTCATAAGACTGCCCATGGCATTTTCTAAAGTCAATTTCAAGTTCAGTAGTGAAATAATTGAACACTAAATCAGCCACACTTTCTCCTGAGTGGTCTTTTAGCTCAAGGAAAATTAAAAATCTCTTAGTTGGCAAACCATCTTCAGGTGATACATATCTGATGATTAAAGTCAACTGATTAGTATGTGAAAATGTCAGGAGTGGAATCTACTGAAAAGCTGAAATATCCAGCCTTTCTCACATCAGCCACAATTGCATCCTTAACTTTTTTTTTGCCACGAGTTGAATCATTTTCTTAGTATAGTTTTTGACAAATAAGAGGGATTGCCTGATCCAGAATGTCCATACCGATTGAAATGAGCAAGTAAAAATGGATCAAATTTTGCCACTAGTTCTAAAAGACCAAGATAATTGCCATTATTTGGAGATCCAAAGTGTTCATTGTCTCCTCTGAATGGTAAGCCTCATTCTACGAGAGTGCATATTACAGCAATAATTCTCTCCATGACATACCACCAGTACTGCTGTTCTGCTTTTATTTGTTCCTCTAGCTTGGAAGGTAATGTTTGCCCTTGCTTCCTCGTTAGGTAGGCCAACATGGCATTCCTATGCTTCTCCGAGTTTTCATCAGTTTGGATAAGATGGGGGGTTTGCCAGTCATCAAACCCTTCAGTAGCTAAAGCTGTGGAAGAAGGTGCAAGGTTTGGAAAGAGTTTACAAACAAAGCAATACATTCGGCCTTTTGAAGGAGAATATACAAGCCATTCTCAGCTATATGTTTCCCCATTTGCTTTTATTGAATAAAAAAGAACTTTTGTGCAAAACTTGAACTGCTTTTTGTACACTCGCTTGGAATTTGAAAATGGTCCACAATGATACAGAACCTGAGAGGGACCCCTCTCTACCCAGTAGGATACTTCCTCACGTGACAATTCTGACCACAAACCAATATATGTTACAGTAGATCTATGTTTGGCATTATCTTTATGTGCAAACACCTTGGATTTGCCCTGTCTTACCAGGTGTGAACTGCAAAATCTGACTATTTACATTATTTTCTTGTGGCTCTTTAGCCTCTCCCTGTCCAGTAAGTAACTCTTGAATTAGTTCTATATTTTCAGTTTGAGCTAGCATCATGGCTGCTTCCTCATAATCAGCTTGCTGTTCCACATCTTGCTTCACTGTTTCTCTTTCAGGGAGGTTTTTGTCTGGTTTCATGCTAGTAGTTGGCTCAGGCTGGATAGCTTCACTGTTGGCTCTTGTTTATTCAATGAGTGGTTGATGCACGAAAGCAGTGAATGGTCTTAACTTCATTACCATAGCATTTTCAAGTCTCTGTCTCTTGTGCTTGCTAGCACCACTTTCAAATCTTTTACTCATGCTCAGATTAGAATCTAAAAATAAAAAGTAAAATTAATCTTCAACTGGATAAACACATGGATCAGAGGTCCATCAGTGGCTATTGGCACAAAGTATAGATGGTTGCTGCTGAAGGGTTACAGAATTCAGTTTCCCACTGTGGCGAAACGGGCACCCACCCTCAGCCCTGGGGGACTGAGTAGCTGGTTTGTGGCTTATGAGCCCTGCTTTGCCTTCATACCACTTGGTGGGCTTCTGTCACTCTTCAGTAGCTGCCACCGCTCACTGACTTCCCTATGCCTTTCTTGAGGGGCAGTGAGACCCCTCTGGCTGACTCCTGGGGTTTGAAGATGAAAATCCCCTAACTTTGGGTTTCTCCTGGAGGGTTGGCACATGCACATTTTGGGGCTTTTTCCCTCCCAGGACCCTTCTTAAGGCACTTGTAGTGGGCAGAGTGGGGGAGACTCCATGGTCAGAGCACCAGACTGGGGTTTTTAAAAAAGAACAAAGATTTTATTGACTATTTACAAGTAACAGAATTTTGAACACAAAAAGGCACTTTAAATCAAACACAGAAAGGAAAACACCACTGGGCACAAATAAAATAAGACAAAACGCAGTTCCTCTGCCCATGAACTGATCCCTATATTTATTTTCCCTTGGGATGAGGTTCAGTTACCAATCTGCAGCCTGGCCTCCTGCCTTCTACAGGTAGTTCTGGATCCCTCTGAGGATCCTTTCCCACTGCTGCCTTCCTTGATCCCTAAGGCCTCTCTCTGCCTGCAGCAAGAGCCTCCTGGTCTCTCTGAGGGTTGCAGGATGACTCCCCCCTCCCAGGCTGGCTGGAGCATTTATATCTTCTGACTCCGCCCCCAGGTTTTCCCACACTTTTTGGCCATAGAGGCATCTGGGATTTGTAGGCCTACCCTGGAGTTTTGCCCTACTTCCCAGGGTGGGTAGCCATTTTAACTAAACTAAACAACCTAAACTAAAGCAAACACAAGATGGAGTCTATTCTGTCACATCCAACAAGCCAGCCCTATAGCACAACATCATTTTCAAATCTAAACATTTTCAAAAGTTTATAAACTCCCAAGATTGCCAAAAGGATTCAAAATAATTTTCTCCAAGACACATGCATTTAGGAGACTTGAAAATGATGCAAAAACATAGGTTAATAATTAAATATAATTTCTCATCTAATAATTCCAGCAGCAGCAAACACCAGGCTCCCATCCAACAATCAATACTAGCCATTTAAAAGAGCCAACTGCCCAAAAAATATTATACAAAATAAACATGTAAAACTTTGATTAGATTCTGCAGTGGCTTTAGCACAATTAATTTACTATTAATGTATGAAGCAGTATTGTTTGGATTTATTGGCATGACAAGTGACATCATCAATATTTCTTTTCATATTCAAGTTCTGAGAAAGGGGTTTCAAGTGCATGCTGCAGGCACCGACAGGGCTCTGTGAAGTGTGAAAGATAGACTCCCCCAGGGCTTTTTTCCTAGAAAAAGCCCAGCAGGAACTTATTAGCACAATAGGCCACACCCAACAGCAGGAACTCATTAGCATATTACACCACACCCCTGACAGTGCAGCTCATTAGTATATCAGGCCACACACCCATTCTTTCCCCTGGCTTGCCCAGGTGCCACACGGCTGTGGGGAGCACGGGCAAGACGGCTCTTGGAGGGTAGAGGAGGCAGTTTAAACTGCCTTCCCTTGGCTCACCTGGGCACCCCATAGCTGCAAGGACCCTCAGCAAGCTGCCCTTGGACAGACTTAGGAAGGCATGGTCTGATCCTTCAAGGGCCCCCCTGGCCTGCACGCCTCGGAGTCGCTGGGGGATCATTCTCCAGGTCTTCCCTCTGTAACCATGCACACAGAGATTTTGGCTGCAGTGGGTGTGGCCAACTCTGAAGCCAGCTGGAACTCCATTCCTGTGTGTCCCTGCCCAAAAATAGCCATGGACTTCCCTGCCTGGGAGGGGTGAGGCCAGTGCCAGTCACATGTGCTTGCTCTGTTAAAGCCAAGGAGGAGGGAAGGAATGGAAGGGACTTGGGAGAGCTTGCTTGCCTGGTCTATCTGCCCCAGTCAGCCCCTCACTTCCACTCTCCCACTGATTAAAGTGCAGCACGTACCACTACTGACCTGACTCTTGAGCTGGGGAAGGCTGTGCAGCTGGATGTTGACTCTGGGCTGGTGGTTCTGGAGTCCTGGAGTCTGTACTCTGAATAGTGGCACCAGGGACCTAGAAGGAGCAGGGCTTGTCAGTCCAACCACTGCACAGTCTCATCAGGGCTGCTGGCCTTAAGGCAATTGGAGCAATTTGGCCAAATTGGGCCCTGCAGGCCACTCCGAAGGGGGCCCCCACACCAGGGCAATCTAGATGGATTTTATTTATATCTCTAAGAGTCTGCAGACTTTGGCTGCGAAATGGGGCCCCACAATTTTTTTTTCCAGTTGAGCCCCAGAGTTTCAAATTGGGCCCCACTGGCTGGCCCTGAGTCTCATAATTGCTGGGCCTGAGTTGCCCTGCCCTTGCATGAAGTTTTGGGTTTGCAATTTTGGGAGAGAGGAGACTCCTTCTCGAGGGGGCAGGGCTGTGGAGGCCCCCTAGATTTAGAGGCCCTAGGCTTCAGCCTACTTAGCCTATACATAAATCCAACACTGCCTTTTTATATTTATACATCTATATGTGTGATGCTGGTTGGGAAGGCTGAGACCTTGGAGGACTATGCTCCACACTTTCAGTGGGGTTGAGCTGACCCTTGCTGACTCAGTTAAGAGCCTTGGGGTTATACTGGACCAAACATTATTGCTGGAGAAACGAGTTAATGCCATTGCAAAAAGGGCTTTCTTCCAGCTCAGCCTAGCTAAAAAAATGGCCCCTTACCTTGAGAAGGCTGGTCTTTCTACCTGGATCCATGCCCCAGTGACAATGATATTAGACTACTGTAGCACACTGCACATTGGTCTCCCTCCAAAATCAGTTCATAAACTTCACTTGGCATAAAATGCCACAGCTCAGCTACTCTCGGGAGCTATCGGGAGCTAGATGGAGCATGCATATGACTCTCATTCTACAGTAACTCCACTGGCTGCCCATCATTTACCAGACTCACTTCAAAGTATTGGCTGTCACATACAAAGCCTTTCATGTTCCTGGACCTTCATATCTGCAAGACCATCTTTCCCCCTTTGCTTCTCCATGACAGCTTTGCTCATCCTCAGGGCTCTTTTTGAAGCAGGAACTCCTTTGCATATTAGGCGACACACCCCTAATGTAGCCAATCCTCCAAGAGCTTACAGAGCTCTTCTTTACGGGGGCTCTTGGAGGATTGGCTACATTAGGAGTGTGTCACCTAATATGCAAAGGAGTTCCTGCTACAAAAAGAGCCCTGGGTCATCCGAGGGTGGTCATCTGCGGATGCCCACTTGCAAATGGCCAAGATCAACGACCGTCTGTACACATGCCTTCTCCGTTGTGGCCCCCACCTGGTGAAATAGACTGCCTGAGGAGGTAAGGAAGGCTCCCACTCTCCTGGCTTTCCAAAAACTTGCAAAACTGAATTATCCAGGAGGGCTTTTATATGCAGACAATAGTATAGCACTGCAGAATAAGCTCCACAATGGTCAGTACTACTGTGAATGGGTTGGATCCTACTGTGTAATTTTGCATCACTTAATGTGTCATGTTAACAGTTATGCTTTGCTTCAGTTCTGGAGTCTTTTTTTTAGACTTTCTTGGTTCTACAACCCAAATCCTATTTTGTTGTTTATTGAATGTCTAATCTTCTTGATTGTATTGACTTACTCAAGTGTAATCTGCCTTGAGTCCCAGTGGAAGAGGCACACTATAAATTACATAAATAAATGGGTGTCAGTTTTAATGTCTATCACACTCTTATAAGGCCATTAAAGACAATAGTATAAATCTGCTTAGAATGGCACTGAAAGTTAACAGACAGAGAAGTGGTAATTATGGGACATTTGATGCCTAGGGTTAACAGTCCAGCATTGACAACCAGTGAGAATTTTGAGGGATCAGAGTTTTACCATAGTTTTGGGAGAGGTGTAGAACGTCACACCAAAATGATGACATCCTTTCTGGGGATTGCACTAGAAATGGCATTGTGGCATCAGACTCACTCCTAGTCCATCTCCCCCATTTTTACCCCACCATTCTACTGATCTATGGCAAGCAAACAGGGGTACTGGGGTTTTCTGCCATAACCAAAGCCCTGGCATCCCAAATGGTAGCTCAAAAGTTCCCATCCTGCTTAAGATGAAGACATGCTTAAGATGAAGCATCAATTCCAAATCCTCTAATCCTATTGATCATTCTTCTAGAATATACTGAAGCTCTTCTGTGCCTCAGATGGTTGTCAATATGCAGTCAGATTCCAAACTGGGGCTATACACTGCAGGGACCCGCAGTGTCATCCCTAATTAGGGCAGGTGTCAGGAATAGTGTGGGTTATAGGCTGTGAATTTAAGGAAAATTGGTGAGAACATTGAGGCATCTATTGATGAGAGAGTTTCCTCAAACCAGTCTCTTAGGGCTGACCAGACCCATGAGGGGTTAGAGAAGGGATCCCCTCAGTCTGGGCTCCATCAATTTACCCCCTCCCCCAATGTTGACTGCCATGGGAGAATGGTGATGGGGGTCAGCTCCAGTTGGCACTAAAGAAAAACATGGACACCACCTTGGATGAAATTTGTTAAGTGTTGGCAGCCAGGTGAGCATACAGTTGTGTCTTCTTGGGTTGCATAGGGGTTGGGTAGCTCCATGTCCTCCAATCCCTTATCCTTAGAATTATTTCACACACTTCTTCAGATGTCGGTCCACATTTTTCTTCCAGCTGCGAGGACTTTTTTTTCTTTTTTGAAATACTGGATTTCTTGTGTGTGTGTGTGTGGGGGGGACTTAGTCGGGAAATAAGCTACTAGTAGGAACCCTCCAGAGCTGGATTTTTTATTTCTCCAACTTTCACTAGTTAAAATATGTCTCCCTTGCTGAGCCTTTCCTGGCCACACTTCATTCCTGAGCAGGCCTATCCAACGGCTGGAAACGCCTGAAAAATTGGCTTTGTAATAGAAATGCTGACAGCTGACTCTTAACTATAGCAATGTTGCTTGGTGCTGCTATAATATAGTTGTCTCTAAATGCTCTAATTCTGATGAAAAGTTGCTGCATTGTGACTCTACATCTATATAGCAGTCCACATCATTGCTCTTGTTTATGGCCTTCATTATGGTAGGGAAAATGCTTGCTTCCCTGGAGAGTTTTAGTACAGGGGCTTCTTCACTCCACACTATTGCTCTATAGCCTTACATGTAAGAGTTTTATTAAACCTAAACTGACAACGGTAAAGAAACAACATTGCCATGAAAGTTTAGAAAAGACAGACAGTGAAGCAGACTCAAATCAATACTGTAACACAGGTAGCTACCTGCCGTCAATGGCTCTGAGGAGAGTACAGGGGCTCTAATGTATACATGGGGTTTGAAGACACAGGAGCTGCCTCTCTCTTCTATGTGACAAGGAATGTTCTGCACATCAATTTAGGATAACCTGCTGAGTGCACAGAAAGTGCAAGATGGAAGTCTCTGAACATGAAAACTATTAGGGAATGGATTTGGCTCTCCTGGGGATTTACATCGTATACCAAACTTGGTTGAGTCTGTGGGCACTTTGGGGCATTTTCAGGTTAGGTAGTAGCCACTGGTATGGAATGGTTATTGTAGGGGGCTGTGGCCAATCACAAAACGTTGGAATATTGGGAGGTTCCAAGCGAAGCACAGCCAAGGCAACTGTTCTGGAATGGATTTCCCCTGAAGTCCCGAAGATGATGCTCCCAGAGCTCTTCTGAAGTTTCTCCTGTTCAGTGAGGTGAGGAAAATTCCAGAACTGGCTCTTTGCTTTGGAAAATGGATACTTTGGGGGAAGAAACAAGGGGGCAGCTCCCCCAAACACACTGGTGGGAACCAGGTGTTGTTGTTGTTGTTGTTTTAAAGAGGTGCTAGAACTCTCAAGAGGGAAATTAAGTTTTCAATCTGTATACTGAAAATTTGGAAACTTTAAAACATTTTTAAAAGAATTCTGTCACAGAGGTTCCAGAACTCCATTCCGGCACATTCCCCCCAGAAAAAAAAGCCCTGGTGGGAACCATGGTGGCCTAGGGCATTAAATTGGGCACAGTTGCAAGATAAAAGCAGGGATACACCCATCCCTTTTGCATCTCTTTTAGCCTAGCTGCCCCATCTTGCCTGAAAGGTGAATGGGTGGAAGAGATAGAGGCAGCTTTCCTATTTCCCCCTCATTAGCTTATCAAGCTACTGCATTATCTTTAATAATAAAAATAATAAATGGCAATTCATTCTTTAAATATGGCTGTCCTGCTTTTCTCCCCACTGGGGACCCCAACTGGCTTTCAAGGAAGCACAAGAAATATAATTTAGAGAAATATATACTACTGCTACTAATAGCAATGATCGTAAAAGAGTATAGCTAATCATTAAAAAGGTTAAGAATAACAAAAAAAGAAAGAAAGAAAGAAAGAAAGAAAGAAAGAAACACAAAAGCCACCCCTTGGCATTCAGAAAATCAAACACATTATCTCTTTGGGTGGCATAGTCTTATCCAGAAGAAAAAAGATTCTCCTAAAATGTAAATGATGCCCTCATTTGCTGCTCGGTCCCCACACACTATCTACCGTTTTCTCTAATCCCCTTTCAAAGATGTCTAAACTAGTGCTTGATTCAGATCAATTCTGATGGGAGAGCCATTTTCTCAGTCTCAGTCCCCCCCCCCCGGGTTTAGTGAATTTATTGTTTCAGCGCCCTGGGAATGCAACACGAAGGTGGGGGTATCACTGTATGCTACAACTGTATGGTTTATCATTGTGTTCTGTTTGATGAGTCACAAATTATACGGAGCTGTTTACAATACACATAGTGAATCAGTGAAAGAAAAAGGTGTTTTGTTTCGAAGAATGATAGAGGCATGGTCCACATACTGGGGAGGGAAACACACTGATATATTTCCATATATTTTCCCTGTGGAGCTGAAATAGGTCTTGGTTGGAGAATTAAAGGCCGAGGACAGACTGGCAGTTTGAAGTGCAAGGGGGTCGTGGCAAAAAGATCCGGCACAAACTGTTATGGGTTTTCCTGGTCACACTGCACGGACTGATGCGGGAGCATATTGGGGAGGATGCACAAGGAAGCATTTGCACTGTTGGCCTGCCCCTGGCAGAGGCGGGGCTGTAAGTGGCTTTTTGTTTGTAATCCGGTTATATGTGCTTATGCGCTCATGTGCATAAATGCTCATGTGTATAAGTGCATCCCTACCGGATCAGCTTGTTCGTGTTCACACATCCCTGAAGTGGGATGAACGCGCTCTCCAGGGTTTGCTACCACTTTCACCTGGTATTTTTTAAACTCAGGAGGGAAGCGTTACAAGATGGGTTGCGTACAGCTGGGGAACGCCTGACAGATATGTCTGTGTGAACTGGCCCTTTAATCCATTTGTGAAACGTTTCTGAAATGTGCCTATATCAGGGCAAACTGCCAGTCTGAACTCAGCCAGTTAGGGAAATGGAACTGGGGGGTGGGGGTGTCCCAGCTTTCCAATCCAAATTAACTCCACCTTTACACTTTATTGACTGTGGGTAACAACACCCACTTTCATCCTGAGTATCTGAACTGACTCATATGAAAGTATTATGTTTAAGATATGAACATGATAGCTATGGGGTTAGTCTTTTGATTGTCTGTTCATACATTCAAGCCATTTAGTGATGCTCATGAATGTACAAAACAGATTTAGAGTTAAATGGGAAGGATTTGTATGGGCTTGTATGAAAAATGTCAGGCCCAGGTGCGTGTGGAAATACATGGACCCATTGCAGAACATGAGTGAACACTTGCCATTATTAAACCACCTCAAAGTAATTACTTTCCTAGTTGAATATAGAATGGCATTTTTTTTTTTACAAAAAACACACCAGCAGACACTGTTTGGACAGAAAGAAACACTTGCTATATCTTATTGTTTGAAAGAAAATGAAGAAATAAAACAAGATTCCATATCATTTTGTGAAAGTTTCATATATATAATACTGCTATTTAGAAGCATTTCTAACTACTTCCTTCACAGTATCCTACATTATTAAATTATAGTCTAGGGAAGGCTGGGGTTTTTTTTTTACTATGCAGTTGGTGTGTTTGTATGTTCCTTTGTATGCGTGAGAGAGTATTTATGTCATTTCAAGGACACACAGCAAAGTGCAATTGCTATTAATGACAGTAAACAACAGAGGTGGATAAATATGCTTTTAGCGGATGAACAGCTTAAGATTAAAAAAGCGAAACTTTCAAAGTGAATGGAAAACAGCAGAGGAAGAGCAAAGTCAAAGCTATAATCATGCTGTATGTGATTAAAACATAAATGGATTCCCCCCTCCTTGTCATTCTGGACTGTTCTCTTTGGTATCATGGGGTTCATTGTTTGGGGTCAGTGAGCTTCTGTAGAGGTTTATAACAATAAATTTTCCACAGACGCTTGAATCAAATTTCATTGCTTCCCCAATTACTGTCAGGATGAGGAACTGGGCTGACCCCAAGCAAGACTCACACTGGGTTGAATCCGACCAAATTTTCTACTCAGTCGTACTCAGCAAGCTCCCATTTCATGTGGCTCTTGATGTCATGGGTGCCATGATCCTCAGAAAAAGCCCCCCCTTCCTTCTTTGGTGGTAGGATCCTGCTTTTACCTTGAAAAGAAGCCCCTCTGTTAGCAGAGAAAGGAAGAGGCCACAGTGAGGAGTGACACTACTGTTTGGCTGATAGTGCGGAAAGGTTCCTCTTGGATTGAAATAAAGTTTATACCTACACTAGACTCAAATGGGTTACACTGGAGTAAATCTACATAGCACTGTATTGTAACTGGGCTAGTTTTATTGAAACTCTTCTAGCTACCTTTGACATTCCTAGGATATTTTGTCAAAGTAGCCATCTTGGAATTAATCTCAAATAAATTTCACTAGAGGTCAATTTACAATAAAATGAGTACCCCCCCCAGCCTGTTCCTTTTCTTTTTCATATCTTAGAGCTAGTCTGGATGTGTTCGTGTTTGCTGTTTCTAGCACTGTTGAGAGAAATTCTCTTAATTCCTCTTTACTCGGTTTCTCCCTGAAATACAACAATATGTCCCCCCTTTTAAGGAATTTTAAGGAGTCTGCTTCAAATCAATTCCGTTTTGATCAAAGAGAAATTTGAAACGAGGAGAGGCAGGAAGTAAAATTTGACTTTGTAGATGCTCAGAGGCAGGCCATGCCTTCCCAAACATTTGGGTCTTCCTGACAGAACACAGTCCTGTGGTTTGTAACATGAAATGACTGCAAGGGCTGAAGTTACAAAAGGGTGCATTGATTTTTCTACAAAGAGAAATCCCTCTTTTAAAAGAAAAAAATCGCTCTTTTAAAAGAGAGAGAGAGAAAGAGAGAATAAGAGGAATCAATAGTTATATCTAAAAAAAGATGGGGGTTTTTTGGAGGGGGGAATTCCCTTTCCCATCATCGTGCTAGTTGTTTCAGTTTTTTTGGCTTTTATTTTTATTTTTCAAAGTGTTTTGGATGTTTTTTTTTGTTTTGTTTTTACTCCTTCTATATTTCTTTGAGCATCTTTGGGCTGGAAAACAACCAACAGGCATAATAACAAAAAGAGACCGCTATCCTCTGTGAGAATTAGGGCTGTGGACACTTTTGCTATGACTGTGAAAGCAGATGGCAGTTGATTAGCTTCACTTCCCCCCCACATCCATAAACATAGACTAATTTTGTGTGTGTGTGTGTGTGTGTATGCAAAGTGCTTTGAAATCATTGGGTTCACTTCTCATACTCACTAAGTAATACTGGGCATCCCCCCCCCCATAGCTTAGAAAGCTCAGCTCACTCGACCATATAATACATAATAGCTGCATTCCACTCTTCATAAATATGGATGATGATGACTGTGTCGCATTGTACAGATTAAAGTCATGAATGTTGATCCTGAGGTCGGTGTCACCAAGCACCAAGTGATTTCATCTAGTTTGTCAAATGGCAATAGAAGAGGGAGAGAAACTTGATTCCTTCAACCACTTCAGGGGAAAATAAATATCTTGATGATGAAGGATGTTTGTTGCTGCACTGGTGGACAACACAGTTTAGGAATGCTTCCAAATTCCATGAGAACATAAGAAGAGCCATGCTTATAGTTTTCAGCTCTGGGTTGACAAATACATGGAGATTTTGTGAGTGGGTTTGGGAAGGGGAGGGACTTCAGTGGGGTAGAATTCCATAGAATTCACCTTGCAAAGTGGCCCTTTTCTCCAAGGGAACTGATCTCCGTAGCCTGGAGATCAGTTGTAATTCAAGGAGATCTCCAGCCACCACCTGGGGACTTGCAACCCCACCTGTGCTGGATCATAGACCCATCTAGTTCAGCATTCTGTTCCCACAGTGGCCAACCAGCTACTTCTAGGATGCCCACAAACAGGAAGACGGCAGCTTCCCAAGCTAGTCTTCCCCAGTTTTGATTCTCCCTAGAGTATGGCAATTCAATCCAAGTCATCCACGCCATAGAATGGAGCTGTATGCATGTCAGGTTCATCTCTTTTCTCTTGGTGTGTCTTGGATTTGTTCCTGGGCCATATTCATTGAGACAGATTTGGAGATGTACTGATATGGATCCTGGAGATCTGTTTCCTTCCTCAGAACAGGAGACCTTTCTGTGATGCAAGAGCCTCTTGTGTTAGAGAGCCAGTTTGGTGTAGTGGTTAAATGCATGGACTCTAATCTGGGAGAACCGGGTTTGATTCCCCACTCCTCCACTTGCACCTGCTGATGTGACCTTGGGTCAGTCACAAGCTCTGGCACAGCTGTTCTTGAAAAAGAAAAGTTTCTGTCAGAGCTCTCTCAGCCTCACCTACCTCACAGAGTGTCTGTTGTGGGGAGGGGAAGGGAAAGGAGTTTGTAAGCCGCTCTGAGACTCCGATTGAAGGGCGGGGTATAAAGCCAGTCTCTTCTTCTTCTTCAGAGAAAGGCACCATAATTATCAGAACAAAGCCACAGGATCCAACCCATTATCATTATAGAAGTGTGGATTGCAAAAGATATTAAATTAATATAATTATATACCAAAACATATATTAGATTCAAGTACACAAACATACAAAATCCACATAATTTTTATCCAGGTGAATTCACAACTACTTTCCCCTCTGCTCCATGCCCAGAAGATGCCCCCCCCCAAAAAAAAAAACCCTCCAGGGTCTCTGGCCAAACTGGCCTGGAGAAAATTGCTTCCTGACCCCACAGTGGCACCTGGCATTTCCCTGGGCATGTAAGAAAGGACCTCGAGAACTAAGCACTGATACAACTCTTCCTGTACTTCTCCTCATGATCTACCTAAGTTCACAGGTGCTATCACTATGATGAGGTCAAAACTAAACAGACATTCAACACAAATGAGGCACTTTTTTTAAAGGGACTTTCATGGTCTAACGAACAACCAATCCTGATAATAGGCACCCCCCCTTCTGACAAAGAAAACAGTCTTAACTTCATTTATTTACTTCATTTATACACAGCCTTTCTCCCCCATGGGGACCTAGAGAGTTTACATCATTCTCCTCTCTTCCACAGTAGGCATGCAAAAAAACTGTGACGTCACTTAGGCTGAGAGTGTGTGGCTGCCTAAAGGTCACCCAGCAGGCCTCCATGGCAGAGATCTGAAGCCGGGTCTTTTAGGTCCCACTTCAACACTCCAGTCACTTCACCATGTTGTACTACTCGAAATCCTACTGAGGTCTATTCAGCAGAGCTTAGTCCCAGGAAATGGTTCTTAGGTTTGTCCTGTAAATCTCCCACTGATGCAAACCAAAGCAAAGGGGGGGGGGATAAAAAAAGCACTACGGAACTCAAGGCCATGAAAGTCTCCATAAAAAAATTATTGCTACTCTTCCATAAATTCATGTGCAGATTATTTTTAGGCCTCGAATACTTTACATTTATTAATAAATATTTTATGAGGCTCCACCACAGCTGCTGTTTAAATGAGCAATAAACCTGAATAATAATTAATCTAAGGCACATAGAAAAGAAAAAGAAAAGAACTACAGATTCAAGTTTCTGGGGGGTGGGGGGAGAGAGAGAGAGAGAGAGAGAGAGAGAGAGAGAGAAATGCAAGCATAGCATAAGATATATGAGTGAAACCTTTGCTGAGGCACCAAAAATGACAACAACCTTCATTAAAGTTACTTGGGAAGACTGACAGGAGACATGGGATCCTTCCGTGCCCTCCCCCTTTTTTTACTGCCGCTATCCTTATTTTTGATCCAAATTTGAATGAAATGTTAATATGCTTTCTTTCACAAATGGATAATTTTTGTGTGTGTGTGGGGGGAAAGAGACAGAATGAGGTGTCAGCATCATCCATAAACCCTTCTGTGGACCCTCTTCGGAACAGTCAAAAGAACTTTCAACCAAAGCACTAGAAGTGCGTGTATGAGTCAACTTCGACCATCCCAATTTTCATTCCTGGAATGGAAGCTGGGTGCCTGGCAAGGCAACACGATTGCAGCAATATTTCCCTGACACTCTTCTGAGCTTATCAGAAAGATACAGTGACTCTGAACTCTGTAGTACTAACAGCAAACTGACAAAAACCATCCTGTGAGTGAATGAATGTGCCTTCTCTCTTTTTTCCTTGATGTAGATGGTGATCAATGAGTAGATGGACATGTGAGGTGGTTTATTTTCCAAAGGTCTTGTCCTGAAACAGATATAACAAGAAAGAAAATCATTCCTGGATCGTATATCTGTTTCCCCCCCTCCCCAGGGGGTAATGCATTGTCTGTATCCAGTAGTTAGTTCTTCAAACCGGTTCATGGAATAATTATGGCAGATATAGATAACAATTTGACCACACACATTAATAGTGCTGCTGTCTTCCTCCAGAGTAGCATGCTTGAAAAATAAACTTACCCTATTTGCAGTGTCTATTCCCCCCCCCCTTTTTGAGCATCCAATACCCTATATGTGGAATGAGAGAAGTGTATGAGAGTTTCTGACCACCTCAGGCAGGCCATTCCAGAATCACAACAGAGACTGCTTGGGTACGGGAAACTGGTAAATGTGCAATTTGAGAACGTCATCCTGTAGAGAAAACAAAAAAAAGTTAGAGGCATAGTATGTATCTCTGCCATTAAAACCAATGGAGATGAAGAAATGGAAGAAGATGCTAAACACTTGTGATAATTATCCAAAAGAAAATTAATACCAACATTAAAGAACCAAATGCCTGAAAACAGCCCAAAAGAAGTTTCTATGCATACCTTCCATGAAAAGTCCTGTTGGTCTACAAGAATGTTGCTTCAGAGCGAACCTCATCTAGCTTCCAGAGTTGTCAGAATGGTTCCTTCATGACACACACATTAATAAACAAATAGTTCGCTCTGATTATCCAATTCCAGGAGTCCCTTTCTCCTTTGCTTCTAGACATACAGTCACTGAGATCAAAGCTGACAGACCTATTTTGCTTAGCAAATAATACTTTATACCTAAGAATGTTCATTCTTCTGTGGTCAGTTTGGAATCTCATCCCTGTGGTCAGTTTGCATCCATCCCTTATCATTTTCAGGTAGCAAACATTTCTTCTGTATATTCACTCTCACACACGACCCAATAACCATTTCTCTGAGCCCAGGTGGTACAAACTTGGGGGCATTGTTCTCCCTTTTGTGACCCCACCTATACATACAATTTCATGGCTCACAAAAAGGACACATCTATTTTATTTCTGAAAAGACATAAATAAATGTATATATCTTCTAGGCAACTGAGACAATTCAGAAACCTGGATCTGGGTGCCCCTACATTGAAGCTAGCTGGGTCGGCACCAGAGACAGGGTAGTGGCATTTACACTTTCAAATGTCCTCACAAAAAATCACATTCTTTTGGGGTTCCAGGCAAAAAATTCTTCTCTTGAGACTTTTAGGCTCTGCTGGATTCGACTGTCACATGAATATACCTCATTCTCGACATGGCCAAATCTGTGGATACTTAAATCCAGAGTCTAGCACCATAAAAAAGATGAGACAGATCTTTCTGCCTACCTGAAAAAAACTTCAGGTGTGCAGAAAAAATATCTGAAATCTTAAAAAAACAAAACAAAAAAAAACCCACATTAGGTGGTTAGGTTAGCGCCCCCCCTAGAAACTTCTCAACCTTAAAACTCCCATTGTGGGAGTTTCTAGGGGTTTCTAGGCAATCACAATAGTATTGCCTGCCATCAAGCCTTCGTTTCTGCCAGGAAAAGGCAAGAAGGAGGGCCCTTTTCAGGGTTGTTTTGGGCTTTGAAGGAGTATTCAGCAGGGCCAGGCCTGGCAGAACCTGATAACATGCGACTTGCATGACTCACCTAGAACTGGCTGCTTGTTATTTGTCAACAGCAGGCACCCCACAAAAAGCAGTGTTACATAGTGTTTAGGGTCAGGGGAAACAGAGGTTCAAGTCACCACTCCGGCCAACTGTCACCCAGTGAGCTTCCACAGCAGTTACATAGTCTCAGCCTAACTTAGGGTTGTTATGAGGATAAAAAAGAGGAGAAGAGAATAATGGAAACTATTTTGGGTCCCCATTGTGGAGAAAGGTGGGTATAAATGAGATAAATAATACATATAGCTAAAGATGGGGACAGGTGAAAGACAGGTTAGTGGGTGGGTGTGAAGGAGAGAAGGAAGCAGGGAAAGGTTGTCAGAAGGAGGGAAAGAAGAAACTGTGTAGGAAGGGGATGATGGGGAAAGTGAGGTACCCCCTGCAAGTCCTTTCTGGTTCCCCACCGTGCAACTGTGCCTGGCCGCTTGTAGCTAACATCGCACATCTGGGCCATAGTTTTCCCAGGTAGAGGCTGCCATGGGGAGGGAAGGAGGGAAAGCTAAAGACGGGGACAGATAAAGATTAGTTGGCTGTGTTGGGTTGGAAGGAGAGAAGGACACAGAAAAGGGAGAGAGGCTATGAGGGCTTTCAGGGAAGGAAGGAGGAAATAGTTGGGGAGGGGGAAATTAGATGCGCCCCAAAGTCCTTGCAGGTCTCTTGTTTTTCCTCTCATAATGTTTTAAGACTTTGTTATCATGGTCCCTTAATGCTTATATTAGGGTATTTATGATCTCATCTTGTTACTCTGATGTGTTTTACTTCCAGTTTTAAAACAGCCAATTGTACTTGTTTTTTTAAAGAAAACCTGATTGTATTGGTTTATTGTTATTTATTACGTATCTTGTAAACTACTGTTGATATGGTTTTCTAGAGAGTGTGTGTGGGGGGTATTATAAAGGTCTTAAGCCACCTGCCCTCAGTCATCATCAGCCACAGTGAAGCCACCATCTTTTGTATGGGCCCTGAGAACAGGGTGGGATAAGAATTCCCATTTCTTTCAGAAACTCAGTTTCTTATACAGGTTTGTAAAACAAATGAAAGACTGACTTTTTTAACATGAGGTCTTCATTCCCTTGGGCTATAAATCACCTACTACTAACACTAAATTAACTTTTTTTCCCCCTTACAAAAAAAGTAAAAGTAACAGAGAAAGAATGTGACTGAGGAACATGATAATTACCTTCCTCCCTGTTTTTCCGCTTCAGTCTTTGAGGTAACGAAGCAAATCTTGGCAGTTCATTAAATTATGGGGAGGGGGCTAGGCTGAAGCTCAGTGTCTTGAATTCAGATTGGAATTCTGAACAAAACACTAATGAGGAATTCTTTTTAAAATGAATAAATTAAAGAAGTAAAGGGCTCCACAATGCTTTCAGAAAGCAGAAATCTTAAGAGACTAAGGGTCATGTACAAAAAAATCCCATCTGGAAGCAACTTACGAGGTTAAAAAGCTGTGGACAATGCAAGAAACGGTCACCTGGTCTAAACAAACCAAGGAGATGGAGCGGATAGAATTCTAGACTGAACCCCTTTGGAGGTCATGTCAGAGATGTCTTATTTGAATTTCCTCTGACACAAAGAATTGTTGCCAGGGGCCAGGCAGGGGGAACCAACCTACCACAACGTGGCAGCCATAGGGCCCTGGACCCAGAGGCACATGAGCTGAGGGAGACAGAGGGTTGGAGCCAAGCGGTACTGGGACATGCTCACAGTACACACAGCCATGCCCTTAAAGATATGGACCAGCACAAAACAGGACACAGTAGTGCTGGGCTGCTATGGTGACATATCTCTAGGATGCACAGGCATATCAGGGAGATGTGCTGGAGTGGCGCCTAGTTGGCTTCCTACGCACTTTTGACCTTCTCCCTCAGGATTGTGCTGAAAGATTGCTGTGGCTCTATAAAGTACTGAGGCTGACGCATGGTAGAGTGAATTCAGCTCATACTTTGTTTGTAGATCATAGAACAAGAGATGCTTTTGCCGGCTTGCAGGCTAGTTTAGATTCCCAACGGACACCACACCCAAACACACCCACATACCCATGATTGGATATTTACAGTGCACCCCTGGACCCACCACACCCAAACACACCCACACACCTGTGACTGGATATTTACAGAGCACCCCGGGACCCATAGGTCTCTCCCAGGATCCTAGCCTCCTGATAGGTACACGCTAGGATCTGTTCAGGCTATTTTCTCTAGAGGCAAAGGTCAGGTCCTTCGCCTGACCGTATGTTTGCCCGCCCACGTGTGTGGGCTTCCCTGATTATACAACAGGCTCCTTAGAGATTAACACACTTCTTGTGGCTTAAGCTTTTGTGAGATGGAGCCTGCTTCATCTGATGCATGAAGTGTTACACTCTGTTGGCAAAGAGATTTGTGCCAAAGCAACCAATAGCAGAAGGATAGGGAAAGTTATTAAAAGAAAGAAACTATGAAGCAACAAATACAAAAAGGTGTTGTTTTCTGTCTAAAATTTTATATACACTGTTCAGATTTACCCGACAATGGTGTGCTTAGCTCTAACCTTACCTAGTTTTAAGCAACAGGTGAAGGTTCTCTTTTCACTTGATATTGTTGACTGCTCTGATTAATTGCTGTTTTGTTTTATTTAGCTTTGCACTTCTTGTTGTATTTTTGTTTGCCACCTATTCCTTTAAATGATTCTGCCACTTTACTGTCATATTTAACAATTGTTTTCTTCCGGTGTTTAGGCATTAAGATGGTATTTGATTCGATCTTTCACAGCTAGTAAGCTTTTTAAATGAGATATTGCCTTATTGATGATGATTGGAAGCCACTTTGGAAATCATTTGGCTAAGAACATGCGAGATAAATAAGCCTGCAGATGCAGACAAAACAAGTCTCCCAGAAAGAATAGCAGAGAGCTGGCTGTTTAAAGAGGAGCTGAAGTTAAAGCTGTGCTGTTCCTCAGGACAAAATGTTTGAAGCCAACCAACAGCATTGGTTGGCATATAGAACTGAGAATATTGCTAGATTGTCATGGGGTTCTGCTAAAAGCAACACATAAAAAATAACGGTGAAGGAGGGGAAAAAAACCTGGAAAACATCAGAAGACAATTGTGGGAAGTAGGTATGTGCTATCCATTGAAATGACCAACATTTCTTGGGGAGATTTCCCCCCCTGCTGTCTCTTGTTAGATATCTTTCCCCGGGTTTAGTAAATGCTGAGGTTCTCTGAAGATAACTTCAGGTGGTCAGCCTTGTTAGTCTGCAGTAGAAGAGTAAGATGCCAGTCCAGTAGTACCTTAAAGACCAATGAGATTGTCAGGGTATAAGCTTTGAAGAGTCAGGGCTCCCTTCATCCTTTCCTATCTGAAAAAAAGGAGCTCTCATTCTCAAAAGCTTATACTTTGGATATCTGGTTGATTTTTAAGGTGTGACTGGACTCGAATCTTCAGTTTCTCTGAATTGTATCTTTTTTAAAAAACCAATCTCTTGCCTACAACCCCAAAACAGAGTATTGGAAGATCCCCACCATTTTTAAATGTTTAAAATATTACAGTGTTGAAGCTGGATTGTGGAAATCTTGTTTGAATCCCTGGTAGGTTCATGAAATTCTCTGTCTGTGCAATATGAAATAGGGATGGGCATGAACCAGAAAAATGGAGGTCTGTGGAAGTTCATTGTTCATTAATTTCATGAACCATGAACATCCATGGACTTTTCCAGGTTACTAACCAGTTTATGGTTTGTGAGGTCTGTGATTGGTGCAATCTGTAAGTGGGCTCAGGAGGCATTTAAATGCCTCCTGAGCTCACTCACAGTTCACCACAGTGGCAACATGGCTTGAAAGGGTTCCCTGGGTGCCAGCATGTCTGGCCCACAGACCACTTCAATGGACCAAATGGACTGCCTAACAAAAATCGTGGTCCATGGGTGGTCTGCCAAAGCCACAAATGCACAGACTGGTAAATGGACCATGAACTGGGTCCTGGTCCATAATGGAATTAGGTGTGTGGAATGGTCCATGTCCATCCCTAGACCTAAACAGAGTTAGACCTCCAGATAACATTATGTTTCACAATAATTTGCCCAGTTTATTGTGCCTTCTTATGAATCTTCTGAAGGATTACCAGATTTATTTTATATCTTTCCTACCACAGAAATCAAACAGTCTTTTCAGTGCATGTGTTCTTCCATTTAACAAGCAATATGTACGCTCTGCATGTCTCAATACGTATGTCCCACCTTGGTGTAGTGGTTAGAAGCATGGACTCTAATCTGGGAGAACCGGGTTTGATTCCCCACTGCTCTATATGCAGCTGCTGGTGTGACCTTGGGTCAGTCACAAGTTCTTTCAGAGCTGTTCTCTCAAGGGCAGTTCTCAAGAGAGCTCTCTAAGTCCCACCTACCTCATGGGGTGTCTGTTGGGGGGAGTGGAAGGGAAAGGAGATTGTGAACTGCTCCAAGACTCCTTTGAGTGGTGAAGGGTGGGTTATAAATCCCATCTTTCTTCTTCTCTTCTAAGCCCATGGGTGTCCTTAGGCTAGTCATTATTTTTCATTTTAATCTCTCCTACAGGACTGTTGTAAGAGAAACGAATCTACACATCACCCTGCACTCCATGGGTTTTCATTTAAGAAATGAATTAAAGGAATAAAAAGAGATCCATGACAATGTTATGTGGACTTCTTGTCACTTGATTCTGAGTGGGTCCATTTTAATTAAAATAGTTTTGATGGTGTTTGCTGCATATTCTAAAATTGTTGGTTTAGAGCAAAGACCATTGTGAAATTGCCTATCAGACACTTGACTGGGTCTAGTGCCTTTCTTCAGCCTTCTTCCATTTGTAGAATAGAGTAAAGAGAAATTTGGTGAACACAACAATCTGCCTTATATTGAATTAGGCCATTGGTCCATCAAAGTCCGTATAATGTACTTAGACTGGTAGTGGCTCACCAAGGAACCGTGTGAAGTAGAGGTTTCACATCACCTATGATCTGATCCTTTGAACTGGAGATAATGAGGATTGAACCTGAGACCTTTTGCATGCCCAGCAGATGCTCCACTGCTGAGCCACAGCACCTCTCTTAGCATAGTGGTAGTGAAGCATAGTTCTTTGAAACCCAGCAGCAAAACTATTACAGGTACATTACGTATCTTAATTCACACAGTTGGCTCCTTATGTGTCAGGAGCAGGGCATGGAACTGGGATCCTACACTGATTAAAAAAAAAAAATGCTTTTGAAATGTCCCATAGGGAAAAGGGACTTACAAATGTATCATGTTTAATTTCTCTGTCAAGTTTTTAATCTTATCATTCTGTTCACTTTGTCTGCATCTTTCAAGTAAAAAACAAAATCTACATGCATTTTGTACTTTAGCCATACACAGTTGGGACTAATGTGTTTACCTAACAGTGAGATATTGTCACAAGATATATAAATAAAAAGGAATGGATATTTCCTAATTAAAAAAAGAGGAGCGTATTGAACAAAAATTGGTAACAAAATTGGTTTTTTTATGTTGTCAGAGGCTGTTTTTATTACACTGTATCTTCTCTTGTGTAATGCAGGAACTAAAAGAAGTATATAGTAATGAGCCAGACCGATAAGAAAATTAAAAACATGTCTAATAGAACAGCTTTAAATTGAATGGTCCTTGCTTTGGTAAAAGGAATGGGCATACATTGCACCTGTTACTCACAAGTTCTACAGTTATGACTTTCTAGGGCCAAGTTCAGACTGGCAGTTGGCACCACTATAGCTGTGTGTGAGCAACGTTTCACAAGTGGATTAATGGGGCTGTTCACACAGACACATCTGTCTGGCGTTTCCCTCCTGTAGTCAACCCGTCGTGTACCGCTTTGCTCCTGTGTTTAAAAGATACCTGATGAAAGTGGTAGCAAATCCTGGAGAGCACGTTTATCCCACTTCATTCTGCTTTCAGGAAGTGTGAACGCTAATCCGAAAAGCCAGGAACAACCCGCAATAATAATGTCTGCTGGATGTTTCTGCGCATAAAGTGCACTTGATTGCCCTGGAGAGGCAGCAGCAATATGATTGGATGTGCCCTGCTCTACCGCCCAATGTGGTGCCGGCACAATGGGATCATCTCCAAGTCGCCCTGATGCATTTATGCGCATATGCGCATAAGCGCATATGTGCACATAGCCAAATTACCAGGAAAAAGCTGTTTACAGCTGTGCCTCCAGGCCAGCAGTCCAAACACTCCCTCGCATCTCCTCCCAGTATGCTCCTGCATCAGTCCACACAGTGTGACTGGGAAAACCCAGAACAGTTTGTTCCAGGTCTTTTTTGCAATGACTCCCTCCCGCTTCAAACTACCAGTCTGAACTCAGCCTTGGTCTGGGGTCCTCAACCTTTTTGAGCCTATGAACAAGTAGTGGGCACTGGGCACCACTACAAAATGGTCACTATGGCGAGTGGATGTTGTGGCCAACTTCAAAATGGCTGCTATGAGACTGGATCTGGTCACAAAACATTGGGATGTTCCAAACCAAGTGTCCTTCTGTAATGGAGACAGCTGTTTCCCAAAAGGGTACTCCCTCAGCCATAAAAGTGATGCTTCTTGGACTCTTCTGAAACATCTGGTCCCATGAGAGCAAGAATTAGCTCTATGTTTTGTGGAAGAATAATAGAATCATAGAGTTGGAAGGGACTTCCAGGGTCATCTAGTCCAACCCCTTGCACAATGCAGAAAATTCACAAATTTCACAAATTTCACCAAAAAAAACAACAAAAAAAACCCTCCAGGATCTCCAGACAAACTGGCCTGGAGAAAAATTGTTTCCTGACCCCAAAGTGGTGATCAGCATTTCCCTGGGTATGTAAGAAAGGGCCACAAGAACTAAGCACTTATGCAACACTTTCTGCAGCCTCCCTTTCATGATCTGCCCAAGTTCACAGAATCAGCATTGCTGTCAGATGGCCCTCTAACCTTTGTTTGAAAACCTCCAAAGATGGAGCGCTCACCACCTCCCAAGGAAGCCTGTTCCACTGAGGAACCACTCTAATAGTCAGGAAGTTCTTCCTAATGTTTAGCCAAAAAGTCTTCTGATTTAATTTCAACCCATTTGTTCTGGTCTGATCTTCCGAGGCCACAGAAAACAGCTCCACACTATCCTCTATATGACAGCCTTTCAAGTACTTGAAGATGGTTATCATATCACCTCTCAGTCATCTCCTCTTGAGGCTCCTTCAATCTTTCCTCATAGGACTTGGTCTCCAGACCCCTCACCATCTTCCTTGCCCTCCTCTGGACATGTTCCACCTTGTCTATATCCTTCTTAAACTGTGTTGCCCAAATCTGAACACAATACTCTAGGGGAGGTCTAACCAGAGCAGAGTAAAGTGATACCATCACTTCGTGTGATCTGAACACTATAGTGAGAATGTAAGAAGATACATGGACCCCACACTGGAGAACATTAGACCATGCAATGTTCTTAAGAAGTCATTTTCTTCAGAATGATATATTTCTGTGAAAGAAATGAAACAAAATAATGTTCATGATACAACCAGCTTGATAAAACAGCACCCTACCGTATAACACAGATATGTGAAATTATTTGCCTTAATCCAAAAAATATTAAGTAATTCAACCAATGAAAAATATTATACTTGTGTGTGCAGGGTAAACATCTCAGACCACTTCACAAACAACAGTAAGAAGGCGCTGATCATTGTGATAAATTAATGAAATGTGTTCAGAATTTCAGACTTTCAGTCTTTTCCATTTAATGGGCTGCTGGGCAGTTATTTACAAGACCACTGAGGTAACAAATTCAATATCTTGTAATACTAAATGGAAGTGAAATGATTTCTGCTATTAAAGCCATTCATGACAAATTGCTACACATAGGCACTTTTGCTCAATGGTGGATAAATGATAAACTCTGTAATATTACCTCAAGTGTGCAATAGTAAATGGTCAAACAGAGTTTCCCAAACAAGATGCTTCAGATACGAAGGCAATTGCTATTGAATGCTTGCTGGAAGGATTTTTCTTTTTTTTTAAAAAAAAAAAATCGAGGTACATGCACAGATGCACTGCAACAAAATTCTGAGTCATTCTGAGCTAACCTCTAGGATTGTTTACTACTTTTAGATGTTTTTTTAGACACTAACAGCTGAGACAGCCAGACATTGCCAAGTGTCAATGAACGGATTCATACAATGCAAGCCAAGAGAAGAAGAAGGAGGAGGAAGAGGAAGAAGAGGAAGAAGGAGGAAGAGGGAGGAAGAGGAAGAGGAAGAGGAAGAAGAAGAAGAATTGGTTTTATACCCCACTCTTCAATACCCGAAGGAATCTCAGTGTGGCTTAGAATCACTTTCCCTTCCTCTCTCCACAACAGACACCCTGTGAGGTAGGTGGGGCTCAGAGAGTACTGAGAGAACTGTGATTGGTCCAAGATCACCCAGATGGCTTCATGTGGAGGAGTGGTGAATTAGACCTGGTTCTCTAAATCAGAGTCCACCGCTCTTAGTCACTACACCAATCTGGGACATACATATTGGAACCTGTAGGACATATGTATTGCCTGTTAAATGGAGAAACCCATCCAATGAAAAGACTGGGTTTGATTTCTGTTGTAGGAAAGATATAAAATAAATCTGTAAATCCTTCAGAAGAAGGTGGAATAAACTGAGCTTATTATTGTGAAACATAATGCTATTTGGGAAAGAATAATCCTGATGCAATGTTCTTTGATGAGCAGAGAACCAACTGCATTAATGGGCAAGCATGATTTTTTTGGAAAGATAAAAACATGAGGAAGGGAACTGATCCCATTTCCAGAGGTTGTGGCTCAGTCGGAGAGCATCTGCTTTATGTGCAGAAGGTCCCAGGTTCAATCCCTGGAATCTCCAGTTAAGGGAGCAATCCTAAACAGGACTGCTCAGGAGAAAGCCCCATGTTATTCAGTGGGGCTTACACCCAGGAAAGGGTCTTTTGCAGCCTAAAAGGATCAGGTAGTAGGCAATGTGAAAGACCCAAGCCCCCAGACAGCCACCACCAATCAGAGTAGACAATAATGACCTTGACGGACCAGCAGTCTGACTCAGTAGAAGACAGCCCTTTGACTTACAGGGAAATTCCCAGTAGGCCATCATCCTAGAAGGCTGCTGGCAGCCAGGAAAAATCACAGCCAAGCCCCAGAAATTCTGCCAACACCTCAGAGGCCACTTTGATCAGACCCTTCATCAGTAATGCCAATGGGTGTCATCTCACCAGCTGTCCGCTCATGTAGGGCCACCAGATTGGGGGAGGATACAGTGGGTGAGCTAATGCCCACTGTTTGAGTAACAGAGCTGAATGGCCGCGCAGTGCTGGCTCGTAGCACTGCAAGGGCCAGTCAGCTTGTCAGTCCCTCTGTTGCAGCCATCCCCGAAGCCCATTTTATTTCCTTTTTGGATCCAGGCCTAAACACATTTTTTTTAAAAAACTAAACTTTTCATTAAGGGTTTTATCTTGGTGGTTTTCAAGGCAAGAGATGTTCAGAGGTGGTTTTCCATTGTCTTCCTCTGTGTAGTAACCCTGGACTTCCTTGGTGGTAGGGATGCTGGTCCCCAGGTAGGGACAGGGGATCACTTGATTTCACAGGCTCCTGCCAACACTGGCTAGCTGGCCAATGGGGGAAGCCCTGCCCTCAAACCCCTCCCCCAGCAGTCACCACCGGCAGCCACCCCTTTCCCTCCCCTCCTGCAAGATTTAAAGGACCCTCCAGCTGATCAGTGGGAGCACCTGGCCTGCTGATCAAATGGAGGGTTGTTTTAACCTTGCAGGAGGGGAGGGAGAGGGGTGGCCACTTGCTGTATGCCTGAACTCCAATACACAAATTCGCTGTTTGGAGTTCAGGTGCCCCCCTCCCCCAGCAAGAACCTATGCAATTTGTCCTGCCCACAGAGTGCTTAATTTATTAACATTAACCAGCAGGGGGAGAGTTGAACTAGGATCTGGAAGACTCAGGTTCAAGTCCCCACTTTGCCGTGGAAGCTCCCTGGTGACACTGGCCCAATCTCTCTCTCTCTCTCTCTCTCCCTCCCTCCCTCTCTCTCTCTCCCCCCAACTTACTCCACATGGTTTGGTGTAGTGGTTAGGAGCTTAGACTCTAATCTAGGAGAACCGGGTTTTATTCCCTTACTCCTCCACATGCAGCCACTGGCATGACCTTGGGTCACTCATAGTTCTCTCAGAGCTGTTCTGGAAAGAGCAGTCTGTGAAAGAGCTCTCTCAGCCTCACCTACCTCACAGGGTGTCTGTTGTGGGGAGGGGAGGGGAAGAGAAAGGAGAGACTCCTTTGGGTAGTGAAGAGCGAGGTATAAATCCCATCTCTTCTTCTCTTCTTGTTGTTGTGATGACAACATACTGGAAGCTACTTCAGACCCCAACTGGGTAGAAAAGCACTGTAAGTATTTATATAAATAAATACATTATGCTTGCCAACAACCAGGTGGGACCTGGATATCCCAGAGGATTACAACTCACCTGTAGACTTCAGAGATCCCTTCCCCCAGAGGAAATGGCTGCTTTGGGCAGTAGAGGCCATGGCATTATACCCTAATAAGGCACTTTCCTAGGCTCCACCCCCAAATCTCCACGAATTTCCTAAACCAGAGTTGGCAGCTTTAATGAATAGATACCCACCGAGCCATGAAGATCACAGAGATCTTGGATCGATCTCCCTCTCTCAGCCATGTTATGAGGATAAAATGGGGAAGAGAGGAAACATGTTGTCTACCATCTGGAGCTCCTGGGGGGGGGGGAAACAATACTAGATTACCCAGCTGTGCGAAATGGAGCCACGGAACAGCAGCCTCCCACATGACTGTGATCACATAAAGAGCTTACAGGCACAAAAGGGGAGAAATCAAATATATATATATTTGAGGCGCGATTTATCCTTAGCAAACATCCCCAACAAATACAAAGACTGTCTCTACTTAGCACTTCCCTCGATTACCAATTTGACGCTGCGCTTGTTAATTTATACCTTGCTGTTGTGTTCAAGCTCAGCCTCCTCCTGGTAATTAGTGCCGATACAAAATCTTTACCGCCGCTGCAGTCACACCAGTCTTTTCACATGTATACAATTTCTTCTTACTTAACTCGCAAATGACATTCATTTGTAGCTTTTACAGGAGGCTGGGGGAATGGGAGGGGAGTGAGAGGCGACTCTTCCCCTCCCCTCCGCCCATTGAACTGCAAAGGAATGGCAAAGCAGAGTAAATGCATTCATTGTTTTACAAAAGAGGGAGGAAGGGAGGGGGAAAGAAAGAAAGAAGTATCGGGCAGGCTCCGGTGGGATACGCTTTTGAGATGAAAATGAGTCTGCAATGGAAACAGAATGAGAAATAGGATTTGCCCCCCAGTGGTACGCCAGAAACCTATCAACTCAGCACCTAAACGGCAGTGGCCCCATCATACCAATTCCCCGTGACTAAATAAATAATAAAAAAAAAGATAGGAGGGACAGGAGAGGAGAGAAAGGCAAAGAGAAGGATGGGAAATGAGACCGCGGGATGAGAAAGGCCTGTTTCTACAGAGGTCAATGAAGACGATTAGGTCGGACTAAGCGAACACAACAGTATAATTTGTGACGTTTTCAGGCAGGCCTCTGCTGGCTCATTTTGAACGCTGGCCCAGCGCCGCAGCTATCTAACTAGACAGTGGGGGCTTTAAAAGTTCATTGGCCTTGCTATTGCCTGTTGGCAAAGAGGTCGCCTCTGCTTGTGTCTCCATTATCCCCAGGGCCATAGTGCCACATGCATCAACATGCAGGGCTGCACAAGGAGCGTTAACAACCACAAGCCAAAATGTTGCAGTAACTTACCCAGAGTCCTACACGGTGAGGTTGTTCATCAGCTTTAGTGGGCTTTGAATGGAGGAACTCTGTGTGCACAGTTGCACATTTCGAAACTCAAAACGCTAGTTCCTAAATCATTCTCCTAGGGCTGGATACATAAGCAGACAGCAGGATAAGTAACAACTGGCTAGCTGATCTCTTATTATTCTGTTATTGTGATGATGATGATAATGATGATGATTCAACCTGCAAAACTGAGTTGGTTAGAGAGCAACTCTGACTGCTAATTAAAAGGAACAAGACAACTCAAACCATATAAAGACATCTGAAATATAAATATAAGGTAAAGGTAAAGGTTCCCTTGCTTGAAAGCCAGTCAAATCCGACTCTAGGGTTGCACTGCTCATCTCCATTTCAAAGCCGAAGAGCCAGCACTGTCCGAAGACATTTCTGTGGTCATGTGGCCAGCATGACTAAACACCAAGGTGCACAGAACACTGTTACCTTCCCACCGAAGTGGTACCTATTTATCTACTTGCAATTTCTTGCTTTCGAACTACTAGGTTGGCAAGAGCTGGAACTAGAGATGGGAGCTTACTCCGCCATGTGGCACCTGGGTCTCGAACTGCAGAACTACTGATCTTCCACAGCCTGCAGTTCAGCATCTTAACCACTTGAGCCACCGCAGCTCCTCATATATAAATATACTCCAATCCAAATTAGCTGTTTGTTGCCCAACTACATATTCTTTAAAGGGGGGAGGGCAATTGTCCAAAGTGGAATAAACCAGGCACATGGTTAAATGTGGAGCTGCCAAACAAAATGTTGGCCATGTGTCTATTTTTATTTATTTATTTAAATTTCTATCCCACCCTCACCTGCAAGTGAGCTTGGGATGGCTTACAACAGAGTAAAAACAAAATAATTCTGGATACTCCAATTTAAAATCCCAATAACAGAACACACAAGATGGCAAATAATCAGTTAACAGAAGCTCCTAAGGAACTTACATGTATGCCCAGATGGATCGGAGCATTGGGGAGTGGGCATAGGATACCACCAATACCAGTTAGACTGGGTGAAGCAGGCGAGGCCAATGTAAATGGACACCCACCGCCTCAACCAAAGCCCTGGCCGAACAACTGTTTTATAAGCCCTGTGGAACTGTAGTAAGTCCTACAGGGCCCTGATCTCACTTGGCAGAGAGTTCTACCAGGTCAGAGCCAGAACTGAAAAATCCCTGGCCCTGGTTGAGGCTAAATTGATGTCTTTGGGATTGGGGACCGCCAGAAGATGCTGCTCAGAAGAGTGCAAGGCTCATCAGGGAACATATGGGGAGAGATGGTCCTGCAGATATGATGGTCCCAGACTGCACAGGGCTTTAAAGGTTATCATCATAACCGCGAACTTGATCTGATGCTCAGCTTGGAAGCCAATGCAACTAGTTCATCTCGCTCTTTCTGTAACAGCCTTTGTCCTTATTTGCTCCATGTTCCTTCAGTCCACATAATGGACTGTCACTTCTTGGGAACAGGGGATTGTAGAACTCTGCTATGGCAGGGCATAAGCAAGTTATGGTAGATGTTATGTGAAACTGGGAATGCAAAATAAGTTATGCTCTCATTTGTTGGATTTCATTGTTGTGGACTGATATGGGCACAGAAACATAATCAGGCAAGAAATTACAGGCCAGATCCAAAGTTCAGTCTCCTTTAATGGTAGGCGCCAGGGCTTTTTTTGTAGAAAAAAACCAGCAGGAACTCATTAGCATAATAGGCCACACCCAACAACATAAACTCATTAGCATATTAGGTCACATCCCTGACAGCACAACTTATTAGCATATTAGGCCACATCCCCATGTTACCAGAAGTGTGGTCATCCAGCCACACCAACCTTTTGCTTCTTATTCTGTTTACCTTGTTTGTTGTCAAAACCCAGGGCTTCTTTTGTGGCAGGAACTTCTTTGCATGTTAGGCCACACACCCCTAATGGAGCCAAACCTAATGAGTTTCTGCTGTTCGGTGTGGCCTATTATGCTAATGAGTTCCTGCTGGGCGTGGCCAACTCGGGAGCCAGCCAGAACTCCCTTCCTGTGCATTCCTGCCCAAAAATAGCCCTGGTAGGCGCTTCTGCAATGCACCAGGAATATTCTGCCTCCATCCTCCCACAGTAACCCACTGATCTACCTGAAATAGTCCCTTGATATTTGCTGAGCCCTCAGATGGACCAAATAGAGACTGGTTACCAGAGTTGCCTTGCCCCATCCATTCAATCAGGGGATGTTGTTTCTGAGCTTGTTTAAAGAAGATAGCCAGTACAACAAAGAACTATATTTGCAATACAGTGACAGACAGACAGAGACTGCATAGATGTTCATGCACACTTTCTGATAGCTAATATAGGCATGTAAGGGCAGTGGCCACAATGGGAAAGCTGTTACTTTATTGTTCTGCTTTTGGAAGTATTTTGCAGCGCCTGAAATAAATTCAGATGGTATTTAGGGTTCATGGACCTAACGGAGTCTTTGATTCTGTCACCTGGTCTAGATTGTGGGAGAAGCGGCAAGGTACCTCAATTGATAAAAGGTTACTGTAGTTAATATACTGCTTTCATACTGATATTATTGCCAAGGGTCATTGTGGACAGAGGAGGTAAGTTGTCTGACTTATTTGAATCTGGTGCTAGACAATGTTGCTGGTTGGCTCCATTTCTATTTAATTTATACTTGATTCCACCCCCTCCATTATAAGCATTGTTGTACTTTCCCCATCCACAAGGTTGTTGTTGCTGCTGTTTGCCATATTTGAGTCTAAAAACTATAGTCACTTAGCCTCTTTCCCCAATTTAGACTTGTTCTGACTTCATTTTCTACAGTGTAGATAAATCTGACACCAACTGCAGGGAGAAAAAGGGGCGAATGGTTTCAATTGCTGCTACAGAGCTTGCTCCATTGTAACTGAGCATGCTCAGTAACATTTTGACACAAAATCAGTATTTTCTAATTCTACACTTGGCATTCCCCAATGCAGTTCTTTGGCTGCAGTAACAAAGTTCCTGCCTACCCACTCTATGATAGTTAGGCTTCCCAAGTTGCTTGCCACAGTGAGCAAACTCCCCCTCTGCCAGCTCTGGCCACTATTGCAGTGGAAGAAAATGAGGGGATGACATCGTGGATGTGGTGATGTCACTTCCAGTCACCATGTCTGGCACAGTCTAGGGATTTCTCCTATTTCCCTATTACCAAAGAGATTGGTGGAATTTGTAGAGCCTTGTGGTGATGTCACCACATTATATGATGTTCCTTTTCCCGTTCCCTTCCCCAATTGCTTCTGGGATTGCTAGGTGCAGGCCTGGCAACAGCACAGATCTAACACACAGGTGAAGGAGACAAGTTAGATTAGTTTGGGCTCTCAGTTCAAGGTCAGCTGTTAAACTGGAGATTTCTTTACCTATTTTACCTACTCTATGCTGTATTAACAGGTACAAGGCTTGTTCTACAAAAGTACCACAACAGGAAATTCATGCTTTGTATAAGGAAATGTATGCAAATATTATCCATTTTATACAAGGTACCAGATTTAAAACATTTGCATGCTGCCTTTCCAACTGACATATGGACCCCAAGGTGGCATGATGTGTGTGTATGTGTGTGATGTTAAGTGTGTATGTAATGCACTGTTTTTTAGTGTGTGATGTTCTTTCATTATTTGATAGCTGCACTGGATTTTTTTTTCCCATTGAAAGCCAGGATAGAAATAATAGAAATAAATAGGCAACTTGTTAAATGCAGATTAAGCAAAGCAATTAGGCGTGACCTGTGGAGGAGGGAATTGGGCTTTCTGAATACCTTTGAAGGAAGTTGTGCCTGTACACAGGGCAATCCTAGACAGAATTACACCCTTCTAAACCCACTGAAGTGGATGGACTTAGAAGGATGTAACTGTGCTCTGGATTGCACCGTTAACCACCAGTTCCCAAACTGCCTCTGTTACATAGTTAAGAATGAGAATGAAAAATAACAAACTGCAACATGTGAGCCTCTCAACGACCAGAACTTCTTTGAAGCAGCCCCCTTCGGCTGAAGTGTGTGGAATTAAATGATTCATTGGGTTTTGAATATGAAAACAAATGTCTTTGCCTGCAGAGAGGCTGAAAGACACAAACAAAACAACATGCACTTCTGGCGCATTTATCTGAAACTGTTCGTTGTGAATTCTTCCCCCTTATTCAAGGATGATATAATCCCCAACTATTAATTCCCCCCCCCAGTTCATTATTCTGAGTATTGCTTGACACATAAGCACAGAGAGACAAAGGCAAGAGCTGAACCTGCTTCCAAAGCTTTGCGATGGTAAATGAGCATTCATCACGCACATCCCGGGAAGCATCTGATGTAAGGGCTGTACATTGAGGGCTGTGATGCGTATGGTCCATTTAATGCCACTCATGTTAAGCAGAATGTTGAATCAGGCAGAATCACTGGTCTGATCCAGAGGACGCCTCAGGTGTAACTCTTCCTCCTCAAAAAAGCAAGAAGGCAAGATCATGCAAAACCAGCTCCTCAGAGCAGGGTCTTCTGCAGGTGCCAACCTCCAAATGGGCAAAATCACCAACTGCTCATACACATGCCATTTTCCATTGTGCCCCTCTCCCATGGAACACCCTGCCTAAGGAGTCAAGAAGCCAGGTATTCTCCTGCCTTTCCACAAACTACGCAAAACTGAATTATTTAAGAGGGCTTTTCTACACGGGCAATAGAGTTGCATTGTGCTAAATGCAGGGCTATTTGGGGGCAGGAATGCACAGGAATGGAATTCTGGCTGGATCCCAAGTTGGCCACGCCCAGCAGGAACTCATTAGCATAACAGGTGACACCCAACAGCAGAAACTCATTAAGATTGGCTACATTAGAAGTGTGTGGCCTAACATGCAAAGGAGTTCCTGCTACAAAAAAAGCCCTGTGTTTTGACAACAAACAAGGTAAACAGAATAAGAAGCAAAAGGTAGGTGTGGCTGGATGACCACACTTCTGGTAACATGGGGGTGTGGCCTCATATGCTAATGAGTTGTGCTGTCAGGGGTGTGGCCTAATATGCTAATGAATTTCTGTTGTTCAGTGTGGCCTATTATGCTAATGAGTTCCTGCTGGGCTTTTTCTATTAAAAAAGCCCTGGCTAAAAGATTCAGAAAGTTATTTGAAAAATAATATTAGGGACCATGGTCCATACCACTGTGTATACCTTGCTGAAACTAGGATCCTGCTATGGAATGTTGCATCATTTAATGTGTCATGTTAATACTTATTTATTTGTTTGTTCATTTGTTTTGACTTATACAGGGCTCAGGGCAGGGGACAACATTCCATATAACATTCACAATCAGATTAAAATGTAAGAAGTTACAGAATCAAAATAAATGTAACAGTTGACTGACAATGCACAGATGGCACATAAGCAGGCAATTTAATATCCTTTCCCCCATAACATAAGAGGAAGGACGGAGCCAGACTAGATGGAAGAAACCATTGCAGTCCTCAATCATAGCCCTGGAGGAACATCTCTGTCTTACAAGCCCTACAGAATGGCATTAGGTCCCACAGGGCATGGATATCATCTGGCAGAGAGTATCACCCAGCTGTCATCAGGGCTGAAAAAGCCCTACCTCTGCTTGAGGACAACCATATGCCTTTTGGGCCAGGGGTCACCAGTAAGTTCTCACCTGAGCGTAATGCTCTTTGAGAGATATATCAGGAGAGGCGGTCCTGTATGCTTTGCTTCAGTTCTGTTTTTAGACTTCTGGTTGGTTCTACAACCCTAATCCTATTGCATTGTTTATCAAATGTTCCATCCATGGATTGCATTTACTCATACTGTGTAATCCACCTTCAGTCCAAGTAAGAAAAGTGCACTGTAAGTCTGTTTCCCATTCTGCGCAGGAATATAGGAAATGTCTCCCTACATTATTTGAAAGGGAATGTGTATGTCTGAGGTTCTGTTGCAGTATTATTGCTTTGTTTTAAGCTTTCAGGAGTCTCTTTTTTAATTAAAAAGAAGCCAGCAAACAAGTACAGTGTAGTGGTTACAGTGTCAAATTCTGATCCCCACTCAGGTTTGCAGCTCATGTATTGTGCAATCCTAAACAGAACTACCCATCTTCTAAGTCCACTGAAAACAATGGTATAGCGGTTAGAATGCCATATCAGGACTGGGCACACCAAACATCAAATCTCTGCTCAGCCGTGACAGTTACCGAGTGACCTTGGGGCAGTCAGTAATCTATCAATTTAATCTACCTCTTGGGGTTGTTGTGAAGATAAAATGGAGGGAAGAAGAATTGCATGCACCACCTTGTTCTTCTTGGAGGAAAGGCAGGATGAAAAAGTAGAATTCAGATAACAGTGTGTGTGTGTAATGACAATATTTTGTAATGTTTTGAATGTCAGAGAATGTAATGGGAAATTCTGTTTTCTTTTCTGATTGGCAAGTGCTTGCAATAGTGTCCTCTCATAAAAGAACAGATTCTCCCTTTTATTTTGTATACTTTTTGCCAGCTTATTATTTGTCGAACTGCAGCTTGTGGTTTCACCCATCACTTATCACTTTCCCTCCATCTCTTTCTGTTTTTACTTCTTCAGGGGTTGATTTCGCACGGCCCCTGCCACCTGCTCCAGCCTGATAAACTGACAGCTCAAATTGTAAATCCTGACCCAAGACTGGCCTTTTCTCGGGATATAAATGCTCCTGTTCAGATGTGTAATGATGCTTTAAGAAACATTCTGGATTCAGGTTGCCCCGCTCCAACACTGTATTGTTCAAAAATCAAACCGATGACCGTGTACTGATGAATGAAAGACCATGGAAATGGATGGATGTAAAGCCAGGAATGCACAGGAAAATGAACCCTTTTTCAGGTGTAAGGATGAAGAATATCCTAAGGATGCTAAGACATCCCCACTTATTCAACTCTAAAAATACACCTTTTGACTTTGCTTCTACCTTTTGCAAAGCAGACACACGGATCTTTATTTTTGTCATTTTTTTAAAATGTTCCTAAATTCTCTTGTGCTGTTCAGTTTACTCAAATTTCAACACTATTTCTGCATTAATTCCATATAAACAGCATAAAACAAACGCTATAAGAAACAAATGAATACCATCAACAGAAATGTACACAATGAAAAGACATTTGGCAACAGGCTATGATTCTGGGAAGTTCAGAATGCAATGTTTATGTGCACTGTGTGTACATCCACAAAAAGCTTACAAAGATTCACATGAATGATCCGAAGGATTTGGAATGGAATACTTCATAAAAGCAAAGCTACATAATTCATATCGAAGGGAATGAGTGACATTTGTCTAACCCTAGTCCTTACCTTAGTGCCTCAGAGACTGGTTTACTTAGGTGTTCTGGTTTACCTAGGTGATATTATCAGAATCTCTCTCCCTTCATACATAAAACCTGTCACTGCAGATCAATGCAAATCACTGTAGTTAACATGTTCATTTGAATATTTATACCCTGGTTTTGTCCCCATTGGGGAGACAGAGCAACTTACAATATTGTTCCCCCCTCCTCCATTTTATCCTGGCCACAACAACCTTGTGAGGTAGGTTAGGTTGAGAAACAGTGACTGTTCTAAGGTACCCAAGAGAGTTTCCATGGCAGGGTGGAAATCTGAACCTGAGTGTCACAGATTCCACTGTGAAATGCTAACCGCTATATCAGATGTAAAGAAATGTATTCATCTATAACATTTCAGTACTTAAAGCTCTTACTTTCCCTCCAAATGTCTTTACATGGAAGAAAGACCAATTAGTATAAAATTCTAAAATTATCAGTAATTCAGTTCTAATGAGAGACCACATAGAATACCTGTGAAGAGAAAATTGTCAATGGTGCATTTGGGAGATCCAGAATCATTAAGAATACAAAACTATTCTAAAAGCTGAGCTTTTGTGTATATAGTGGGACTGTGTGATGTACCACGATCCATAAGGGACAACAAATTCACATACAAATGCTCCCCATGTTTTAAAAAATAGAATCAAAGAGCATTTTAGGGAGAGGAGAGATCTATAGCTACAGTTATTATGAGGTATTAAAAGATAAGTGCTGTTCTGGGCAATTTCATCTTGAATGTATCCAAGATCAAAACTCTAAACCTTACTGAGAATCTTGTCTACTTAAATTTGTAATTCTACTATCATTAAAATGACTGCTCTCATGCAGCAGGTGGTCTACCTTCAGGTTCTGAATGATCTCAAGGGTTGGTGCTATGAACATTCAGAAGGACAGAGGATTTCTGTAACAGATAGGGGTGAGCGTTCTGCAATTCCTGAACCAAAAAGATACACAGAGATATCTGTTTCAGGTCATTACTGTGATTCTCACAGATGGTAACATGTATCTGGGATTCCTAGGTATTATGGAAAACAACTTCGGGGGGGGGGGACATGTTGTTTTTCATGTTTGGGTGCTTGCCAAATACTGTCAGTGGCGGGCATCTTGTTTTTCTTTGATTCTCCTGATTTCCAAGGCAATGACATTTCTCCCTTCCAATTAGATCTTTGCAAGAGAGCAGGAAGTGAGCGCTCCCAGCTAATTGCCTTCATAGACAAGCCCCAAAGAAGGAATTTCAGTGGAGAGTCTTTGTTGAGCTGTGAATGCTCAGGCTACTCCATGTGTGGCTCCAAATTTATGCAAATAACTTCCCACTGCAGGTTCTTTAAGATCAGGGAAAAGGCCAAGGGGGAACAAGGACCTTCACCCTCCTCCATCACTGCTGCCCCTCATCAGTAACATTAACTTTTATGACTTTTAAAGTGACATTCTGGGAACTGACATTTGACTCTGAACAAAGCAGTGAACCTGGAGACAACTTGCGAACTAGTTTGGCCCTCTGACTCTCACACCCCAGCCCTTCACTGTCTCCTCTTATAACTACTACTCAATATCCTCCTCCAGGAAATAGTACTAATTAAGATCCCCCTACAGTGGATGCCCAGCATGGAGATGTGTCTCATAGCAATTTGACAATTAATTTATCTCATGTCATCACACATAGATGCACACTTTTTTTTTTTAAAGAACAATTTTCAAAGATTTCAGGAATAGGGCGTGTCCCTGAAAAGGAAACCTTTCTTGCTTTGTGAAAGAAAACAATGAACCATAACAAGGAAGGATGGCAAATGCAGAATTTTCAGCAAAAGTGTTTTTTCCCCCTTTGTTGTTGTCAGTTATTGTAAGATTACATTTAAAAAAGAATGTGGACAGATTTTTTTTAAGATGGTGCCTGGTGCTCTCCTGCCAGTCTGCTACCATTCCCCCTCTCCCTTATCACTGGACAGAAGTGTACCTGCACTGAGATGCATCTGCTCCAGGTGTCTGTAAAATCAAGCCCCTTTGTCTATTCTACTTGAAACATAAGAGGTTTTTAGATGGGAGGACTCTGTTCTGTGCAAATTTAGTGCTGTTATCTTTTGAACAGTTGCCACAAACCCTCAGACTGGTTTCCCATTGAAAATAATGACCCCCAAACTCCAGACCTTGAAAAGAACAGATGGATTTGAATCCTGAACTGGTAACACCCTCCCTCAAAATCAGCAATCATGGTAAAGGTTCCCCTACTCCAAATTCCCAATCTGAAATGATGTCTTCTTTTTCTTGGAGCACAGCTGTTGAAACAGGTGCACAGGATTGTCTCACCTAATAACTGTAGAATTATGGAGTTGGAAGGGACCTCCAGGTCATCTAGTCCAACCTCCTGCATGATGCAGGAAGTTAACAAATACCCCCCACACCCTCAGTGACCCATGCTCCATGCCCAGAAGATGGTCCACTGCTTACTAGCAGGGTCAACACAATTGTACAAGGCGTGGTGTGTATGTGCTGAACCGATTCTTCTAACAACCAAGTCTTCAGTGCCCTTACATTGTTTCATCACCAGGGACATATTTCTGACCCAGGCTTTCGGGACTGAAAGGGATTGTTAAAGATCTCAGAAATGTTGCTACCTTCAAAATTCTTCAGATGTTTCCCCCTCTAAATTCAGTTCAAAATTTCTCTTTAGGTGGCAACTGTAGTATCTTATAACTTTGGTCACCACCCTGATTCGCATCAATATATGACATCCTCCAGAGCAAGGGAGAGGCAGTTGACAGCATAGGGATGCCAACAATCTCTGTTAATACTCCTGCCCCCCCCCCCCCGCAATACCCATAAACCTTTTAGAGAAACTATTTTTAGCATTAATCAAAATTATCCAAAGTAGTGAACCTTCCTTTATGGGACATGATGCCTTTGACTGACCAGCTAGCTTCTATTTTAACCTCCCAAGTCTATTTCAAATCCCAGCCAAGCTTCCTAAATTGCCAGACCTAGCCTGACAGTAGAAAGGTTTAATAACTCCTGTGTAGTCCTGTCACACATTATAAAAGGCACAACTGATAGTAAGAGTGCCTTGTGCAGTCTCCAGTGCAGGTGTAATGATCTCATTTATTCTTTCCAAAATCCTGTTTGACTTTTCACAGGCCTCCCTGTAAAACTTGTGATTGTTCTATAATACAAATCCATAAACGCAGGGAAGGTTAGTCTCTCCCTCTACTTCTGTGTTCCTGGTGTCAGCCAAAGAAACAGCTTCCAGGAGATACTTCAGGGTAGGGTTTAGGGTTCTCTTCATCATCATGAATCTCTTTCAGATACTAGGGAGTTAAATCAGGTTTCTGCCTTACCATTTTTTACTATTAAAAGAAATATGATCCCATCTTTTCTGACATATTAGTAGCAAAAATAAATAAATAAAGCTTTGGGTACCTCCAGAGGACAGCCTGACAGTTACTAATTTTTAAGAGAGCCAGTTTGGTGTAGTGGTTCAGAGTGGCAGACTCTAATCTGGAGAACCAGGATTGATTCCCCACTCCTTACATGCAGCTGCTGGTGTGACCTTGGGTCAGTCATAAGTTCTCTTAGAGTGGTTCTCTCAAGACCAGTTCTCTTGGAGCTCTCTCAGCCCACCTACCTCACAGGATGTCTGTTGTGGGGAGAGGAAGGGGAAAAGATTGTAAGCCGCTCTGAGACTCCAAATGAAGGATGGGGTATAAATCCAGCTCTTCTTCTTCTTCTTCTTCTTCTTCTTCTTCTTCTTCTTCTTCTTCTTCTTCTTCTTCTTCTTCTTCTTCTTCTTCTTCTTCTTCTTCTTCTTCTTCTTCTTCTTCTTCTTCTTCTTCTTCTTCTTCTTCTTCTTCTTCTTCTTCTTCTTCTTCCTGCATCTGCTTGGATCCATTGTAATGATTATTGGCAGAATTGGGGAGTCTGTAAATTTTTATGGGAATCAGTGGGAGGTTCAGGCTTATGAATGTAAGGAGGTAATACTGTTTGATGGGTGTCTTTCCCATACTTTAATTAAATCTTCAATTACAGCAAAATTCAGTGGTAACTCTTAGTACTCATCCAATATGGTGATATAATAATGTGAAGAATTATAACCCCCATGCTTCTAGTGTCTATATTTCTGGAATCTGATGCTTGTTTCCAAGCTACTCCTAAATATGGAATCAATAATTGCTTTGATTTAATTGTAAATTTTATTTTTGCTTTGCACTGAATGTATTAATGCTGAGATAATAAAATTCAGAGCCATAACATTGTGAAACAATCACATCCTCATCTGCATTATGATAAACAGTATGTAGGGCGCCATATGAGCTATCACATAACCTTTAGAAAGGAACATCTCCCTCTCCTGTTTACCTCTCTCACTTTGGCTATTGCACTCAAAAATTAACACAGCACCTGATATTCCAATTTTGGATTAAAAAGACTGCTACCATAGCCAGTTATTCAGCAGTAATTCAGCCATATCCATGGAAATTTGGGTTTTTTTTCGTTCCAGCTAGTTGCTGCCTACCATTTATTATGACTTGGCTTAAGGGGGATTACAGTTAGAAGAATTAATAAGGGGATAGGCACCTATCCATTTGACCACCATTTATGAACTCTGTCAGAGACAAAAGGGATGAGTCACCTAAAGGGATGAATTGGCCACTTTCAGATATGGACACATGGAACAAAAATGTGTGACAAGATTTATGTTAACCTACCTCTATATTTCCTTCAGTCTAGACCACATGATTTGTAGAAATGAATCATACACCTGGAACAAGCCTTTTTGTTGTTCAGTCACACAGTTGAGTCTGAACCTTTGCAACCCCATGGACCACATCATACCAGGCCTTCCTGTCTTCTACGGTCCTCCAGAGTTTGCTCAGGTCTAAGCAGGTCTAATCAGAAGTAAGTCATTTGCTAGTGAATAGTGCTTACTCCCAGGAAAGTGTCCTTAGTATTGCATAACATACGTGCAAAATCCTCCTCCCCAGTTTGGTTCATGGTCTGCTTGCCAGTTGCAAACAAGAAGCTGCTTTTTCATCAGATGGATTGGCTGTTCATGAAGAGTTTGAGCCAGTTCATTTTCACATATTCAAATAGCACTATACAATTGGCAGTGTTTTACACATGTCTGTCATTGTACCATCTTATGAGTATCCTACTTTCCCTCCTTTCCCACAAGCTTGTTGTCACTTGCATATAGCTCATCAATCATGCAGTAAACAGTGAAGAGATTGTTTAGACAGTGATTCCAAAGAAAAACTGTATTTCTTTTTTTAAAAAGTGTTAACTAGGGATGGGCATGAACCTTGTCATGAACCTAAACTCCTCAGGAAAATCCCTGGGCTGTGGATCGTGAACTGAGGTTCATGCCTATCCTTATCAATGGATCCTCCCATGACCCTCCATGTTTTCTTAGGAGGTTTATATGGCTTGTGGTGGGAAGTGGGGAGGGGAGTGAGTGGGATCGCTGAAATGGCTTGCATCCATTTCAACCTAACAGTGGGGCTGGTACACCTGTCAGCTGTTGGTCTGAAATAGGGCTGAAATAGATGCAAGGCATTTCAGCAGTCCCTCTCACTCCCTCCCCCTGCTTCCAAGTGGGGAGGAGAGAAAGGGATCGCTGAAAGGCCTTGCATCCATTTTAACCTAACAGAAGGGCTGATGTGCCCATCAGCTGTTAGGCTGAAGTAGATGCAATCCATTTATCTGCACGTGGTGGGGAGTGCTCTCCCAGCCGCAGGCAGGTCCTGGCTGCCATGGCAGAGCCATTTAAGCTCTCCGGTTTAAACCTCGGTTTTAAACCTCTTCCCATGAGATCCCCCCACTTTCTCCTGCCGAAGGCTTGCTGCAGGAGAAAGGGAGACCCTTCCCGGGAGATCTCCTCCCCACTATCTCCTGGCTGCAGCTTGCTATGGCCAGGAGAAAGGTGGAAGGGAGTTAGGGCTACCAACTCTGGGTTGGGTAATTCCTGGGGAGGGCAGGGTTTGGGGAAAAGAGAGACCCCAATGCCATAGGGTCTGCCTCCAAAGTAGCCATTGTCTCAAGGGGAACTGATCTCTATTGTCTGGAGATCAGTTGTGATACCAGGGGATCTCCAGGCCCTACCTAGAGATTGGCAACCCTAAAGGGAGTCCATTCCCAGGTCAACCTCCCACTTTCTCATGGCCATTCCTGGAATATCCTCCCCCCACTTTCTCCCCACCCTTCCTGGGAGATCTCCTCCCCACTTTCTCCTGGCCACAGCTTGCTATGCCCAGGAGAAAGATGGAAGGGAGACCATTCTCGGGAGTCTCTGAACATTTACCAGCCTTTTGCCCAGTTTGGTTCAGCTGTTCAGTCCATTTAAACCTAACAGCTTAGCAGTGTGGGTCTGCAACTGACCTGTTAGGTTTAAATGGCTGCAAGCCCTGCTGTTAGCTCACCCTGTTGTTAGCTTGGAAGCAAGGAGAAGTGAAAACTGACAGTTTTAATGGCTGCCAGCCATTTAGACCTAACAGTGGGGAGGGTCTACTAGTCAACTGTAAGGTTTAAATTACTGTGAGTCATTAAACTGTCTGTTTTGCTCCCCCCTGCTTTCAAGCTAACAATGGCTGATCCCCCGTGTCTCTTGCCATGGATTGCCACTGCTAGGAGAAAGGGAGACCGGAACTGTCTAGTCTGGTTCAGGGCATTTTTGGCTCAATTTAGTTTGGGGTTTGGTTCAGGAAATGCCCCAAACCCTGAACCAAACCAGAATTTTTAGGTTCATGCCCATTCCTAGTTGGCGGGGCCTCCCTTTCACTCCTGGTAATCCCCCCCCCATCTAGGTGTAGGCTTTCTTCTTGAGAGACTTTCAGAAGGTCCAGGAATGAACCTTCTGCATGCAAAACATATCCTCTGCCACTGTGATATGGCCTGAAATGGCTGATGGATAGTCTAGTACCTATTTAAAGTTGAATATTTGGATTTAATCCAGTGCAGTCCATTGATCAAACAGGAGGGGCCATGACTATTATTTATTTATCTAGATGCTTCTCCATAAAGTATGCACAATGCTGCTTACAATAAAATCAATAAGAATGGTTCAATCATAGAGTACATGCTTGGCATGCAAAGATTTCCGATCAAGTCATTGGTGTCTATAGCTGAAGGGTATCAGGTAGCTATGGCTGGGAGATATCATTTTCCTGTCAACTCTGGAGGATCACGGCCAATCAGAGGATCTATATGGGCTGACTAAGCATAAGGCAGTTTAATAAAGCTGTGTATTGAACATGTTCAAATAAGGTGTAAAGCCCCTCACCCACAAATGAACAAGCCATACATGGACAAATGAAACATGTAAATCAGAACTTGGATGTTCCTCTAAGTGAGTAATATATCTACATATTTGTATCTGCGTCTATCTATCTATCTATCTATCTATCTATCTATCTATCTATCTATCTATCTATCTATCTATCTATCTATCTATCTATCTATCCATCCATCCATCCATCCATCCATCCATCTATCATCTATCTATCTATCATCTCCCTGGAGGATACCCTTTCATCTGGAGCAAGACTTTTTTTCAAACCAAGTGTTACTGTCACTACTTGGCAAGAAAACAGAGAGAGCTCTTGAAGTTTTATGCTACATGGTCTATTACACATCTGCAGTTGAGGTGTAATAAAATCCTTCTTGGCAGCATGATGCAGATAAACAGAGTATTGCAGGTCAGGAGAGTTGAAGCCAGGGAAGTTTGGTTATCTGTAAGTTCTCGCACAACCTGCTTGCCAAGCAGATAACTGTACACCAGAGTAAGTACAACTTGCTACATGATTGTTTTATTTCATTGGAAGAGAAAGGTGAGGTGAATGGCAATTCATTCATGCAGGTACAATAAGTCTAAGAGCTGGGCTTACTGAGAACAGTTTGCAAAATTTCTAGCAATCAAACAGCTAATGAGACCTCCCAGGGGTTCTCTCTGATGTGTCAGCAGTGAAAGCTTGCCTGGAGGCCTTCATGACTCCTAATGCAATAGAGAGACAAACACGCCAGATGGACATGCAGAAAAGCTCAGTTAAATATGTATGACCTATGTAGAAAGATGGTGGCCAGTATCCTGGACCTTCCCCCAGCAACAACTTCCAACACATCAAGTAAAAAAACAAACGAGTCCATAATCTATCTTTTGATTTGTATAGGTTTATTTTCAGATGGTACAAAGCACTGTGGATATAAATCCTGATACCTCCTCTAACTGTAATAGTTTTCCAGGTGTTACTAGAGTCATTTCCCTTCCATGACATGGAGATTTGGCTGCAATCCTAACAACACTTTCCTGGGAGTAAGCCCTATTGAATAAAATTTGACTGACTTACTCATGATTGAGGTGGGCAGCCATGTTGGTCTGAAGCAGCAGAACAAAGTTTGAGTCCAGGGGCCCCTTTAAGACCAACCAAGTTCAATTCTGAGTAGAAGCTTCTGGATGAAGTGTACATGCAGATGAAACTTGGTTGGTCTTAAAGGTGCCACTGGACTAGTGTTCCCTCTAAGCTGAGTTAGTGTGAGCTAGCTCACAGTTTTTTAGCCTCCGCCTCACACATTTTTGTCTTACCTTAGGAAGGGTGGCTCCAGAGCAAACTAAATTATGCAGAGCAAACTAATCTATGCAAGAAGCTCACAACTTTAATGCAAGTCGCTCCCAAAGTAGAATTTTTTTCCCTCACAAGACTCCACAGCTTAGCGGTAGCATTGCACTGGACTCAGACTTTGTTCTCTTACTCAGGATTGCTCCACTTGCCCATCATCTCACTGGTTTTAGACACCTAGATGGCAGCATGAACACACACACACACACCTGTTGCACTTTTCCGCCTCTCTGAAAAGAAATTTGATTTATGCTTTATCTAACTTTAGGGGAAAGGGTATGATTCATGGCAACTGGTATTTGTAATTCCGGTGGTCACTAGGACCATCACACTTCCGAAAGCATAAACCTTAGTCGACCTCAAGAAAATCTACATTTCTGGAGTTGTTTGCTGGAGTATCGTTCAGACAAGGTGGTGGATTTATCTGCAGAATAAAGAGACTGATTGATAAAACAACATTTCAGTGCTTCAGTAGCAGCCAGGTTTCAACAATAAACGGTGGCCTGGTGCACTTCCAGAGCAGTACAATTACTCTTCTTATTCAAAGAAATGATTACTCACCAAGCAGATGGGCAAATTATATGACAAAGTAGTTGCCATCTGAAACAACACTACCATAACACAAGCTAAATCCATTATAAATCTGTGTGGTTTATTACTTGTAACATTTGTGGCCAGCTCTTCTTCCAAGGAACATATGTAGGGGTGTTCTGGACAATCTCCCACTCCTGGAACTAGCCAGGGTCAGCCTACTTAGATTCACAGATGGGATAGTATCAGATGCCTTCACTTTCTTCAGTCTCCTCCCCACTGCTCAAACTATAGGAAGACAAGAGAAAAATAACTTGCATTTATCTCAGCTCTGTGTTGAAATTGATGTGGCTGCTACTAGGAAGACATCATCGTCATCACATTACCTATCGACTGAGTGCCGAGGCAACTCTTTGCAGGAATGAGATTTAGCACTGAATTCATTCACGCCTTAGATGAAAATCTTGTTCCTGTTGAAGAGACTAGGGGATTTTGCAGCTGACTTCAGAAGATCCTGGATTATATGATGTAGAATTTAAGATGTCGTTCCAAATTTTATAGCCTTGAAGGCAAATAGGATTATGCTAGATCTCTGGCTGGAATGAATAATGCACTTTTCAGTTCAATCCTGTATATTGAGCTGCATATTGTTATGCAATGCAAAGTGATGTCTCCCTTTTTAAAGACTTCAGTAGAGACTGATGGGATTAAAGGTTCTTTGAATAAAGTGGCATTTGTCTCAAGTTACTTTGGAAACGTACAAAACGTAACTAAATGCCCCCTTCGTAGATGTGCACTGTTAGCTCCAACTCCCTCTTGGATAAACTTACACATTGGGGGACATTTTAAAAGAAGTTGACAGGACTTTCTCTCCTCTCGTTGTGTTATTCATACTCCCATCCTTCTGTAAACAATGATTTCACTATACTTATGCCCAAGTGCCTTTCAATTCCTATACCCTTCTATTACCCTCAATGAAATCTAAACGTTTGTTTTGGGGTAAAGAATTGGTGGTTGAATGGTTACTGGCAGCCTAATAAAGGCATTTTGAGCTTGCCTGCTTACTATCCAGATAAGGAGTCCTAAATCACAGCAGTATTCGAAGCTACCCAGACTGTGGAAGTGGGAGGAGTTCTCCCGCTGACATTGACGTTAACTTCCCCCAAACTGGTTGTGGTTCCAGTTGAATGATCCAAACCCAAGACAGAGATTCCACACATGTCTAAGGATACACTTAAAAGAGAACACATGTGGTAAAAGGGGGGCATTCAAACACACATAGGCATATGTATAGGACTTCCAACACTGCCTCATCATATGCTGGGAGATTTGGGGGTGGTGCCTGGGAAAGGTGGGGTTTGAGGTGTTACTTCTGGATGACACTGTAGGCTGCCTTCTCTAGTCTCTATGGCATTCACCATAGAGTCTAGGGGAAATTCCTAGAGAGTCACTATGTAGAAGCCATTCCCCTCACTCCTCAAATCCTTGGGGGTAGGAAACTGAAGATGGAGTGCTGACAATTCCACACTGCAGGTGGGAAAATGCAGGTCCTACTTATGTATCCAGTATGGTTAACTAAAATGTTAAATTCTGATTTCTAGAAATGACCAGAACTATTCTCTTGATATGAGAAAGCTGCTTTTTCAAAAGAAACACTAAGAGGTACCTTGGCTTTTGGGATGCTGTACTGATGCTGCTGGGACTGCAGTGGCTCAGAGGTTAAGACACTGAACTGCTGACCAGAAGGTCAGCAGTTCGAGACCCTAGCATCACATGACGGAGTGAGCTCCCGTCTCTGCCCCCAGCTCCTGCCAACCTAGCAGTTCAAAAGTAAGAAACTGCAAGTAGATAAATAGGTACCACTTCAGTGAGAAGGTAACAGCATTCCGTGCTCCTTGGCATTTAGTGATGCCAGCCACATGACCAAAGAAACATCTTTGGACAGTGCTGGCACTTCGGCTTGGAAATAGAGATGAGCATCGGCCCCTAGAGTTGATTCAGCTAGATTTTGAGCAAGGGAAATCTTTACCTTTACTGATGCTGCTAGCTGACAATGCTTGTGAGCTTGCTTCTGTAGTGATACCCCATCTTCTTAACTTGTGTGCTTGGAAATACCAAGAGCACCAGTGATGTCTCGTGGGGAAGTTAGGCTCGGGGGAGGGGCAAACACGGTTATAATTATTAATTTATTCTTTTGACATATTATTTTGTGCCATCAGGACTCTCAAGGTCTACCACAGGCTTCAGAGAAAGATTCCCTGTGAGTCCCCCTCACACCACCACAGCTCAACACAAACATGATATTAATGCAAATCATGTGACCTTCCATTTGTATGACTTGTCTGGAAGAGGGTCTCTCTGTGTTCCAGCAGCCCTGTTTTTAAGAACTGCAGAAAATGAACACGTTTTATGACCCCCATTTATAACAACAACAACAACAAAATAAATACAAATGAGTGAAATAATTTTTGATATTGTCTACACAGATAATGGGTGAGGTCCAACAAGAATTTCTGCTGGTAAGAAAAGGGAGGATGGGGTCCCTTTTGACAACCAAAAAAAGGCTGTGCTGGGGACCATGTTTAAAAACCATGTGAATTTGGGACTGTAGTAAAGAGGGGGATTGGGAGAGACTGAGTAGAAAATGTGACTGTCTCCATCTCCTTGTGTTTGACAATCCAACTTATGCTACCGTGTGCAATGCCTATTTTCTCTGAAGCTGAGTGATGATGTCACCCAGAGGTGATGTCATCACACCGGGCATGTCACAGAGGTGACACTCTAGTATTTGGCTAAAAACTCCATGGTAACCACAACATGCCTGGTGTGATGACATCATTGTGTGCATGCCAGAAGATCCAGGGACCCAGGCTAGAGCCCCCCACCAGCAGTCAGGTAAGACCTGGCAGCCCTTTCGGATGGCCACTGTTGGTGCCTGCTCACATTTTGGTGGATTGCTGTGTTGTTGTTTTTTGCTTGCTTGCTTTTTATACCCAAGGGTCATGGCTTGATCATGCAACTGAAAATGACCACAGTTCAAGGCAGGCATAGTGTTTGTGTTTGCTGAGGCAGTGGCACTGAACATGTAGGCACAAATGCTATGAGAAAATCATGTGAGAACAGGGATGCACAGAACATTTTCAGCGCAATTTGGAACAATGTAGAATGCACACTAAAAGAACAAACTTTTTGTTCATCATACTGAAATCGGAGCAGAAGAGTGATCACACATTATTCTAATGTTGACTTAGCTGAATACTAAATTTAAGATTGGTTATTTGTGGGGAGAATGTTAAAGGCTAATTGCGATATATATTGGGAGGACTTTTTGTACCTGTGGCCTAAATTGGGCTGCAGCTAATTAGAAAATGGAGTTACTTGTGAAGATGTCGGCGGTAGGTGTTACATTTTCCCCCTCTAACTTTTGTTTGCACACTTCGAGATAATATCATTATGCCAAATCAATTTGTTTCCATGAAATGTCACATTTGGAGACAACTACAGTAGCTATAAATATGCATTGCCACATGTGCCATTAAAAAAAGCATTACATCTGAACTCCTGGAGTGTTTCAGACTTATCTGAAACAATCACTTATCCCATAAGAAGATGATAAAGATTATGCAAAGAAGGCACTTTCCCCTTTTTCTCCTTCCTTGGAAAACGGGATCGTGAAGCCTTATGAAAATAACTACATCTGTATTTTTATCAATAAAAGTTGATGAGCCATAAATTGCATTTTATGCTAGAGGTGTTATGCATATTGTACATGGAAGGCTGTATTTTGCATTGCCCCGGCACCCTGGAATGAAGACATAAGACACCAAATATGTGTTAAGCTAGGCTTTTAATTATGACTGATCTGTGTACTCTGTTTAAAAGCATATCACCTATTGTAGTATGGCCTACCATCTACCAGGCATCTCTTGCTGGCTGCCTTCATACAAGCAACTCCACCTTGGATCAAAAACAACTCAGCACTCTGATACCGTGTATTATTTCTCCTTGTCAACCTGTCCTGACAGGAGCCTGGGAGGACAGGGACCTCAGAGAGGTACAATGCCATAGAGTCCACTCTCCAAAGCATCCATGTTTTTCCCCCAGGGTAACTGATCTCTGTAGTTTGGAGATGAGCTGGAATTCCGGGGGATCCCCAGGTCCCATCTGGAAGCTGGCATCCCTATTCTCTTCACCCCATTATTAAAACAGCAAGCACTCAGCAGATGATACCCAGCACCAAACCTCCACCCCAAGTCCCCAGGAATTTCCATATCCAAAGTTAGTTACCCTACACCAAACTCGTGGCCAGAGACTTTTCATCCTTAGCTGCTTGAGAGTGCTCACCAAGTTTCTCTACCTATGCTATAGCAACTTGTATCATTTCGACTGAAATGGATGAGGCCTGATTAATTTTAACCAACCCCTTAATAATGCAAATGGAAAAAAAAACAGCCCCCATCACAGCTAATTTGATGACAGGACGCTTGGTATAGTGGTTACACTGTTGGATTAGAAAGCACTTTTGAAGATCCCAGGAGGTATCACCTTTATGCCTGCTAGGAGTACCCGTTTCAGAAACAGCTCCCTCCTTCATAGGACAGCACTCAGCTTGGAACCTCCCAACATTTTGTGACTGGCTTCAGGCCTCATGGCAGCCATTTGACCTATCTCACGGGGTGTCTGTTGTGGGGAGAGGAAGGGAAGGAGGATGTAAACTGCTCTGAGATTCCAAGTGAAGGGTGGGGTATAAATCCAATCTCCTCCTCCTCCTCCTTCTTTTCCCCCTAGCCAATTGTCAGCTATTTTGTTGAGGTTGTACTACATGTATGCAAAGTACTGTCAAGTCGCAGCCAATCTATGGCAACCCTATAGGGTTTTCAAGGCAAGAAAATAACAGGTGATGTGCCATTGCTTTTCTCTGCCTAGTCACCCTGGAATTCCTTCGCGGTCTCTCATGTGAGTACTAACTGCTTAGCTTCAGAAATCTAATGAGATAGGCTAGCCTGGGCCATCTAGGTCAGGGTGGTGCCACTACCTGCCCTCAAATTTCCCAAAGTTTCTAGAAGTTCAACCAGGTTGGGGATTCCTGATATAACATGTAGGCTGGCAAAACTCTCCCAATGTATGCATCTATCTATCTATCTATCTATCTATCTATCTATCTATCTATCTATCTATCCATCCATCCATCCATCCATCCATCCATCCATCCATCCATCCATCCATCCATCCATCTATCTATCTGAAGAGGGTGTGTGTGTGTGTGTGTGTATATATATATATGCTATTTTAAAGTGGCAACATTCCTTGCACTCCCATTGGCTGTGCAATGCCCTCTCTCAGCCATTGGCCCATCAGCTGCCACTCAAGAGTACTCGCATGCCATTGGTCGGGTGCTGGGTCTGCTCTTCTTCCCCACCCACTCCCCCTTCAGCCACTCTGCCCTGTCAGAATTCCTGGCAAATGGCTTTCTCTCTTGACGCAGACACTTCTGCTGCCTGCATCCTGTGTGGGAGTAACTTTTCCTCAGTGGCTGTTGGCAGGTATAACAAAATTGTGGTTACCTGTGCTTGTAAGATGGCTGCTGTCTGTGGTTGTTTGTTTAAAATGTTCTGCCATAAGGTTTAATTGAGCAGTAGTTCCAGAGAGGGGCCTGTAGGCATATCACTCACTGGGTTGAATGGGGCTTTCTCATCTGCTGGACTACAGTTCCCAGCTGCCCCAAGGCAGGAAAGGGTGGGAAAACAGGGACTGTCCCAACACACAGGGCAGCATCAATATAGATTGCAGCTCATCCAGGAAGGAGGCTGTCTTCATCCTACAGTAGGTTAGGAAAGGCTTCTGCTGCCTGTGCTGACCAGGCTGTCCAGGCCACAAGCCAGAGACATGGGGGAACCCTGGGAGGCAGCAGAAATTCAGCCTCTCAACAGTTGACTGGACTGGGGAATGAATGGAAGTTTCCCTGCTCTCTTGGTCCAGAGAGAGAGAAGCTAGAGCAGAGAGCCAGAGGCCAGTGTGTAGGGAAAGAGGATGGCATTTAACCCCTGGGGATTTATGCCCTGTTGATTCATAGTGTGTGCTTACCCCTGCAGTGTGTGTTCACCCCATAACTGTGTAAATAGATAGATAAATTATTTTATTTGGGCTAATAATCTGCTCTGCACAATAACAAAGGGAGGGGGTACCCCAGGAGGCAAGGAAAGGCCAGACACTTGGGTTGCCAACTTTCTAGGGATCCCTCAAAGATTGGGGATTCCATCTCCAAATAGGGAGATTTGGCCAGAGGGGTCTCACTGTCCCTCTAAAAAGGCAGTGACAATTCAGTGAGTGGTGGCAGCAAACTTAAGGAGTGAGATATGCCCATGGGATAAAGGTGGGAGGCAAACAGCTGAGTTGTAAACTGGAGCCCATTTCGACACAGTGGGCAACCGAGCTTGGTTCAGACACAGGAAGGAAATCCTTTGCAGGCCTTTGTGAGGAACTCATTGGGGCCAGTCCTGACTAGGGTTGCCAGCTCCAGGTAGGGAGATTCCTGGATATTTTCTGGAAGAGTCTATGGAAACCAGGGTTTGGGGAGGGGAGAGGCCTCAGCTGAACAGAATGCCATAAAGCCCACCTTCCAAAACAGTTATTTTCTCCAGGCGGTGGGGTGGGGAGAGATCTTTTGTCTGGAGTTCAGTTGTGATACCTGATGATCTTCATGCTCCACCTGGAGGTTGGCTACCCTAGGCATAGCAGTCAGTGCTTCAGAGCAGGGTCTCTGAGATCCAGGTTCTTGCTGTAGAAGCTGAATGGGTGATTTTGGACCAGTCACAGACTTTCAGCCTAACCTACCTCACAGGGTTGTTATGCAAGTCAAAAGGGGGAGAGGAGAATGATGTAAACTGCTTTGGTCCCCATTGCAGAGAAAGACTAATTTTCCTCCTGGGAAGCCATTGTTGCCAATCTCCAGGTGAGGGCTAGAGATCACTCAGAATTACAACCGCTGTCCAGATGGCAGAGATCAGTTCCCCTGAAAAAAATGGTGGACTCTGTGTCCTTATATCCTGCTGAGATGCCCCCCCCCCGCACAGCCAATGTGATGTGGAAGTCAGGGCTTCAGAGCACAGTGGAGGCTGCAGGTGGGGGGAGATGGAAAGCTGAAGAGTGAGGAGGAAATAAAGGTAGGTTGATGATTGGCTGGGAAGGAGATAGGGTTGCCAACTCCAGGTTGGGAAATTCCTGGAGATTTGATGGGTGGAGCCTGGAGAGGGTGAGGTTTGAGGAGGGGTGAGACCTCAGACAGGTACAATGCCATAGACTCCACCCTCCAAACCAGCCATTCCCTCCTGGGGAACCATTGTTGCCAATCTTCAGGTGAGATCACTCAGAATTACAACTGATCTCTGGGAGGGAGGGTGGGCAGAAGTGAGCTGCAGTCAGAAGGGCAGATAACGGTACATTGATGGTTAGCTAAGAAGCAGAATTTTTGCTCACAGGATTCCACAGCTTAGAGGGAGTGATTGAGGGTGCCCAGTTGTAGAAATGACTCCACAGAGACCTGTGTGCTGCATTTTCTGGCCCACATCGTGTGACCTTGGACACCAGGTATTGTGTAACATAAGGTATGTGAGACTTTTGTGCCTTTCTATTACATACTTCTAATATGTACTTAACCTACTTCCAGCCTATGCATTCATTACACATCACATCTTTCTAGAGCTCATTCACAATGGGCTTTACTGCTAGTGTTTGTGTGTGTGTGTATGTATACACACATCAGATCAGACTTCTGCTGATTCAATCCGTATTAGGCCACTGTTAAAACTGCAAGAGCGGGGTCATTAAAATTTTGGCATCCCTGTTCTAGACTCTCCACCGCTACCAATGATGTAATCATTTTACCCACCCCGAGCCCTTCAAATAAGGTTACAAATTATACAAATACACAAATTGGGAGCTCGCCAGCATGATTGTAAACAACCATCTGGAATAGTCATTTCTTCACATGGGCCGTTGCACAGTTACACAGTCATCAAGTGTTGTTTTCTTCTATTTCTGTAAAAACATTAGCCTTTTTTAGCCAGCAACACCTGCTTCAGCATTCCTTAGGGAGGGCATCTGCCTTGCGAATGATGAACGCCCACCTGTGGCATTTGCAGTGGAGTCTGTATGCCCTGTTTATACAAAAATGGAAACATCTTTCTTTCCTATGAGGGTTCCATTGCAGCGTTTGGGCTGTTAGCTAGATATCTCAGTAAGGGAGGAGTGACAGTCAAGCTCAGCTCTTAGATCCTTTAAAGATAATTTGTGAGAAAGTTTGTTGTCTTTTTTTAAAAAAGAATCACTCAAAAAGCAAAGCAATGTTATAAAGAAAAGCTTAAAAAAACTCTTTTGAAAAATCAATGGGATTTGTATCTTTGTCATGCACATTTCAACCATAGACCCACTTCATCGTTTGAATAACAGTCAGTGGCCTGTATCCTACCACTCTGGTCATAAAATTTTGTAAACTTCCTCCAATGTAAGTGGCTGTTCTGCCAGAGGTAGATCCCTTAAGCTGGAGGAAGTCTCCTTAAGTTGGAGGAAAGTTTCAGAGTTTGCTGTGGGATCCATGTTGGCTTGCTGAATACAAATGGTGATCAAATAGAGGAGTAATCATATATAGTCTGTAAAAAGAAGGGAGAGGGTTTTTTTTTTCATAAGCATATGACCCTGCCATATACCAAGTCAGCCCACTGGCTCACCTAGCCCTGCACTGTCTTCTCGAATTGGCTCTTCATGATCTCAGGCACAGAAAGCTCTTTCCCAGCATGTAGTCCCTGATATCCCTTAACTGGAAATTCCCAGAACTGAATCTGGGACCATCTTCAAGAAAAGTATATGCTCTGCCTCCAAGCAGTGGTCACTGTGTGCAATGGTCTGTAATGATGGAGTCTGGGAACAGCTTCTTTGACAAGATGAGATTAAAAAAAAATGATTGTTATCATTTGGGCACTCTGGCAAGCAACAGCTGGACAGTGGGAGTGAGAATAAAGGGATAACATCTGGATTGATCCTCCCTCCCTCATCATTTCCTGCAATTGACAGTCTCAGCTTCTCATTTTTTGTTATGCCAGGACCGAACAGATGTTGGAGTATTTGGTGACACTTCTTTCATTGTGTAGAGGGGAAAATGGATTTGTGCATCATTCTGCAGCCATCAGAAAACTGGCTGTGATTCTCAGAAGGTTCCATCATAGTTTTTAATTTGAAATGCTCAGAGAGGAATACGCTGCCTAGGGAGGATCTGGCAAGAGGAACTGGAAATGCAAGCAAGGAACACAAAAAGAAACTAGAAGTGCAAACAACAAATATTCAACCTTTCCTGCCACCTGTTTTTCTCCACATTCTACACTCGCACAAAAATTGTGATGGATTTTGATTGTGGGTCACCTTATGAGCCATGCTTGGATGAACTGAAAACTGTTTTGTGAATATAATAATCACTAGAGACCTTGCTCTGATTGATTCCATCTTTGGATAGTGACCAGAGACTGGGTCTTTCCTGAGATGGTGCCAATTATGAATTGCCCTTCCCATTAGGGTTGGATGCACTGCTTTAGCCAATGCCAGGAGGTTTTGAGAGAAGTGCCTGGGGAAGGTGGAGTTTGGGGAGGATGTGACATCACTTCCAGGTTATCTTCTAGGAATTTCCCCTAATATGTGTGCTGAAGCCCATAGAGACATGAGGAAATTCCTAGAGTGTTACGATGGAGGCCATTTTCTGGCTATTTTTTTCTCCTGCATGTCAGTTTCTCAAAGTGTTTGGGGCCAAGAGTAGGGGTTTACCTCTCACAAATGGGCACATGACAAGCCTGCATCCCACAATATCTAATACTGGTGCCTTCATGTACCAAGTAAAAACCCTGCTTTTTTATTGTTTTGGTTTAGCACAATGATGTCATTTCGCTCCAGCCTAGTGTTCGGCTGGTACAGTTTGTTTGCTTTAGAGTTTTATCTACTGCTTTTATCTGTTTCCTTTACAGTCCATAAAATGCTACTTATCCTGAGCCTGGCTATCAAGCTCAGCATTGCCAGTTCTGACAGGCTCTGTGACAGACAGCCTTAACCCTCGCCACTTGAAAGGTTTTAACTCAAAATGCCTGAAATTTCCCCAGGGACCTCTATATGCAAAATATATGCCAAGGACCCTAGCTGAGACCTGTTGCACGCAGTATGTATGATCTACCATTCAGTCAAACAGCCTAGACTTCCATTGTTTAATTGTCCATCTAGGCAATTTATACATTTATGTATTATGTGTGTGTGTGTGTTTGTATATATAATATGTATAATATATATAATATATAATATATATATTATAATATATATAAATTTCAACAAATGCAGTACTCCCCCCCCCATTATAGGAATAAGGCTCGTAGGAAAGAAAAACACTAACTTGTAAAGTCCTTTGTGCCAACAATTAACTTTGTCCTGGGAAAATCCCACTCCTAGATACAAATGGATTATGATGAATAATAACTAAAGTCTTTAATATGGAAAGAGCTACATTAAGCTGTGCGCTATTCTAAAACGAGAGCTTGATGTTTTAATACTGAGAAGTGCCTGGGTCAAAAATGCAGGGTCCGTCCCCCCCTTCCTTTTACAAATGGTCAGTTTTATTATGGAGGTTTGCAATGCCAGAACAGCTGGGAGGATTTGAAACAAAACCATTACAAAATGTACTGGAAGATAATTATCCTGCTCAGACAACTGTGGTGCATTTTGCAGAGTGCTGCGGGAGGAACTTGCTTTGAAGAGATGCAGTAACAACAACAACATAAAAGTGCAGGCAAGGCTCCCCCCCACCACCTTGTTTGTTCTCTGCTTTTGGAATCCCATTCCAACCCCGTTCTGAAAAGTCAGCCCCCAAGGTCACCAGAGAAGTGATATATGACCACTGAGCAGAAGAATTAATTTTTATCTACAAGATGGATGGGCAAAAGAGGAAATATTTCTTCGGGCAGGAGAGCTCTCTCCCTACCTGCTTTCTTACTCCGGATTGGATGCTTTTTAATTACTTCTACAGGGCTGTGCTTCATGGCAACAAATTTGCATTGCACTCAAGAGTGGCACCAGTACATCTTTTTTTTTTTCCTTTCCATCTTCTAACAAGAGAAATGTCAGGACTCAATCATGCTGCCCCATCGTCTGAAAAAAGGCTGAGTTAGTTGTCATTGATCAGTAATGAGGGGAGAGCTGTCAGCACATGCAAGGAATGGTTTTCATTATTACTGCTCCCAATGTGGCAGTGATCAGTCTCTGCATTTTGTGGAACTTCTACAGTTCCATATCTGTTCGTAGATTTACTTAGGGCCAATCCAGAGGTGCCAGACAGAAATCCACAGGTTGCTTTAAAACAAACAAAAACACCCCTAAGAACAGCTTATTTCAAAGGGAGAGGGTCATTTAGATTTGGCCTGTGGCATGGAAGATGCACAGCGGTGGAAGATTTATAATGGACTGGGAAAGCCCTGAAGTCAAATTGCTTCTCACTCATGAAATGCCATGATTGACCTTGGGTCAGTCACTGTCTCCCAGCCTGTGGTGGTTCCAAAGTTGTCCAGAGGGTTAAAAAAAGTTGGGGACCCTTGGCCTAGGGAATGCTACATCCTCCACCCATTAAAAAACTGCAATTCCCATGAGGCAGCGCAGGACTGTACACATGAAAATTGTTCCAGATGTAGATGGTATGACTCAAGTAGCTATAAAGGAGAGAGAGAGAGAAACAGCAATATATCTATTTCTGAATCAGACCACAAAGGATAGAATTGATAGAACCAGAAGATGTAGCTGGGGACAGAGTGTGTGTGTGGGGGGTTGCTACAAACCTGAAAGAAGTCCCAGGGTTTCAGAAAAATCTGAACTCTAATGAGAAATAATGCCTATAACCAGGGCTTCTTTTGTAGAAAAAGCCCAGCAGGAACTCATTAGCATAATAGGCCACACCCAACAGCAGAAACTCATTAGCATATTAGGCCACAGCCCTGACAGCACAGCTCATTAGCATATTAGGCCACACACCCATGTTACCAGAAGTGTGGTCATCCAGCCACGCCCACCTTTCGCTTCTTATTCCATTTACCTTGTTTGTTGTCAAAACCCAGGGCTTTTTTTGGAGCAGGAACTCCTTTGCATGTTAGGCCACACAGCCCTAATGTAGCCAATTCTAATGCATTTCTGCTGTTGGGTGTGGCCTATTATGCTAATGATTTTCTGCTGGGCGTGGCCAACTTGGGAGCCAGCCGGAACTCCGTTCCTGTGTGTTCCTGCTCAAAAATAGCCCTGCCTATAACTCTAAGAAAAGAACACCAACTGGATATTCAGCAGATGCTGGCAATTGCTAAGCAACCACAAAAATACCACCAAGCCTTGGTTTCATAAAGGAACGCCATGGGAGTGGGAGGACTGGAAGGCCAAAACAACCCTAGAAAAAATCCCTCCTCCACTGTCACATCCCTTGACCCAGTGGTGACTACCATAAATATATTACCCATCCAACCTGACCTGGTGGTCACCACATAATTGAACCTGACCACCACTGAGCCTAGCCAGACTTTTCCCAGGGAGATGTTGTTAGGCATAAGGAAAGAGGGAAAGCTGAAGCCTGGGAGGGGGGAGATAAAGGTAGGTTACCTGGTGGGTGGAAAGGAGGAAAGGAAGCAGGAAAGGTGAAAGGGTACTGGGGCTTTCAGGGAATGGGAAGAGAAAATAGTGGGGGAGAAATTAGATGCACTCTACAAGTCCTTGTGAGTCCTCCTTGTTTCTTAAATAACTCTGAAATGTCAGTGTTTGGGGACTGAAGGAATATGGTAAATATGAAATTGGAAGGCAAGTGAGCAGATGGGGGGTGATACAGGAAAGCAGTATAAGATATGCATACACAATTGACTTTTCTCTTTGCACAATTAAACATCCCCTTGCACAAGAAGAATTCAACAGTGCTGATCACAATTTACTGTGAACCAAATCTGCATGGGATTGAGCAACCCTGGTAAATATTAGATTCACTTCTACCATCTTGTTCAAACCATCTTTTTTAAAAATGCATGTTAAATGCATCAGGCTAGAAACTGAAACAAGGACTGCATTGATAACCCATTTGAAATCTGAGCTTTTAAAAGCATATGCCAAAAAAAAGGAGAGATCCTGAGATAAGCTTAGGACCCGATGCTAATATTGATCAGTTATTTCGGGATAATGTGCTACTCCATCAATAGCAATAAAAGGCAGGTGAAGATTGATCAAAAGCTAGATGACAAGCAAATATCTTGGGAAATGCCTGCATACAGATCCATTTTTAATTTCAGAGATACTGTAATCCATTTTCATGTCAGTGGAGTGCAATATGTTGATGGTGGGGGTGATTTGCAAGGGGAAATGCTGTTAGGATTAGTAGTTTGATGCAAGCATCCTCAGTTAAATGAATTGATTTCTCCCACTTATTTGATTTGTGACCATCAAAATAATTCATGTTTTGCTTTTTAAAACAGGACTTTAAAACCATCTTTTGAATAATGGCTGCCATCTGCAATGACAGAAAATATCAGGACTTGTCTCCTCCCAAAATCACGGTCTGATTCACCGTATTATGGCTTCATCTCATGGCCAATGTCCAATGTATCATAATCTAGTGTACCATAATGAAGCAAGTAAATGATCACTATCTTAAGTATATAAATAATAAAGATCCATAAATTATTTTAAAATATGAATAGATACAAAATAAATACCTAAAGTGTAGAGAGAAGGGATTGGATGCAGCCCACTTTCCCAGTCCATGGTACCCAATTCACTTCCTTACTATAGCCCTCAAAGTAAGTAAGTAAGTAAATATGTTTTTACTTTACTTTGTGTTTCGAAAGGGCCGCTTACTGAAAATTGTTAGAAATTCCCCAAATAAGGATATGCATCTCAGTCTAATGCCTGAAAGAACAGAGTTCTTCAGGCAACCAAAGGCATGCCCATGGATTTCCTCACAGGCAGGATCACAGTCTTCTCTGTTGCTTTTAGGGTTTGTTTTGCCTGTACTGACCTGAAATGAAGCTGAACAATATCCTAATTGGGGGGGGCTGTCATGCAGGAGTTTCCTCCAAGAACCTGGAAAGAAATTCTGATGGGAGGAGACCTCAACACCCAGCCCCTCCTCCACTGATGGTGAATGGAGAACCCCATCATGAAGTCGCCCAGATATTGGACTCGAAACTCAAATGTCGTCATGTGTTGTATCTTGTCCAATGGAAAGACTTTGACCCCTCACACAATGAATGGGTTGACAGATGCTGCGTCAATGCACCTAAACTGATTTGTGTGTTTCATAAAATATACCCTAGGAAGCCTGGGGGGGGGGCGGTCTTCAAGGGGGTAGAATGTCAGCTAGGTGGCTATCATAGCTGGTGGAGGGGGAGAAGCTGATGGATAGTCTGTCGCTGTAATGGAATCTTAGCTTTCATTTCTCCCTATCTTGTCTTATGTGCTGGTTTAGGCCAGTGACCTTGGTACCTTGCTGCTGCCTTCACTGGGAATGCAAACCCGTTAGCTTAGATGGGCTTTAGCTTATTCCCTGATTGGCTCAGACCCATCAGGGGGACCCCTTTGAATTTTGTATAACTCCCCATTTCGCATGCTTGCAATCAGTTCTGACACAGACTGTATGCACAGATGACCTGCCTTTACTGTCTCAATAAACTTGAACCTTTCTGAAGGAACGTTGTTGAAAACTGATTGCTGCAGGACTCTGACAAACTGGAGTTGGCAGGGATTGCATGCAAAAACTACCCTGTCCTGTGAAGCTGCTTTTATACTGTGCCAGACACCCAAGCCCAGTAAGCTCTACACTGATTGGCATTTGCTCAACACCTGCTACCTAAGATCCTTTTAATGTCAGGGATTGAACTGCGACCTTCTGCATGGAAACCCATTGCTCTAACACAGAATGAAAGCCTCTGCCTCTCCACATGTCAAATGCTTCCTGTGGGAAACAACAGCACAATATGCATATACCACAACTCGGCTTGCAAACTCCAGCTTGGGAAATTCCTGGAGATTTAGAGGCAGTGACTGGGGAGAGGAGAGTTTGGGGAAGGCAGGTGATTCTGTGGGAATGTGATGCCATAGAGACTGCCTTCCAAAGCTGCCATTTCCTCCAGGGAAACTGATCTCTTTAATCTGCAGATCAGTTGTAATTCCCCCACCTGGAGGTTGATCACCATAATGGTACAAACACTCAGGCAATGACAAGCGTAACTGGTACAGAAAAATGTACAACCGCTTCTCTTTCTGCAGAAATGAACATTTGGACTCAGCTGCATAATTTGAATGGATGTGCTGTGATTCATTCATCTTTTGGAAGCATACTCACAATATATAATATTTATGCCAGTTCTTCCCTCTGGATCCATTGCTGAGCTCTGCTTTCAAATGGCATGGAATTCTTTGTTTTTCAGCGTTTCACGCAGCAAAAAAATGACACAGTCCTGGTTTGGCCACATTCTAGCTAATCAAAACTTAAACTGGATGCAACACCTCAGGAAACTATAAATGTCTTCCTCGGAAAATACAATTAATCTCTGACAATAAGCAATGAATGGTTTTTGGAGTTGCATCCAAATTTTAATGGACAACTTATTCCACATAGAACCCTTTGGACACAAAAGAAAAGAGATTATTGTTTGATTTGTAAGGGAATCAGGTGTTCACTGAAAAACAAAACAGTACTAAAAATCCTTTTCATAAATTTAGGCTATGTATGGAAAGTGTAATATTTTAATGAGTCCCGGAGAGCTGCTAATGTAGGCCCTGCACAGGTACCACATAGTAGAAATGAGCAAGAATCCAGTTGCACCTTAAAGAGGAATGAAATTTGTGGTAGGGTATGAGCTTTCATGAGTCACTGCTCACTTCTTCTGATACAGCTAGAATGGGAGTCCATCTGTCCTCATATCTTGGAGAGTAAAGTGATTTCAGACGCCAAACAACAATAGCAGGCAAATTATTATAGCAGATAAAGAACAATAGCAGGCTTGATTGGATTAGGTGTGACATGTTGAGGGGTAGTAGGTGTGGAGAAATCAGTATTAGTAATGAGAAGGAAACCTAGGTCTCAATTCATTCCAGGAGGATGCGCTGTCTTGAGCTTTATTATCAGTTGCAATTCAACAGTCTCTCTAATCTCCCTTTGAAATTCCTTTGCAAGAGAACTGCTACTCTAAGGTCAACAACTCAATGTCCTGGAAGGTTTTTGAATGTTGTGGTTTCTAATGCCAGACTTATGTCCATTTATTCTTTGTCACAGAGACTGGCCTGTTTGTCTAGTGCAGAGGGTAGAAGGTCATTGCTGACATGTGATGGCATAAATCACATTACAGGATGAGCAGGAATATGAACCTGCGATGGTATGACTGATGTTACTGGGTCCACTGATGATGTTGCTAGAATCTATATGAGAGCAAAGTTGACATTTTGGTTTGTTACAGTCCTTGTTACCATTGTCTATGTTACTGTTACATAGTTTATCACTGTGGGCAAGAAGTTGTTTTAGGTTAGCAAGCTGTCTGTAACCAAAAAAAGGTCAGCCCCCCAGTGCCCATGTGAGGGAAGTGCTACATCAGTTTTTGATCATCAAGGAAAGAAAGGAGGTTTTGTTGTTGTTATGATTGTTTTTAGGTACCCCTTAAAGCCTGGTAATCCAGATGACCTCTTAGTTTGCTTATATATTGCCAACATTTTGTGATTGGACTGAGTCCTCACGGAAACCATTTTGTGATACTCACCACCTTTTCTCAAACTTCCAAAAGCTCCCAAAGGTTCAACAAGATACAACACCCCCCGAAAAGAGGGGGGAAATCTAAACCAACAAAGCACAAACCTCCAAAGGAAGTTTAGAAAACTAATTAAGGGCCCAAAGTTAAAAACTTAAGTAAGGCCACGGTCACACGAGCGAGGTAATCCGGGGGGGGAGCGAGGCTTTTTGCACGGTATCAATTTGACCTGCCACAGTGTGATCAGATGCAGTGGTGGGTGAATTGGGTTTTTTCCTCCACCGTGTGTTTCCAGATGCACTCCAATGAGGGATCAGTGATGCAGTAGGAGTGCCCCAGAGTGATCACATGGGGAAGTCCGTCTGCGGCCCATCACAAACCCATTTGCTATTGCCCTTTCCCCGATATTTTTTTATTCTGCATCCTCGGCAGAGTGAAACGGGTTGGCGATGGCTGCAGGATGCTTGCCAGATGTTCTCATGTGATTACGCCTGGAAAATCCGCCCGTCATTCATGCATATTGCATGGCTACTTCTGTGTGTGAACGGGACCCACATGTACAAAAGAGCGTTTATTACAAAGACATATAAAAACCTAGTAGGGGCCCAAATAAAGCTTCATTAAATGTACAAAATAGGACCAAAAGTTACATATGGATGGCACATTGTCCCTGACAAGGCAATTCTGTTTGCACTCTTAGGACCTAAACTGGAAGATATATAATATTTCCAGTTCATACAATAACTTCGGACACAAGGCCAGATATATTTGTGGCCCCAAATAGAAACTTTTTGGTGTGTCATTCAATTCCATATTGGAACATTCCAATTTTGGTCCTATTTTATTTATTTATTATTTATTGTTAATTGTGAGTAACATGTGTTACGGGGACTCTGTTGCTTGTTATATTTTGCACTAATTGACCTCTGTTGAAACCTCCAAAGGAAGTTTAGAAAACTAATTAAGGGCCAAAAACATAAGTAATTGTACAAAAGAGTGTTTATTACAAAGACATATAAAAACCTAGTAGGGTTTGCCGTCACGAACATCCATGAAATTTTAGAAGTTTGTGGTGGTTCATGGACAGAGCAGAAAGCAGAGTCCCTTTAAACTCTGCTTTCTGTCCCCCACAAAAGTGCCTCCTCATCATGCAGCTGTTTTTCATGCTGCCTTCCGCAGTCCCATTAAACTTTAAAGGGACTGTAAAAGACAGCCTGAGCCAGAAGCATGGCAAGAAGCACCTCCCTGCCACACAGCTATTTTTTGGGCTGCCTTCTGCAGCCCCTTTAAAGTTTAAAGTGACTGCACAAAACAGTCTGAAACAGCTGAGCGGTGGGGAGCTGGGATTTGCAGGGCCATGAGCCATGAACTGGTTCATTTCTGGGTTTGAGCCACAAACCAAATCAAATCATATTTTTCCTGGTTCATGCCCATCCCTAGGAGATAAGCACAACTTTCAGTAGGGCTAAATTACAACATGAGGCTGAATCCCGTTTAAAATTTCCACTCCCCTCCTTCCCACTGTAGCTCAACATGACCCCCCCCATACTTCTCCTGGGGAAGGAGCAATCCAGGAGAGGGGTCAGCAAAAATTGTCCCTGCCCTTTGTTGTGAATGGATCTTTTAGATGGGATCCAACTCATATTGTGGTAGGCTACCATCAAGGTTGACAGACCTTTACGTAGACATCTGCAGCTGACAGATAACATTTCCAGCATGTTCTTTGCTGTGAAAAATTGCCTTGCCATATGGTCTTACTAAGGTAGTCAACTGATTAAAGAACATTGAGTTGATTAATCATCTGGTTTTAATCACTGAGCTGGTTTTCAAATTGCACAGTACTGCAATATAGGAGTTATTTTGAGACGATGGTAACCATGCCAGATAGCATATTTTAGTAAACAATGACCTTTCATTGATAGAAATAAATGCATTGTCTTTTCACTGTCCGTCCACAGTTGTTGCTTTTTTTCCAACTAAATGTATGTGGGTTGTTTCTTACAAAAAGATGTATGCATGTACATGAAGAATGTATGTATACGTATTTATAGAGCTATTATACACTTGTTCTAATTCATGACATATTTTACTGTTCCAGTTATTTTAGGTTTAGACCTTTATCTATAATGAAAAAGGAACCATCTGTCTGGCAGGCGATCTTTCTGTGGCACTCATAACTCATCAGAAAACAAAGTTAGGAGTCTCAACATTGGTGACTGGCTTCACAATAACCATGGTAATTTCAGTGCCAGATGTAAAGGGAATTGGAAACTCATGGCTTATTTACAGGTACTCCTGTCAAACAATTGCCCTATAAGGTCTCAGATTTTCCCTCCAACCTCCCTATGAATTTGCAGTTCCATATCTGAGAACTGGGTAGGCTTTAGGTAGTGTGCAACTCTTCTTATGTGGTAAATAAACTTTTATAATAATGCTGTTGTCCCACCTTATTACTGTTTGATACTTCGTTGGCTTACACCCCAGATAAGGAACTGTGACTGAGGAGGGTCTGTAGCTGTATAAATTCTCCCTCAGAAATAGGCACCTAGGCACACTGAAAGCTGAAACAGAAACAAAATTTATTGGAATAAACAGGCAGGGGTTGGAAAACTATATTTACAAGTGAACTTCGGGTATGTTTGGTAAGGAGGTTCAAACATATATCCATATAACTGCTTTTATACAACACTAGAGATGTTTAGTGAGTTATTTTCCCTGGTTTATTTTGGCTTGATGCTGTTAGTGATGTTTCACTGCTTTTACTGTGATACAGAGTTTACTAGAGTCCTTTACACCTTCTTTTGAACTTGTTTCTGGATGGTCACACAGGCTTGAGATTTTATTATGCTGTAACCAATGCTCCCTCTAAGCTGTGGAGTCTTGTGAGCAAAAATTCAACTTTTTGAGCTACTGGAATTAAAGTTGTGAGCATAAATTAGTTGGCTCTGCAGCCATCCTTCCTAAGTTAAGGCAAAAATGTGTGAGCCAGAGGCTAAAACACTGTGAGCTAGCTCACGCTAACTCAGCTTAGAGGGAACACTGGCTATAACCCTATGTTTATAGACCAGGGATTTTCCTATCTGCCCCCTCTTCCTCTGGCTAGATTGGTATTCTCTTCTCAAGAGCAATAACCTCTTTTGACTTGCTTGAGGGACCTCTGTGCCTCCTCAAACCTTTTGGTCAAATCCCTATCTTCCATACTAATGGTCTCTGTAAACTGGTTAATCAGCTTCCATAATGAGAATGTCTAATTCTCCACTCAAGTAGTGTTTCTGATTTAAAAATGCAAATGCAGATCTGACCTGTGTTTCACACAAGGAGATTTCTCTCCACTCTTTGAGTAGGTGATGTACTGACACTTCTTTGCCAGACTCACTGTCTCCACCCTAAGTCTTGTTATTTGCAGAGGCCACAGCACACAGGGCTTATCAGACCCTTTTTCTCTTCAGAGTCTCTCACTAGGACTTTCCTATTAGCTCCCTCTTTAGCTCTACTCCAACTCCAACTGATCCACTCCAACTGGCTTAACTAACTCCTTCCCAGTTGAATTTTTAAACAGCTCAGTGTTCCATTCCACAGTAAGCAGACTTCACCCAATCAGAATGAGCTCTATGAGCTGTCAATCATTTTCCAGCTAGCTCACCATTTTTTCAAGCAGCATTGCTAAAAGCCTGCAATTGCTTACTGTCTGTCACACCCGCCCCCCAAACCCCACCCCCCTGCATTTTAATTGGAAGCTATAGTTTACTCTGGCTGCTATAACTCATCCAAAATAAATAAATAAATAAATAAATCTAGGAGCCTCAAAATTGGCCACTAGCTTCAAAATGATGATGGGAGTTTCAGTTCCCTAAAGGAAGGGAATCAAAACATTGTGGCCTATATTATCACCAGAAGTTCCCCCTCCTCATGCTATTTGCAATAGAAGTCAACATTGTGGGAAACATAGCTCATCTCAGAATAAAACTCAGGTCCTCAAAATTGGCCACTGGCTTCAGGTTGATTGTGGTAGATCCAAACATAAAGGCAATCAGAACATTTTCTGTCAAGTTTATTGTGTCAAAATCACCACACCCTTGCTATTTCTAATGGAAGCTAACTTACTGTGTGGCAGGCATAACGTCTCATAAAAGAAAGCTATGAGTCTCAAAAATGGCCATCTGCTTCAGGATAATGGTCAGAATTGCAGAGTCAAAAATGAAGAGAATTGGATCACCCTGGCACAGATGAGTTTCACAACATCACTATGCTATTTGTAAATGAAGAAAAGGGTTAACTCACAAGAAGCCAGGAGAGTGTAGGGGGCTTGAACAGAGAAGGTGGAAACTGTTGCCTCCTTTACAAAACAAAGGGGTATAACAGCTTCCCTGAACTGTGAAGTATAGCATGTAGAATGTCAGATGAGGATCAAGGAGATATAATGGCAGATGAAGGATCAAGGAGATACAAGTTATAATGCCACCTTGGGCAGGTTTGTTGCTGTGAGGGCACAATGGAGGACAGGAGACAAATGTAAGCCATTCTGGGTCCTCAATGGGAAGAAAGGTGGGATATGATCAGGGCTATTTTTGGGCAGGAACACACAGGAACGGAGTTCCGGTTGGCTCCTGCGTTGGCCACGCCCAGCAGGAAGTCATTAACATAACAGGCCACACCCAACAGCAGACAGTTATTCAGATTGGCTACATTAGGGGTGTGTGGCCTAACATGCAAAGGAGTTCCTGCTCCAAAAAAAGCCCTGGGTTTTGACAACAAACAAGGTAAATGGAATAAGAAGCAAAAGGTGGGTGTGGCTGGATGACCACACTCCTGGTAACATGAGGGGTATGGCCTAATAGGCTAATGAGGTTCTGCTGTTGGGTGTGGCCTGTTATGCTAATAAGTTCCTGCTGGGTTTTTTCTACAAACCCAGCCCTGGATATGATTGTAGTTATAAATCTAAGTTTGTCTATAACTCACCAACAATACATAATCACTCTTGCTGTTGCTTCATTCAGTACTGTTGCAGCTCTTTTGGCAGAAGGCAGAACTGTTCCTTCATTATTCAATTTTTCATTAAATATGCCGAGGGCAGGGAGCTACAGGGTTGGTGAGTGGAGCAAGCAGGGGTGGAGCTCCTAGTAAAAATAAACTAAATAATTCAAACAGAACATTCCTCATAAACCAAATGAAAGTGCTTGACTGAAGCATAACAAGGCACAGTTTTGCCTATCCTTTTTTCTTTAATGTATTTTATCCCAAGGAAAGACTGTTCTAAGGGTGATGATAGGGAGTTCATCATGAATAGCTCCAAACAGGTCTATTATTAAAAACAAATTAGCCAATAAAAGGCAGCTTCCAACATGTATATTCTGACTTCAGGGTAGCTGGAAAAGAGAAGCAGGAAAAGAGCACAGCGAGAAGCTAATTGTAGTGTCTGAGGGACTGTGATGGAATTATCTTGGACAAGAACTCTGGACTCTAGGAATCCCTTTCCAAAGTACTGAACCCAGTAGGGAAATATACATAAACAGCCTATAGCTGTTCTGCAGCTTAGCACAGGGATGCTCTCAGGGTCCTGTTTAGAAAGTCAAATTGTCACCAGAATGGCAGGGAAGCAGCCAACTGAGAAAACAGACTGAAGGAAACTGACTGGCCAGTGTTTTGGGTTTCAGGATGTCTTGGGTAAAGAAAATAGATTCATTCCCCACCCCCACCCCCGGAAATGCGGTGGAGTGTCCTGTTTCCAAATGAGATCATCCAAATGAGAACCAAAGTTAACAATACTGAACACCTTTCTTTGGGGAAAAAATCCTAAATCCACATAAAGCGGGTACTTTTGGAATTACAGCACAGCATGGTGGGTGTAGCCCCAAAATGGTTGCCATAATATCAGCTGCAGGAAGAAGAAGAAGAAGAAGAAGAAGAAGAAGAAGAAGAAGAAGAAGAAGAAGAAGAAGAAGAAGAAGAAGAAGAAGAAGAAGAAGAAGAAGAAGAAGAAGAAGAAGAAGAAGAAGAAGAAAAGATGGGATTTATACCCCGCCCTTCACTACCCAAAGGTGTCTCAGAGTGGCTTACAAACTCCTTTCCCTTCCCCTCCCCACAGCAGACACCCTGTGAGGTAGGTAGGGCTGAGAGAGCTCTTGATAGAAACTGCTCTTTTTCAAGAACAGCTCTTATCAGAACTATGGCTTGCCCAAGGTCATCCAACCAGGTGCAAGTGGAGGAGTGGGGAATCAAACCTGGTTCTCCCAGATTAGAGTGCACGCACTTAACCACTACATCAAACTGGCAAAGCCAGCCCCAAAATGGCTTCTGCAACTTACCTTCAGTCACACAGTGAAGATCCTTGTGCAGTGGTGGCAGCTACTGCCAAAGCAACATTTTCAAAAATCTGCACAGCCAATCAAATCATCAATGGCCAATCTGAAGCTTTGCTGGGTAAATCCCATCTGGCCTTGCTGACTTTCTAAAAATAAAACACTTGCCAGATGGCAGAAAAGGTGTTGGCAGGTGCCATCATGCTCACAGGCACCACATTGAGAAATCCTGATATAAGGGAATACATCACTGAGTAAACTGCAACGGCCAATAGCCATTCTAGCTTTTTAATTTCCATGTCTCCTGAGTATACCTCCGAATACCAGATACTGGGTAGGAACAACTGGGGAAAATGCTTGCTTATTTTCCTTCCCAGGCTTTTCAGAGGCATATGGCTGGTCAGTGTGTTCAGAAATAGGATGCTGGACTACTTGGACCTTTTGTCTGATCCAAAATTGCTCTTTCTATGTTACTAAGTTTGCTTTGACTTATTAAAAAAGAACAAAGTCTTCCACCCAATAGGGGGTGGGGGGCAAGGGAGGCACCGCAGGAGAAAGCTCAACGGTCCCCCAGCTGGAGAAAGTGGGGGGAGACCTGCCCCCCACCCTACTCTCGCCCGTGGGCACCATAGTTCAGTCTGCTCAACAGGGAGAGAAACAGCCTGGGCAGCCGGTGAGGCCACCACCGCCTGCCTTCCTGCCTGCCTTCCAGGCATGGGCAGGAAGCGGCCAGTGACCCTCAGTCAGCCTCTCTCTGTCTGCCCGCCATCCAGGCAGTGGCGGGGGGCATTGCCTGGCTGTGGCTCATGGACTGAACTGCGATGAGAGCAGGAGAGGTCCTGGCTGCTTTGGCGCAGCCGCCTGGATGTTCAGAGGGATGGCCCAGGGTGGGCTGGCTTGAGGGGATGGAGCCTAGGCAACTTCCTTCTCTCCAGGCCCCTCCTGGAGGTTGACAATCCTGTAATTGGTGGGCATGTGGGGCGGCACCAGAAGGTAGGCCCACCTAGGGCGCAAAGAAACCTTGGGCTGGCCCTGCATGTAGGGTACACTGAAGATTTGGAGAGCATTCTGTAACTGTGTTACCACTACCAAGAAAATGCTCAAGGCATCTCAATGGTGCCGCCATAGCACTGAAGTTCTATATTGGTTTAGTGCTCTAGCATTCAAATTAGAATTTTTTTAAAAAAGTCCTAGGAAGATCGTGTGGCAAAAAAGGGTGAGAAAAAGAATGACACTGTAAGAAACACTATGGACATTTTAAACAGCACGGCACAGCAATTCAGAAGTGCAACAAGGGTAGAAAATGGAAGAAAGCAGTTTCCCTCAAAAAGCAGCTCAACCACGCTTTGGTAACCCGATGCAAGCAGGTTTGTATGAACAGGTAAATAAATTCACCCACTGGTTATTGAATCTGGTCTGTCTGAAATGACAGGAAAAAACAAAACAAAAACATTAGCAACCAGTTACTAAAATGGAATACAAAGGCAGCTTGAAAAGGGCCATAATATTACTTTCAAATGTCCTCAGTTAACCCCCCTACACGCATTGTAAATAAATCTTTTTTTCCCCCCATTGTTGTATTCAATTTATCTTCTGCTCCTTGGTATTAAAGGCAGAAAAGGTTATAACCTATTTTACCATGGCAGGGGAGAGGGTACCTCAGAAACACCATCACAATTTACCTCAGGGGTGGCTCACTGTAAGTAGTTCCAAGCACTGGAAGGCTAGTAAATAAACATCACTTTGGCCTCCTTCACAGCTGTGTTTGGTGGTGTGATGGGGAGGTGTGATGTGGGCAGATAATCCTCAATTAATCCCTAAATCAATATGCATTAGCATTGTGAGGCCAGTGGCTCAGGGCTTTATAGGGGTTTTGCAGTGAAAAACATTTTAGTGTCATGTTCTGAAGCTTGCTCTAAGAGATCCATCCAGAATAGGCCTGGAGAAGTCAATGTCGTTACTTTAAAAAAGCAGCAAATAACAATTGAGTAACATGATGTAAAATAAAACAGACTAACTGAAATATTCATAGCTAGTCAACTACAACCGGGGCTATATCAGTGTATTTGTTTGTTTGTATCCCTGCCTCACCAAGGGTAAATGTGGGGAAAATTAGGGTTGTCAGGTCTCTCACTATGTTGGGAAACCTGCTACTGGCAATCCCCACCCCACCCTTGGCCAGGGGTGGAGATGGGCACAAACTGGCTCATGAAGTAAAGTTCATCATGAATTCTGGGCAGTTTGTGGTTCGCAAAGTGATGTTTGTGGAAGGGTGTCCAGCATGAAAATTTCATGAACTTTGGTGCTGTTCGTGGTGGTTTGTGGCGGTTACATTTCCAGACAGACTGTCTCTACTGAATTAAACAGTTTACAAAACTCCAAAGCAACAGAGAGGGCAGAATTCTCCAGTCTTGGAAACACCAATAGGAGCCCTCCAAAGCTTAACGTACACTGTTGGCAGCCAATAACAGATTTCCCATCCTGCTCTATGTGATCAGACTGCTATATATATGCTCAGCTCCAGGGCTTTTTTTCTAGGGAACATAGTACCATCATTGCAAAATTGTGACATTGTTTCTGGGCCAAAACCAGAAATGACCTCACATCATTGAACCAAGGGTGATTGGGAGTGTATTTTTTCCCCTGGCTAGGGATGGGGATGAACTGGGAAAATGTGGTTCTTAGTTCATGGCATGGGCAGTTTGCAAACCATGGACAATCACAAACATTTTTTTGATGCTAGACAAATCAGTTCAGTTTGTGAAATTCATGATGTGATAGAGTGCCCTCCACCATGTGTTAGAGAAACCAAACTCACTGGGTATCTCCAGCTGATTCTCCTCGATGTACCCTTCCCAGTCTGGTAATGATTGGACTTACAGAGTCTGTGTTATTGACAGGTCCAGGTTCAGGAGTGTATAAAATGGGCCCCGTACAAGCAAAAGACACCAAACTCATAGCAGATCTTTTATCATTCTCAGATTTTTAAAAAGCTGCTCAGTGTATTTTTTAAAAAAATATTTCGCATTTTTCAGCAAACCTGGGGCCTTTTCCAGGTTTGCAGAAAGTTCTGTCTTCCCCATTCACAACTCTAGTAACCAAAATGTTAGGTCTTTCTTTCTTTCTTTCTTTCTTTCTTTCTTTCTTTCTTTCTTTCTTTCTTTCTTTCTTTCTTTCTTTCTTTCTTTCTTTCTTTCTTTCTTTCTTTCTTTCTTTCTTTCTTTCTTTCTTTCTTTCTTTCTTTCTTTCTTTCTTTCTTTCTTTCTTTCTTTCTTTCTTTCTTTCTTTCTTTCTTTCTTTCTTTCTTTCTTTTCCCCTGCTGCCTTCAAGTTTTTGAAAGGAATTAAGTATCCAAAGATATCCTGGCTTTTCTATGAGAATATCAGATAAACATGACACACTGAGTGGTACAGAGATTACGTAACAGGATCCTACTGCTGTAAACTATACACAGGAATGTAGGTCACAGACCCAATCATTTATCTAGGTAAGTTTTTAAAACCATTTTGTACAGCGTAACCCGATTACCTGTGTAGAAATGCCCTCTTGAATGGTTCAGGAATAGGCCAGGAAAGTGGGAGCTTATGTTCAGCAAATCTGCAAAGCAATGATCCAATATTTAATTTCCATAGGGTTAAATGAACATAACTCTCCAAGGCTGCTACTATAATTTTGGGGGGTTACAAAGGGGTCCTCGACCATTTAATGATATTCAGAAATGATGTTCCTGATAAGGAGAAGGTCACCAGCATTCTTCTGAAGACACCTTTAAGAACACTAAAAGAGAATTGTGTTGACTTGCCTGACATAAATCCCAAGAAATGTTTTCAACTACAAAGGCAACCATTAACAAATATACACTTGGCAGTCTACTTCATCCCACAGGGTATATGTTCAGGGTGAAGAAGAAAAAAAATATGCTGATCTCTCGCACAGCTTTTTATTTGATTGCTAATGGCCTAATTGCAGCAATTGCAGGGGGAAAAATACTAAAACCAAATTGAACTCTCACTGAATTAAGCTTCAGGACATGTTGAAGGAAAAAGTTGTAAAAACTCTCCAGTCCCTAAAGTCTGCCATCTCCAGGTAACACCCTCTAATTTTCAGGAATTTCCTAAGCCAGGTGACTCCATTTGGGGCAATATCCATGAGAATGGGCAGCCTCATATGTTCATCTTGTATGAATATACTTTGTGTCTGAGAGTGGCGATTGCTCAGTGGTGGAGACCATGTTGTGCATACAGAAGATCATACATTCTGTTCCAGCCGTATCCAGTTAAAGGATGTCAGGTAATAAAGCTACCTGGAAACTTGTTACTAGTCCATCTTGAACAGGATGGACTAATGATCTGACCTGGTACAAAGTAGTTTCATAATTAGCCATAAGTGATTGACAGTACAATTCTAAGAAGAGTTAGACCCTTCTAAGTCTATTGAAATTAATGACTTTTTGTGTTAAGTGTCATCAAGTCAGCTTCCAACTGGTGGTAACCCTGTGAATTAATGGGTGCGTTTAGACAGCATGCTGGAGCGGTTTAAACTGCTCCGGCACGATGCGTTTTTTTTTTTAAACTGGAGAATCGCACTCAGACTCACCTCCTCCTTCCGAGCTCCCCGCCGTCCTCCTGCAGGTGGGGGGGGGTTCCCCTCTCCTTTGAGCATGCGCACAGGCAGCCCTCTCCCGAACAGGAAGTTTGGCAGGTGCGCAGAAGAGCGAGCTCAACAGGTCCCTTTAAAGTTTAAATGAAGACTCCTTTTAAAAATGGCCTCCCCGAGATCCCAGACTCCTCTAAATGCCTAAACTAGGCACCAGTGAACCTTTTCTTTTTTTAACTTAAGTGCAGAGCTCCGCTCAAGCGCACACCGGTAAGGAAAAAAAAAATGGAGGACTAAAACCGGAAGCTGGAGGCAGTTTCCCAGAGGGGAGGGGGGTTGAAGCACCCGGAAGTGGCTGGATGGAGCGATCAGACAGGGAAAAGTGCGGCTTGGAATGGAGAATCATGGAAAACACCACTTGGGTAAGTGGTGTCAAAATACTCCGTTTCAAAGGGGGTTTGCTCCAGAAAGCGACGGCTGGGGGCGGTAGGCAGATGTTGGGTGTGTGAACGCGCAGGTAAAAGCCGTTTCTGAGCTGTGCCGAAAACGGCTCAAACGGCGCGTCTGAACGCACCCAATGACTTCCAAAATGTTGTATCCTTAAGAGCTTTGCTCAGGTCTTGCAAACTGAGGGCCGTGGTTTCCCTTTTAATTTCTTGATTATCATTTATAATAATAATATTATTATTCAATCCGTCTCATGTTAGGTCTTTCTTTTTTTTTCTTGATGCCTTCAACTTTTTTTTTAAGCATTATTGTCTTTTCCAGTGCCTCTTGTCTTCTCATAATGTGACCAAAGTGTCAGTTTAGTCATTTTAGCTTCTAGGGGGAGTTCAGGCTTGATTTGATTGAGAACACACTTGCTGTCTTTTTTTGGCTGTCTATGATATCTGTAAAACTCTCCTCCAACATCAGATTTCAAATGAATCAACTTTCTTCCTGTTAGTTTTCTTCCTTGTCCAACTTTCACACCCATACACAGTAATGGGGAATACCAAAAGTATCAATTATCTTGATCTTGATCGCCAGCAAACATCCTTACACCCATGGATCTTTTCTAATTCCTCCATGACTGCTCTTCCCAGTCTCAAATTCCTTCTAATGAGCATAAAGGTAAAGGTTTCCCTTGCTCAAAAGCCATTCAAATCCAACTTTAGGGGGTGATGTGCATCTTCATTTCCAAGCCAAAGAGCCAGTGCTGTCCAAAGAAGTTCCCGTGGTCATCTGGCCAGCATAACTAAACGCTGGGGCACACGGAATGCTGTTACCTTCCCACCAAAGCGGTACCTGTTTGTCTACTTGCAATTTCTTGCTTTCAAACTGCTAGGTTGGCAGGAGCTAGGACCAAAGACGGGAGCTCACTCCATCATGGGGCACCAGGGTCTTAAACTGCCAAACAGCATGCCAAACAGGCCTTTCAGTCTGCAGCTCAGCGTCTTAACCTCTGAGCCACCATGGCCCCTTGTTCTAATGAGCATAGAAAGGTATAATTCTACACCCATAATCTTCCTTTGTTGGGCACAGAGTTCAGGAATTCATACTTAGATATAGCATTTGAAGCCAAGTAGACAGCATCCCAGTTTTTTTAATACTTGTAAGCTGCCTTGAGCCATGAGGAAAGGTGGGTTATAAAAGTTTTAATAAAATAAACAATTTAAAAAAATTACCAGTGACTTGACTGAAATACAGAGTTTATATAGGTGGGAGGACATAGAATCACAATCAATAAAACATTCATCTAAGGAAGTATGAGGTCTCCTGCTGACCATTCATGTCAGGAAAGAATTAAGGAGAACGATGGAGCATCACATTGTCTGGCTTCCTCCCCTCTTGTGCACGTGGAATAAGTGTGTTCAGGTTACTACAGCTCAAAAACTCCAGCCCTTTCTGCACTCTCCTTTTAATCCATGTTCACCGTGGTGTCCTCCGAGCAGTTCTGCACTAAAATTGAATCCAACCTTCTTTTTATCCCAGGTTTCCCCCCCAATCTTCATCACATTACCTCCCTTTGGTGGTCAGCCCAGTTTCAGCCTGCTGTTACCCCAGGATTTTTTGGATGCTGTTTTGCCATGGACTTAAATTGCCTCGAATCAAACGCTGAGAAAATCCAGAGTGGTGAGCAAGTGCAGAAAAGACCTCTGGCAAAACCCTCCCATGTTTAATCTGGTGATGTAAACAAAGGAGGAACTGGTATAGGGAAAATCAGAAAAAAATATGGAAACCATGACTATTGTCTCAACCGTCCCCTCTCCTCTCCTATGACAGTTCTGGACTGGCCTGTAGGACTGTTAATGGAAGCAAGAATTGGATGCACAATAGCCACATGGCCCTGTCACAGTAACATCCTGACTTTAGCTCCCTGCTAGCTATTTAAGTCCTGGGCAGCTTTTCAGGCCTTTTTTCTCAGTTGTGTGGAATTATGTCAAACAGTGGGATGATTTCAGTAACGGAAGGTGGGAGGCAAGGGGGAAAGTCGTCAGAGAGGGAGAGCCAAAAAATATTTTTAAAATCAACATTATCTGAAGCATGTTGGGAGTCTTGCAATCAAGGAGGTGACAAGGGACAGCCTTTGCTGAGGGGGGAAATGTGAACAGATGGCAAAAACAAAACACTTTAAACCCCCTAAAGGTGACTTAGGCAGTCCAGATATTTGTTGGAAGCATTAGCTGGAGCATTTCAGAGCTGCTGATAATATAATTTCATAGGCAATAGATCACGACACAAAGCAGAAACAGCACAAATGGGACAGCCCCTCTCAGGGTCATGTTGAAACCCTGTTCTTGTTCTTTTTCAAGAAATCCAGCACTGAGTGAGGATGTTCATCTGTAATTCAGGGCATGTGGGATATTTTCTTTTCTGCACAATGCCTGGGTTGCTTGGGGCTTCTGTTTATCCTTTTTTTTTCTTTTACAACAATCTCATAAACTTCTTCCATGCAAAGATCATTTTGAAAATATATATATTAGCCTAATCTCATCAGACCTTGGAAGCTAAGCAGGGCCAGTCCTGGCAAGTACTTGGAAGGGTGACCTCCAAGGAATATCAGGACTGGGACGCAGAGGCAGGTATTATCAAGCCACGTTTCTGAAATGTCCTAGCCTCATTAGGGGTCACCAGAAGTCACCATGACTTTCAGGCTCACAAGCACACAGACACACACACCAAAAAAATAAAGAAAGAAAATATACAGATTAGAGCAAATCTAAAGGCAGTTTCACAACTGCAGGCCAGTGCCAGGTGTGTGAAACCTACCTTGAAAAATATTGTACATCTGATCAAAGGTCTCTTCCTGCTTAAATCTCCTTAGGAATTTTAGCTGGGGGTGGGGGGAAGCAGCTCACGTAGAAACTTTAGATTCACGGTGAGAGCCAGCGTGGTGTAGTGGTTAGACTGTCAGACTAGGATCTGGGAGACCGAGGTTCCAGTCCCTTCTCTGCTGTGGAATCTTGTTGAGTCACCTTGGACCAGGCACGCTCTCTTAGCCTACACCTACCTCTTAGGGTTGAAGTGAAGATAAAATGGAGGAGAGAAGAACAAGGTAAGCTGCTTTGGGTCATCATTGGGGAGAAAGCTGGAAGATAAATGAGATTAAATAAAAGATTATGCTTTACCTCAAGACAGTCAGTAGATGGGATCTAAGAGGCTGCGAACAACACTGACTCTATAGCCTACATACTGCTCTAGAAGTTCTATAACCGAATCCTTTAGAAAATTCTCCCTTTCGCCCAACATTTTGATGCCAAGTCTTGCATGTATGATGTTTTCTCCACTTGTGAGGAAGCTGGCAAAATGCTCAATGAAGGTGACAAAGTCATAAAATTCAGCATTTCTTTGTGGGAACACAGCTCCCTTTGCCATGTCTGCACATGAACCAAAGACTTGGGTCAATTTCAGCAGCTGTATCTGATCGAAGGGGAATTCTGGGGAGGGGCCATGTCTCCAGCGGAAGTGCATTTGCTTGAAATGCAGAAGGTCTCAGGTTCAATCTCCAGCATCTCCAGTAAAAAAAAAAAAAAAAAAAGATCAGGTAGTAGGTGATATGAAGGACCTCAGCCTGAGACCCTGGACAGCCACTGTCAGTTTCTGTAGATAACAGTGATTTTGATGGATCAGTGGTCTGATTCAGTATAAGGCACCTTTGTGTGTGTTCACATGTGTTCACCCTTTGTAACTGTGCGAGAATGGGTTGAATTATGTATTAATAGTGATACTAACAGATTTCCAGGGATGTGGCTTATAGTATGGACTTCCCAATTCTTAAAGGTTGTTCAGTTTTTAAGCAGGGCTCACACCCCTTCAAACCTGACCCCAAATCCAGGGTCTATTCTGCCTCCCCCCACTACACTTCCTTTCCTGCCAATTCCCACCCTTCCCAAGTGTCAGATTCTGTATTTGTGAAAATGAGGAGTAATTGTCCACAGCAGAGGGCTTGTTAAAACAGGATTAGTGTTGAAAGACAAGCCCTTAATGGGCCAATCACCTTTTGGTAACAATTACCACTCTTCCCCAGTCATGGCTTCCTGTTAGGGTTGATGGAATTTTCAGGTTCTTGGATTTCTGACAACAAATTCAGATCAGGAATATTTCAAAATCATATCTCCAAGTCATATCCCTGATTTCCAGATATTGTATCTATCTCAAGTGGGACATACAATTATTTCAATTGACCTTACTTATGAGTAATGTTGCCTAAGGTTATATCTTGTAGTTGGATCCAGCCATGTTTTCTGTCAGTGAAAAAGGAAGGCGCCTTATGACTGGCCCCAAAATTTATGCTGGGATTAATGGAACATGCATGGACAAAAGCCATGTGGGATGAGGGCTGCAATAAGAAGTAGAATTGGGCAAGACTGAGGAGATATGCTGGCCAGCTGGATCCAACCCTATATTTTTTTTCTGTTTATATGATGCCCCCCCCTTCCCTTGACAAAAACTGTCTTTTTGAATTTATATCTTTATAAAATATTGGGCACAGCAATTAAGGCTGAGTCAAATGTCTTCCTGAAACCTTTTTGAATGCAACTACAGTTCTACTTGCTTCTCCTTTCTGAGGGTCTCTGACCTTTTGGCTTTCTGAGTAGAAGCCAGCCTAGACTGTGTGTCTGGCTCAGATACTCTTTCACTGAATAGCAAAGGTTATTGCAAAGGGGAGCCAGAAACCCCTACGGTGAGATACTTTACCTCATCCATTTAAAAGAAACAAAACAATTTTGTTCCTGACATTAAATTAACTTTCCTCCATGAGTTGTGAGAAATAATAATGATGATGATGATGATGATGATGATGATGATATATGATACTTTGCCTTCCCTCCCTATATATACCTTAAAACAAATCTTCCAGTTTGGTGTAGTGGTTAAGTGCACCAACTCTAGTCTGGAAGAACCGGGTTTGATTCCCTACTCCTCCACTTGCAGCTGCTGGATGACCTTGGGCAAGCCATAGTTCTGACAAGAGCTGTCCTTGAAAGGGCAGTAATTGAAAGAGTTCTCTCAGCCTCACAGGGTGTCTGTTGTGGGGAGGGGAAGGGAAAGGAGTTTGTAAGCCACTCTGAGACTCCAAGTGAAGGGCAGGTTATAAATTCAATCTCCTCCTCCTCCTCCACCTCCTCCTCCTCCACCTCCTCCACCTCCTCCTCCTCCACCTCCTCCACCTCCTCCACCTCCTCCTCCTCCACCTCCTCGTCCTCCTCGTCCTCGTCCTCCACCTCCTCGTCCTCCTCCTCCTTCTTCTTCTTCTTCTTCTTCTTCTTCTTCTTCTTCTTCTTCTTCTTCTTCTTCTTCTTCTTCTTCTTCTTCTTCTTCTTCTTCTTCTTCTTCTTCTTCTTCTTCTTCTTCTTCTTCTTCTTCTTCTTGTGAGCTGTGGGACAGTCCCATGAGGCCCACATGGTGGTGGCTCAGCTGGATGTTAACATGGCAGAGCCAGAAGTGACGTGAGGCTGCCAGCAGTGAGGGGATAAGTCATGTAGTTTGTTGGCTTAAAAGGGGAATAGGAGCTGATGGAAATGGAACACAGTCAGGGAGCACAGAAGGCCTCTGGAAACAGGTCTTCCATGCAACAGCCAGGGCAGGGTTGAGGAAGAGCAGCAGCCAGGAAGGCTAGCCCAGGCCATTTCACCTTACTTGCCTCATGGTAGGGGAGCTCGGGAGCAGAAGAAACGCTGGTGGGTAGGAGCCACAGTGGTGGAGGAGCATGGGAGACACAGAACACCTGCAAAAGAAAAGAAAAAATGGCACTGAAGTGAGTACTGGGCCAGGGAAGGGCCAGAAGGAGGAGGCCAAAACCAGAAGTGTCTGGCAGCAGCTCAGCACCAGCCAGCTACATGCTTCCTTGCACTTCCTTATCAGGAAACACGTCTGGACAGCTGGTTCCATTCCCCAGCAGCCCCAACATGTTGAAAGTCATATGGCTGGCTGGTTGGCTGGCTGGTGGAGCAAGTGGTGAGCTGGCTGGCCAGCAGAGCAAGCAGCAAGCTGGCTGGCCAGGCTGAGAGGACTGTGGTATGTGCAACAGTGCAGGGTACAAGCCACCAGCAGGCTGGCCAGCCAGAGGGACCAGCCAGGGCTCCAGTGGGAGACAGCCGGCCAGGTATGCCAAGAATAATCAGTGCAACAGGCAAGCATCATCCCCCCTTCCTTTCCCTCCCCAAAGCAGCATTCCCCCCCCTGTGCTCCTAGTTATTAGGCATAAAGGTAACATGTGTGGAGAAACTGCACCATGGGCACCCCCTGGACCTGAGGAATGGGTTTCCAGAGCCCGCCAACTTGCACTTTCCACCCAACACTTCTTTTTTTTTTTTCCTCTCCACGTGTGGCAAACACATGGAGCCCGAGCAAAGTTCCACCAGTTTCTTTCCCTCTTCCCCTGGATGTGCTTGGCAAAGAGCAAGGACCCACAGTGAGCTTTTTAGCTGCAAGGTTCATTCTTTCCCATTTTTTTCCGGTTGCATCCCCATCCCAGGGTAGCAAAAGCTACCCTATTATTATTTTGTTTTGTTATTTTTTGTGGCATCAGAAGTTACATCATGCCCCCAGTGCCCCCCACCACCAAAAATTGTCTTGCTGTGGGGCTTACCCAGATTCAAATCCCCACTCAGTTATGATAAAGCACCGTTTTATTGTTGACCTTTATGAACATATTTTTATGTTAAATGCTGATTGTATTGTCATGTTCTTAATTATTTAGAGCTGCTCCTGCTACAGTCATTCTTGTTGATCAGTTAGATAGTGTGAGCATGTTTTGGAGTTGGTTTTCTGATGTTAACAGACCCTGGGGGTGATTCTGCATCTAGCATTTGCTCCACATTTTCGCAACTTGGAGGGAAAAGTGCAGCTCAAAACCACACTCAAACACCTCCGGGCAATGCCACTCTTAAATGCAAAGTTACTCTTAAATGGCCATGGAATGCCCATACATCTATGCAGAAGGTATAATAAAATCCGAGGATCAAAGAACTCGAAAGTGGCATGGAGTGCAGAAGCTCCCATAAAACCTGATAATCAAAGGAAGTGACAGCAGCATGCAATGCAGAGGGGAATTTCTGTTCCAACCTGGGTTTCGTAAAACAACGGAGAGAAAAGCCTGGGTTGGAGTCCTCAGCGTAGCCTTTTTGGTGATCAGAGACTCAATGCTCCCTTTTTCACTGGTGGGAAAAAAGTGGTTGGATCCATCCCATTGATAAGCTTCCACAGAAACTTATAGTTAAGTGCCAGGATACTAATCCTTTTTTAAAAAATATATAAATAAAGAACCAGTGACTGAAATGAAAAGGTCAAAGTTACAAATATCCTCCATCCATTCTCAAACAATCTATAGTGAGAGATCTGCCTTTTCATTTCAGTTCTTTCAGTTCCTTAACGTCTTCACATAAACTCCACTTTCGTATCCTCTGGCAGTTTTCAAACACTTTGACGGCCTTTAGCGTAACTGAATCTTTCCCCTAATTTCTGCTCAAGAAGGGTTTTTTTATGAAATTGTTTTATTTTTTTATTCCTTTTTTCAATCCCCAAATATAATAGGAAAGAAAATGAGGAACAAAAGCACAGTGAAAATAGCTGTTTTCAATCACTTCATCCATTTTATACATTCCCCCATTAGATTTTTCCCCTGAATTCCAATAAACTCTTTTCCTTTGCATTGCCTTAGAAAGTCTCTATTACTGTGAGCATTGCCAATCTAGTGGCTAATGACTTAGCAAATGGTGTATCACATGTTTATAGACTATATGGTGAAGAAACTGTCTCTGCTTTAAGGAGGATATTGGGGAGAAAAATAGGATATGTGGTTACTCCCCCCACACGTGCCTCAAGAGTATTGGCCCCAGTTCATTGAGTACACTGAAAAATCTTAGATCTGTTTTAGACATGCATGGATTCAATCTAGTATTAGGGGTGGGCTTGTTCCTTGGGCTCAGATCAGAATGGGCTCAAGAAAGCCAAGCAATTTACTCAGTCTCACCCAACACCTCAGATGCTTCTAAGCCCATTTTAGACACAGAATAAGTCATTCTACTCCCTTCCTCCCAGGGTTGCCAACCCAGCACTGGCACCAAGTGGGAGACTGCAGGGGGTAATGTCCACCTGGCTGGCATCATGCTGATGTCACAACATCATTTCTAGTGTGACTCAGAAGTGATGTCTTTGTGTTAGTGCATCCCTCTTATATTCTCCCCAGATTCTAATGGTTTGACCATGGTTTCACCATAGAGTTTTAGATGAATCCTAGAGCACCTTGCCAACACAATGACATTATTTGCAGTTCATGCCACAAGAGATAATGCTGTTTTGATGTGATGCTGAACTGCCCTCCATTTGGGCAAGCCATACTTCCGTCAGAGCTGTTCTTGAAAGAGCAGTTCTCAAGAGAGCTCTCTCAGTGCCACCTACCTCACAAGGTGTCTGTTGTGGGGAGGGGAAGAGATAGGAGATTGTAAGCTGCTCTGAGCCTCCTTCAGGTAGTGAGGGGGTGCAATATAAATCCAATCTCTTCTTCTCTTCTTTTTCTTTTCCCTTACTGCCCTGTTGAGAGGTGGACACCGTGTCCAGGGTGAGAACCCTCCCACTGGAGACCTGGCTGCCCAACTCTCTTCTCCCCCCTCCCACCCACTTCTTCTTATCCTCACAGGTACCAGGTAAATGAGAGTGGAGAACAGAAAGAGAAGGGAGGTGTTTTTTTATTTCTCTCTTTTTCTTATTTGGGTGTATGGTGTATGGAAGCATTTGGATTTGTAAACTGAGTATTAGAAACTGCCAAAGCTTGCATGCCAAACACAGGGAGCATCTCTATTCAGTTTTTGGCATCTTTCACCCAAAGTACATAAGCCGTCTCCATTGAAAACTATTCTGAGCAAGCTGACACCAGGTAATATGAGAGCTTCCTCTGCAGTGAGTGATCACTGGTGCTTCTTCACACATGCCAGTTTTTTTAAAAAGTCACCCTATGTTTCCAGTGTGCATGTGAGCACTGATAAAATGCAATTATGTTTAAACTAGGAATAAGGCCCATTGTGAAAATAAATGCAATGAGCTCTAGAAAGAGGCTCTGGGAGAGTGCCGAGGCCTTGGGCACTCAGCGTCAATTTGCTGTGGTGACCTCCTCAAACCCCACCCTCTCCAGGCTCCACCCCTGAAATCCCCAGGAATTTCCCAGCCTGGAGTTGGCAACCCCATCCCCTTCCCAGCTAACCATCAACCTACTGTTATCTGCCCCTCTGACTGCAGCTGACTTCTGCCCTCCCTCCTGGAGATCAGTTGTAATTCTGAGTGATCTCTACCCCTCATCTGGAGATTGACAACAATGGTTCCCCAGGAGGAAATGGCTGGTTTGGAGGCTGGAGTCTATGGCATTGTACCTGTCTGAGGTCCCACCCCTCCTCAAACCCCACCCTATCCAGGTTCCACCCCTCAAAGATCCAGGAATTCCCCAACCTGTAGTTGACAACCCTATCTCCTTCCCAGCTCAATTAAACCTTATGGGGGAACATTTTAAACAAACAACCACACAGACAGCAGCCATCTTACAAACACAGCTAACTGCCATTTCGTTACACCTACCAACAGCCACTGAGGGAAAAGTTAAGTCCCACACAGGAGGCAAGCAGGAGAAGCATCTTCATCAAGAGAGAAAGCTGTTTGCAAGTAAAACTGCACAGTGACTGAAGAGGGAGTGGGAGGGGAAGAGGAGCAGACCCAGCACCGAGCCAATGGCATGTGAGTACTCTTGAGTGGCAGTTGATGGGCCAATGGCTGAGGGAGTGCATGGAATGTTGCCATGCAAAAACAGAATTATGTATGAGAGATGCTTATGCTTTGTTTCAGCTCTGCTTTAGATTTCTGCTTCTTTTCAGATTTCAGTAGTCCAAACCTTATAGCACTGTTCAGTGGATGTCCCATCCTGTTGATTGTACTTGATTTACACTGTAATCCACCATGAGTCTCAATGAGAAAGGCAGACTATAAATAACCTAAATAATAAATATTTCTTTGGGGGAAAAATGCATGGAGGTTCCTTTTGTACTTAATGCCAAGGAGCGCATATGCATATCAACAAAACACCACATGAAAAGAATGCCCATGGAACCCTATTTAACAAATGCCAGAATATTGTTCTGTTTGGTGTAGTGGTTAAGTGCGCAGACTCCAATCTGGGAGAACCAGGTTTGATTCCTCACTACTGCATTTGCACCCAAGGGCGTAGACTTTCCAATTTCCCAGGGGGGCTGGGGCTGGGCCAGAGGCATTGCTGTGCTAGGTCCTTAAAGGAACCGAGGCCCAGTGACATCATAGGGAGGAGCCAGTGACATCACAGGCCATTGTCACTATTTATGGAGGCGGAGCCATGTGGCATTCCTGGCTCCTATTATCTCCAGTGGGCCTTCAAGTCTCTCCCATTGTTTGTAATGGGCAATCCTGTCATTTCTTTTATACATCCCAGTTAGTTGTCCCTTTGAAACTGTACCACACGTATAGAGTGTACATTCCTTGCCAATGTTCCTTCTGGACTGCACACAGGGCAAAAGGAAATTTTAAAAGGCCTCTGATCTGCATGCCAATCAAGGATAATAATGTGTGGCATAAACATGAGTTAAGTGTTAAGTGTTCTCCCTGGATGGTGTACATACCAAGAACATATCTGTTGCCATTTCCCTCTCTTCCTGCTCACCACTCGGGGAAACAAAAGCTCTGTTTACATATTACAGTGAACATATGTACATCTTGCATGGACATATGTTGTTAGAAAGAGGTAATATACTTTTGCATTACAAATAAAAGCAGCCCGTCTGCATCCTCCCCCCCCCAGCCCCAATGGCTCAGAAACAAAGCAGGCATGGGCAAAATCCTCTGCAAAGAACCCTGGAGAACCACTGCCAGTCTGAGCAGACAATGATTACACTGATGGACTGATGGTAGAGAGACCATGCTTTGCGTGCCAAAGGATAAAGGTTTAAACTGAGGAGGTCTAAGAGAACAGCTGTTGGAAAGGATCTTTCTCTGTCTGAGCCTGTAGAGCTCACCTGCATCAGAGCAGACCATGCTGAAGTAGATGGACCAATGGCATGAAGACCAGTGTGGACTGAGGAGACCCATGTTCAGATCTACATTTTGCATGACACTCGGTGATACTGGGACAGTTAGATTTGAGTCCAGGAGCAGATTAGAGACCAACAAGAGTTTCAGGGAATAAGCTTCCATGAGTCAAAGCCCCCTTCATCAGACTGGGTGATATTGCCATTGTTGTGAGGTCAATATAAGGGAAGGGAGACTGGAGGAAGGGTGGAATAAAGAGGGGATTGACAGACAACATGTGAGCAGCAGAGTCCATTGGGATGGAAGAGGATTTTACAGGGGAAAAATAGCACCAACTGATGTGACCAAGAACACAGATCTTCCCAAACTAAAACATCATAAATTATAGCCTGAACATGAACCTATATTGTAATGCATTAAGTGATGTAGCAGTGGTGACAAAACCTCTAGTGGCATTTAGTTGAACTTCCTGGACAGACAGATATATTTTCGGTTGCCACTGGCCAAACTGGTCTGACTTTAGAGAGTTGGGACAAGCAGCAAGGCTTGAGGAAGGGGATGTAGATCCATGGTTATAGAAAAGAAAGGGGCTAGGAACTGAGAAAGCAAAGCAGTCCAAATGAAGCACAACATAGAAAGCTGTACATAGTTGAGAGGAATTAGAAAGGAATGGAGGTGCACAGTTGGTGTGAAGTACATTTAAGAAATTATAGAAACAGCATGGAAGTTTCTTAGTTGGGGTTAGCGACAATGCTATTGCAAGGTCCACAGAAACCTGTATGACATTTTCAGACATTCTTTCTCAGTGTCCTCAGGATTGGACTATAAAGAGCTCTATTCAAATCCTTAACCACTGAGCTTGCTAATACTTTCTCTTCTTTCAGTTCCTTAGATCAATTTGCCCAATCCCCCATCAAACTCAAATCTTATTGGCTCTTGCAACTATGAGTAAATTATTATTACACTTCTATCACATGGCTCTTTCCTAATGATTGTAGCTTCCAAGAATAGGTTGAAGATGATTGCCTGGGAAGCACCCACACAGCACCATGCCATGGACCCAGATGGCTCAGATTAGCCTGATCTCATCAGATTTTGGAAGCTAAGCAGAGTCAGCTCTGACTAGTATTTGGATGGGAGATCTCCAAGGAATACCAGGGACATGATGCATAGTCAGGCAATGGCAAATCATCTTTGAATGTCTGTTGCCTTGAAAATCCTACAGGGTTACCATGAGTTGGCTATGACTTGCTAGTATTTTACATCACACCAGGGCAAGTGCGCTTTAATGCCCAGAACCATTTGGGCAAGGTGTAATGTATAACTACTGTCAGTAGCATGAGATGGACCCACAGCTCAATTGGCTCTCATATCACTGCCATAGCATACAAAATAGTAAAACACTCAGTAGCACCTTTAGGACTAACAAACTGTATTGTAGCATAATTATTACTGTAACACAAGAAAGCCACACAAACTTTTCCAATCTCACTTCAGTGCCAGTTCCAGTCCTCAAACTCACAGAGAAACCCAAACACTCTCATTTTTGGTAGAATGACACCCCTCCCCTCCTCCACCTGGGTGGTTTGGCAAATGTAAGCCAATGCCAGAGGTTTGCGTGCACCAAGTCACACAGCAGAACCAGAGCTTCCAATTTCAGCACTGGAGCTAGGGATGCCAGCCTCCAGGTGGGACCTGGGGATCCCCTGGAATTACAGCTCATTGCCAGTCTAAAGAGATCAGTTTTCCTGGGGGGGAAATGATGTTCTGGAGGGTGGACTCTATGGCATTGTGCCCCACTGAGGTCCCCGTCCTCCCCAGACTCCATTCCCAAATCTCCAGGAGTTTCCTAACCTGGATTGGGCCACCCTCCCCTCATCCCCCAGAGGTGGCCAGGGGATACCTGGCAATCCTAACTGGGGCTATTTTAGCAAGGGAGAGGGGGAAGCTGGGGGGAAAAACATATAGATTGGGAGAGAGAAATGAAAGACAGAGGGGAAGGGAAGAAAGTCAGACTGGGAAGTGGGGGTGGGGCAGCTGCCCAGTGTTTCCAGCTCTCACACATCTCAAGGGAAAGGGAAAGAGAAACAGAAAGAGAGAGAGGGACAGAAAGCGCAGCCCCCCCTCCCGATTACAGGAGAAAGTGAGCCCAGGATTTTCTGTATCCTGGAGCAATGTGCTCCGTGCAGCACAAGGGTTCCTGGGTTTTGTTTTCTCCTGCAGCCCAGTTTAAACTGGACTGCAGGAGAAAGCAAGCCACTCGCCGATGGCAGGGGCAACCAGAGGCCACAGAAGGGCCCCCCACCTTCCCCCTCCCTCCATTCTTGCCCAGCTCCCCTCCCCAACCCTCCATCCTCCCCACTAAGTGGCAGCCAGGCACATTCTCATGCTGCCTCTCCCACCTCCCCTGCTTGGACTTGCAGGATGGCTGGGTGGCTGCAGCCCTGGGCTCCCACCTGAAACAATCCCCCACTCCTTATACCCCCACCTACTTACCCTTCAGGCTGGTGGCGGCAGCAAGCAGAGGCAGCATGTGCTGCCTCAGCCAGCCTCCACGTGCAGCTCTCCAGTTGAACTGAGCGGGGCTGCTGGGAACTGTGGGTGGAGCTTAGCTTCCAGGAGGAAGCAAGCCCCCACCCCTTGACTTCCCTCCCACTCCTAGCCCAGCCGAACAGTCTCAGAAAGCGGAGGGGAAAGCCCTCCGCTTTCAAAATGGGTGAAGGACGGGAGGGGGGTAGAAAGGCTCTGGCTGACACCAGTTGCCTCGGGGGGGCTCAGTACTTTCGGGGAGGCTTGAGCTCCCCAGCCCCCCTGAAGATGACGCCTATGTTTGCACCTGCTGGATGACCTTGGGCAAGCCATAGTTCTGGCACAGCTGTTCTTGAAAAGAGCAGTTTCTGTCAGAACTCTCTCAGCCCCACCTACCTCACAGGGTGTCTGTTGTGGGGAGGGGAAGGGAAAGGAGTTTGGAAGCTGCTCTGAGACTCCCTTAGGTAGTGTATACAACAGAGACATAAAGAAGGGGTGGCGAACAGAACAGTCTGAAAGCAATTGCTCTGTACAAACTTTAGAGAATAAAACAAATTAAAAAAAAGAACAATGGAGGATTCCTAATATATAGATTAAGGAGGGGAGGCAGCATGGTATAGCCTGATCTTGTCAGATCTAGGAAGCTAGGTGGGGTCAGTACTTGGAAGGGAGATCTCCAAGGAAGACTCTGCAGAGGAAGGCAATGGCAAAGCACTTCTGCTTCTCACTTGCATTGAAAGCCCCTTGCTGCAGGCGCTGTAAGTCAATTGTGACTTTGGCAGCACTTTCCACATGCAATACATAGTTATTTAAAAAAAAAAAAAACAACCCATGATCAGGTGATTTGGCCCTTCAAATTTTTGAGGAGGCGATTGGATGAGGATCATTTGTATGCATCCCTAGGAGTACCTGTTCCATCTCAAATTCTCAAGAAGAGTCGCTTGAGAGCACAATGGAGTCCTACCACTGGATTACACGGAGGTTGTCTCTTATTGAAGAGGGTAGCAAATCTTCATGTCGCAACTGCATGTCTAAAAGAGCCATGCTAGGCAGGGATTAATTTCCCTCTTCCTTCACTCCTCCTCCTCTCCTCAGTCCTGCTGCAGTGGTTTTTTAAGACAGCTTCTCCCTCTGCTACACTTTGTCTAGATAAAATTTTTAATTGGGTCACTTTCCTCTGAGAGGTTTTTTTTTCAACCACAGGGATTAACTCATCACAATAGGGAGGGGGAGAAGAAAACAGCTTTTCTCTTCACTGGCTGTGGTCACCGAGTGTTACCTACTTGCATCGCAAAGAAAAGCCACGAGGAAAATTAATGGAGCAAGCGTGTTAGCAGAAATTCGGTGAAGGTGCTCTTGCTGTTCAGCAGCAAATGAACATTGCCTGAAGTCATCTGACTGCATGGAGGGTGGGACAGACCTCAGTATTAATCTTTCTGTAAATATGTGTAAGCTCTTGTATAGTACAAGGGACAGTATTGGTTCTATACCTAATTTTGTGAGTCCTAATGGGAAAGGTTTCATCTTTGAAAGGTTGTGTTTGTGTGGGGTTTAAATTTATATAATAATTAAGTGCTATCAAGTTGCAACCAACGAATGGCAACCCATTATGAGGTTTTCAAGGCAAGAGATGAGCAGAGGTATATTGCCATTGCCTTCCTCGGCATAGCAACCCAGTAGGGATACCAGCCTTCAGGTGATCCCCTGGTTTTACAGGGGACTACAAAGAGAAAATGGATGCTTTGGAGGGTGAACTCCCTGGCACTGTACCTCACTGAGGTCTCTTTCCTCCCCAGGCTCCATACCTAAATCTCTAGGGGTTTCCCATCCTGGATCTGGTTTTCCTTGGTGGTCTCCTAACCATGGCCAACCTTGCTTAGTTTCTGAGCTCTGATGAGTTCAGGCTAGTCTGGGCTATTAATCAACCCCTCTCCAGTGTGTAGTAACATATTCAAGGTGCTGTCTTGACCTTCAAAGTCCTGTATGGTTTGGAACCAACATACCTGAAGGACCATCTACTCTATTATGAACTCACCTGACATCTATGACCACGTTTGGAGGCTTGAGGTACCCAGGTGAGGCAGCCCAGGAGAGGGCCTTCTTGGTCATGGCGCCAAAGCTCTGGAACTCTCTCCCTGCAGATGTTTGTGAGTCCCCTTCTGTTGCTATCTTCTGCCAATGGGAGAAGACTTTTGTTTTGTTTTGTTTGGCATTCTCTCAATGATTCCCCCTCTTCCTGTAATGTTTTAATAGTTGTTTTTATGTCTTTGTATATATTTTAGCTCTGTTTTTATTTGTTTTAATGAAAGCAATTGGGAAAATTGATGTTATAGTTTTAAAATGTGATTCTATCATGTATGTTGCAAACTGTTAGCCATCTTGGTGGCCCTTGTACAAGCAGAAAGGCGGGATATAAATGTTTGTAAATAAATAAAAATATATTTTTTCATCTTTCCAGTTAAATACACATGAGTGCAAGAAACCACCAAAAATCACTGGCAGATAATTTGAATTAATAATCAAACTTTCAAAAAATTGTATGTGTTTTGAAGAAGAATCTCCATGCTGTGGATTAGAACGTACCTTTTTGGTAGGCTTGTTTCAGTCTAGCCCATTATTATCCTGCCCTTCCTCCAAGAAGTTCAGAGTGGTGTACAAAGCACCCCACTGCTTACCACCCTCCACTGAGAAAATTTCCCATTTATTATATTAATTATACTACTTCCCATGTTTCCTATTAATTAGGCAGCTCTTGATCCACAAAAGGACTTGTCCTTTTATCCCATGACCATTGAGTTTACTTAAGAGCCTTTGATGAGGAACTTTATCAAAAGCTTTCTGGAAGTCAAGGTAAACAACATCTATTGGATCCCCTTTTCCACATGTTTGTTCATTCCCTCAAAGAACACTAACAGGTTAGTGAGACAAGATCTTCCCTTACAGAACCCATGCTGGGTCTTCCTCAATAGTTTTGTTCATCAATGTGCCTACTAATTCTTTTCTTAAAAACAGTTTCCACCAACCTACCCGGTATTGATGTCAGACTGACTGGCCTGTAATTTCCCAGATCTCCTCTGGAACCCTTTTTAAAGATGGGATTGACTTTAGCTACCTTCCAGTCTTCAAGAATGGAGGCAGATTTTAATGAAAGATTACGTATTTTTGTCAGGAGATGCATTAGTTCACATTTGAGTTCTTTCAGAACTCTTGGATGTATGCCATTCGGGCCTGGTGATTTATCAGTTTTTAAGTTGTCTATCAGTCGTAGGACCTCCTCTCTCATCACCTGAATCTGACTCAAGTCTTTCAACACCCATTCCAAAATCAGCGGTTCTGGAGTGGGCAAGCACTTCTCATCTTCCATAGTGAAGACAGAGGCAAAAAATGCATTCAGCTTCTCAGCCATTTCCCTATCATCCTTCAGTAATCTTTTTACCCCTTGGTCGTCCAAAGGCCCCACTGCCTCCCTGGCTGGTTTCCTGCCTCTAATGTATTTGAAGAAAGCTTTATTGTTGGACTTTATGGGGTTTTTTTTGTAATATCCTTCTCATATTCTCTTTTTGCCTGCCTGAGCACAGGCTTGCATTTTATTTGCCACAGCCTGTGTTCCCTTTTATCAGCCTCACTGAGACTAGCTTTCCACAGCTTAAAAGAATCCTTCTTACCCTTTACAGTTTCCATTACTTTGTTTGTTAACCATGCAGGCTTTTTTCTATACCTTTTGAAACAACAAGCGTCATGGCTGTGTAGACATTTGAACCTGAGTCTTCCGCCTCCTAAACCAGTACTCTAACCACTATACCATACAGTAAGGTTGCCAGTCTGAAATTTAAAGGGATGGGGCTTGGTGTCACACAGCACTGAACAATTATGTGACATCACTATGGTTTGCATAACAGGAAGTGATGTCACATGTTACTACAATGTTCTAACAATCCCCTGTTCTGTATGATTTGGGAGATTGCTACAGCATCATAGCAACACATGACATCACTTCTGATTATATGGCCACAAGTGACGTTGTGGTTTTGCCACGACAGCATTTCCCACCAATTTTCTTCCATTAACAAGCAGCTGTAAAGTGGGAGGTCTCCTGCTATAATATGAGACTTGTTCCCTCTGCCACACAGAATACACTTGATATAAGCAGGTTGTAGCAGGCAAACCCACTCTCTCTCACACACACACAAACCCCCATGCTACTCAAATCTTTTTTGTTCACCCCTTACTGAAGTCTAAAGTGGCACCCCTGAGTATACATGGGTCACTTGATATTACTTCAGGATTCAGTCCAAGTCCTTGGCCCTAAACAACAGCATCTAATGTCTCTTTAAAGACAATATGGCCATAAATATGTCAATTAACTGAAGGAGTTCATGTCCATTTATAACAAAGAGTTTATGCAAATCAATAGGTGCAGAGCAACAGCAAAAAAAAAAAAAAAAAGAGGTTGCTGTGTAGAAATGCGGGGAAGAAAGGATATTAAGCAGGGAATAGGGAGGGAAATTATCACTGCCCCCCAGCAAAATACATAAACCATGCACTAGGTGGAATTATTCTTGGTTTTCAGTCAATAAATTCTGTGAAGAGTTCCAGGGGACTGCCATGTGATGTTGCTAGAAGCTCTTCACACTGTACAATTGAGTCTTCAATGTGAGGTATGTCCTCAGTTGTGCTTCCTGAGATTTCTCCCCCTTCGCCTTCAAGTAAAATTGGTTAATTTGACAAAGCTCAGTGAAAAGCCAACAAAATAAAATCATGAGAGGGAAAAGCCACTTAGAAGTCAGTGATAGCCAACCCTCCTCCCACAACTAGTTGTCCATGCTCCAGGGACTTTGGACTTCTCCCTCCATCTTCCAACCCATCTGTCTATCCTGGTTTTCAAATTTATCATAGGTGGGGGACAAATGAAAGCAGGTTGGCCAGTGAATGGGAAGGAGAGAAGAAAGTAGGGAAAGGGAAGAGGCTGGAGGGAATGCCAAAAGAAAGAAGTAGGAAATACTGGGAATAGGGTGGGAAATGAGATGCTCCCTACAAGTCCTTGCAGGCTCCTAACTTGCTGTCCCAATTCTTCTCCTTACGTCTATCCCCAATTCACATAGCTTTCTTCATATGGCTGTCATTTCCCCCAGCGTAGTGCTTTTGGGGTTTAAAGGGAGACCTTCCTTCCTTTTCCACCAGCAGGCAGGCTATTTGGATCTAACCCCAAGGCATTAAATGGATGAGATAATGTACAGTGCAATCCTAAACAATTTTCCCCCTCCAATTTCATTGACTTCATTGCTTTAAATGGATATAACTCTATTTAGGATTGTACTATAAATGCACTGTGACGTGATGGAACTGGGAGGGGGGTTGAAGAGCTGAGACATTTATTTTTATATGTTTATATTTCTGTCAATTATTTTGGTTCACTGCTTTTCACTGTTGGTTTGGTAGATTCATTTGTATCATGTGCAGATGTTGTATGGTTTTCATATGCAATTTATACAGTACTAATATGTATCATGTGCATTATTTATACCGACTGTATAATGCTGATTTATTGATGCAGAAATAACACTATAATGGGGATATTTCACACAAACAATTTGGCACAAGGAAACAAAATTGCACAAAAATAATCATAGATTTATGGTGGACAATGGGGAAAGTGGAATATTTACACACACACACAAAAGATTGTGGAGTTGAAACAGCAGGGGTGTGAAATTAAAAAATTCAGGTCAGACAAAATTAATTCTCAAAGAATATAACTTGTTGCATAGTGGAATTCACTGCCACAGAATATAATGATGGCTACCAAAGTTCCCTCTAAGCTGTGGAGTCTTGTGAGCAAAAATTCTACCTTGTGCGCTACAGGCATTAAAGTTGTGAGCAAGCGATTTGGCTACTGCATGAATTAGTTTGCTCTTGAGCTATCCTTCCTGAGCTAAAGCAAAAATGTGTGATCTGGGGGCTAAAAAACTGTGAGCTAGCTCACACTAACTCAGCTTAGAGGGAACACTGATGGCCACTAGTTTAGCTGGCTTTGAAATGGGATGAGAAATGGAGTTCTGGTCCATCAATGGCTATTAGCCACAGTCACTAAGCAGAACTTCACTGTTCAGGGCAGTGGCCCACTGAATACCAGTGCTGAGGGGACACCAAGAGAGATGTTTTGGCCTCTGTGCCTACCCTATAGGGTTTCCTGGGGCATCAAGTTGGACAATGTGTGAAACAGGATATTTTCTAACAGATAGGAACATTATGTGGCTGCTTGTATGTTGACTGGTTGGCTAGGGGGAGGGTTGTACTTAATTTACAAGAAAGACATTGGATTGGATCAGTCCATATTTTTGAACACATGCTTGCCCCGTTTCCCTCCTTACTATAGCCCTGTCCCACCTGTTTTTTGTCCACGTGAGTCCTGTGATTCCCAGCAGATCCATCTTGGGTAGTCAGAGGGACTCCCTTACTCCTTTACCATCAGTAGAAAAACCAGTTAGATCCAGCCTATAACAAGACGCTGCCTGAAATATTTTTTTCCCCACACATGCCCCCTTGTTTCTAAAAGGATTTTTTTTTTCCTGAAAGACAAACTGATTCACTAAAGTTGCAAATGTAAAACTTATGTGGGCTCTTAAGACGGTTGAGATTGCTCAGTTAATTCAAAAGAAGACTGTGCATTACAAGCAAATTAAAAAAGAAAACCAAAGCATTTTCAATGTAAACGATTTCATAATCTGCCATACTTGCACTCCAATATAACTGGAGTATTAGAAATTAGAGGGATTCTTCGATTTTCAATCACCTTTGGATGATCTTTCTGTTTCATTTTATTGCCTTTTCAGAATTTGCTCCACATTGAGCTTATTGCTAGTTCCTCATATTGCCTGGTGTGTTCTATTCCATTGGCTTCACAATTAGTCATATTGGTGAGTTTCATCATTTTAAAAAAATGATTATTGATCCCATCAGAGCAAATGCAATTGAATGAAGCTGTTAAAAGTCAGTTTCCCAGTTAGATGTTACTTGATGAATGTACAGTAATGAGGGTTCAATTTTTTAAAAAAAGGAAGAAGGGAGAAAAAGAATGTCATTTTGAGGGTTTGAATAGAACTTCTAACCAATTGGGGAAGAGAGAGACTTCAAATATATCCAATAATTGTGACATGTTGAAAGGCTCTCCTTGTGGAGCACACTGATAGTCACATTACCTCTTGGGGCATGAGGAACATACCTGCACCACCAAGGACAGACTGGCCATTTAACTTACAGAGGGCCACTTAACGTTGACAATAATGACAATGTCATTTCATCGGCTGCCTTCTCCTCCCACTCTGCCGCCAGTCAGTGGGAGGATACAATGGAGGAGCTAATGCTTATCATTGAAGTCATGGGACCAAGTAACCTCTGCACCACTGGTTTGTAGTGCTATTGGAACCACACAGCTTGACTTGCTACAAGGCCATTTTAACTTCCCAGTCTACTAGGGGTTGTCATTCTGGAATTCATGACTAGAAAATATGCACAGAAACCACTGTTTTGTGCCATTGCTGTGATTTCCCACAATGGTTACACAAATCTGGGATTCTTAGGCATTATGAAAAACACCATCTTCTGAAAAATCCATGCAGTTTTTCATGTTCAGGTGCTTAATATCATCAGCAGTGGGTATCTTGTTTTTTCTCAGATTTCCCAGGCATTGGACTGGGGAAACTGGCCCCCAGCTGGCACAAGCCAGGCACAAGGCCCAGCAGAGCTGCAGTTCTAGCTTGCTTCATCTTCCTCCCATCTTTTCTGGAGGCAGAGCTCTTATTTTTCTCTGCATGTAGAATGTCTGGGGGTATCTTTTTGAGCGGCCCATACAATTGGACCCCTTGGTCCAATTTCCTCGAGACTTGGGTGTTATTTAGTGGACAGGCAGCACTAGCTTGCTCCTTCCTCACTTTGTGAAAGGAAATAAATGGCAGACACAACAATGAAGGATGCCAAACTCAGAGTTTTCAGGAGAAATATAATTTTTATCATCAGGAAAATGAAATGAATGCACACAATTTGTTTGTTAATGTCATGACGGACACCATTTTCCCCCAATAGGAAGATGAGAGAAATGAGAGAAATGCCAAAAGGGAGTCTGCAAAATAGAACCCCTTTCTTCAATCTTCTTTAAACTAGGTAGGCCTTTAGATTAGAGGTAGGACTATGTTCTGGGCAAACCTGATACCATTGTCTTTAAAAACAGCTGCCTCAGACCCTCAGATTGGTTCCCCATTGAAAATTATGTCTCAAAATTCTGGAACCCCATTGGTTTCCCATCGAAAATTGGTTCCCCATTGAAAATTATGTCTCAAAATTCTGGAACCCAAAAAACCCACACATCTTTGAATCATGAACTAGTAATGTCCTGTCTCCAAATCAACAATCAGTAAAAGTCCCCCAACCCCAAATCTGAAATGATAATGATTTTTTTCTTGGGGCATTCCCCTACAGTCCACTCCTGTTCACTCTATATTTCATAGGGGTAGCCACCAACGCTCCCTCTAAGCCATGGAGTCCTGTGAGCAGAAATTCCACTTTGTGAGCTACTGGCATTAAAGTTGTGAGCAAGCTCTGGAGCTACCCTTTCTGAGCTGAGACAAACAATGTGTGAGCCAGAGGCCAAAAAACTGTGTGCTAACTCACACTAACTCAGCTTAGAGGGAACACTGGTAGCCACATACTTTAACTAGACCCACATTTGAATATTTCAGTGTTGTAGTCTCTGGATTTGTCCAGAAGGTAAAATCCTGTAAAATAATTACAACAGCACTGTGGCCTGCAATCTCTGTCTCTTCCTGAGGGGGAAGATGCGTGTGGTTGGGAATACAACAGTTCCATTTTCTTCATGTGTGTTAACAAACACACATTTTGATTTAGGTAGGTAACCATGTTGGTCTGGAATGGCAGAACAAAGTTTGAGTCCAGGGACACCTTTAAGTCCAACAAAGTTTAATTCTGGGTATAAGCTTTCATGTGCAAGTACACTTTGTTTAATTTGTTTTAATTTGTTCCATGAAGTGATTAGTTATGCCTTCAGTGATGATGGTGTGTGTGTGTGTGTGTGTGTGTGTGTGTGTGAGAGAGAGAGAGAGAGAGAGAGAGAGAGAGAGAGAGAGAGAGAGAGAGAGAGAGAGAGAGAGAGAGAGAGAGAGAGAGAGAACCAGGCTCCAGTATCATACATCCCATGACTATGCTTGCCATTTTCCCAGGAGTAGTGGGCAAGCATCCACCCCTTGTGCTCCAGGCTTTGCCAGGGACCTTTGCTGTAGTAGGACTAAAAGGTAGGGGTGAGGAGTGATATCACTTCCAGTGTGTAAAAACCATAGAGATAGGTGAATTCCTCGATCACTATGCTATCATTTCTGGGTACAAACCAGAGGTGATGTCACAACACTGTTCCCCTCCACAAAATACTCCTATGGGTTGCCAGTGGTTGGCTGGCAACTGTACCAGTAGTACATGTTCTCAAAACTCCAAGAAGCTCAGGCTACATCTGCACATCAGTGCATATTGCTGCATGTACTGTATCAGTCATTTACTATTGGATTTTCCTGTGCGAACATGACAGTTTAGAAGTTAAATGATTGCTATCATACACATACATCCAACAATATTGTGTACACAGCTGCAGCCACTGAAGGGGTGGGGAGAAGATTTGGATTTTGGGTCTGTGTACCCAAATCCTTTGAAGTATTTTGCCACAAAAGAAGCAAATCATTTTGAGTTTCTGGTTTCATTTTGTAACAGGATACATTGATACTTTGTTCAGAAAACAATATCTATTGAACTAAAGACACAGGGAATGTTCTAGAAAAAAAACCAGATGGCTACCTAGTTCTCATTTCCTACTTTATATAGTGTGGTGGGTCGGATTGATGTCCTCTTCCACCAGGATCATCATCATCATTTTTTTTTTTTTTTAACATCCTTGCTCCTTTGTGCAATCTAACATGAAGAAATGGAAATTCTCCTGTCACAGACTTGGCATGTTTGACAAAAGTTTCAGTGGTGTGTTGACTGTGTGGCAAACGGTTAAAAGCATAACATTAAGAAGAATATAAAGGGTGATCATATTATTTTGTCAACATGCATATATGTATTTCTTAGAACAAAAATAAGAGGGGGGATTTTCTTTTGCTTAGTGAACAGTGTATTCTGGCCTTGTATCGTTGTTACTATTAGGTCAGAAGGAGTTAAAGATAGCAGTGGAAGTTCTCCAGGGATCTTGAAGCAAAGGACATCATTCTTCTTAATTAGAGCTTTTCATATGGACTGTGACTGAAATCACCTCGGTTGCCTTTTCCAGCTCTCACCTGATTCTAATTAGGCCCTTTGGAACATTAACCTGGCTTTCTTCCCCCTCATGATTCATCTCATTAGGAATATGGTAGGGTGGGGTGTGGGGAGAGAGAGAATGAGCACTTGTGCTATATCTATGAGACACTGATTCCCGGTTCTCAGGCAGTTCTTGACATACTTTCCGTCAACTTTGATAACTGCAGCCTTAGTCACTGTTTCTATTAAAACATCAGCTCAAACTAAATGGCACAGGAGCATAACTATCAAAAATAAGCTGGTAACCATATACACTGGGGGAAATAGCATCTTTTTAGTTAGTGGCAGCTGAGGAAGATCCGGCCAGGTTTGGCTGTCCTCCTGCGCATCCCCAGGTACTCTGGTGGGACCCAGAGATCTCCTGGAATTATAACTGATCTCCAAACTACAACTGATCTCCAGACTTCTGTAGAGAATAGCTGCTTTGGATGGTGGACTCTATGGCATTGTACCCTGCTGAGATCCTTCCCTTCCTGAAACCACACTCTCCCCAGGCTCCACCCCCAGATATCCAAGAACTTATCAACTCAGAGCTGGCAACCTGTGTCAGGGTTGCAAGCCAAAGGGTTTTGAACTTGAGGGTCATCATAGAGGCCTGCTTTGTGTTTTGAAGCCATTTGCCCCCCCCTCTTCCTTACCTGTGTTTCTTTTTGATTTGTATGGGGGGGGGGTTTGTACTGTAAGCTGCTTTGGATCCTCTATCAGGGAAGAAAGTGGGGCATAGGTGAATAACTATCTGTAGTGGAAATAATTGAGAAATTGAACAAATTGTTACTGACCTACCATACATGGATTCAGGTACATAGGTTAACCAGTTGTCGCAATGATCTTCTGTCCTCGGTATTGAGCAGGGCCTGCTATACAGACTTCAGCAGCTTATATCTATGACATGAATCCCCCCCCCTTGCTTTCAAAGCAATGGATGCAGGGGAAAATTAGGAAAGAAAAGGCTACCTAGCCCCCATTAGGGAAAATAAGGGGGATAACTGTATGTTTATTATATATTCTGCTACTATTGTACCACCATCGCCATACAAACTGTTTTTAGTAACTATGTTGTGTTTTATACTGACATTTATATTGTTGTTTTATCTGTCACTATTTTTATATGAGCCTGCCTTGGCAGGGAGGGTGGGGTACAAATCAAATCAATCAATAAATAAAATATCTTTCTTCTATAAAGGCTTTTTTATTATTCATTAGTGAGGGACCTCTCAGTGTACAACCCCAGGAGCTGCCAACCTTAGGGATGCCAGCCTCCAGGTGGGACCTGGGGATCCCCCAGAATTATAGGTCATCTCCAGACTACAGAGATCAGTTCCCCTGGAGAAATGGATGCTTTGGAGGGTGGACTCTATTACATTGTACCCCACAGAGTTCCCTGTGCTCCCCAGGCTCCATTCCTAAACCCCCAGAAGTTTCCCAGTCTGGACCTGGCAGCCCCTCATCTCCCAGAAGTGGCCAGGGGCCCTGGAAACTCTAGCCCACCTCCAGGTGGGGACTGGAAATCCCCAGGGATTACAACTGACCTGTAAGTGACAGAGATCTGTTCCCCAGAAGAATATGGGCACTTTGCAAAGTGGATTCCATAGCATTATATCCCTCCTGCCCCCAAACCCTTACCTTCTCAGGCTCCTCCCCCAAAATATCCAGATATTTCCCAACCCAGAGCTGGCAATCCTATGCCCCACCCCACCCCAACACACAACAAGAGCCAGCCAGCCCATTTTAGTAAGAGAAGTTGGCAGCTTTGTGGGTTATTATTTACACACAGCATTGATTGTGCTCACCTGGATAGCCCAGGCTAGCCCAATCTCATCAGATCTTGGAAGCTAAGCAGGGTCAGCTGCGGTTATTATTTGGATGGGAGACCAACAAAGAATACCAGGGTCATGATATGGTGGCAGACAATGGCAAACTACCTCTGAACATCTCTTGTCTTGAAAACCTCACAGGGTCACCATGACTTGATGTCACTTTTCACCACCACCACCATTGGTGGTAGGTATGATGATTTCAGGTGGTATTTATCTATAAACTAGGAAGAAGGCCCGTTGTGGCAGTAAAGACAATGGGCACTAGCCAGACTGCCGGGCCACGGCTACCCTCGGGCCTCCCCTCCCTGTTCGAGGCCCTGCGGGGGGCAGGCCACCTGGGCTCACCTCCTCCCTGAACCCCACCATCGGGCCAGGGCAAGCGAGGCGAGGTGGTGCGGGGGCTCCAAAGGCTTGTCTGCGGCCAGCAGGCAAGTAGTGAGAAATGGTGCAGGGGCCTCTGGAGGTGTTTTCCTGCCTGTCTGGCTCAGTGAGGATGGCGGTGGCAGCGGCAGGTTCAGGCGGAGCCCCCCCCACTGGAACGCCTGTCCCTGGCTGCCCAGCTGTGGGTCTCCTCAAGCCTCCCCCCGTTCAAGATCCCAGGGGGGCCAGGCTGCCTGGCCTTGCCTCTTCCCCGAACCCCACCTTTGGCAGAGGCAAGAGGTGTCGCGGGGGCCTCCGGAGGCATTTCCCTGCCCATCTGGCTTGGTGAGGACAGCAGTGGTGGCAGGATCGGGTGGAGCCTCCTGCAGCAAAGTGCCTGTCCCAGGCGGTTGGCTGTGGCTCCCCTTGGGCCTCCCCCATTGGAGACCCTGGGGGGCCAGACCGCCTGGCCTCGCCTCCTCCCTGAACCCCACCATCGGTGGAGGCCCTAGTGGGCCAGGGCGAGTGGAGAGAGGTGGAGGGGGGACCTCCAGAGGGTGGGGAGAGGTGATGTGGGGACCTCTGGAGGCCTTTCCCTGCCCACCTGCCTTGGTGAGGATGATGACAGCAGGCTCAGGTGAAGCCCCCCCTGCTGGAGTACCTGTCTCATTTGTCATCTGGCCACACACAGCCCAGGCGGTGACCTGCGCTGGAGTGAGGATGACCATGGCGGTGGCATGATCAGGTTCAGGTCCCCGGTTGCTGGAACATCTGTCCTGTCCAGCCACTCCCAGGAGAGTGAGGCGGGACCACGGCAAGGGAGACAGTGACACAGCCAGTGGAGACAGATACCCTGCAACTGACACACCAGGGCGCCAACCAATTCCAGAGCATGTGGAATGTTCTAGAGAAGTGCCACCACCATTTGGCTTTTATAATATACGGAGATGGTAATGCAGTTCTATGTCTTCTTCTGCTGATCTAGAACAAAATGTCTGGTTGGGGGGGGCTTATATAGTAGTGAGCATCAGTATGAGCATACTTATTCTATATCTGCAATCCTTTGCATGCAGTCTTGAAGTGTAAGCCATATGGAACTCACTGGCTGAGTTCAGACTGGCAATTTGAAGTGGGAGCCAGTCGCAGCAAAATTATTTCTCCATTCACACAGCCGGGAGCATACTGGGAGGAGGCACACAGGAGCATTCAGAAGGCTGGCGCAGAGGTGCCACTGTCAGTGGCTTTCCACCAGTAAATCGGTGATGCGCACATGGGCGCCCATGCGCACAAGCGCATCCGGCCGATTGGGGGCAGATCCTGTTGTGCCAGCACTGCATTGGGCAATAGAGCAGAGCATGGCCAATCAAACCACTGCTGCCATCTGCCCCAATGTGGCTTGCTCCTAGCTTATCCGCCAAACGTTCATACGGCCAGGAAGTGGAATGCCACAGGTTAAACGCACTCTCTGGGATTTGCTACCCCTTTAAAGAGGTATGTTTTCATCCCGGGAGCGAAGCGGAACAGCGTGGGTTGTTGATGGCAGAACGCCAGGCAGATGTGCCTGTGTGAACGGCCCCTTTAATGTGGTTTTAAAACGTTGCTGACATAGAGCCAGTGTTCCCTCTAAGCTGAGTTAGTGTGAGCTAGCTCACAGTTTTATAGCCTGCAGCTCACAGATTTTTGTCTTAGCTCAGGAAGGATGGCTCCAGAGCTAACTAATTTATGCAGCAGCCAAACTGCTCGCTCACAACTTTAATGCCAGTAGCTCACAAAATATAATTTTTGCTCACAAGACTCCACAACTTAGAGGGAGCATTGATCACAGGGCTCCACCGGGGCAAATTACCAGTCTGAACTCAGCCATTGGGACTTATTTCCAGGATTGTATCTTATTGTTCTGTGTGGTACTGGGACCAAATTGTTTTTAAAAATGCAAAAAAATAGCAGTAACCACTACCAAATTCAACTCCCCAGAATACTATTTATGATTTGGTGAAATAAGAAAGCATCAGACTCCATTCTTCATGAAGGGAAACAACTGAGGCATATAAGACTAATGAAATCATGGAGAAGTCTTCAGAATGGCTCTATTTGCTAAAGTCTTTTTGTCTCAAAACTGATGTCATATTTTATAGCCTGCAAAACGATTTTATGGCTTTAAAATGATGTAACCCATAGCCTTGTTGGAAGATACCATCAAGTTTCCTAGTCAAAGTTTACAAAAAGACAAAACGCAGCAACATGCAGGTGACCAAAATTGATTGCCAAATAAAAAAGAGAGAAATATGGAATTTGCTGAAATTGTCATATTCATTTTTTTAAAAAAAGAAACCTGATCTATTAATTATGTAACATACAGCTCCTTGAAGACAGATTACTATAGCCTAATTACTTCCAGTTATGAACTCAGGGAATCACAGATTGGCAAGTATGCATATTCTTAGTAGTAGAGCCATCATTAGCTAACCTGGGCTATAAAACTCAATTAAAATTAAAAAAATCACACTGGGCCGAAAAATCTCCCCTGTAAAACATCACTACAGTCAATTAGGAGAGCTGAGGTCAGTGATAACATCTTGGATGGAATTGCAGAAAAATTTAACCACTTATGCTTTGGGATGGTTTTCAATTTCTCACTCTGTTATTTCAAAGAGCCCCCCCCCCTAAATTTCTTGGTCTTCATTGCACTCTTGTTTCTTTATATTTGGGTTTCACACACCAGCCTCTGCAATTTCTGCCAGCCCACTTTCTAACCAAAAACTGACAGTATAGGTGCAATCCTAAGGACACTTTCCTAGGAGTAAACCCTTTTTTACTAGTGCAGGGCTTCTGAGCAGATCTGCTTAGGATTAGGGATGGGTACGGACACATTTTGTAGTTCATTTTGGTTCATGGTTCATGTCCAAACCAGGAACCAAACCGCAAACCAATATGGACTGGAAGGTTGGTTCACAAACCAAACTGGTTCAGAGCGGTTTGTGACCCCTGCATTTTGGTCCCCATCACTTTTGCTCCAAGCCATTTAGACTCCTGCTTTCTGTTCCCCATTGGTCAGCTGTTTCTTTTTTTTGGGGGGAGTGAAGAGCACAAAGCAGAGATTTGAATGGCTCAGAGACATTTTAACCTTTGCTTTCTGCTTTTCACAAACCACCATGAACTGCCTTAACATTTGTGGAAGTTCGTGGCGGTACTTCAGTTCACAAACTTTTTTTCACAAACTACAATTGGGCCAAAACTTTGTCATGCACTTATGTTCATGAGCTGGTTCAAGCCCATTCCTGCTTAGGATTGTTCCCTGTGCATCTCAGTTGGATTGCTGGAAAAAGTAAGTTTTGTGCATGCATTAACATAGCCACTGCTTCAGAAACCATAGTAATTATGTGTTTAACTAGACATGGCAGAGGAAGCTCAGTTTTGGATATACTCCACACACCTTGTGTCTAATAACTGTTCACTGACATTAATGGAGAAAGCCAAAGACTGAAAACAATGTTAATTTATACCAATTTATGCCAAGTATTCAAATGAGAAGAAACCAGCATAATATCATATATTGCCCATGCCTCTGTTGATATGAGAGAAGGTCTCTGTGTTTAATTTCAAATGCTTGTGGGTCTTTCCTAGGCAGAACCGCACTCTTTCACAGCAGCCAGTTTTGCAGCTTTGTAATAAAAAATAAACAAACATGCAGATTAGGATTTGCTACTCCAGGTTGGGAAATTCCTGGAGATTTGAGGGTAGAGCCTGGGAAGGGGAGGAAGCTAAGTGGGGATGCAATGCTGTACAGTCCACCTTCCAAAGCTGCCATTTTCTCCAAGGGAACTGATTTGTGGAGTAGGAAGGAATATTACATCAGATAAATGTGAGGTCATTATGACAATGAGGCCCCATAATACTGAAGTAACTGGGATGGGGGCTAACAGCAGTTTTGAACTTTGTGGAGTCAGTTCTGTGTATATGAAATTCTTACAATATCCCCAGTTGTCCAGAGTTCCAAAGCAGGGATGGGTGACCCAACTTCTTTATTTGTACATTTGTTCACATGGTTGTCCCTCTGGAACTCTTTATGTCCTTTATGGTTTTGTTTTTTGAGAGAAAGAATGTGTATTTGCATGCATGAGAAGCTTTCAGTTCCACCTATGGAAGGACATAGATGAGAGAGAGAGACTAGTTCTAATGGCTAAAGCGTAAAGGTGGAGAGAAAAATGTTAGGCCCCAGGGCTGCAGTAACCAATCTGACAACTGAAAAGCAAGAACAATGACAAAAAAAGAAACCCGCACCAACGGAAGGCCTGCTTGCTGGAAGCATCTGTTTACTCTAGCGCTGTGAGAGAAATGTGTATATAACATGTGGCATTTCCTGCAAGCCATAGTAGTTATAATACTTTGGGGATACAGAAGAATATTTTTAGAGGGATAAATATGCAGCAATATGTTTTGCAAAAACAGATACATATTTAAAGGGCAGAATTAGAGAAAGGGGGAGAGATTCCAGTGAGGGGAGAGGGAGTCTCTGTAAATGACACAAGGCTGCTCCTAGTTAGACTCAAGATTCAGTTGAAAAACAGGTAATGCATTTTAAGAGCATATGTTTTGTTCTGGGTTTTTTATACTTCATGATGATAGTAACAGTATTCACTCTGGGTTTTTAAAAAGCAACTTGTCTTTAAGTAAATGAATTTTGAGCCTTGGACAAACATAGGATTCTTTTTTCTTCTTAGAACCACTCAGGATGTATGTAAGAAAGATTTGTGTTTGTTTCAGGGTTCAAAGCCAGCAATGTGTAGTGGCTAAGAAAAGTGGACTGTAATCTGGAGAACCAGGTTTGATTCCCCACTCCTCCACATGAAGCCTGCTGGGCGACCTTGGGCCAGTCAGAGTTCTCTCAGAACTCTCTCAGCCCCACAAGGTGCCTGTTGTGGGGATAGGAGGGGAAGGCAAGCATAAGCCACTTTGAGACTCTTTAGGGCAGTGAAAAGTGAAGTATAAAAACCAACTCTTCTTTTTCCTCCTCTTCTTCCTCTCTAAATTGTGTGAGTGGGATAGAAATTCAGATCACAAGAGGTAAGAATTCCCAACACATAAGAGTCTTGCTGGATTGCATAAGAATGTAAGAATATAAGAAGACCCCTACTGGATCGGACCAGTGGTTCATCTAGTTCAGTATCCTGTCTCACACAGTGTCTAAGTAGTTATTCTAGTGTCCAACAATAGGGCATAGAGGCCACGACTTTCCCCTGTTGTTATTATTTATTATTTTCAATTTGTATCCCGCCTTGCCTGGGAACTCCTGGCACTGGTATTCAAAGGTTTACTGCCTCTGAACATGGAGTTTCCCCTTAGTCCCCATCACTAGTAGCCATTGAGACCTATCCTCCATAAATAAACAGGTTAGTAGATCAATAGTCTAAAAATCTGAATTCCCTAAGAACTCTTGGGTATATCGAGCTTATTGGTTTTTAATTTCCCCAGTAGGTCTAGAACTTCATCTCTCATCACCTCAATTTGACTCAGTTCTTCAGACTTCCTTCCTGAAAATAGTGACTGTGGCATGGGTAAATGCCCCACACTTACCACAGTAAACACAGAAGCAGAAAAAATCATGGAGCTTCTCTCCTTTCTCCTTTTAGCAATCCCTTTATTCCTTGGTCATCCAAAGGTCTACCTGCTTCTCTGGCTGGTTACCTGCTTCAAATGTGTATAAGGAAATGTTTATGTTTGTCTTGTTGTTTTTAGCAACCTGCTCCTCAGTGTGAGGGTAGTTTAAGTCTTCCAGTAACACAACATCATTTGCTTTAGTCATTTCCCTTATTTCCTTCTTCATCTCAAGATCAGCCTCAAGGGTTTGATCAGGTGGGTGACAGTACACCCCACTTTTGTGGGGTGTAAACCCCTTAGGGTACAGTATTTCCACCCATATTGCTACTGTTGGAGTTAATTACCCTAATGTTTTCTGACTTATTTGATGATATTCCCTCTTTGATGTACAATACAAATGCTTTCAATTTTGTTATTCCACCATGTTCTTGAGATACACTGTATTCCAGAAAGTCTCCTATTGCCTGACAAATCTAAACCCTTCCTTCTAGCACCACTTCATCATCCATGCACTGAGACCCCTGGTCTGTGCAAGTAGCAGATCTGAGAATGCTGTTTTTGAAGTCATGGCCTCCAACTTTCTGCCTAGTAACTCCCCGCCCCCTCCAGAACCATATGCTTAAATCTCTCAATGTCAGTGCTGCCAATATGCATCATGGCTGCTGGCTCTCCCCAGCACTATGTAGACTGCGTGTGGTGTCTGCAACCTTCAAACAAGGCAGGCAAGTCAACATGTGATCAAAATGCCTATATTCCAGACCCCTGTCCCAGACAATGGAATCACCTACTACCACCACTTCTGAACCCCAGAGGCATATCTTTGGTCCCTTTTAAGGGATCACATTCCTCTTCCTTAGACTGATGTCTTATGACCTTGAGACTTTCACTCTCCACAAGAGCAAAAGAGTTGTCAGCACAGGAGTGGGACTGTTCTAGTAAGTCCCTGAAATTCTCATCTCCAAATCTATCACTCTGCCTCAGCCTCCCCAAATCAGCAACCCTAGCCTTGAAGGAACGAATGAGCTCCCTGAGAGCCAAGAGATCCATGCATTGAAAACGTATTCATGGTTTTCACCCAGTGAGTAGATAATCATACATGTGTCACTCCCTGCAAAACACTACCTTTATACTTAAAGATATTTTAGAGTATAAGTGGATGCTTACCTGAATTTGTGTGGATTTTTGTAGCAAGAAGGATATAGCAGCATACCACCATCCTTGCCGATGTGGAGCTTTTATGTCCCTTCTCAGGAAACTTGGGCTAGATGGGTTCTCTCATGCTCCCCCTCAGCATCCCTTGCTGAACTCCCAAGATCAACTCCCTGTTCAAAACACTGGTCTCAAGCCTCAGGAGCAAGCCTCATAAGGATCCCAAGTACCTCTTACAGAGTCGGACCTCTAATGAGCCAGCAGTAGTACTCCAGTCCACCTGTCTGCCAGTAGTCATCAGTACACTAGTCATCACAACAACCCAAATAGTCTGTCTCATCCAGCATCTTTTTTTTTTTTTGTAATACAGTTTTTTATTGGATATATCACATGTTCATACAATTCAAACAAATCACTACATATCCATTTTTCTTACTCCCTCTCCCCCCAAACAAGGCTTCCCGCACTGCCCCAACCCCATTAATGTCTCTCTTATTCTATTACAATTACTTCTAAACTTATATTCTCTTACTAACGGTAACAATTCAAAAAACTAACTCTCTTTCATTTTCTTCTTAATAACTATCAAAACAAATCAAACCACGTTTAATATCCCAATTTTTCAACAGATATTCTTGAAAGTCTTTCCAATCTTCGAAAAAAGTTTCATCTTCTTCGTTGTTTAACTTTCTTGTTAGTTTATCCATTTCTGCCATAAACAACGTCTTTTTAATCCATTCCCATGTTTCAGGTACTTTATCTTGTTTCCAACATTGAGCAAAAGTCAGTCTAGCTGCTGTAATCAAGTACCATAATAGTGTTCTCTTGGCTACATTTATTTCTTCCATTTTAAGACCTAGCAATAACATCTGTGGGTCTTTCTTAAAAGTACATTTCAGAATTTTTTGTATCTCATTGTGGATTTTAGTCCAATAACATACTGCTTTATCGCATGTCCACCACATATGGTAAAAAGACCCTTCATGTTTCTTACATTTCCAACACTTGTTAGACATACTTTCATTTATAATAGCAATTTTTTTAGGCGTCATATACCATCTATACATCATTTTATAGCAATTCTCTTTAACATTTACACAAGTTGAATTTTTCATTGACCTTTTCCACAAATATTCCCAAGATGTCATTAATATCTCGTTATTAACATTTACCGCCCATTTTATCATTTGCTCTTTTACAATTTCATCCTCAGTATACCATTTCAATAAAACCTTGTACAGTTTAGTCCCAGCATCTTGTATCACACAGGTCAGTCAGTTAACCTGGAGGTTTAAAAGTAGGGCACAGAGGCCAATGGATGGTATCTCTTGATGCCACTTTTGTCTTCCTAACCAGAAGCAATGCAACTGCTTTTCAGGACATTCCATGAGCCTCTTGAAACACTGTAATACTTATCATAGAATTTCAGGAAAACCCTAGCGCATCCTGCAACAATGTGACATCATGTCTGGTTGCACAAGTGGAAGGGATGTAACTGCATTGCAGGATGCCAATTTTGGTAAGTCCCCCAGTCTTCCTCAGGTTTCCAGCAACCCCTGGGCTGGCAACCCAGGATGGTCTTGAGATGTTTGCTTCTTCTAAATATGGAGGTTCCCGCTAGTCCTCATGGCTAATAGGAATCTGTCTAATCCCCCTTTGAAGACACCTGTGCTGTCATCAGTATATACACTGGCAGTCGTTACTCATTGAGTAATCTAAATTACTAATCTAAATCACCAATTATTCATGAAGTAATTACTTTATTAGTCACAAGACATCAAAGAGTACTTACAACCCCTATGTGGAACATTAGTCTTGTGGAAACTGTTTTGTGTGTGGTAGCCTAAGAAGTGGGCTTTGAAAAGACACTTGAAGAAAGTACAGGGGGCTATTTGGAGTATTGGGAACCATAACTAATCACAGCCTGAACCACACTTTCCCTCTTAAAAAATCTATGCACAAGGTAATACCAGATTGCTATAAGCTTTAGAGGAAATTATTTCCAGAATTGTGATTCGCTATTCATTGTTGTTCAGCATATTTCATTAACATTTGTATTAAACTGGAGGGAAATAGTCAGCCATATAATTAAATCAAGTGGGTACGACAGAGGGAGAAATCAGATTAACTCCCTAAGGTTCTAACCTGTCGTATTATGATGCGACAATGTTAAATCACCATACAGGTTGCAAGGATTTTGCATTCCATCCAATCTGATGAAGTGACTCCCTGCAGCCCTGGCTGAAAGTTCAGAGCTTTGCTTTTTGATTTAAACAGTCAGCAAGGTGCAAATGACTCACATGAACATGGAAAGTGGTTGTTACTTCAGCTTAAAGTGGCTTCAAGTCATAGCAATCATGGTCCTGAATGTAAATAGAAGGTAAAGGCTGGCAGCAGAGGTTTTTCATGGGACTTTGTCTTCAGAAGCTGAGGCCAGTCACACACTTCTGATCAAATTAGCAACCCCCCACCCCCAGCATTTCTTTATCATAACTGGTGGAAATGTCTAACATAAGCCCCTCTGAGATGAAAGTCAGTTGTTCTGGAATATTGCTGAAATCAAATACAACTCCTAGCAGCTAAGAATGAGGAGCACTAAAGCTGCTTGGATCCAGACTTTGTTTCCGACTCTGGCCCAAAGCTGTTTACATCATTCTCCTCTCTTCCATTTTATACTCACAACCAGGGGTCTTTTTGGGGGAGCGCACCAGAGCACAGCTCTGGGAGCTCAGAAGCCAAGCCCCACCCCCAGACGGAGTCCCAGGGAGTCTTTCAGGCAGCCGAATGTCAATTTCAGCTCCATTATATCATATGGGCCATTGAAGTCAATGGTGAAAACATAGGGTATACTCTGGGGGCTGGAGGGGAGGGGGTTTGAGGGAGAGGCTCCAAACTCACAGGGTAGCTGTTGGAGCCTCTCCCGAAGATACCCACCAAGTTTCAAGAACATTGGATTAGGGGGTCCAATTCTATGGGCCCCAAAACAGGTTGCCCCTATTCCCTCCATTGTTCTCTATGGTGGGAAAAAAGTTACTTCCGGTGATGTCAGGGGGCGTGGCATATGCTAATAGCCTAATAGCTCATTAGCATACCATATGCTAATGAGCTCCTGCAGCTGTTTTTCTATGAAAAGACCCGGCTCACAACCAATGCTTCCTCTAAACTGTGGGGTCTTGTGAGCAAAAATTCTACTTTGCGAGCTAATGGCATTAAAGCTGTGAGAGAGCGATTTGGCTATGGCATCAATTAGTTTGCTCTGGAGCCATCCTTCCTGAACTCAGACAAAAATGTGTGAACCGGAGGCTAAAAAACTGTGAGGTAGCTCACACTAACTCAGCTTAGAGGGAATACTGCTCAAAACAACTTAGGTAGGTTAGGCTGAGAGGTGCGTGACTGGCCTCAAGTTACTCAGGAAGCTCCCATGGCACAGTGGGGATTTGAACTTGGGTGTCTCCAGTCCTGCACTCTAGCCATTGCATCAGCTGTCCTTAATTAGGACCAGGGCCTTCTCGGATGTTCTGCCAGGCTTTTAGTTGAGGGCAGCAATGGGAGGTTAAGACTGGCACCCTCTCTCTTTCTCTTTTCCATGGCCCCCACATACTCTTCCCTGCCCTACTATCACCGTCTTGATGGGTTTTAATTTCTGTTACTATTAGTAATTTTAATATTATATCAATTGTATTTTAAATGTCTAAAATGTTGTCAGTTGCACAGATCCTGCTCTGCAGGGTGGGTGATTTATAAATTTAATAAAATAATAAATAATAACACAATACAGTGATGTATCAGCTATGAAATGGTAATGTTTTGTGGAGTTTCCAGTTGTTCCAAGACAGGCATGATGCCACTGCCAGGGTTTTCCTAGAAGTGATGTCATTTCATTGCTGACACACACACCCAATCTCTCTTTGGTTGCCAGGCCAGACTTGGAAACTCAGCCACTAAGCCATTGCACCACACTTATCTGCTATGGCAAACAGCAAATGAGCAGGTGGCAGTGTGGTTAGATTCAAATGGGGAGAAGCTTTCTGATGCAGCTCCATGTCAAATGGCATGTCTGGCTGCAGGCTTAGTCTGTCAAAGTCTGTCTTGCCAGCAGAAACTGGCAGCAGCTGTGCAGTCTCAAGCAGAGGTTTTTTCTCATTACCTAGTATCTAATACTTTTAACTAGAGATGTTGTAGATTAAACTTGGGAACTACTGCTGGTGCATTACCAGTAGGACTTCCAACCCTGGGTTGGGACATACCTGAGAATTTGGAGAGGAGAGGGAGCTCAGAAGGGATGCATTGCTACACAGTCCATCCATCAAAGCTGCCATTTTCTTCAGGGGAACATGATCTCTGTAGTCTGGAGATCAGTTGTAATTCTGGGAGAACTCCAGCCCCCACCCAAAGGTTGGCAGCCCTATCTACCACTAAGCCATGGTCCCTTTGGAATATCATTGATGTGTGTGTGTGTGTGAAGTGCTGTCAAGTCGCAGCTGACTTATGGCGACCCTGTAGGGTTTTCAAGGCAAGAGACCAACAGAGGTGGCTTACTATTGTCTTCCTCCGCATAGAGACCCTGGACTTCCTTGGTGCTTTCCCATCCAAATACTAACTGGGGAATGGCCCTGCTTAGCTTCCAAAATCTGATGAGTTCAGGCTAGCCTAGACCATCCAGGTCAACATGTGGTTGACTTAACATGTGATAATTTTGTGTAATACTCCCTAGAACACTGACTGCCTAATTTAGGTGTGGGTAGACATATGTTGGGATGAGTGAATGTATGCAGTTCCTGTAAACTGATAAAATATCAGGATAAAATAGGCTGCTTGTCATATTCCTCAACAAAGAAGACAGCAGATTTGCCTCTTCCTTATTATAAAATTGCAAGTGTTATATATTCCATAAAATCAAGCAAAATTTTGGAGACAGGTTAGTATTGCTTTCATCTCCACTGACTTTAATTATTTAATATTTGTATTTTCTCCCCAAAAGGACCCAAAGTGGCTTACAGTTGAAAAAAGACATAATTTATGTAAACTGGTATATAAAGCACAACACCAAATTGCATCTTGGACTTGTCTTGGACTAACATGTTGGTGCCCCTAAAGCCCAGGGCTGTGAGCACATGACCTTCAGCTCATGTCCATTGGCTCATGCATCTGGCCATATCCAAGCTTTACAAGTACCTGAACAGGAAGTGGAAGAGGTATACCGAATCCCCAGCAGGATAGTAAGGCTGTTAAAAGAGGGTCCACCATTCCTTTCTTTGATGTTGTTCTGACTTCTGCTATTTTTATGAGTATGAAAACATGGATAAATGAATGGATCTAAGTTGGGTTACTGTGATGTCATCATGAAGAAGCAAGAAATACAAAAACGTATAAAGCTATGTCTTCAGTGAAAGGGCTTTCACATCTTTCATGACCTTATAAAAATATTTCAGAAATAGGTAATTGGGGAAAGTCTGCCTTCCACAATACTTAAACAAGCAAGGTGAGGTCAGTTCAGTGAAATGGAGTGTTAGGAATTTTGCTTGATTTTAACCTTCTCATGAAAAAGAAGAACATTCTGTTCTACATTTTGTGCTACATAGAAAGGTCAATTTTTTTCTCCCCTTCAACTGCATGTTATACATCATTCATACCACTTCCTATTTGTTCCAGCAAACATAAATAAAGAACATCTATAAAGAAAGGTCTGAATTCTCTGGAGATGTTTAGAGCTATACCTGCACTGCAGTTTCTATGCAGTATTTTCTAGGAACAAGATACTCATCAAAGATCAAAGCCAATACAATAGAAGGAGGATGTATTATGGCACCCAACACGGTCACTGAACGTTTCTTATAAAACTTTGAAAATAATGGGATTAATCTACAAATTTACCCTGGCTGCAGTAATGAAAGTGATTTCTCTTGCTCCTTAGGATATTATTCAGATTAATAATATTCCTTTATTACTTTTAAGCTGCACAGGAGCATGGGTATGTTCCTATAAATTGGATTTGTTAACCAAAAAAAGAAAAGAATAAAATGATAAAAAAGCAAAGGCTTTCACTTTTTCTTTTTGTTGCTACATTAAATTGTTTATAAATAGCTTTTTTTGGGGGAGGGGTTGACAAAATTTGAGGAAAGACGACACAGTTTTAAAATCCATTCTTGATTATATATATAAAAAAAGAACTGAGCCAATTTAGAACTCTTTTTTAAAAAAAGAAAAAGTGTTATTTTTCAAGCATTCACAGATTTATTTATTTATTTATTAGATTTTTACCCCACCCTCCCAGCAAGGCCTGCTCAGGGCAGCTTACAACAATATAAAATGGTACAATAAATAATAAAACCAGACAAGCATAGATTTAAAACTGTAATTATACAACTTAATAAAGTGCTAGCAATAGTTCCTCAGGCTGCTATTCACCATTGGCAAGGCATTTGTTTTGTTTATAAATGAGGGAATATAGGTGACTAATATGAATATACCCATATAGGTGTTATCTGTTCACCTACCTACTTTGGACAATATTCTTTATGAGAAGCAGTATGCGTCTATCTGCTATTTATTTGTATTTAATTAATTAATTAATTTATACCCCACCTTTCTCTATTATGGGGACCCAAAGCAGCTTACATAATCCTTGCCTTCTCCATTTTATCCTCACAACAACCCTGTGAGCTGTGTTAGCTGACAGAGTGCAACTAGCCCAAGATCACACAGTGAGCCAGTTGGGTGTAGTGGTTAAGAGTGGCAGACTCTAACCTGGGAGAACCGGGTTTGATTCCCCACTTCTCCACATGCAGCCAGCTGGGTGAACTTGGGTCAGTCACAGTTCTCTCAGAGTTGTTCTCTCAAGAGCAGTTCTCACAGAGCTCTCTTAGCCGCTCTGAGACTCTGAGTGAAGGGCAGGGAATAATAATAATAATAATAATAATAATAATAATAATAATAATAATAATAATAATAATAATAATAATAATAATAATAATAATAATAATCCTCCTCCCATCTTTTTGTTAACTCTTGCTAATTTGCTGCTATCCATTGATCTTACTGGGCCACCTGATCCAATTTCAGCTCCGAATATGCATCTTGGCTGTAAGTGTCCCCTCCTAACATCTGCCCCTACCCTCTTTTTTCCTATAAGTAACCCTTGAGGAGATTTCATTCCAATTTGTCTGAAGAATTGTGCTTTGCACAGGGAAGCTTACACTTTGAATAAAACTTTGTTAGTCTTAAAGGTGCCCCTGGACTCAGACTTTGTTCTGCTGTTGATGGCAAGTTATACTGAAAGTTGTTTTAAAACAGTCTGGGCTGCTCATACATGTTGGATATTTAAAGCTAATATCATGACACGGCACTGGGTGTGTGTCTCAAAAAATTAAAATTTCATTTGACAGCTTGTCAATAGTGCCATCCACTCCTTTTCTTCATATTCAAGTGAATGGGAAGGATAATTGGATCACGGTTCCTCTATGGGTGTTAGAGGCTGTGTTTTGAAGAACAATACATAAATGCGGTTTTAAGTTATTTAGCAGCTCCTTTATCTACATAAAATCTGTATCTATATAAAACAGGAAGTTAAAAAAAAAATCAGGGCATTTCCTTCTTGAAATCGCTGCACTTGGGTCTGCTTCTCACATAATATCCCCTGTCCTTGATTACACAGTGACTGGCAGCTTGTGTGAACTGACCCCACTGTTAAGTGTTTTATTTGGGGCGATATGAAGGTTCGAGCTGTGAAGTTAAACTTCTGATGCAACTGAGAGTTGGGTTGGATGTTCAGAGTTCTGAAATTCCTGGAAATCTGGGGGGTGGAGCCTGGTGATAATGGGGCTTGGGGAGGTGAGGGACCTCGGTAGGGTATAATGCCCTAGAGCAGGGCTGTCAAACATGCAGTCCGTGGGCCGGATCAGCCCCCCCCCTCCCGAGGGCTTCTATCAGGCCCACAGTGGAACTGGCTGTCTTCTGCTTCTTCTTCCACTTCTGCTGCTGCTGCGTCATCGTAGGTTTGCAGCTCACAGATACACGCCTGAACAGCCTACTCAAGACTGCAACAGCACAGACATTTTGGTGCAATAATTCAGAGCAAGAGGTGTCTGTTATCAGACACTGTTAAATAAACAAAATTTTGCAAGAGTGCTAATGTTTTAAGCATGTTTTTATTTCAAGTAAAAAAAAAATAAATGTGTCCTTGATAAAGTTTATATCTTCGGTACCTGGCGTTACATTCTATGACACAGGTGGCCCGGCCCAACAAGGTCTCATTTATGTCAGATCCGGCCCTCACAACAAATGAGTTCGACCCCCCTGCCCTAGAGTCTACCCTCCACAGCAGCCATTTTTTTTGCAGGGGTATTGATCCCTGTAGTTGGGAAGTCAGTTGTAAATAAACCTTGCATAAGACCCTGACTCTCTCCATATATTTTCTCTTGCAACTTTACAGGAAGCAATGATAAAAAATGTTGTGCCCCGTACAGGCAGCATTGCCATCTCCAGGAAGGGAATTACCTGGAGATTTTGGGGGGTGGAGCCTGAGGAGGGGAGGGTTTGGGGAGGGGAAAGTCTTCAGGAGCATAAGGATATCACCTTCCAGAGCAGCCATTTCATCCAGGTGAACTGATCTCTGGCTGAGTTCAGACTGGCAATTTGCCCCACTATAGCCACTTTTCAGCCTCATTTCCCAAGCGGATTAAAGGGGGCGTTCACACAGGCACATCTGCCTGGCGCTCCCCACCTGTAGGCAACCCGTGCTGTTCCGCTTCGCTCCCGGTTTAAAAAGATACCTGTTACAAGTGGTAGCAAATCCCAGAGAGTGCCTTTATCCTGCATCAGTCTGCTACCCGGAAGTGTGAATGCTCAGCCAAAAAGCCGGGAGCAACCTGCATTGCTCCCAGCACATATGATTGGTGCATATGATCGGCTGTGCTCTGCTCTACTGCATAAGGCATATATGATTGGCTGTGCCCCGCTCTACCACCCAATGTGCAACGGGATCCTCCCCAAATCGGCTGGATGCCTATGTGTGTATGAGCGCTCATGCACCCATGCGCCCATACACACATAGACATCCAGCTGATTTACCAGGGAAAAGCCATTTACAGCTGCATCTCCGGGCCAGCAGTCTGCCCACGTGCCTTCTCCCGATATGCTCCCACATCTGTTGGCCCCGTGTGACCAGGGAAACTGGAACAGTTTATTCTGGGGCTTTTTTGCCACGACTGGCTCCCACTGCAAACTGCCAGTCTGAACTCAGCCAATGTCACATGGAGATCAGTTGGCATAGTAGGAAATCTCCAGCTCCCACCTGGAAGTTGGCAGTCCTAAGCAAAATACAGTGGAATGGTATTGTCTGGCAACTGGTGGGAGGGTTGTGCGGGGTAGCAACTCACGAGAAAAATAAAAATAAAGCCTCATCTACTTACACCATGTTCTTAACATAGAGTTCCTGGTGATTCCTAGAGCAACCCCAAACTGAAAAGGGTAGGTCTATTCATTATCCTTACCATAGAGTTTCTGGGAACTGCTAGAGCAATCCTTTTCACTTCTGGGTCACTCTAAGAATTACTAGGAACTATTATGGTACAAGCGTTCTGTAAGCAGAGGAGGCTTTATTTTTCTTTTCAATTTTTCTCCCACTGCTGGTTCCAGTGGCTGCAGGCAACAGGATCTACAGGTGAAAGATCCGCCACCACCACTGCCAGGGGCTTAGTGGCCTTACAGCCATGTTAATTGATTTTATTCAATGCATATTCAACATTAAAAAAAAAAAAAATCCACTTGAAAACAGTACATACTGAATGATAGACTTGAAATGCTACAGACTCTGCAGTCTTGCTTTTTGTTTCAGAAGACCTCCCCCATATCCCTTGTTTCATTACACTTTGAGCTCTCCATCTCCGTTTTTTCTTTGTCCCATATGTTCTATTTGGTCTCCTGCCTGAATCATTTCTTGCCCGAAGACTCTATCTCATTCTACAACATGCCTTCAAAAGCTGCTGTGAGACACTCGAAAACCCAAGGATAACATATGTCACTGGTTTTTTTTCCGCTTTGAGAAGCTATCCAAGCCTGCTGCGCCATTATATCTATGACACGCTGTCTCTCCATTATGTAAGCATGGCTCCTTGACATCCCTTTATATCTCCAGTTTGGAGCCGGGGGGGATGGGATTTGAATCGACCTATGTTACCTATCAGCATTTTCTTTTTGTTCTGGGGAAAAATAAAATCTAGGTTTTATTTTGATAATGAACAAAGCCCTATCATGATTAGCGGATGGGAAACTCCTGACATTTGAAGACTGCAGAAAATGTGGTGTTCCCTAGGCGAGACAAGCCAGTTATATACATTTAGACCACAGTTGAGTTCATTTTCTCCTGCTTCTGTTTCTTCGGTTGACACAGCGTTCACCTCAACACCTCCCCAGTCTGGATTCCGCATCAGGCTCAGCAGTTGCCGTTTGAAGAAGTTGAGTACCAAGACTTGGATGTACATATTGAACAGTTTCCAAGTGTCTGTCTCCCCCCCACCCTTTCTGAAGGTTATACTCCAAAGATCTAAAAAAGAAGCAGTGGAGAGTTTGCAGACAAGAAGATATAGACTTGCTTTCTACTGGGGCCGATTGCTGACACATATGTCTTGCTGCTCTCTCTTCTCTGCTTTTTCCTTAAAAAAAAAAAAAAAAGACTTCATTCTCATTTCTCAACTTTTGTCCAGGGAAGATTGTCAACCTGTCAGTCACATTTTCTTTTTTTTTTCTTTTTGCTTTCCACAATCCCCTTACAATGCAGAATTATCACAGCAGACGCTTTAAAGTAAATGCATTGCAATAACCACCGAATTAGAAACACTTTGGCTAATTTTCAGCTCCTATATCCAATAGCATAGGATTTAGGTGAGTGATCCTAAACAGGTCTAAGCTGAAGTTAGTTGTATTGTATTAAATGGGGCTACTCCCAAGAAAGGTTGTTGTTTTTTTTGGTGGGGGAGATTGCAGTCTAAGTTCCTCTTGCCACTTTCCATCGATTCTAATGTAATAAGGACTAGGGATACATTTAGAGGAAAATTAGGTGGCTCAAGTGGTTAAGACACTGAACTGAAGACCGGAGGGTCAGTAGTTCAGCAGTTCAAGACCCAAGTGCCACATAATGGAGTGAGCTCTCATCTCTGGTCCCAGCTCCTGCCAACCTAGCAGTTCAAAAGCAAGAAATTGCAAGTAGATAAATAGGTACTGCTTCGGTGGGAAGGTTAACAGCATTCCGTGCGCTTCGGCATCTAGTCATGCCGGGCACATGACCACAGAAATGTCTTTGGACAGCACTGGCTCTTCAGCTTAGAAATGGAAATGAGCACCACATCCCTACAGTCGGATTTGACTGGCTTTCAAGCAAAGGAAACCTTTACCTTTACTATACATTTAGAGCCCTGATCTGGATAGCCCAAGCTAGCCTGATCTCATCACATCTCCGAAGCCGAGCAGGGTCAGCCATGGCTAGTATGTAGATGGGAGGCCTCCGGGGAACACCAGGGCAGTGACACGGAGGCAGACCAACCAACTCTGAATGTTTCTTGCCTTGAAAACCCTACAGGGTTGCCCTAAGTCAGCTGTGAATTGAGGGCATTTCCATTCACCATGTTTTTAGAGAACAGATGGCTTGCGGTTCGATATGAAATGTATGTCAAACTTTCACTGGAAAAAAAGGAGACCAAATTTTTAAATTGTTTCAAATGAGCCAGCATAGTGTAGTGATTAGGGTATCAGACTAGGATCTGGGAACCCAGGCTGAAATTCCCTCCCTTCCATGGAAGATTGCTTAGTAAGAAAGAAGTAACTGTGCTCTGGCTGGAAAAATTATGTGTGCGTATTTGTATGTAGGTGCATGTGTGTATATATACACACACAAATACAAGCACAAGATGACACTCTCTAAATCTGCATACCTTTAATTTGGACAGGTAAAGAAGTCTTATCTGGGAATGTGCATTCAGATGTACTTGAGCCAAAAATATACTCAAAATATATCTTATTGGTATTTTCTGGGTATATTTTGTCTTCCCAAATGTATCCAGGTTTTCTTGGGAATCCCAAGAAAATCTCAGATATTTTCGGGCAGGCTTGAGCAGTCTCTTCAGACTTTAAAGGGACTGCAGAAGTCAGCCCAAGGATCAGCCGGGGTAGCAGGGAACCGAGAGCTCCCCACTGCCTCCGCTGTGCCTGGCTTCTCATGCAGCCCAGTTTGAACAGAGCTGCAAGGGAAGCCAGCCCAAGATCAACTGGGCAGGTGAGGAGTTGAGAGCTCTCCACTGGGGCAGCTCTGTGCTGCCTTCTCCTGCCACCCAGCTTCAACTGGGCAGCAGAAGAGGGCAGCCCAGCTGGGATCAATGTGCCCACGGGGAGCCCAACACTCCCTGCAGGCACAGCTTTGTGCTGCCTTCTCCTGCCACCCAGGAGAGGGCAGGTAAGCCAGGATTACTGAGCCTGTGGGGAGCCCATCACTCCCTGCAGGTGCAGCTCTGCCCTGCCTTCTCCTGATGCCCAGTTTAAACCAAGAGGCAAGAGAAGGCAGCCCAGTTGGGATCGCTGTCCCTGTGGGGAGCCAACAGCTCCCTGCAGGTGCAATTCCGTGCTGCCTTTTCCTGCCACCAGACGTAAATCTGGCAACAGGAGAGGGCAGCCCAGCCAAGACTGCCTGTCCCTGCAGGAAGCTGGTCTCTCCCCACCGACACAGCTCTGCACTGCCTTCTCCTGCAGCTGGGCTTAAACTGGGCTGCCGGGGAAGCCAGGCCAGGCCCAGGATCGTGCTGGGTTTTTGTTTGTTTGTTTGTTTTAACTGGCATTTTCCGGTTCTGGTCTATCGGACCCGGAAAAAAAAATTCTGGATTTTTGAAAAAACCCTGGATCCAAATATCATACCAGTATTTGGATCTGGGATTTTTTGGGAATCCCCCCAAAATATCAGGTCTAGTAGTCCTGAACCAAAAAATACTGGTTCAAAAAAGTGCATACCCCTAGCCCTTTTTCATACAGCTGCTCACGTAACTGCTTTCTGGAAACATACAATTATATAAAAATAATAGATTTTTTTTTAAAAAAATACTATTTAAAACCCAACTTAACTTCGGATGGATCATTACCTAATATGCTAATATTTCGTGTCACCTAAGGCAGCCAAGTTGGTCAACGATAGTGAGTTGTCTTGAAACTCATTTCCATTTAGCAGTTGGGTCATAGCTATTTCCACAGTGGAAGCTTGATGTCACATATATGAAACATGCATGCATGTGAATATGGGAATCACAGAGGTGTAGCCAAACATGTGGTACTTTTCCCACCTAGATGCATTTATCTAGATGGCATTTGAGTCTGTCTTTCTGTCTCTCTTGACTTCTACTGCTTAGTCAACATCCCTTTAGAAGAAAGGAATCAGGACCACACCCCCATGCAATTCTCCTTTGAGATGAATCAGAGGAAAGAGATTTTCGGTCCAGTCTGCCCCAAATGGCCATATCGGGTCTTATCATCCCAGCTGATCCAGCCAACCAGACAGGCAGGACCACGGATGACAGCATGGGAGCTGCAGGTGAGAATTCAGTGACTCAGTCTGTGACCTCCCCTGCCCTCTCACTCCACCTCTCCACACAGGGGATGGTGGGCATCCCTTCATACCATGGGCTCACACACTTCCAGTGCCATTTGTGGCTTTTTCTTACTGCAATTAACAACAAAATGTGTTGTTGTTGTTGTTTTTTTTAAAATGACTTGCTTTTATTGTGAAGATTGCTCACCTGTCTCATGTCTTTGTTTTTCCCAATGTATGTAGCCCAATTAACTAAAGTAGTTTGTAAAAAAAACCTGTGACTTGTATCTATCATACAGACTGATCAACTATCTCTTGTCCTTACCTTTCCCCCGATCTGTGTAGCTGCCAAAACACCTGAATCAGAAAACAATGAAAGATAATCATTAAGTTCAATTATATGAAGTAACATTACACCAATCACATATGTGCAGGGATACCATAACTACGTACTCTGAGGAAGTCTTGAAGATTCTTTATTACTGTTATTCTATCGCCCTGGGTGAATACAATTGCAGTCAAGGCAAGCACTGCAGCCATTTTCTCCTGAGTGCCCGGCATGCATTCCCTTTCAAGGCAAGCCACAATTATTTATCCCCCTCCCTCCAATACTTCTGGTTGGGTCCTTGTGAGAAATTACCCTGTTGATTGTGGTAGCTGTTAGTACTCTCAGTGCGCACCTGCCTCAGGTGTGGAGGTGAATACCAATGCAAGAGCTCTGTCTTTCCCATTTGTCTTCTTCGCACCCTTCTGAGGTTGTATGCCAAGCACACCCTTCCTCAGCTTCACTCTTCAGCCGTTTGCTGATTGACTAACTGATGCATTTAGTTTTGTTCCAGGAAGTGCCTGCACCAAATCAGCTTTTCAGAAGGGGGAGAAAAACCCACAGGCATGTTATAGATTTTTTCTCTACCATGGCAAAGTGCCTTCTTTTCCCACTGCACACTTTCAGTGACACTTCAGAGTTCTTTGAGTTTACCAAACCAGGCTGCTCTCAGATGGATGACTGAACTTTGATTGATTCTCTCCTTCCAATAGAGAAGAAGAAGAGGAGGAGACTGGATTTATACCCCGCCCTTCACTACCCAAAGGAGTCTCAGAGCGACTTACAAACTCCTCCCCCTTCCCCTCCCCTCCCCACAACAGACACCCTGTAAGGTGGGTGGGGCTGAGAGAACTCTAACACAAACTGCTCTTTTTCAAGAACAGCTGTGCCAGAGTTTGTGACTGACCCAAGGTCACATCAGCAGGTGCAAGTGGAGGAGTGGGGAATCAAACCCGGTTCTCCCTGATTAAAGTTCGCACACTTAACCACTACACCAAACCGACTATCTAGAATGTGAAAAGATTTTGTTCTTCGATGCACTGATTCCCCTTTGTTGGGAGATCATGTGAATGGAGGCTGATTCTGGAGCACTCTCCATGTTTGAAACTTCAGTTGGTGCAAAGAGAGCAGATGGCTGTGTGGGCCCAGAACCAAACTCTAGGACAAAAGCTATGTGATAGGAGTTTTTTTTGTATTAAGAGCAACCAAACCCAATCTTTGTGGGGAGGGGGTACGTCTGAGTGATAGACCATCTGCTTGGTATGCAGAAGGTCTTGGCTTCGATCACTGGCATCTCCAACTGAAAGGACCAGGTAGTAGGTGATACGAAAGACGTCTACCTGAGACCCTGGAGAGCCGCTACCAGTCTGAGTAGATGATACCGACTTTGATGGGCTGACAGTCCATCTGATTAATTATACGGCAGTTTTATATTTGCTTGTGTTATTTAGGAACAAACAAAATAACACTGTGCAAGCATTTAAGTTCTCCAGGATTTTTTAAAATTAGGATGGATATTAAAAGGGGAGGGGGCAAAATAGGCGTTTCAGACCCTGAGCTAAAGCCCTGGTATTAAATGCCAGGCAGTCTTGAATTGTGCTGTGTGGAGCTGACATCTGGGCAAACAGATGAGAGTCAGCATGGTATAGTAATTAAGAGCAGCAGACTCTAATCTGGAGAACTGGGTTTGATTCCCCACTCCTCCACATGAAGCCTGCTGGGTGACCTTGGGTCAGTCACAGTTCTCAGAACTCTCTCAACCCCACCTACGTCACAGGCAGGGCCGGCCCCAGGTGTCTGGGCGCCCTAGGCAAGACAGCCTGGGGCGCCCACCCCACTGGGATGCCAATCTCCCGGTGGGGCCTGGAGACCGGGGGGTGGAGCACCGGCTTTCCTGAGCACGCCGCAGTAGCGGCGCGCTCAGGAAAGCTAGGGAAGGGGCAGCCATTTGAACGGCTGCCCCTTCCCAGCCCCAGGGCCGGCTGGAGACGGGGGGGGGTGGAGCGCCGGCTTTGAATGGGCGCCCCTTCCCTCCCAGCGCCGGCTGGAGACCGGGGGGGGAAGCCAGGGAAGGGGCGCTCGTTTGAACGGGCGCCCCTTCCCTCCTAGCCCCAGCGCCGGCTGAAGATGGCGGGGGAGAGCGCCGGCTTTCCCGCAGTAGCGGCGTGCTCAGGAAAGCCAGGGAAGGAGCGCCCGTTTGAACGGGCGCCCCTTCCCTCCCAGCGCCGGATGGAGACCGGGGGGGGAGCCAGGGAAGGGGCGCCCAATTGAACGGGCGCCCCTTCCCTCCCAGCCCCAGCGCCAGCTGAAGACAGGGGGGGGAGCGCCGGCTTACCTGAGCACGCCACTGAAGTCTGCGGCGTTAGAAGGGTATAATTCTATGTTTGTTTACTAAAATATTTATATCCCATCTTTCTTCCTGACTTAAGGTTGTTTACAAAACCCCAGACTTTCAGAAGAAAATAAAACCCCAAATAACCCTACCTTTGTCCTTTGTGGGAAAGGAGAGGTGGAGTACTTTAAGGATAAATTTGTGTCAAGATCAAACTTATTTTGGGTAGTCTGTCCATGAGATAATGTACGCAAAGAACATTGGTGATCAGCAATGATGACAGATATTGAAAGGCTATACCTTCTTTGTGGTGGCCCCATAGATGTGTAACATCCTCTCTGTCACCAGACATCTGACACTTTCTCTACTAAGTTGTAGATGCCAAGTGAAAACATTTGATTTCCCTAGCATTTTTTTTAATGCATAACTGCTTCTCACCTTTGTTTTAATGCTGATCTAACTGGATCTGCACGGAGTGATTGTATTATTTTACTTTTTTTTCACAATGGCTGACTTTATTACTGTTAAATGGGTTTCACTTGTTTTTGAACTGCATTGTTTTGAAAGGTTTCTAATGGATTTTATGGCTATGGTTGGCTTTATAGGCCTTTTATTGATTTATAATTGTATTTAATAGGTTTTTTTTGGTTTTATTTTTGGTCACTGCATGATGGTAATGAGATACTGTGCAAATGAATCATATAAGTATATAAAATTTATTGAACCATCCCCTATAATGTAATTATAATAACCGGCAATCATCAGGCACATCAAGATTTTTTTAATACACTTGACAAAATGAGTATGCAGTTTCAATTTAAACTATAGATTGCCATAAAGTGACTTGGCCCCATGACACTTACAAAAACCAGCAGAATTATCCACAGCCAAGTTAAAGGCTGCACATATTCAAGGGATGACTCAGCTATATAGAAAAAGTATGGCTTTGGAAATTTACTTGAAGAGAAAGAAGCTTAAAAACACCTAAGGATGACTGAGATGCATAGGAGGCACATAACGCTGAGAGCAGCTTAGAGTCAGTTAAAAAGAGAAAAGGGAGAGGAAGAATTATCCTATTCACCCCACTCAAAATTTATGGAATTCCGGAGTGCAATATCCAACCTCCCATAATACCAGTGACTTATGTATGTACATAGGGCAAAGCTTTCCAATTACCTCCACCCATCCCATGTGCAAGCATGTTAGCATGTCTAAGCATGGCCAAATGATTTAAGAGACATGTGAGGAGGAGCTGAACCACAGCCTGCTTTCTTAAAGAGGAAAAGACTTTACTGCTATAGATTCAGTTAAAACACAGACAAAGTTACAGATCAAAGGGGAAAATGTAAACATAAGTCTAAGCTAAATTTAGCAATGCAGAACAGCTACTGCTGACATCCCTCCTGGCTGGCTGTGAACAAATGCACCTCCAAAGTCCCTCCTGCTCCCTTTAGAGGGATCTGGCTCCAGCTTTGGTCAAAATGTTTGAACAAAAACTAATAGATGTTAACAACCTTTTAAATCTTTCCTGCCCTATGTTGGTGGGAAGCCTCTCCCAAACTAGATTTAGGGAACTTGCCCATATGGAAAGGTGCACCCTGATCTTTCTCCAACCATCCTGGAGCAGACGTCTCACACATCCCCATACCCAGACCATGTTTTACAGCTGCTATCCATCCTGCCTCCATGGCAGGTAGGCAAATGGTTATCTCCTTGCAGAAACACAGATCTGCTCTTGCCCTCTTTGTGCATTTTACGACCCTCTTCCCTGAGAAAATAAACGTCTGTCAGGATCCCAGGAACTCCTGATGCACTTCAAAGCCCCTTGCATCTCCAGTTCATAACAATAACATTATTTTTATGTTGCTCTGGAAGCCTCATCACACCATCGTCAGCAGTAGCTGAGTGGCAAAACACAACTGGAATTGGAGGTTGGAGATCCCTCACCTCCAGTGGGAAACTGGCAACTCTAGTCTCCTCCCTTGCTGAGTTACACTTTGTTCCTGCTAATATACACTCTCTCAGGCTGATTTCCCACTACAGCTGCCTCGGTGTTGCACCGCCGTTTGCCCCGATACTATCGGTCAATTTCACACCCGAAGCCGCAAGGCTGCATTTGACCCGCGGCTTCACCCGATTTCCTCCGCAGTTTCGTAATCCTGTTTTTTGAGGATTACGAAACTGCGGAGAAATCGAGCGAAGCCGCGAGTCAAAATGCAGCCCCGCGGCTTCGGGTGTGAAATTGACCAATAGTGTCGGGGCAAACGGCGGCGCAACACCGAGGCAGCTGTAGTGGGAAATCAGCCTCAGTTTCTTCCCCTTTGCTTTGGAGCAGCCTCCAGGAAGAAATAAGGAAACACACAACTGTGTTGGCCTTCTGGAGGAGTTATATCAGCTATGTAGGAGACTGTTTGGGACAGTAGCTTGAACAGTGTTCTTTTGAGGTTTTGTTGTATGTAGGAAGAAACACACATGAAACATACATGGAGCTGCCTTATACTGAATCAGACCACTGGTCCATCAAGGCTTACCACTGAGCCACAGCCCCTCCCATAATACAGCATACTCCTAGGATGTGGATAGACAGCAGTATGCTTCCTATTTTATTGATGCTTTCTGAATGGTTTGGTTTCATTATATATTGTTTTAATTGTGGGGCTTGGGGGCTGGGGTGGGGAAAATTTTTACCCACCTGGGGTCCCAGCCAATGCTCCCTCTAAGCTGTGGAATCCTGTGAACAAAAAATCTACTTTGTGAGCTACTGGCATTAAAGTTGTGATTGAGCGATTTGGCTACTGCATAAGTTAGTTTGCTCTGGAGCCATCCTTCCTGAGCTGAAACAAAAATGCGTGAGCTGGAGGCTAAAAAACTGTGAGCTAGCTCACACCAACTCAGCTTAGAGGGAACACTGGTCCCAGCTACATTGGGATAAAAGCAGGTTTAGAATTTTCTTTTATAGAAATAAAATCTTCAGCAGAGGATTTCAGGCTTCAACCGGGGGGGGGGTGGCCTGCAAGGGAAAAGGTAAAGAAAGATCCTTTACCATGAACTGCTTCTTCTCAAGCTACCCCAAGATATGTATTTTAAGGGTCTGTGGATGGGATACACATTAATTTATTTCGATTTATAGCCTGCCCTCTCTGCAAGCGGGCTCAGGGCGGCTCACAAATAGGGCCTGAACAGTAAAACTGACTACATTGATATGAGAATGTATTTATACCCCACTTTTCTTCCTACTGGGGACCAAGATTGGCTTACACTTTCCGCTTTTCCATTTTGTTCTCACAACAGCCCTGTGAGGTAGGCTAGGCTGAAAGTGTGTGGTTGGCCCAGGGTCACTCAGCTGCAAGCCTCCATGGCAGAGCGGGGCTTTGAACTTGGACCTCCCAGATCCCAGCCTGACTTTATAACCACCACATCCCATTGGTTGCTGTTCCAGAATCATGATATCGTGATAATGATAACATACCTTAATAACGATGTATCACTGTGCCAAGATGATGTACCACAATAGCAGTGTGATCATTTAGCAAAGGCTACGCTAATTTAAGGGACTGATGAAGAGGGTGGCTCTCTCTCTACCGGCCCTGTTATTTTGCCTTTAATGGAAATCTGACATGCAGCCGTTGTGCAGATGAAACATTTCTCATCTGGGGCTGATTTATGATTTCTCATCCCTGCTGTTTCAACCCCTAAATCCCCCTTTTCAATTTTGCTTCTCTCTTGTGTGAATCGAACCTGTGATTTTGTTTCTTCACACTGAACTTCATCCATTAAGGTACCCCCCCTTTTTTCTACACTGTGTCAATAAATCACCATTACACATCTTTTACGTGTACAGATTATATGCATTGTCTGTATAAGTTGCATATAAATACTGTACTGTACTGTATGTGTACCCAATTTGCAAAACCAGTGGCAGAAAGAGAAGATCCAAAACAAAAATAACAGTTGACAGAAAATAGAAATGAATGTTGTAAAATCAAAAAAGCCTGCAAAAGAAGAGACTTAAGCCACTTACAGTTTTGCCCATGCTCCAAAAAGCAAGGAAATGGTAAGTTAAGCCATGGCTTTACTCCGCACCCTGTAAGCACATCTCTCGTATTGTGTTGTACACTTTCACATGCAATGCTTGCTTAGAAATTAGTCTCCCTGAACCCAGTGTTTGCTTTGGTCTTTCAGTTAGACATCAAGCTCATGGGATGTGTGCTGAGAGAAATTAAAAAGCTGCAGCTTTCCCTAACGCATATTGTATACATAAATTAAAATAAGATGAAAAGACATTTGCCTGAAGAATCCTCTCTCTAAAAAAAACTTCACCTCCTTTTTAGGCAGCTGTGTGGTGAAGGCTTCAGAAGGCTAGTAGCAGCTGTGTAAAACCCAGCTAAATTCTGTGCTACAGGTACTTAATGTCAGGACTAGGGGTGTGCACCCAGTATAAACCAAGCCAGAAACCCCCCCCCAGCCCTCGATAAATGCCTTATTAGTATTAGGTATTTTCTCAGCGGATTACTGAGGCTATCCAAAAATGGCCACCCCAAAAAATCCTGATAATATTCAGGATTTTCAGGGCCACCAAATAACTACAGTTGCTGGAGTGAACTCTCAGCTTGGAGAAGGCATTTAAAGTGACTGTGTTGGAAGCATTGGAACCAATGGAAGATGGGGTTACCTTCTTCTAGGGTGCATAGAATTGGATCCCCAGTCCAATCTTTTTGAAACTTGGGAGGTTGAGGAGAGGCACCAGCAGCTATACTGCAAAACTGGTCCATCTACCTCAAAAAAACTGCCCCCTCACCAGAGCCCCAGATACCCCCAGATCAATTCTCCATTATAGCCTATGGTTCCCATAGGGTATAATGGAGCCCAGAAAAATTCCGCAATCCTGAATATTTCCCAGATCCCAGTACCATAAAGATATTGAAATCTGGGAATATTGGGAAATGCTGATTTTTTTCCTGGTTCAATATCACCAAACCAGGAAAATACCATTTTTTTTTTTTTTTTGGTGCACACCCCTAATCAGGACATGCACAAAGGTAGGGGAGGAAATGGGGAAGGCAAGGCTTGCTAGCTAGAAGCAGCTGTGTGTAAGATGTGGCTGAGTTTGCTGCTCCTATGGGCATGCTCAGGGACCCGTGTCAAAGGGCTCTTAGCCTGAGGGTCATCACCAAGAACTGAGAGGAAAATCTATGGGAGAGAGAGAGAGAGAGAGAGAGAGAGAGAGAGAGAGAGAGAGAGAGAGAGAGACTGTTCTGTATTCAGAAGACATCCCCCTTCTGTGTGTTTCTGTTTTATTTTTTCTACTGTAAACTACTTTGTCACAGGCAGGCAATGGCAAACCACCTTTGTTCCTCTTTTGCCTTGAAAACCCCATGAGGGTTTCCCTAAATTGGCTCACCAATCCACTTTGTGTCCCCACTGGGGAGAAAAGCAGGTTATAACTAATTAACTAAAATCAAAGCAGATAATATGATAATGTGAAGCAGCCCAGAGAATAGCCTTTTTGTTTCATTTTGATCCCATCAGATCCTTTGTGAGGTTAACATTCTCAGGAGTTTTTGTTTCCCCTGCAAGGAATTGTTATGGTTAGTTTACTAACACCCTCTATTGCAGAAGCCATTGCAAGGCGCTCTATTGCACAACAATAATAATATTAAGAAACGGTGTAAATTAAGACAGTCTTTTGGCAGGGGATGTGTTCTTGTCATATCTGACCAAGGTCTAGGGGTCCCAGTGAAAGGAAGACGGAAAACAGAGACTGGAACAGCAATGTGTAAATATATTCCCCGTGTTTCTTTTTTTATTTTGCCCATTCTCCTTGGTAGCATTCCCAATATGTTCCTTTTATGCCATTTCAGTGTCATGTTATCTCATTTTTGCACCATTTATACAATGTATTAGGGGTATGCATTACAAAAACCCCAAGCAGAAAATTTACACAAGATTGCTGTTTGGCACATTACCATGATTCTTTGTAAAGATAATATGTATCCATGATTCTTAGGCATCCATGCTCTTTTTTTGTGGCTGGATGCCTATCACTAGCAGCAGGCAGGGTAGTTTGCTTTTCTTTGATTCTCTGAATTTCCCAGGCAGTAGCCCTTCCAATCAGATCCTTGCAAGGAATCTGCAATTGAGTGCCCCTAGCCAATCATCTTCAGAGACAAGCCCCAGGGAATGAATTTATGTGGCAGAGTTGTCCCAAACTGTGAGTGCTCAGACTTTTCCATGTGCTGCAAATTTATGCACATAACTTCCTACTGGGGTTTCTTTAGGATCAGGGGAAAGGTTGTTGAGGAACCTGTGTTGCCCCTTGTCAGAAAAATCAGCTTCTATGGCTCTTAAACAACCGTCTTGGAACTGAGGTGTGACTCTGATTAAAGAGCTGAACCTATAGACAACTCATAAACAAATACATCATGTAGCTTAGTTCTCAAACTCCCTTTTCATCCCAGCCTTCTCCTGCTACCTCCTTCTCTTCCTCTAGGAACTCCTTAAATAGCAGTGGTATTTATTACTATTTAAGGTACCCCTACTGTACAGAGCAGGCTAGCCCAATCTCATTAGTTTTTGGAAGCTAAGAAGAGTTGATCCTAGTTTGTACTTGCATGGGATTCCACCAAGGAACTCTGCAGCTGCTACAAAGGCAGGCAAAGACAAACCACCTCTGAATGTCTCTTACCTTGAAAACCCTATGGCAGGGGTGTCAAATATAAGGCCTGGGGGCCAGAACCAGCCCATCCAGGGCTTTTATGCAGCCCGCAAGCAACTAGTGCAAGGGAGGGAACAGGAGAATGCTCTGACAAGAAGTGGACAGAGCCACTCTGATTGTGACTTCAGCATGGTGGAACAACCTCCTGCAGCAGTCAAGCAGCATGGGAGAATCAGTCCAATGCGGCACTGCTGGCTCTCCAGTTCACGCCAACAGGTTTTCCTTTGCAGCCCCCTCCCAGCCCATGGGGCCTTGCAGTGAGTATACCACAACTCGGAGCTTACCAGCTGCTGTCCTTTATACAGTTTATATCTCTGGTATCTGGCATTACATTTTAAGGCACACATGGTCTGGCCTGACAAAGTGACATTTATGTCAGATCTGGCCCTCATAACAAATGAGTTTGACACCTCTGCCCTATGGGATCACGATAGCCTGGCTGTGAGTTGACAGCACTTTCCACTACCACAGTGGATGCCCATTATGAAGATATGTCTCTCATAACAATTGTATGATTAAGTACTTCTGCCACCCACCCAAAAACACAAGGACTTTTTAACATGTCAGTATTGTGTCATAGTCAGAGCTATTTTGGGGCAGGAACACACAGGAACAGAGTTCTGGCTGGCTCCCGAGTTAGCCACGCCCAGCAGGAACTCTTTAGCATAATAGGTCACACCCAACAGCAGAAACTTATTAGGATTGCTATATTAGGGGTATGTGGCCTAACATGCAAAGGAGTTCCTGCTACAAAAAAAGCCCTGGGTTTTGACAACAAACAAGGTAAACAGAATAAGAAGCAAAAGGTGGGTGTGGCCAGATGACCACACTTCTCGTAACATGGGGTGTGGCCTAATATGCTAATGAGCTGTGCAGTCAGGGGTGTGGCCTAATATGCTAATGAGTTCCTGCTGGGCTTTTTCTACAAAAAAAGCCCTGGTCATAGTTAATACCTGGGGGAAACAGGTCTGAATATCCACTCTGCCATGAAAACTCACTGGATGACCTTGGGCCAGACATGTTCTCTCAGCCTTACCTTCCTTACAGGGTGTCAAACTCTGTCTCTAGTTTTATCATGATTTCTGGGGGATGGGAAATTCCTGTGTGTGAGAGAAAGAGAGAGTTTGAGTGTGTGAACCACAGGGTTGTAGAAGTGGTAACTCTTCCTCAAAGATACCTCCCTGAATGCCAGGGACAGCCTTGAAGTCAAAGCTGTACTTTTCTCGCTTTCATAGATAAGGGAACCAAATATTCCCAGGCGTTAGAAGCATGAAATTTAGGTGCGAGGCTGGCAACGTGTGATTGGTGCACTTATGTTTGAACTGTCTATAACTGTGGAATTTCCCGTGTGAATCTCAGTTCTGACATGGTACTCTTCCACCTGGACCATGCAGATATCTCAGTAAACAAAACACTACCAAAGAGAGTGTTGTTGAGAGTCTCTTGACCAGGGGTCTGACACAGGGTTGTTATGAGGATAAAGTGGAGGAGAAGAGGCTCAAATAAGTTGCTTTGGTTCCTGATTGGGGGAGAAAATGAGATATAATTATCTAAATAAATAAGGGAGGCCAGGCTAGCTGCCACTAGAGCTGGGGCATTTTCGGTGGCAGCCCCTACCTGGTGGAACAAGCCCCCGGAGGCGATCAGGGCCCTGTGGGACCTCTCTCAATTCCACAGGGCCTGTAAGATGGAGCTCTTCCACCAGGCATTTGATTAGGGGCCGGCGCCGCTACAGTGCCTAGCCCGTAATGCTACAATCAAGCAGCTGCCTGAATGCCGTTGAGTGGCCATAGATCAGGAACATCTATCATTCATTACCAAGCAGGGGCCATCGGAGTTGGCAAGCAAGGAACACTAGCTTCTCCAGATATTGCTGAAACATCGGTTTAATGGTTTTAACCACCGCCATATTTTGTATTTTATATTCTGTATTCTGTATTTTGTAATTTGTTTTTTACATTTTGTATTTGCAATCTATTGTTAAATGTTGTATTTTTTTAAAAAATGTTTTATTTATGTATTTTATGTCGACTGGAAGCCGCTCTGAGCCTGCCTCGCAGGGAGGGTGGGGTATAAATCTCATGATAAATAAATAAAATAAGTACATAATGTGGTAAGGCCCTAACATTTGGGCCATAATGCTGTTGGACTTATTTTGTATTAATAGAACTGGTGATATGGAGCAATCGAGTCAGAAAAGGAGAGAAAGAGAGAGACTAATGTTATCCTGTTATGGAAACATCAAAAAAAGATATTAGTCTTTTCTTCAATTCCTAACAATGCCAGCGAGATACTTAGCATGCTATTCCTACAAGGAGCAGAGATACTGATGGCACACACTGCATTTTGTTTTTAGCTTGGGGAACTGAGCTTTAAATAGATATATCATTGTGAGACAAGCGATCTCACTAGCATAAATAAAAGCAGGTCCCTGCAATTGGGTATCGTGTAGTGCAGCGGAGTACCCCTCAAGCAGTGTTTTTCTTATTCAAATCAAAACAAAGACGAGGAGGGGGGGAAAAGACATCTATCTATCAAGATGTTTGTAGTACACGATTGTCAGTGAGTTAACAGCACAGCTTGCAACCATAAAGGGGGAGGGGGGGAAAGACCACAGTCCCTTAATTGAAAGATGACATTGTGCAAATCTATCAAAAAAATACCGTTAGCTGTGTGGAGCGATTGCATATTTTCTAAGGCATAACTGTGCTTTGTCTCTTACTTTTATAGCCCCACTTTTCTTTCTGCAGCAGGCTGAAACTAGCAGGTGATCTTTTCAAGAGCTCTTGTAAACTTTATGTGCATTTGAGAACAGAAGGAAAAGCCACCCTGCTTAACAGAAAAATGTCACTCCAGCTAGCTTGTCTGTGCAGGACGGTGGTGACAGAAGAAAGTTCTTTATGCCACTGCTGGAGCCGCTGGTGTTTGACTCTGGACATGTTTACGGTGCTATACAAAATGAAGTCGCAATAGGGTCCAAGAGGGTATTGAAATATTTGGCAGGGAAAGGGAAAGAGCCTGCCCAGTGAATAATGAAGAAACAAATACAGAAGTGCACATTTGAACTATACTCTTTTCGGGGCCAATGTTTCCTCTTTCCCACTGCACAATCTACAAAAACGGAAGGCAGTACAAGAAACCAAGTAGTTGCATATTTTATGAAAATAACTTTGGCACTGCATATTGGCCTTTGAGAAATTTTAGGCTCTTAAATCCAAGCTGTACATTTCACAAAAGCAAAGTCAGAGGTTCTACCAGCAGAGCATTGCTTATAGCAATGTTGTTTTCTGAGCTGTTTGGCAAGCAAAAAAAAAAGTGAGGTTAACTTCCTGAAGCTGTGGGGCTAAATTATATCTATGCGCAGCTGTTAGCACCCACATCAGCTTTCACACTAACTGCAGTTCTTGGGACTTTGGTAAAAGCTACATCAAGTATCTTCCCAACTGTAGAAGTTCCCTACTAATCCAACATTGATTGGACTCACTTCTTCTTGCTGACAACCGCTGAACATCTGTTTCCCACAAAGAGGATTTTATAAATAAGAACCAACCGAAGGTCTTAGCTTCCCTTCAAAAAGCATGATTTAGCCATACATAATAAGAAAAATAACTCTTGTTGATTTGATTGGGTGACCTTGGGCCAGTCAACACACTCTCAGCCTTCCCTACCTCATAGGTTTGTTGTGAGGAGAGGAGAATGCAGAAGGCCACTTTGGGACCCACTGGGGATATATATAAATCATTCTATTATCTGTTGCAGTGAGTGTCTTGTAGCATCTTAAAAACTAACAGATTTATTGTAGCTTAAGGTTTTGAGGACTAGAGTCCACTTCATTAGGTGTATGAAGTGAAAATCAGGTAGGTAGGTAGGTAGGTGGATGGATGGATGGATGGATGGATGGATGGATGGATGGATGGATGGATGGATGATAGACAGACAGACACATACATGTGGGTCCATAAACTATTTTTTTTTTTGTTTCCTCTATTGGATCTTTAATATTTAAGGAGTCATTCTTTATCCCTCTTTGAGTTCTTTCCCTCAAAATCTGAACTTTATTCATATATTAAATTTGTTTAAATTTTGCCATCTCTTTAAAGCCAGTGGGCTGTAGGCTGTCTGTTTGCAACTGATTCAAATGTGTTCTTTAATGTGAAGCTTTAAAATCAACTGAATATCTTCTTTACCTTCCTTTCCACAGGTGTTACTAGGTTGACATTTTCCTCTATTGTGTGTGTTTCCATTCCTTGGGCAAACTAGACGTTCTCCTCCTGTGATGTAACTATTCTCTGTGTTATTCTTTATTGTTTGTTTGTTTTTAAAAATCAGACCAGTTCTGTTCCCATCTTTTGGTACTTCCCAGGCAAGCACCAAAGCTAATTGATTAACATGACCTCATTAATTTGTTTCAGGGTTTTAAAAATTTTCTGCATGTGTTTTGCACCCTCTAGTGGTCATTTTGGTATTACATCACTGTATGTCCTGCATAAAAACCTGCAGGGAGGTTTAAATTTGCAGGGAGATATACTGGACATGAAGTTAAGCAAACTCCGGAGCATGATGGAAGACAGGAGGGCCTGGCATGATGCGGTCCATGAAGTTGTGAAGAATCGGACTTGACTGTGTGACTGAACAACAACAACAACATGTTAGACATACAGTGAAGTAATATTGAATCGACCACTAGAGGGAGCAAACATATGCTCGGGGTGGGGGAGGAATGAAAGTAATAGGAACACACAAGCAAGTAAAATGAGAAATCAGAAGAGCTCCTGGGTGGCCCACACTGTCCTGATCTTGTCAGACCTCAGAAGCTATGCTTAGTATTTGGATGGGTGACTACCAAGGAATCCAGGGTTGCCATGCAGAGGGAGGCAATGGCAAACCATCTGTTTGTCTCTTGCCTTGAAAACCCTATGGGATTACCATAAGTCAGCTGTGGCTTGATGACACTTATACACTTACTTACGAAGGGTGTACATTCCAAAGGAGCACTGTGATTTCTGGTTGTTTTCCACACAGTTTGTAGCCCTCTGCTCTGCAAGCCACACTGATCCTGGTGTTCCTTCAACCCATGAAGTCACATTTTTGGACAGTATAGAGGTCTCTGGAAGGTGGTGGAGGGTGGGAAGAATTGATTCCATGAGTAGAACTCCACTCAATGGTTCTTTGGATCCAACCTATGATCTATGTCAGTTCTATGAAAAAACTCAAAAGTATACAGAATAAGCCAACAGAGCATTCCCAAGATCAATAACAGAATCTACCTAGGCTGAGTTGATGACTTTTACATGGACATATAAGACTCATTTAGGCTGAGTTCAGACTGGCAGTTTGCCCTGCTATAGCCACGTTTCAGCCATGTTTCAGCCACGTTTCACAAGCGGATTAAAGGGGGCATTCACAGAGGCACATCTGCCTGGTGTTCCCCACCTGTGGTCAACCCGTGCTGTTCCGCTTCATTCCCATGTTTAAAAGATACCTGGTGAAAGTGGTAGCAAATCCCTGAGAGCCCATTTATCCCGCTTCATTCCGCTTCCAGGAAGTGTGAATGCCAACCTGAAAAGCCGGGAGCAACCTGTGTTGTGCATAAGGCAGCAGCAATATGATTGGCTGTGCTCCACTCTACCACCCAATGCAGTGCCGGCACAATGGGATCCTCCCCAATGCGCATATGCACTCATGCGCACATTCACACATAGCCAAATTACCAGGGAAAAGCCATTTACAGCCGTGCTTCCGGGCCAGCAGTCTGAACGCTCCCGTGCACCTCCTCCTGGTATGCTCCCGCATCAGTCAGCACAGTGTGACTGGGAAAACCCAGAACAGTTTGTTCTGGGGCTTTTTTGCCACGACTGGCTCCCGCTTCAAACTGCCAGTCTGAACTCAGCCTTAGATGAATTAAGGTGCATTACAGATGCACAGATGTTAGTATAGTAGCAAAGCAACTGATTCCATCTCCTTCCTGAATCCCTGCACTGACAGCAAGCATTAGGCATCAAAATTATTTTCCCCCCACCACTGTGTCCAACACAGGGTTATAACAAAATTTGAGTGTAGTAGCAGAGATCAGTTCTCCTGGAGAACATTGCTGCTTTGGAGGGTGAACACTGTGGCATTATGTGCTGCAGAGGTCCCCCCACAAAATCCCACCCTCCCCAGATCTCTAGGAATTTCCCAACTCACAGCTGCCAACCCTAGTTGACGTGCTACTCCCCACAGAATACTGATTTCCACTACTTTTTTTTTTTTAAGGCTATGTGGCATAGAATATAATCCCCCCCCCCAAGAACAGGAACATTTGAGGTTAAAAATTCAAACTGTGATTAGTGGTGACTCCCCACGCTTCGGCCACAGGATTCATCTTACTTTGCCAACATCTGGACCGGGATAGATTCTTTAAAAGACAGCTACCACCCTTTTTCATGCTTCAGTCATTATAGGGAAATTATTATAAGCTACCTCACATTCTCATTAGGGGAAAAAAAAGTTTGGCATAAATATCTCAATAAATGAATGATGTACCTTTTGAATATACATAACGAGTATTCCATATAAGAACCATGCAGCATTATATAATTTAAATGAATCTGTAAAGCCAGCAGCAAAAAAAAAGGACTGAAGCCCTCAACAAAATAAATAAATAAGCATACAAAGAAATGGAACAGAAAACATCTCTATTTTTTTAAGCATCTCGAGAACACACTGTGACAAATATTAAGGTAATGGGCATGGACAGAAAAGCCATTTTGCACATCCTTTGCTCTTCCAGTTCCCTTGCTAGGTTACCAAACCTTCCACCATGTCTCTGTTCTGAAAGTTCGGTCACATTTTTCTCCATGGAAACATTCATTCTCCAGCATCCCAAAGTCATTATTCCCTTCTGCCTCGGAAAGAAGACTGTTTTGCCCTGAGCTACCTTCCAGTCTAGCTCGGGGTGCCTGTTAAAAAGATATAATAATTCATTTGATATTTTTAGCATTGAAGACAGGTATCATTTTGGAGCACATTACATTCTCCAGCTATTATGTAGCCCATAAAAGTGAACATCATAATACTTTGATTGCGGGTTAAATCCAAGTTTTCTTTTCTTGTCTTCCTTTTTTTTAAAGGCAGCTCATAGAAGCACAAATCCTCTATATGAATCAGTTTTGTCATTCTATTTATTCTTATCACCAACCATACAGCCTAATGTGTTTTCCATAATTTTGGAAGTAAGCATTACGTTTATTTTTATCACTGTGTATTACCAGCAGTTAGATAAATTCTGCTGTCATGCAGAATAAATTCTGGATAACTCCATTGACCTCCACTTTTTGATGCAAGTGAGCACTAAACCAGCTGAAAATACACACTAAGGGAGATTTTGCTTGGCACTCGTTTGGTTTTTGCAAACTTCCCAGACAGAGCCAGGGAACATACAGTTCAGGCGCAAAAGGGTTGGAGGTTTGAATTTCTGGATATACGGACATGATCTTCCCATCCTCACCCTTTCGGTCCCTGCCGTTTTCATTGTTGGTGTTCCAGATTCATTTTTATGGCATTTCAGGCCTCGTTTTTACAATCTGTTATGTTATTTGTACATTATATGCCATTTATATGCACCAGATGCAAAAGGAAGAATAGAATTACAGAAATGTCATGAGAAAAAATGGTGCAAGGAAAACAGAAAAAATGACATCAAATAAGAGGCCTGTGTGTGAAATCTGCCAAGAGAAAATCAAAACCAACATGAGGGATTTCAAGTTGAAACAGCAGGCTGTGATATTTCTTAGTCCGTAGTTACAGTATGGAGGGGGAGGAGGAGGAGACAAAGACGATGACAAAGAAGAAACCATTGTTGCAACTGACTTTATGGCAAGCTCATCCATGGGCTATCCAGGCAACAGCCAAGCATAAGTGGCTTTCCATTGCTTTACTCTGTGTAGCAAGTCTTCTTTAGTGGCCTTCTATCTGCATACTGACCATGGCCAGCCCTGCATAATTTCCAGGCTCTAGCAAGCTCAGGCCAAACTGAGTTATGGGAAACCATGCTCAAATTTTCACTCAGAACTTATTCACACATGCTCCACAGCAATTGCACTTATCACATCTACATAAGTGTGGTGGCTAGAGTCTTGGAGGGGAGACTTTGGTTCAAATCTTTGTTCATCCATGAAGCTCGGGGGTGACCATAGCCTGGGACTCACATCTCTGCAGGACTTTGTCTTCTGCTCTGCTGCAACAGTTTGGTAATCTGAACCAAGGTTTTTGAAGGTGCCACTGTGTAAATCTGGGAGATCAGCAGCCGCCCCTACTCAAGCATTCTCCTCTGTGTTTGTCACGTGTAGGAATAACGTACTGGATGAGCTCAGGAAGACTCCCACAACTAGTTTCATTACTGTAGGATATTCCATAGAGAACTTTTCAGGAAGGTATTGCTTTCAAGGCACTACTGTTGTTATTTTTAATATATGAGGAAAGTTTGCAAGTAACTTTTATTTCATTTGTTATTGACTTTTATTTATTGATTGCAATCCCCTCTGGGAGGCTGTGTGAGAAAGGAGGATGATCAGACACACAGACATATACTCAGCTGAACCTAGGACACCAAATGATTGTGAGAATAAGATAATAGACAAGAGAATCATGTAACCACTTTGAGCTGCTCCGATGAAATGTGGCAGGAAAAAAAAATATGGGACAACTAGAAATTGCTCTAAACATGTGGAAAGTAGTTGAAATGTCCTCTACAAGATCCCACACACATTGAGTCTGGAGCAACAGGGAAGAATAATATAGGAACTGAGAATTGCTGGGGTGTTTCACATTTAAGTCCCCTTTAATTATTATGGAACCTTCCGTTGGAGGAAGATTCCTTTCATTGGAGGGCACCTTTTAATGGAAGAAGTCTTCCTCTAAAGAAAGTATTCCTCATTTCAGTGGTAGGTAGCTAATTGATCCAACTAACCAGAGAAATAGATCTTCTTCCAGTAGTAGAAGAAGAAGAGATTGGATTTATACCACACCCTTCACTACCTGAAGGAGTCTCAAAGTGGCTTACAATATCCTTTCCCTTCCCCTCCCCACAACAGATACCCTGTGTGGTAGGTGGAGCTGAGAGAGCTCTTTTGAGAACTGCTCATGAGAGAACAGCTCTGAAAGAACTTGTGACTGACCCAAGATCACACCAGCAGCTGCATGTGGAGGAGTGGGGAATCAAACCCAGTTCTCACAGATCACAGTCCACACTCTTAACCGCTACACCAAACTGGCTTTCAGTAGGACTAGTCTTTCCTCCAATGAACATCCAGGATTTGAGGACATACTGAGTACTGGGAGAAAGAATGTGAGATTCATTTATATTGCCAAAAGCTGACCAGAACAGAATGAAAGGAAAAATCAGACAAAGGAACATAACTGGATCAGATATGGAAGCATTTCTTCTTCTCAAATTGCTATTGGCCCATGGGCTATTTTGAAACTTAATCTAGTGCTTATAATTGTTGAGAAGTCAATACTGTGCTGTGAGCTGTTCAGATTCAAGTAGGATACAACATTCTGTACACACAAAAGAGGCTATGCTGGGGATCATGGGACACACATTGACAAATCCAGTGACTGTATTAAGTAGATGAACTAAATGAGGCACAGTGAAAAAGCTGGCAGAATCCAACTCATTAATTTCCCTTCACATGTACTGGCTCTACTAGCTATGACTTAAACTATAATCCGCAATCAAAACCAAGTATCCTAACAAAAGTTCTCTTTTAAAATGTTGCATCATGAACACATATGGACACATGAAGATGTCTTCCACTGAGTCAGACCATTGGTCTATCAATGATCAGTAGTATGTCCATTGCTAACTGACCATGGCTCTTCAAGGTCTCAGGTCAAGATCTTTCATATCACCAACTACCTGATCAATTTAAACTGTAGATATGAGGGACTGAAACTGGGACCTTCTTCATACAATGCAGATGCCCTGTCAGCGAGTCACAGCTGATCAATCAATGTGGAGTTGGCGGAACTCCTTCCTAATATCCTAGGCCAGCTTAAATATTCTGTTCAGACATCAAGTCACATTGGCTACCAAGCACAAATCAGCAGATCAGGGCAAGATGGTGTTTCATGTTGTCAAACCCCTCCTAAAAAAGAACCAAATGATGATGACAATAATTGGTCTGTAGGAAAAAAAAGAGGAACCTGTGTGGGGTTGCTTTGACAGCCGTCTGAAGTTCATGTCCACTTGAAAATGTGTGTTCTTTAAAGACCGACAATGAATGATTGGATCAAGGATAAACTAATGAAGATCAGTACGTGAATCCAGACATCTGAAGATTCCCAAGGATCTCCGAAACTAGGAGCAATAGCAGGTTTTCCTCTGAAGAAAGATCATCCATATTCACACCTAATTGATAGCCTAAAAGGTTCCCAAAAGGAATGTGACTGAACTTTCTGTCACCATGCAGGCAGTTGTGGTTAACAGTTAACCACCATAAGGGCAGGATATTGAAGGTTATTGAGTAACAGAAACTGATCTCTTATAGTTTACAAGTACAGCATAGTACACATACACACACACACACAAATCTGACCCATATAATATGACCCGGTATTCTGGTAAATTTAGTGTTTGGCATTTGGAAATAGGTTTCGGGAAAATGGTGTACCCTCTGAAATTATTTCACTTTGCATATTAATCATTTCCAAGCTCCTAATTAGATGCAGATAACTGTGCAAGCACCAAAATGTATTTAATAAATCTGAGACTGTATTTCACCTAATATCACTGCAATGCATTAAAATAATGAACACAAGCAATAAAGGCTCCCCTTGTCTGCAGATGTTTGCTTGCCGAAATGTATATATTTCCCTTAGACAATAATCTAAGCTTTATGTAAATGACTAGGGGAGAACAGAATATAATGCAGTGGGTGGGGGTGTAATGCAGCTGTATTAATAAAATAAAGTGTTCATCTAGCTTTTCTGTGGGTATTAATCACAAAGGATTTATAAGCAAGACAGGCTGCTCTTGAAAATGTTTGTTCTCCATCAGAAGTAGTTTGTGGCTGTGGGCTTGTATTTTATTTAGTCTCATTTATATGTTTGATTAAAACTTGTGTTTCCTTTATATTCAGTAATCAGACATGGGACATTTTTTGCTCTCTGTGGGTAAGAGGATGAGAGAATGTGTTGTTCTGTCTCGCTAGGTACGGCTGGCAAATCAGAGAGCCCATCCCATCTCAAACAATCATCTGCTGGGCTTGGAACAGGCTGCCCATTCACTCTGATATAGAACTCCTTTCAGACATATAAAAGAAGCAATTTCCCCAGGGCGCCATCAGTTCCAGTTTTTCCTGGAGGTGATGTCATGCCAGCACTGACAGGCCTCCATGTCTCTGCCCCCTGGTTTCTCGTTACTTTCTGAGCCAGATCTGGCAATCTTAGGCCACTCTGAGGCTGAGGACAGACTGGCAATTTGCTCCGGGAGTCAGTTGCGGCAAAAAAGCCCCAGAACAAACAAAAAAGTCCCGTTCACACAGCCTGGGCTGCTGCCGGAGCATATTGGGTAGAGCATTCAGACTGCTGCCCCAGAGGCATGCTGTATTCGGTGTTTCCTCATTAATTTGGCTGTGGGTGTATGGGTCTATGTGTGCATGAGCGCATTTTGCTGATTGGGGGAGGACCCCGCAGCGCCGGCACCGCACTGGGCAGTAGAGCAGAGCACGGCCAATCATACCGCTGCTGCCTTCTGCCCAATGCAGGTTGCTCCCAGCTTATCGGCGGAGCGTTCAGACTTCCTGGAAGTGGGGAAACGTGGGACACATGTGCGCTTTGGGGAATTGCTACCACTTTTATGAGGTATCTTTTTAACGGGGCAGTGAAGCGGAACAGTTCCGGTTGGCTATGGGTGGGGGACGCCAGGCAGATATGCCTGTGTGAACGCCCTGTTTACTGCAGGTTTGAAGCGTCGCTGAAATGGATCCCTACCGGGGCAAATTGCCAGTCTGAACTCAGCCTGATTGTGGTTATATAGGAAAGCTTTAGATTTTAGATAGTACTGTTTTATTTTACATAACTTTATATCTGTTTATTTTACATATTATGGATAAGATGCTTTACTCATTCTGTGATTGTTAACATGCCAATAAAGATTTATATATGCATGTTATATAGGAAAGCTCCTCAGAGAATTAGCTTTCTTATGGATGTATGGGAGGTGAAGAGGGTCATATATAAGCAACTACCGCCTAAATCTGAATCTGTTCTCATTGGTAACACTTTTGGGAACAACAGGGGACAACATAAAACCAAATAACCCATACTATTTATAAATTGCCCTGGATAGTGGATTGCTTTTTTTTTTTTTTTTTTAAGTTCCTTATAAATATTGCAGCTGATTAATGAACCAAAAACTTTTCAATTCCATGTTGAATTTTAGCATACTTCATTTTTGGCAGAAAGACCATTGTATCACTAGCAATCCTTCCTGCATTCATAATACCCTTTTGCTGTGTTTTGAGTCATTCAGAAGGTAAGTGGATTAATAGACTTCCATTCCAAAACCACTTAAGATGAATCATATACATGTTTATTCATTGTCTTGGGCACTTTATGTTAGACATTTTCTTTCTCCTTACAGCATGTTTCTTTAATGCCTTCTGTGATTGCAATTAGACCAGTACCTTGAGGAAATGTATGCACTTAGAAGTTGATTGAACCCTCTATTAATAGTGCTTTTTGGGGATTCAATATTAGATAGCAATGAGTCAGAAGCAACACTGAATGGTATTATAATTGAGCATTAATGCAAAAGGGGGGAATCAAACACGATTAACAGACCATGGACACATTATCTCATGGGGAATATAATGCAAAAAATAACAATGGAAAACAAGGAATGGTGGCCATAAATCATCTTTATTTAAGTAACAGCATAGATAGTGGTTGTTCAACTATAAACAAAACCTCATTTTATATACTCCATCCACTTAAAATTATTGCTAGATTTTTTTAAAACGGTTCACCAGTGAAATTGCATTTTTCATCTCCAAGGTACTTGTAAGAATATGGCTATGCTTATTTTTAATATCCTGGGGTTTGCAGGCACTGTTTTGCATTTTCAAGCAGCCTTAGATGCATGGTTGAGGAATCTTTTTGACTTGAAATCCCTCTCTAGTATATTTAAGATTGCACCAAAAAACATAACCAATCATTGCATACATTCCACCACACCACATGCACTTCATTTCCACTGACATTGTTTATATATAAATAGAACATTAAGAAATTTCCATGAAAATTAATTTTTAATGTTGTTTTCACCATTGCAAATAGCTCTTGTGCAGAGAAATCTTTTAAAGACATTTGTTTCAAGTAATTAGCTAACAGCTGCATAATTTGCCTATCAGTATATCTAATTCTCAATGTGGCCCCATCTGTGGACACTTAAGTTTGAGGATAGGAGCCATGAACAGACAAAATGTATCTTTCTACAAACTGGAGAAAAATCCCAGGTTTATAAACTAAACAAAAAACCCACCATGATGATGATGACAATGACGATGATGCCTACAGTAAAATTGCTCAAACTGATTATAGAGAATGTCATGATCAAGTTGCATCTATGTTGCACTGGAATCTTTGCAGAAGCATGGCTTACCATCAGTCAGAAATTCATGGGAACACACACTAGACAAGATCATGGAAAATGATGAAACGAGGATTCTTTGGGACTTCCAGTTAGAAACAAATAAACACATGGAGCATAACACCTCTGATAGCACCATTATAGGGAAACAAATGAGAAACAGGGTTTGGATTAATGACAATGCAATCCCAAGAGACGGCAGAATAGAAAAAAGAAAGAAGAGGAGAGGGTCACAAAATACCAAGACCTACAAATAGAGTTAAAGCACCTTTGGGAGAAGAAAGTGACTATCATTCCAGTTGTCAATGGAGCCCTTGGAGCAGTGCCTAGAATTCTCAAGAAACACCTTGATGTTCTGGGCATTAAGCAAATAACATCAGCTCCAGAAGCCAGTGTTGCTTGGAACAGCAGGAGTCCTGTGAAGATACATCTGTTTGTTTGGTTTTTTTTAAACAAAATTTTTTATTGGGATGCATTCAACATAGTTAAACATCATTACCAATACAATTTAAAAAGCTTCTCATCCCATCCCCCCACCCCCCTAATAGGCTTCCAACACTGCTAATAACAAAAAAGAAAAGGTTTAAAGGTAATCAAGTTTAAACTTATAACAATCAACAAACCAGGTAACAAAATTCAGATACATAAAAACCTGACTTTTTCCAACATAATTTCCAATAAAGGTACAGTACAATCGAGTATTCATTTCATTTCACATTCTGTATCAATACAAATCAAGATTGTACATTTTCCCTTTCATTCTATATTCAGTTTCCATGTAGAATTTCAGGCCTTCCCAGTCTTTTAGATATTGTTCTGCCATTTGTCCATTTAGTTTTTTCGTCATTTTGTCCATTTCAGCTAAAAATAGCAGTTTTTTTAACCAGTCATGGATATCTGGCACCTTCTCCGCTTTCCATTGTTGAGCAAAAGCCATTCTCGCCGATGTGATCATATGCCATAATAGTGTCCTTTTTTCTTGTGGAATTTTTTCCATTGTCAAACCTAAGAGAAGAAGTTCCGGACTTTTCCTAATAGGAATTTTTAATATCTTCTGCATCTCACAATGTACATTTGACCAGTATATTTTTACTTTATCACATGACCACCACATATGGTAAAAAGAACCCTCTGTTTTTTTACATTTCCAACACTTATTACTCAAGTTCTTATCCATACTAATATTAGCAATCTTTTTTGGTGTCATGTACCACCTGTACATCATCTTATAACAGTTTTCTTTTACATTAACACAGGTTGATATTTTAAAAGCTTTTTTCCATAAAAATTCCCATGCTTCCATGGAAATTTCCTTATTCATATTTATGGCCCATTTTATCATTTGCTCTTTAACAGTTTCATCTAAAGTGAATACAGTCAACAAGGTTTTATACATCTTTGATATCATTTTTCGCTCTTTTTTCAACCATATATCTTCAAATTCATCGTTCTTGGTTCTAAAACCAACCTCTTTACAATCTTTTTTGTAAATATCCCGTATTTGACAATATTGTAACCATCCATACTCAAACTCTAATTCATTATTTGGTTTTAAAACATATTTTTTTCCTTCCTTTTGAAGCAACTCTTGGTATTTCAACCAATCATTACCTTTATATTCTGAAAAAGGATGAATAACTGCAGCAGGAACAATCCACAAAGGCCTCTCATCAGAAACGGTGTTCTTGTATTTGGTCCATGCATCAAACAATGTTCTTCTTACATAATGATGCTTAAACATTGAGTCTACTTTATTTTCCCCATACCAAAGATAGGCATGCCAGCCAAATCTGCAATCGTGACCCTCAAGGGCCAAAAGTTTTCTGTTTTCCAAATTAACCCAGTCAGTTAACCAAGACATACATACAGCCTCATGATACAAACGCAAATTCGGGACTGTGAAGATACATCTGCAATTCCCAAGAATTTGGCTAGATTTTGAATTGCAGAACACCACCTACCAGTCAAATTTCTGACTGGGACATTGATGATGATGATGATGATGATGATGATGATGATGATAGAAGCACTTGTACCTTTAAGAAATGAAAGCACTTGTAGGGAGGGAGGGAATGGTATCTCCTCCTGCTGAGAGACTCCCTTAGCCCAAGGGTTCCCTGGAAAATATCCTGGTAACCAGCTGCCACCACTCAGATACTTTCTAAAAACATCTAGGCTGATCTGTTGAAAAGGTATCCTTCGAGAACAGTGCTAGAACAATAACAAAGTGAAGGGTAGAACCCTAGAAAATGAAAAGCAATAGTAAAGGTAAAGGTTCCCTTGCTCGAAAGCCAGTCGAATCCGACTCTAGGGTTGCGGTGCTCATCTCCGTTTCAAAGCCAAAGAGCCAGCGCTGTCCGAAGACGTTTCCGTGGTCATGTGGCCGGCATAACTAAACACCAAGGTGCATGGAACGCTGTTACCTTCCCACCGAAGTGGTACCTATTTATCTACTTGCAATTTCTTGCTTTTGAACTGCTAGGTTGGCAGGAGCTAGAACTAGAGACAGGAGCTCACCCCGTCATGCGGCACCCGGGTCTCGAACTGCTGAACTACTGACCTTCCACAGCCTGCAGTTCAGCGTCTTAACCACTTGTGCCACTTCGAGAACAGTGCTAGAACAATAACAAAGTGAAGGGTAGAACCCTAGAAAATGAAAAGCAATACTGTTGAGCTAAGTTAAAAACACATTACCTAGGCTGTAGCAGGTTCCTCAGGGCATGTGCAGAGTTCCTTCAGTAACCAGATGCTGGAAGTGTCCTTAATCCCTGCCCAACTTCCTGTGGACTCAGTTTCCATTGAAGACCGAAAACTGAAGACAAGGGAAAATCCCAAATGTCCAGATACTTAAATGGAAATGGATCTAAACCAGACTCTTTTCTAAGAATGACCAAGCCAATGTAGTGAATGGCACTACATCAGAGGGTACTGTTAGAGGCTACTGTTACCAAACAGAGCCATATAGAATATAGTCCCACTTCCATCAAGCATCTGGTAATGGCTCTGAACTTCCACAACAAATGGACATTGTCCTTTGTCCAAAAGGGATTAATTCTGGCAGACTGGTCCAATGTAGAATAGAAATAAATGGGTCATTCAAATGTAACCCCAGGTGTCCAAGAGTCTCTGCTCTGCTGTGGAAACTCATTGGTTAACCTTGGGTTAAAACCCCATTCTCAGCTTCATCTAGCTCACAGTGTTGCTGTGAAGATAACATGGAGGCAGGAGGATGATGTAAGCTGCTTCAGATCCCAATTGAGAATAAAGGGGTATAAATGAAATAATAAATAATAAATATAGCTGAAGATGGGGACATAGGAAGAAGATAGGTTGGTCGGTGGCTGGGAAGGAGAAAAAGAAGCTGGCAGAGGGGAGTATATGGGGGTTGCCTGGAGGAGGGAAAGAGGAATTAGTGTGGGGAAAGGGATATAGGGGAAAGTGAGGTATCCCCAAAAGTCATTGAAGTTTCAACGCTGCATAACTCGGCCTGGCTCAGCCTGCACTGCACAATTCAACCAGAGGGTTTTTTTTTTTTCCCCAGGGAAAGGCAGTCTGGGAGAGTGAAGGAGGGGAAAACTGAAGGCAGGGGAAGAGAGAAGGAAGCTGAGAGTGTGAGACTGACCTAGGGCCATAGAATCACAGAATCATAGAGTTGGAAGGGACCTCCAGGGTCATCTAGTCCAACCCCCTGCACAATGCAGGAAATTCACAAATACTTCCCCTTCCTCCCTTCCATACCCACATGTCCAGAAGATGACAAAAAACTCCAGGATCCCTGGAGAAAAATTGCTTCCTGGCCCCAAAGTGGCAATCAGCATTTCCCTGGACATGTAAGAAAGGGCCATCCAGCAAGCTTCGATGGCAGAAAGGGGATTCAAACTTAGGTCTCCCAGACCTAGTCCAACACTCTAACTACTAAACCAGACTCGCTTTAACATCCCCCCCACACGCACACACCTCTTGCAATTGTAATTATGAAAGCATTGATCTAATAGATTTGCACACTCCGGCGCATCTGATGAAATGAGCACTGACACATAAAAACGTATGCTGATTTAAATGTTATTAATCTTTAAGGTGCCACCATATATACAATCACATCAAGATCAACCCGCCCTTCTCAGTGTCTTATTGGTGCCCAAGAGAATATCAGTAATGCCTCCCCACACAAATATAGCAAAGGACTTGTGTCGAGACTACACATACACTGTGCAAAGTGTGGAAATAAAAGCAAGAATAATGGGTTTCTAATGCATCGTTTCCAGTTTGGAAATAAGGCCATTAAATAAGAACTCCCAAATCTCAGGAAAAAATGGTAAGCATCCCTACTTTATAGTGATGGAAGCTTTGCTCCAAAGGATTCCACACTGTGTATTCATCCTTCCAGCCTCTTGTGTTATTAGTACCACTTACTTCACATGATATTTATCAGAATGATCTTTCATAGCTTTTAAAAATTCATCTGCCTTGTTTCTGGAGAATAAAAAATATATTCCATGTGCATCCTTCTTAGATACAATTTGTTGAAATCCCACATAGTGTCTCTTTAGCAAGTCAGCCTTTTTTATTAGCATGAAGCTAACCAGCAAACTACTTTTTTTTTTTAAGCTGTGAAGATTTAGGGAGAGGGAAAAAGCCCTTTGCGCTTCACTCAAAATCTGTTCCTTACTTGAGAAACATCAGTGCTTGTTCTTAACTGCTACTTAAGTATGTGGCAGACATCATAAAATGTCCTTGAGTATTAAAAGGTTTTTGTATTACAAGTTTGGGCAACTGAACAGTCGCTTCCTTCCGTATTGCATTGTTTGACAGTCAGGAGGAAACACCCTGAATAGCAACAAGACGGTCTATATAAAAGAAATGGAAGGGAAGCCTTACTTCAATCAGAAAAGGACATTAAAGGGGGAAAGAAAACTTAACCCAAAAGAATGAATTAAGGCCCTAGAAGGTTAAATGAATCCAGATTAGAGGGCCCAGATTAATTGGTTTGGGTTCTTTTTCAAATATTCCTTATACAAATTTTGCTATTCAGATATGCTTGAATATTTTTTTTCAGGTACACAATTGAATTACTACTCAAGACATGCGTGCCTGACTAGGGCAGAAGGTGATTTCAAAAGAGGCCTCTTAAGTACATCTTTGCCTTGAGTAACTGGCACTTGGAAGCAAGTAAATCTGAATAAGTTTTTGTAAGAAAAACATATTTTCATGTCATAATTATAATATTGTGCCGGAATTGATAATGATCTCCTCCCTTTTTCCTTTCCTTTCTTTTTTAGCACAATTCCATCCTGATCCTATATTGACTAATTATTGTAATGTTATTGCATGGTCTGGAGCTAATGTGTATTAACGATGCTTGACTACTGAAGAAGGCCATAAGGCCAAAACATGTTTGGTCAGGGTCGCATAGGGTCTTTGTTTGAGATTACTGTATGATTTGAATCTGAACTAAGGCTATATTTGGGCCTGTAATCGGGTTTTTTTGGGGGTTGTTTTTTTAAAAAACCCTATTTTTTAATAAATACATGTATTTTTGTACAATTGATATATTTATGTCCTGCGTTCAGCTGTTTTAATTCTGGGCCCTCTGCTTTGGATTCATTTAACCTTCTAGGTTCTTAATACTTTATTTAATCAGAAATAGAAGCTGAATAGCACTGGTGGGAGCAACAAAGTGGTGTGGTGGGTGGTTTGGGCCTCTGTTAAAACTTGGTGCATATCTAAGGGGTTTCCTAATTATTTAAAATATTTAACTGTCCAACAATGTAGAAGGGCATTTCTGTTAGCTTCTCAGGTAGGGTTGTCCATTCTGGGTTGGAAAATACCTGAAGTTTTGGGAGGTGGAGGAATGGTGTGGGGAGGGGAGGGACTTCAATGGGACTTAATGCCATATAGTCCACCTTCCAAAGTGTCCATTTTCTCCAGGGTGAGCTGATCTCTGTTGCGTGGAAATCAGTTGTAATCCCAGCAAAACACCAGACACCACTTGGAGGTTAGCAAACCTGTTCGCACGTAAAAGGTGGTGGAAAGGAGGAGGAGGAGGAGAGTTGGTTTTATACCCCACCCTTCACTACCCAAAGGAGTCTCCAAGCAGCTGTCAGTCACCTTCCCTTCCTCTCCCCACAACAGACACCCTGGCTGAGGTCAGACTGGCAGTATGAAGCACGAGGGAGTCATGGCAAAAAGACCCGGAACAATGTGTTCTGGGTATTCCTGATCACACTGCACTGACTGATGTGGGAGCATATCAGGGAGGAGGTGCAAGGGAGCGTTCGCACAGTTGGCCCACCCCTGGCGGAGGCACGGCTGTAAGCCACTTTTTCTCACTCCAGCGACATGCACCTATTTGCACAGGCACATAGGTGCAGCAGCAATTATCAATGCAGCTGGTTCACATGGCTTTTAGCATGCACACATCTGGGAAACGGGATCAATGTGCTTTCCAGGGTTTGCTACCACTTTCACCTGGTACTTTTTAAACTCGGGAGGGAAGCGTTACAAGACAGGTTGAGTACGGCTGGGGAACACCTGACAGCTGTGCCTGTGTGAACCAGCCCCTTTAATCCGTTTGTGAAATGTGCCTATATCGGGCCAAACTGCCAGTCTGAACTCAGCCCCTGTGAAGTAGGTGGGACTGAGAGAGCTCTGAGAGAGCTGTGACTGACCCAAGGTCACCCAGCTGGCTTCATGTGAAGGAGTGAAGAATCAAACTCAGTTCTCCAGATTAGATCCCTGAAACTCTTAACCATTACACCAAACTGGTTCTCAAGCTTCCTTACTCAAATAAATCATGTTTGTATCAATTGGGACAAACCGATCCATTGGAGCATTGTCTTTTGGAATATTTTTTTTTTACTCAAATATGACAGAATTATGGATTTTGCTGCTTCTTTCAAGGGAGGAAAATATACCTACTGAAGAGAAACTGAGTATGTTCCAAGCAGGTATTGAACACAAGGCCATTTGGGCTGTTGCAAAGGGGTTTTTTTCCCCCTTTCCCAAGTGACAGCAACATATTATAATATGAGTACAAGGCTGGAGTCAGGTTATTAGGATTGTTTTTAAACTTTGTTAGTGTAATACTGCTCAAGGCCATTGGGTTGAATGAGTAGTTTCATTTAAGTAAAACAGGGTGCTGGATTAGATGAATCATCACTCTAATCCAGCATATCTACTCTGTTCTAAAGGAGCACCTCTGCTATTGGGATTGTCATTGCTTTTGACAGCTATCTACAATGTAGTTATATTGGTTTATGTGTCTCGTTAATCAGCTGAGTATAGACTGGCAATTTGCCCTGCTATAGCCATGTTTCAGCCATGTTCCCCAAGCATATTAAAGGAGGCATTCACACAGGCACATCTGCCTGGCGTTCCCTACCTGTAGGCAACCCATGCTGTTCCACTTCACTCCCAGGATTAAAAGATACTGTTGAAAGTGGTAGCAAATCCCAATCTCTCGGCTCACATTCAAATCTATAATTAATAAACATGTAGAACAATAATTAGAGGTTATCTACATCAAACATTACAACACCTAACATGCACAATGACTGACACTAACGAACAAACAAAGCAAAAACTCTTACATCTGTGTTGCAAGTAAGCTAATGTTTATTATGATCTGTGTTGCAAGTAAGTTAATGTTTAACATGATACCAAAGATGATATTACTATAACTACAGTTTTCAGGAATAATTTTATGTATGTATGTGCACCATGATTTGTTTTTGTATAACTTGAGTTTTAATAAACTTAAAATGTTAAAAAAAAGTGGTAGCAAATCCCAAAGAGTGCCTTTATCCCACTGCATTTCGCTTCCCAGAAGTGTGGACGCTCAGCCAAAAAGCTGGGAGCAACCTGCATTGTGCATAAGGCAGCAATGAAATGATTGGCTGTGCTCTGCTTTACTGCCCAATGTGGTGCTGGCACACATAGGCATCCAGCCAATTTACCAGGAAAAAGCCGTTTACAGCCACGCCTCCAGGCCAGCAGTCTGAACATTCCTGCGCACCTCCTCCCAGTATGCTCCCACATCAGTTGGCCCCGTGTGACTGGGAAATCCCAGAACAGTTTGTTTGGGGGCTTTTTTGCCATGACTGGCTCCCACTTCAAACTGCCAGTCTGAACTCAGCCAGAATCTGTCTAATTTATCTAGCCTGGCTGGCTTGATCTGAAAATCTCCATTTTAATATTATTGTTATTTTTCTTTGCATTAATCAAACCTTGAATTGCTGTACCCCCCCCCCCCATTGTGCCAAATGTTTCCTGGAAAATGTGAATACCTTTCAACATAATTTGTGCATCGATAAAGCAGCATTGTACATGGTAGGTACATTATATGTATAAGTGGCACAGATTGCACATATAAATACCATATCAATTGAAAACTGCATAACAAATAAATCACCAAGACAAGTAACAGACTTGGCAGCCAAATTCTAGTACCAAGGCAAAATCATCATCATCATCATCATCATCATCATCATCGGGCATATTCATCTATGCCTTCTTTGTAATCCACCTTGGATAACTCCACTGTGGAAGACCAGATCTGGTAAGAACAAAATGCTGGAAGAGAACCGGGGATGATATTCTGAACTCTTTGGAGATATCACAAGATACAAATGAGATATAGAAACATATGCAAAGGTAGTGGTGTACACATGGAGTTTTCCAGCATTCCTCTAAGTCCTGCAGGTTCTTCTGAACCCCAGAAAAGGTAAGTCCTGGAGCCATAAGATCTGTATGGAGAAATAACTTCCTGCACTGGGGGGGCAGTGCAAGAGTGAGTTAGGACAAGTACAGCTCCTCTTCCACAAGTGCAGCTCCAATGAAGAAAGTTGATTTCATTTCCTTGTCCCTCATTGTTCCTGGTCTCAGCCCACTGACCCACATGACTGTTCCTTCACATAAATCCCATAACTTAGAACTGATCTTTCCAGGAGTTGGAAGGGGTTGTAGGGATAGAGATGAATATGGAAAACTTTGTTCCTCTTCCATGCACAGATAGTTGCATCCATGTCTAGGTAATGAGAGAGCCAGTTTGGTGTAGTGGTTAAGTGCGTGGACTCTAATCTGGGAGAAGTGGGTTTGATTCCCCATTCCTCCACTTGCAGCTGCTAGATGACCTTGGGCAAGTCATAGTTTTGTCAAAGCTGTCCTTGAAAGGGGGCAGGGTGAGGCACCAACCAAGATGGCCACTCACTAATGGAGTTCCGCTTTTCCCTTTCCCCAAACAATTGCAAATACCACTTCACACCACTTTAAATCATCAATGCTTCATGGGGAAATCTAACCAATAGCCCCCCAAACACAACAGAGGCAACTGGAGGCCGGTAACAGACTGTTTTAACCCAGCACCAAAAGAACAACAATCTCACTTAACTGTGCAACAGAGAAACAAAATGGCCAACAACAGCTCCAGTAAGAAAAATCTACCTACGGATTTGAGAACTAAAAATATATTAACAGAAATGAATAGCATGGAAAATAGACTAAATGAAATGATGAAACAAATATTTGAACCGGTCCAGGCACAACTCAACGATATTAAGCAAGCTTTAAAAGAAGTAGACCAAAAAGCAGAACTAGCAATGTCAGCTGTAGAACTGACAGAGTGTGAAATCAAATGCATGCAACATGATGACAAATCAACTCAAAATAGGATCCTAGCATTAGAAATGGAAACAAGATAATATAATCTAAAATTTAGAGGCTTTCCAGAAGGGTCTGAAGACCCTAAAGAAATGCAAATATTTTTGGCACAATTGCTAGCCACAATACTGGAATTAGAGGGAAATGTAACTCCAGTAATCCTTAAAGCATTTTGTTTGGGACAACACAATAAAGAAGCCCGGAGGAAACCCAGAGATATACTGGCTACTTTCCAGGATGCGAGAATGAGGCGCAGGATCCTAATGGAAGCAAGAACAAAAAAAAATTCTACTGTTCTCTGAAAGCAAAATAGAGGTTTTTTTAGGCCTACCTCCTGAAGCAATTGCTCTGCAAAGGTCACTTAAGCCTATAACTTCACAACTTCAAGAGTCTAACGTAAGATCCTGATGGTCTGCAGAAGCTAGACTACAAGTGTGGCACAAAGGATCATTACAGACTTATCATCTGGACATTTACTTTGGAATACCTTGGCCTTTTGCAATATTCTATGGAGCTTGATAAGAGACCCTTCGAGAGGAAACTGGATCTGCAACTGACTCCTCACAAAAGCAATAAGTTTTTCACTAGATCTCCATCAATCTGAACAACATCACTGGCTCCTCTATATATTTGTGCAATGTGTTTTTCTCTTTCAAATATGTGTGTGTGTTTTTTTTTAAATACCTACCTACTTAGAATATGCAATTAATATATCATTTAAGTTCTCTTTAACATAATTTTATGCTCTTTATAACTGTTTGGGGAGAGAGGAGCGCAGGGGGGAATCTAACCATGCCAGCTCCATTGAAATTTATAATTTTAGTATTTCATAAGTTATAGTACATATTTACAAGAACCTTAAAGTGCAGAAGTAAGACCTTTTTTTCCTTACTCTCTCTCTCACAGGGTGGGAGGGAACAATAAGGTGTTTTATTGTTTGGTGATAGTTAATTTATATATTGAATTTGTATTGTTTAATATGTTAAAATTTGTTAAAGTTTAAAGTTTTAAACACCTTGTTAGCATAAGAAACTGTTATGAATATTTTATAGAGTTAATTAAGGGGGATAGGGAAGGGGTGTTATATAAAAGTAATTAATAAAATTGGGTTATAGTTAAAGTTAGATTTTGGTGTTTGAAATTGTTTGGAAAGCTCTGATTGTATAGGTAAGAGTAATAGAGTTTAATTGACTATTTTTGACTAACTGTACTTTTTTGAACCAATTAAAGGGGAAAAAAAATTGTGACTTTATACTATTACTATACTTTTTAAATCTATAAGAGCTATATCTTGGAAAAGGTAATAACTTTTATTTGTTACAAACTTATTGGACTGCTTCAGTAATTTTTAGTTTGTTCATAGGAGCAATTTTCTCTTTTTTAGGTATGTGTAAGATAGATAGTTATTGATCAATAATATAAGTAAAGCTTATACTTGTATTAATAAGGTGTCTGTAAATGGTAAATCCACTGAAACTACTGACTTATAATGTTAGAGGTTTGAACAACCCTGTAAAGCGCAAACATTTTTACTTTCAAATAAATAGCGAACATCCCAATGTTTTATTTTTGCAAGAGACACATAACTCTCCAAAATCTCCAGTTTTATTCAATACAAATAAATTTAAACATCAGTTTCAGGCGTATGGTACATTTAAAGCAAGAGGTGTTGCCATACTAATCTCAAATAATACATTTTTTTTTCTCATGAAAATCCTCAAAGACCCATTGAGAAGATATTTATTTATAGTGGGGAAAATTAATAAGATAACCTTGACACTAGAGGCACTATATATCCTAAGTTCTGATCAAATCACCTATTTCAAATCCGTATTAGATATACTTGCAGACTTTAGAGAAGGAAAAATCATTCTTGGGGCCAATTAAACTACATGATAAAGTATTAGATAAATCTAATTATAAAATTAAAAATAAAAGCAACAGGATGTTAAAAACAGATTCACTCCCTTAGCTAATATCTTGGAAAACTTCCCCCTTAATAGACTTCCCTTGATAGACTCTTAATAGACTTCCCCTTAATAGACTCCATAAAGGAGAACGGGACTACACATATTATTCTCAAAGACACAATACATACACATGTATTGATTATGTTTTAATTTCTCTATCTTTAGTAAGTAAGGCATAACACACTCAATTTGTACTTTACAATGGTCAGACCATAATTGGTTAAGATGTGAAACAGCTTTGAATATTGAACAAAAACAGACAATCTGGATATTAAATAAATCCTTATTGAAAAATCAAATAATTGCAACTGAAATTGAAACAATCATTAAATACTATTTTATAGAAAATACTACAGATGACACATCCCCAGCAATCATCTGGGATGCATTTAAGCCAGTGCTAAGAGGTCATTTGATTTCTAAAGCAGCATAACTGAAAAAACAGAAATTGCAAAAAAGAAATCAATTAGTAATAGAAATAGATAAATTAGAAGCTAAACATAAACAAACAGGAAGCCCTAAACATTATAAGAAACTTTTAAGTTTAAGGAGAGCATTAGATTCCCTTGATACTTCATATATCCAACAAAATTTAATTTTTATGAAACAACATTCTTGGCAGAATACAGCTAAAGCCTTAAAAATCCTAACTAAAAGAGTTAAACAGAAAAAAAAGAATCTAAAATAATAACTGCAATTAAAAACAAACAGGGTACATTGCAATTTGACTCAAAGAATATAGCTTAATCCTTTTTAGATTATTACAAATGACTATATGATTCAACCAATATAAAATTAGATAACATAAATACCTATCTTGAAAAACACTACAATAATATTAAACTTTCTGTAGAACATAAGGTAGTAATGGAAAATATTGTTACCAAAACTGAAGTCTTATTAGCTATCAAAAAATTAAAAATAAATAAAGCCCCTGGCCCAGATAGCTTTGTTTCTGAAATTTATAAACGATATAAAGAACTTTTTGTAAAACCATTAGTTAACACTTGCAATTATATAATGCAAACTGGAACGCTTCTACCATTTGGACACAGGCATCCATCACTGTCCTACCCAAGTCAGGTAAATGTTAGCTCCTACAGGCTGATATCTTTGCTAAATGTTGATTTCAAGATTTTCACGTCCATTATGGCAACCCATTTAAATACATTTATAACACATTACATCCCTCAAGAGCAAGTTGGTTTTATGGCAAAACATGATTTAACAGATGGTACATATAGGGCATTGAGTTTAATACATTATTGCAAGTTAAAACATCAAAAAGCTGTATGTGTGGCTTTGGATATTCAGAAAGCATTTGACTCTGTCAGTTTTGATTATTTGAAATGTGTACTGCACTACATAGGATTTGGAGATAACTTTTTGTGAATAGTTAATACTATGGCCGAGGACAGACTGGCAATTTGCCGCAGGATGGGACCCGGGCTGACAGCGACTCAATATCGGAGTAAATGGAACGTTCACACAGGCACATCTGCCTGGCGTCCCCCACCCGGAGCTTACCGGAGCCCTCGCGCTTCAGAGCCGGTTTAAAAAACACCTGATAAAAGCCGTCGCAAATCGTGAAAGCCTGCGTTCGTCGCGCATTTCCCTGCTTCCGGGGAGTCTGAACGCGCAGCCGAAAAGCCGGGAGCAACCCGCGTTGGGCATGAGGCAGCAGCGGCGTGATTGGCTGAGCTCCGCTCCACTGCCCAATGCGGTGCCGGCGTTGCAGGGGGAAAAAAAATCGCCGAAATGCGCTTATGCGCATGACCGCATGAGCGCTCATGCGCTCATGCGCACATACGCCCACAGCCGAAATAATGGGGGAACAGCGAAAATAGCGCGCCTCCGGCGCGGCAGTCTGAACGGTCCCGCGCGCCTCCGTCCCGTTTCTTCCGGCAGAGGCCCCCGCTGTGTGGACGGGAAAACCCGGTATCGTTTACTCCGGGGTTTTTTTTGCCGCGACTCGATACCGGGGCAAATTGCCAGTCTGTCCTGGGCCTATGTACGATCAGCCAAAAGCATACCTAAAAATCAATAATAATATTTTTGAACAATTTATTTTGAAAAGAGGCACAAGACAGGGATGTCCCCTAACACCAACATTGTTTGCTTTGGTGATGGAACCATTAGTATCAAGAATAAAGACACACTTTGAGTTATTTGGCATACAATTTAATAATAAAGACTATAGAGCATCATTGTTTGCAGACAATATTCTTTTGTTTCTTACACAACCTAACACTTCTTTATGTACACTGCAACTAATCTCAGAGGAATTTAGTAAAATATCAGGGTGACATATAAACATGACTAAATCTTCTGTCTACCCTATTAATTTGGATGATACAATAATTGACCGTCTTAAAAGATCTACACCTTATAAGTGGGTTAAGACCTATATGACTTATCTAGGAATTAAAATTCTACTGGATTTACAGAATCTACAAAAGTTAAACTATAATGCCCTAATTGAGGAACTTCAAAAACAAATTAATCAGTGACATAAATTAAAACTTACATGGCATGATAGACTGAATATAATTAAAATTTATGTATTGCCATTTTTTTTTAATTTAGAGCACTTTGATTATCAATTGTTAAAATGCAAATTGATAGCTGGCAAAAAACATTAGTTAATTGGGGGGGGGGGCTTACAAACTACAACTTTATATAGACATAAAACTCAAGGTGGTCTAGGATTCCCTGAGCTATACAAATACTATCAAGCTATACAGATAGCTAATATACTTAAAATGTTACATGACTATCAAAAAACAGGTTGGATTATAATCCATCAGATTTATACTCACCCATATTCTGTCCTGGAGGTAGTCTGGTAAACTGCACTGGAGCGCCTAAAAGGGATACAGGATAGTTTAATTCTTAAAACATTTCTAAGCACTTGGGAAAATAAAAGGAAACAATTACTCCCTAACATCTCAAAATTTCAGAGTCTTTTAAATAAAAAATGTCTACCTCAAAATTTTCCTATTAAACAGGACATATGGAAATTAACAAAACTTAATATACTTGAAGATATAATCCATAACCAAGAATGAATAAGTAAAGAGAAGTTAGAAGAGAAAACAGGTATACCTATACCATGGCTGCAAAGATATGCAACTCAAACATCTTAGTACACAGATACAACTATCTCACATAAGTAAACGTTCTCTTACTGGTTCTGAGCAGCTTTATAAATTAATGAGGGTATCTAGAAAACATATTATTGCTCAGATTTACTTAGAACTTCTTTTGATAGAAGGAAAGAAACCTCTACCATACCAGAAACAATGGCAGAAACTTAGCAATAATACAATAACTGAAGATGATTGGAGGCAAATTTGGACTAATTTCCCTTTTAACACAAATATTACAGAAATAAAATTACAAATGTTTAAAATACTTACCTTTTAGTATTTCACTCTGCAAAAGTTGTCATACATGGCTACCTCGGCAAAGCGTATATGCTGGAAGAAATGTGGGCAACTTGGGACATATACTCACTGTTAGTTAGATTGCCCTAAATTGGATTTTTTTTGGAAAGATATAATAGCACAAATAGCAATTATAACTGGATACAAGTTGCAACTCATGGTAGAACATATTTTATGAAATAAATGGACCACCAACAAAAATCCCAAGACTACTGGATGTCAGGTAGCCCTGTCATGTCAATGGTATGCAGGAGGAGTGCTGCTGCCTCTTTCCTTTCCTCTGAAGTTTTCCACACAGTCTCTTATCAGGTCCCTGACCTTGTTGCTCTAGCTGCAGGAGCCTCGCTGGGAATCATAACAGTTCCTAGAATGTTTTGCTTCTTAGCCCGCTTTAGCTTCCCACACATGCAAACTGTATCAATTGGCTTCTGCTAAAGTGGGCTTTGTTTGAATGTAGTATAACCTAGTAGGCACTGCTGTATCTAGTCATTACTGACACAGAGAATGTACATGTGTCTTTAGTACTGTTCCATTATTAAACACTGTCTTCTGGAGAAGCCCTGTGTTGTGTGACTGACTGAAGAACCTGACACTAGAATTAGAGTAGATATTCTTTTAGCATCAGCCAAAAATACAATTGCTTTATATTGGAAAAATACTATAAGCCCAACAAGACAACATTGGCATAAAAAACTTTGGAACATTTATATAATGGCTAAAGCTACAGATAACATAAACAATACATTCCTACATCCATCCTCATCAAACTTTGTAGCAATTTGGTTTCCTATTTTGCAATACTTAACTGAACAGGGTGAAATACCATCTCTGATAGATAATTTGCACCTTTGGTAGACAACTGCTCAATATAGATATTAGATAATAATATTGAATACTGATTATATGAGCATTTCTGACTGTTAATTAAACTGTTGGCTCATTATGCATTTGATGTATTTGTTACCTTACCTATTGTAAATTATGTTAATTAACAAAATTGTTATTTATAAAAAGCTGTCCTTGAAAAAGCAGCTCTCGAGAGAGCTCTCTCAGCCCCACCTACCTCACAGGGTGTCTGTTGTGGGAAGGGGAAGGAAAAGGAATTTGTAAGATGCTCTGAGACTCTGAGTGAAGGGCAGGGTATAAATCCAATCTCCTCCTTCTCCTCCTCCTCCTCTAATGTAATGATCAGAGTGTCAAATTAGAATCTAAAAGATCTGAGTTCAAATCTCCATGTGGCCATGAAGCTCTCTAGATGATCTTGAGCAAGCCACACTCTCTTAGCCTAGTTCAGTGGTGTACCTAGCATATTTGACACCGGGAGCGTGGTGGGAGGGGGCACAGAGTGTGGCTTACATGTGAGTAAACACACAAAGGATTGCAGCTGTTAGAAAGGAGGGGGCATCTGTAAAAAGAGGAAGGGAAGGAGCGAAAGCTTTGATTTGACTTTTTTTTTTTTTTTTTACAAAAGGCAGTGAATGTGTTTGAAATTTGGTAAGGGAAGCCCGTTGAGTGCACAGTGCAGAGAGGCAGCAGGGATGTCTACCAGGCTCCATCCAACCCCCACAGCTTTCCTAAAGAAGTGGAGTTTAAAATAATAATAATAATATCATGGAGAAGTAAAACCAGTTCAAAAGAGGAGGGACTGTTTGTGTTTTCTAAACAGGCAAGTCCCGGGTGCTGGAGTGCCTTGCTAGTGTCTTGTTGGGGAAAGGGGGTGTTTTTTGAGGCCGTGATCCCGCTGTTCCCTTCCTACACCTGGGGCCAACCCCAACTACCACCTGACCCTTGGTACGCCACTGGCCCAGCTTACCTCACAGAACTATTGTGAAGTCAAAGGGGGGGGAGTAGATTCACTACTCTGAGCACTTTGGGGAAAGGACAGGATAAAAAGTCCATAGACAGGCACACTTTTAAAGTGGGGGACCCTATGAAATAACTTCCACAGGTGGATTGCATGTCACTTTAAATGGGATGATATGACAAATTGATGAACCCACCTGACCATTATGATGATTTTTTAGGGCTCTGCTTCGGGTGTCTCTGTCCTCTGAATCAAGAGTAAAGAACTGGAACCTAAGGAGGGCTGAGTGAACTTATAATGATTAAGTAAAAGCAGAAATAGCCCAGAGAATAAAAAGATACAGAAGTATATAGCAACAGCCTGGCCTAATGGAATTATCAAGGCTCTGTATCTAGATTTGTGGTTCTTAAGAAATACATGCCTCCTCCTATAGGAAAATGAGAAGCTGGGGAGGGGGCAGTGATGACTACTGTCAGACAATAGATTCGTGATATTATTTCCAAACTAGGAGAAGAGGAAATATTCTAATTTGCTCTTTCTCCACCGCCCCCCATACTGAAGGAACTCACAGTATTACTAATTTTTATGTCCTTGCCATCTTATGATACAATTTTGAGATGCTGTGCCTTTTAATTCTCCAACCTCCCCCCCCAGTATTTATGTGAATTTTAAACTTCTTAAATAAATTAAAAAAAAAAAAAGACAGATGGCAACCCCCAAAATGGCCTTCTCTTTTTGAGGCACCAAGTTATGCAATGCCTTCCCCAGGGAGATTTGTCTATCCCCCTCGATCATGGCTTTCTCCCAGAAGGTGAGGACTTTGGCTTCATCTGGCATATCCAGTCTGATCCTATCTGATCTAGTTTTTTAAATTGCTAATGTTATACATACAATAAATTGACAGACAGGCAGACAGGCAGACAGATTTGAGCTTGTTTGTTCTTGGCCCTGAGGGCATTAATTGGGCAAAAAAAGGTGACATACACCACCCCCAAAAATGTGATGTAGAATAGATATATAAAATGTTCCAAATGTTTGGCTGTAGTATCATCACTTTACTCCTGTACTGACATACTTTCTTCACTCATGGGTTTGGTTGGAAGCTTACTGCCTTGATCGGCCCAATAAGAGCAGCACGGAGGGTTACCTACTTCAAAGGAGTTTTCTATATGGATTTTGGCCTCTGATATTCTGACAGGTGAACAAAAATGGAATGAAGGGTTTAAACCACTGATGATTCTTACTCCTATGCTGAGGGCTGGTTGAACTACAGAAACTAATTCTTTCCTTTGAACCTCTTCTTTGTTGATCAGTTAAGTTTAGTTATGAACGAGGCGGGGTATGTCTTCACATGTTTGGGGACAGCTCTGGAGGATAACTGTATCCTTTGACTGGGTATCTTTTGTGAACTATCATGCGTTCGTTCAAGATGTTTATGTGCTACAGTCTCCATAAAATGTTCAAAGGAGCTTCTGCAAGCCAAGTTTAAAACACAGACCTTTGTAAGATCAAAACAAAGTTGCTTTTAGCTGGCCATGGCTTAGTTGCTGAAACTGGACTTAATAGTCCCCAGTGGGTAGATCTATATGTACACTGTTATATGTACTTATTTTTATTTAGATATTTATAACCTGCATTTCTCCCCAACTGGGCCCAAAGAAGCTTACTTTCCTCCCCTCCACTACTCCATTTTATCCTCAAAACAGTCCTATGGAGTAGGTTAAGCTAAGAGTATGACTATAAAGCTTCCATGGCAGGGTGGGGATTTGAACCTGGGTCTCACAGATCCTCTACAGGAATGCTGGAACACCCATGGGTCTGACTTGCATCCTGTTCAGTGGATGCAAACAGAGACCCAATTTTTCAGTGGCTGATTTGATAGTCCATCAATTTGTTTGTGAGTGTTTGGCAGATTGTTTCACAATATTCCTTACTAACCACGTGGTACAGCACATTGGGCTTTTCACATTGGGCTCTTTGTGCTCCCTGATTGAGTTCTAATACTCCTTCTTGCTGCGTAACCACTGCTCTCATATGTCAATCATTTAAATAGACAATCAGTCAATTGTATTGATTAGCACACCCAATCACATATCAATCAATAAATAATGCCATCAATTCATGTTGTGTTTCAATAAAATCCTACTCCTCAGTGTTCATCTAAATCGTCCTTAGTGACACTAATGGCCCTTAATCAGTTTGAATTGGCAGTGTCTTTGTGTGTGTGCAGTTTTGGGGAAAACTCATGCAAACTGGTTCAGCAGGCATTCACAGCATGAAATGAATAGGCTGAGTGATTACTTCATGTGTGATTGATGCCTTTGAAGACCTTGGGAAAGTTCAGTGGCCAAATGTATTCACAGCGGACTTTTCAGCATCCCTACTCCTAAAGGGAAAATTTCTTATGAATTGGGCCTGGATATTCCTTCTCTGTGTGGTAATGATTCCCAGATAGTTGAGCATGCAAATCTGTACGTTATCTACATAGAGCCCCGATTCTGTATCAGCAGTACTTCCACTAAATTAGAAATTGAAAAGGAAAGTCCTTTAAACCTGCTTCCTCTTCCTCCAACATGCTTTTAAAAATGCTATTTAAAAATATTTCTGTCCCTCTTTACCAAGGCTCAGAGCATCTGACAGTCGCACAACATTTGATGCAATACAGATTAAGTGCATTCTCTGTCCTGCATAGATAGTTTCAGTTATTCTACCTTGAAAAGAAGGAAGCATGTGATTTAGTTTTTAGCATCTCACGTGCGCTGGCCAATTATGGAAATGTATTATAGATGTATATCCAGGAACTCCTTTGCATATTAGGTGACACACCCCTAATGTAGCCAGTCCTCCAAGAGCTTACAGTAGTCCCTGTAAGAAGAGCTCTGTAAACTCTTGGAGGATTGGCTACATTAGGGGTGTGTCGCCTAATATGCAAAGGTCTTCCTGCTACAAAAAGAGCCCTGGATGTATTTAAAGTGGCTTCACCAGGTTTTGGGTTGGAGCTACCCTTCTTTCCTGCCCTGGTGGCAGTATGAGATTAACCTGTGGTGACTGAATAAGAATATTTTGTGGTTGCATTTAATTGGTTGTGGTGGGACTGTTCCCCCCCCACTTGCTCCATATTACTAAAGTTGGGCAACAGCTTTTGTTATTTAAAAGGGCCTAGTCATATGATAAGATTAGACTCTAACTAGGTTGGCAGAAATGGTTCAGGTTACTATAAGCACCTTGAAGAATCTATAGATATGGGTAATTGACCCAAATCAGCCATTTATTGACTGTTACAGACTGGACACTCACTACTTTACAGCACTGGGTGAAGTGCACGAGGCTCAGGAAGGCGCAGGAGTTGTGTGGGCAATGAAAGGTGAAGTTGTAAGCCAATTTGGGTTCCCCAAGGGAGAGAAAAACAGGGAATAAATCTATTGTATTCTGGCTAGGATTGCCAGGCAGGGGGCTCCAAGCTCCTTTCCTAGATGTTCTTGCATGCACCATCATCACGCTAGGCATGTTGTGGGGGGACACTGTATTGTCACCATAGAGCATCCCCCCTCTGCGATGTACCCAGTGCAATGATGTCACCTCCATGTGACATCATTGTGTCAGGAACATCAGAGCTGCAGAGCTCTTCAGAGGCTGGGCTCCCTCCACCAGCTAGCTGGCTGGCGGGCAGATCGGGGTCCCCAAAATTGGGGGAAACCCACCCCCTTCGGGGAGGTGTCAACCCTACTTCTGGCAGGAGGGAGGAAAGATGATTCAGATGAAACAAACAAATGCAATTGTTATTTCAGAAACTTTAACCCAGTTGAGATGACATTGTATGCTCTATAGACCAAACTCTAAGTTACATCATCAGTCCTTTCCTTTCCTTTCCTTTCCTTTCCTTTCCTTTCCTTTCCTTTCCTTTCCTTTCCTTTCCTTTCCTTTCCTTTCCTTTCCTTTCCTTTCCTTGGCTGCTGAACACCCAGCTAGCACAAGCCAAGTGTTTCCTTCTGTCCCCTGCAGGACAAGTGAACCAAGAGCTGCTGTGTATGTCACAAAGGAATCTAACTGTAGCCTGGTGCTTCTATTGTCCTCATCTTCCCTGTTTGTCTGTCAGTGGATACATTTAAGTGCTCTGAGAATCAACACCAACCCCCTGAACTTGCAGAGCAGCTAGATTTAGGCAGAATTTCTGTTATAGACTATTGGAGAAGCCAAATTTGGCCCACCTTTCCTTATATTCCCAGTGTCCAGCCTCATCATTTTCTTGTCTCAGCTCAGCACAAGTGATTTTGGCTGGAGTCCTAAGAACTTGCTTTCTCCCTGGGAGTAAACTCCATTGAACAACATGGCCATGTCTAAGTAGACCAGTTTAGGATTTCTCCCTTTGACATACACAGCAGTTTTCAATGACCTTTTCCTTTTACTGCAGGCCTTTCTGGATTAAGACTTTGGTTTATTCTCCACCATTTATTTTTCAAAATCTTCTGTGTGTTGAAACATAGACTGTGTACGTAGCAATAGAACATCACATTCATTCTAACAATGAAATGGCTTTGTAAATAATGTAGTCATATCTGCAACGACATACCAAATACTAACAACAAAAAAATTACTGCAGTTGCTTACATTATGGCAAACAACCCATTCAGGAGTTAGAAAGCCAGATCACCAGTGCAATCCTAAACAGAGTTACGCCCTTGTAAATCCATTGAAGTCAATGGACTCAGAAGGGTGTGCCTCTTTTTAGGATTGCTCTGCTGCAGTTCAAGCAGCGTGCTCAAACATTTAAGTACTTATAATACATTCAGCAAGAATACAAGAAAGCTTTTGGAATAGACTGGTATTCTCTATGGACAATTCACATTGCACAATGCCTACGCTTATCCCCCCCCCTTTTCTTTCTTATTGGAAAGTACTTTTATGTGAACATATGAACTTTCTGCCCAATTACCAATGTTAAACCCCTGATTACCATCAGAATAAAGAGATTTATGTTAGATCCCTGAATCATCCTACTGATAATTTATCTCCCATATTCAAGAGGCACACTTTTCGAACAAAACAAGGATTTCAAAGTATCTCTTTTTAAACTGGACACATTTCCTTTTGCTGAATAATAGCTCCTTCCTGAATGTTAAAGAATAAAATGTGATATATAACCGCTTCTAAATTGGCACTTTCTAAAGCCACTTTGCCTAATGGGGAGAAGTCCGGGGGACAGTGCAGCAAGGCTTAATTTCCTTTTGAAGAATAAGACTGCTAGATTCTTATGACAACTTTGTAGTGGAAGCAGATTGAGATTAGTGGTGAGCCATCCACTCTCAGAAGAATAGTTGAGGAGCCTGGGCTTACACGAAGCCAAACTTTTTGCATAAGGAGGCTTGCCAGACTGAAGTGTTCAAACCGATGTGGGATTAGTGGGCACCTTAAGAACAACCCTCTTTTGCAGTCTGTTACTTCCTTCTCCCCTGACTCTTCCAGTGTATTTTACTGGTATAATGAATGATGAGTACAGAAAGGCTTTTGCTAAGGTGCGCCTAGATATCTTACTGCTTACAGTTTTAGATGGCTACTTCAATGGGACCCCATAAAATAAAAGAGCCCACTCTTGTGATTACAGGTTCGTTCAGGATTTGTCCCATGCCACATTCTGATTTGAGGCTGAGCACCATTAGATCTCATTTCCCAGGATGGTCAGATCAGGATAAACTAGTACTACTAATAGTAATTACTACTACTAGAGATAAATTCTGTCAGAAGATGGGTTCGACTCCTGAACTTGGGCACCCTCTAGTATCCTTTGTAGAAGATCTTTGTGGCCTCAGTGCTGGGAGAGGAAAGAGTTAAACTCACCCTGTATCCTTTCTCTCCCATGCTGGGCCTTTCCACAACCTTGCAGAGAGACCTGGCATGTTCTCCTTGGCCTTTATCCGACTCTCCTTTTAAAGGAGGTACTGAAGCCTCACCTATTTGGAGAGTTCCAGGGAAATCTCAAAGGGGTGAGTATTCCCATGGAATTTGGGATGGGGTGTGGCTTTATTCCTCACATGGGAATCCCCCTGGTCATCTTCTGGACCTATTGGCTAGCTGGCAACTGGTCCAGCTACTAGGCATGGCAACTTAAAAGAGCCACACAGCTACAATGGCACTACAGGTCTTTTGATCACTGTTGCTATTCCAGGGCCAGCCACTTTCTCCCTGGGGCACAGCAGGGGCAGAAACACATTGCTAGACCCAGAGAGGGGCCGGTAGTTGCTCCTCCTATCTGCTGACCTCAGTAAATGTGTGGGACAAGCCCGGACAAATAGCTTTCTTTCAAAATGACAAGGTTTGTTGCCACTTTCTTAAATATAAAGACAAGACATGCCAATGTAAGCATTTTTTGATCTGTTCATTAATGGCTCCACTCTGGGTCCTTAGCTATTGGACTGAAGGTGTGTTTTCATAGTTTTATTCTGAGATATTTTAAATGATTACTATGTATTTGAATTTCTTCTATGAACATTTGTGGAAATTTCTTGTTCTTATTTTGAATAAATCATTGTGTTGCTGCAATGGCATATTCAGTGGTGGGGGAAAAAAAAGACTGATTGACAAACTACTAGAAAGGATAGCACAACTGTTAGTCCTGTATTGACCCCCCCTCCCCTCCTGGAACATCTTCAGCCCAGGGATGCTCCAACCATCATCTACAGAAAAGTCCTCACAGTCTCACAACTTACCCCTCTGTTGTCTGCACAACTACTTCTAGATATCTCTTATCATTCACACAGACTATGTTGGGTTATTTGGAGAGGACCATGTCCATTTCAGCCAGTAGAAATATGAAGTGCTGATACAGAAACTGTCTGCATTATGATGGATGTTCCATAGGGATTCTGTGTCTCACATAAAGGAGAAGCTACTGTTTATACTTGTGTTGGGGGTACCTGGATGACTGCCTCTTCCCATTCTGTCCAACTGATGAGCTAAAATCCTCTTCTCCACAATATCCAGCAGATGTGAGGCAGGTGGCAATCAGAGACAAAGCTTTTAATGAGGTGGTACCTCAAATTCACTATCACCTCACCTATGACACCTCACCATCTAGGTTCTCCTGGCGCCTCCCTTACTGTCCCTTAGGTATCAGGCCCAAACATTTTTTTTAATTCAGCTTTTTAACTGAAGGTTTTGATCTTTTAAAGCTTTTTATATGGTTTGCTTCCAGCCTGAAGACTGTTTTATGGATATCATTTTAGGCTGCTGAATGTTGTTTCATGTTATTTTTATGCTCCGGGCTTGGTAAAAATGCTTCTTTTAATACTGACATTCTTATGTTCTTGTTTTTTAATTGGTTTCCCCCCCAGTGATCTAAATAAATAAATAAATTCAGATGTATGAATCTGAATTATAGGCACAAAAATGCAGATTTACTTTTTGGTAGTGATGAACAAGTGTTCCCAATTTTGATCCTTTTATATTAATTTATACTTTCCCCCTATATTTTTCTGTCTCTGCCTTCTGTGTTTTGTGTATGCATGTGTGTGTATGTGTTGTAGATTCCTTTGTACTGTATGTGCATGCTGTATGGTTTGTACATGCAGTTTATATGTCCAATGACCATCACTTCCAGGCATAATGTATATAACACTGATTTTTTTCATGCAGAAACAACACTGAATAATATCTCTCCTTATAAATAATTATCTTTTGATTTTTGCAAGATTCCATGTGCTCCCATTGACTGTAAAATCCCCTCCCTCAGCCATTGGCCCATCAGCCACCACTCAAGAGTACTCGCGTGCCATTGGCCAGGTACTGGGTCTGCTCCTCTTCCCCACCCACTCCCCTGGCAGACAGCTCTCTCTCCTGAGGAAGACAGTTCTCTTGACTCCTGTGACGGACTGTCCCCTCAGTGGCTGTTAGTAGGCAGCCAAGCTTGGTTCTGTGAGTAAAAAAACAAAGGACTTTCAGCATAATCCCCTCCCTCGCCCATAACCCCCTCCCCAGTGGCCACTTTCCTGTCAGAATAAATGGAAAAAGGCCCTTTCTCCTGCTTAGCTTCAGCATGGCTGGCTGGCTAACAAGGTGGGCCAGCGACCATCAGACAATTTTCTTCAACTCCCTGCTGTGTGGCTGACTTTCCCCTAGGGTTGCCAATCTCCAGGTGGGACCTGGAGATCTCCCACTGTTACAATTGACCTCCAGATGACAGAGATCAGTTCCCTGGGAGAAAATGGTTGCTTTGGAGGGTAGACTCTATGGCATTATACCCTGCTGAGTCCTTCCACATATACCCCAAATGCTGCCCTCCACAGGATCCACCCCCCCAAATCTCCAGGTATTTCCCTAATCAAAGTTGGCACCTGTACTTTCTCCTCTGTCAGTAAAAGGTCCTTTCCAACCTATGTTGGCCTTTGGAGAAAACTCATTGGGCCCAGTCCTGATCAGGTTGCCAACTCCAGGTGGGCAATTCCTGGAGATTTGAGGGGTGGAGCCTGGAGAGGGTGAGGTTTGAGGAGGGGTGGCACCTCAGACAGGTACGATGCCATAGACTCCACCCTCCAATCCAGCCATTTCCTGATGGGGAACCATTGTTGCCAATCTCCAGGTGGGGGCTGGAGATCACTCAAAATTACAACTGCTCTCTAGGAGGGATGGGGGAGGAGATGGAAAACTAAAGGTAGGTTGATGGTTGGCTGGGAGGGAGATAGGGTTGTCAACTCCAGGTTGGGAAATTCCTGGAGATTTGAGGGGTCGAACCTGGAGAGGGCGAGTGTTGAGGAGGGGTGGGACCTCAGACAGGTACAATGCCATAGATTCCACCCTCCAAACCAGCCACTCCCTCCTGGGGAACCACTGTTACCAATCTTGGGGGTGGGCTGGAGATCACTCAAAATTACTACTGCTCTTCAGGTAGCAAAGATCAGTTCCTCTGGAGAAAATGGTGGACTCTGTCATTATACCCTGCTGAGATTGCCACAGCAAATTGTCACTGAGTGCCCAAAGCCGGGGCACTCTCCCAGAGCCTCTTTCTAGAGCCCATTGTATTTATTTCCACAACAGGCCTTATTCCTAGTATATATATATTAGCAAAACTGGATGCAAGAAAAATAGCATGAAAATAATCAGAAGTTCAGTTCAAACAAAGGAGTCGAAATTTTACCAAATGATTTCCAGATCAAAACAACATGGATGAGAAACTGGAAACCTTCTCTACTTCCTGTGCGCTGTATTTATACAACATCTACTTTGTATCACATTATGAATGTTGTATCTCAAATGTGAATACTCAGGTAAAGCACTGGACTAGATGATTGTTGCTACGGGGGGGGATAACAGAAGGCAAGCCAATTAATCTGTCCTAAATCTGTCCTTTTCTTCCGAACAGAAAAGAAGCACAGAATGGTTATTTGTTATTAATGGATGCACTTCACATTCCAGTCAGGTTCCTGGAGTACATACCAGTTTATTGAGACTAATCCTGAGAGTGCAGATTGGCAAATGATTTTGATCCATTTGCACTCATTCAAAGGTGACTCTGTCATGACTGTTTGAAAGACGTTTTGCCCCTTCGTAACAAATGATTACAGCTAAATGAATCCCGGAGGTTTGCCAAGTAATACAGAACAAAGGCAAAAGAATGAAAGACATGATCTATTTATATATATACAAACACACACACACACTTTCCCCCTTTTTCTTCACTGATCTGTCACCAAACAACAAAAGCCAGACTAGCAAGCTGAACTGTGCTTCAGAAATGGTACCAAATTCTTCAGTGGCCGGTCACAAGTATTGGCTTCTAGCCTTCGTAAAAAAAAAGAAAGAAAAAGAAAACAGACGAGGGAAGGAAAGACCAAGAGGTTAACATCATCTCACCCCTTTGCTTGAAGATTTGAACATGCCAGACACATCTGAATGACAGCCGGCAGTGAGAATGAATTCCATATGGAGCCACATTGTTAGCTTGGCAGATGTAGCTAACCTTTTTTAAAAAAAGGGAAAGTGGGGGGAGGGAGAGAAAGCTTTTAAAAAAGACAAACTTTTCCTCTCTGATTTGAACTTCCACAAATGTTTTCAAGACCCTCTCTAGTATTTCCTTTATTTCCTTCTTCTTCTTCTTTTTTTGTGCCTGCTTGATTTCTAGCTTGTCTGTAAGGTTTTTTTTTTAATTGCTATAGATCTTTGTTTCCATTTCCAGATGTTTTGAATAGCCTTTCAATCATTTTATTCTGCTGAACTAATTATAAACAGCAGTTGCATTGGAAAGGCAACATAAAAACAAATCAGTTAAGAGTGAGGAGTGGGGAGCAGCAAGAAAGGACATCCGTGACCACACATTTCTACAGCTCCCCCCTCCCCAATGCATGGTATGATGAAAACGAGCAGACCTTTGGTGTGTCAATGGGCTGTATTTTTTAGAATGAGGGTTCCAATTATATCTTCAGTATTAACTGCACATTAAAAGATATCACTAATTCTGCTGCCATGCATATGATGGCATTTATAATAGGAACCACATTATGAAGTTGCATCGGTAAAGGATGTTGCTGTTCGTGTTGAAAAGAACTTATAATAGCCTATAACAAGAGTAAATCAACTAGAGATAGTTTGTTTTCGAAAAGCTGTCAGCAGGGAGTCATCCTTAAACAGAGACCGGGACTATGGAAGTCTTTCTCTCCTGGGGTAAGATAAACTGAACCTTTCAATATTCATTCCAAAGTCATATTTCCCCCCTGATATTTTTGACGCAAGTAGTCCTTTTATTACACCTTCTGTTTGGTCCTATGGATACACTAAATAAGATACATGCTGCTCATTTACACTGGGACTGGAGACAGATGGTCTCTTTTAAGAGAGATGAAAGTGGTACAGTGGAGGCATTGCTACTCTTGATGTATACACACATTCTTTTGCCTTGTCAAGCAGGGTTCAGAATCATAGCATGTACTAAATGTTGCTTTTGCTTTAAGGCCAGTCCCCAAAGGTCCTGATGGAATCTCAGGAAGCAGGCAGGAATGCTGAGAACTTTGATGTCAGCACAATCTCCAGCCAAGTCTACCTTCATCAGTCTCCTTGTTCGTATGAGAGCTGTTTGAAATTTTAACTCACACAGTCTGTTGTGTGGCTTTGCACCCACTTAGTAGATGTCTATGTTCTGGAGTACAAAGGAGAACATGCCCTGCTGTGCCTTGGTAAATAAGCTAGCTTGTGGTGTAGTGGTTAGAGTGTTGGGCTAGAATGCTGACTAAGAAGGGTAAAATGTGCTCCCCCCATTGCTTCCTATGTAGCTGCCAGGCTGCTGCCTTCTTGCACCCCCCACTCTCTGATTGGTCAGCTTCAGAGCTCAGTGTTCTGAGATAAAAAAACAACAACAACAACCAGTTACAGAAGATTGCAGAGAGCTAATGAAGTTGATGACATCAGGAAAGGCCAACCATCTGTGAGATGTGCCAGTGCTGCTGGCTCAGCCTCCTGACAGCTTCAGACACACTCCCTCCACCTCCTACACCTGACAGATGGTTGTCTGTCAGATGCAGCAGTGAGTGTAGGGTGCTTAAAGCCATCAGGAAGCCTGCCCCAGCAGTAATGCCTTAGCAATCCTGCTGGCCCATCCTCCACAATGGTTTGCAATACCCTTCCCCCTCCTACACTGGACAGGCAGCTGCCTGTCTAGTGTAGGAGAGGGGGTGGGATGCTTACAGCCATTGGGGGAGGCTTGCTCAGTTTGGGCAGCCTCTCTGCTGCCTTTGAACACACTCCCCCCAACACCAGACAGGTGGGTGTCTGTCAGGTGTAGGAGCAAGCCAGGGTATTTTAATCCAGCAGGGAGGCTGCCCAAGCAGAAACACCTTAGCAATGCTGCTGGGTCAGCCTCCCCAGTGGCTGTCTGTCAGGTGCAGGAGCAGGGGCAGAAAGTTGAAAGCCACTGGGGAGGCTGCCCAAGCAGCATCCCCCAAGCAATCCTGTTGGCCCAGCCTCCTCGTTGCGTTCAGACATGCTACCCCTCCTACACCTGACAGACCACCATCTGTCAAGGGTTGGAAGGGGCACGGAGTCCTTAAAGCCATTGGGGAGGCTTTCTTAGCAGTATTGCCTTAGCGCTGCTGGCCCAGCTTCCCTGATGCCTTTAAACACAATCCCCCCAGTTACACAGGACAGGCAGGTGTTTGTCAGGTGTAGGAGCAGGGCCAAGGTACTTTAATCCATCAGGGAGGCTGCCCCAGCAGGATCACCTTAGTGAGGCTGCTGACCCAGCCTCCCCAATGGCTTTAGCCACACTCTCACCCATTATGAAGAAGAAGAGATATATCCTGCCCTTCAGTATCCAAAGGAGTCACAGGGTGTGGTCACATGGTTGTTTTGATCGGGTTTCACTGCTGTTCCCTCTTGCACTTAAATATGCTGATCAGATGGGCCAATCTGCCTCCCGCCCCCAAAGTGGGCTCACTCATGCAATCCTCCCAGCTCTCTGCCTCATTTTCCTGCACTGGGAAAATCAAGTACTTTCTGGGTATTTGCACTTTGCATCCGCAACTTCGCTGATCTGGGCAGCCATCTCTCACAATGATTGTGATTAGGGTTGTCTGACTGTTCTTTGCGAGATGAGGTTCCCCCCCCCCAGCTTCCACCTTTGAGTGCGTGAGCAATCCTGTGCTGAATAGATTCTATATTTAAATGTTCAAGCACACATCCAGCACAGAGCTTGTGGTCCTGCCCACCCCAGGAGTCCTGATGTGACATTAGGAGGGAAGGAGCCCCTGGTGCTTGTTAGCAGAGCCAGGCAGCAGGAGGTGGCATGGAAAGCTGCTGGGGGAGGAAGCTGGCAGGTGGGGAAGGAAGTGCTGGGCAGGTTTGCAGAAAAGCAGGCTGCAGAGCCCACCCCAGGAGTCCCCGATGCGGTGTTAGGAGGGAGCCCCCGGTGCTGAGGAGTTTGCCCATCTTGCTAGCAGTGCCGGGCAATAGGAGGCAGCATGGAAAGTTGCTGGGGAAGGAAAACAGTGGGCAGGAAAGGAAGTGCTGGCCAGGCTTGCAGGCAAGCAGGCTGTGGAGCCCACCCCAGGAGTCCCCGGTGCGGCATTAGGAGGGAGGGAGCCCCCAGTGCCGGGGAGCTTGCCCAGCTTGCTAGCAGCACCGGGCAGCAGGAGGTGCATGGAAAGTTGCTGGGGAAGGAAGCCAGCAGGCAGGAAAGGAAGTGCTGGCCAGGCTTGCAGGCAAGCAGACTGCGGAGCCCACCCCAGGAATCCCCAATGTGGCATTAGGAGGGAGGGAGCCGCTGGCACCAGGAAGTGCACCTAGCTTGCCAGCAGTGTTGGGCCAGCAGCACGAAAAGTTGCTGGGGAGGCGGGCAGATGGGCAGGGAAGGAATTGCTGGGTGGGCTGGCAGGTGAGCGGGTGGCAGACAGAGGGGCCGGTTGCATCTAGACAGTGCCCAGAGCCTCCTTGCAGAATGCTTGTGGTTGGGGTAGGGATGTGTGCTCATCCCCACCTGAAACAAAATATTCCTGGTTAAATTTATACTGGGAACAAATCAAAATTACCTTGCCGTGTGACCACAGCCTCAGAGCAGCTTTCAATTTCTTTCCCTTCCCCTCCCCACAACAGACACACTTGGAGGTAGGTGGGGCTGAGAGAGTTCTCTCAAGAACTGTCCTTGAGAGAACAGCTCTGAAAGAACTTATGACTGACCCAAGGTCACACCAGCAGCTGTATGTGGAGGAGTGGGAATTAAACCTGGTTCTCCCAGATTAGAGTCCGCGCTCTTAACCCCTACACCAAACTGGGTCTCACACCAAACTGGATCCCCAAATTTGTAGAAAAGTGGTATAACTTCTCACAAAGTGGGTTCTAGAAAATTGGTTCTTATGAGCCTGCTTAATATCTGATTGCTCAGGTGTTGTTTTGAATATGCAGTTATGTCCCACTTCTTAAATGTAACATAAATGAGAAGCATTTTTGTAAAAAAAAAAAAAAAAGGGGGGGGTATGCCCTGCACCTGCAAAAAACCTTCAATGCCCAGGCCAAATCCCTGCACCAAAAAACCCAGAATAAGGGGAGTACATTCCTACCATAACTTCAACCCCCACTATGGAGAGATTTCTGAGAAACATGACCTCTACACAGGGAAAAAGGGGGCAAAATGTGTTCCCTCAATTGTTTACCATGTGCTTGGCTGGCTGCTTCCTCCTTGCCCCCCTCCCCCCGATTGGTCAACTGTGTAGCTCAGAGTTCTGAGGTGAAACCTGCCTGCTTGCAATCTTCTCCATTAGAATTCCTACAACAAATGTTATATTTCAAACTTCACATCATCAGTATTATTATTGGATTTACAGAACTTAAATACTGTAGTGAAGACAATAAAAAAGACATTGAGCCTTCAGTGGGAAGAAAAGAGGGCTATAAAGAGGTGCAGTTAGTTGTACTCTCCGCCAACTAAATTTCTCCGTCAGCAGAGAAGAAAGGATGTAACTACAAGATTCATAACTGGCTCACTGGTGGTAGAAAGTACCATCAAGTACTTAGGGTGACCCCGTAGGACTTTCAAGGCAAGAGATGGACAGAGGTGGTTTGCCATTGTCTGCCTCTGTGTAGCAATCCTGGACTTCCTTTGGTGGTCTCCCATCCAAGTATTATCCAGGGCCCACCCTGCTTAGCTTCTGAGACCCAATGAGATCAGGCTAGCCTGGGCCATCCAGGTCAGGGCAACTAGGGTATTACAGTGACTTATTTGTTGAATGCAGAATCACTCTCTTCCCCCCCCCCATTGTGGTGCACTACGTGCAAAAAATTACACTTCTTTTGAGTGTGCAGCTAATCTTCTGGCACCGTTAGAGGAAGAAGAGGGAAGCCATCCTGCTGTATTTTTAATGTGCAAATCTACAGCAGACAAGACAGCTTTTCATCATGGCACCAGAGGTTACCTAGGAAATGACATGTCTTCCCAGAAGAGTAACTACAACTCCCATGAGGCAGTGTGAGAATGTTCATGCATGAATTTATCCCCAACCAACCTTTTCTTTTAGTTCTCAATGTGTAGGCCCTGTGATTTTTTTTAAACTTGCTTTAGCTGTGCAAGAGCTATAAAAGCATGGTTCTTTTACAAATGCAAAACATAGGAAGATATGGAGTTACTGGGAGGGAATGGCAAGAATGTGCAAGTGCAAAGCAATATGATTCCAGAACAGTTTGGTTATAACTAATCGGCTGCCATCATAAGGCACAAAGATACCAAAGAGGTAGATTCCATATCAAAATGTCAAATATTATTTTTATTCTTTTAACAATCTGCCTGTCAATAATTGGGGATGTGGCTGTAAGAGAAACATTAAAATGGTACATAATTACACACATGCAATTATCCTTTCCCCACAGCTGCAAACATTTGAGCTGGAATATGTGCTTATCCCTATCAAATTAATGCTAAGTTTAATATTGCACCACAGCCAACAAAATATAGTTATTTAGTGGTCCTTTTGGACCACTTATTGTTTCCTAACCTAAAGAGAACATTGCAAACCTGCTATAAAATTTGTTTACCAGTAGCCATCAGTCTGGTTCGCAACATGCAATTGAGTGGGGGCATGCCATTTTTGCCTGCCTTCTCCTTTCCAAGAAACGAAGATGCCAAGGCTGAAGAAGCAGGGTACTAATTGGAGCTGTACTTCCTGACCAATTAGGTGAGATGAAGTAGCATGTATTTAGGAAAGCTCTGCTGGAAGTGAAGGACTTTGTGCTGTCTGTTAGCCTCAGTGGAGGACTATATAGAGTCAAAGAGATAGGTCAGGACATTGAACATTGTTCTTTGCCCCCGCAGTCGGAATGAAGAGACAGACACCAATATGGATTTAACAAGGGCCACTTTATTAATTATTTAATAACCACAAATACTAGCGAGGGGTTGTCAGAAATGTACCGAGGAATATGACAGGTGTCAAACTCCTGACTACCTGCATTTCCTTCTGGACGATGCTCCGATCGCAAGCCACCAAAGATAACTTTGACCAGCAGCTTGGCATGTTGAAAAGAACCCCTGACCCACCACCCCAAAAGCCACAAAGGCCCGCTAAGGTAGGCCAGGCCACATTGTTCCAAGGAAGATCACCCCTTCCCAGCCTTGAGCCACAAAGGCCCGAAAGCCGTTCCTGGAGGATCCTTTATTTCCTTTATAACAATGCCCCGGTGCTCACCATTTCCATCCAGATCGTGCTACCCCGCCACAGCAAAGGCCAAGCCTCTGCTTAGGCCTTGGCCCCCACTATGCGATCCAGTGCTACCAGGACCCCTCGCTTCAGATCTGAAAGAAAAATGTTGTTGCCCTTGGTAGACAGGTGCACCCCATCCCCCCTATACACGTCAGGGAACTCGACCCGTATATCAGGGTGCAACAGAAAGATGCCCAAACCACCCTCCATGGCATTCTTAAGCTGCTGGTTGGCATTCCACCTCGCCCGGTCCAGACACCTAGGGTCACCAATGCTGCGCCACATCTGATGCGGTAAAATCGCTGACAGGACCAGTTGCACCCCCAGCCAACGGTCCGCAATGCCAGCCAAATCTGCCTTGGCCTGAATGACTAGGGCCTTACCTTTCATGAGACCCAAGTCATTACCACTGAGGTGTATCATCAAAACATCAGGCGGAGGACCACGTCTCTCCCCAAACAGTAGCGGCATCAACTGAGGCTAGTGCATGTCTCTTCAGCCAAGCCACTCGACCTCTGCCCGCTCACTGCATCCCAACTGGGATCCAATGGTCATTCTCTTGGCCCGGTGCGCGGCCCAGAACACCATACTGTGGCCACAGATCAGCACACGGCTCCTCCTCTGGCCATGAACCGCACCTGAAACAGAAACTAGGTTAACCATGACAAAACGAGAGCACTAAGGCTCAAAAACAACATGCTCTGTTCCCGTTATAACAAAACTGAATGAGAAACTCAGACTTTGCAGGTCCGGACATACGTCTTGTAACGCGCTGACTGCCACCTGCCAATTCTTTGGATGTCCCAAATTGGAAGCTACCAAGGCCCAAAGCAACCAGAGCCCTCTTGGTAATTGCCCAAAACTGAAACCTGGTCAAGGGCGAGACCTGCACTACTCCCCCTCAATGCCAAATATAAACTGAGTGCCACAACTGGACACAGGTCAGAATCAAAACAAGGGCCCACTGAAATTATAGTGCCTTTGCCCAATTGGTCCGTCTTAGAACGCTGGATTGTAATTTGTAGGCCTTCCTCACTTACCTGGACATCCCCTATGTTTAATGCATAGCCCGACTTGTCCTTTCGGGATCGGGCCACCAACTCACTAATTCTCAGGGCCCCAAAGAATGCAACCAAGGCTGCTGAATGAAACAAGGCAGCCTCGTATGCATCCGAACACAAAGAAACCCATTGGGGTTTCAAACCCTTAAGTACAGCAGGGGAAAAAGGTTCTCTCGTGTCAGGAGGAGCACCATCCTCTCGGGCCCAGCCATCCAGCATTTTCTGAATACGGAAATCCCCAGTGTCATCCCTGAAACCCCCAGCCTTACTTGCAAAGGCAAGGGTTGATAACTTGCCCCGGATGAAACGGACAGACAGACCCTTACCTTTTACAGACACACAGAATTGGATCAGGTGTGACACTGGGATAGGCCAGAGTTGCTGAAGGCCCTCCATCTGCCTAAAAGCCACAAACTGTTGGCCGGCCCGCATATAAGCCCGGCGCATACTGGGTGCAAGAGCTAAGCCCATTGCCCTCTCGGCTTCAGCCCTCCAATCTGCCACAGGTCTTCAGGCATTCTTACCGCTACTTGGTCGGAGTCTGGAGCCAACTGACGAAACCTCTCCATCTGTTTTTGAGACAGAGCGTCAGCAACCCCGTTATTGACTCCTGGCACATGCCTGGCCTTAAACAAAATATTATAGCACAAGCATTGGAGGGTAAAGGCCCGGACAAGCACCATTACTTTGAGTGACCTAGACATTAAGGAGTTGATGACCTGTACTGTTGCCATGTTATCACACCAAAAGTGAACTGTCTGGCTAGCCAGGTCATCAGCCCAGATGTACACAGCTGCCACTATGGGAAAAAACTCCAAAAACGTCAGGTCACACACACACCCAGCATGAATCCACTCAACTGGCCAATCCTCCGCACACCAGTGGCCCCTAAAGTAGACACCAAAACCCGAAGAGCCTGCTGCATCAGAGGTGACCTGCAGTTCAGCCTCAAGTTGGAGATCGGTCCTCCAAAAGGACACCCCATTATAAGAGGCCAAGAAGTCCTGCCAAACTGACAGAGCCCCAACACCACCTGCTCAACAAGAAGGCCCCGTCGGTGTGGGGCCAGTAGCAGGCCACCGCTTTCTGGCCCATGAAGGAGCTACTTGCACCGAACAACATCCTTACCCATTTCGACAAGATGCTGCCAGTTGTCTTGGCATGTGATACCTCTCTTTACAGTGTTGGTGCAGTTCTGGGCCATCGGTTGCCAGATAGGAGGGAGGTGCCGGTGGCCTTCTACTTCCAGACCTGTTGTCAGATGAGTGGAACTACTCCCAGATCAACAAAGAGGCCCTTGCAATCATGGCGGGAGTAAAAAAGTTCCATGATTACCTGTATGGCCACTCCTTCACCATCGCAACCGATCACAACCCCCTGCTTAGTCTCCTCACCCCTGCAAAATGTTGCAACCAAATGCTGCAGATGCTGTTGCCCAGGGTCCTGTGCTTGTCCATTTTTCTGGGGGGTTACCAATATGCCTTGCAATACTGGCCAGGGAAGTCTATGGGGCACACAGACATTCTTAGCCACTAGTGAGAACTCAGCTCTGTTGACCTGGATCCGGCCCCTGTGCACCAAATCCTGATGATGGAGGACCTGCCACACTGCCCTTTGCACACCGCAAACATTTCCTGCCACACGACCAGGGATTGTGTCATCTCCCACATTTTGGACTGGGTGGGGAGGGGATGGCCCATGGATTGGGTGGGCCCAGAATTCACAGCATTTGCATCCCACCAGGATGAGATCTCAGCACACAAGGAGTGCCTCCTATGGGGTAACCAGGTAGTGATTCCCCAACTACTGCATAAACTGGTTTTGGAAGCCCTGCATGAGACCCACCCAGGAATCGTGAGGATGAAAGCACTGGCCAGGAGCTATGTGTGGTGGCCAGGAATGGACAGCAAGATCGAGGCAAGATCGAGCATTGCTGGGCCTGCCAGGAGACACGGCCTGAACCTCCAAAGGCTCCCATTCACCAATGGGAGTCTACACACATGCTGACAGCACAGGTGCATTTGGACTTTGCTGGCCCATTCCAGGGGCAGTTGTTCTTCTTCCTGGTGGATTCTTACATCAAGTGGCTGGAAGTCATGCTAGTCACCTCGACCTCATCCCATGCAGCCATCCGGGCTCTGAGACAGATTTTTAGTACACATGGTCTACCAGACATAGTCATGATCGATAATGGCACTGGCTTCACGTCAGGAGAGTTCAAGGAGTTCTTAGACCAGAACCTCATCAGGCATGTGCGGTCCACTCCATTCCACCCAGCTACCAACAGACAAGCTGAGAGGATGGTGAGGACAACCAAGGATGTGCTAAAGTGGCTCACCCACGGGGACTAGAATCAATGGCTGGCAGTCTTTTTGTTTGGCCATCGAGTGACTCTGAGTGTGTCCACTGGCCGCAGCCCTGCAGAACTCTTAATGGGCCACTGCCTCATGACATGGCTGGACTGCCTGCACACAGACTGAGCCCCAGAGTTGTACCACACTCCAGTGAGCCAAGAGGCCCCTAGAGGGCTCTTTCCAGGGGACCCTGACTTTGTGTGGAACTATTCCAGGAACCCCGCATGGATCCCGGCAAGGGTTACCTGAGTCACTGGACCCCTATCGTATGAAGTATTGATGGATGGGGGTAAGCTACTATACATACACATTGACCAGTTCCACCATCACCTCCTGCCCACAGAGCCAGACCCGTCTTCCACCAAGGAGGAGGAGGATGGCCTGGAACCACCACTGCTGCCACGGCGGACCAAGAATGCCCCCCTAGACTACAGCGTACAGCCAGATGGCCAGGAAGAGGAATGTACTGCACCAGCTGCTCCAGACCTCCCGGAATCTGTTCCCGACTCGTAGAACTCCAGTGCTGGTCCTGCTTCATCAAGCACAGCTCTAGAGTTGGGTCAACTCCCGCTGGAGCCCCGGCGTTCGCAGAGGGAACATTGCAAGCCAGCGTACCTTGAAGACTATGTCTGTTAAGGTACTTTGGAACTTAAGGCGGAGGGGTGTTATGTATTGGGATTGAATCATTCCTGACTGGCTGAGCTTGGAGCACAAGAACAATAGCCTGCCAGGATTCTGAAAGTAACCAATCTAGTAGTAATGTTATGTATCCTATCACTGGGAGTGGGGTGTGTTTGGGGGTGGCAATCGCATGCTATTTAACACAGCTGAGGCTCTGGAGTCTTGTCTTGCTGTTGCTGAAATAAAGTTGAGCTGATCACTGGACTCGAGCCTTCTCATCCATGGAACCCACTATTTAACATCCAGGGAAGCAGATAAGCTGGCAAATCCATTGAGTGCCCAATACATCACTAGTCTGGCAGGTCTGCTTTGCCTGTCCAGTGTTAGAAAACACCACCATTCTAGTGGTGGAAAAAAATCATGAGCCTTCTCCAGGAAAAATACCCAGAGAGAAAACAACACATGTAGTGTGGAAGTGGGAGCAAACCTGCTGACCCCACCCCCACTCTTGAACATGCTGGGCACACATACCACTAACATGTAATCTGTGGGATGTGAACACATACAAAATGTCTGCATTATTGAGAATGCTTGCAAATGCAGCGTACCTACCACGGGAACAGAGCCTATTGCATGTACAGTTTGTATATGCTGTTCTATCATATTTACACAAACGGGATATAAAACATTTATATGCCATTTATATGCACACTGTATGCCATTTTTAACTATAATAGGCATATAATATGCAATGCTGATTTACTGACCCACAAACAATGGCTGAAAATGCATACATTCAGCGTGAGGAAACACAAAACAGCACAAAAATAAATAATCATGGGATCAATGCACACAGGAAACAACATTAAATTGGAATTGGGATTTGGGGGTCAAATCATTGGGAAGGAGCAATTTGGGATCATCCCTAAGTGGAACACTCTACAAAGTAATAAAAACTGAACAGAACTGGGAACACTGTACATTTTTATCAATTAAGAACCCATGACAAATGCTAGCCCTATATTAACGCAGCCCCAGTGGCTTGATGAGACTTACCCTTCCCTGACCATGGAGGGAATGGTAGCTGTACACATATTATCTTAAAAGACATTGAAAACACAATCACCATTCTCTTCAGCATTTCCCTCCCTAACCCAGTACATCATTTGTTAGATCAAAATGCCTCCTTTGATATTTTATCTTTGCAGCTATGGAAGTAGCAAATAATCATGCTGCCAAGATGATTTGTAATCGTGTGCTCTTCCCCCTCCCCCAAAAAGTACACATGATGGATATTTGCTGAGTATATTGAGACCTTCAGCTGGTGCCTGCTTATAATTCAGAAGTCACCAGACACTCTCCTGAGCTCATACTCTGTAAAAATTGCTGTAATTTTACATCAAGAATCTACAGGTCCTTTCAAGGTAACCGAGAGAATCCATATGGGCAGGACCTAGCTGAAGAGACCCATTAAAATCAATAGGACTGTGCCATGAGAATATTCGGTGGTAGTTATTTTCAAGATTTAGCACTGCAGTTGTGAAATGAAAACCTTGCAAGGCATACAGGAATCTCACTGCTGCTAACTGCATTAAAATTGATGTTTGTCTGCGGTGCAAAATAAAGTGAACATTGGCATGTAATTGCATGGTTTTGTTGAATGTCCATTGTTTAGGATTATCATTAAGGGTTGGATCTCACCAGATTTTCTGCCTAATTTTACCCAAATCAGCTTATCACTGCAGGCCATGTCCCATTTGGCTTGTGTCCACAGGAGTCCAAACTCCCCAAATAGACTTGTTGGTTATAGACTTAATGGCTCCTTTGCCTTCTTTCATGAGTGGAAAAACTGGCAGGATCCAACCCTATTTTTGTGCATCAATTAATTCCATGTTGTCCACACACCCATATATTCTTTAGTTGCTATGTTAACTCAAAGCTTTATCCTATAGGAATGGGGAAAGTGGTCTAATTTATTGGAAGAGAACCATTAAAGAAGATAATCCTGCTCTGATAAAATCCTACTATTCCCCCAAAATTGCTGACACGGTTTATTTTATATTAAAATTCAGGATTGCAGCGGTTTTCATCACTTTCTCATTCCAGAGCTGCCATTTTCTGTTGTCAGCATTCTGATTTACAAGATTGTAGATGGTGTAAAAATGTTGTTCTAAATGGGCAATTTCACAAGCATGTTTACTAATTGATAGGCTGCCGTAACTTGAAAGTGTAAACATAACACATGTTCCTGAAGTTGACATGGTTTTACAGAAGGGAAAGTGCTGAATCTAATAGCTGGGGTTTCATTAAAGTTTTATCAAAGTCACTTGAAAACAAACATTTCTATGCAAATTTATAAGAGGGGAGGGAGTGTGATTTGCAAATTTATGTCATTATATTCCCAATGTCAAACATGCAATATGCGCCAAAAAATTAAATTATTACTGAAAAGGGAAGCCAAAAATAGATAAGAAAGGAAGTGTTTAAAATATAATTTACCCATGAAAAGCTCATTTTTTATATAAAGGGAATAAAGCTGTAATTTAAATATATATGTGAAAAATGTTGGGTAATTTCATTGCATTGTCTGTTTATGTATCATGTTGTTTTATTGCATTGTCTTTTTAAAAAATGTTGTAGTCCACCTTGAATCTCAGTGGGAAAGGTGGACCATAGGTGAAGTGAATGGATGGATGGATGGATGGATGGATGGATGGATGGATGGATAGATGTTTCATAGTGATTTCTCAGTGGTGTCCTTGAAACCTCTCTTTCTGCGTCATCATGATGGCTGATCCTGGTATTAGCCACACAGGCTACTGGTTAGCTATATTTTTGAACATGAGTTGTCCTTGTAACTCTGTGAGGGTTTGGACCAATTAACATGAATGAACATTTCATAGTCTATTATAATTTGGAAACAGACCCAACGTAGTCAGTGTGTTCAGATGTGCCAACAAACTCCAGTCTTGCCAAGTTTCCATTTGTGAATGAGACTGGAACCATGGATGTTGTAATGCTAATGTATCAAAAGATGCATAGGTGAACTAGCACACAGAGTGCCTATAATTAATGAGGGCATTACCACTGGCTGCTGTTGGAAACAGGATATGTCATTCATTGGAGCCTGTGCAACTTTCAAACCACCCCACAAGAAAGCACCAGAACTATAGATCTTTAATGCTACATTCAACCAGTGTAATTACTTATTCTGAAGCAGCCCTAACTGGTGGGTAGGACTGACAGTAGACAATGACTCCTTACTCTTGCCTGTTCCACATCTGCCCCTAAGTGATAAATCCACCTTTGTTGCTATTTTCTATGAACTTGCACTTAGTAACTACTAATGGCATGGCTGCTGTGAGGCACCACAGCCTACCCCTTAAAAAAAGAGAGACCCCCCCCCGGTTCACCTGCACATCCCAGGACCAACCCTAGTATCATATCAAAAACATGACTTGTCCAACTTTGTGGACTTTCTGGATGATGGGCCCCAGAATTCTGTCCCCATAGTATCCCCACCCATGCTCTATCAGTGTTTTGTTTTGTTTTTAAATCAGAACTTTGTTGAGATTGAAAGAGGTAGCTCGATGGATGTGAAAAGTTCCCCAAAAACATGGACCTTGATCTGCTGACTTTTTAAAACTGCTGCCAGCTCATCAAATGGTCCTGGCAGTAATAACTGTGCCTTCTGCTGCTGCTGGGCAATACTCCCTGTGAGCTGTGGAGTCTTGTGAGCAGAAATTCTACTTTGTGAGCCACTGGCATTAAATTTGGCTACTGCATAAATCAGTTTGCTCTGGAGCCATCCTTCCTGAGCTAAGACAAAAATGTGTGAGCTGGAGGCTAAAAAACCCCCTGTGAGCTAGCTCACACTAACTCAGCTTAGAGGGAACACTGCTGTTGGGTACCCCCCCATTCTTCACTCAGAAGACCTCTGTGGCTGGACTTCAGACACCATCATCTAGACAAACTAGCTATATGGCATCATCACAAAACTACATCAGGACAGGTAGTAATGGGGGGGGGATCTTGAAAATAAAGGGAAAATGGTGGCAGGAGGTAGTGTGGAGGATATTCACTTCCTATGATACATTTATTTATTTATTTATTTGTTAGGCTTGTATCCCGCCCTCCCGCCGAGGCGGCTCAGGGCGGCTTACAACAGTAGACTAATATACAATACAGCCACAAAATACATTTAAAATACATTAAATACATTAAAAACATTAAAATACATTTAAATACATTTAACATACATTAAAATATGGCGGCTTTCTTATGAAGTGCTGTAAGGGATGTTGGTGCCAATAGGCAAGCATATCAATGCCTGTGCTGGAGCTATTGCGGCAGTGCCAATGTGGCCGCATCTCAAAATGCTTGTCGGAAAAGCTCAGTTTTTACCGCTCTACGGAATTGTTGTAGATCATGTAGGGCCCGGATCTCAACCGGGAGCTCGTTCCATAACTTTGGTGCAGCTAACGAGAATGCCCTGGATCTTGTGGTTACTAGCCTGGCGTCTCGAGGGCCAGGAGGGACCAAGCAGTTTTGGGTCCCTGAACGCAGTGCTCTCGTGGGAACGTGCGGGGAAAGGTGGTCCCTCAGGTAGACAGGCCCCAGACCATTTAGGGCTTTAAAGGTCAAAACCAGCACCTTGAAGCGTATCCGGAATGCTATTGGCAGCCAGTGCAGCTGCTTCAGCACAGGTTGGATGTGTTCCCGCATGGGAAGTCCCATCAGCAGCCTGGCTGCCGCATTCTGCACCAGCTGCAGCTTCCGGAGTTGCCCCAAGGGCAGCCCCATGTAGAGAGCATTACAGTAATCAAGCCTCGAGGTGACCAAAGCATGGATCACTGATGCCAGATCATTGCGTTCGAGGAAGGGGACCAACTGCCTGATTAGCCGAAGATGGAAAAAGGCTGCTTTGGCAGTGGCTGCTACCTGGGCCTCCATTGACAAGGAAGCATCCAGGAGCACTCCCAAACTCCTGACCCTCGGCGCTGGCACCAGAGGCGCCCCACCGAAGACCGGGAGAGGGACCCCTAACCCCGTACCGCTCCGATTCAGGCACAGGACCTCCGTCTTCGTCGGATTCAATTTCAGGTGACTCAGCCTAAGCCAGCCTGCTACGTCCCGCAACGCTCGGTCCAGGTCTTCCGGGTTAGAGCCAGACTGGCCGCCCAACAACAGATAGAGCTGGGTGTCATCCGCATATTGGTGACACCCTAGCCCATGCCTCCGTGCAATCTGGGCAAGGGGGCGCATATAGATGTTAAATAGCATTGGGGAGAGAACTGCTCCTTGGGGCACCCCACAAACCAGGGGGTGCCTTTGGGACAGCCTCTCCCCAAGCGCCACCCTTTGTCCCCGACCTTGGAGAAAAGAGACAAGCCATTGCAAGGCAAGGCCCCGAATCCCCACATCGGCGAGGTGGTGGGCAAGCAACTCATGGTCGACCATGTCGAATGCTGCCAACAGGTCCAACAACAGGAGCACCGCCATCCTGCCCCGATCCAGATGCCTACGGAGGTCATCTGTGAGGGCGACCAGTGCTGTCTCAGTCCCGTGGCCCGACTGGAACGGGTCTAGTGTGGAAGTGTCATCCAGGTAGGCCTGCAACTGTCTCGCCACCGCCCTCTCTATTAATTTGCCCAAATAGGGCAAATTAGAGACCGGCCGGTAATTAGTCAATTTGGCCGGGTCCAAAGATGGTTTTTTTAAGAGAGGACAGACCATCGCTTCCTTGAGGGCCCCAGGGAAGCGTCCCTCAGATAGGGACCTGTTGACAATGTCTCTGAGGGCACTTCGAAACCCCTCTCGGCCAGCTTTAATTAGCCAGGAGGGGCACGGATCAAGGTTGCAGGTGGTTGGGCGTACAGTTGAGATAAGCCTATCAACTTCCTCTAGGCTGAGGGGTCCGAAACGATCCAGAATGGGACCAGAAGACGTGCATGGAGCCTCAAGTTCAGACACTGTCTCAAGTGTGGCTGGGAGGTCGTGGCAAAGTGACAAGACTTTGTCTGCAAAATAGCTCGCAAAAGCCTCACAGCCAATATCCAATTCCCTCACATTTTGTCTGCTCTGCGGCAGGGTAGTTAATGACCGAATAATTCTATACACTTGTGCCAGGCGTGAGCTTGCAGACGCAATCTCAGCCGCGTAGAACTCCTTCTTTGCGGCCTTGACTGCCATCTCATACGACTTCATAAACGTTCGATAGGATGTTCTTGATACTTCGTCCCGAGCTCGCCGCCACTGTCTCTCTAGTCGTCTGAGCCCGAGCTTCATCAGCCTCAGCTCTTGGGTATACCAAGGAGCCAGCCTCCGTCGAGGGCGCAGAGGGCGTCTAGGAGCGATCTTGTCAATGGCCGCCGAGAGTCGGTTGTTCCAGTCCTTGACTAGCCCATCCAGCGAGTCGCCAGGGGGCAATGGATCCCGGAGAGCCATCTGAAGCCGCAATGGGTCCATCTGGCTTCGCGGGCGAGCCAAAATCGGCTCACCGCCCAAACAGGGTTGGGGTGACACGTTCACCCGGGCCCTCAGGGCATAGTGGTCCGACCATGGTACTGCCGTAGCAGTAATCCGGTCCACTATAATCCCAGCTGCAAAGATCAGATCAAGCGTGTGGCCGGCCTGATGAGTGGGAACCGTTACATATTGGGAGAGTCCCAGCGCCGCCATGGACGATGCTAGGTCCACCGCTCGGGTGGCGGTCGCGTCGTCGGCGTGGACATTGAAGTCCCCCAAGACCAAAAGCCTGGGGTGTTCCAGCGCCCAGCCCAACACGGCCTCCACCAGAGATGGCAGGCTGTCCGCCGGTGCGTTGGGCGGTCGGTACACCAGCCAGACAGCCAAAGTCTCCCCGGCTTCCAAGACAAAGCCGGCACACTCAATGCCTGAGATCTTGGCGACCGGGAGTGCCCTGAAGGAGTAAGCCTCCCGAACAAACAGAGCCACTCCTCCCCCCCGCCCCAACGTCCGGGATTGGTGGAGGACTGAAAACCCAGGAGGAGCCATCTGGGAGAGACCAACTGTCTCCCCATCTCGCACCCAGGTCTCGGTCACGCACGCCAGGTCCATATCTTGGTCCTGAAGGAAGTCTCGAAGGACCGCGGTCTTATTGTTTATGGACCTGGCGTTGCACAACATCAATGTCGGAGAGGGGTTTGTCCTCCTTGCCCCACTGTCTGTCACCCTTGGGATGAGACGCAAACTGGAAGGTGGCCGAGCTTCCCTGTTTCTCTGCCCCCTTCCCTTTCCTTGTTGCCTGGTCCCACCGCTATACCTTCCCCTCCCCGAGAGCACCGGGATCTCCTGGCCAATCATTGCTGCACCTGGTGATCTTCGTCTGCCGCAGTAGACAGACCCCAGATTCCCTGACAGCTGATGGTGATCCGGTCTGCGACAAGTTGGTATTGCTCACTAAGGGGCCAGTTTACTGCTGAAAACCGCTTCTAATTTAACTGCCCAAGCCTAAACTCAATAGCTTCCTAATGCCTTTTTTTCCTATCTTTCTATTTTATTTACTACTTTATCTTACCCCCCCAACCAGTAAACTCAAGGCTGGGGGTTTCCCTATACTCTCACAACTCTTACCTCCCCGGCCAGTAAACTCAATAAGGGCTGAGGGTCAGGGCCTATTTACTAATGCTGCTGAAATTTAAATCCATGGGTCAGCTAACAATTAAATCCTATATTGAGAGGCCCTTAACTACTGACTCTCCCACCGTTAAACCCTAATGGGCAGCTTAATAAATCCCTAACACTTGTCCCCTAATTAATTGCACAACCCTCTCCAAAGAAAAAGAAAAAAGGAAAAGAAAAATCCCCTCCCCAATTAATTAGCAGGATTAACGATTGATTGCAGCAATCACTCCCACCCTCCAATTAATTGAAAATCTAATATCCCCCAGTCCTTAATCATCCCCCAATTAATTGGCAAATCACTAATAATAATGTTTCCTAGCCGTCAATCAAATCCCAATCCGGTGACCGAGCCAGTCCCCTCAATTTATCAGTCTAACCAAGAACCCCCAGCAGCGCAGATGGCAATTGCAGTCCAGACCTCGCCCCTCCACAGTCCTGGGGCGCCACCATCCCTCTCCGGAAGACGGCAGCCACTCCCTCTTCTCTGTCCAGAGCCCGCGACATTGGAATCCAGCTGACCTCCTGCTCTCTCCTCACGAGTGGCAATGGAATAAAACTACTTGGCATCCCACTCCTTAAAAGTCAGTGAAATGTTCACCTCAGCTTTGCAGCCTGTGAGTAGGGTACCACAATCAGGTCTCTCCCCCACCTCGGGGAAATGCGCCGGAACAGACAAAATTCTTTTTAAAATGTTTAAAAGCTCATGAGTTTTCAATATGCAGATTGAAAACTTCATTTCCCTCTTGAGGGTCCCTGCAACTCTTCCCCCCACCCCCCAAAAAAAAGCCATGAACATTTTTTGTGAGAGGGGGCATTTCTCCTCAGTTCTGATACCTGATTGGCCCAGGCTAGCCCAATCTTATCAGATCTTAAAAGCTAAGCAGGATTGGCTCTGGTTAATACTTTGATGGGAAATCGCCAAGGAATTTGCTATGCAGAGTCAGGTAATGGCCAACTACATCAGTTCATCTCTTGCACTGAAAACCCTACAGGGTCACCTTCAACGGGCTGCAGCTTGACAGATCTTTTTGCCACCACTGATACCGACAGTTCTCATAGCAACATTTCCTAGCTTGTGGGGGAAAGAACAGGTCTCTAATCACTGCCAACTGTTGTTACTGATCCGGCACAGGAACTGGGAGGAGATCGGCTGCCTGTTTAAGCCTGCGGCGAGACCTTAGATTCAGATCCTATAGATAATGCACAAGGAAGCTTAACAATGGACCAGAAAAGGGAGGTTTGCCTAGGTGGTCTTTCATGAACAAATTCAACTCAATAGATGACTCCCCACCACCATCAAACCCAGAATACCTTTTCAGAAATATGAATTCATTAAGAAATTGGCATAGTCCTACGCTGTAATTACGAATTCAGGAGTTATACTGTTAAATGTCCCCCACTGTTTGGGGAAAAAAGTTTTTCACCTGACTCTGAAAGCAGATGTACAATTACTATGCTTAAAAACCCACCCTTTTGTTATCAAGCTGAATTAACAAAATAAGTGCTGCTCTTAGGCAAGGTTCCCCGGAATTTCTTCAAACTTCATTATAGATTACATTGTTTTAATGAAGTGCTGGGAAGGTGGCATCTCAGGAGGCTCGTATTTTTGTTCACTTACAATTATTATTTTTGCGTAGCTTTAGGAGGGGATGGAAAAAAATATAGGCTTTCAGTGTTTGCATAAAAAGAGCCCCCCCTTCCCAGGTTGTAAATTATAGCACTTGGTAATCAATAGCACTGGGGGCATTAAGAACTGCTGCAAGTTTTCCATTAGCTTGAAGAAGAGCGCCGTTAAAGGAATGCTAACAGGTATCGATGTCTAAATTTGATTTAACCATGTTATTTAAACATATCTATGCATTGCACTGTTTAGCATTCCACATTAATGAAGATTCTGGGGTATCTCTTGAGCCTAAATAAGATAAAGCACCATGCAAACTAATTTCTCTGGGTAAAAAGGCCAAGAAAAAAAAATATATCATTTGTGTCTGCTTTTCATTAAATTATCCCAAAGGCTATTGATTTAACCCCAGTTGAAAACTTATTTAGCAAAGAAACAAAACACAGAAGAAACTCATTCTCTATGTGATGATCTCTGATGGCCTTTAGTACACAGGAAGCTGCCTAATATTAAATCAGGCCCTTGTTCCATCATAGTCAATGTTGTCTACTTAGACTCTCCAGGGTCTGGGGCAGAGGTCTATCACATCATCTACTGTCAGATTCTTTAAATTGAGATGCTGGGGACTGAACCTGGGACATTCTGCATTCCAAGCTGGTGTTCTGCTGCTGAACCATGGCCTCCTCCCCTACATGGCTGACATATCACATAGAGTTTGGGGTGGCAAATTTGACAGCCCTCATCTAAGGAAACATGCTGAGACAAAGGTTAAGAATGAGTGAATGTTCCCTAGTTCGTTTCTTTAGCAGGCCGTTATATTTTGTCAAGGGTTTTGTTTTTTCTGATTTCAGATGCCAGTGTTGTAGACTCGCTTGTATTGCATACGATAGCACAGCTAGGAAATGTTAGATGCTGCATGTAATGGCCTGACCCACTCCCTCTTTAGATGGTAATGCATCTTTCAAATGCAAAGATATAACCAGTTTCCTTTGGGGGAGGGTGCTGAGACCTGGTGAATTTGGGCCCTGGACACCCCCCCCCCGATTCTGGCACCACTGATTTGAATTTGAATTTGAAACATAATGTATATGTTGTATATAACTACAATTTAAGTCACTTATATTAATAATACTATCCTGATTTAATGATGCACAAAAAACATTGAAGAAAGTGTACATTTTATGGACAGATAGTGCAAGGAAGAAATAATTGGCATGAAACGTCTCCATCATGGATTTGTTTTGGGGTGTCTACTGAAACAGTGGACATAAGAAATTTAATATCTATATATCTAATTCTCAACAGTCCCCAACTGATCTCCAGATGACAGAGACCACTTCCCCCAGAGGAAATGGTTCCTTTGAAGGGTGGAGTTTATGGTATTATACCCTGTTGAGGTCACTTCCAAGCTCAAACCTCATCCTCCCAAGGCTCCACCCCAAACCTCCAGGAAGTTCCCAACATGGAGCTCGCAACCCTAAGAGGAACTGATCTCTGTATCTGGGCAATCCATTGTGATTCCTGGAGAGTGGCTGCTGCTATTGCTGCTGTTGGGGGGAGTAGTAGGTGGGAGACCGGGAGAGTGACTGAGGCAGAAAGCGTGATGGGGTGAGAGCAGAAAGGAAGTGACAGGCATGGAAGAGAGAAACAGAGGCTGAGTTCAGACTGGCAGTTTGAAGCGCAAGAGAGTTGTGGCAAAAAGACCTGGAACAAACTGTTCAGGGTGTTCCCTGGTCACACTGCACCAACTGATGCAGGAGCATACTGGGGAGGAGGCTCAAGGGAGCATTCACACTGTTTGCTCATCCCTGGTGGAGGCACGGGGGAGAGGGGAAGAAGCAGAGGTGGGGGTAATGTGATAGCCACTCCTGCAAGTTTCTTGTGGGTCCCCACTTGTCATTCCTGATGCCAACACATTTTGGGTTGTGTTTATTCCACTAAGCAAAAGGGAGAACACAACAATTCTGTATCAAAATCATGTTTATGTAAGTAGAAGCAGACAGTTTTGAAAATTTCCTGTGAAAGGCTGCAGAGTTGGATCACTAACACATCATGGCTGCTAGGCAATCCAAGGGACCTGTAGATCAATGTTTTGCAAAGCTGAGGGTTGGGATGAAGAGAAGGAAGGGAGAGCACTATTTATTGGTGGCAGAACCCATATAATGAACCACCTCTAGGTTTTATAGAAGTCAGAAGTGGAGACTGGGAAAGATTTCAATGTGTGTCAGTCAATGGTCTGTCCACCTAGAGAAAAGAAGCCATGGTCTAAGGAGTTCAGAGAAGCATACATATTTCCCACCATTGACCTCCAAAACCCCCCAGTGAGGTAGATTATGCTGAGAAAGATTGATTGGCCTTAGGTCCTGCAATGTGCTAGACGACATAGTATAAATTTGAACGCAGGTCTCCCCGGTCCACATTCAACATACAACCACTACATCATGCAGGGCGTTAGATGTTTATGAACAAACTGTTCCATTTTTATGTGTTAAATCCTGAATCTCTTGTATTTGGTAAAGATACAAATAGATGTGTAGTATGCCTTATGGATTTGACTGAATGATCAAGTAGTTTATCTAATGTGGTGTTTTATACTCACCTTCTGATAGCTGTAGCGGGCAGACTTTGCAAGTGATAATTACATGTTGAAAAAGTACCCTCGGCAATTAACCGGAAATGTTATACATAGTTCTCAGTTATAGTAAATTCTGATTTACTGCATTACCCACACCACACAGCTTTGTGAAGAGATAATATCTTTAAATGAGATTTATACTCTTATCAATATTATACTTTTTTAATTTAGGGAAGCCTAAAAAATGAAAGTTGAAGACCTTAGATTTTTAAAAAAATGGAATGTCCAATCTTTGACCTATCAGAGTCTTATTTGAGATGGACCAAAAATAGTTAGGTGATAGGGATATTACTGTATTTTCTCAACACACTTCTAAATCCAAGATTCCCTGGGTTTTGACAAGTGTTTTCCCAGCATTGTGTAGTGGTTATTGTCTTGGTCAAGGACCAGGTTCAAATGTTCACTGTGATATAGTCAGCTGAATGACCTTGAGCCAGCCATTCTCTTTTAGCTTAACTCAGGGCTCTTTTTGTAGCAAGAACTCCTTTGCATATTAGGTGACATACCCCTCATGTAGCCAATCCTCCAAGAGCTTACAGAGCTCTTCTTACAGGGGCTACTGTAAGCTCTTGGAGGATTGGCTACATTCGGGGTGTGTCGCCTAATATGCAAAGGAGTTCCTGCTACAAAAAGAGCCCTGGCTTAACTTATGGTCCACGTGCAGGACACCCCCAACCCTCTGAGGCATTTAGGTACCCAGTGATCTGGCTGGTGTCCCTGGCTGGTGATGTGCTGCTGTCCTGGCTAACCCAGCCCTCAGTGGGTCTCTCTCTCTCTCTCTCTCTCTCTCTCTCTCTCTCTCTCTCTCTCTCTCTCTCTCTCCTTGGTACACTGCTACCAACTGGTCATTTTAGGAATTATGCACCAAGAGGACCACTATTCCAACTTCTCTTCCCTCAATGCCATTCTACGGCTCCCCTAGTGCCTGCATCTTGAACAATAATGTACCTGATTTTATACCAGAAGGTACTAAACAGGCAAGAGAACAAAGAAACAAATCCCATTCATATTTTAAGTTGCAATGCTATGCAATTACTTTTCTGGGCAGGGGGGGCAAGGCCAACAACCTCAGCTGGAAAGACTTGTCCCAATAACTGCACTTCATGTGTTCTTTGCAGAGGCTCTGCTCTCCCACTTGCAACCTGGAACTTAGACAAGCAAGCCAGAAAATTCAAGCAAGCCAAGAACGAGGTGGGAAGGGAGGGGGTACATGGAGTAGCCTATATTTGAAATGTTTCCAAAACATGTTCACCACATCATCATCATCATCATCATCATCATCATCATGTCACAGAGTTGCAAAACAGAATTGTGGAAATTAAGAAACTGCACCACCCCTTATGGCTCAGCATAGCATGTTCTTGTCAGAGCTTAGAAGTCATGCAAGGTCAGCCACGGGTAGTGCTTGGGTGAGGGATCACCAAGGAAGACTGGCCTTCCTACTCAGAGACAGGTAATGGTAAACCACCTCTTCTCATCTCTTCCCTTGAAACTCTCATGGCCCTGGGGTCTCCCTGAGTTTTGCCTTAACAGAACACTATTATTACTATTATGAATTATCATAGTCAGATATTTGACTGGTAGATTGTCTTCTGCTGTTTGAGTTCTTGGGAACTGCAGAGGTATCATTGCAAGATTCCTGTTGTTCCAAGCTAAATTGTCTTCTGGAGCTGAGCTGGTGTTATTTGCTTAATGCCCAGAATGTCCCAGTATTTCTTGAGACTTCTAGGCACTGTTCCAAGGGCTCCAATGACAACTGGCACAATGGTCACCTTCTCCCAGAGGCACTCTAACTCTATTCATAGGTATAGATGCCATTCCCCAGTTGGGGGCAGGTGATCCCCCAATTTTGGGGCCTCTTCCCTGCCACCAGCCTGTGGGCTAGCAAGGAGAATCCGACCCCCAAACACAACATAATGACGTAACATGGAAGTGACATCATCACCTCGGCAACACCATGTGGCAATGCTTTGGTATCTTGGGCAAAAATCTGTGGTAGCCATAGAGTTTTGCCCCAAATACCAGAGCATTACTGATGTGATGATGTCATTTCCATGTGATGTCATTACACCACACACATGTTGCATGCTCCCCCCCCCCCCACTTCCAGAAATCCCCTCCCTCTCCCCCACTGCTGGGTTGATCCAACCTGGCAACCCTATTAATAGGTTCTGGTATTTTGTGATCTTCTCATGTTCTTTTTTTTCTGTTCTGCTGTCTCCTGGGATTGCAATGTCAATGATCCAAACCTTATTTCTCACCCCCTCCTACAATTATGATATCAGGGTGTTATGCTCCAGGTGTGTTGTTGTTGTTATTATTCACAAGTAAGGAGTAATTCCATTATGGTCTACTCAGCAGAAAGTCTCATTACTCAAAAAGGGTTACTCACTAGAAAGTGTCTCCAGGGATGCAGATCCAGTCAAGCCTCTGCAATTCAGCATCACAGCCCTTGCTGGACTGCTTCCAAGCTCAGCCAAAGCAAGGGAGAGAGACGGGTTGGGAGAGCAGTTATTTTTGTCTCCAAAAACTGCTACAGCTAAAAGCCTCACTAAGCAAATGATTTGGGGGAGGGAAGAATCTATTGTACACCACACTGTTGGCCCTCTGAAGCTGCTGTTTTCTTCATGGAAAACTGATCCCTGTTTGTCTGGAGATCAGTTATAATTTTGAGAGAACTCCAGGTCCTACCTGGAGGTTGGCAACCCTGTGTCCCTCCTTTCACCAGCTTTTTCAGGGCTCTTTTTGTAGCAGGAATTCCTTTGCATATTAGGCAAGAAACCCCTAAAGTAGCCAATCCTCCAAGAGCCTACAGTAGCCCCTGTAAGAAGAACTCTTTGAGGATTGGCTACATTAGGGGTGTGTCGCCTTATATGTAAATAGGTTCCTGCTACAAAAAGAGCCCTGAATGTTCTCTCACTTTTCAATGGCTTCATTGCTCAGGGCAGGCTTTCCTCTTCCCCTTCACCCAGTGTCTGGTGCTTTCAGTTCTCTGAGAGGAGACGAGTGCAAAGCTGCCCTGCCACTATTCGAGCAGAAATACACTTCCCTCAGAATTGCTCTGATGTTTTATTAATACTGGAGTCTCCAAATTTTCTTCAGAATTTCTCTTAGGGCAAGATTTAATGTTAACTTCCATTGCTAGTATTGCAACTGGTATTATTTACAGCTACATTCTCTAAAGTACTCCTTTAGAAAAATGACTGGATCCCCCCCCCACCTTTTAACAAGTCCAGATAATATTGTTCTTACTGAAAAATAGTAATGAGATGGTAGCTTCAGGTATCACTGCTTTTTCTGTAGTGCAGTGATGGTTTGATCTATTCCATTCTTCTGTAGATTTTCTACTAATGAGCAAAGTACAAATTCCTGTGGCAGAAAGCACTGTCGAGACGTTTCCTGTTGTCCCCCCCCATCTTCTTTGAATTTCCACTGCTAAATCAAGATACTTTTGTTCCCTTTCATTTAATAAGCCTTTCCCCCAGTGTTCCTTGTGAGAGGAATAGCAAAGTGGGCTATCATAATGTGTGCTTCTGTTTTGTTAACAAGAATAATCTATAGTGTATTACAGTCAATTGTTTTGTCTACAATTTTTTAAAGGTTATTTTCATGGCTACACCTAGAGAAGCCATGCACAGCTTCCAAGGTTCCTTATGCCCATCCTGCTTAGCTAAGCTTTTTTTAATATAGTTTGACTTCTCGAAAACTGTTTATCTGGAAAGGATGACATGCGTCAAGGTCTTATTTAATGTGGGAAAGAAGACTTTGATTGATATCTGTCAAATTGGAATGAAACCTTGAATGAATTAGTTGTTCCATGACGGTGCTTGTAGCCCAACAAGAAATTGTTTCATTACGATGGAATGAATTTCAGCCAAAGGAGAACATTAGGATAATTATACTATTAAGAATTAGAAATTAGTCTTTTTATCCTCAAGATGACACACGTGGCATTTGTTATTCCTGCATTGTCTTCATCAATGCGAGCCTGTCATATAAATTTTGCTATATGATTTATGGTTACAAATGTGTGTGTTTCCCCCCTATTCTCATTTATTACGTGGTGTCACATTTTATCACAACTGCATTTAATCATATCTTGTCTGCATACTAATAGTTACAAATATGATACCTGTGTTGGACCAGCAAACCAATGTCTGTAACTGTCTGAGAGTACAACGCTTGAATGCCTACGAATAGTCGCTTGACAAAGGAAGTTCAGAACATCTTTGTATATGCATAAGCATTTTTAAAACATCTCAAGTGGCCAAGAGACCAGACAGTCAAGATTATGGCCTACTTCCACTCCAGTCAAACATCTTTCAAGGCCTGATAAGCATCCTTTAAAGTTGTATGTAGTAAGGGAGAGCCAAACAAACCTAGAGTTCCAAACTTACAGTGAAATACTAAGAATAAGTTCCTGGGAGTACGCCCCACTGAACTGATCTTAGTAGGCTTCTGAGTAGATCTGCTTAGGATGTCATTGAGAAGATATTGCCTAATATGAATCTGAAAGAAAACTGAGTTAATTCCTCTAGAGCCAGAACATTCTGGAAAGCTGGTCTTCTAGTGAGATCACTGGTCTGATCCAGAAGGGCTCTTCTTATGCTCAAGTCGATCCCATGCTTGGGTTTTTATATTTATGTATAGAAAGACAACAAGCTTTGCACACTATGCTTCATTGTTGTTGTTGTTGTTGTTCAGTTGCACAGTTGATTCCAACTCTTCACGAGCCCATGAACCACATCACCACAGGCCCTCCTGTCTTCCACCATTCTCTGGAGTTTGCTTAAGACAGTCTAACTATCTCATCCTTTGCTGTTCCCTTCTTCTGTTGCCTTCAATCTTTCCCAGTATCAGGGTCTTCACCAGTGAGTGTTCCCATCTCATTTGGTGGCCAAAGTATTTGAGCTTCAGCTTCAGTATCTGGCTTTCCAGGGTTGATTTCTCTTAGGACTGACTGATTTGATCTCCTTGCAGTCCAAGGGACTCTCAAGAGTTCTCCAGCACCATAATTTGAAAGCATCTATTCTTTGGCATTTGGCCTTCCTTATGGTCCAACTCTCACAGCCATACATTACTACTGGGAATACCATCACTTTGACTATGAGGACTTTTATTGGCAGTGTAATGTCTCTGTTTTTTATTATACTGTCTAGGTTTGCCATCACTTTCCTCAAAAGGAGCAGGTGTCTCTTAATTTCATGGGTGCAGTCACCATCTGCAGTTATCTTGGATCCCAGGAATGTGAATTCTGTCACTGCTTCCAAGAATTCCCCTTCTATCTGCCAAGGAGTGATAGGGTCAGATGCCATGATCTTAGTTTTTTTTTTTTTATGTTGAGTTTCAAGCCAATCTTTGTGCTCTCCTCTTTTACTATCAGCAAGAGGGTCTATTACTATCAGCAAGAGGGTCCTTTACTATCAGCAAGAGGGTCCTCTTCACTTTCTGCCATTAGAGTGGTATCATCTGCATTTCTGAGGTTGTTGATGTTTTCCTTGGCAATCTTAATTCGAGCCTTTGATTCATCCAGGCTGTCATTTTGCATGATGTACTCTGCATATAAATTAAATAAGCAGGGTGACAATATACATCCTTGCCATACTCCTTTTTCTATTCTAAACCAATCAATTGTTCCATGTCCAGTTTTAACTGTTGCTTCTTGAACCTTATACAGGTTTCTCAGGAGGTGTGTGAGGTGGTCTGGTATTCCCATCCCTTTAAGGACTTGCCACAGTTTGTTGTGATCCACACAATCAAAGGCTTTAGTGTAGTCAATGAAGCAGAAGTAGATCTTTTTCTGGCACTCCCTTGCTTTCTCCATAATTCAGCAAATGTTGGCAATCTGATCTCTCAATCCTCTAACTCTTCGAAACCCAGCTTGTGCTTCTGGCAGTTCTCTATCCATGTACTGCTGAAGTATAGCTTGTAGGACCTTGAGCATGACCTGGCTAGCATGTGAAATGAGTGCAATTGTGTAATAGTTTGAACATTCCTTGGCATTGCCCTTCTTTGGGATAGGAATGCAAACTGACCTTTTCCAATCCTGTAGCCACTGTTGTGTTTTCCAAATTTGCTGGCATATGGAGTGCAGCACTTTTAAAGCATCATCTTTTAGGACTTTGAATAGCTCAGCTGGGATACTGTCATCTCCACTAACTTTGTCGTTAATGATGCTTTCTAAGGCCCATTTGACTTCACACTCCAGGATGTCTGGCTTGAGGTCAGTGATTATACCATCATGGTTGTTAAGGACATTGAGATCCTTCTTGTATAGTTCTTCTGTGTATTCCTGCCATCTCTTCCTAATTTCTTCTGCTTCTGTTAGATCCCTACTGTTTTTGTCCTTTATCAGGGCCAGCCTGGCATGGAATGATCCCTTGATTTCTCCAGTTTTCTTGAAGAGATCTCTAGTCCTTCCCATTCTATTGTTTTCTTCTAGTATTTTGCATTGTTCATTCAGGAAAGTCTCCTTATCTCTCCTTGCTCTTCTCTGGAAATCTGCATTCAGTTGGGTAAATCTTTCCTTTTCAGCTTTGCCTTTCACTTTCCTTCTTTCCTCTGCTATTTGTAAATCCTCATCAGACAGCCACTTTGTTTTCTTGCATTTCTTCTTCTTTGGGATGGTGGTGATTGCTGCCTCCTGTATAATGTTACGAACCTCCATCCACAGTTCTTCAGGCACTCTTATCTATCAAATCTAGTCCCTTAAACCTTTTCTTCACCTCCACTGTATATTCATCAGGTATGTGATCTAGGTCAAACCTGAATGGCCTAGTGGTTTCCCCAAATTTCTTCAGTTTAAGTCTGAACTTTGCAATGAGTAGCTCATGATCTGAGCCCCAATCAGCTCCAGGTCTTGTTGTTGTTTTTTTCCTGACTGTATAGAGCTTCTCCATCTTTGACTGCAAATTATATAATCAATCCGATTTCGATGTTGCCCATCTGGTGATGTCCATGTGTAGAGTCACCTCTTAGGTTGTTGGAAGAGGGTGTTTGCTATGACCAGCATATTCTCTTGACAAAGCTCTGTTAGCCTTTGTGAGGTTTCATTTTATTCTCCAAGGCCAAACTTGACTGTTATTCTGGTTACCTTTTGACTTCCTACTTTAGCATTCCAGTCCCCTATGATGATAAGGACCTAATTGCTCATTACATAACCCATTTAAAAGCCACAGGCTGCACTGAAATGCAGACCTAAACCACTGTTAACAATTGTGCATGGTTTACTTTGCATATCCATTTGATGCTTTCCTGTTTGTGACTCTAATGCTAAGACCTCCAAGTCTGTTCAAGTCCTTTGGGAACACTTGTACAGAAAAGTGAATGTGCAGAACAGGAAAACCATTTGTTGCATCCATGCTCAAATGTCTAATAATCCAAAGCAGCCCCTCTCTTCAGCTGCTTTTTTTTATACCACATGTGGTGCCAAGTGCCAAGTCATTTGCCAGCCTTCTCGATAGACAAATGCTCCAAATGACAAGCCTAATTCTAACACTGTCAGTAGCACTGTATATGCAGAATAAAGTACATGACAACTGACAATGCCGCAGAAAATGGCTTTGTTTCTCCCCCCTTTTTCCCCTACCAGTCTCCTATCACAGAGACTGAATGTGGGCCTGATAGTGGATTTGACAAGATTGCTTAGATGGTCCTTTCTCGTTAAGTTAGCAGAATGTATTGGGCAAGTAGATGTGTCAGTCACAAGAGGTGCAGGCTTACACTAGATCGATGGCAGTGATGGTGGAAGAGAATTTACCATGAGGGATGCCAGTATCCATAGCAAATGTAACACCCTGACCAATGCTTCATCACTGCCAGAGATCGTACCCTTTATGGTATAATTTTCACAGCACTTACTCTGTGGCAGTTCTAATGAAAAGTGCCACATCTGGAATAATTTTAAATTTCTCAAAAATGAACAGAACTCACCTGCAATTAAATTATACTGCTCTTGAGGCATTCTTGAGGCTTTCACCTAGCATACGCAAGGGAACAGAAAGAACGGCCCTGGGCTCAGTCAGACAAAATGGGGTTGGGTCCAGACTAAACTAACAGCTTCCACTGATTCCCCCTTCCCTCTCCTCTCATATATTCTCCAGGGTCCCTTATCCCCTAAGAGAAGCATCTCGTGGAGTTCAGTGTGCTGCAGTGGGAGGGGGTAGCAGGAAAGAGCCATCCTGCCCATGAAAAATGTAGTCTGGATCCAACCCACGGTCTTGTAGTTTCCATGAAGTCTGTGTTATGTATCTCCTCCTCTTGCTTGCACGCCCTCTAGAGCATGCATGAAACCAAAAGTGTAATCCTGAACAGAAGTCTTCCCTTAGGAGACAATGGGCTTAGAAGGGTGTGGCTGTATTTAGGATGTCGACGCAAGACTCCGTAACTCCCAGTAATTACAGTGTGAAGCTCTGAGAGCCAGTTTGGTGTAGTGGTTAGGAGTGCGGACTCTAATCTGGGAGAACTGGGTTTGATTCCCCACTTCTCCACATGCAACTGCTAGGTGACCTTGTGCAAGCTACAGTTCTCTCAGAGCTGTTCCCTTATGAGCAGTTCTTGAAAGAGCTCTCTCAGTCCCACCTACCTCACAGCGTATCTGTTGTGGGGAAAGGAAGGGAATGAGACTGTAAGCTACTCTGAGACTTCAAGTGAAGGGTGGGGTATAAATCCAATCTCCTTGTTCTCCTTCTCCTTCTCCAATGGTTCATCATGGAATAAATCATACATTTGGTCCCTGACTTCCTGAAGGGAAAACTGGGCATAGCCATGGAGGCACCTGAGACAGTGTTATTGGCATGTGCACCAAAGGCTTGAAGCTTATTTTTATCCCTTCTATCATGTTTATTGGCTGCTTCCTGGTGATTGCACTCAGCAGAATTTGTTATGGATTCCACCAGGCACAAGACTTCCTAGCATCACCACTGCCAGGCAGTATTAACCATGAATGGGAGACAAAAACAATGATCTGCTGAGCCCTACACCTTTTCCCATGAGTAATGGGCCACTTTTGGTCTATAATAAATAGCAGTCTGTTGTAATTCTGGTTACAAAATGTGAATTTCTGTATAGTTGGGAAGCATGATAGTGACACTATTACCCAGTGATTAAAATATAACTTTTAATCATGTATACTTCCCACCATAAAGTTTGTAGCTCTGTTGTTCCTAGTTGGTTTTTTTGCAAAAGCTTTTTTGAAGAAAGGTTGCATTATTTAGAATCTGCAGCAAAGGATTAATGATACCATGTAGTCAAGAGGATATGCTCAATGTTAAATCATGCTTAGCTTTTAAACAGCATTTTAGTTTTGCCAAATGCTTTCTAGTCATCCTGTGGCTAGATCTTACAGAGCATGAAGTGCTCATGAAAACAGGTCTTCCCTACCTTCCCTTTCCCCAGCAGCCCCCTCTGTCTCTCCAAAAAGTGATTTTGGAAGACCTCTTTGGACAAAAATATGCACAACATGCTATAGTAAGGGGAGTTTTGGTGAATTGTCATTTCCCCTCTCCCCCTTGGATTGGATTCATTCAGCTTTTCTTCTGGTGGAAGGAAGGAAGGAAGGAAGGAAGGAAGGAAGGAAGGAAGGAAGGAAGGAAGGAAGGAAGGAAGGAAGGAAGGAAGGAAGGAAGGAAGGAAGGAAGGAAGGAGGGCAGGCAGGCAGGCAGCCAGGCTGGTTCTCTTTGATCACCAAAGATCATGTGACCTACATGTGCAAAAGCTATGTGGAATTGGGCAGATAGTATGGAGGGGCATTGGCCAAGACTGAATGAAAATAGTGGATGGATCCTACAACTTATTCCACCAATCTCCACTGGTGACAAGAGGGGATGATTTCACCTGTTTTCTCTCCTTAGGGCAGATCCATATGCCCATTGTACATATGAGGGTTTCTGGTCCAGGGGACTGCCTTTTTTGGAATCACACAGGGGTTCTGGTAGAAAGAGAAGAGCATAGCTTATGGTTCACATGGTCCAGTCCATGTTTTCACCTTTCACAGCTGCTTTCCATGATAAGTGTACAGACCTTGACAGAAGGAAGATGAAGGCTGTGGTCAGACAATAGGCTTGGTGTGGTCTGACCACACCTCTATTTTATCCAGTGTTATTTGTTCCAGTGAGGTTTGTCCAAATATGCCACCCTTAACCTGCCTTACCGCATGCTCACTCTGTGGTTGATTGTTAGAATTATTGCTGCACAGTAACCACAGAGTAGGTGGGCGGGAAGCATCCTTTTTTTAAAAAAAAAATGTCTTTCATGCATTTGCAGAACTTGTTTGAAGCACCATTCGATTTTGACAGCTCCACAATTCCTCCACCAAGCACTGTAGCCACCAAGCAACTCAGCCTTCTGTGTTTTGCCTCTCTTCTGTGGAATGCATGGGGAAAGTGCAGATTTATATGTGAGTAGCCCCACTGACTTCAGTGCATTTATTCTAGGCATAAACTGCCCCTCAGCGAGAGGAGGGGTCTGACTGCTAACAAAGTGGCTCTGAATCCAACCTATAGTCAGAACTAGCCATCATCCTTGTGGTGAACAACTCCTGTGGGCACCATATTCTGCCATGCGGAATTTATTTAATTGGCAGATTGAAGGCTAGATATGTTTTTTTTTTTTAAAAAAAAGTTGGTCTGCAACTTTCTGTCAACCTGGAAGGGTCATTTTAGCTTAAACTATGAACGTTCACAAAGTGCAAACTAAACATTTACCTTGTAAAATTGTTGGGTTTTTTTACACTGATACTAGGGCTGAGTTCAGACTGGCAGTTTGCTCTGGTAGCCAGTCATGGCAAAAAAGCCCTGGAATAAACTGTTCCGGGCTTTCCCATTCACACAGTCTGGGCCACTGCCGGAAAATATGGGGCAGAGCCAGGCGGGAGTGTTCAGACTGCCACGCCGGGGGGCATGCTGTATTTGGCGTTTCCCCATTGGACAGTAGAGCGGAGCATGCCCAATCATATTTCTGCTGCCTTCTGCCCAACGCGGGCTGCTCCAGGCTTTTCAGCTGCACATTCAGACTCCCCGAAAGCGGAGAAACGCGCGACACACACACGGGTTTTCGGATTTGCTACCAGTTTTATGAGGTATCTTTTTAATCTGGTGATGAAGCGCCACAGCACGGATTGGCTACGGGTGGGGGACGCCAGGCGGATGTGCCTGTGTAAATGCCCAATTTACTCCGGAATTGAATCGTCACTGGCCCGGGTCCCTACCGGGGCAAATTGCCAGTCTGAACTCAGCCTATATATGTGATTATGTGAGTGAAGTTCCTTTTTACTAATCCTTACATGGCTCCCTCTGTGTTTTCTTGATGTGCCTCACCTTGACATCTGGTTTTCTCAACATGAGCTGACTCATTCTGCTTGAGTTTGCCTTATCATGGACACTTCTGTGCCTGACATCTTCTGGCCAGATCCAGTATTTTCAAAGGGATATTGTCAACCAGGAGAGACAATGAAACTAACATTGTTCCTCTGGGCTTCTCCTCTTTCACCTTGGTGGTCTTTAGTGGAGCTCCTGAGAAAGTTCGAGCAGCTAGCCAACCCCCCCACTTTAAGACTTCATAGCCTTCCTTTAATAAAGAAATATTGGGATGCCTACTTCATCTTGACCTCCATCAACAGCTGATATAACTGATCCAGACTATTGAACAGAGTCAGGCATGATCCTGCCAGGATGAGATGTCAGAGAAGACAGTAGCTTCTTCTAGCTAAGCCTCCTAACATTTTTTTTTCCCCTGAAATATTTTATCGGAGTCTTCTTCTCTTTTGTTTTTAAGAAGATGAAGGTCAAAGTTCTCATAGAACAGAATGCAAGTGCAGCTTTTGGAGCAATGGCTCATTTCACTTAAATACAAAGTGGTCCAGGAAGATCTCAAATGCAACGCCCAAAAGGATATAGGAATATTAATTATAGCATTGGTATGAAGGTAGGATATAAAGTCATACATTTTTAAAAAGCTGGTCTTCAATTATTACTGTAGGTTCAAAGCAATTGGTTTCAAGGACAAAGCAATGACTCTTCTTGCTTTGAGAGTTGGCAAATGGATGACAGCATATATTGTGTTTCTTAACACTTGTGACTGGTCAATTTAAGATGATTCAGATTTCAAAGTCTGTGCTGCGGTTAAGTCTTGTATACAAGTGCCACACATTTCAAAGAGTTCAGAACAAATGCAGTGGTGTTTTTTTTTTCCTGATGGACCAATTTGTGAACAAAGAGATGACATCCAGATGAACTCCATATGGAACCCTCAAAGGTTTGAAAGCACAGTAATAATATCAGATAACCAAAACTGCTCTGTAATGTTATCAGTTTACAGGTTTACAGAAGCTCTGCAGTGTTGTGAGCCAGAAAAGCACATACACTGTTTTCGGGAGTAAGCAGCTCCTGTCCCTTAAGAGCCCCAACATGAAGAAGAACCTAAGCTGGATAGCTTAGGCAGGCCTGATCTCGTCAGATCTCGGAAGCTAAGCAGGGTTGATTCCGGCAAGTACTTGGATGGGAGACCTCCTTGGAATATCAGCAGTCAGGCGGCAGAGGCAGGCCTTGTTCAGCCACCTCTCTGAATATCCCCCAGGCTCCCAGTAAGGGTCAATCTCCAGAGGTCACCATGACTTCCTGGTGCACACACACTCTCATACACACACACATGCACATATGAAAATTATAAAAAAAATACCCCCCCCCCCAAGATCCCAAGACAAACTTGGAATAAGAGAAGTGTTTGTTGTTTGATTGCACAGGTCTAAATTTTGCCAAGGACATTCCAGATAGGTGTGTAAGTAACTGGTTCCTTGTTAATTACAACAGGATCTCAGTCTTGTGTTGTTTATACAGCCCAGTACTTGCAAGAGAGGTAGGGTGACTGTTAGATTAATGTACACTGACCAAGAGTGTAAATGATTTACTTCACCCATGGATGGAACTGTAGCTTGCAATGCTAGGTAGATAAGAGCTTGCTACTTAGTTACTGGCCTTTAAGCATCTTTCTAGTTAACTTCCTATTCCTGAAAGTTTTTTTTTAAAAAAAGAAGATGGAAAAAGTGTTTGCAAATTTTCTTCTGGACCTGGGCACTCGTTTTTGCAGGAAAAGGACTTGTTGAAAGGCAGTTCTGCCTCTGTGGGGCTTATGCACTCCAGCATATGCTCAAGCACCATTCTGCTGTTTGTACGACATGATATTACATACATTGCAAGTGGTTGGTTAGGTGGATGGTTAGGGAACTGGTTGGAGAACTGCACTCAAAGAGTAGTTGTCAGTGGCATTTCATCGGAATGGAGGGAGGTGTCCAGTGGGGTGCCACAGGGCTTGGTTCTGGGTCTGGTACTTTCAGTGCTTTTATAAATTATCTGGATGAGTGTGTGGAGGGGCAACTCATTAAATTTGCAGATGACACCAAATTGGGAGAAGTAGCAAACACCCCAGAAGATAGAGAATTCAATGAGATCTGAACATGCTGGAAAAGTGGGCAGATGTGAACAATATGCAATTTAACTAGGATAAGTGCCAAGTTCTACATCTGGATAACAAAAATGAGGAACATGCATGTTGGATGGGGAATACACTTCTGGGTAGCTCTGTGTGTGAACAAGATCTTGGGAGCCCTGTAAATTAAATATGATCAGCCAATGTGATGCAGCGACAAAAAAAAAAAAAAAGGTTAATGCCATCTTGGGATGTATCAACAGAGGCATAACATCCAAATCTCAAGATGTCATAGTCCCATTGTACACTACATTGGTGTATTGTGTGCAGTTCTGGAGGCCTCACTTCAAAAAGGATGTGGACAGAATGGAGCGGGTGTAGAGGAGACTGATGAGGATGATCAGGGGCCTGGAGACCAAGTCCTATGAGGAAAGGCTGAGGGACTTGGGAATGTTCAGTCTGGAGAAGAGGGGGGGCATGATTGCTCTCTTTAATTATTTGAAGGGCTGTCACTTAGAGGAGGGAGCTGTTCCTGTTCGCAATGGAGAAGAGGACTCACAATAATGGGTTTAAACTAAGGGTGGGAAGGTACCAACTGGATATTAGGAAAACTTTTTTTTTTTTTTTTACAGTAGGAGTTGTTCAGCAGTGGAATCAACTGCCTAGGGAAGTGGTGAGCTCCCCTTCACTGACAGCCTTTAAGCAGCGGCTGGTCAAACACTTGTCAGGGATGTTCTAGGTTGATCCGGCATTGAAGAAGAAGAAGAAGAAGAAGAAGAGAAGAGTTTGGATTTATACCCCGCCCTTCACTGCCCAAAGGCATCTCAGAGCGGCTTACAAACTCCTTTCCCTTCCCCTCCCCACAACAGACACCCTGTGAGGTAGGTGGGGCTGAGAGAACTTCTGACAGAAACTGTCCTTGAGAGAACAGCTGTGCCAGAGCTTGTGACTGACCCAAGGTCACATCAGCAGGTGCAAGTGGAGGAGTGGGGAATCAAACCCGGTTCTCCCAGATAAGAGTCCGCACACTTAACCACTATACCAAACAACCTGAATGGCCCCTTCCAGTTATGTGGTCCTATGATTCTATGAACACTCCAGCATCTGAGGCTGCCTTTCACAACATCTGAAGCTGTTTTGATATCGGAAGATCAATCAGCATTAATGGATAAGACTAGCACTTTATTATTATGGTTTTAATGGTATTTTAATGTTAATTTTATTGCTGTTATTTATGTATTTGGATTTTGCATGATTGTTAGCCGCCCTGAGCCAGCTACGGCCGGGAAGGCGGGATAAAAGTTTAATAAAATAAATAAATATAATAAACTACAGAAAGTCCTGCTGGTTTTATTTCAAGCATTACCCCACAGGAAAATGCAATGCAGTTTACCATTTTTCCGATGCCATCTTATCTTTTGGATTAGAATGCACAAATCAACTTTCAGGTCAGGATACTGTGGATTTTGCTGGGGAACACATGCAACTGTCAAACTTACCATGCTCAAAGGTGGTGATCAGATGTGAGCCAGTCACTCGGTCTGTTTGCTTTGTGCTAAGCAGCACTGAACACCTGTCAAACCAATTTGCATCAGGTTGTCCCAAAATTGCACATGTGCAAAGACACCGCTGATTCAAACTGATGGATGGCCATTAGCATCACTAAGCACTCCTTAGACAAATACCAAAGAGCAGGATTTTATTGAAATACAGCATTTACTGATGACTGCTTTATATGATTCATGAGTGACCTAATCATCTACTTAATCACCTGCTGTGCGGAGCAATTACACAGTGAGGATGGGTATGGGTACCATGGGCTGTGAGAGAATGTGCATCAGTGAACAGCCAATTGCACCATACTGCAGGGGTAGGAGGAATACAGTGAAACTGCCTGCTGTAAACTCACAAACAGAGTGACAATCACCGAAAAATCAGGTCTCTGTTTGCAACTGGCAAACAGGAGGTGAGCTGAACCAGCAGGTATTCAAAAATTCCTGCTTTTAGGTTACATACTGTCTATATTTCTATGTTAAATGTCTAAATTGAGTCTGAAAAAGGTGGACTGTTTGTATATATATATATATATATATATATACACACACACACACAAATGTACAACAGACCATCAGTTCATAAATAATTAGCAAATAGCAAAGACACATTTTTTTGGGCTGGAAACCTAGAGAAAGCTTGCTGCTGATCCACACCTTAGCATATTAATTCAAGGGCAAAGAAGCAGAGTTCTCAACTCTCTAGTGAACTATCTAGCTCACAGTTTCTGGTAAAGGACCACTCTGCATCTAGCATGCACTTCGTTGTTTCTGTCCCACACTGGAACAGAAAAAGATGCGGCTCCAAACCACATTCAGGTACCCTGGGCCAACACTGTACTGACTGCAGTCACCCCTGAATGGCCATAAAATGGCCATAAATCTATGCTGACAGTATCATAAAACCAAGAGAACAAAGGAAGTGAAACCAGCATGCAGTGTGGAGGCTTCCATAAAATCCGACAATCAAAGAAAGTGAAAGTGGCATGCAACGTAAAGGGGAATTTCTGTTCCAGTGTGTGGTTTGGTAAAACAGCAGAGTGAATGCTAGATGCAGAATGGGCCAAAGTTTTAGGGAATTTTACAGTCCTTCCTCAAATGTAGCATTGGCTGATACATGACTCAAAGAAAGCCTTTTGGTTTCCTCACAACAGACAGCTTAGTCAAGAACAGCCAGGTGACTTCTCCTAGTAAACAGTATCCGCAGATAAAGTAAACTTGGATGGCACTGACAGTAGGATGTTATGTATTTGACAAGAACTGTGACTTCATCGATATCTTGTAAGCTTTTCTGACAAGCTGAACTAGACTTTTGGCTTTAGGTCAGATTGAGGTCAGCCAAAGAGGAGACCTCACAGAACCTAAATGTCAAATATAACATAATGTAAAGCAGTGATAGAAATCCACGTCCCCACTCCAGTTGAGATTTGCAAATGTTTCCTGTGCTGTTATTGTTTATATTTGTATATATACAATCACATTATTTATTTTGCTTTTCAGTGGTAGTTTAGTAGAATCACTTGCATGGCATATGCATGTTTTTCTAAGATATTTAGACATTTATTATTTTATCTATTTATTATTTTGGTTTGAAAGAGGATGAGATACTGGAACTCATTCTTTTACTCATTCACAAAGGGACAAGGACTATAGTTTGTAGGACTGTTTATTGTATGAATGTCTTGTCTTTACTTCCTTGTTTTTCTAATTTTGGTGATCCAGTTTTTGCTGTTCTCATGTCATGTCGTATACTACTTTTCTTGCATTGTTTTGTAACTCAGCATTCACGTATTATTATAGTGTTTATTATATATCTTATACTGTTCCTGTCACATTGCTAAATTTTGTAATCTCTTCTATGGGAAAGGCGCACTGCCAATAAAGTAAATAAACAAACCTTCGTATGCCTTATTGTTAATTGGGAATTAACAATGGGCAGTACGGCCTTGGAACCAAAGACCTCCAAATTACATGGCTCCATACCAATCAGATTTTTTAGGAGAGAACCATCAAAACTTCATGATCATTATTTTCCAAGGTGGTTTCTGGGTATTTATAAAAAGCACACGGCAAACAATCCCTTTGCTTGTTTTCCGGTATCGAAGTCTGCTCATTAAGGTTTTCTTCAATTCTGGGAAGGGGAATAAACTGAAAAAAAGCCAGATATTTCAAAGAAGACACCTTTTTTTGTCCAATCTGTACATGTGGATTAAAAACTGCTTAATTAACAGAAAACAGAGAATGAGTATAAATGGGCAGTTTTCACAGTGGGAAGATAGTAAGCACAGGATCCGGTGTTTATTAACTTGTTCATTAATGATTTGAAATTGGGAGTAAGCAGTGCCGTGGCTAAGTTTCGGATGACAATGGGTTGTTCAGGGTGGTGAGAACCAGGGAGGATTGTGAGTTACTCCAGTGGGCTCTGTCCAGGCTGCGTGAGTGGGTCTCAACATGGCAAATGAGGTTCAGTGTGAGCAAGTGCAAAGTAATGCACACTGGAGCCAAAAATCCTACCTATAAATACACATTGATAGATTCTGAACTGGCAGAGACTGACCAGGAGAGAGATCTTGGAGTCAGGGTAGATAACTCCCTGAAAATGTCAGCTCAGTGTATAACAGCAATAAAAAGGGCAAATGCTATGCTGCAGATTATTAAGTAGGGAATTGAAAACAAATCAGGCAGTATCATAATGTCCCTTTATAAATCAATGGTGCAACCTCATTTGCAATACTTTGTACAGTTCTGATCACTGCACCTCAAACAAAGATATGGCATTGGGAAAAAACCAGGCCCGTAGCTACATTGAATCATTTCAGGGCCCGCCCCTGACTTTCTGCCAGGGCCCCCAACTTACTACCCTGGGCAGCCCCCTGAACTTATTCCTCCCGCTGGTCCCTGCTGCAAGCCTCCTACCCCCTTCCTCTCCCCTCTGTATCTCTTCTCTTGCCCTTGCGTCTCACTCTCTCTCCATGTCTCCTGCACCTTTGGAACATTGCATTTCTAAGAAGGGGGGGGGGCAAGGTCAGAGAATCAAATGCAGCCGCCCTTTGAAAGATGCACAATCTGCTATTTTAAATCTTTTCTATCAACCCTAAAACTTTGCTGGTCTTAAAGGTGCCCCTGGCCTGGACTCAAAACTTTGTCTCTCACAGACACACCCCACACTGTGCATTTTGGTACATTCTTCTGCTCCTTATGGGAGCTGGGAAGGTCACAAAGACTTCGGCTTCTCCAGTCTCCTAAGTGAAAGTCTGAAACTCCTCCTCCTTCAGCTGTCTGGTACTTCATCAGTGCAGCCAGCATGGAGCTGGCGCTGGGGTGAAGGCGGGAGCACTCTGAGGAGACGGCAGGGAAACCTTGAGCCACCGCAGCCGCCTGAGGAACCTCTGGCCATGGAGAGTTCCTTGGAGAAGGTCAGTGCTGGCTCTGGCTGTTTTGAAGAGGCACAGGAGTGTCTGGTGCCAGCCTCATTTGGGGGGGGAGGGTCATGGCAAGGAAAGATCCTGGGAGATCTTTAGCACCAGTTGCCTAATCCCTTTACAGCAAAAAGCAAAACAAAACAACACCCCCCAGAAATAACCACACTTGAAACTTTTCAGCCTCCATTTAGGGGGAGGCAGAGAGAGTTACTTAAATTGCCTTTAATTAAATTAGCCAGTGCCCCCTGAGAAATTAAAATGCCCCCCAACTTAAAAAAAAAACAAAACCTGGCTATGGGCCTGGGGGAAAATGCAGAAAAGTACAACTAAAATGATTAAGGGGGTGGAACACTTTCCCTGTGAAGAAAGGTTAAAAAGGTTAGGGCTTTTTAGCTTGAAGGAATGATGACTGAGGGGTATGATAGAGCTTTACAAAATTATGCATGGGATAGAGAAGGTAGAAAAAGAAGTACTTTTCTCCCTTTCTCACAATACAAGAACTTGCTGGCACTCAATGAAATTAATGAGCAGTATAAGAAACTGCAAGTAGATAAATAGGTACCACTTTGGTGGGAAGGTAACAGCATTTCGTGCGCCTTGGTGTTTAGTCATGCTGGCCACATGACCATGGAAACATCTTCGGACAGCACTGGTTCTTCGGCTTTGAAACGGAGATGAGCACCGCAACCCTAGAGTCGGATTCGACTGGCTTTCGAGCAAGGGAACCTTTACCTTTACCTTATATTTAGAATACACAAAAGGAAATACTTCTTCATCCAAAGAGTGATTAACATGTGGAATTCCCTGCCACAAGAAGTGGTGGTGGTGGCAACAAGCACAGACACCTTCAAGATGGGATTAGATAAACATATGGAGCAGAGGTCCATCAGTGGCTATTAGTTGCAAGGTATAGATGGAACACTATGTCCGAGGCAGTAATCTGTATTCTTGGTACTTGAGGGGTCAACAGGGGGAGGCCTTCTGGAGTTCTGGCCCCGCTAGTGGACCTCCTGATGGCACCTGGCTTTTGGCCACTGTGCAACACAGAGCATTGGACTGGATGGGCCATTGGTCTGATTCAACATGACTTCTCTTATGTACTTATGTTTTAGGTGGTATGAAATTTAATTCCATGGATTACCTGTATACATAACTGAGCCTTCCATGATCCTTTTATACCAATGGAAAATATTAAAGAGGACAGGATAAGGAAACAACTTATCTTCTCTGAACAGAATAGGAAAGCAATATAATGAGTAAATTGCAACTGTAGAATTCAGTTCCCTAAATATCCTATATATAGAATTTCCTTATATATTGGCCATTTCTAGCTCTCCCATTGGTTGTGCAATGGCCCATCAACTGCCACTCAAGAGTACTCACATGCCATTGGCTGGGGGCTGGGTCCACTCCTCTCCCCTGCCCACTGCCAGCCTAGACACTCTTCCCTCACAGAATAAGCGATCAAAACAGCTGTCTCTCCTCATGAAGACACTTCTCCTGCTTGGCTCCTGTGGGACTAACTTTTCCCTCAGTGGCTGTTGCTAGGCAACCAAGTTTGGTTCTGTCAGTAAAAAGACAAAAGAAGGAAGGCCTTTCTAGGCTTTTGTGGGGAACTCATTGGGGCCAGTCCTGACTAGGGTTGCCAGCTCCAGATGGCAGAGATCAGTTTCCCTGGAGAAAATGGTAAGCTTTGTGTCATTATAACCTGCTGAGGTCACCACAGCACATTGACACTGAGTGCCTAAGGCCAGGGCACCAGTCCAGAGTCTCTTTCTAGAGTTCATTGTATTTATTTCCACAATGGGCCTTATTCCTAGTTAGAGAATAATTCTCTTCTTATCTGATGGACACCTACCTACTGTATTTAGTCTTTGTATAAAGACAATGCCTGGGGAAGCACTACTCACCTATGTGTTTATGCACAGTTAGAAGAATTTATGGCAGCTGAGCATGCATTCTTCACACACATTGAAGCTGAAAAGATTCTAGAAAACAAGTTCTCACTCTAAGGAAGAAGGTCATTTTGATACCCTGCTCATCACTACCCAAAGGACTCTCAGAGCAGCTTACAATTGCCTTGCCTTTCCCTTCCTACAACAGACACCCTGTGAGGTAGGTGGTGCTGAGACAGTTCTGAGAGAACTATGACTGGGACAAGGTCACACAGCAGGCTTCACGTGGAGAAGTTGGGAATCAAACCCAGCTCTCCAGGATTAGAGTTCACCACTCTTAACCACTACACCACACTGGCTCTCAAGTCCAAACTGGAATGCCATGGTGAGAAGCAGATGGATCCATCTGTAGATGGATGAGCTCACTACTTGAAACTTCACTACATTAATCCAAAAGTTAACACTGGTCATAGCTGAATGGTAGAACTCCCAGGTTCAATCCCTGATGTCTTCACTTAAAATCATTAGACAGTATGAAGATAAGTAAGGGGATGTGGAATGGTATTGTGAAGTGCCTCTGCCTGAGACCTTGGAGAGCTGCAGGAAGTTAAAGTAGACAATACTGACCTTGGCTGCACCCACATATCCTTGCATTATTGCTGCACTATAGTAGTCATTTGCAACACAATAGTCTTGCTCACATTGGGAAACCCAATTATGAATGATTTCTATAGGATAATTATCATGCAATATTCAACCATAAATTATGATCTGATTCAATGTAAGCACAACCAAGACTCACCTCCACTCTTGCTTGTAGTTCAGGAGGTGGGGGAGGCTGGAAGGAGGCATGTTTTCAGACACATGGTGCCATTTGGTAAGGCAAAGTGGGGGATAGCCAGTTCTCCCACAGCCTGCCACATCAGGCAGTGCATCATAGTAAGGGTGCAGGTTGCAAAACCCCAGGGGCTATTTGAGCAAACCTGTGCAAGTCCTCAGCCTTTGTGTTTTTGGCTCACTGGCTTACCCACCCACCCTTCCTCATATTTTGGTGTTGATATGATGCATATTTTGTCTTATGCTGATTTTTGCTGTCATAATTTAGTGGTTTGGGCATTGAAATGGATCCTTTGTTGGGGGGAGGCCATGTCTTTGTGCCCATCTTCCCCATTTGGGAGCTCCCATAAGGGGCCTTGAGGTGTGGAGCCACTCAGCCACATGTCCAGGTGGGGGTTGCCAGCTGGCTTCCACCACCAGGTGCCAGGTGGACCATGTAGAGGCTGGCACCTACATGTGTCCCAGTATCTTGTCGCTCCACAATTGATCTCCCAGCAAGCGGGCTGGGAAGGGGTTCATCAGGCAGCAGGCGGGTTGCCCAATGCTTGGATCCATCCCTATGCTGTATTGTTGCTTCTTTGTCTGTATTTAATAAAATAAGCTGTAGCTACCTTTTTATCAAAAATGGCTGTGTGTGTGTTTATTCCTCCCAGCGCCTCAACCTTTATTCCTCCTCGAACCCCGCAAAGCAGCTTCAGATGTGTGCATGTATTCCAGTGGAGAACTAGCAGCCATTTAAAAGTTAAAATGGCTGTCATTTTATCTTTTTTAAGTTAAACTTCTGTAAAATTTTCCTTGCTGGGAAGAACTGCACCCACTGAACTTCTGCCTATCGTATGTTTTACAGCTCAGGAGCCCAACCAGGAAGAAAAAAAATCCTAATGCCATTTAACTTTACATATATATATATATATATATATATATATACACACATATATATACACACATACACGTTTAAGCCTCAGCTCTAGAATATGGTTTCCTTCTGTGTTAATGAACACCAACATTAGAACTACATTCATAATGACATTAATATAATCTTATTTGCTTTTATCGGCTTGCAGGCATTCAGCATGCCAAACAGTATTGTGTCACAAAGAAATACGCTGAATGTTTATCCAGTTCAAGGGACTAAACTCCTTATCAGAGCAGGGAATAAAAAACAGTATAATTTTCACCACTGTGTTGCCTTCATTGTGTTCCAAAAGATAAAAGAGCAATAGCAAAATGATCTTTACAAGAGAAAAGTGTGGGATTAACAAGGGCGGGGATATTACCCAAGACCTCATGCCTGAACATTCTTTGTAATTTTACATTTTGTCATTTCCCCCCTATAATATTAAAAACACTTTTAGTAAAAAGTACAAAAGGCATGACTTGGGCGTGCCATTCCATATATTAACTTTAGTTATAGAAATAGATTGCTCTTGTTTCTAATTTTAGGCTATTTTACATTTTGCCCTCATATGAGGACATTCTCAGGTAGTGATTTTAACTAGACTCTCACCCCAGATGCATTTTCTTGTGTTTGCTTCTAAAGAGATGCTCTGCATTAAGAAGTATAACATTCAAAATACAGATTTCTAATGATGGAGGAAGGAGAAAAACAATTAGTTTGATGCTGGAACTTGAAAAAGTTAGCTAGGGGGAACAGGAGAGGGGGAAGCTTGCTGCTTTTTAGCAAAGAAATTTCCTGCAGTTTAAGCAGATTTATGTCCACACACACACACACACACACACACACACACACACACACACACACGTCAGTGTTCCCTCTAAGCTGAGTTAGTGTGAGCTAGCTCACAGTTTTTTAGCCTCCAGCTCACATATTTTTTGTCTCAACTCAGGTAGGATGGCTCCAGAGCAAACTAATTTATGCAGTAGCCAAATTGCTCACTCATAACTTTAATGCCAGTAGATCACAAAGGAGAATTTTTGCTCACAAGACTCCACAACTTAGAGGGAGCATTTATACACACACACACACACATATGCTAGGCAATTATCTAGGTACAATACCACACATTAGTGACCCATTGATTTAAATGGCAGACTGTAGATGACAGCCGCAAATAGATCTTTCTGAATTGCAACACCTGTGGGTTGATTGAAACTGTGGAGTTGGGTCCAAAGATGTCCTTCCATTCATAGAAGGATTCCTTCTAGAGGCAGAAGACTCTTTCCATGAGGGAAAGGACTCCTCTTATGAGTGGCATGGCATGTTGAGATCCAATTTCAACCCCATGTTTTTAACTGGGGAATGTGGCAACTGAAATCCATGTCTCTTTTTATAACTGATTAGAGATATGTTCCTTTTGAAGTCAAGTAAAAGTAAGAAATGGGAAACGGTGATGAGTATGAAATGTAACAAGACTTCTGACTTCCTTTAAAATTCATTAGAGGAAGAGGAACCTTAGGGTTGCCAGGTTTGGACTGGAAAATACTTGAAGACTTTGGGGGTGGATTCAAGAGAGGGCAGGGTTTGGGGAGGGGAGGGGCCTCAGCATGGTACAATGCCATAGAGTCCACCCTTCAAGGCAGCCATTTTCTCCAGGGGAGATTATCTCTGTCAACTGGAGATCAGTTGAAAAAGCAGGAGATCTTCAGGCCCCTCCTGGAGGCTAACAGTAATTTAAGGAAATAGATGAATTAGTATAAATCATATATGACTTAACACCATATAAGGCTCCAAATTGTTTAAATTCATAAATTGTTCACCATCAAACACACTTCTTCTTATTAAACATACTGTTGATTATTTAATACATGCATAAAATACAATTGATACATAGATAGACTGGCAATTTAAAGAAAACTCCACAGTCCCAGAAAAGATTTCACAATTCCAATGGACTAAAAAATATAATTTCTTAGAAAGTAAAGGGGAAAGTAAAGGAACACTCTTCAAGTTTTCTAGGGCTTTGTATGAAATCTCCTGCCAGCCGCGCCTCCTTTAAACAAAACTGGCTTCTTGTCCAGTCTTCTGTAGTAATTGGCAGAATTTTGAAAGGGCAGATATATGATCTGGTGCTTTGTCCAGAATTCTCTGTCACTAACAAGGCTTCCAGTTTCTTGAGATGCATCTCAAATACTTTATTATCCACAAAGTTTCATTGACTAATGGGAGCAATATTTTTTCCCCCCTCTATGTATTAAAGGTTTTAATCTCAGCATAAATGGAAGGGGCCTTCTTTTCACAGTAGTGAAGTTGCCAACATTCATAATTACCTGATTCAGATACAAAGATGAAAGCTTCCAGAGAATATATATATTTTTAAAAAGCCTGTGCATAGCTGTGTGCTGCCTTGGTTAGGGAATTCCCTGCTTGGTCATACAGGCTCATGGCTTCAAAACATCCCTAGGGTTTACCACATATTCTAGGAGCATCAAAAATCCGCCCTGTGTTTGGGCTATCGATAGGGCTTTTTTGGGAGGGCAGCTGTCAATAGTGTTTTTTTTAATATATATATAAAATAGATCTAAAATAATAGCCCATTTTGCACACATGCTGCATATTTTGTTAGTCGTTAATTTAGAATTCTTTACCAGAAGAAGCAGCAGCAGCTCTCCAATATGGCTTGTAATTGCCAACCAATGTCTGAACTGAGTTGGACCATCACTACTTCAGGGCAAATTCAATTCACTCTTCTCTGGATGTAGTTTTATTAGCAGTGTAGTTCCATCAGAGGGTAGCCATGTTGGTCTGCAACAGAACAGCTAGTTTTGACCTCAGAGGTCAACAAGATTTTTGAGACCAGCAATATTTGGGGGGATAGGACCTTTCAAAGGAGCTTTGACTCTCAAAAGCTCATACCCCCCAACATATTGTCGATCCCTAAGGTGCTACTGGATTCCAATCTAGCTGTTCACGTGGGAAACATTTGTGAAATATATAGGGAATACCAGAAGTCCGGTTTTATGTGCTCTGATTCTTTTGCATGCCTTGCTCAAGGATGACCCAGACTGATGAAATACAGTCCCAAAACTCAGGGTTGCTAACACCACCTCCCTTCTTGCCTGCTGGAAAACCTTCCCCACTACCTTGTCTTTTGGAAGGCATTGGTGATTTGTTCTGCTGAACCATTGCATGCTGCAAAGAACATGAGAAGACAAAACTTGGTCAGACAATGCTTCTTAAAGCAATGCACATTATGTCAGAGCAGAAAGAACATTCTTGCTGTTATAAAGGGGATTTCCCCCTCCCCCAATCTACGTCTGGTGAAAAGAAATCTAAGTGGTTCTTCTGTGATACAGAGTAATTCTTTGAGGTAATTAAGCACCAACAATAAATGCCTGTGATTTTGAGTTAGCAAAGGCAAATTTCCAGGAACATATAATAACAGTACATTTCTTTAAAAGATTATAATTGTAACATATTCAAATGTGGGTGCATAATGGGTATGTGAAATGCAGGGACGGCATCTATCCAAACTAAGAGCTTTTTCATCAGCACAGTACAAACTGAGAAGGTCAGAGGGAGGTTTGCAAGAAATTCGTTAAGCGTTCAATAGATTTTGTTTGGGGGGAAAAAAAGTGGACAAAGTTTGCTGTTTGATAGAGGAACAGACTTTGAAGGATTCCGTGTCCTCAACAACTGACTTGGATGAGGGGGGTGGGAATTAGTGAGTGAAACCTGAACTATCACCTTATCTTCATTGCACAAGACGGTTTCTCATGCTAAATTTCTGCACATAAGATAGTTGTAAAGGCATTGCCTAAAGAAGAGGTTAACTGCTCTAGATAGATGAAACCGAGGAAAAATTATTCTGCAATGGGGGGGTGTGTGTGTGTAAATGATGAGGTAATTATTAAGACCAAGAAAAAGTGTGGCACTTTCCCCAAATATTTTAAGCAATGTCAAAAGCACGTTTCCCTCTAATAGTTCTTCAGTCATTACTTTGAGTGGGGATAAAAGTGCCATTGGATCTACCCCATATGTTTTCTGTGACTTGCCGCTGAATTTGCCTCTGCTGAAAGGTTGAGGTGAGTTTGGAGGTTCATTTTTTTAAAATGGATCCAAGGAGCTTTGACCACCCAGAAAGTCTATGCCGGGGATCATGAGACCCACATGCATAAAAGCAGGTAGGTTTAGCGTCTGTAGAAGAATTGGGTGTAAAAGAAGTGGGTGAGATTAACACCATTGGGGGACACTCGCTGGATCCAACCCAGTGTGTGTGGAAGTTAGTGAAGTTAAAAAAAAAAAAGATTACCTTTGTGATTAGTGGACACTGAGTCAGACACAATTAATTAACAAATGTTTTTATATGAGTGCCAAGAGAGATTCAAGGCAGCGTACAGCCAATCACAACCAACCAACAACAACAGCAAAAGAGTTCAATTCAAGTCCAGTAGCACCTTGGAGACCCTACAAAGTGAAGTTTCTGAGTTGTCTTCAAAAACAGCCCCAGATAGGGCACATTAAATGTTTGGAATGGAGATCCCAGTCGGACGGGGGCAGGGGTTGCAGAGAAAGGGAGTGGTGGGGATGCAAAGAATCAATGCACACTGTAATCAGATTGAGAAGAGCAGAGGAGAAAGCCTTGGGAGCAGAAAATTATCCTCTGCAGTGAGATAAGAATCCTGTGACTCTTTTCAGTAAACTCCTAGGCACAAGTTCTTATAATGCCTCAGGCACAAGGATGGATGGGGCTTAGGGTAGCCAGGTCCTACCTTCATGCCGGCAGGGGAATTTGGGGGGTGTTCCTGGGGGGGGGAGGTGACATTTTGCCCCCAAAGCAGAGCATCGCTGTGCAACATTCCCGACATAACAACATCATTTCTGCACGACATCATCACTTTGGGGATGTCGCTGCGTGACACCACTGTTTGGGGGTGGATTTTCTCCTGCCAGCCAGCTGACTGGTGATGAAGCCTCGAAAGGTCGGGGATCCCCTGCTCCGGCCTGGGGAACGGGAACCCTGGTGGGGCTGAATGGCTGGCCTTCATCAGCTGTGGCTGGCAACACTCCCCTGGGAGCAGTAAAGGAGCCAGAGAGACATTTCACATCTAGAAGCCATTAACTGTGAAATGCAAACATATTATTAATGGATGTGGCTAAGAGTGGGCAGAAGGGAGGCTCCGGACAGGACAAGAAAGCAGGATGGTAATGCACACGTGCAATCAGGTGTTTGTTTTATCCGTCATACAGAGACTTGAAAATAAATGATCAAGTTATTGAACATTCAGCTGTGTGGATCCTTGAAAATTAGGCTGACTCAGACACCCACTGGATGAGTTCATGTATTGTTCACACAAGTTGTGAACAGGAAGCTGGTTATTCAGTGATTGGTTTGACTTTTGGGGGACCTGTAAGCAACTGCAATTGGCAATTCTTTAAAACATCCCTCCAGTGGCATGGCAGGGAGGAAATTCAGGGAAAGTGTTGGTCACGTAGGTGGTTCAAAATCATATAAATCCATCATAAATACATGCTGTGTTTTTCAAACAATCATATTGTTTGAGGTTTGTGTGAGTAGTCCTCAGTGATGCTTGGATCAGTGGTGTTTTGCATCCTTTTTATTATTTTTTTAAAAGCTGATGCAAACCTGTTTGGCAGGTCTTCGAACCATTTGGTGTGAACCAGACAGAGCAAAATGATGGGCTCATGTCTGCTTGTTGCATCTGAACATGGCCGGTTCAACTGTCAAACATGTTCACTGCAAAATTCACAGCATAAAGATCAACAAGGGAGTCAAAGCTCCCGTCATCAGAGAGCTTTGACTCTTGAAAGCTGGACATCTTGTTGATCTTTAAGGTTCAACTGGACCCAAATCTTGCTCTTCTGCTGCAGACCAACATGGTTAATCACCCAAAACATTTCTTACTGAGTGCTGAAATGATGCTCTTGGCCTTGTTGCACTCAAGATCAATGCTCCCTCTAAGCTGTGGAGTCTTGTGAGCAAAAATTCTACTTTGTGAGCTACTGGCATTAATGTTGTGAGCAAGCAATTTGTCTACTGCATAAATTAGTTTGCTCTGGAGCCATCCTTCTTGAGCTAAGAAAAAATGTGTGAGCCAGAGGCTAAAAAACTGTGAGCTACCTCACACTAACTCAGCTTAGAGGGAACACTGCTCAAGATATTCATTTTTTTTTCCTGGGAGGTTTGAAAGGAACAAAACCTCTCTTTATGTTTTATTTCATTTTATTTATATCCTGCCCTCCCCGCAATAGTTTTTTTTTCCCCCTCTGGACAGAGAATAGCCAGGAGAAAGAAGTCAGTTCAATTGCTTCCCTGATGTACTGTAGCTCACCTTCATACAAATGCTAATAGATCTAGCAGGAGAGATAATGGGTGGGTCAAGCTCTTCTCTTTCTCCAAGCAGGGAACAGAGTTTTGGAGGGATTAAGTACTAGATAGTCTTCAGGCAGGAGATTCCTGGATATCTCCAGGAATGCTTCTTTGACCTAGTGTGATTGGGTCAGGGGGAGGAGAAACAGATATGATAAAAACTCCTGGCAGCAGGAAGGAGCTCTCTTTTCCTTAGGTGCTGAGTCCATAACTGCAATCAGACCTCTCCTTTAGAAAGGCAGCCATTGGCCATGTGCTCACCTCAAGAGCTGGAGCAAGCTTCAAGGTAATGGTATCTCTACAGGGATCTGTAACATTCTAAGCAAAAGGAGCCTGTTCTGTTTTAACATCTGATAGGGCATGTAAAGAGAAAGGGACAGAGGATGTGTGTTTCAACTATTTTTTTTGGAATCCCTTGCTCAATTTGGTGCTGTGCTAAAAGTATGCTTGCAAACTTTTTTTTAAATTAATACTTTATAACTTTTGATGCTGGCCATGATTTTATACATTACATAGATCTCCATCATCTCAGACATGCTATTTTAAAGGCATGCCAGGAGGAAGGAAGGCAGTTAGCAAGAAGCACGCCAGGAGGAAGGAAGGCAGTTAGCAAGAAGCCATTCCTCCAGGGGTGCTCAAGGCAGTAATCAACCCTGCAGTGACCAGGTGGGAGACACTGAGGCAAGGCCTCAGAATGTGGAAGGGAAGCTGGGGGTCCTGACACTCCCAGTGGGCAATTTCATACAAAGGTCAGATGACAGTGGCAAGCTACCCAAGAGATAAACAAAAGCCTCTCCGGGTATGAAAAAATCCCAGGAGGGCAGGGCAGAAATGGGGCCTGTAGGCCAGAGTAGGCACATTCTGCCACACATGCATATAGTTCTTCAATCAAACCTTTCAAAACACTTTTGGCTTAAAGGAACCTGTTGGCTCCTCTGTTGTTTTTTTTGCCTAAACTGCATATTCTCTCCACGTGTTTTTGAGTCCATGGGATACAAAAGAAATGAAAGGTTTCCTGCTAAGAATATTAAGTCATCAACTTTCAGGAAGTATTTGAGAGTGAAATGGGGACAAGTATTAGCAGAGCCGTTATGATGAAATAATGTGATTCTCCTAATGCATTTATCATGTTTAACTATAAGTAAGAGGCATTATTTCTAATGAAATAATAATTTTTAATACCACAGCCCATCGTGAAAACTGTCAGTGAATCTGAAATTTGTGCATAACTGTTGAGTTGGGAATTCTATCCATTAGTCTAAAAATGTAATCTGCTGGGCTCCATTTTCAGAGAACTCGTTGTGCCTGTCCCATATTACCTTAATTGTGTTCAGCTAGAATACTGGGGTGCAATTATTCTAATGTCAACAGTTGACCTGCTTCCTGTTCAGAACTTTACTAATATACTTTGTGCTCATGCTGGGCTGTTAGAATGCAGGACTTTTGTTTTAATGGATCTTTCCAAAGTATATTAAATTATCCAGTGGCTGTTGCAATATGCAAATGTCTTTGTGGTTTTACATTAAAAAAAATGTCTGATGACCTTGTGTTGCTGGACATCCATTGCTTGAGTATTTGAGTGCCTTTTGCTTTCAGATTATTTTCACAAACAGCTAGACAGGCATTCAATTGTGTCTACAACAGTATTGTCAGCAGGCAAACTGTTAAAGAGGCCTGTATCTATTTAACCAGTTCTTCTATATTCATATGTGATTGGTAATAACAGTTGGAGTACTTGGCTAGTATCATAGAATCCTGACACCCAACTTCATGATTAGAGATTAAGCTTTACTTTTCTTTCTATTATTTTGATCCCAAAATCCTTACCTGTTTTTTTCCCCTCCTTGTTGCAAATCAAACCCATGTTTATTTTGGCATCAATTTCTGAAAGTGTATGAAAAATACACTTCACTTTGCTGGCCTATGCAGAGTTTGCAGGCCTATGCACACTTTGCAGACCTATGCACAATTACTCCAGTTAAGCTCATTTATTTCCTAGGATTGTACTGTTAAGGCAACAGTTTCCTCCAGACATATGCCATGATGCCAACAAATGTGTTTCCTGGTACCACATTCCATCTTGTCTCCTCATATAGCATCCTCATCTTTATAATAGTAGGCAAAACAACTCTCAGCAAGAAGGGACAGTTACTACCTGTTTCTCCTTAATGCCAGCTATCCAAAAACAATTTGAATAAAAATATATTTTACTACTTCTAGTAGATGCAGACTGGACCATTTAGGGGGGGAAGCTGGAGAATCATTTGGCCTAGACCTCAAACTCAAAGGAGGCCTCAAATTTAGACAATCAATGGAGGGGTTTTCTTTGACAATTGGTAGGTTGGTATTTCCACTGCCTGCTTTTGTTTTCATGTATTAGCACAAAAATTTATAATGAATTTGGAAGGGAAACATGAAGTGCCCCAGAACTGTCTAGATTTCCAAGAGGGCCTGAACATAGAAGCTCCAAGTATAGTAACTTTTCAAGAGAAGAGAATGCTAGCACTAAGGGACAGCTGCTACAGATGTCTTGCACGATAATTCACTAAAGAAAATCCAATAGTATAAATCAAACTGTAAATATAACAGGGTTGCATGCTGAGTGCTGGTAACTGGTGGGAGGCTTGGGTGATGGGGAAAGTCAAATAGCCATCTTTCCAATGGTTTTACCATAATTTTTCGGTGCAATACTAGATCATTACCCTGACATTTATCTCTCAAGCACTGCTCATATAGCTATCACCTTAAGCAGAAGTTAGAACCAAAAACATACATTATTTTAAAAGACCTTACTCAGTACTATTTCTCTTATATTTGATTATCGTGCCTATGAATTTTGCCACTGAGAGGGTGATACAGTCATTTGTATCTGATAGTAGCCATGACACTTGGGCTCGTTAATTTAGCAATTCCATATTTTTAAGTAAGGGGTTGACTAAATTAGCCCTCAACCCATTGAATATTGGGCACTCCATAATAATATGTTCAATGGTTTCAGTTTTATCATATGAACATCTCCATGTTCTGTTGGAGTATGATACTCTAGTTACATGTTTTAGCTTTCTGAAAATAGGAATTTGAGTAGATCTGTTGAGGGCTGCTCTCCTAGGAGCATAGGTAGTTAATCTGAAAGATGTCTCACATGAGACTTTGTAAACTCGTAAGGGAGAGGAAAGCTTGACCTTTGCATAAAAGCTGTTTTCTTTCCCCTAAGGCAATTACATTGCAAATCATATCAGGCATAGTTTGCAATCAAACCAAGAAACTGGATTTCCATCTGATCTCCCTTCGAAACAACAATTTGCATTGAGAACAGTTCTGCTGTCCCAGTGGACAGTGCATTTATTTCCAATTATATAGGCGACGCCAGGAAACTGTTCATACCACCCGCCTATTATCTGCCTAATCAGCATTTCATTGATGGCTTTTTATTGCCTTGTAATTCACATTTTAAAACTCACATTATTATACATAAAAATGAATGCTAGCTCTGGTCTGATCTCCCCCCCTCCACTACATATGTTAGGTGTAATAATCAGGCTGCACAAAGTGTGCCACATTTAATAAACCTTTGGAGATAATCACAGTCCTGCTGGCAAAACTGTTTAGGGAGATTATTCATTTTTTTCCACCTGAAAGTAATTGGGTGATAATTTGATGGAGAGAGGCACATATGAAGCATGTAAATACGGGACGGGCAGCAGGAATAAGAATTACTGCTATTATTAAGAGTGCTCAAATATTCCCTCTTTCATTTCTTTCTGCATTTGTTTACATTTTTGCTGCAGTTGGGTTTTTTCTTTGTTTTTAGTTTTGTAGACTTGACGTTCACATCCCAAGCAGAGTTAAATCCTTCAATGGACTGAGAAGGGTGTAGCTCTGCTTAGGATTGCACTGTTGTGTGTCTTGTGTACTCATGTAGTACTGTTCCTGTCTGCAAGTTTCATGATATTTATATACACAATGCATAGATAATATTATTTATACTGATTTATTTACATGCAAATAACATTAAAATGTGCATTATATGAGGGAAGATTCAATGTGAGCAAGCAAAAGATGGCACATCAACGAAAAATCATGATTTACAAAAAAAAAAAAAAAAAAAAAGCAACATGGAATAATGTTTTTTAGGCTAAAGAAACCCAGGGAAGATGAAGAAGAAGAGACTGGATTTATACCCCGCCCTTCACTTGGAGTCTCAGAGTGGCTTACAAACTCCTTTCCCTTCCCCTCCCCATAACAGACACCCTGTGCAGTAGGCGGGGCTGAGAGAGCTCTGACAGAACTGTTCTTGAGAGAACAGCTCTAACAGAACTATGGCTTGCCCAAGGTCATCCAGCAGCTGCAAGTGGAGGAGTGGGGAATCAAACCTGATTCTCTCAGATTAGAGTCCACGCACTTAACCACTACACCAAACTGGCTCTAATGAGGAATTAAAAACCATCTTTATTGGTAATATTGTTTGATCCATATGGTTCTGTTATTTAAAGACTGCCTCTCATGTTGATATGGTTTACCGGCTAAATATTAATGCTAATTAATGGTTGATGAAAGCAGAAAATTGTCCCTAATTATTTGCACTCATTCGCAAGGTCGGAAGAGACCATAGAACTGGTTTGAGCACCAACCTTAGTCTGATTAGCTGGAGGGCATAAAATCTAAAATGGAATTGCTTTGGAACTGCACTGCTTTGATGGCTTCCTTCAAATGCAAATAATTACAAATGATAAATTTATTCAAAGAATAAATTCATAACATGGGTTACTACAACTTCTTTTTTATTATTACAAATTACAAGGCAGGCACCCTTTCCTTGATTAGAGCCCACTAGCACCTTAGAGACGAACAAGATTTTAGGAATGTCAAAGCTCCTGAAGACTTGGGGGGGGGGGATGAGACTGTATTTGTTTTACTGCTTTTAAACCTGTTTTAAATGTGATTGTGTCTTTTAAATGTTGTGCGTCTCTCTAAACCCCAAATATGGGGGTAAAGGTAAAGGTTCCCTTGCTCAAAAGCCAGTCAAATCCGACTCTAGGGTTACGGTGCTCTCTCCGTTTCAAAGCTGAAGAGCCAGTGCTGTCTGAAGACGTTTCCGTGGTCGTGTGGCCGGCATGACTAAACACCAAGGTGCACAGAACTCTGTTACCTTCCCACCGAAGTGGTACCTATTCATCTACTTGCAATTTCTTGCTTTCGAACTGCTAGGTTGGCAGGAGAAAATATGGGGGAGGGCAGTTTTAAAATCAAATCTATAAATACATGGATGGAATAATCTTTTGAGAGTCAAAAGCTCTCGAGAGCTTCTACCTTAAAATCTTGTTGGTCTCTTAGGCACTGTTGGACTTGAATCTAGCTGTTCTTCTGAAAGACAACTGCCCTCTGAAATTACTCCCCCTACAGAGTATGTATCACTGCTGCTGCTGGAACTACATCCAGAGAAGAGTGGATTACATTTGCCCTGAAGTAATGATGGTCCAACTCAAATAAACTCAATTCAGATATCAGTCAGCAATTACAAGCCTCATTGGAGAACTTCTTTTTCTTCTTTTAGTAAAGAATTCTATTTTTTTTTTTTTTTTGGGGGGGGGTTATTTCTGCATTTGTGTGTGTGTGTGTGTGTGCATGTGTGTCTGTGCCTGGAAGTAATGGCGACCTCTAGTGACTCCTACTGGGGCATGGAGTTCATTCAGAGGAGTGGTTTGATAGCCTGCCTCTGCCAGTTTGGTGTAGTGGTTAAGTGCGTGGAATCTTATCTAGGAGAACGGGGTTGGATTCCCCACTCCTCCACTTGCACCTGCTGATGTGACCTTGGGTCAGTCACAACCTCTGGCACAGCTGTTCTCTCAAGGCCAGTTTCTGTCAGAAGTTCTCTCAGCCCCACCTACCTCACAGGGTGTCTGTTGTGGGGAGGGGAAGGGAAAGGAGTTTGTAAGCCGATCTGAGATGCCTTTGGGCAGTGAAGGGCGGGGTATAAATCCAATCTCTTCTTCTTCTTCTTCTGACCCTGGTATTCTTTGGTGGTCTCCCATCCGAATACTTGCCAGGGTAAGCCCTGCTTAGCTTCTAAGATCTGACGAGATTGGGCTTGCCTGCCCTATCCAGGTCCAGGCTCAAAATTCTAAATTGACTTATGATATCATATGAAACCTTGACTCCCTCATGGATCACTGCATTGACATGGTGAGGGGGCTTGTGTGGTTCAATGAGGTTGTGGGCTATGCCATGGAGGGCCACCCAGGACAGACCATAGCAGAGAACTCAAACCAAGTGTGATCCACTGGAGAAGGAAATGGCAATCCACTCCAGTATTTTTGCCAAGAAAGCCCCATGGGCAGTAACAAAAGGCTAAGAGATATGAGCGAAGAAGATGAGCTCCTCAGGTCAGAAGGTGTCCAATATGCTACTGGCGATGAGCAGAGGGCAAGTACAAGTAACCCCAGAAAGAGTGAAGTGGCTGGGCCAAAGCCAAAAGGACCCTCAGCTGTGGATGTGTCTGATGGTGAAAGGAAAGTCCGATGCTGCAAAGAACAATACTGCATAGGAACCTGGAATGTAAGATCTATGAATCAAGGTAAGCTTGACGTGGTCAAAAATGAGATGGCAAGAATGAACATCGACATCTTAGGAATCAGTGAACTAAAGTGGACAGGAATGGGTGAATTTAACTCAGAAGACCATTATATCTACTACTGTGGCCAAGAATCCCATAGAAAAAATGGTGTAACCTTTATAGTCAACAAGAGAGTGCGAAGGCAGTAATGGGATACAATCTCAAAAATGACAGAATGATCTCGGTCCGAATCCAAGGCAAACCATTCAACATCACAGTAATTCAAGTCTATGCCTCAATCACTGATGCAGAAGAGACTGAAGTGGTCCGGTTCTATGGAGACTACAACACCTCTTAGAACTAACACCAAAAAATGATATCCTCCTCATCATAGGGGACTGGAATGCTAAAGGGAAGTCAAAAGGTAACTGGAATAACAGTCAAGTTTGGCCTTGGAGAACAAAATGAAACCTCACAAAGGCTAACAGAGCTTTGTCAAGAGAACACTCTGGTCATAGCGAACACCCTCTTCCAACAACCTAAGAGGCGACTCTACACAGATGGGCAAAACCAAATCAGATTGATTGTATAATTTGCAGTAAAAGATGGAGAACCTCTATACAGTCAGTAAAAACAAGACCTGGAACTTATCGTTGAGCTACTCATTGCAAAATTCAGATTTAAACTGAAGAAAGTTGGGAAAACCACTAGGCCATTCAGATTTGACCTAGATCACATCCCTGATGAATATACAGTGGAGGTGAAGAATAGGTTTAAGGTACTAGATTTGATAGATAGAGTGCCTGGAGAACTATGGACAGAGGTTTGTGACATCGTACAGGAGGCAGCAATGACCACCATTCCAAAGAAAAAGAAATACATGAAAGCAAAGTGGCTGTCTGATGAGGCTTTACAAATAGCAGAGGAAAGAAGGAAAGTGAAAGGCAAAGCTGAAAAGGAAAGATTTACCCAACTGAATGCAGATTTCCAGAGAAAAGCAAGGAGAGATAAGAAGACTTTCCTGAACGAACAATGCGAAGAAATAGAGGAAAACAATAGAATAGAAAGGACTATGTTGCCCTGCAAGGCTTTTTGAGCCTCTTTATGGACTGTAATAAAATAATAAACTGTGCTAGTGTATGCATAAGGGACTGAACCACATGGTAACCCCACCACAACACCAGAAGAGACTGCACCCAGGCAAGAGACGTTCTCCTGACCTCCCCAGCAGCTCCAGTGCCCAGCATAGGTTACCAGCCTGTTCCTCATGAAGGAAAATGGAACAGACCCAGTATGCACTAAACACAGCAACATGCCTTAATAAAATACAAGGACTAGGAACTCCAAAAATCACCATTGAGAGTCCCTTCTAACTCAGGCAGGCAGCCTCTTTCCCTCCCCCCTCACCTGCAAGACCTCACGTAGACCTGGCAGAGACTATTCACTGTTGCTTGGTAACTAATTGATGGCCATCAGCAGCCTGGCTAATGCCATCAAGAAGACAATGGAATCAGCCTGGTGACTCATCCTAGCTGCTACCAGGTGACAGACATGAGTAAGTTTCTAGCTCTCAATATTGACCACTCCTCAGGTACACTTCCCCTAGACCCTCCAGCCAATAGGGTATTTTTAGGGACGGACTTACCAGGAGGTGGAACTAGAGGTTGTGACCCGCCCCCTCCCTCCTGCTTATAAGGAGATGCCTGACCACTGGCTCTCTCTCTGCTCTTCGACCCCTATCGAACCTTTGACCCTCTTATGTCCAGCTTGCTATCCCCAACCCTTGCCTCCATCTTTAAACTCTGGTCTGCAGGCCGAGTTCCCGCATGCTACCTGCTGGCCAGGCCACGTGGTCCCCCATTCTTCTAGTTTCCTTCCCCTCCATTTTTCCTGAGGAACGCTCTACACAATGGGACCGGTAGGTATTGCCCACCAACAATTTACCTGCTAATGCAAATGTGCTTTGCCTCTCTCTGTATTTCCTAGACTTGAATAATTGTGTGTGAAACTGTGTCTTGTTTGCTTGTGAAGAACTTCAGTAAAAGACTTTATTTTTCAACTATATAAAGTCTCCTGGTCTGTTACCAACACCTCCCGGCAGGGCTGACCTCTGTATACACAGGTGTTTGCTCTCGCAGCCGATTGCCTATTGATAAACAATCATATTCCCCTCATTATTATTCATAACTACGTGCAATCCGGCTAACACAATCATGTCACCCCTCAGCCGACGTTTCTCCAAGCTAAAGAGCCCCAAGCGCTTTAACCTTTCTTCATAGGGAAAGTGTTCCAACCCTTTTATCATTCTAGTTGCCCTTTTCTGCATTTTTTTTCCAATGCTACAATATCCTTTTTGAGGTGTGGTGACCAGAACTATACACAGTACTCCAAATGAAGTCACACCATTGCTTTATACAGGGGTATCATGATACTGGCTGATTTGTTTTCAATTCCCTTCCTAATAATCCCCAACATAGTGTTGGCCTTCTTTATTGCAGTTGCACACAGTCTCGACATTTTCATCAAATTATCTACTATGAGTCCAAGATCTCTCTCTTGGTCAGTCTTTGACAGTTCAGAGCCCATCAATGTGTATTTATATTTGCTTGGCTCCAATGTGCATCACTTTGCACTTGGTCCCCTTTGAAGTGAGAGACTCTGAGACTCTGTAAAGTTGCTGTCAGTCTGGAAAGACAATACTGAACCTGATGGAGTCGTGATATGTTTCAGTATAAGACAGCTTCATGTGTGTCCATGTGATTAGCAACTATCCTTGCATACTGATAGCTACATACAAGGAGATTCCCCTTGCACTGAAATTTCTTACTTTCTACACCTCCACTTTAATTCTACCTCAGCTAAGACATTTTCTAAAACAAAATGTCTGAATTGAGTCAGCTGGAATTTTCTGCAGCTTTAATTTCCTTCAGTCCATTTGCATCTCTCTCCTCCCTCCCACTATATTAAAACGCATTCACACGTGTATTGATAAAATACTGCTCCCGCCAATATTACCAGCCCACTTAGATAGATGATTGCATGAGGATTATTTTTGTATAATGTTTTCTGATTTTGTAGGTGCTTATTTTGTGAATTGGAGAAATACTGCACTAGAAGAATCTTGATACAACTAATTATGAGCTTAATGGTCACATCAAGATTGCAGAAGCCCATTGAGAAAACTATAGAGGGGGAAATGTTCCAGTGAACTGAAGGAACTAAAAGCTCAGGCCACCTGGCCATACACAGGATTCTACACAAAATACAGAAATGAAAACAAGGAAGGAAGGAAGATCAAGTAATTCAGAAATTCAAAGACTGTAGTTAATTTTGAATGAGAAGCATTTCAGAAGTATCTTTACTGAAATGTACTTGAGATTTATTTTTAAAATAGCCCTGTGATTTATGGGACTATGCCCCCAAGTTATCTGCACTCTTGCAACATGATTGTCACGGAAGCATTGTGAAATGGTGCATGCAACAATATAGTACTGCCTGCCCTTCCTCACACAACTCTTAAATGAACATGATTATGCCCAAACATTTCAAACTGTGTTGGACCTAGTTTTCTAGAAAGAGTAGCTAAAAGGCTGCCCTAAAAGATAGGGGTCTCATAGGAGGTGCTCCCTCTTAATTCCAGTACTGCTCCAGTCACTGGGGGAGAGGAGTTCCTCAGAGATCACTTGCACTTTAAGGGCTAAGCAAAGGGTAAGTACAAACTAGGGACATTGTGTTCACCCTTCCTGAGCTCTAATTTTATTTTATCCATCTTTTTGGTGTGAAATTGCATATGGGAATGACTTTATTTGGTCCTTAACATAATTTTAATTTATGCTAGCCAGAGCCACATACAATGCTGCAGTAGATATAAGTGAATTGCACTGTGGTTATAGGTAGATAACTTCTCTTTTTGCATTAAAGAGAGGGCTGGGAATTACTTTGCTATAAAATACCAAATACAATATAATAATCTAATTAAACCATATGAGCATTTGACAAGCCTATATATAACAGATATTGCAAAACTACACAGCTTACTGTGTAATGTCAATATAATGTGTAACACTTTTAAGATGGCATTCTCTCTCTTTTTTCACAAGAAAGCATTTACTGCATATATGATGACTCTATTACTGCTAAGTCTGCTTCTTCAGATCATTTTAAAAATAAACCATAAAAGAATAATTACAAACAAATATAGACTGCGATTGCTGCTTATTTCTCCAGACGTACTGACCTGAATCTCAAGAACTACTTCCACATGACCGAGGAAACTTTTTGGGCTTGTGTTTCTCAAACAATAATTTCATTTTATTAATTCACTTCATGTATAGCCTGCCTTTCTCCCCAATGGGACTCCAAAGTGACCTACGTCATTCTCCTTGCCTCGGTTTTATCCTCCCAGCAACCTTGTGAGGTAGGTTAGGTTGAGAGCGTGTGACTGTACCAAGGACACCCATCTGGTTTCCATGGCAGAGTGAGGATTTGAACCTGTGACTGTGGGGATCAAGTTGCATGGGCTGTACTAATTGCAATTGAATTTGTGGGACTCCAAGACTGAATGATCCTTTGTAGTTTTTAAAAATCCCTTCCTGTTGATAATTGGTATATCAGAGGAAAGGGGTAGAATAAAACCTTTTTCCTAACATGCTAGTTTTCTAGGTGTACCAGGAGCGAGGCCTAAGATACATACTTTTATCGACAACATTCTGAAATAAGCCAACTAAGTTATACATGAAAAACCATGTTTGTCTACCTTAAAATTTTATTTGGCCAATCAAAGGGAAAGGGTTATATTGGAAATCATAAAACCCAAATAGAAGCTTGCAGCATTTTTTTTATGGGGCAACTGCCTCTGAGAAGATCTTAAAATAATCATTCCAGCACTTAACTTGTTTGTAATGCAGTAACAGTAAGGAAATGACTACGACTACTTTGAACAACTGTGGCACTGCTGTTTTGTAACATGGAGAACTAGCCTCCCTTTCTCTCTCTCTCTCTCTCTCTCTCTCTCACACACACACACACACACACGAGAGAGAGAGAGAGAGAGAGAGAGAGAGAGAGAGAGAGAGAGAGAGAGAGAGAGAGAGAGAGAGAGAATGTATTTCCTGAGGCATTTTAATTTATAGCAACTATTGCTGAATAAAGTGGGTTGGATCTGGCCAGCTTTCTCTCTTGATTACACCAGATGCTCCTCCTCATTACAGGCCCTGTGCTGCACAGCTCTCATGCCCATGGATCCCATAATCCCTAGCGTAGGTGGTCAAAAATGCCCCCTCCTCCCAGTGGAAAAACTGGAAGCATCCAATTCAGTAGGTAAGTTCCAGACTCCCAAGACAGACTTCCCTTGGGTTTCTTTCCTTTTGCCTTTCCTTTTGTACCCTTAAAAGCTCATTGATTCATGAATCTTGAGCAGCAGAAAACACTTATTTCATATTTTTAGGGGCAGGGGCTAAAAGGACTGAGACAAATTTCCTCAGGGTTCCCTATCCCCCAGGAACAACATTTTGTGGAGATCAATGGGCTGCAGAGGGAAGAGAGAGGCAGAAAAGTTCCATTCTGCTACTGGGGAATTTAGTTTGGATCCAGCCCAGGATTTCCTAATATAATCATCAGGCACTCTCGTATTCTGTGCGGAATCCCACCCTCTCCCCTCATTCCACCATTTTCCTGTGTTGTCAAAAGACAAATGGTGTCTAGGGATGCTTTGTCATCAAAGGTAAGCACAAACCGAAAAGGGGGGGGGTCAGCTCTACAGAGCAAAGATTTAAAGAGAGAGAGAGAGCGCAACCTTCCCAAAGATGTGTGACAGATTTCATTTGTGTCTGTGTTGACGTTGCGTGATGTCATCTGCTACGGCTTCCCATTAGCCCTTTGCTATATTCTTCCACAGGCTGCCAAGGGATTATTTCCCCCCCTCGAATGAAATTGACTTTTAGGGGGAAACCTCTAAAGTCAAACACCCAAGCAGGCATCTATTCCTCACTTGATGCCAAGGAGCTGTCACTTCTGTGCAAAGTTAAATTTGTCACACGGAAAGAAAGTTTCGCCATAGTCTATTTAAATAATTGGGAAGTAGAATCTTCCCCCCTTCTAAAGTGCTCCCCCTCCCCTGCACCAAGCAAATGTATCAATCATTTTATTCTTTGGAATAACAATTTATTATCCATGCAGGAGGCCTTAGATTCAATCTGTATGGCACTTTGTGTGTCGTGTCAGATACTCGAATGTGCCATCAGTCTTTATCAAGGAAATCTTTCTGTTCTTGTCATCTGTTCCTATTAATAAGGCTATTTATTACTTGAGTAATTAATTATGGCAAGGAGGCCGCCATTGACAGAATAAATAAATATTGATGAATTGCTCAGTGAATAGCTGTGTGCTCTCTAACTCGTTTAGAAAAAATGGAAGGATTATAATAGAAAGCAATTATAAACTCATGGACCACAATCCAAAGAGCTCAGAAGTAGGTTGGCAGGCCCTCATACAAAGGTCAAATTTGGAGATAAGCAAATGTTTCTCATTTCTTTCCTTTTCATGTGCACTTATAAGGTGCCTTGGGTCCTGTGGAGGGTGGTGGGACAGAAATCCATTTGCAGTTCAACATTTTTTGTCAGGTAACTGTAATGTGACGATGGCAATATTAACATAATACAGTATAAGAAAATATAAGCATAAGCAATAATAAGTAACCCCTAATAGTAGTTAGCTTACAAGATGTGCAATGTACTACAGCAACAATGTGGCAGGAATGTTACAGTGGCATGACAATGGCAATATTAAACAAATAAATACAGTATGGATTCATCCAGCTTTTCAGCTGGTGAAAAGGGAAGGCGAGAGTCTCTTTTGAGCACCAAAGAGGCTATGCTGGGAATTGTGGGACCTGCATGGATAGAAGACTTCTGGGATGAAAGCTGTAGTTAGAAAGGGTTAGGTGAACCTGAGGGGATAACTGCCTGGAACCAAGCCAATATTTTGGCTGTCCAGTGTAGATGAATGTGTGAAGGGTGCACATGTGATGCATGTGACTGATACAGCCTTCCTTTCTTCTTTTTGTAAAGAAGTAATGTCACCTTTCTCTGCATCTCTCTTCCACATTTGAAAAGGAATGTGTTCCTCACTGTGATATATGCTGTTTATGACATCTGCAATTACAAGACTTAAATCTATTCCATGCTAATTTGTATTAATGGTGAAATCATATAACATTACTTTCATCTGTGATTGCAGATGGCCACAGAATGAAGAGATTTGACACAGGGGTGGATATTATATGGATTGCAAAAAGCAGCAACCAATGCACCACTCAGACAGGGTGCGGGCAGATACAACAGGCTTGCAGAGAACTTGTTCCATGTACATCTGGCTCCTAGTTTCTGAACAATCATTTGGCCTGTTCAAACTCCTACTTGTCAAGAACTTTCAAATGCTTGAGAAGAGCCTGACTGACACTAACTATTAGGTCTTTGGGACATGGATCATAGCACCCTTATGGGTGTCCCTGTCCCAGTCTTTGCAGCCACATTATCCCTGAGATCCTAGTCTTTAAATTGTTATCCCCACCTCTGTGCCTTAAAAACTGTTATCTAAAACCTAGCTGTGCTTTTAGTTTAGCTGTTTTACTAGCACTGCAATCACCAGTTGTGACCAAGAAATTCTACAGTGTCGCTTGCCAACTGGGGCCCTGGTAAGTCCCCATCCAGAACTGTGGGCTTACGTACTGACTTATGATGACCCCAGCAAAGGGGGTTTCAAGGCAAGTGAGAAGCAGAAGTTATTTGGCACTGCCTTCCTCTGCAGATCCTTCTTTGGTGGTAACCCATCCAAATCCTGACCCTGTTTAGTGTCCGATATCTGACAAAATTGGGTTCTACCAGGCCACTTTTCTCCTGGGGCAGAATTAAGTAGGTTTTTTAGGTGGGGGAATGAGTCAAATCCAGTAAGATTCATGAGATTTAAAAAACAGTAAATGCTAATTGGCCCTACAAAGTGACCAGCTTTTAGGCCACTCAGTCAGATAGAGAAGGGGGACAAATGCAGCTGGGATCAGGACCAGTGTTTCCTCTAAGCTGAGTTAGTGTGAGCTAGCTCACAGGTTTTTAGCCTCCAGCTCACACATTTTTGTCTTAGCTTGGGAAGGATGGCTCCAGAGCAAACTAATTTATGCAGGAGCCAAATCGCTCACTCACAACTTTAATGCCAGTAGCTCACAGAGTAGAGTTTTTGCTCACAAGACTCCACAGCTTAGAGGCAGCATTGATCAGGACCACAAACCCCCTTTTATTGCTGCTGCAAGCTTCATTCCCCCATTGGTTAAATCAAACAAATGCCAGATACAGGGACTCTGTCTTCTGCAGGCTGTCCGCAAAACCCACCCCACACCCAACCCATTACAGGACGGGGAAGGAATTTTGTCTCCTGACAAATACATTGTATATGTGGGTATCTATGGTGAAAACACCCATTTAATTTTTTAAAAAAAACTATTTAATGGATTTCTTAAAACCAAGAGCAATTTACAAACATTGAAACAATTCATGATATATTTAAAAAATTCCCACGCATATATGCATACATAGAGATGTTACAATATCAACAAAGTTCAGTCCAAGGCAAAAAGCACCTTTTCCCACTAGGTGAAAATGCTGCCTTTGCATTCATACAACTTGTTACTGAGGAGTGGTGACTAGAAACATGGAAAGTCAAATATGAATTCCCCCATGCATAATTGCGAATGCACTGTCACAGAATGCTGACATCAATAGTTTGCACATTAAAGGCCTCAGGTTCAATCCTCGACATTTCAAGGAAGTAAATGTTCACTTTGTCCTTCCTGAGACCCTAGAGGGAAGGTGGCACAGCATAGCCTGATCTTGATGGATCTCAGAAGCTAAGCAGGGTCAGTGCTTGGAAGGGAGACTGCCAAGGAAGACTCTGCAAAGGAAGACAATAGCAAACCACCTCTGCTTCTCACTTGCCTTGAAAGCCCCCTTGCTGGGGTTGCCATGTTGACTGCAACTTGATAGCACTTTATACACACAGAGAGCCACAACCAGTCAGCGTAAATAATGCTAAAGTAGATGAACCAGTGGTCTGATCTGGTATAAGACAACTTCATATATTCATATTAAAATCCATATTCATATTAAAATTCACAAAAGGGGCATACATAAAGAGGATTCCATACATCTGAACTTAGCCATCATAGCAGAAATGGGTAGTAGGTCTCAGGCAAATGTAGCACACAAAATCAAAGAAAGTCATCGATTACAATCTAAGATAATATCTGTTGTGTTTGAGATCACTGATTTATTGGGATTGTCGACCTACACTCCCAAGTATTGCTGGTGTCCTGCAGAAAGTCTGGACTGACCAATTAGAAGGCCATATTACATAAATCTCAAGACTTCAGATTTCAAGTCTGTTAGCATTGCTTTTTGCATTGCTGTTTGGAGGTCGGTGTCTTGTGCACTTAGGTCTTGTGCACCTTCTATGATGATCCCAGGACTTTGGAAAACCCAAATCTTGATAGTTCAATTTTCAGGTTGTCACCAAATCCATCCACTGTACCACTGTTATTTATTGAACATCTAGAGTGAACCTAGCATGGGGAAATGCATCATTTACTTTTCTGGACTAATAATGGTAATTTCTTTTCATTAAAGACAGTGATGAATCTTTTACATTATTTGCATCGGATTGGCCATATTTTTCTCATAATTTTGTTTACTAGCAGACATTAAGATAGAAAGCTTTCAGAATCATTGGGCAACATATAATTAAGAATCAGTCAGACATGTAATTTAATCAGTAGAATAGGAACTCTACAATGGCTACAAGCAAGTTTACAAATGACTTTTGCATTCTTTTTAAACATTAATTTCTTTTGCAATAAATATTAGTGAAAGCGGAAGCTGACACCAGAAAATGGGCTAATGCAACCCACCTTCCGTGGAAGACAGTGGGGGAAAAAATCACTATGAATTTAGTTCAGCTGGATTATACTCACTTGCCACAAACCAAAGGATGAGGCAATACTCATTACAAATGGGAACAAACCACATTTTTGTGGTTTGGTTTGTGGTTCATAGCCACAAACCAAACCATGACCCTACATGAACATATATGCTGGTTTGCGAGCCATTTAAAGTTTAAACTTCTGCTTTCTGCTCCTCACAAAAGCAGTGGAGAGCAGAAAGCAGGGGTTAAAATGACTTCAAGCCGTGGCCAGCAGACAGGAGGAGGTGAAATTTCCCGTGAGAGGGACTTCACCTCTTCTTTTTGCTGGTCACAGAGAGCTGCTGCCAGCAGGCAAAAGGGGTGAAATGCCCCATGGGAGGCACTTCCTCCCTTCCTTTCTGCTGGCCATGGAAAGCGGCATCCAGCAGGAAGGAGGTGGTGAAATGCCCCATGGGAGACACTTCATCCTTCCCTTCCTACTGGCCATGGCTGTAACAACTGCAGTAAACTGCAAAGCGTGATGAGCAGTAGTAGGCTACTTCCTGGGCACATGGTAAAGGAGGCCTAAATACAGATTAACTATGCCAGTCATCCCTAGTTCTGAGTTAACTCCTTTCCCTTCAGCTCTTGGCAGCTGAATTGAGCCCCTGGAGAGCTATTCACTTCATCATAAGGGAGGTTATCAAATATTCATCCACTGATTTAACTATGGCTAGGCTTCCCAAGTCCTTGCCCTCAGTTCCAATCCCCCACCCACAAGAAACTGAGAAGTGGGATAAAACATGACCTTCATAGTGACACTTTTGGAATTTCCTCTCGTCTCTATGGTCTTTACCTTAAAGATTCAGGGAAATTCCTAAACTATCATCCAGATGTGATGTCACATCCTCCACAAAGCCCACATGTATTAATTCCAAAATCTCCTGGCTTGTCTATGTTGGTATGTTGGATCCCTAATTATGGCATCCGCTTGCTGGGAAACAGGATGCAAAACTGGAGGATGGGGTACAGAGCTCTGCTTTTATATTCTTCTACTTCTTGTTCCTGTGTTTCATTTAGTAGTGGTGAGGAAGGTTCAACAGTTCAGAACACCATGAGGATTTAGGGTTCCTTACTGTTCCCCACTTTTTGTCTAAGATGAAGTTGGAAAAACCAAGATTGGTCTAGCACCAAAGGAATTTTGCATAGACACAGGATCATATTTTAAAGAAAGGAGTGCTTCATATTCCTTAAATGGGGTGGCTTTATGGAGGCCACTGGTCTGGTTTTTGTATTGGGAGGAAAACAGAAATGACATACCACACATGACTAACATGAACATCATCCAATCTGCATTGGCTTGTTCTGTTTGCAGAAGACAACCAGTCTCTTTCCTGGATTGAACAATTACCCAGGGGGCTGTGATATCAAAAAGCTGATGCTTGTGTATTTAAACAAAGACTGCAAAGAAATCTATCTTCTCAAGTTTTAAAGACATGGCTGAGTAACAGAAACAGTTACTTGTTTGTGACAAATTATCTGGTGTTTATTTTTGTACAAAGTTACCTCATTTTTGTTGCCTGTTCACCTCATTAGTCCTGTTCCTTATTCCTACCTAGCCATTTCTTCTCAAAGTTAAATAAAACACTTTGTGTTATTTTTGAACTACTATCAGCTTCTCATGTACCATTATCAAACTGGGACATAAGAAGGATTTTAGTCTCTCCATTCAGTTTCCTAGGCTGGGTCAGCTTTTACCAATATACATTCAAACAACTGGGTGGGACTGCCAGAAGAAAACAAAGAAGAAAAGGAAAAAGGGGCTGCTCAGCCAAAGAGAAGACAAAGGGAAGCCCTGGGAGGGAGGGAGGGAGGGAGGGCAAAACTGTCATGGGGGAAATAAGTGGTTATTGTCAGTTTAGTCTGGATCCAACCCAGTGGGGCTGACATAGTGTCCTTAGGTTGCTACTGTCCTTAGGTAGGGTGATCATGGTTGGTCACTCTAACTGAACTTTGCCTATGATGGCAGGCTATTTATTGTTGATTCTAGGTTCCATAAAGAAACTATTTTAACTTACAAAATCAGCTCTGGAAACAGAGAACACAAACCACTACCAAAATATGCCAATATAAAAAGAACATTCACTCCATTCGGACCTTTCTGCTCTTCAACTGTGAAGCAGTTTAGTTTGTGTTCACAATCTGAATGGGTGACAGATCTAAAATTCCCCCAGACATGCATCAAATTATGGTTTCCAACTCTGAGTTAGGAAATACCTGGGAATTTGGGGGGTGGATCCTGAGGAGGGTGGGGACATCAGCAGGATATAGTTCCATAGAGGTCACCTTCCATAGCAGCCATTTTCTTCAGGGCAACTGATTTCTGTTGCCCAGAGATCACTAGTAATTCCAGGGGACATCCAGGCCTCACCTGGAGGTTGACAAGCCTAAATGATGATACTCTTCCTTCACGATGAAAGTATTCAAACATATATATATATTAGAACTTCATTTTTTATTTTAAAAAAGTTTGCCGTATTAAGCTTTTTTTAAATCCTCCATAAAAGTTTTTGAAGAAAATTATTTGATACTCAAAGGTTATAGGGAATCAATTAGACTTCTATCACCTGTGTTTTACAAGGAAAAAGAAACTTTGATTTCAGCCCCCATGTTTTAATAAATACTGCCCTGTAGCCACATCAATATGTCACCCAGTCTCTCTTATTTCTTTCGTATTGCTCTTTAATTAACAAGATACAACATAGTTCGAATTATGGTGTTAATAATTTATATTGGGCTCATTGCTTTATTAGCTACCAGGCTAAAACCTGAGCCCTTTGGAAACATTAGATGTGACTTACAACATTGTAATTCATACCCCGAAGCACTTTCATATAGTTATTTATACATCTGGACAAAATTGAAAACTTCAGAAAATAAAATATGTTATTTTTTCCACATTAAAAAAAAATCATGTCAAAATAATTAAAGCAGATGGGGGAGAAAACTTCAATATTTTACTCTCTTCTGTTGGTCATATTTCCGATGTGGGAATCACACTGATATTATTTTACAGAGTCGATAAAAGGGCAAAAATATATTTGGAAAGACCCCTGTATTAAGAATGGTAAGTGAGTCTGTCTCTTACTAACAATGCATAGTTAAATTTTACATTTACTTTTTTTCTTTGTAGCCCATCAGCTTATGATTAATTGGGAGGGCCCCCGAAAACTATATCAGACATGGAAGGAAAGTTTTCTTACTTATAAAAAAATCATTTTTAAAATGTACAAAATTCAGTAAAAAACCAAAATAGCAGCAATAGAACTCTCAAGCACAACATCGTATCCCAGATTAGCAAAGTTTGAGTCAAGGGGAACCTTAATGTTAACAAAGCTTTATTCTGGGTATAAGCTGTTGTGTGCATACACACACTTCTTCAGATACATTGAAACAGAGTCACCAACCATTACATATAGGTAGAGGGTGATGAGGTTGTTGCCAGGAAGAGCCAATCTTGATGCATACGTAAATGTGCAGTAAATATAGCTAAGGCTGGATGAAAGCAATTGGTAAGACCTGTGAATAGCAGCAAATTAGTATACAGCATAATAAAGGAGATTACAAACAGATGTAAGAACTGAATGACATTAGCATAGGTTGTCAGATAGGAAACGAAATATCTCTTAAGCCCTGGGGGTTCCATTGTCCTGAGTGTTGTAATAAATTGTAAATCAGCCATTTTAACTCAGCAATCTCCCATTCTAGTCTGTTTCTGAAGTTCTTTTGCAATAAAACAGCTACTTTGAGGTCCCCTACTGAATGTCCTGGAGGGTAGAAGTCTTCTCCTACAGGTTTGTTTTGTGATTCTTGATATCAGATTTGTATCCATTTATCCTTTGGCATAGGGTTGACCTGTTTGAAGTAGGGAGGGGCAGAAACCGAACCACAAAACCCATTTACCTCTTTTACTCAGTCTTAGCCTTGCCAGCCATATTATAATATTCACCAGGATCATGTATATTACCAGCCCAACAATTGGACCAAATGGTTGTTGCACAAAATGGTTGGACCGTCTGGTGCTAAGACTGAAGGCACTTTTGGAGGACGAGAATGTGCATAAATGTAGATCAGCTATTATGGACATCTCCCAGAACTGGAATCCCTTGATCCCTTTTGACAACATGCTTTGGCTCCTGATACCATTACTAGAATATGATGCCACTATACAAGTATAGATTTCTAAGAATTACTCAATGATTTGATAAGTAATGCCAAATTGGGGAGGAGGAGCTTACAGCTGCTTATCAGGCATATAAGACTTCCATGCATCTGTCAGGGAGGGCAGAATATAAATTGAATGAATGAGTGAATGAATGAATGAATGAATGAATGAAATATTATGTCTAAAGAAGTCCTATAAAAATGTAGTGGCAACAAAGAAGCAAGCAGATCTAATGGTGTTATGGAATCAAATAAACCAGTCAACCAAAGATAAAAAATATGTTTTTTTTGGAAACTGATACCCAGGCACTCTCATAAGGATATTTCCATATAGACTCTTTAATTTCATCCCATAAATGGGAGGTGTATTTTAGGAAACTACATGCAGAGGCTCAGCAACCATCTTATCTCCAAAACCCAGAGGATCTGCCAGACTGGTCCCCTGTTACCATAAAGGAAACCAAGTCTCTCATTGGATAACTCAAGAGAGGCAGAGCTCCTGGCACAGATATAATCTCATCAGAATTATTAAAGGAGAACATTGACTGGTGGGCCTCTCCTCTGACTTCCCTTCTCATTGATATTGACTTGACTGGGGAAATCCCTGATTGGAAGAAGGCAATCATAATTCTATTTGTTTTAAGTTGTGGAGGAGAGATGATCTGACAAACTGTGGACTGATCAGTTTACTAAGTATAATTGTCAAGCTCTATGTTAGTCATCTCCTCAAAAAATTCAAGAGTTGGTTAGACCAGGAGAATCTTTTAGTGGATAAACAGGTGGGCTTTAGAGAAGGGCGATCTGTTATGGGACACAATCTGATCTTGTCACATCCAATAGATAAATATGCCTCCAATAACACAGTTTCACTGTACGCAGCCTTTATTGATTTAAAAGCTGTCTTTGATTGTATACCCAGGGGAAGACAATGGGAAAAATTAGATGCTACATCCATATATAAGAGACTGCTCTGATTCAGGCACTATATACCAATACATCGTTTTGGATCAGCTGCAATAAAAATGGCTCCTAACTAACCTTATTACAATGACAAAAGGTGTTAAGCAAGGCTGCATTTGGGCCCCCGCCCTATTCACTTTTTACATCAATAACAGCCTTCACATCAATGATATGATTGACAGCCATCCTCCTACTCTAGTTGATCGGAAGATATCTGCTTTACTCTATGTAGATGATATGGTTTTGTTATCAAGGACCTCTGTGGGCCTCAGAAGAGCACTGAAGGAGTTTAGCCATTACTGTGACATGAACCAACTGGAGGTCAACTACCAAAAGACTTAAGTTATGGCTTTTGTTGAGAAACCTAAAGTTTGATCATGGAGTATTAACAGCCACAGTTTAGAGCAGGTATTGAACTTCAAATATCTGGGGGTGATGATCCAATCCTCTGGGACAAGGAAAGCTCACCATGGTATGTTGCCTATATTGTAAGAAAATCTCCACAGGTCATTTCAAGATTCTTTTTTACTAAAGGTGGGCAATATATCCCAGTGGTTTTCGAATTATAACAATTTAAAATGGTCTCCCAACTTTTGTATGGAACTATGCTAGTTCCACTCCATTAGAGAAAACAGAATCAAAATTATTAAGAACAATATTTCAATTCACCCAGTTGTCTCTCCAATGCTAGCCCATGTCTAGAATGGGTCTGATAAGATTAAAAGCCAAGGCCAGCCTCACTTCTATAAATATATGGCTTAAGCTAAACCATCCCCCATCTGATATTACACTGTTAATTTTTAGGGATGACTTCTGTTCTACCTGGCTTAAAGCAGTCTATCAGAAGCTGAATTTACTTGGCTTTCCCCAAGTTTCTTCTAGCAATGTCCTTAGAGCAAGTAAGGGCCCTAGTTAAACAAAGGACATTGGATACCAAATGGCAAGGAAATATTGGCAGAGTTCCAAACTTCTTGGCTTCTATGAAAATAAAATATGTTGTAACCCCAGCAGCCTATTTATCATCATTAGATGTTCTGTCCCATTGCAGGGCTTGCTTCATGGCCAGATGGAATATCTTTCTCTCCGTGGTTGTCGAGGGATGTTACAAAAAGATTCCAATGGCAGAGAGGGTCTGTCCTTGCAAAGCAGGCAAGGTTGAGTCAATCAAGCATATTCTGCTGCACTGCTGTTTTTATCAGGAAGTCTGTGTGAAGATCTTACAGTCTTTGATTGGGAGGTTTCTCACATGCCCTGCATTAGAAATTACTAAGAAGTTTTTATCTGATGAAGCTCCTCAGCTTATATTTGCTTGCACCAGATTCCTTGCTGCAGCATGTAGAATTTGCAAGGAACAATCATAAAAGGTATTTGATGCATGAAATAAGTGCTCTCCATGGTCTACATTGTGTACATCTGTCTTGATTTTTGTTTTTAAATTTATAATGTTTTTATTCATTTCTGTAAATTTTACTGTTGTTTATTTCTTAAAACATTTATGATTCTGGCGATGAACAGGAAGCTTCAGTGCTAGTGCTCTCTGTGTTAGATTTCATTAGACCAGTCAGTGGTTTTTTGTCCTGAGAGCCAAACTCTAGCGGCTGGCATGGGGACAAGAGGAGGCAAGGGGGACTCGCAACACTCACAGCCTTTATCTTCAACATGGCCACCAATGCAGCACAGAGCTCCCAGCTGGCCTGGTCCAGATGAGACTTATATCTGGCTCCCTGGACTGGTGTGAGGCTCTTGCCAACACAGAGGTGCAGGCGGTGGCTTTGCGAGCTCTGCTCCTCCACCATTTTAGGGCCAGCACCAAGATTGGTACTCTCTTGTAATGGTTGCTGTGCACATTGTCACAGTTGAAGCACCTATCCTGGGTACCCAGGCAGTGGCTGGGGAACCTGGGGGGGGGCTCTACCCTCCTCAGAGTTTCCCCAGCCAGGCCAAAAAACTCCAAGCGACTGAGGCTTTGGTGGCTTTGGGGTGCTTCTTCCTGGTCAGCTGGACCACAGGAGCAGGGGATTCCAACCACATCAGGACTCCTTTGTTAGTCCACAACATCTGGAGCCAGAAAGACTGAGCAGACAAGATCAGAGACAAGCGGTGAGTGGAGTCCAAAATTGGAGGGAGCTTGAGAGACAGAGTGCCTTTGGTGCCTTTGGTAGAACAACAAACAGAGATGGTGAGATCCCCCCAGTCATGTTGGACTGGACAAGACCTCAGGACCACTACCAGCTGGCAAACCGAATTCTACAATCTAGCCCACCAAGGCAGCTAGCTGCTGTTGTTGTTCCAAAAGGAATGTGGTGTAATAGCACTAATTAATCTGGAAGATCATGATTGGTGATTTGTCTAATGTAGTTAAATTAGCAAATTTATTAGGAGCTAAATAGTTAATTAATTCAAATAGCTGAATTAAGTGAGGTAAATATTTGTTATATTGCACAATTATTGATTAAATTTAATTTATTTGGCTGGTGAATGGTTCTATAATCAACCAACCAAATTGATTGTAAATAGTTATTGTGATAGTTGCAATTTTTATTGCTTATTATTAATTCATTGTTGAAATTGATTATTGATAAAATATGATTTAGAACTTATATACTCTATAAATTGATAGGATGAATCTTTCGCTGGTCTTTCTTTAAATTACTGGCCAGGCGATTTGATAAGTAGTGACAATCAGTTTATGAGATTGAATTGTATGGTAGGATAGGTTGAGTAGTTGAGGACTCAGCAGCACTGGAGGTTGTAGCCCACCACCGTCATCTTATATACTGGGTGCATCTTTATCAGTTCTACTAGTCAGTCTGAGATGTGCAAGGACCAATAGGTGTGGCAATGATTGGGCAAGTGATTCTGGTGCTCTTGGGGAGGTGAAAGTATAGCAGTGGGACCAGGCAGGGAGACAAAGGAAGGGGGTGGAGAAACATAACAGCTCTATTCATTTGGGAGGCTTACTCTTTCAGGGTGCTCCCACCACTGAGGATCACAGGCATTGAGTGTACCAGCCTAGTATTGGAGACCAGGGAGTATTTGGCAATTTGGCTGGTGCACCGACTGCCTAATGCACCAGCCAATAGCCTGCCATCCCTGATGGAGGCCATATCAAGCTGGGCATTGGAATACTCTAAACTGATAGTCCTAGGTGATTTCAATGACCATGCTGATGATGCAACCTCCACTGAGGCAACAGACCTAGTGTCACCCATTGTGGCGTGGCACTAGAATGCTACTAATCTGTAACATGCTTGATCTGATCTTTGTGGCAGGGATTACAGTGGACCAGATTACTGCCTTGGCAGTCGGACCACCATTCCCCGAGGGCCCATATGAATGTCTCACCCCAACCCTGTTTAGGTGGCAAGCATATTTTAGCTCGCCTGAGGAGCCAAATGGACCCTGTGCAGCTCCAGATGGCTCAGTTGGATCTGATGCCCCCTGGCAGCTTGTTAGATAAGCTTGTAGGGGATTGGCACGGCTGACTCTCTGCAGCTATCGATGAGATCACTCCCCAGCGCTGTCTGCATCCCTGCTCTAGGCTCGCTCCCTGGTTTACCCAGGAGTTGTAACTCATGAAATGAGGGCTGAGATGGCTAGAGAGACAGTGGTGGCATGCTCACAACAAAGCTACAAGAGCATTTTAAAGGACATTTATGAGATCCTATGAGATGGAGGTCAAAGCCTCAAAGAGAGAATACCATGTGGCTACAATCACGTCTACGAGCTCATCCCCAGCCCAATTATTTAGAACAATTCAGTCAATAACTGTTGTGCCACAGGGCAAACCAAATGCCAGGGAATTGGACATAGGCTGTTAACATAAGAACATCAGAGAAGCCAATGTTGGATCAGGCCAATGGCCCATCCAGTCCAACACTCTGTCACACAGTGGCCAAAAATACTAGGTGCCATCAGGAGGTTCACCAGTGGGGCCAGAACACTAGAAGCCCTCCCACTGTTGACCCCTCCCCAGCACCAAGAATACAGAGCATCACTTTCCCCAAAGTCCCAATCTATACCTTGTGGCTAATAGCCACTGATGGACCTCTGCTCCATATGTTTATCTAATTCCCTCTTGAAACCGTTCATGCTTGTAGCTGCCACCACATCCTGTGGCAGTGAATTCCAAGTATTAATCACACTTTGGGTGAAGTAGTACTTCCTTTTATCTGTTCTAACCCGACCGCTCAGCAATTTCATTGAGTGCCCACAAGTTCTTGTATTTCTCTACCTGCTCTATCCCATGCATAATCTTATAAACTTTTGTGAGCTATTTTGCAGATAAAGTCTTCTCGCTCTGCTGCAGTCTCCCTGTCAGTTGATACAATGAGTGAACTTGAGGCTCCATGCACGTCTTCAAGTCAGGTTATGGATTATTTCAGTCCACTCAGCCTAGAGGAAGATGACAAATTGCTTATAGCTGTACACCCTACCACATGCCACTTTGACCTGTGCCTGTTGTGGCTAATTAAAGCTGGCTGTGATGGGTTTTGAGGCACCCTAAGGGAGATCATCAGCAAGTCCCTCACAGATGGACAGTTTCCTGGGGCATTCAAGGAAGTGGTGGTCTGTCCTCTCTTGGAAAAAGCCATCCTTGGATCCAGCTGAATTGGCTAACTACAGCCAGTTTCCAATTTGCCCTATTTGGGCAAAATAATAGAGAGGGCAGTGGCAAATCAGCTATGGAGCTTTTTGGATGACACTTCCATCTTAGATCCCTTCCAGTCTGGTTTTCACCAGGTCATGAGATGGAGATGGCTATTTAACATCATTGCTATTTAACATCTATATGTGCCCCCTTGCCCAAATTGCCCAGAGGCATGGGCTGGGATGTCATCAGTATGCAGATGACACCCAGCTCTATCTGTTGTTGGGTGGCCAGTCTAACTCCAGATTGGAAGATCTGGACTGGGCATTACAGGCCATGCCTTGTTGGTTTAGACTGAGCCAACTGAAATTGAATCCGATGAAGACGGAGATCCTGTGACTGAGGGTAGGAATCTCACTCCCAACCTTCGATGGGGTGCCATTGGTGCCAGTGCCAAAGATTAGGAGTTTGGGAGTACTCTTGGATACCGCCTTTGCAACTTAAATAATGAAAGCCCAGGTAGCAGCCACTGCCAAGTCAGCCTTTTACCATCTTTGGCTGATTGGGTAGTTGGTTCCCTTCCTCAGCTGCAATGACTTGTTAACAGTAATCCATGCGATGGTCACCATAAGAGTGGACTACTGTAATGCTCTCTAAATGGGGCTGCCCTTGTCCCAAATCCAGAAGCTGCAGCTAGTGCAAAATGTTGTGGCCAGGTTTTTGATGGGCCTCCCCATGTGGGAGCACATCCAGCCTGTGCTGAAGGCATTGCACTGGCTGCCAATAGCATACCAAATTCACTTCAAGCTGCTGGTTCTTACTTTTAAAGCCCTTTATGGCCAGGATCTGACATACCTGAAGGTCCACCTTTTCCCCCACATGTATCCCAGAGAACACTGTGGTCAGGAGCTCAAAACTGGCTGGCCATCCCTGGTCTGAAAGGTGCCAGGCTGTTGACAACCAGGGCCAGGGCCTTCTCAGTGGTGGCTCCATACTGGTAGAATGAGCTCCCAGAAGAGCTCAGGGCCGTGCAGGACCTTTTACAGTTCTGCAAGGCCTGTAAGACAGAGTTCTTCCACCAGGCCTTCAATTAAGGAGCCGCCGTCGCCACCAAGAACTGAAAAGCCCTGGCCCCTGGTTTTGCCACCCACAGCCTGTGCCTGCCAGTTATATCAGGGAAAGATCAGTGAGCTGAATATTCAGATAGATCACTGAATGCACACATATGGTACTGTCATCATTAAACGATTTCATTAAAACAGAAACTGCTAGCACTTTATGATATTGAATTGTTTTATAATGAACTGTTTTTAGATGGTGTTATGGTAGGTTTATGTATTTATTGTTTATGTATTTATTTGTGTATTGTTATGTATGTTATTTATGTATTTATTTCTTATGTAAGCTGCCCTGAGCCTACCTTGGCAGGGAGAGCGGGGTATAAATTGAAATAATAATAACAACAACAACAACAACAACAACTCATTTCAATTTATATGTGCTGGTCATGAACCATAATAATAAAATTGATTAAATAAATAAATAAATAAATAAAGATACTGCATTATGAACCTCACAAACCAGACCAGTTTGTTTAGCTCCTACAGATTCATGATGGTTCATGGTTCATGTACTGGCTATGCCATGAACCATCATGAACTGCATTTGCTCAGTTTGTGCCCATCTCGATCAAGGAACTTCCCCTTCTGCTACAGCTTACTGAACCACCTTTTAAAAACATACCAGGAATCAGCAGATTCTCAGGAACAGCATAAGGGCCGATATGTGCGAAAGGGGAACCGGTGGTACTTCCCACCGCTCCAGCCACGTAGACAGAAATGTTTGGCTGGTGGGGCATGGGCAGGGATGCTGGAACACGGGAGTGGGGAACTTAATTAGATTGCTGTGAGGTGGGGGTAGCAAAGGAGAGAGAGAGAAGGCATGCCATCTCTCTCTCTCTCTCTCTCTCTCTCTCTCCCCAGCCCCTCCCCCCATGGAGGCGAGGAGGCTGGGGAAGAAAAGGACAGCAGCCCTGACACTTCAGGTCAGTTTCACTCCCCTCTGACCAGCTGTTCATCAGGGAGTGAAATTGACCAGAAGAAGCAGGGCAGCTTCCCTTTCCTTCCCCAGCCTCCTTGCTGCTGCTGGGGGCAGTGGCTGGGGAAGGAAGGGAAGCCACCCTGCCAGTTTCAGGTCAGTTTCACTCCCCTCCAATCCGCTACTAGGTTTAACAACAGATTGGGGGGACTGAAACTGACCACAAGTGGCATGGTGGCTTTTCTTCTCTTCCCCAGCCTCCCTGCCACTGCAGGGCAAGGCGCTCTGAGGGGTGGGGTTCTGGGGGGGTCTGCCGTCCTTCTGGGGTGGGGCAGGGCTCATATGTGGTGGGGCTCCTCCCCCAAATGCCCCATCATGGCTACGGACCTGCCCCCCACTCTTCCACAAGCAGACATTTAATTCCGTTGCAGGAACTACGTGGTTGAATACACTCAAATATCAGTACTCAATTTTATTTTATTTACTGTGGATCTTGTAAAGGGGTTTTTGCAGTGTCTGTGGTTATGGTGTGGCTTTTATTATGCAATGGAGTTGGCACAAAGAAATTTTAAAAAATGGTACACAAAGAAGAATGATGTATTTGTCCTTCACAAAGAAAATTGAAATGGAGAAATCCTGGTCAAGGATGGGAGATTCGAAATCATACCTAGACCAAATGATGCTACAAAAAGGTTCCCGTTGTGTAAAATTGTTAGTTACCATATCATGTAAAAAGCTGACTAAGACGCATTCAGAGAATGAGCTGCCTTGAAATATTGCCATCCTAGACTGCCATGAGAAGATGGTTCCCTTACATATATGTTGAAAAGAAAAATAGCAGTCATATGGGGGTCCACCGTTTGTTTTGTTTTTCTCCCTCCCTGCAAATGGAGGCATCCCAATCTTGGTCTGAGCAAACGCACACACAGTCACAGGACAATTTTATTGGCCAGCTTTGAGACACATCTATATTTTTAAACGAACAATTGGTTTAATGGTTTCCTTCCCCCCCCCGACCCCTTAAAAACATAAAGCACAGTGTGGCTTGAGCATGATAGGTTCAGGTGATTGACTTCATGCATTCACTGAAACTCCTTATGGTATGAAATCACTGGTGAACATTAAGTCCAGATGCACAGCACTGCCACAATTACAATATTTACAGCTCTTCCCTGCTGATTTCACAAATAGAGCCTGTCAATCAGTGGGGTGCTGTTTTAAAGGCAAGTAGGCTGCAGAATAAATGGGAAAAATGAGACCCTTCAATCAGGTATGGCAGGCTCATTTCTTTCTTCCCTCCACTATAGAATGGGGCAAAAAGGCTCTTTGTCTTAAAGCTTTCTTCTCCGTCCCATCCGTTTGCTGGACATCGATGCTACATCACAGACAGTGAATCTCTCTTCTCTTGGCGACAATATCCTCTTCTTCTTCTTTTTCCGAATAGTGGAAAGTTCAGGACATCATGATTATGATTTTTTTTTTTTTTTTAGTAGAGAGAGCGGAAGAGCCTTCAGGCCTTTAAAAAGCTGGAGCATGAAAATGCTGTATTTGATAGGGTAGTTCAAAAACAAGAAATTGCAAGTAGATAAATAGGTACCACTTCAGTGGGAAGGTAACAGCGTTCTGTGTGCCTCGGTGTCTAGTCATGCTGGCCATATGACCATGGAAACATCTTCAGACAGCGCTGGCTCTTCGGCTTGGAAATGGAGATGAGCACTACATCCCTAGAGTCAGATTCGACTGGCTTTCGAGCAAGGTAAACCTTTACCTTACTTTTACTTACCAGTATTCACCAATGTTCTATGTGACATTCCAGCTTTTGAAATATACAGAACTCTTCCTCAGACTGGTTGTTTTAATGAAGCAAAGAAGTTGTTTTTGTGTAAGGCTATATATCAAACTTCAGGGGACAGCGGAAGACAGGAGGGCCTGGCGTAATCTGGTCCATGGGGTCGCGAAGAGTCGGACTCGACTGTGCGACTGAACAACAAAAATATATCATGGAACTCTTTTACTACTATTATTTATTTAAGACTCAAGATGGAAAGGTAAGAAACAGTGCCATTATAAGCTGAGTTCTCGCTTTCCAGGCCCAATGGCTTCAATTATCAGAAGAGTTATTCTTAATTAGGACCATAGGGACTCACCTACAAATATTGGGGAGCATTTACAACTTCCTGTGGCAATTTTGGAGGGACAGTCACTATTTTAATCACCTTCTTTCCACTTGAGATGGCTTCTGGCAGCCAGTGGAGGAGAGATGTTTTATACTTCAAATGCAACCTTAAAGATAAAATCCCTGAACCAAGATTTCTCTCTCAGGCCGTTAAAAAATGGCAGACATCAATCAGGAATCCAAGAGGAATGTCTCCTGTCTGTGCAGGCCAAAGTACAGCAAAAATGAATACTCTTCCATCCATGAGATCAAGTTCTGTGATGAGCTTGCTGAAAGAAGAAAACAGAGTAGGCATTGTTACAGGAAAAAATGATAAGAGACAAGTTCTCCAGAATGTGTCCAGTCCTCGTCCTGGATATCATATGTCTAGATCATAGATACATCTATATAAACAAAATTGTTTCGTCTGGAATGCTGTTTTTAAAATACTTTTTAAAAAAGAAATTATGGCTGGGAGGGGAAGTGGCTTTTGATGAAAATATCATATGCATGGTCAGTGGTAGTAAGTTAAGGGTTAAGACTCACTGAGTTAGAACTGTTGGTTGGATCCACCAGCTTTTCCACAGGGCACGGGGTGTGTGTGCCCCTATTCACCACCCAAAAAGCTACACTGGGAAAACCAGCTTTGAGATAGGGATCACAATGAGGAGAAGAATCAAGGACAGTAAGGCTGAAGAGCTGGTAGGGTCCAACCTATGTCTTCTGTGTAATAAGTCAAGATCCATAGAGTAGTAAAATGGAGAAGATGAAGGATATTCCTTTGGAAATAAGAAAACAAAAGTTAAGCAAAGTCTCTGTCACTCGTTCTTGCATAAAATTTCCCAGATTGTTCTTTGCAACACTCCTCCCACCTTCATACTGGGATATGAGGAATTAGAAATTTTCATTCCTGTTTGTATCTGACAAAGGGAGCTTTGATTCTTGAAAGTTCATACCCCCAAAATCTTGTTGTTCTTTAAGGTGCTATTGGACATGAATCTAGCTCTCCTACTGCAGACCAACAGTGATAGCCCCCCAAAAAACTATCATAGACTTTTGCTATTTTATCATGTCTTATTCCTGCGTTAGGAAAGAAAATACTCCCCCCTCTTTATTTCCCAATAGTTCCCAAGAAAACAAGTAGGCATCCTTCTTGCAACTGCAGGATGACCTATTTTGTACAGCTTCCTGGCATAAAAACTTTGCTTCTGAACTCTCCCCCTGCCCTGCCAGCCATGACCCAGGGATGAAACTTTGCTTTTTGGACAATTGTGTTGCTTCTGGAATTCTCACATGACTGTCAGTTTCCAAGTTAGGCAATCATAGCAGGCAAAGACACTTTTTAAAGAGCCATATTTGGTTCTATTTTAAATGATATTGTGCTCTGGAGTAGGGTTGCCAGACCCCTTGGTGGAGGCAGAGGTCCCCCACTGACAGCCTGGCTCCACCTCTCCTCTGCCAATCTGGCTGGTGGGGAGAATTTACCCTGAAAAAGATGGAGATCCATCCAACATGCAGTGACATGTCCACATCACTGTCCACATAATCCAGGAGTGATGTCATCAGACCTGGGTCATCAGGGTAATGTTCTAATATTTGGGCAAGAATTCTATGGTAGAAGCCAAATTTACCATAGAGTCTGTTCAAATACCACAGTGTCACCCTGACATCCTGAACATGATGATGTCACTTGCATGTCACATGGGCCTCTCTGTTGCTCCTGGTAAGTCCTGGTCTCCCACTGGCAACCATACTCTAGAAACACAGGCTGCAGACTCTGATCTGTACATACAAGCATACTGAATATAGTTGCTATGATGGTTCCTCACTTCCCTTTTTCTTTTTATTGGCTGAGCGAATCCTTTGCTTCTTTTTCTTTTTTTTACAATAAAGTTTTATTGAGTTTTATAATACAATATATATTAATACAAATGATTCAACTTCAAGTGTATAGAAAATACATAATGATTCACAAATTAAAGACTAATGGATTTGAACTATCCATAAACATAGGGTGTACAATGAAGTTAGTACAATCTAGATAATTGGCATTCGACATAGTACCTTAATAAAAGTGTGGTAATTATGCTGTGTATATTGAGAGTATCATACAAGTACATATAATGTTATGAGGAACAGGTTTATAAACTCTACCACAACCATAGATCATCTATCACCTTAGGAATGTCATTTTGTTGAGTCAGATATTCTAAAATTGGAAACCACGTGGAGACGAATGAGGTTGGAGCATGAATCTTGTCAAAGCATGTAAGATTATCCGAGAGTTTTGTCATAATGTATAAATCCCACAGTTTTTTATGCCATTGTGAAAGAGTGGGTCCCACTGTTGTTTTCCAGTGAGTGGCAATAACAGTCTTAGCTGCAAAAAGCATTAAGGAGACCTTCTTTTTTAACTGTCCCACCCAGTTTTAAAATAATCATAGATATATGCTGACCCAGCCTGTGATGCTAAGGAATCATAAAATCCTTCATTTTTATATATCAGATTATGGTATAAGAAAAGCTGGTAGTAATTCAAAACAAGCAAACTGCTTAATTTTACTTCTGTGGGGAAATGGCCAGGTAGGTATCAGGTTTGGAACTTGGCAGATGAACAGACAACAGGAATGAAGTAACTGTATAATATGGACAATAGATAGTTTGTCACAATCATGTAGCTGTTCAGTTATACAGATAGACCTTTATAACTGTGGAGTGAGATCTCTTGGCAGTCACTGCTTAAGTGCACGGGCATAAGGTTCTGTGTCTCAAAATTATTTAAGTCTGTGAAGGTAGGAACAGACACACAAGTTTCACTTTTCCTTCTTAAACTTCTGATTGGGATCACCCCCTTTTACTAGGAGCTGGTTCCCTCAGGGAAGGACTACTCATCCCACTTCCCTAATTCAGGATCCTCCTTAATAGTTCACTCTGCTTGACTGAACTCAGCTATTCCAATTGCCACTCTCAACTCTCACTCTTAACTGTAGAATTCCATTTGAATCCCCTGTCAATAAAGGTTCTCAGACTGGGTTAACACATTAACCATTCACTGTCCTACATTGTACATTGAAAAAAAAATGCATATAGTTTATGTAAAATTTTCAGTGCGAAACACATGGCATGTACATTAAGAATAACAAAGACAGGAATGAAGATAAATGGAAACTTCCCCCCCTCTCCGATGAAGCAGCACAAAAGAGAAATTCAAAATGTCCCTGTATTCCTTTCAGCTACATGTGCTTGGCATTCCTTTTTGTTCAGGATAAGGAATTAAAAGTTGTTTCAAAGACTTTGTTGAAAAAGTGGGTTTTGAGGAAGAATTTGGATAAAGACAAAACTAACTTGTAAGTATTCTGGGAGATTCTTTATCAGTGTATGCTTGAAATGATGTGTTTTTTCTCAGTAAATCTTATTTAATGGGTCTTTGATTGATGCTCAGTTCCATATTCTCATTATACTCAAAACTTGCTGAATGAAGGTAGCCATTTACTGTATCAGTGAAAGTGATTAAAAGGTACACTCCTCAAACTCAAACTAAGGCTCTCAGTACTGCTACGGAGAGGAATGTGGAAGTCAAATTCTCCTCATGTCCTTGCCAAATCAGAGACCAAGCACATTTTAAATGCAGACAAGTACATGTATTCTTCTCCTCGGCTTCATTCAATTCTCCTCTCCCATTCCCCAAACAAGAAACATCCTTTGGCATCTTCTTGTCTTCAAAGGGCTGGAGCTGTCAGGCACAGCTGTCTTGTTACATTTTTTGCCAACCTGTTAGCCGTGACGAGCCTTGAACTCCAGCCAGGGCTCGGCCTCTCCTGGCTAGTCACTAGGGGCTGCAATCCTAAAAGCAACTAACTTGGAAGTTACTCTCACACCACTCAATTAAACTTACTTCCAATCAAGCAGGGAATTTAGTGCAAGATTTGCTTTGCTGGTCCTGGTACAGCCATTCAACATTGCCAGGACTGGCAGAGGCCAGGTATTATTTATTTATTTATCCAGCTTATATCCCGCTCGAACCCCCGAAGGGGTCTCTGAGCGGCTTACAGTTACTCTTTCAATCCTATCTAAGGCCACATAGACATTTGGGAAGGGACTGCTCTACCAGCACCCCGTTTTTTCCATCCTGGATCGGCTCGGTTTCAGTAGGTCCCTCCGGCGCGTGGTTCTGCGTCAGCGTGACTTCCGGCTCTGTCCTTCGACTCCGCCGCGCCTGCGCCTCTGCACTCCCCGCGCCGTTCTGTTTCTGCCTTCTGCCTTCCGCCATCCGGAGTTCTGTGTCGCCTGATGTTCGGCATCTTGCCGCTCGCCGTTGCCGGTACTCCACTACCCCCACGAGAGGGGAGGAGGGTGCTCCCTGCCATCTAAGGCAGGTACCCATTTCATCTACTCGCTTTTGTTGTTATTTTATACAGCTTTCGAACCGCTGGGTAGACGGGAGCTGGGACTTGGGCCAGGCACTCACCCTGACCGCGGCGGGATTCGAACAGCCATAGTGGCTGTTTGTAGATGTTACCAGCAGGCTATTAGTTGCCTGTGCCACCGCTCCCAACACAGCCACAATAAGGTAAGATTAAAAAGTCTGATTGCTGAGGTGACAGTTGTTTTTTACCACTTCATGTTTAAGATGGGGGGAATCACTTCTGAATTTTCACCCATGATAAGAAAATGCCTACTTAAAAAAACAAAAAAACAACACTGTGGGGAAAAGGTCTAGTCCTTTATTTGGGGTGCAGGTTTTCTATTTCTAGGGAAGTTATTGTTATTATTTTCACAGAAAGAGCTTGGGATGGGCATGAACTGGATGCCAAAACAAAGCTCATCATGAATTTAGGCCTGTTCAGGGGTCATAAACTGGACCATGAACTGAAGAATCAGGACAATCTACCACAAATTTTGATGCAGTTCATGGTGGCTTCCTGAGAAACAGCTGAGTGGTTGGGAGCTCCCCACTGCTCAGCTGTTTGGTTTAAATAGCTGTGAGCCATGGGGAGCAGAAAGAAGGGTTTAAATGGAAGCAGGGCTGACTCCAGGTTTTTTTGCACACTAGGCGAGGCTACCTTCTGGTGCAACCCCCCCCCCCGGAGATCTCCCAGAATTATAACTGATTGTCAGAGTACAAAGATCAGTTGGGGGGGGGAGGGAGAGACCTGCTTTGGAGGATAGGCTCTATGGCATTTTACTCCACTGAGCTCCCCCCAGCAAAATGTCCAGGGATTTGTCATCCAGGAGTTGACAACCCAAGGACTGAAAGCAGCATCTCCCCCCCAAACTAAAATCACAGGCAACTGAAAATCAGTTTCATACACTAAATATTTCTTGTACTTCAAGACACAGAGTATCCCTCCCCCTCCAACCCTATTTACATAGTGGCGGAAAACTGATGCTGTCATGCCGCTCTTCCAAGATCTAATACCTTATCCCCCTGACCTACTTGCAAGTAAACCTTCCCCGCATCCGGCTGCAAGGCTTTTTCCTGCTCTTGCAGATGAAAAGCTCTCCCTCTCTTCAGCAATTCAGAGGCTCCCCCCGGCCCGTAGAAGAGCCTTTCTTCTTTTAGGCCCCCCTCCTTGCTTGGCCCCTCTAGCAAACAACTTTGCCTCTCTAACCCTTTCAGTGTGAGACATAAATTCCCATCCTGTTTCCAGCTCCCAGACGGGCGGACCAGACTTCTGCCAGGCTGCTGCCAGCAGTGCCCTCTGCTGTTCAGTGGGGCTGCTCGGGAGTAATCCCACACAGCGGAGTACCCCCCACCCCCCACTGCTCAGTCATTCTCAGAAAACATCGGGGGGGGGTGAACATTAAGGCAAATGAAAAAGGAAGTCATTCACAGCAATCAGAAACAAGTCTACCAGAGCAGCCTGCAAAGGCTGGCCAGGAGGGAGGGGGATTAGCCAAGGGGGTGGGCAGGGCTCGGGTTACAGCGCTTGGCTGGCTTGCCGGGGTGGGGGAAGGAAAGCTCAGCTGGACAGCTCCCCCTTAAACACTCCCTGCCTTACACCATGAAGAAAAAACTTTGTTGGTTTTAAAGGGGCCACTGGACTCAAACTTCATTCTGCAGCTACAGACACGGCTACCTCACCTGAATCTGCACTCCCTGCTAGTCCGCCTGCCTTTTAATTCTGTCATGGACGCATGCTTCGGGCATGCGGGCTCACCACCACCAACAAAGTGTTGACTCTGGAAGCGTAACCCTGAAAATCTTGTTGGCCTCTAAGGTGCTTCTGGACTCAAATCTCGCTCTTCTAGCAAGGCAGCAACCCACAGGAACCCCCCCCAGCTGCACTCTCCAGGGCTTGCTACTTGGCCTTAAGCACCTTCGGCGCCCTTCCTTCATTCTCTCCTCCCACCCCCCACCAGTTATTTCCAGGTGCCCAGCAAACCCCTCCAACCTCCAACCTCCAGGAAGGAAGGTGCCCTGCTGCTCTCCTCCTGAAGGGCCGCAGACACAAGCGAAGCCTGGCGAGGAGCTCCAGCAGGTGCGAGGGGGAAGCCCAGTGGCTTTGAGGGCCGTGGCGGCTGGGCGGGAAATGCATCTCTTGCCAGAGGAAGATGGTGGGAAGACAGCACACCAAAAAGGGGGGGGCCTCAGGAGCGGGAGGGAAGGGGCGGAGGGGGGAGGCCTGTCTACCATCGTTCCCTCCGAGAAGCACAAAAAAAGGTGGGAAAGCAGCTTGCCACACACAGCATCTCTCAGAGTGGCTCTCATGGCAGCTCTGAAGAGGAGGAAGGGCAGGGGTGGTGGTGACAGGGTGAGTGGAGCAGCCTGAGCCGAGCAGGGCTTGTTGAGGCAAGGCAAGGATGGCGGCGATGGGCACATGGTGCAGGGCAGCAATGGGCATGCTCACGCGAGTTGTGAGCAGGGCTTTTGGCAGGGGGTGGGGGAGAGGGTGGCAGGCAGCCTCCTCCAGGGGCCACCCTAGGCAAAAGTCCAGTTCGCCTAGTGGGTGAGCCGGCCCTGAATGGAAGGGGTGAAGTGCCTTCCTGGATGCACTTCACCCCCATCTTTCTGTTAGCTGTTTTTTTGGGCTGTCTTCTGCAGTCCTTTTAAAGTTTCAAGGGCAAGCTGCTCCCCGCCACTCAGCTACTTCTTGGGCTTTCTGTAAACCCCATTAAAAGGTACTGCCGTCCGTTTCAGTGGGGATTTGCAGGGCCACAAAATGCACATTGGTTCATAAATGAGCCTTCTGGTTCGGTTCGGGGTTCAGCCACAGACCATGAACCGAACAACATTTTCCAGGTTCGTACCCATCCCTAGGAAGAGCTACACAAAGGGTATTTCCCTTCTAGGGTTGTCATCCTCCAGGTGGGGCCTGGAGTTCCCCTGGAATTACAACTGATCGCCAGACTATAGTTTTCCTCCAGAAGCCTAGAGAAAATGGCAGCTTCAGAGGGAGGGACTCTTTTGCATACAATGGAGTCTAGGTGAAATCCCTCCTAATCCCCCCAACACCACTTAAGAGGTACCACCTCCAAATCACCAGGAATTTCTCAGGCTGGCATTGGTAACCCTACTGCCATCTGCAATGTAAAGTGATGCATTACACTACACAATTATACCATGCCTTTCTGCTCAGATCTATAGCAAAGGTGAGGTTGCACCTGGAGTGCTGATTTACCTAAGCAAACAATATGGTACACTCACATCCTAAAAGCCTGTATCCACTTGCCTGGCTCACTTAGGACTACAGGCAACAAACAATGGGTTAAGAACTGAAGTCCAAGAGCTGTTTGGCTTCTGTCAAAGGGATGTGATTCTTGCCATGGCAAGCTAAACATCTGAAAAAGGGGAAGAACAGACTCTCATTCCAAATGTCCTTCATCTGGCAGAGACATAATCGGTTGGATCCACCCAGCACTATTGCTTTTATGGATGAAAACCAGCTGTCCCTTATGTGTTTTTAACCATATTTCTTCTCATTTTTTTAGGAACAATCTCTAATGCTTTCATTGCAAGCTCTTATGTCATGAGTTAAAGAGGCCATTTGATTTTAAAAAAAATCCTAAATGAGATAAAAAAAGAAACATCAGTTTGGCAGATGAAGGAGATTTGGGTTGAGTTTCTGATCTAACAGGCTCTTCTGATGCAGAAAAGGGGAGAAAGGTTCCAAAAAGGCTAGGCTGGGGATCAAGAGACATGGATGTATAAAAGCCATGTTGGATGGGAATTGTAGTTAGCAGGAGAACTGGATGAGATAGTGGGTTGGCTTGTAGACTATATTTTCCATTTGCGGAATTGAACTTTACTGCCTCCAAGTGCAGCCAACTGATCTCCATGAAATACTTCTTGTGGGGGACAGGAGACCCTGAGAAAAGGGAACTGAGGATTACAACAGGTTGGGGAAATCAGCAGCAATTGCGAATGTAGTCTGGATCCAACCCACAGAATGCAAAAATGGGTTGGACCCAACCCTAAATGGCTTGCCAATCGAATCTAGGAATGAGAAAAGATTTCTTATTTCATTGTTGTTGTTAAAAAAAATCTATTTATATTGTGTTTCTTGTATTTCTGCAGTTAGTTTTGTAGATGCCTTTGTATCCTATACTCATGTTGGATGGTATTTATGTGTACCTATAACAATCCATGCCGCTCAGCAAAGTTTAAAGTTTGCCTTTCTCCAGCAAAAAGAAATTTTCCTCCCATTTGAGTGGCTCTTCCTCCAGATCATGGTATTTATCTGTATGATATACATGATTTACTCATATGTTATATAATTCTGATTTACTGAAATAATGTGGACGAAACTGTATATTTTTTTACAGGGAAATTTCAGTGTGAGGGGGAAAGGGGGCAGAAAAGAAAACAATCTCAGATCCAGTGTTATGTAATGGAGAAGGAAAACCAAAAGAGAGGATTGGGGGCTGAAAAATCAAGGGGAAGAAATTGAGAATAAGACATGATGTCACTGCGAGGGACAGCTTCCTCTAGATAACATCTAGAATTGTGGGTTTTTTCTCTTCACTCAATGAGATATGTTGAGTCCCAAAATGTAGATTGCTTGCAAATCACTCCTTGAGGGATAATGTTTCACTTCAAATATTCCAAACAAGTTTAGCAAATGGAGCATGAGAAAAGAGCAAGAGTCCAGTAGCACCATAAAGACTATCAAAATTTGTGGCAGGGTGTGTGAGCTTTTGTGAGTCACTGGTCACTTGTTCAGTGACTCACAAAAGCCCTGCCATACATTGTGTTAGTCTTTATGGTGCTTCCTGTCCCTCTGCCTGAGACAGCATATTATCCAAAGTTGTTCTGGGATGGATCCTATGGCTGCCTACCATTGGATCATGATTTTTCCCCCTCTTGGAGTCCTGGGCATTGTACCGTCTAGTATCATCTTCATCCTGGCATTTGACACATGGTCAGTGTGTGACCTCTTAAATGGTTTTATTCTATATTTCCACTCAAGCCTGAGCAGTTTCACCAGTTCATGTCTCACCTACAAGAAAAAAAGACAGAAGATACTGTTTTTAAACATGTCCTTCTTGTTGGATTGGATTGAGAAATTCTGCATGGCAACAGGAGTCCCACAAAAGGAAAATTATTTCAGGGGACAATTACTTTATGAAACAATCATTTCATCTCCTTCTCCTCCTCTTCCAAGCCAGTCTAGCATGCTTGTGATTATCAATATGGATTGTCACTGCCGTCTTTCTGGTTTTTAGGAATCGGCTGAGACAGGTGGCAAAGAAATTTAGGCTGAAGTTAATCAAAAGACAGCCTTAATAAGGGTTTCATAGATCAGTTGTGTCCTTTTTTCAAAAAGCATGTTTATCACTTTCTCTGTGAATGAACTCGTGGTGCTGATGTGTTAAATTCCAGGAGTTCCGTTCCTGAGTCTCATTTCTCATACTCCTGTCACTAGAAGCCAATACCACGCCTCATCACAGTGATCGATTGAACTATTACCACTGGGTGACACCCAAGGCAGTGTTGCTGGAAGAAGCTGATGAGTCAGCTTTATTGATCTGATGATATGTGGCCCTGGCTTGTCTTTGGCTCTGACAATGTTGATGACATTTTCACATTATGAGCTCACAAGAGATCACCATCAGGTCTCTCTTCTTTATTTCCCTTCTGTTACTGGCCTACAATGCCGGGGGGGGGACGGACACTGGGCAATGCTAGGGTTGCCAACCTTTAGGTAGGGCCTGAAGTTCCCTCTAGAATTAAAATTAATGTCCAAATTACTAAGATCAGTTCCCTGGAAGAAATGGCAGCTTGGGAGGGTAGGCTGTATGACACCCTGGGTTTCTACTTTCCCAAGTTCTGCCCTCCATAGGCACTGTCTCCAAATCCCAAAGAATGTCCCCAAAATTCTTTAAAAATCAAAACCAATTAAAATTCAAAGGGGGGGAGAATGCCCCCAAAAGGAATTGGCAACCCGATCTGCTATGGAGTATAATCAAAACTGCTTAATAGAGTTGGAGCTTCTGATTCTGCATATTTGCAAGTTGAGCAATAAATAAATAATGGGGCAATAGTTCCCCTTTCCTGCCACAAAACGGGCGGGATTCTTCCCTATTCCTTTCGAGATGGACTTAAACCTGCCACGCCCTCTTCAATGGAAATAAAATCAACTGTGTATTGTGTAGTGTTACAACCATCTTGCCTCTCAGGCCACATTCATCCATTTTTGTTTTTTTTTTACTGAACTAGAATAATTATTGGCAATGGTTGATACATGACTGTAATGATTTCAAAGTGTGGCTATCTAATTCAAGCTTGGCAAACCGTTTGCACAGCCGTTATGTACCTAAAGATTGTGGATGGTTCACAAGTGAAAACAAATGAAAGTGAAATCAACCTTTTTTTCTTTAAGAACTCTAAAGATTTCCAGACTCCACATGTGGCCAGGAGATCTCCCGGAATTGCAGCTGCTCTCCACATGACAGAGATCAGTTCTCCTGGAGGAAATGGGTGCTTTGAAAGTGGACTCTATGCCATTATACCCTCCTGAGGTCCCTTCCCAAGGCTCTGCCCCCAAATCTCCAGGAATATTCCAACCCACAGTTGACAACTCTACTAATCACATGTGGCTGGAATGGATATGCATCCTCCCTCGGTTTATCCCCACCTGCATCTGTCTGCCCTTTGTCATGGCAAATTTTACTTTGTAAGCTTCTCAGAGCAGGGGTGTCTCATGAACGGATGACACTACATAAATCATAAAAAATGCACAGTTTTTTTAGGATATAGTTTTCATTACAAAGAAGACATCAGCGGAGTCAAGAAATGTACACACACAAAGACCCGAAGCTGCCTCATTCTGAATCAGATCGTTGCTCCATCAAAACCAATATTGTTGACTGAGACTGACAGCAGCTCTCCAGGGTCTCAGGCTACAACTTGATCCTCGCTGGGGATGCTGGGATTGGACCTGAGACATGCTGCCAAACATCTGCCAAGCAGATGTTCTACCACTAAGACATGACCCATCCCTGAGAAATAATACCAATCTGAAGAATGAAAAAATGCTAGATTAGACCAGTTATCCTTTTAGTTATATTTTCTATCTATCATCTCTTTCTCTCTGTCTCTAGTACTGCTCATATCACCTTAAGCAGAAATTAGAACCAAACATGTTTTTAGAAGACCTTACTCAATATTATTTATCTTATATTAGATTATTGTGCCTATGAATTTTGCCGCTGAGAGGGTGACACAATCATTTGTATTCGACAGTAGCCATGACACCTGGGTTCGCACATTTAGCAATTCTGTATCCTTAAGTAAAGGGGTGACTAAATTAGCCCTCAACTTGTTGAATATAGGGCACTCCATAATTATATGTTCAATGGTTTCAGTTTTATCATACAAGCATCTGCATGTTCCATTAGAGTATGATACTCTAGTTACATGTTTTAGCTTTCTGCAAATAGCCAACAACAAAAAAAAGTAGAGAAATGATGATCAAACCATCCATCCAAAGATTACCTTTGCGATTTCACCCTTAACTATACACAAGACCCTCCAAATGTAAGTTCTCTAGTGGACTGATGCAGAGAAATCTGATTTTATTGGGCGAGGAGCCATAAGAGAACAGAAGATGGTGAGGGAAATTTGGAAGAGGAAAATTGAGAGAACCAGACATTGAGGAAATGCAGAAAGAGCCCATTAAAGACCCTGCAGTAGTTTCAAGCCTACAGCTCTCTGTTGGTATAATAGGCAGCCTGCTGTTAGCTTGAGGGAAACGACCATTCCACCCACTGCTTCAATAGATTCAGTACAATCTGGATGATAGTCCTGTATTATGGATACATGTTACAGTAAATGTTCAAGATTTGGTGGATGCTAACATAGACACGTGAAGCCTAACGATCCCAAGCAAACTCTGAAAATCTCCAAAAAAACTCAAAGACAAAACTGAATGTCAGTTGTGATTGTCACTTGTAGATATCCAAAAACAAGGGAAATACATAGTTATGATTGCAGTGCCCATCTGAACAGTGGGATTGCTATGGGACCATGACAAGGAAGATAGGACATAACTGGGTAGTCTGGATCTCCATGCTTTCTCTTGATCATAATTACATTCTGGACTCCATTTGTAGGCCCTTGGTTTGTTTCATAGATGGTTCTTCATCCTTCATCCTTTATCAACTGAAGGTTGATAGTTAGGCCATTCTTGTCCCAATTGTCCACATTTCCAAATAGAATAACTGGTCTACAGGTTGAAAATATCTGGGCTGTAAGCTGATAATGGTACAGCTGCCATTGTTGTTATAGAGCCATCATACTGTAGTGGTTAGAGAGTTTGACTAGGATCTGGTAGACCAGGGTTTGAATTCCTGCTCTGCCATGGTAGCTTGCCATGTGACCTTTGGCCAGTCACTGTCTCTTAACCCAACCTACCTCTCAGAGTGGTGGTTGTGACAATAAAATAGAGCAAGGGGTTTGATGTTGTAAACCACTTTGGATCACCATTGGGGAGGGAAAAAAGCCAGGCATAACTATGTAAATGGATTAATCCACACATTTATGTGGATTTGGTAGCAATCATATCTTCAAGATGTTAGACATCTGTTTTAACATATGATGTACCAGCCATATATTAAATCAGGACTTTGCCTTTCCAGTACAGAATAGCCACTCTTCCAAGTTTTCCCCAGTTCTCCTGTCTTAGAATCTTGAAATTGGAGATGCCAGAATTTGAACTTGTAACCTTCTGTGCTGCATGACAATCATAAGTTCTATCACTGAACTATGGACCATCACCCCAACTCTCATTTACCTTTTGCCTTTGTTATATAAATCCCATTCTTTGATTAATCCATGTAAATGTGAAAAAATGGATATGAAGGATGCTGAATTTGTTGAAAAATTAACAACTTCCTATTTTTCCCCCATTGGTCAAAGGATGCAGAAACAAATAGGCTGGAGGCATATTAAACTGTGAATACTTCATATCCTCCACATACACTTCAATCATAGATTTAGATCCCAGAGTTACAGGAGAAACCATATTAAAATTTGCTGTCACCTGTAGACAAGGATAATATACGAGCTCTCCTGGCTCATAGTCAAGAAGAGAGCAATCTACTACATATTTATCACAATTTTAAAAGCTATTTGTTAGAGGCCAGAGAAATATGTTTCATAGATTAACCATATTTTGTTTGTGTTAAGTACTTATTTCCGACACCTCCTAAAATCATGCTCGCTGATCAACATGGATTTCTTGGTTGTCACTTCTGCTCTTGAAACAAATGTCTCATTTACAGGCACTAAACTCTGGGGGCGTGGATCTTGTTTCTTGTCAAAAGGTGCACCTGCGGTGAGACACAGAGACGGAAATGAGGGAGAAGGGCATTGAAAAGAGTTTTTCATAATTCGAACAAATACAGGTAAGAAACATGGTTCTGCAATTAGGTAGGAAAAATCAAACACATAATATAGGATGGGGGAGACTTACCTTGGCAGTAGTATGTGTGAAAAGGATCTCGGGGTCTTAGTAGACCATACACTGAACATGAGTCAGCAGTGTGATGCAGTTGCTAAAAAGGCAAATGTGATTTTGGGCTGTATTAACAGAAGTATAGTGTCCAGATCACGTGAAGTGATGGCATTGCTTTTCTGTGCTCAGGCCTCACCTAGATTACTGTGTTCAGTTTTGAGCACCACAATTTGAGAAGGAGATAGACAAGCTGGAATGTGTCCAGAAGAGGGCAAGGAAGATTGTGATGCATCTGGAGACCAAGTTCTATGAGGAAAGGTTGAAGGAGCTGGGTATGTTTAGCCTGGGAGGAGATGACTGAGAGGTGATATGAGAACCATCTTCAAGTATTTGAAGGGCTGTCATATAGAGGATGGTGAGGAGTTGTTTTCTGTGGCCTCAGAAGATCAGACTAGAAAAACAGGTTGAAATTAAATCAGAAGAATTTTTGGCTAAACATTAGAAAGAATGTTCCTGACTATTAGAGCTGTTCCTCAGTGGAACAGGCTTTCTCGGGCGATGGTGAGCTCTCCTTCTTTGGAGGTTTTCAAACAGAGGCTAGATGGCCATCTGGCAGCAATGCTGATTCTGTGAACTTAGGCAGATTGTGATAGAGAGGGCAGGAAGAAGGGCCAGCTAGAGGTGCTTCTGTGCCCTATGCGAGGCGCAGATGCCAACCTCCCAGTGGGGTCTGGAGACTCTATTGCTGCTGCCATTGCTGCCTCCCCATTGGCTGCCGCCTTCTCCTCCCCCCCCCAAGGGGGGAGGGGGAGGGTGGGTGAGCTGCGGCACGCCACCTCCTGCACCCCAGCCAGCCAAAGGCAGTGGCAGCAGTGAGTCCCTGCACTGGCCACCACCTCCTCCTCCCCCCCGAGGGGGAGGGGGAGGGTGGGTGAGTTGCGGTGTGCCACATCCTGTGCCCTGGCAGGTCAGCCAGGCGTCTTTCTGTTGGTAGTGGTGGCAGCGAGTCTGCCGCCATGCTGCCAAGGGGGAGGGCGGGCGAGCTGTGGGGGCACAAGAGCACCCCAGCTGGGGCAGTTTGGCACCCCTGAGGGCTGGTGCGCCTTAGGCGAGTGCCTAATTGGCCTAGTGGGCAAGCCAGTGCTGGCAGGAAGAGTTGCATCAGTGCCCAGTTCTTGTGGCCCTTTCTTACATGCCCAGGGAAATGCTGATCACCACTTTGGGGTCAGGAAGCAATTTTTCTCCAGGCCAGTTTGGCCAAGGATCCTGGAGGTTTTTTTGTTATCTTCTGGGCATGGAGCAGGGGTCACTGGGGGTGTGGGGGAGGTATTTGTGAGTGTCCTGCATTTTGCAAGGGGTTGGACTAGATGACCCAGGAAGTCCCTTCTAACTCTATGATTCTATGGCAATATTTTTATAGGGTAGAGGTCAAAGAACCGTACAATTATAGCCCAGTTCACATTACAGTGAATGCATGTCCAACCTGCATGTTTGAGCAGGTTAACATGTTTGTAAGAAACAGCCAATATGCATTCACTTTAGAAATGAAAAAACCAAGAATTCCCTTCCATTGTGCTGTTTAACTCCCATTGCAAAACCTATCAGAAGCAGGATTCCCAACCTCTTGGAGTTCTCCCAGAATTACAATGGATGCTCAGACTATAGAGAACAGAAATGGCAGCTTTGGACAATAAACGTTATGGCTTGGCACCCCTGCTGAGCTCCCTCTGCTCCTCAGACTCCACCCTCCCCAGGCACTGCCCCTGACTTTTCACAGACTTCTCAAGCTGGAGAGGGCAGCCCTAATCGGCGGGTAGGGAGGCGAAAGCCAACCAGGAGCCCCTCCATCATGCCTGTGTTGAAAAACAAATTAGGAATGAAGCAAATAAGGACATAAATGCATGCATAGCCCAAGACTTATCAGTGCCTATGCTAGTCTACTCAGAATCAATGCTCCCTCTAAGCTGTGAAGTCTTATGAGCAAAAATTCTACTTTGTGAGCTATTGGTATTAAAATTGTGAGTGAGGGCTACTGCATAAATTAGTTTGCTCTGGAGCCATCCTTCCTGAGCTAAGGCAAAAATCTCTGAGCTGGAGGCTAAATAACTGTAAGCTAGCTCATACTAACTCAGCTTAGAGGGAACATTGCTCAGTGGAGCTTACTACAAGGAGGGTGTTCTTAGGAATACTTAGTACATGCTGAAATAGATCCCCAAAAGGAATATTATTTGTTGTTAATATTCATATACTAGTTTTCATCATAAGCATTCTCAAAGAAACTTTGGTTTAATTGAATCTCAAATATAACAGTAAGCAACTCAGAAAAAAACAGTCTTTGTGACCTGAACTGAGTCTAGACATGAAGAAATTACGCCTGGCTGATTCTTGCCCCCCGTCCCAGTCCCCGTCCCCCCAGTGATGTCCTTAGTGATAGTGTTCAGAATGAGAGTCCTTCTAGTAATCAGAAACAAACTGTGGCATTTATTCCAGCATTCAAAGTAACTTCTCAGAGATAGCAATAATACCTCTTATCTGGTCTTCAGTTGAAGACCCTGTATGGCACTGATGGCATCATGGTGTGGTGTCTTCAACTTGGGGAAATGCTCTGGGTAAGGAAAGCATTAAAGTAAATTGTTATACACATATCCAACCTTGAAATGGAGGAAAATCTCATCAGGATAATTGTCTTGAGCATACAGACCCTCCGAATGTCTGAAACAGATGGCAATACTATTATGGATGTGCCATATAACATTTCCCTGAAGGAAGTGAGGTTTATTGGCATGTAAAACTATGTTTAAACATCATACAATCAACTTTATGAAAAAAAGAACATTATTGCAAACCTTCAGAAGGGGAACCCTGGGCAAGTTGTGTTCTCTCCAGTTTTATATACAAATCACACACCACTGCTTACATATAAAGTCCAAAATGGAAAGTATCTGCAACCACAGATGTGCTGCTGGCTTGATCACAGTACAACTTTATGCTTTAGTTATGAAATTCCAAGTGGATAATGATGTCATCAGTATACTCTTCCAAGTTAGAAAACTGGATTGCCATGACATGTTGAATCATAGTTTGACCTTGTAATTGTACACATTCCTTGAAATGTTACAGCGATGTCCGAGTCTATCAGTGCAATGGACTGAGCCATCCCACAAGTTGGGGTGGGGATCAGTGGGGGTTTTGGATTTAGAAGACATGGGTTTAACCTTCCATTCTGCCATAAATTCTATTGGATGACCTTGGGCCAGCCAAAAGATGAACTGGGCCAAACTCAAGCCTTATACATGCTAAAAAGTAGGGGAGAGGGTAAGAGCACACTTTACTTCCCCAGTTTACCTGAGTAGTTCCAGAACTTCCAAAACAGAGATGAAAAATGTTTCCCATTTTATTTTTCTTAGTAGTTTTGATCAAAGCTGGATTTTTGCACAAACTAAGCTAGAGTTCAGGATTTCATGTTATGAGCAGCCTCAAAATATTAAACAACAAAAATAACAATTTTATTCATTCATTCATTTCCTTATGTACAAAATTTATACCCCACCTTTCTGCCCTTACAAGGGCCATCAAGGCAGCTAATAACTTAAATCATACATAATAGAATATGTCAGAGAACCATGACAATAACCCCCAAACATCATGATCGTATAATGATCATACATGATCATCATCATCATACATAAGCATTATCCTCTAGCAAGCCTCCGCAACTTAGGAACCATCGAGTAGAGCATCATTCACCTGGCATATTCGGCAGCCTAATATGGACCTAGATCAAAATGAGTAGCCATGTTAGTCTGTCTGCAGCAGTAGAAAAGAGCAAGAATCCAGTGGCACCTTAAAGACTAACAAAATTTGTGGCAGGGTATGAGCTTTTGTGAGTCACTGCTCACTTCTTCTGGGTTTGCAACTGGTGAATAAGGCATGAGCCGAGCATCCCATTTCTTACAGTGGCCTCTCAGTTGTCCTGGAGGGCATACAGACAGGGTTAACAAAAAAGTAGATTTTCCTTTTGCACCCATGGTTAGTAGTCATTCATGGAACCTTCCTCTATGAATCTAATTCTCTTTCAAAGCTATCCAGGCTCATGGATACTACTATCTCTTCTGGCAGTGAATTCCATAATTGAATTACTCACAGAGTGAATACCTCCTTTTGTCTGTCCCATTTTTGCCCAACATCTTCACTGGTTTCCCTCCAAGGTCTAGTATTATGAGAGAGGGGTCATCTTTACCTCCATACTACTAAGACTGCAGGAGGGATATGTTGGTGCCAGTAGAGTAAAATTATCTCATACTTTGGATTTGACTTCTGGCATATTGGCATTTTTATCTTCAATGTACTTTCTCAATGTTCTTTGAGCCAAGAACATTCTCATATCCTGAAAGACTCTTACTAGGTTTACACTTGATTGTTTTGTCCCCAAAATGGAAAACACACTTTCGCTGTTATGTATCAATGTCCTGAAATGTATATGAAGAGCTTGGGAGAGTCACTCATCAACTTGAAAGCAGAATCAGAGATAAAGAAAGCACAAGTGGAACGGTCCTGTAGAGGGTCAAGGACACCCAAAATATGCGCGTGAAAACACTTTGGGTTAGATCCAAACAGCTTTTCTACCCGTGAAAGGGGAGCATGGCTCCCCTTTGACCACCATCACCACCAAGGCTTTTATGTCCTGCTGTTCTCTAACTTAAGGAGTCTCAAAGTGATTTACAATCATATTCCCTTCATCTCTGCACAATAGGCACCATGTGAGGTAGGTGAGGCTGAGAGATTTCTGAGAGAACTGTGACTAGTTCAAGGTCACCCAGCAGGCTTCATGTAGAGGAGCAGGGAATCAACCATCATTTTTCAGATTAGAGTCAGCTGCTCTTAACCACTACACCATGCTTGGCTCACACACACACACACACACACACACACACAAGGGCTATGGAACATGCATAGACAAAAGCCATGTGGAACAAGGGATGTAGTAAAGAAGAAAGTTAGATGAGTTTGAGTGCAAAAAACTGAAAATGCAATATAAATGCTAACTTGACATTACAGCAGAATACAAGACAGCAACTAGATTCAATAAGATAAATGTCTGCATTTTACTTAAAATTGAAATTGCCTCTTTCATGAGAGGAAAATGGTTCCTTAAATTCTCACCAACCAACATCTCAGTGGTGTGGGAAACAGATGCAATGGAGTCAGTCCAGTGACCAGCTTAGCAGATAACCTTGATTATATGAAAAGGGCTAATGTACAGCATACAACAACCACTTGCTGAAAAGTTGCAGCAACAAAGACTTTAATTAAAAGCAGTGGGAAGAATTAGATGCAGGTAATAATTAAGGCTGTGAGGAAAGAAGAAAAAAAAGAGACGAAATATAAAGGAGAAATATAGTGGGCATGAACTACATACCTGAACACAGTTATGGTTGTCAAGGGGATGCCACAAAACATGGTAAATTATTCCCATCCAAGTAGCCATGATATCTAAAAATAATATATGAATGCATACAGACACACTGCCTTTTATTGAGTTAGACTATTGGACTTTCAAGGTTAGACAGTGCAGATCCGGATACTAGCAATGACAGAGTTTAAATATACAAAGGAAGTTTGGAGAACTGACTGCTTAGAAAAAAATAAGTAGGTTTATTAAAGAAGAACATAGATGAGAGAGAATCTTAACTGTCTAACCAAACTGCTGAAGGAGGCACAACAATGGAAGCTCTGCAGAAGCAGAAAGTCTCCAGAAGAGCATAACATAACATAAATGTTTATTATGGTCAGAGTCCCATCAAACAGCATACAGGCTCAGAATACAAACCCGGGTTACCAACATTATGGGGGAGAAATGTCGTAGGAAGAATTAAGGAGGTGTTTGCGCTTTGAAAATGCAATAAAAATAAATTTGGCAACCTTCCTTGATATTTCGATGAATTTGTCCTCCAATAGATATTTCAACACAAGTTCCTCGGAGTGGATTACTAGTTGTCCTTGGCACCTAAATGACCTTAATACAGGTGTAATCAAAAGAGCTCTTTTTTCGGCATAGTAAGCACAATGAAATAAAATATGAGGAAGGGTCTCAATTGACTCTCTCCAGAAGAGCAAATCAGGAAACAGGAAGGACATAATTTGAAAATGTGGGAGGTCCCTAATCTGGCTATGGTAATTGAAGGGTGATTGTCTGATCGTCTTCATAAGGCTGCACTATAGACCTTGGATATTCTAATGTTAGCCTGATTGCTCTGAGTCATTAATTAATATTAGGGACTTCTGATATTACAAACAGCAATTGGCAATAGGGAGCAATCACCAGTGTATATAGAGGTCCCACCCTTCCAGAGATACCAGTAACAGACACGGAGGCTGGAATGAGTTCAAAATGATGTCTTTAAAGTAGTTCTTTTCCACATCCAAACAATACACAATCATACACACAATTATTCATCTTCTAGGAAAATTAGGTAGATTAAGAGACTTTTGCATTAGCAGGAGATTCGTTGGTTGGACAATACGTTACCTGATCCGATGAGATGAAGCATTCAAAATGGAAAAATAGGGGAGTTATAGAAAAATGGGGATTATGCTAGGAAGAGAAAGCGTGCAAACTGAACCAGTAGAAAGCACGTGGAAAACTCTGGCTGCAGTCCAAGAGCCTCAGGGTAAGGTAGGTAGCAAGGTAGCTACAAGTTCAAGAGTAAGACTATAGAGGTTGTTGAGGGGGTGTAGAGAGGCAGAACATGTTGCTGTGTACCCTCTTTTATGGAGTGACCTCAGGGGGAGGACTTAGCTGGTCACCTCCCTTGGGGTGTCAGCAGGGGGAGGGCTTGCTGGTCACCTCCCTTGGGACAGCCCCTTATGGTCCGTTCCAAAAAGTCACATATGCAATGGAGGAGAGGGGCTTAGGTTGGGCAATATTGGATGCTAATTAAGCTGGTAGCAGAAACACCTGGCTGAGTCATTGGCTAGCAAAACTGGTTCTTCCAGGTGGACAGGAGAGCCAATTCCTTTATCAAGGGAATGCTGGAGATGATCCTTTTGTGTTCCTCTCAGAGGCCAAGGTGTGGGGGAAGAATGTGCCAGTGTGATAGAAACAGAGTCCCTTAATGGTGTTGTGAGTTCTTTATTTGAGCAGCAATGGCAAATGGCTGCTTGTGTAGTGCTTGGTGTGTGTGGGTACATATCTGGAACAGGGCAACCTTTGGAAACCATGGGCACATAATCTCAGGCTTCTGCTGGTGCGTGTCTGGCATCTCATTCTGGTCACCTGGCATCATAGTCCTTTTACACACAGTATGCACAGTTCATAGTTCATAAGAGAGCAAAAAGCTCCTTGCTGGCTAACACTAACAACTAGCTGGTGTTAGGCAGGCTTTGGCCTTCCTGGTCTGCTTGGGGACTTCCTCCTACAAGCATCTGGTTGCCTTTTCTGGGAAAGAAGATGCTAATCTCATCTTTCTTCCAGGGATCTCAGGACAACATGCCTACTTTATCTGGACAACTACCCCATGAGGGCCCTGACCTAGATGGCCTAGGCTAGCCAAATTTCATTAGACCTCAGAAACTATCTGGTTAGTACCCAGATGGGAGATTCACAAGGAAGTCCAGGGTTGCTATGCAGAGGCAGGCAATGAGAAACCTCTGTTTGTCTCTTGCCTTGAAAATTTTATGGGGTCTCCATAAATTGGCAACAACTTGACAGCACTTTCCACCACCACCTGGTGAGGTAAGATGAGGCTGAGGAAGAGAAGGACTGGTTTATCAGCTGTAGTGCCTTTCCAAACTCCAGGTAGGACCCAAAGTTCTCCCAGATTTACAATTTATTATTACAGAGATCAATTGCCCAAGAGTAAATGGAAGGTTTAGAGGATAAACTGTATGACATCATATCCTCCCTGAGCTCCCTACCCAGGCATTGATCCCTGATCTCCGGGTATTTCTGAAGCCAGAGTTGGCAAACCTATAAGAACACTTACCTGAGAATAAACCCTATTTAATAGACAGATGTAGGATTCTAAATAGATCTACACTTGGATGTGTACAATTTTCCAGAGATTTTCTAGAAAACTTGCTGACTAGGCAGGAAGGATGAGACTGAGAGACAGAATCTCAAAAAAGAAAAAAAAAAATCTATTTCCCGAGCAGAATACAAGAGTTGAAAGAAAAAATACCAGGGAATGTTAAAAAACAAACAAACAACAACAACCAAGCAGGGAACAACACTGCAATACAGTAACATAGTCCTAACCATGGTACTATTTGTTGTTGCCCAATTTGGGGAGAACGAGGAATCTAAGGGGAAATAAGGGGTGAAAAGACAAACATAATCTTATCATGAAGAGAAGAGTCTGTGGAGCTGTGATTTGGGGCCAAGATAAGAGAAGCTAGTCTGGGATGAAGGGGAAAAAAATCAAACGGAAGGCAGCTAAGAAGGCATGGATCCAAGATGAAGGATTTCAGTGATTAAGCAAAAGGGGCAAAGTTCCCGGAAGCAAGCCAGCTGTGAGGCTGGGGAAAGTAGGCTTTAGTACAAAGCCAGCTAAGAGTTGGAGGGGCTTGAGATGCCCCTTTAAAGAGTTCTCGGGAGGATGAGATTGGGATCAACAGTAGTGCTAGATCAAGAGTGTGGGGTAGGGTTGCCAACCTCCAGGTGTTACCTGGCTATTTCCTAGGATTTTCAACTGATCTCCAAACTACAGAAATCAGTTCCCCTTGAGAAAATGGCTGCTACACCCAGCTAAGGCTGCTACACCCTTCCCCAAACCCTGCCCTCCACAGGCTCCAACCTCCAAACCTCCAGGAATTTCCCAACCCAGAGCTGGCAACCCTGGTGTGGGGCACTAAGCTTGGGAGGTGGGGAAAGAGTTTTTGGGTGGGGTGATTGAGCTACCAGGACTGCAAACAGTTCCAGCTGCCCTAACCAAGGCTGAATAGCAGCTTGATGACATTTCCCTGGACTTAGGGCTGAATGGCCATGTTAGGCCGGATGAGGAGGAGAGTTCTACAACCTTAAATTATGCACCAGCAAACTTGAGTCAGCCAGTCAGTCTCGTGTGTGAGGGAAGTTCTGGAGACAGAGGGCAATAGGCCTTTAATCAAGGTACTCTTTAGAGAATTCCAGCAGGTGGGATATTCTAGTGCAAGAGCATCCAGAGAAATTCCTGCTGATTCAGGGCCCCCTGTTTTGATCTCAAGCTAAATCATAAAAAAATAAAATAAATAAATTCAGGCCTCTGGCAGCTAAGTCAGATGATTTCGGGGTATGTGCAAATGTGGCAGTCCCGGGGGGGTGGGGGGGTGGCAGCCTCGCTTGCAACAACACTCCTTACTTTCTGATTGATCAAGCTGTATCTTCCTGAGCCTCTCCAATCAGGGCAGGGGAGGAATGGATTCGGCACACTCTCAGAAGACTGCCTCATCTTGCCTCGCAGCAGGGGGATAAGTATGGCCAGGGATGCTTGTAATGTTGTTTTATTCAAACACTTTTTGTTCATGCCTCTTTGAATCTGTATAGCATCCCACACAGACACACTGTATCTTGCTCTCTCGGTGCTTAGGAAGAAAGCTTTGAAATTTAGATTCAAACACCCTGGACTATGCAATTGCCAGTTCTTCCACTGTGAGCCACACCATACTGCTCTGTAAGGAACAAAAGAGAGGCTAGTCCATTCCCCATGGAAACTGTGATGTGCCCAAAATCCTGCCTTATTCAAAATGTGGCTTTAATGAGGAGCTGACCTCATTAGGGTAGTTTAGGCCTAGAAAGAGTTAATTTCAGATGGTGGCAAAGAAAGACAGAGGATCTTTAGAGAGTTCTATAGAATATAAAGACATGTGTTACATAAACTACTGAGCTCTATAGACTGATTTAAAGATGACAGCTTCATATATGCATACATTTTCCTCTGAAAGGGATGCATCTAGGGATGGGCACAAACTGGCTCATGAACTAAATTTTATGATGAATTTTGGCTGGTTTGTGGTTCACGAACTGAAATTCATAGTAGGTCAGCCAGCATGAGCTTTTCACGACCTTTCAAGTGGTTTGTGGCAGTTCATAAACTGATTCATTTTCAGACAGTCTACACTCATTCAAAATGCTTACCAAACTTCAAAGCAATGGATGGTAGGAATTCTCAAGCCTATGTGTTTGATGTGTGTATTGCAGGGGATCCATTCTATACACTTTTGAACCTGTGCCTGACATTTCCACCAAAAGCAGTTTCCTGGGGGCATCTTCTCTAGGGAGCCATAACTCAAACCCTTTAAGTCCAATCTGCATGTAACTTGGCAGGCATGTAGAGTAGCATCAGGGAGAGGTTCCCTGTGAGTCTGAATACCCTAGCTTGCACAAGGCTCATTTTATACACTCCTGAACCTCCTGAACCTGCACCTGTCACTTCCCCAGAAAGCACTTTCCTGGGGGCATCTTCTTTGGGGAGCTGTAACTCAGACCTCATGAATCTAAACCTCACTAAACTTGGAGGGAACATAGAGGAGAGTCAGCCAAAGATTCCCTATGTGTGTGGTATCTTTAGCATGCCAGGGGGTGCTCTACCACATCATAAACCTCAAAACCAAATCAGTTCCTTTGGTACCTAAAAGTTCATGATGGGTTGTGGCTCATGAACCAGGCATGCCATGAACCAAAACGAACCACATTTTCATGTTTCATGTCCACTCCTAAATGCATCTTTCCAGTGTTCAAGTGCTTGCTACATCTCTGATCCACCAGAACAAGGTTGTTTGTTTCAGTATAAATAGGCGTTATCCTAAAAGAAAAGTGTGCATATACTGTCTGGAGCACAGAACTTTAGCTGGAAATGTAGCTCAGTTTTCACCCAGCTTCTAGGAAGTTTGCAATTTATCAGCCATGTTCTTGATTCCCTCTGACTGATGGATAGATTGTGAGTGAAACCATGAGGGAAGCTCTATTCTAGAAAACTCCCATAAAGCGGTTAAATAAGGCTGCAGCCAAGACTTAATGAATATGTAGACTGGAGTCTCTGGTGTGGCTAAATTTAATTATATGGTACATGCAAGCATTTAATTTTATGAAGGTGAAAATAGGATCTCTTGCAATAGAATCACCATCAAAGTGCTAAAATTTGCAGAGTTAATGTGCTTCAAAATAGGTTCTTTCCTTAGCCATTCAAGTGAAAGAAAGGTAAAAAAATATCAGATTCATGGAGGAATTAATATCTACCCCATAGTGTGACAACAATCAGATCACTCAAGTTTCAGTACATTTAGAAAATACATTTTAACACATTGATGCTCAGATGGTTCAAGCAATGGAGGACCCTTTACCATCAACTTGGCAGGAGAAAGGAAGCATGCCAAATCCAGATGCAGCTGAGCTAAAGGGGCATTTGTTCAGAGGTTACAAAGGCTCAAAGTGGATGGAGGCCATAAAAATATGACAAATATATATAGTGAGATGACATTTTGTCCATCAAGATCAATATTATCTACTCAGACTGGCAGTAGCTCCATAGTGTCTTAGGAACAGGTCTTTCACATCAACTACTTCCTATCCTTTGAACTGGAGATGATAGGGATTGGACCTTGGACCTTCTGAATACCAAGTTGATGCCCTACTACTGAGCCACAGGCCCCCTTCCTTTTCATAGAACTGCACCTCCTCATCTTTTCATAGCTGCTACCTATTGGCAGAAAATCTTGTTGTGATGTCAACCACATTCCCCACTGTTGTTGCGCCATTCTTCTGGACTCACAATATATTTAAATACTCCCCCCCCCCAAATTTGATGAACTCCAGGGCTGGGAAAAGACATGGCTTGAACATGGCTTTTATCAAATGTGTGTAGGGTGGTATTAGGGCAAAGACTGTCAGGAACCTAGTGCCAAATGCTGGAGATTCAGGGGTGGAGCCTGGGAAGAGTGGAGTTTGGGGAGGGGAAAGATGGGACTTCATCAGGGAATAATATCACAGAATCCACCAATCGAAGCAGCCATTTTTTTCTCTAGGGGAACTGATATTGACAGTCTGAAGATCAGTGGCAGTTTCAGGAGATCTTCAGGACCCACCCGGAGATTGTCTGCCCTATTGCTTTGCAAGCAGAAGGTTCTGGATTCTCTCCTTAGTATTTCCAGCTACAAGGTTCAGGTAGTAAGGTGAGGTGAAAAGATCTCCACCTGACACTGTACAGAGCTGGTGACCATCAGAGTAGACAAGACTTTGATTGACCAATGGGCTCAGAAAAAGGCAGCTTCCTATGTTCATGTATTAATACAGGGAACCAGGAAAGAATTGTACTGGAGTACAGTGCTATAGTAGCATTCCCTAATTTAAAAAAAAATGGCTTGTCCAGCAGTCAGGAGCAAGTCTGTTCTACTTTGTAACCTTTGAGAATGATCCTTTCCATTTCATTTTCAGCCTTCATTCCCCTTTCCACCTTGTCTTGTATTACTTTGTATAATTCAGCATTCTCTTGTCTGTTGTGACCTTCCTTTCACTCCCTTTAACCTGGACAGCACTTCCGCCCCATTTACCCTGTCTTTTTTATGAAGATGGCTCTTGTACCTCTGCACCCTGTTAAGGTCCCACTTGCCCCTTGGCACTTGTTCTTTTGGCCTCCGTTCAACTCTCCTTTTGACTGCCTGGCCTCTCGGCTTGTCTCCCTCCCTCCCTCCCTATATTGTAACCACCATCACGACCAGTGGTTGAAAGCACTGCACTTTTCATTGCAGCATCATACATCAACTTGGTAGTGCTCCCAGCTTAGTTGACCATTTTATCTGGGCCTGCCACTATTATTATTGCTATCATTTGCTTATTTAAAACATATATTAGCTGTCTTTCTACCTTACAGGAATTTAGGACAGTTTACAGTATTATTGTGTTGTAAATTGTTATTATTGTAAGGAACATTACATCATTATTAGTAATAGTACCACTAGTAGTAGTACTAGTAGTACTACTAGTAGAAGACTTCTGCCTTCTGCAAAGTTTCTAACAATTTCTGTTTCTTTACACTGAATTTCCTCCAGAAAATATGTGTACTTTCCAATGTTGTTTGTTTCACCAGTAGGATGACATTATGCTTATTCTGTGGATACATATCATGTACACCATACATATAGATACAGTATAAATCACATAAAAACCTATGTATCATATATACAGCATACAAGTTCATTACCAGCCATTAGGACCAGGTATGCTGTTGACCTAGCCCCTTCCAAAAACTAAATGAGGGTTGGATATGGGATATACTGGGACAGCTTTCACCTGTCCTTCAGGGTAGGGTGAGGAGGAAGGCTTTAATCCACTTCCTGCCTCCACCCTGCGTAGGCAAATCTAGAAGACCAACAGTGAAATTTAGAACAAAGTTAGAGTCCAGTGGCACCTTTAAGACCAACAAAGTCTTATTCAAGGTGTGAGCTTTTGTGTGCACCCACACTTTGTCAGATGATGAAATGGAATTACATATCATAGTTGTATATATAGGAGTGGTTTGTTAAATTAGCATGCAAAACACTGAGGACACTTTTTTTTAATGGATCAAAAGAATGACAAGCTTAGTTCAGAGACTCACTGTCAACAATACAGAAAAATCCGTGTGTCTATCATCTATCTATCAATCAATATGAAATATTTATTCATATTCACTTTTAATTTTCTCTTCATAAGGCAGTCAGATGAAGGTGCTAAAATCACCTTTGTCTACCATTTGTGCGCAAAACACAACAAGCCAGCCCTGCCAGATTCTAAAACACCTCAGGCCACTATTATGGGGAATGTTTTGTTTTTGTTTTTGTTATAAATATAACACACAAGCACGCATGCACACACATACACATGCTACAGCTGGCATCCATGTGATAATGACTTTAAATTATACTTGCCCCAGTATCTTAGCTAGTGGTTTTAGCTGGTGCTTAGCACCAGCATGGAGTGTCATTCAAACAGAAAGCATGACATACATACAGAAACACACTGGGCATCAGGAAAATGAACAAAGGTTTGTGAGTTGTTTTTTTTTTTAAAGCATTTGGCATTTCTCTCCCAATTTATTGCAGTTGCCAGTAGTTTTGCAGTGGGCAAAAACATCTGTTTAGGTTTTAAAACACATAGGGTATCCCTTCCACCCCCCAAAAAACCCTTCTCATAGATAAGGTTGCCAACTTCCAGGTGGCTGAAAGGAAGCAAACAACTGTGATGTATAGTGCTAAAAAAAGTTCTTCATCAACTTGTAAATTCTTTTTTTAGTATCCAATTTACTGGAAGTCATTCAAATGCCATCAACACCAACAAACCATGCATATGACATCTTGTTGCGTGTATACCTTTATCAAAGTGGGTGGCATTGAAATACCTATATAAAGTTAATCCATTTGGCAATCACTCTAGACATATCTCGTAGTCACATTCATCAAATACATTAGTGTGATGTCTGATTATAACACACTAATATATTTGATGAATGTGACTATGAGATATGTCTAGAGTGATTGCCAAATGGATTAACTTTATATAGGTATTTCAACGCCACCCACTTTGATAAAGGTATACACACAACAAGATGTCATATGCATGGCTCATTGGTGTTGATGGTGTTTGAATTACTTTCAGTAAACTGAATACTGAAAATAGAATTCACAAGTTGGTGAAGAACTTTTTTTGGCACTATACATCACAGTTGTTTGCTTCCTTTCAACTTCCATCCTGTGATCTCTCTCTTTGGTTTGCAACTTCCAGGTGGTGGCTGGAGATCTCCTGGGATTATAACTGTTCCCCATGTGACAGTGATCAGTTCACCTGGAGGAAATAGCTGTTTTGCAAGGTGGACTCTATAGTTTTATACCCCATTGAAATCCCACTCTTTCCCAAACCTGCCCTCCACAGGCTCCACCCCAAAATCTCCAGGTATTTCCTAACCTGGAACTGGCAGCCCTACCAATAGAGAAAGAGCAGCTCCACATGAGACAACAATTCCCAATTCAAACAAGAATAGGGATGGAAATAGAGGTTTTGATTCCATGGAGCTCTGACTGGCTAAACAAAGCAGTGCCATAACCCCTTGATAGTTTATGCAGATAGTGAATGTGTGCTTCTCTCTACAAAGTGCTCTCTGCCATGCCAAGATGGACAGCCTTTTCTGATCTATTAGCTCACTCTGAGATAGAAAGTTGAGCTGGTGTCTTTTCATTGTGTGGGGCTTTATGCTGTTGGCAAGCACATACTTAATGGAAAGTTAAGAAATAATGAGTAATCCCAAGCAGTTTGCCACTGTAGTAAGTCCCATTTTCTTCAGTGGGGCTTAAAACCAGGAAAGCATTCTTAGGGTTGCTGCTTCAAATGTTATTAAGTGAAGTGAATTTGCTTCAAGGCCTGTGTTTGTGGAAACAAATGGCATTTGCTGGATAAAAGAAGAAAACTGGGCGTGTTGATGATGAATGAATGGAAGGAGATCTGCAGAAGCAGGAAGTAGGCAAGAGAAGCAGAGGAGCTGTCAAGCACAAAACTGTCGGGAGCGAAAACATTTGCAAAGTGATAGTTAAACGATGAATGGCTTAATGGGAAATATATGGAGCATTTGCGGCAGGTCTTGCAGCTGTTTTATCAGCAGTTATTTGCATTTCCCTCAGACTTGCCAAGTGGAAAAGGTCACAGTGTGCTGTGCCATCCCCTCTAGAAGATATTTCTGAATTGTCAAAGGCTAGGAAAAGAGCTGGATCTAATGAGTTTTTTTCTGCTGGTGAGAAAAAGAAAGGAGGGGTCCCCTTTGTCCACCCAAAAAGGTTATGCTGAGGTTCGTGGGGACTGCATGGACAAAAGCTGCGTTGGCTAGGGCTGTAGTAAGGAGGGGAACTGGGAGAGGCTGACCGAAAAAAGTAGTTGGATGTAATTCAGGTGATTTAATTACATTCACAGAAGGAACCAAGAGAGTAGTCTTTTGATGGATATGGTCAGGTCTTGAAGTCTGCTAAAAATAGACCTGAAAGGGGGGGGAACCCTTGGGGATCCATTCTTTTTTTCCTGACTACAATAAAAAGGAGGCACATAGTATATCCTCAAACACTGTTGTCTTTAGTATCACCTATTCAGTTCAAACTGAGTTTTAGAACTGAAATCAGTCATACAACAGATGCCTGGTATGCTTTGGCCCAGATAAATCCCTTCCCATAAGTGTCGTATGAATACAGGGTGCTGCCTCTCACAATTGCCCTGTGTTGTCAAGCACACTTTTCTGACTGGTCAGAAGCAGGGGTCTTTCCAAGCCATGCTTGTTTGAGATACTGCCCCAGAATCAAGGCACAAAACTGAAGCAGAGGTTTATACTAGTACTTTTGTATAGTGGTTGACCTGGAACAGCAACTGATTTCACACATTCACCTCCCCTTGCAGTGCAGATTATCCTAAAAGCTACCTGCGGTTGGGCAAGCCCAGGACTATTTTTGGGCAGGAACACACAGGAATGGAGTTCCAGCTGGTTCCTGAGTTGGCCATGCCCAGCAGAAACTCATTAGCATAATAGGTCACACCCAACAGCAGAAACTCATTACGATTGGCTACATTAGGGGTGTGTGGCCTAACATGCAAAGGAGTTCCTGCTACAAAAAAAGCCCTGGGTTTTGACAACAAACAAGGTAAACAGAATAAGAAGCAAAAGGTAGGTGTAGCTAGATGACCACACTTCTGGTAACATGGGGGTGTGGCCTAATATGTTAATGAGTTTGTGCTGTTGGGTGTGGCCTGTTATGCTAATGAGTTCCTGCTGGGCTTTTTCTACAAAAGAAGCCCTGGGCAAGTCTAAACGCTCAGTGCCACAGTATTACATGGATTTTTTTTTTTTTTTGCACAAGTAATTATATGCCAATACAAGCTTGGCACCATTCCATTTCCCCACCCTCAGTGCTGGTTGGATTTGAGTTCAGTGATGTTATCCACCTCCAAAGAGAGTTCATTCACAATTCCCTTGAGCTGTTCAGCCACGAGATGCTGTACTGGGTGTTTGCCAACATATCTTCCACCTTTGTCACAAGCCAGATAGCCAGTCAGGTTTGGCTATGTGATGATACCACAGAGCCAAATCAGAGTGACAACAATGCTGTCTGCTTTCACTTTGAATGGGAGAACATTTCCATCCAAATTTGCAGAACCACTCAACGATTTGCTGAAATGGAGATTGAGGTTTTGCTGGAAGCTCCTTAAACTTAGTTTGAATGCAAACACATTAAGCTTTCTTGAACTGAAGCAGAACATTGATCCATCGAGATCAATACTGTCTATTCTGGTGGGCAGCATTTCTCCAGGATCTTAGATAGAGATCTTTCATGTTACCTACTGCCTAATCCTTTTAAGTGGAGAAGGGGATTGAACCTGGGATCTTCTGTATACAAAGCAGATACTCTACTACTGACCCACAGAGTCTGAGACAGTCAAATCTGGAAGAATTCAACTTGAGCTTAGATGGGTACCTGGAAGCTGATCTCAGAAATGGAAAAGGAAAACCAGATGTCATTTAACTCACACCAAGCTGCCTTTCATTGAATTAATAGTCCTCCAGTTTATGAAGGTCAGTATTGTATACTCAGACTGGCAGGGAGTCTCAGAGTCTCAGCAGAAGTATTTTCCCATCACCCACTACCTGACGCTTTCAATCAGAGAATCCCAGGGATTGAACCTGGAACCTTCTATATTGAAACAAGACTCTCTGCCACTGAGCCACCACTCCAAATCCAACAGCGTCTATGCAACTGACTAAAACTAATGGTTTGCCATAGTCATGGAGGACAGTAATAGCAACAACAAAAATCTTCACATTTCATCCAATTTCCTCAGGTCTGAAATAAATGAATTCTGAATAGGAATGGCAACAGTATAATGAAGCACCAGACAGTGGAATAGTCAGTCACTTGTGTTGTGTATTTCCAAAATTTCTGGTAATGGACACTGTTTGGAGGATGGTTAGACCACAGATGTGATCCAGATGTGTTGCATTGAGTAAAGAGGGAGAATGCCAAACAGCATTGGGGAAATGTCCCATACTGGATATTTTCACTGAATTACATGAATACAGGAATCAAATTAACTTATAGTGGCCAGCTAGTTATATGTCTCATTTGAAAATAATTGAAAGCAAGGACCATGCATTTAGAAATTCTGACCTCCAAGTTGCTCCAAATGGTCTTTTATTGTTGAACTTCTCGGCACTCTTTCTGTCATAGACATGGATACTTGCTAATTCCAATGCACAATTCAAAAAGTGTAAATTGATGTTCTCGTCTCTGCTGTACCACTTTATTAAAAATATAATTTCCTAGCAATTTAGTGATAATTGCTTCAAGCTAATTAGAAGAGTGAAGGTTTCTATGGATCAGAGAATGCTGTTAATTAACAACATAGCAAATTAATATGGATCTGTCTATATGCTTTGATTTATCGTTTAAGTATATTGTATCAACATATGGTTTTAATATGAGCTCAGTTTGGCTATTCACTAGAGAATACTTTCAAAGAAAGAGAAAGCTTCTGTTGAGAAATGAGGCTGATACAACTATAAATGTAGAGTTCAGTTTTAGAAATATTTACAGGTAAGAACAGTTTTAGTTCCCTCTATGCTTTTTAAAGTGCCAGAACAGTCGTGGGAGTTACTATTCTGGTACTTGAAAAGATGCAGGGGGGAAACAAGATTGCCTGCCCAATCAGAACTCAGCTCTCAGGGCACTTTTTAATGCTCAAATTCTTCCCTAAAATGGCAGTGGCAGCCATGGGTCAAACCCATGGCAGCTCTAACATCTAGTTTGGCAACTCAAAGAGAATTTGTTCTGGGGAGGAACTAGGAATCATCCATTAGTATTACCTGAATCTGCTATGTTAAGGTAGAGCTCTGCAGTGAGTTAAGAAAGTTGTGCTCCTTTTCAAACAACCAGATATTTTACTTGCCAATTTTCCACACTGTATTCCATTGGCTTACAACTTCTGCCAACCACTTATTTCATTATGTCAACCAAAGGAGTTTTCATCACATCCCTCATTTTATTCTATGCTCAGACCACATTTTAATCAACTTTCTCTGCCCTTCTGTCAACTAAAGGTACCGACATATTCTTTAATTCATGATTTCTTCCCACCTTCCAAAAAACCCTTTGACATTTTAACAATGTTCTTAGGTCATTCTCTGGATCAAATGAATTAATGTAAAGACCTTCAGTTCATCAATAACTGAAATGAGATGGAACTGAGATCATGCCATAATGAAAATTTGTTGATTTCCCTTTTCATTCACCTGTGGAGGGACAAGATCGGAGCTGTATGAGATCATTTTAATGTTATTAGAAATATAAAGTGCAACACTGCTTGTATCTCCAAAAATCTAGTATCCCTCTTGTACAAGAGAACAAGAAATAATCATGTTGATTTGAAATTTCATGCATGCTCCAGTGCCCAAGGGACACTAGTTAATGGGACATCATCCCTTACTCATCTAAATCAGCAAAGCAGATCTGGGCATATGAAGAACTGCAGAATGGATCTCCTTGCTCCATGGAAAACTGAACAGTTCCCAGTTCCAATTTAAGGATGCTTGAATACCCACCAATATGGGTTATGTTCTGCTTACCAATTGCAAGGAGAGAGCCTTTTTTATATATATAAGCTGGCTGCTTATGAGCATCTCAATCCCATGATTGGTGAGGTTACTTTTTGCATATTCAGACAATGCAGTATACAGTATAATGCAATCAGTAGGATTTCACATGCCTGCATTCTCATGCAACTTGATAGGAATTCAAATTCCCCACCACCACCACCATACAGTCATACACAGGTCTGCCATCACTGCATAGTGGACCATCACATAAATAATGAGAAAATTAATGGATCAGCCAATGATGATAAATAAATGCAGGGGTTTTTTTAGAGAGATCTTATATTTTGACATTGTTATTGTCCATGTTATTGTCATATGCATGTTTTTGTACAGCTGTATGGGTGCCATCATTTAGTTATGTTTCAGGCAGGTACTCTGTTATTAGCTGAACAAATTTGTGCTCAGTAGGACCTTAAAAACCATCAAAAGTTTACATGGTTTTGATTTTCATGAGTCAAGGCTCACTTTGTCAGGTATTTTTGGCCCCATGAAAATTTACACTCTGGCACATTGTGTTGGTCTTTAAGATGCTACTGGACTCAAATTTTGTTCCATCATTTACTTATGTGACACAACTATCCAGGACCTTAGGGGAGAACTGATTTCATCTACCAGACACACAGATGCAAAAGGAGTTTGCAAGTTAGATAAAAATGAAACTGAAAGACTGTGGTTACTGTGCAGTTATTGTGTAACTATGAATGTGGAATGGTATGGTATAGCTTTATTTCCTCAGATCTCAGAAGCTAAGCAGGGTTGGTACTTGAATGGGGGACCACCAAGGAAGGCTCTGAAGGCAATGACAAACTGCCTCTGCTTCTCACTTACCTTGAAAGCCCCTTGATGGAGAGTTGCTATAAGTTGGTTGTGACTTGATGGCACAAACATACATGCATTGGATAGTTGCTTGAAGCTGACCATGGTGAGGCCAGTGCACACTGTTGACCTGGAGAGAGGAAAGAATTGGATGGATGTTGACCATCCCCTCACTAGAGGATTAAGCTGGGAAGCCAGTGAAGGTATCTGATAGTAAATGAGGCACCCTTCACTGGGTCTGGTGGCAGATGTATGTAGTGTAGAATTCAGCTGTACAGTGCCCATAAACATTTCTGATAAAGCAGAACTGGAAGGGAAATTGAGGATTCATGGGCTGTGGTCACACACACTAAATAATCCACTTTCAATCAACTTTCAGTGCACTTTCCAAGTGGAATTTACTGTGTGAACTGGCAAAATCCAGTTGGAAATTGTGTCAAAGGTGGATTGAAAGTGGATTATTTATTGTGTGTGACCGCAGCCATGGTCATCTAAAACTCATGAATATCTGCAGGATGATTTTGATTTCTTTGTTTTGTTTCTCCCCTGAGTAAATCAAATCTCTGACTCCTCACGTCTTTCTCATTCTCTGTTTCTGCTCATTGCCCATTAAATGTATGCATTTATTATCAATTATTTTCTTGTGATATAAGCAGCATATAAATATCATGTAAGAGATGCATGGTGCTAAAAAACTGTAAAGATTTTTAAAAAAAGAAAAACAAAAAAGAAACATTTGCAGTGGGAATATCAGCAACAAAAGTGGGCTGTTTTGCATACTCTTAGTAAAAATTAATGTTCCTCTAAACCGACTGCCAGTCAAGAATGTCAACCAAACATTCTACAGCTATTTCCAAAGGCCTGATTTTCTCATAACCAGGTCTCAACTTCCAGTGCTGTTGACATTTTCTCATTTATATATGAATTCTAAATGGTAAATAAGCTATTCAACAGCATGAGGAAAGGTAGAAAATATAGTTGTAGGGTCAACAGCTTGAAAGGTATACACTCATTGCCATTCCCTTCACATCCTGACGTGTATCTGTCTGTGTATTTATTTTCCCTCATGAATCATTCATGTGTCATGCGAAGGCTTCATGCTAAAGAAAGGTCTTCAGAAAACTCTTGCACTGACTGTGCTGTTTTGTTTTGAAAATGAATTTGGCCCCAAAATTAACTTTTGACTGATAGATTTGTGTGGTAAAATGCTTCTTTCCAGCACAGGGGAAAAAAAACAACAACCCTCACCCGGAGAGTAGTCTATAATTTAAATTGGCATATTGATGAGTTTAGTAGATGGATCTGGCACATCACGAACAAGAATGGAATTACATATGCAAATATAGCCTTACAGGTGTTGCCAATGACAATATTTTAAATAAAAAAGAATGGCAATCAGGCTCGAGATTTTGTTTGATCTCTTCCATGGGAATCTTTTCTTTGTAGGTTCACTTAAAGCCATCACAGGAAAGGCGAATGAAGCCCCTTCCTGTTAAGTATGCCACTCAACAACAGGATTTCAGCAAAAAAGTGATTTCAGCTTTATTTGTAACACACAACAAACAAGTGGAGCACAGCTCCCTTTTTAAACTGTCCTGGGCTTTCAAAGCCACACCCATAACAAGATAAGAACCAATAACAATGCAGGGATAAAGGCCAATCAGGACCGTTCCCTCTTTGCCACATTCCCACATAGTGATTGGATATTTACAGAGGTTTCTCAGAAACCAGCCAATGGTAATGCGACAGATTAAGAGCCACATTCAGACTGAAGCTTAACATTGGCCGAGGACAGACTGGCAATTTGCCCCGGTAGCCAGTCGCGGCAAAAAACCCCGGAGTAAACGATACCGGGTTTTCCCGTCCACACAGCGGGGGCCTCTGCCGGAAGATACGGGACGGAGGCGCGCGGGAGCGTTCAGACTGCCGCACCAGAGGCGTGCTATATTTGCCGTTTCCCCATTAATTTGGCTGTGGGTGTATGTGTGCATGAGCGCTCATGCGCTCATGCGCATAAGTGCATTTTGCCGATTTTTTTTTTTTGCCCTGCAATGCCGGCACCACATTGGGCGGTGGAGCGGAGCGCGGCCAATCACACCGCTGCTGCCTCATGCCCAACGCGGGTTGCTCCTGGCTTTTCGGCTGCACGTTCAGACTCCCCGGAAGCGGAGAAACGTGCGACAAATGCAGGCTTTCAAGATTTGCACCAGCTTTTATCAGGTGTTTTTTTAATCCGGCAGTGAAGCGCGAGAGCACCGGTAGGCTACGGGTGGGGGATGCCAGGCAGATGTGCCTGTGTGAACATTCCATTTAATCCGATATTGAGTCGTTGTCAGCCCGGGTCCCATCCCGCGGCAAATTGCCAGTCTGTCCTCGGCCATTGTAAAGTATAGGCTTGAGTCACACTTCAATACATAACACTGCCTATTGTTAATAAGGATGATAATATTGTGCTACTAATGTGTAGACCTTTCACAGAATAGAGTAACAGTCCTGGCCTGAAGAGTTTACAATCTAAAATTTGAGATAAGGCTGCAGGACAGGAGGGAAATGAAGATAAGCAGAATAATATGCATCTAATCTAGGGGTCCCCAACATATTGTCAACTGTGCCATTTCAAAATTCTAAAGGTGCCCATGGTCTCAAGAAGGTTGGGGAGCCCTGATCTAATCAATTTGTGCGCTCTTGAGCACAGTGTTAGGATGGGAACAATGTTCCCTCTAAGCTGTGGAGTCTTGTGGGCAAAAAATTCTAGTTTGTGAGCTACTGGCATTAAAGTTGTGAGCAAGCAGTTTGGCTGCTGCATAAATTAGTTTGCTCTGGAGCCATCCTTCCTGAGTGAAGACAAAAATGTGTGAGCGAGAGGCTAAAAAAACTGTGAGCTAGCTCACATGAACTCAGCTTTGAAGGAACACTGGATGGGAACCAAGTGCTTGCATCAACAGCTTCATAGAAAAGGTATTTTGAGGAGATGGGATCAAGAGACATCTGAGGGAGCAGCAGCTATGAAAGTCTGGTAACTGTGTGGGCAGCTATGAAAATCTGGTAACAAATGTGCAGAAGATCAGTGGTGGTACTAAGCATGACAGCAAAGGCAGCAATAGCAGTCTGAGTGATGTGCCTTCCTCATGTGCATAGGTTAATCACTTGTGTTTGATAACATATGCAGAAGTAACAGTGCAGTCCTAAGAAGAGTTATAAGCCCACTGTGAACCTGCATGTTGCAGCCCACGTTGAGATGGTTCCAAGTGTTCAGTTCAGTTCAGTTTATTGATACGGTCCTTAGACTTGTTGTAGAAAAAAAGAAGTACACATTTACAAGATTCCAATTTTTTAAAATACATCAAATAACATTAAAAAAGCAGTTTAAAATGTAATCTAATGTCTAACTACTGTAACTACCTAATATCTAGCTACCATAAATGGTTCCCAGTGTTATTCATAGGCTAGGATTGGGGGGGTAGGGCAATTTTCAGTGATTCCTCCCTCCCTTAGCCGGCCCAAACACACCCCAAAATGCTGCTCCCGAGGGATAGCTGGGCCCCAAGAGTAGCTAAGGGGCAGAATCGAAGGTGCCTCATGAGAGGAGGGAGCAGCAATAATCACCCCTCCTCAAGGCTCTTTTTGTAGAAAAAGCCCAGCAGGAACTCATTAGCATAATAGGCCACACCCAACAGCAGAAACCTATTAGCATATTAGGCCACACCTCCGACAGCACAGCTCATTAGCCTATTAGGCCACACCTCCATGTTATTAGAAGTATGGTCATCCAGCCACACCCACCTTTTGCTTCTTATTCTGCTTACCTTGTTTGTTGTCAAAACCCTGGGCTTTTTTTTGTAGCAGGAACTCCTTTGCATGTTAGGCCACACAGCCCAAATATAGCCAATCCTAATGAGTTCCTGCAGTTGGGTGTGGCCTATTATGCTAATGAGTTCCTGCTGGGCGTGGCCACCTCGGGAGCCAGCTGAAACTCCCTTCCTGTATGTTCCTGCCCAAAAATAGCTCTGCCCCTCCCCATGCTTGCATCTGTGGAGATCTAGGTGGGATACAAGCCAATATGATTTTCCCCAAGCACATGGAATACAAATTTTGCCACAGGGCATTGAATGACTCTCCATGGGGACACTGTTTTGGACTGCATCACCACCCTAACTTTTCTGGGGTCCTCTCAGCATCTGGTTCTATAACATGTCAGTTCCACATGTCATCATGGAGGAGCTATGTGCCAGAATACTGAATGGGGTTGCCAGGTCCCTACCTTTTGCCTGCAGGGGGCTCCTGGCTCCTCATCGGGATCTTCTAGCATGATGACATCACCCAGTCACCATAGAGTTTTTGGCTGAATGCTAGAGTGCCCCCCCACGTGCCCAGCAGGATGTCACCTCCAGGTGACATCATTGTGCCGGGTACATCGGGCACCATGGAGCTCTTCATGGGTGGGGCTCCCCCTCCAGCCAGCTGGCTGGGGGCAGATTGGAGGGGGGCTGAAATTGGGGGGAAACCCACCCCCATTGGGAGGATGGCAACCCTAATACTGAAATTAAACACATGAAATTAAACACACACATTTCCAGCTTCTCCCACACTGATCACAGTAACGTACAGAGCATTCCATTGGTGTAGCCATGCTAGCCTTCTTCCCTTGTATCTGGAGAAGGGAGCTCAGCTCACAAAAACTTGTACTGCAGTAAATGTTGTTAGTCTTTAAGATGCCACTGGACTTGTGTTTTGCTTTCCAAACATACTGAGCAGTCTTTTATTCCACTCCTGCTTGCTCACTAAACAGACAACCTACCCTATACCATTTGTGGTATGCCTCACCAGGTTGGACCAAACATTGTTATTGCTGGGAAAATAGACTTGACAGTGTTTGTTTGGGGAGATGACTAATTAAATGCCTTTTTTTGCCACATCCATTAACAGCACCATGACATGGCGTATCTATCGACACAGTGAGAGAAATTATTTTCAGCAGAGCTCTGTTGACAGGACAGTGTAACCGTTAAACCATTAGCAACTGCATAGGGATCCATCTTCTCCGCTGGTATCATTTGAAATGACAAAAATATTTAGCAATGACAGACAACTATGAAATATGTATATCCACATTCAGTGTTTGGCACGGCTGGTGATTCAGTGATCGTTTCTGACGGAGCTCAAGACTTTTGAGTATGGGTTTGCTTCTCACAGGAAAAAAAGACAGAAAAGAACTTTCTGTTTTGAAGTGAATAACTGATTTGGAGAGCTTTGGGGCCTCTCTAGTGCAGAAAAGGCAAAGGGAAAAAAATAAAAATTAAAAAAATCTTTCACAGGGAGCTTACTGATAAAATTAATCTTGCTAATACCAGGGGGGAAAGTGTGAAGCAAAAGATTAAAACATAGACCCTGTCTTTATAGTCAGCCAGATGGGGTGTTTCCCGACACATTAAGAATTAGAGGGTGCTGTGGGGGCAGATTTTCCTTGTAGGAAATAGATATTACTTGATAGACAGGTTTGTTCTCTGTCACCACTTGCTAACGGGAGGTGGAGCTGCCACAGAATCTTCAGGCCTACACAGCTTGTGATTCACTAAGCTGAACTTAGGCCACGAGCCATATGAGATATATCAGTAGTAAATTGTACACGCTAGGGTTGCCAGTTCTGGTTGGGGAATACCTGGAGATTTGGGGAGTGGAGCCTGGGAGGGTGAGGTTTGGAAAGGAGAGGAGCCTCGGCAGGGTATAACGACATAGACTCCACCCTCCACAGCAGCCCTTTTCTCCAGGGAAACTGATCTTGGTCACCTGGAGAACAAGTGCAATAGCAGGAGATCTTTCGATGCCACCTGGAGGTTGGCAGCCATCTGTAAAACAATTCCCTTTCACTAATGAGTTTTACAGTGTACTGCCATTCATGGCCCAGCCCATCCGCTACATTATAGGCTGAATTCTGTGGGTTGTTCACAACAGTAGAGGTGCTTTCCTTTCCGTAGAGAGTCTGCATCTGATGCTAGAGACTCTTAGGAGTTTAGAATGCAAATATGGCCCTCCACTCCTGCAGTCCTTCACTCCCCATGGAAACCCAGTAATTGCAGGTCAGGAGAAAGTCACTAGCTCAAGATCACACAATGAACTTCATGCCTGAAAAACATGGCCTAGTGGACATCTGAAGCTGTGTCCCCCAGGCAACTGGCTACTCTAAACTCTGCACTGCATGTGCTCGTTTCGAACTAACCATGAAATCCTATGCAGAGTTACAGTCTAAGCCTATTGAAACCAAAGAGTTAAGACTGGAAATGCTCTGCATACATTTGCACTGCCAGAGTTGGATTACCAGGTGCTAGGCAATAGAGGGCAATCCCTTGTTTCCATATCTAAGTGTGCACCACTACTTAATTCAGTGGCAGGAGGCAGGAAGGAAAAGGGGGAAATGGCACTGCTAATGCAGTGATATCATTTCTGGGTAAAACCTTGGAAGTGATGTAACAGGCTGCCCCCCCCCCCCATGAATTCCAGTGATCTCTATGGCCTCTACTAGAACATATGAGTTTGTTTAATTTCTTTCATTTTTGTTATTAACTCCAAAAGGGGCTGTTTTGTTATTAGGTTGTTCTGTATGGCTTTGTACCATTAGCATTTCTTTTGTTGTTGTTTCATTGTCATAATTGAATTGTATTATTTCCTATTTGGTTTCGATAGAAGGCTTCCTAGAGCATGGGGGGGGACACTGAGACATTACTTTTGAGGTTTTTGCCTGGAAATGTCACAGCATCATCAACGCTGTTTCCAGTGCTCTGCCCTTGGAAATCTCCTAAGGGTCACCAGTAGCTGGCTGACCACACTAAGCTAAAGTTATAGCTGTTTGGATGGTCTAAGAGATTGGACCAAAGTTTAGCCCTTGCAAACTCTGTTGTTTGGAGCTTATTCAAATACCTCTGGGTTATATTCATTAGTTTAAGTCTGCTTGTTTGGATACAAGGACAACATGTCCGGAATGTAATTCAAAAGGAGCTCCCATTTAACTCGGACGTGGCAAACTCTGAAAAGGGCGGAGGGGGACTAAATCTTTCATTATTGTTGTTGGCTTTAACATATTTCCCAGCCCAACTTCTAGAAAAGAGGCATGAATAATTCAAAAGAATGGATGTTCGGTGACTTAGGAACCAAGGCTTTATTTCTATTTTACTTTTCACTTTGTGTATGCGTTTGCCAATGAGATGTCAGCAATAACTGGAAGGCTCCCTTTTATTTTCTCACAATGAAAGTTGAAACAACGGAGCTTTCCCTCCCTGTCGGAAATAGCTTGGGCAATTTTGTGTCAAATTGAATGGAAGGGTACTTTTCTTTGCTTGCGTTGACGATGAAAGTCAGTTCGGTCTCTGCCATAAAGATAGTTAAATATCTGTAATCCACCAGAGCAATTCTGGGAAGCCAAAGCCAGCCAGCAAATTTGAAGGACTTCTCCAATATAATCAACTAGCAGCAGAGCAGCCAAAGTTTGGGCTGATGTCCCAATCAATATGTCAAATTCACTCTTCACCCACCCTGCAGACTTTCACCAACCTTTTTAGCTTCCCTTGCCCGTGGCCTCCAGTATTTATTTTGTATGCCCAGCCCAACTGACTCTGTCCCCTGGAAGTGTGCTGGTTATTTTTAAGGCTGAGGGAAAATGAAACATACTGAGTTCTGAGACATGGCATAGTGATCAGCTCATAGTTTATTCAGTATCAGGAACTGAAGACAAACAGTGGCCTCGGAGGCCTGCTTAAATCCCCGTAGCATGCCACACCCCACACCCGTGATAGGTTTATTTACAGTGCACCCCATACCCCATAGGTTCCTACTTGGATCCTGACCGACCAATAGGTTTGTTCTAGGATCCGAGCTGGCTATTGTTTATGGATGTGAAGCTTTGCTCCTTTGCATGCCCACATGCACAGGCAACTACGTGTGCAGTCCCCAGTTAGTATACAACAGAAATGCAGCCCCCGCCCCCAGTGCAGCTGTTTGGCCATTGTGTGAAACAAGATGTTGGAATAGATGGATAGTTGTTCTGCTTCAGCAGGACACCTCTTATGTTCTTAGCTTCCACCTTTATACCACACAATTTGTGGCACTGCATGTATTCCAGAAAATACAGACAAAAACATTTGTGCATATGTTGGAGAAAGAATGGAACAGCGAGTAAAAAGATTTCACTGCTGCTTATAGAGGATCAAGACATCCCTCTCCAGCCGACTGAAATAGGTGGTGGAAGGCAGACGCACTGAGCACATAAATGGTCACTGGTGCAGTACTCTTTGTGTCAGAAACATCAACTAACTCTTCTGGTTGAAATACATCTCTGTCAGTTACATGCTCACACTCTCTCCCATTCACCTTGACCCATGGCACCATGAAAAATAGACAACAAGGTTCCTGAATACCAGTAATTTCTAAATATTACCCCATTGTTATGATTTTTAACTATCAGCCAGTTCTCATGCCACTGTTAATGGCAACAACTTATCTGTTTAGGGAATACCCATGTGTACATTCTGACTGCTCAGACAAAGATCGCCCAATTCTTGGAACCTGAAATGTTTTACCCGGAGACGTCCATAATAAACCTGGGTCCTTCTGCATGTGAAGCATTATGTCACTGAGCCATGAGACACCCCCCCCTTCCAGGATTAGCCACTCCATTTTTATGTCGACACTCTTCTAGCAGATAAATCAAAGTGGCAAGAGCATATGCCCAGTATTCCCTCTAGGCTGAGTTAGTGTGAGCTAGCTCACAGTTTTTTAGCCTCCCGCTCACACATTTTTGTCTTAGCTCAGGAAGGATGGCTCCAGAGCAAACTAATGTATGCAGTAGCCAAATCGCTTGCTCACAACTTTAATGCCAGTAAGCTCACAAAGTAGAATTTTTTCTCACAAGACTCCATAGCTTAGGGGGAGCACTGCATATGCCCCAATCCTTACATTTGACTTTTTACCCTGATACACTAATTTGCATGTTTATAATTCATTAATACCAGAGATTCCAAAATGCCCCCCCTCATTTCTTTGGGCAATTTGTTTTATTACAATAAATCAGTCCCAAAACATGTACAAAGGATTAAAAATGGGCTCCCGCCCACACACAGACTGTTCAGCTGTTGGGCACATTATTTTATTTCCTCCACCTTTCATGGATTAAGGCAGGTTCTTCTGATTTCCCTTGAGTGTTATTTTCTCCTCTTTTCCAATTTCATAACTACTTGGCAAATTTCCCATAATTCAATATGTATTTCTTTTCTCCCCCCCCCCATGCTGAATTCTGCTCAGGACATATATTTGACTAATGCAGCCATTGACCTGCTCAAGTGAATAAAAGCACAGATGAAAATGGATATTTATTTGAGGTTCTGCAAGAATTGAAAAATTGTCTGCAAAATGATAGCTGAATCACAGAACATTTTAGGGGCTGCAGGGAGCACCTCGTACAACTGTTGTACTGCCTTATGGGACAACTTAAAAACTGCCTCCAGGAACCTGTTCAGGTTTTCCTATAGCTTCCCTGGGACTGACTAGAAGTGTGAGACAGAGCTAAGTGTCATCCACATATTGGACCTTGCTCAGCAGTTTCATGCAGCATGGAGAACAAGATGGAGATTTGTGGAATACCAACATACCAAAAGCCAAGGGGCTGGTCAGCGGTTCCGTAGCACCACCTTCAGAAATCTGCCTTCTGGGTAGGACCGTGACTACTGCAAAACAGTGCCTCCCAGTCCCAGCCTGGAAAGGCAATCCGGGAGGATTCTATGATCAATGGTATCGAAAACAGCTGAGAGTTCTAGGAGAAACCACCAAGTCACAATCCCTCTCCTAGTGGCAGTCATACACAGGGGTGATCAAAGTCTATTATTTTGCTCATGCCCATCAGTCCACAGACAGGAAGGTTCCATCAATACTAAATCCATGAACAATTTATCCAAAGATCCATCCTTGGGCTTCTGATAGGGAGGTGGAGTTTTGAAGGGCAGAATCCCCATAATTTTTTATGAGTTTCCTTCTGCCTGATCTTCTCTTTTTACAAGGCGATCATTATACACCTGACAGTCTCTTTTACGAGCTCCTCAGCGACCCAGCTACCTGCCGAATTGTTCCCTAGCTGTGTGCAACTGCAGCTGAGCTCGAATGGGTCCAAGTGATTTATGTGGAAAGTATGTTTCATAAACAAGGTTTCGTTCTTCCCTTCTTTTTTGTTGTCAACTATAATACAAATTGTACAACCAAGCCAAAAAACAAAACAAAAAAAGGAGTTGCTACACTTATTTTTTTTGTCAGCGGCAACTCTAGATGCTTGCTGTTTTGATTTGCTTATGCTAGCAACATCCCGTAGGAAAGCAATTCTTTAAATGTAATTTTAATGAATGGCACTGGGTTTTTTTTTTTTTTTTTGGGGGGGGGGAGTTTGACTCTGGCCCCAAAGAGACAGCTGAGGGTCTAAGTAGGTGCTATGATAGAAACAGCTGCTCCAGAATTTAGGGTTGCCAGGACTCCCCTGGCCACTGGCAGGGGGATGGAGGGTAGGGCTGTTAAATTCAGTTTGGGATACTCCTGGAGACTAGGGGGTGGAACTGGGGAGGACAGGGATCACAGTAGGGTAGAACGCATCCATTTTCTCCAGGGAGGCTGATCTCTTGGGTCTGGAGATGAGTAGTAATTCGTGGGGGGAGTCCCCAGGTCCCACCTGCAGGCTGGCATCCCTACTCCAGATACACACACTTTTTCTCCAGTGGCAATGTCTACTTAAACATAGTATGTTCTCTGATGCCATTGTGCTGTGCAATAGCCCAGCCCCCACCTCACCTCATTGGTTGTCAGTGCCAACATAACTCCAAGCACTAGATCTGCGTGTCTGCCATGCCTAATAGGATCCAAAATTAGAACTGTTATTTTTAAAATGTATTTACTTTCTTCAACTAGTCACATATGCCATTAAGTGTAGAACATAAATGATGGGGTTTTAAGTCCTGCTATCGAGGGTAGTAGATCTCCCCCCACACGATCAGCGATGTTTCCATGTTTTAAACCAATTGAGAAAAGTTGTAGGTTTGTTGCAGCTATCTGAAGAACATGACTCCATAGGGGGGGTCTTCCAAAAGCTCTAAGAGAAATTAAACTTTTATTAAATTGTTAATAAAATATAAATCTATAAATTTTAGAGTTACAAATCCTCCTCTTCCCGCATTCTTCAAACTTTCAGTTTACTGGTACCTCCCCTTTATAAAAAGTTTAAGGTCAGGTATAACAACAAATTAAATTATGCCTTTTTTGGGGGGGAGTATAATTTAGTTGGAGTTAAGTGTGCTTACTTCCTTTAAAGAACAATGAAGAATCCTTAAATCATAAATCAAATTGTTTGTGATCACACTAGTTATTTTATGCAATTATTTTGTTCAGGGCTTTTTTGTTTTTGTTTTAAAAAGGGGTGCCAGAACTCTCAAGTGGGAAATGAAGTTTTCAATCTGTATACTGAAAACTCACAACCTTTTAAACATTTTAAAAATAATTTTATCGAAGAAGTTCTGGAACTCTGTTCAGGAGCACCCCCCCCCAAAAAAAAAGCCCTGGTTTTGTTAGATAACCAACAGCATGTGAACATTTTCATTAACGTTAAGTACTGATACAGGGAGTGTTCAGTCCATTTGAACTCTAGGGGGTGCTGTAATGTACACTGTGATGTACCCTCTCTACTCTTCAAACCTTTTTGAATGGTTAAGTTGTTTCCCTCTTCATCTCTTCCAGTAAGTAAGTAAGTGATAAGTTACACCATACCTTCATTTACTAGTTGTCTCTGGGTTCACCACTTTGATCACCTGTCATCTCCAAGAATGTCACTTTAAAGCTTCGGAAGCTGATTTTGCTGATGACAAGCGGCACAGGTGCTCCTGCTTCCCCACCCCCAACCTCCTCTGTGATCTGAAAGAACTGGGGATGCCAATCTCCAGGTGGACCTGGGGATCCCCTGGAGTTACAGCTCATCTCCAGACTACAGCGATCAGATCCCTTGGTGAAAATGGTTGCTGTGGAGGGTATGCTCTGTGGCATTGTACTCCATTGAAGTCCCTGTCTTCCCCAGGCTCCACCCCCAAATCTCCAGGAATTTCCGAACATGGATCTGGCAACCCTACCCCCCATCCTTTACTGGTAGCCGGGGGGACCAAGCAACCCTAGAAAGATTCCCCAGTGGGAAGTTATTTCTGTAATCTGGGACTTGCAAGTGATTGGACTACTCTGCATGCAGTTCCAAGTTCTTCTCAAATTGATTTGGTCACATTTTAACTCTAATTGCTATATGATTTGTTTCTTGTAATAAAACTCTGTGCATATGTGGACAAGATAACTTAAAAAAAAAAGGTGTAATATTCTCTGATTCTGTGTTTGTGGAGTTTTGTTATTCTTCTTTGTATATTTTTCTTGTTTCTGTATTGCTTTGTGTTATGATGTGCTATTTTATATAAAGTTAAATATTTTCTTATTTTTATTTTTTTTAAGGAAATAGCCACTTTGAGGCATATTTTGAGTCCGAGAGGTGGCCATGTTTCAGAGGAGGATGAAGTCATTTGCAATTATTTATAGGCTTAATGGTAAGGCTGGTAATTATAAAGCACTTTAAGGATTGTTCAGGAAGAGAGGCAGAAAGCATCAGTGAAGTATTATTATCTGCAAATTACAAAATTGTATTTATTAAACCATAGAACTCCATTGTTCACAGCAGGGAGCTTGTTTCCTTGCTCTGTTATGGCCACTAAATGCCAGCTTGTATTGTTTGTTTTAAATTGACAATTTAGAAACAAAGTTTTAGGTTAAAGGCTTTCATTTAAAGGGAAATCAGGATGTGAAATTAAAACAGTGTATTTCAGGTGAACTGCCAATCGTTGGGTTGATTGCTTAATTGTGTTTTTTTCCCACCTGTGCACAAAAAGTAATTTAGAATATCCCTTGTATTCTCTGTCAAACCAAAGAATCGATGGTATCCTCTCATGTTTGATGAAGGTGATTCCCACACACTTTTAGAATAAACCAATAGGATGGAGACAGGCTACAGATTCTTCATGCTCACTGTGGTGTAGTGGTTAGAGTACCTGTCAGTGGAGACAGACTGACAAGGTCAAATCCTCTCTATTCCCTGAAATTTCACTGTGCACTTAGATTAGTAACTATGGCCCAATCTGCATCTAGCATTAGCTCCACTGTTTTACCAAACCCGCCCTGGAACAGAAAAAGATGTGGCTCAAAACCACATTCAAATACCCTGGGCCAAAGCAGTACTTACTGTAGAGTCACCCCTGAATGGTCATAAAACGGCCATAAATCTATGCAGATGCTTCCATAAAACCAGGAGATCAAATGAAGTGAAAGTGGCATGCAGTCTGGACACTGCCATCAAATCCAACAATCAATCAAAGTCAAAGTGGCATGCAATGTCAGCGTGGGTTTGGTAAAACAGTGGAGCAAATGCTAGATGCAGATTGGGCCTGTCTCTCAGTAACCTACTATACAGGGTTGTCTGGAGGAAGGACAAGATAACAATAGGGGAGATGACATAGCTCAATGATGCAGCACATGCAGAAAGTCCCAAATTTAGTCCCTGGCAGAGAGTGAGCCCTCTTCCTAATACCTTCGGGAGATGCTGCCTCTCAGAGGAGGCAACATTGAGGAAGATGGATCAATGGTAGAAGGATGCTCCTTACATCTGTGTTGAAATTACCCTGGCCTGAACAGTCTTGGACTTCAGCATCTGAAATAGATGTGTCTTCAACCAGAAGATTGAAAAATATATAGAAGAAGAAGAAGATAAATGGATTTATACCCCACCCTTCACTGCCCAAAGGTGTCTCAGAGTGGCTTACAAACTCCTTTCCCTTCCCCTCCCCACAACAGACACCCTGTGAGGTAGGTGGGGCTGAGAGAACTTCTGACAGAAATTGCTCTTTTTCAATAACAGCTGTGCCAGAACTATGGCTTGCCCAAGGTCACCCAGCAGGTGCAAGTGGAGGAGTGGGGAATCAAACCCAGTTCTCCCAGATTAGAGTCCATGCACTTAACCAGTACACCAAACTGGCTCTCAAACTGGCACAGATAAACTTCATCTGTGATTCTGAAAATACCAAGAAATGGGACTCAAAATGAATGCTCACATTACAGTATGTACAGACTTTAGCTGCCCATGTGATGCCTTTTTTCAAGTCATTCTGTGTATACTTGGGGCAAAAGTTAAGCATAAATTGTTTATTTGTATAACCTTTGAAGAGGGTACTAGAAGCAGGCTCCAGCAAGCAAAGGATCTTGTTGTTTGGATCATCCTCAGAGGATGGGAAAGATAGCTTAATCCAATTATATATTTTTCTCAGATGATTTCAGTGTCCCATGAAATGTAATGTATTGACAAGACCATCAGTGTCCTCTGCAATGGGATGTATTAAATAAACTACCAGTGCTCTGTGCAATGTGATATATTAGATTATCTGTGTCCAGTGGCATGTGTTATATTGTCTAGATTATCAGATTACAACCAGGGAGATCCACAATCCCAATTTTGATTTGAAGCTGATCTGGTGGTCTTGGGTCAGTTTATTGTGTCCTAGATGAACATACTGTAAACAATTGTTGTGAAGATACAATGTGGGAGGAGGAACCATTATATATTTCCCAGAGCTCCTCAGGAAGAGGTCGTGATAAAAATCAAATACCATATTTACCTGAAAGGAAGACCAGTTGTTTTGCTTCCATGTGTACTGTCAAGAAAAAGAGGGAGGTTATCTTAAATTTGCATTAAAATTACTGGCATGCACTGTAATCAAATACCTTTTTCATATAACATTTTTAGGGGACTTGTCTTAGAGTGTGAAGAAATGCATTTTTCTTTGGAGGTTTGACAAGAGCAAAACCTTCACTCTGAGGTTTAAGTTTCTCTCTCTCTCTAGGCAGAGAGCAGACAGGAAGCAGGGGGAGGTCTTTCCAGATGTACCTCTGCCCAGATTCATACAAATGCTAATAGATCTAGCTGGAAAGATAATGGGTAGGTCAAACTTTCCCCATTCCACAAGCAGGGACCAGAGATTTGAAGAAATTAAATACTAGAGAGGTTTCAGGAAGGAAAATCCTAGAGACTTTAGGAAAAGCTTTGCTGACCTCATCAAAGGCTCCTTGTCAAAGGCTCCCAAGTAAGCTAAAAAATCATGGGATAAAAGGACAAGTTCTTTTGTGGATCAAAAATTGGCTAGTTAATAGGAAACAGAGGGCGAGTATAAATGGGCAATTTTCTCAGTGGAAGGTGGTAAGCAGTGGGGTACCGCAGGAATCAGTACTCAGTCCGTTGCTTTTTAACTTGTTCATTAATGATTTGGAGTTGCGGGTAAGCAGTGAAGTGGCTAAATTTGCAGATGATACGAAGATGTTCAGGGTGGTGAAAACCAGGGAGGATTGTGAGGCACTCCAAAGGGATCTATCAAGGATGGGCGAGTGGGTGTCAATGCGGCAAATGGGGTTCAATGTGGCCAAGTGCAAGGTGATGCACATTGGAGTAAAATATCCTAACTATAAATACACATTGATGGGGTACGAACTGGCAGAGACTGACCAAGAGAGAGATCTTGGAGTCATGGTAGATAACTCACTGAAAATGTCGAGACAATATGTGACTGCAATAAAAAAGGCCAATGCTATGCTGGGGATTATTAGGAAGGGTATTGAAAACAGATCAGCCAATATCATAATGCCCCTATATAAATCAATGGTGCGACCTCATTTGGAGTACTGTGTACAGTTCTGGTCACCACACCTTAAAAAGGATATTGTAGCTTTGGAAAAAGTGCAGAAAAGGGCAACTAGAATGATAAAAGGGTTGGAGAACTTTCCCTATGAGGAAAGGTTGAGGCGCTTGGGGCTCTTTAGTTTGAAGAAACGATGGCTGAGGGGTGACATGATCGAGGTTTATAAAATAATGCATGGGATAAAGCAGATAGAGAAAGAGGTACTTTTCTCCCTTTCTCACAATACAAGAACTTGTGGGCACTCAATGAAATTGCTGAGCGGTCGGGTTAGAACAGATAAAAGGAAGTACTACTTCACCCAAAGAATGATTAACACTTGTAATTCACTGCCACAGGAGGTAGTGGAGGCCACAAGCATGGACGGCTTCAAGAGGGAATTGGATAAACATATGGAGCAGAGGTCCATCAGTGGCTATTAGCCACAAGGAAAAGATAGGGACTCTGGGGCAAGTGATGCTCTGTATTCTTGGTGCTTGGGGGGGGCACTTCTAGTGTCCTGGCCCCACTGCTGGACCTCCTGATGGCACCTGGTATTTTTGGTGACAGAGTGTTGGACTGGATGGGTCATTGGCCTGATCCAACATTGGCTTCTCTTATGTTCTTATGCTTGTCAATGAGTAGAGAAAAAAGAGGTGATAAAACTTAGAGGAGCAAGGAGGAAGGTCTTTCATGCTATGTCCATCAGAGCAGACAGAAATCTTAACTGAGGTCTGGAAGAGGTAGCCATTGTCTATGTGCTGGCCTAAAGAGCTGAAAGAAACTTCAAGGTAATGGTAACTCTCAAGAGATTTGTAATTTCCTAAGCTAAGGAGCCTGCTCTATATTTTAACAACTGATAGGGCATGTATAGAGAGAGGGACAGAGGAATTGCATTTTACACATTTCTTTAAAACCCCTTGCTCAGTTTGGTGCTGTATTAAAAGTATGCTTGTGAACATTTTCAGGGGTACACAAGGCAGTAAACTGTCCCCATGCTGACCAGGTGCTGGGTAGTGGGAAACACAGAGGCATGGCCTCAGGACTTGTAAGGGTAGCTGGGAGTCCTGACCCTCCCAACAGACCCTGCAAAGGTCAGGTGATGGTGGTGTGTTACCAGAGAGAAAGAAAAGCCTCTCCAGGTGTCATGAAAACCTCGGAGGGAAGGATGGAACATAGCCTGTGGGCAAGTGTGGGCCTGTTCCACCACAAGTTTCATCTTCCTTTGGAGTGAATACTTTTTCTTTTACTTTTTTTTCCCCATGTGAGCCGATAGAACTAATGTTTTTGCAAGATCTGTAATCCCAGGAGTCTGTTATACTAGTGCACTGAACAACAACAAAATAAATACAAATCTCTCTGAAGTTGTTTTGCATTAAGGCAATTCTAAATTAATTTAGATATTTCATATTTTATTTTTTTTTTCATTTTACCAGGCATATTCAAGCAGAATAGGAATTTTTATTAAACAAAAAGACCATGAAAGATATAAGTAATGTAAGTCTTACAGAATAGGTTTGAAAAACCAATTTTATATTTTGAATGATAATATACCATCTAAATCCTTAAATGAAGAAATGTATGACTTTTTATTTTAAAGAAAATATTTAAAACTTTGCAAAAGATAAAAGTTTTTTTTGTCTTGTTAGAATTAAATAGAAGTTCACATTCTTTCTGAGTCCACATTAGCTCTAAATCCTGGTTTACAAAGGCAATACGTTTGAACTAATTATTATGAGGCTTTTGGGTTGCTGGTTTTTTTAACATTAGTAAGGAAGCTTTTTGTTTCATTAGGAAAAAAATGGGATTCTTTTCCATTCTGAATCCTGCAGACTAGGTAAATTCTTATATTAACTTTAAATCCCCACCTACAGAAGTAATATATTTGAACTAATTATACCATATGCTTTTTTTCAGTAGTAAGGAAGTAATGTTACCCAATGATGCTTCAAAATTTCCCTACAATAATGCATCACACCTATTATTTTGTATAATACTCAGAGATTCTTGTCTACTGAAGATAAAGAAAACAGGCTGTGAGGGGAAGATATAGGAAGATCTTAAGACTCTTCTGAAACCTCGGATGGTTCAGAATGTAGAGCTTTGCGAGCCCCAACTCCCGCCGAGCCTGCGCTGGCGGGAGGGGGCTGATTTGCCTCCTCGTGAGGCAGGAAGATGAAAGGACGCCTGGCAGGGGGCGGAGCCAGCCTATTCAGGCTCGGCTCCTGCCCTCTGCCCCACACAGTTCCTTGGCGTGCTCAGAGCCAGCAGGAGCTCTGAGCACGATTTGTTGCTGGGGAGCTGGGGCCTTTTAGACTTCTGGCCGCGTTTGCAGCGGCCAGAAGGGTCGGGCTGCGGCAGCGGCCGGGAGGCACGGGCTGCGGCGGCTGCCGAGACAGGCGGGCCGAGTCGCCTGCGGCCTAGGAAGGCGGGCCGAGCCGCCGGCAGCCTGGAGAGGTGCGCCGAGCCGTCGCCGACATGAAGGCGCGGGCCGCGGCGGCGGCGTGAAGGCGCGGGCGGCGGTGGCGGCGTGAAGGCGCAGGCCGCGGGCGGCGGCTTGGAAGCGCGGGCCGTGGGCGGCGGTGTGGAAGCGCGGGCCGCGGGCGGCGGCGTGGAAGCGCGGGCCGCGGGCGGCGGCGTGGATGAGCGGGCCGCGGGCGGCGGCGGTTTGGAGGCGCAGGCCGCGGAGGCGGCCACAGGAAGATCTGGTGGGGAGTATATTCAGGCGGTACTAGGAGCACGGCGGCGGCTTCTTGATGGAGGCGCTGCTCTGCTCGGCCTGAATGAGCACTTCTGTTAAGGGGGAGCTTAATCCTAGCTTAGGGGCCTAGTTCTCTGGGGGAAGCCTCAGGTTCTCCCCCCCCTGCTTTGGGTAGTGTGTGATAGCAGGGTTAGGCTGCCTCACCCCTGCAGTTTTTATCACCCGCCCTATTTTCTGGCCTTTTCTCTCTTAGGTGCCTATGTTAAGCAGTGGAGGCCGGGGGTACAGTAGCCATTTTAGATTGAGAAGCTGCAGCCATAGTAGGGTGTTAACATTGGTGGCCATTTTAAGGCACAGTACGCAGGGGCCATTTTAGGCTTCTCCTCTTGTAGCCTTTTTGGGGCAGTGAGGAGCGGCGGCCATCTTAAGCTACATAAAAGCATGGGAGGGGCCAGAGTTGGATCAGGCCTGGGGCTCATCTAGTTCAGCACTCCATCACATGTGGTCAAGGAGGCCGGGTGCCATCAGGAGGTTCACCAGTGGTGCTGGGATAATAGAAGCCCTTCTACTTTTGCCCTCCCAAGCACCAAGAATATAGCGCATCACTTGCCCAGACTGAGAGTTCCTAGCTGTGCCTTGTGGCTGGTAGCCACTGATGGACTTCTGCTCCATATGCTTATCTAATTCCCTCTTGAAGTTCTCCATGCTTGGGGCTGCACCACCTCCAGTGCCAGTGAATTCCATGTGTTAATCATTCTTTGGGTGAAGAAGTACTTCCTTTTATATGTTCTAATACGATTGCTCAGCAAGTCAGGGTGTGTCCATGAGTTTTAGTATTGATAGAAAGGGAGAAATTACTTCTTTTTCAACTTGCTGTCCCATTCATGATCTTATAAACTTTAATTAAGAAAGGGGATGCAAGCATTTTAAGCATCTGCCTCTGGAGACCAGTTCCATTAAGAACAGCTGGCTTCAAATAAAAGCTTGGGTGCCTTAAATGGTAAGTGGTCTGCTCCTAAGCGGCTGGCCAGGTTTTTGCAGCAGGTCAGCAGCCCCTACCAAAGGGTAGTGGGTGGTATGAAAGAGCTCCGCCTGGGACCTGCTGAGCTTTTTGCCATTCTGAGTAGGCTATACTCCTTTTAGCAAGCTCGAATAGATACAGTGCTATCGAAGGGGTTATTCCTTCCAAAATATCAAAATGGTTTAACTACTTATTGCAGATGGGCTTATTTATTTTTGAGACTGTAGATCAGGATCTTTATTCAAAATAGCATTTTGCATCGTGTTATTCAGCGAAAGACAGTATTAATTGCCATCTTCCAATCACAATATTGGGCCCTAAGGCAATATAGAGGTATTTCTGGTGCAGCAGTTTTAGAGTGAGACACGTACAATCTGGACGGAAAACGGCGGAACCTTAAAGGTTTCCTTCTGCGAAGGAATCTTTGTCAGCAGCACGTGCGTGCATTCTGAGTTTGTGGATTAGCTTAGTTTTTGTCATGTGTTAGGATTTGACATGACCATTGCAATATGTCATTTGTGTTTCTGTTTTTTGTTCTGGCAGGAATACAGTGTAACTTACAATTTGATGCTGTGATTTGGGATTTGACAGCCAGCACGTCGTTGCATGTCATCGGTCGGTCCTCATGAACTTACTTCACATTTTTTAATAGCGCATTTGTCTGTAAGGGGAGGTCCAGTGAGTAGCCACAGCCTGCCAGAGTGGTTTTGGTCTTGGTGGGTTGTGGATGGTGCTGGCTGGGATACAGTGGCGCTGCCACAGCAACAGTAATGAGGCATGTGGCTTCCGGTGGTTCTGTGGGGGCTGTTCTGCCCAAGCACTTGGCCAGGATTGAACTATTTTCTGGCCTGGCAATCCAGTTTACTCATGTATATATGGTAGCAGGGTTCCCTGAACATAGGTTCCCATTACGGTGAATGAACATATAGCCTGCAGGTAGGTATACACCTGTTTGTACAGGGGCCAGTGCACTTTATTGTGCGCTCGTCCTTGGTTTTTAGGATAGGAACACAGTTTTTATAGGAAATTATAGGCACTGTGCAATCATCAGGATAGGTTTTTTTTTTTTTTCAAAACAGACACACAAACAAATTAATTAATATAACAATTTTACAGTGACAATACTGATGATTGGCACTTATGTTTCAAAAGCCACTAACTTCTTGTTATGATGGATCTCAGTGGTTAGTAGAACCAGGAAAGATTATATACCAAGAAGTGTTCCAGAATGCCTTATAGGGGCAGTCTTTTGAGTTATAAATATTGTATGCCTGCATAAAGTCCTTCAGGGAACTCCATGGCTGAGAGAATGTTTCCACTGTCTGCCAATCCAGTGGATTTGGAATTGAATCTGAGACGCTCTCTTCTGGTATAGACCTTGGACATGATAATTCTTGGCCTCAAGTTCCTATCCTTCAGGGTACAGGATTGCCAAACAATCCACAGACTTAAGTCTTGTCTGTCTTTTAGAGACTGAATATGTGGAGTTGCATAGCTGTGGTTTTTTCATGGCATGGAGGTAAACAATGGCACTGGACAATTAACCCCCTTTAAAAGGGGTGGGCTTCATGTGCACCCAGGAATATCATAAGTCAATTCAATTGATCAGTGTTGACAACAGCCCTTTGATGTTGGGCAGTGCCTTGCAAATCGCAATGACTGAGCAAAATTAAGCATTGCTATGTAAATGCCTTTGCTACCCAGGAATATCATTATGTAATTCCTTGATTAGGGTGAACATGAGCCTTATGATTATTGGGCAGTGCCTTGCAAAGCAATGACTGTGCAATGCAAACATAGTCTACTGCATTCTATGTTGGCTTGCGAAACGGAAGCTCTAAAGGTCTGGAGGCAACCCATTTCCCTGGCTGTGGGAAACGGGTCATTTGGCAAACTGGGTGTTTCTGCACTTCCCGTTATGAAGATGGTTACTGCTTTGGCATGCAGATGGATGTCTGATGACCAGGCACCAGGTTGCGGCAGTAGGCCTGGGCTTTGGGCAAGTTTGACATTTCTTGGGCGTGAAGTTTGGAACTCATTCTCTTGGCTCAGTGCTGCTTCCACTACAGTTGCCCGGGGCTACGTATTCCCTTGCCCGAGTGGTAGTGTCAGTGGGCCCTTGTAGGTCAGGACATTTTCCAGTCATTGCACTCCTTTTGTGGGGAGGTGCTGTGGATTATGAGCTATGGTGGGTTTTTGCCTAGCATTCAGAGACTGGAATTGCAATGTTTTAAGTTATTAATGAAGTTTGTCCTTCAGGTGCTGCTGGCTGCAGGGCAAGATGAGGAATCAACGTCTATGGCCACAGCATGGTCCTTTGGGCCTCCCACTGGGCCAAGAGGACTCCCTGGCCAGGAAGGCCCTTATGTTACAGGCTGCAGCAGACCTTTGGAAGATAAGAGCACGATGGCCCAGAGTGCGGATAGTCTGGCCAGCTATTTTGCTTCGCCGTGAAGGACAAGGCCCTTGTGATTAAGCGGAAGCTGGCCTTGTGATGATAGGAGCAAGGTGGCCTGGCGTGCACGTGGTCTGGTGGCCATGCTGCATCATCATGAAGGGCGAGGCCCTTGTGATAAAGTGGAGACTGGCCTTGCGATGATAAGAGCAAGGTGGCCTGGCATGCACATGGTCTGGTGGCCATGCTGCATCATCATGAAGGGCGAGGCCTTGGTACCACAATTGGACCAGTTGCCTGGGGTGCAACCTCATCGGAGGGGCCTGTGGCTTGGCGTGCACGTGGTCTGGCGGCCATGCTGCATCAACATGAAGGGCAAGGCCCTTGTATAATTGGAGGCTTGCCTTGTGATGATAGGAGCAAGGTGGCCTGGCGTGCACGTGGTCTGGGCCATGCTGCATCAACATGAAGGGCAAGGCCCTTGTATAATTGGAGGCTTGCCTTGTGATGATAGGAGCAAGGTGGCCTGGCGTGCACGTGGTCTGGTGGCCATACTGCATCGACATGAAGGGCAAGGCCCTTGTGTTAAGTGGAGGCTTGCCTTGTGATGATAGGAGCAAGGTGGCCTGGAAGGCACATGGTCTGGTGGCTATGGTGCATCAGCATGAAGGGCAAGGCCCTTGTGATAAAGTGGAGGCTTGCCTTGTGATGACAGGAGCAAGGTGGCCTGGCGTGCACGTGGTCTGGTGGCCATGCTGCATCGACATGAAGGGCAAGGCCCTTGTGTTAAGTGGAGGCTTGCCTTGTGATGATAGGAGCAAGGTGGCCTGGAAGGCACATGGTCTGGTGGCTATGGTGCATCATCATGAAGGGCGAGGCCCTTGGATAAAGTGGAAGCTTGCCTTGTGATGATAGGAGCAAGGTGGCCAGGAGTGCACATGGTCTGGTGGCTATGCTGCATTGCCATGCAGGGCGAGGCCCTGGTTTCACAAGTGAACTGGTTGCCTGGGGTGCAGCCTCATCGTGATGGGCTGGTGGCCCAGAGTGCACATGGTCTGGTGGCTATGCTGCATTGTTATGAAGGGCGAGGCCCTGGTGCTACAAGCGGACCGGCTGCCTGGGGGCAACCTCACCATGGCATTGATGGCCTGGAGTGCACATGGTCTGGTGGCTGTGCTGCATCATCAGTAAGGGTATTGGCCCTGGCTTACAGGCAGAGGCTGACCTTGCAATGATAAGAGTAAGGTGGCCCAGAGTGTGGATAGTCTTGTGGCTATTCTGCACTGCCAATTGGCACAATTTTGGGGTCTCTGCTAGATGTTAAGGCAGCCAGTTGCCTAGGGTGCAGCTGGTCTTGTCTGCATTAGCGCTGTGCCAGGTGTGGCATAGCCTGGGGGTTTCTAGGTCCTTGTGCTGGATGAGATTAGGCGCCACTTGGCAGCGTTAAATTGCCATGGAAGGAGGTTTGGACCTCTTCTTGTTGCACCCTGATATACGGGTCGGGTTAATGGACCTGTATAGGGAAGACAAGGTGCACCTCCTTAACAAGGGCAACGCTATATTTCTGGCAGATTTGAGGCGAGGGGTGCTGTTGGCACTGGATCGCTTGGTGGGGGCGAAGGCCTAAGCAGAGGCTTGGCCTTTGCTATGGCGGGGTAGCGCGATCAGGAAGTTGAAATCGGTGAGCACCTGGGCATTGTTATAAAGGAATTAAAGGGTCCTCCATGAACGGCTTTCGGGCCTTTGCGGCTCAAGGCCGGGAAGGGGTGATCTTCCTTAGAACAATCTGGCCCAGCCTATCTTAGCAGGCCTTTGCGGCTTCTGGGGTGGTGGGCCAGGGGGTTCTCTGAAACATGCCAAACCGCTGGTCGAGAGCCACATTGGGTGGCTCAAGATTGGGGAAGGTGCATCGCCCAGAAGGTGATGAAGGTGGTCAGGAGTTTGACACCTGTCATATTCCTCAGTACATTTTAGCAGCCCCTCGCCAGTTGTTTGATTATAAATAATTAATAAAGTGGCCCTTGTTAAATCCATATTGGTGTCCGTCTCTTCATTCCGATTGTGGGGGCAAAGGTTGCTGAGTGGTTCTACAGAACAAGTCCTGCCTAACTTACACACTATCTGCCAGTTTGTTTCCAGACACGATTATGGGCTCTTACCTTTAAAACCCTAACAGGGCAATCCTAGGCAGAACTACCCCCTTTTAAGCACCTTAACCACAAGTGAATCAAAACACTGTGCATGTTTATGATTGCACTGAAAAGGAGCCGATTATCTAAAGTTTGCTAACCCTACTGTGAACTTGTCTATCAGTTAAGATTTTCTACAGAGGCCCAGTTCTGTTTGACTCACTTTCAGAGTTAAGGCAGGTACTGATCCAGGACAGTGCCTTTTCTGCAACAGAGCTAGACTCTGAAAGTCCCTTCATAGACTAGGGCTGAGTACAGACTGGCAGTTTGCTCCGGTAGCCAGTCGTAGCAAAAAAACCCCCAGAATAAACTATACCGGGTTTTCCCGTTCACACAGCGGGGGCCGCTGCTGGAAGATACGGGACGGAGGCGCGCGGGAGCATTCAGACTGCCACGCCGGAGGCGTGCTGTATTCGCCGTTTCCCCATTAATTTGGCTGTGGGTGTATGGGTGTATGTGCGCATGAGCACTCATGCGCTCATGCGCATAAGCGCATTTTGCTGATTTTTTTTTTTGCCCTGCAATGCCGGCACTGCATTGGGCAGTGGAGCGGAGCACAGCCAATCACACCGCTACTGTCTCGTGCCCAACACGGGTTGCTCCCGGCTTTTTGGCTGTGCGTTCAGACTCCCCGAAAGCGGAGAAACGTGCAACACATGCGGGCTTTTGGATTTGCTACGGCTTTTATCAGGTATCTTTTTAATCCAGCAGTGAAGCACAACAGCACGGGTTGGCTACGGGTGGGGGACGCCAGGCAGATATGCCTGTGTGAACGTCCCATTTACTCCGGGATTGAATCGTCGTTGGCCCAGGTCCCTACCAGGGCAAATTGCCAGTCTGAACTCAGCCTAGTTTCCTGCTGCAAAACCTGATTTGGAAGGCAAGATGGGTGCCAGGAGAGCCTCAAGGAGGATGGCGTTAAAAGGGCTTGAGAAGAGGATCTTAACTAATGGATAATATCAAGAGAGGATTAGCCATTAAGGCCACTGGGAAAAGTCTGATGTCCACCTTCCCCCATTGGGGCCACCCTGTCCCCAAGTGAGAGGTGGCCCTCTTAGCTACCATTGAGTTGAGCTGATGGCCCTTGGGCAGCTGCCACAGTGAGCAATCTGGCTGCACCAGCCACAAGTGAGACAGGCAAACAACTGCATCATGGAGTGGGCCAGCTCCAGGGGCTCTGTGGAGCCCAGGCAAGCAGCCACTGCAATGAGAGAGTTCCTTCCCTCCCTCTGTGGGGGGCAGGGCACTTTCCAGGGCAGTTTTTACTTACCAGTCTGCCCCTGAACAGTACTAGCCTTGCTGCCTGTGCCCCTCACAGCAGAGGAAAGGACAGAGCTATCAGAGACAAAGCTTTTCAGTGCTGGTGTCTTTACTAGGGATGGGCATGAACCATGGTTCGAGCATGAACCAAGCTGGTTTGTGGTTCATTTTGAACTGTTTGTTTGGCTATGCCATTCCCAAACCCAAAAATGAACCATTTGTATTCCATGGAGGTTTGTTTGGTTTGTTAGAGTGGTTCATTCTTCAGACAGCCTGGCACTGATTCAATCAATTATTAGGCAACATTGGGGGTGGACTTGTGGAGAGCCATGGAGCTCCCATTCTGCTCTATGGGAGCAGACTGTAGGGAATTTCACATTACCGAGACTCTGCCGGATTGAAGCCGTTTCTGATTCGTCTTGAAGTAAACCGGTACAGGGCTGCCATTTCACACATGGCTTTCCCTGACCGGAAAAGAGCCGAATCAGAAGCGGTTTGGCAATTCAGATTGCACCGCTTTGTTTTCCCGCCGGTTCCCGCCACGCCTTTTTTTTTTTTAAATGTTCGCTTTAGAGCGCTATAGCGCTATAGTGCTATAAAAACAACACTGCAGGCATTCCAATGGGGTTGCTATGATGCTGTTGCACTATTGCGCTATTGCGCTATAGCGCTATAGCGTTATAACGCTCTAAAGCGAACGTTCAAAAAAAAAAAAAAAAGCCGGAGATCACCCGCGCGGGCGAAAAAAGGCGGGAAAAAAGCGTATCGGATCCGGGAGAAGAAACTGACGACTACTTGGAAGCGGTTGACAGGTAAAACGCTTCAGACCCGTTTCCTGAACGGGACAGAATCGATTCTGTGTGAAATTACAAATATATTCCGGTAGGGAACCGGTTCTAAAACGGTTCTGTCTGAAATGCCAGACCAGAAATCGTTTGAGAACCGTTCCTCTTCCGGATTATATCATCTGTCTGAAATTCCCCTGTATCTGTATACCACACCCCAACTCAGCTGCTTTCACTTTGCAGCAGGAAGAGAGAGAAGTTAGTGGTTGTGTGAGAGCAAGTTCAGAAGAATTGCTTGTTGTGTGGCTGATTTAAGGGAGGCTAGAGCTGAGCTTTCCTGGGGGCATCTGCTTTGGGGGGGGGCTATAACTCAGACATCCCATATCCAATATTTGCCAAACTTGGAGGGTGGGTGGAGGAGAGCTTGATGAAGACTTCCTGTGAGTTTGGCATCTCTAACTTGTGAGGGGGCTGTTCTACCACCTCCTGAACTCATGAACTGAATGAACAATGAACCAGTTCATGAGAAGTTTGTGAAAGTTCAGGGTTTGTGGTTCACATAATCAAATGAACCATGAACCGTAATGAACCACCATTTTCCTGGTTCATGCCCATCACTAGTCATTACCAATGGCCTGCCAGTATAATGAAGCTTCATGTGTTCATCTGTGTTCAACTTGGTTTAATGCAAGCACTTACGTGTTGGAATATGTTTTAGATGCTACTTGTTTGGATCCTACCCACAGTTTCCATGAATGGAAGGATTCTGTCCATGCATTTATGATTTCCCCACCTCACCCCTCCTGCAGCACCCCTAAATGCCCCCCAAATGTTGTTCCTGGGGAATGGGGGACCCATGGTAATAGCTTTGGAAGAATCAGTAGTCTGCCATTAGGGAGGAATTCAGTCAAATTAGAGGCCCCTCTCTTTTATGCAGAGGGAAATATTCTAAGATGCCGTGCACATTTTTAATGGGGAATGCAGATTATAGATATTTTAAACGAGCACACAAAGAAGGCATATATTCTGGCCACCACCTTAGACGTTTCCTTGCTCACATATAGTATGTTGACAGCCATTCATACCCAATGAAATGCTACTGCTAATGGCATAAAATTTCATCTCCACAAAAGGAGAGGTAAAATCCCTACCAGGTTGGAACATTGTCCTTGTTTTGGTCCACCTGAGGGCTTGGGAATATGTCAAAATCACAAAAGAGTACTTGCTTTCAATTACCCAACATGGTAGCCTTCTCCACATGGTAAACCATTAGTGTGCACCATATAGATCAGGCAATTTTCTCCACACCAGTAAAGAAGGGTTACTATTCAGAGTGAGCCAGAACTTTCCATTTGTTCAAGATCAGTCTTCTTATTACTATTATGTCTAGATGTTTGCCACTGAAAAACATTCTCAGATTATGTATACACTTTCATTTTGAAATAGATTTTTTCTGACAAGGCCAGCTTGAATACATCATACTTGCTGTATCTAAGGCAAGCATTATTGTTGTTCCTTCTTATTAAGGGCCATTTAGTATTCTATGCAAGTGATAAAAGGATTGGACTTTTTATTCTGCACACACACACATTCTCTTCCCATCTGTCCAAACTTTAGTGGCTTTGCTTATATTCACACTGTATAGAATAGATTACTTTGCCCCATCACAACCATTCACATCAACCCAAGAGACCCTTTAAAGTGTTCCATCTGCACACCAGTTCAGATAAGCAAGCACGTGCTGAGATACATTGCCTGCAGTTGCACCAGAGCTTTGGAGTTTTCTTTCCCCGAAGATTCCACAAGCTCCTTTCTTAAGTCTTTGGGGAAGATTTGTGCAACACAGTTCTTAATGTACCAGAAAGCGAAGATAGCTGTTTTCCCAAAGCTGGTAAATTATGGTGGTGATACCACATGGAGAATGGGGTCACGATTTATCATGAAGGAAAGCCCCATTAGCACCTATTAGCCAGGATGGCTAAAGGGAATCTTCATGTCCAGAAGCAATAAACCTCCAAAGAGTTGTGCTAGAACATGATATCAACATGTAGTGTTGGTCTCTATACCCTTTTTGTTGAGCCTTCAGTAGGCTTGGTTGTCCACTGTATAGAACAGGATCCTAGACTAGGTGGACCACCAAAAAAAGGACATACTAATGAAACCTCAAAAAGAAGGTGGTCCTCTGAAAAAGGCAGCATAGAAAGCAGACCTCAAAAAAAAAAATGTCCAAAAGAGGACATCTGGCTACCCTAGCTACACTATTAGCATACAAGCATAATAATTCAGGATGACTCAATTGTGTACTGCAAAACAGAAGTACGCTTTCTTTTTTGCTTCTACAACACTTTTGGTGGGGAGATTTTCCAATACCCCCCTTGATGTTCATTTTTAGTGTGCAAACTTAAGGGCTGTATCTAATGTTCATTAACATATAGCATTTGCACCTTGGATTTTACTTGATTTAAAGTCCTTTCAGAGCCTACTTTTGTTTGAAAAGAGGAATTCAAAAGATAACAAGTAAATACATGTCCTAATGGTTTCACTTCTGTTCTTCAGCTGTTGCATTTCATTAGTCTCTGGCCATTGCAGTGAGTCAGCTAGCGTACTATATAACCATGACTTATGACCTGGAAGTTCATCCATGTGGTACATGTATTTTTATTGCTCATCGGTGATCATAACAAAGTTAAGTAAGCATTAAGTAAGGTGTACATGTTTTCCCCAACACCTAGTAAATGAAGACAGCAGTATCGGGTCAGCATTATAGTGCCAAAAGCCTGTCGGGGGAGGTATGGCCAGCATGTGTCCCATTGGCTGACTTTAACCCAGCTGCCTAGTGAAGCCTCTTGTTTCATTTGAACTATGGAGCTGGAGCAAACTGCTCCCCTCCTAGGGATGCCAATTCTAGCTTGGGAAATACCTGGAGATTTGGGGAGTGGCGCCTGAGGAGGGTGGGGTTTGGGGAAGGAAGGGACTTCAGTGGGGGATGATGCCATAGAGTCCACCTTCCAAACTGGCCGTTTTCTCTGGGGAAACTGATATCTTTCATCTGGAGATCAGTTGCAATCCTGGGAGATCTCCAGCCACCACCTGGAGGCTAAACCAAACAATAGGGACCCCAAGCGTATATAATGTATAAAGAAACAAAAATGCAAGGGTAGGGTAGACCATCAACAAATATACACATTTCACAAGTTGCCAGTAGACACAAGTCTATTGAAACATGGTAACATTACGTCAATAAATAAAGTAGAATTGGTGGTCATAGTTCAAAGATAATGGTCACAATAATGGTAATAAACAACAAGAGACTCCTCTGAATCCCAAATTGGAGAGCCAGTTTGGTGTAGTGGTTAAGTGTGCGGATTCTTATCTGGGAGAACCGGGTTTGATTCCCCACTCCTCCACTTGCACCTGCTGATGTGACTTTGGGTCAGTCACAAGCTCTGGCACAGCTGTTCTCTCAAGGACAGTTTCTGTCAGAAGTTCTCTCAGCCCCACCTACCTCACAGGGCGTCTGTTGTGGGGAGGGGAAGGGAAAGGAGTTTGTAAGCCGCTCTGAGACACCTTTGGGCCATGAAGGGTGGGGTATAAATCCAAACTCTTCTTCTCTTCTTCTCTTCTTTCATGAAATAGCGTCCAAAGGATCTCAAAGTCCACAAACAAGGCAGAGGATGTCCCAAAGGATAAAGAAACTTCTGCAGCCGGAAGATGTCCTTCCCGGGTATGCCAGAGGTTTCAAAACATTCTTCTTCAGTTACATGGCTGAAAAATGGAACCAGATTTCCACAATAGTCTAGGTACAGCTCGTATCTCAAATGGAATCCATGGTTCTTGTCCTGCAGGAAGGCAAACAGAATCAATTAAAAAAAAATTCCATGTGCTTTCAAGAAGAATACAAGTGTTGCTGTCCCTCAGCAAATCTATACATATGTATAGATTTTCGAAGTATGTATTGGGGACACTTATGGCTAGCATGCTGGCATACCATAGGGACAGATAAGGCATAATTCTCACTCATTTGGTACCCAAGCTGGAACCATGTTTCAGCTTTGACATGAGGCAGAAATAGACTCCAGATCTGCCATTTTCCAGTGAGTTCTGGGCCTCTTCTGGGACTAAACCAAAGTAGAATGCAGCATGTTTCACTTTGTCTCATCTATAGTATATCTACCTCCCATGTCTGGAGGTCTCTAACCTGGAGACTTTGGGGGTGGATCCAGAAGAGGGTGGGGTTTGGGGAAGAGAGTAGCCTCAGCATGGTACAATGCCATAGGGCCCATCCTTTAAAGCAGCCATTTTCTCCAGGGGAGTTGATCTCTGTCAGCTGGCAAACAGTTGTAAAAGTGGGAGATTTCCAGGCCCCACCTGGAGGCTGGCAACCCTAGGCTGAGAGAGCTCTGAGATAACTGCTCTGGTGAGATCTGCTCTGGAGAGAACTGTGGCTTACCCAAGGTCACCCAGCAGCCACATGTGAAGGAGTGGAGAATCAAATCCAGTTCTCCCAGATTAGAGTCCGCACTCCTCCTAACCACTACACCAAGCTGCTTCTCACTACTTAGAGCAGTATTGGTCGTTCCACAGGACTATTTCCTCCATTTTTAGAAAGTTGTGAATTTGTTTTATGAAGGACAGCAACAACATAATGAAAACCCCAAGCAACGTCTGGATTGTATGCAAGGCACTATCATTTCTGAACACTTTCCCCGCTATTGTCATTTTAAACAGGCCCAAGACAATTCTTTGCTGGTATTTTAAAAATTTGTATAAGAATAATAAATGTAATTAATGCCCATATAACAATCTCACAGATTTAAAATAGTGCTTACGGAGAATGCTGCAAGGGGTTCCTTTTTCTGTCTCAAATGAATATTTAAACATTCAAATATGATTTTGCGAGCATTAATTTCTTTCTTGTGCGGGACGATGAGACCCATTTTGAAGCGTCATAATGTGCCCCAGAGTGAGTGGCTGAGGTGACGATTTGAGGTTATAATGATTCATGCTCTCTCTTTGTAATGTACTTGTGCGTAATTGCTACATATCTTTTCTTGGGAGCACTTTGGAAATTATAATAACGATGACAACTCCTACAGCCTGCAGCACAAAGCAGAACAATATATATATACAGAGTGTGTGTGTGAGAGAGAGGGAGCATTTCTTTTGAAGGAGATTTAAATTTTGTCCTGTTTGCTGAAAATAGTCCTGACGATCACAACCAAAGTTTAATCTAAACCAAAAGGACAGAAAGCTCCACCTACACTTTAAAAAACTTCCAGTGTTAAAGATCTTCTTGGGGGATAAAAATGGCTAACTCAATAATGCATACAAGCTCTTTGAGTCCTCAAAGGTCTTTTCATCAACTAAGTAGCACGGCTGAGACTTCACTTCATTTTAACGAGTACTTGGTCAGCCATTTAGAGTCATGTTCAGACTCTGGTGGAATTAAAATGGTTCTATTTGTAACGAGTGTATTGCTGCATTGGGTTTTTTCCCCCAGCTTAGTCAAAAAAGATTGCATTTGTGTGTGTGTGTGTGTCTGTTGAAGTTGGAAATAGTATTTGCATATTTGTCAATAGCATGCCGACTTTTACAATTTTAATTTTAGATAAATACCTGCCACAGGAGGAAGCTGATTGGACGTTGACTGGAATTCTGAAGACTATGTGATTCAATTTTATATGTTCCTACTTCAGTTTTATTTCTCCCTTGTCCGAAACAAATCCTGAGAGTCACTATTTTTGAACCAGTTTTTCTTTTCTTCTGTTGAATTTTTCTCACTAAAATTAACACTCCCTTGAAGGATTACTTTTGTGTCAAATACATGCAAATGGTTTAAAAGACCCTCCCCCCAAAAACAACAACAAAAAACTAAAACTGAGAGCAATAAAACGAGGCAGATCAAAACCAATTATAACGATAACATATGGGGTTGAAAAGAAATGAAAATGGCCACCTTGGATCCTTCCTAATGGAAAGGAAGCAAGGACAGAACAGTGACTCACACAGAGACATAAAAGGTGTAGCCCTCTCTTTGGATGGCTATCAAAGGTTCACAAGAACCTCTAATTATTAAATGAATTTATTAGAGTGCTAGCCATCTTTTCACAGATATTTCCCTTTAACATAAAGGGGAAAAAAAGTCTTGCTGGGATCAGACAAGGGACCATCTAATCCAGAATTCTGCCTATGGACATTGAGGTGCTTCTTAGAAGATCATAAGCAGCATATAACATGACAGGCATTACCCATTATTTATTCCTAGCACCTGGAAATCAGAAGTGTGTGCCCCCTGAGCATGAAAGTGCCTCTGATTTGCCATAGACAATATATAAAATGATAGTTGGTGACCTAGAGTTGGATCCTGCCTAAACTGGGAAATTTCCACAAATTTCCCCTTTCTGTTGCAGATGTGCCCCCCCCCCCAATTCAGGTGATTCCTCAAGAAGAAAAAGAAGAGTTGTTTTTATACCCCACTTTGCACTACCCAAAGGAATCTCAGAACAGCTTACAATCACCTTCCCTTCCTTCTGCTAAACTTTGCTTTGGTGGGTGGAAGAGGACCTTTGACTGGGGGGGGGAGGACCCTTTCTTCAAGGCTTCTTCCAATGACCAAAGTTTCATGCCCCAAATAAAATATTTCTCCATCACAGGTGGACTTAGCAAAAGTGAGTCATTGGATCTGGCCTGGTGGAAGGGAACCATTAAGTCCAGCTTCATATCTGGTACCACGAAGCGATTCAGCTAGTCTTCTCTATCAGTCTTCATCACCACACTGTAGTTCTGATTTACACTGCAATCTCAAGAACACTTTCCTGGGAGTAAGACAAATTGAGTAGAACAGGGGAGGGCTCTCAGTAGACCCTCTTAGGATTGCTCTTTTAATCTATTTTTATCTCCTATCATACAACTTCCATCATAGAACATTTTTTTCCATCATAGAACTCAGGATTGATCGCCAAGAATTGCCGGGAGTTCTCCCATCCAGGGCATATACCTGCATAGTCCCCACAAAGTGTGAAGCATCAGGTGCCCTTGAACCATATCCAAGGAGGGTATCTCATTTAGGAAGCAAACATGCTTTCTGAAAGCATATGTCAGGGCAAATATGGAATGCTTTCCAAAACTCTTTGCAGATGGTTGTATGATCATTGTGCTTTATAATTGTCAGTGGACAAGCAAATTTCAAATTGATGTCTGTCTCCTGCTTCCAGCACTACACTTTAAAACAATTACAATTTAACACAATAAAGACATATTAAAACATAAATTGTTCAATTAACAGCCATGTATATTTTGTTATGCCTTACAGATGCATTAACGGAGCATCCAGAACTGGCTGACAAAACCAACAACTAATATTATGGTGCCATCTAGTGTCTGCTTTCCTTGGATGTATTACTGTTGATCAAACAAATGTCCCTTTAAGAGAACACAATAGCTATCGCTGTTAAAATTATTCGGGCATTTCCTAGCTCACTAAAGCCCTGAAATCTGCCATGAGTAGAGTTCAAGGCTCTGTAGCTATTGTAAAAATAATGTCTCTCTCTCTATCCAAAGCAGTCTCTTGGAAAGTATTCCCCAATAGTGGTTCTTCCAGATCACCTGGAAAGCCAAAATATGGTATGCACATAGCTCAAGGCATTCTAGAAAGGAAGCCACGGCCCTCAGTTTGCAAGACTTGAGCCTGGTTGTCAACAATAGGACGTTTAGGAAGAGATTAATTCATAAGGTCACCATAAGTCAAGAAGTGACTCAATGGCACTTCACACACACAAATACACAATCGGAATATCAGACATTTGTAACTTTTTCCACAAAAGAGAGAAGGGGAAAGAAATGCATCTCAACTTCCCAGTCACCCAGACAAATAGCGGAGGCATAATGCAGGGTGCTCTCCCCGTATGTCCCCAGGCACCCACTGCTGTCTTCCAGTTGCCACCTCCCAGCTGGTCCTTTGCTTCAGGAGCCTCACTTGGCATCAGCTAGAGCTCCTTCTGTCTCCACAGAGGCCCCCATCTTGAGAAAATAAGTGAAGCACAATCTTTAGAAAGTTTTAGGAGGCATTTTAGGGCTGTTACATTTGTGAGAGATTTTAGTGGGGCTTAAGCAGCAGCCAGTTTCTTGGGGAAGGGAGTTAATGAGGTTTTATTGCAATGTTGTATATTTTTAATCTTGGGATTGCAAACCAAGTTGAGCCACAAGGCTAAGTCAGTGTATAATTGTTTTAATCAACAGACAAATGAATGAACTGAGAAGTGTGAAAGGGAAGACCTTGGTAGGGTTGTCAGGTTCCTACCTGCTGCCAGCAGGGGGGTGGAGCCTCTTTTCTGGGATCTTCTGGTGCATGCGTGTAGTGCACACACTGTGATGATGTCACCCGGAAGTTATGTCATCGTGCTTGGCACATCTCCAGGGGGGTGCTCTAGCATTTGTCCAGGAACTCTGTGGTACCATAGTGTTTTTAGGCCAAGTGGTAAAGGGTCCCCGTCCCCCCCCCCGCCACGGCAATGTGTCTGGTGCGATGATGTCTCCTCTGGCACATTGGTGTGATCCCAGAACTTTGGGGGTGGGGTTCCCCCACTGGCCAGATCCAGGCTGGCAGATTGGGGTCCCTTAAAGCAGGCAAGCCCCAGCCCCCCTGGGGGAATGGCAAGCCTAGGCCTCAGCTTCTATGACCTGTTGTTGGTCACCCAGAGGAACTGTTTGGCTACTGTGTGAGTCAGGATGCTGGACTAGATGGATTATTGGTCTGATCCAGCAGGGCTCTTTTTAAGTTCTCATGAGACATTTTGTGCTCACTGTTCACAAAAGTTTACCTCATCTAAAAAGGCCAGAATTTTGGCACCAAACCATCCAATCTTACTATGGAATGAAAAGATGGAGTGTGAGAATTGTAAAACTGGGGAAGGAGAAATTTGAAATAGCAGTCAGGGGTCCTCCTAGTTTCCCCACTGATCCATAGATTTAGGATTTCAGAATATCAGCTTAATAGACTAACATATCGCTACAAGTTTGTGCTGTATTGAGTACCAGCAATTGCTCTTTCATTGTTCGAGAAATTTGATGAGCAATCAAGGATGTTATAAAAGGAGCTTAATGGCTGGAAATCTCTAGCCTTTGGAATGTTATGCCAAAATATATAAATACAGCTCGTTACCTTTAATACTGTAACATCATTTAATGTCTAATTATCCTGGTTTCTGCAGGAATGTTTCCCCCATTTGTAATTTGTCAGTCCTCAAGATCAAGGAGATGTCCTGTTCTACGTCCCCTTTTTCTGTTTGGAGGAATGACTTTTTTGTTGTTGTTGCTTGTCTGAGTTACTAGGAGTATCTTTCTTCAGGGTTCAGGGAAATGGATGTATTTTGTATCCTTTCCTTTCCTTATTTAGAGCTCCTCTGATCAATAGACCTTGGACAGTTACTAGAAGAGTACTAAATTAGTTTCTAAAGGACAGTGTGATAAACAGGAATTTAACAACCAATGACATTATGTTTGTATCAGTGCCTAGTATTAGATAGGGAATAGCACCCTTTAAACATTATTAAATGATAAATATCCAGTTACTCCTAAAAATAATTAAAAATGTGTGAAAGTTGCAGGAGACCTTCCCTGGATGCTCCTCTACTTGCCCTCAAAGTTGATGCTTTGAAGTTCTGTAAACATTCTGATTGAGTGGAGAAAGTCTGTGTGGAAATGACTTGGCTCATGAACCAGCATGAACCTGCGAGAAAAGCTTGAAAGTTAATGGAAAGTTCATGTCAGGTAACCTGCCATGAACTTGACTTCGTGAAGCACTAAAAATTCATCACAAACTTTAGTTTATGCACTGGTTCATGTCCATCCCTAGGTATGTATGGTACATCTAGTTATTGTAGCATGGCCCTGTCCATAGTAATCTCACAGGTTATGAGGATTTTCTATTTTGCATTAATCACTGCTGTAGATGCATGGGCACACACTTTGGCAATGGAGCATCCACACAGGAGTTTTGTGAGGTTCAAGGAGGGACAGAGGGTGAAGCATTGGAAGAAATAAACACACATATAACCATTCTTGGTTAAAATGTGGCCCCAGCTTATTTTATTCAGTACAAAGGAGCAATGGTGCAGCATGGGGACAGATCCAAGACCTGCCTGCTGCCTTATAGAACCCCTACCCAACCCACCTGCTAGGGGAAGAAACTGAGGAGTTAAAAGATCCTGGAACACATGTAGGCACCAGCATCTACATGGTTCCCCTGCCACCTGGTGGTGGAAGCCAGCCAGCAGACCCCACTTGGGCATACGGTTGAAAGGCTCCATCCCCCCAAGGCCCCTTTTGGCAAACCCCAAAATGAGGGAGGCAGGCATGCAAGCATGGCCTCCCCCTATAAAGAAAAATGGTTCCTTGTTTTGCTCTGAAAATAGAATCTTTGGTTCAGGCTGCAAAGAGGCCTACAGAAATCTTCCCAGAGATAGTCGGAGACAGTTAGTGCACAGTGACCTTGCTAGCTTAATTGTTTGCAGCTGAAATGCTAGTACCAAGTTCCAATTAGCACATTGCAAACAACTGAAGCTATGGACACCTGTGTGGGAATGGGCATGACCTATCTGCAGTATGGTTTCATTTCCCCTCTCTTGTCCATCCTTGGATGTTATGTGCCAAGCAACTGAAAGAGACTTACATCACTCTCAGGTGTCTGATTGGTCCAATAGGCCTGAGGTCAGTCACAGACCTTTTCCATAAATCTAGTTAGTCTTTCCACTATGACACAGCAGTGCGGAGCTGGTTGACCACTTGGCACAGATGTATGTCAGTGGTTATACAGCTCCAGACTTGGCATCCCATATCATTGATCATCTTGTCTTGCTGGAACTAACTGCCTGTGATGAACCTGAATGGTAACTGGAACCTTGATTCTATGTTTTAGCTATGCTGGAAAAGCTTAGGTTTAAATTGTTTTATTTCCTTCACTGTCTAGTCTTGTTTTGAATATTTTTGCACCTTAAATAAATAACTTTTTAAATTATTGTTCTGTCATGGTTTTTGCCTTCATTGACCTCAAAACCTTTATCCAGAGCCTTGGCTTTTGACCACCTACCAGTTAATTATTTTGTGTTTGGAAACTCAGTCTGCAGTCCCACTCTGCCAGGCTGACTTTTCCTGTGAAGCCGGGAGACTTGTCCTTTCCCTCCTGGGCTGTTGGGATCAATCAGAAAGGACTGGTGGCACCTACCAAGACTAGGGTGAGAATGAATCCCTCTCTGGTATTTTGTAACCTTGTTTTGCTGATATCATCAGATCTCAAAAGCTAAGCAGGGCCAACCCTGACGAGTACTTGGAAGGGAGACCTCCAAAGAACACCTGGGTCAGGAGGCAGTGGCAGACTTTCAAGCCACTTGTCTGAACATCCTCCATGGCCAGTAGGAATTGCCAGAAGTCACCATGACTTCCATGCATGGGCACAAACATACACACACACACAAATGCAAAAATCCCTCTCAAAAACCCCTGGTAACCACCCTCCAGAAAACTTGATACCATAGGGGGCCCTGCCAATGCAAGCCTCTGAGTCCTCTGCAGTCCCCAGTGAACAGGCAGACAAGCAGTGAAAACAAAATGCATGAAGGAACCCCTCAGCTGCTGGGACTCATTACCAGAGCGCGCTCTCTCTCTGTCTCTCTCTCCACCCCCACCCCCCTTGGCTCATAGCTACATTGAATCATTTCAGGGCTGGCCCCCCAACTTTCCTTCAGGGACCCCCAACTTACTACCCTGAGCGGGCAAGCAGGCAACTAGGTGGGTCATGGATGAGATGCTCTCACTGGCCGACCAGTAGGCAGAGTCCCCGGCAGCCCAGTGCAGCCCTCCTCCCTTGCCTCACCTCACCCCGTGATGCTCCGCCCCGCCCTCAGCCGGGCTGCTCCTGGTGGTTGCCTCGCCATCTCTGGCCCCAGCCAGTCCCTCCCATGCTGAGCAGAGTGAGCAAGCACCCCTGCCTGCTTCCCTATCCGGGTGCTGACAGTCGGGATGGGACGGTGAGTGGGCATGGTGGGGGCTGTGGACCCTCTTTCCAGAGCAGGGAGTGGGGCCCCTGGTGGAGGGGTGTCCATGCACATACTGGGCAGGCATGCTCCTTTGTCCTGGGGCTCCAGGATGACAACTCATGCTTCAGACCCGGGGGCAAGGGAAGGGGGGAGCTGGGTGCAAGGGAACTTCAAAACCTGTGTCATCCCCCCTCCCCCACAGCACACTAGGACTCAGTCAGAGCTGGTAGTCGACTCTTTGGAAGGCCCTGATTTGAACCCTTTTTATTTTAATTTTGGTGCCCCATGAATTATTTAACCCCCCCCCATTTAAGAAATCCTGGCTAGAGCCCCCCCCCCCCGCCCGGATCAGTGAATGTTACAGTTCTGTCAGTATTTGTGATGGAAAGGGCCATCAATTCACAGCTGACTTATGCTGCCCCCATCGGGTTTTCAAGGCAAGAGACGTTCAGAAGTGATTTGCCATTGCCTGCCTTCATGTCATGTCCCTGGTATTCCTGGGAGGTCTCCCATCCAAATACTAGCCACGGCTGACCCTGCTTAGCTTCCTAGGAGGCTGGCAGAAGAGTAATGATATCAATCTGAGCAAAACCTTTAAAAATGCACCACTTCCCATTTGTATGGTGTGATAACACACTTATCTCTCTTGGTAGAAGAAAGGACAATTAAAGCATAACGTTTAATGGATGGTCAAAGTCTTCAGTTGGATGCTGTTGACTCTGCAGGCACAAAAAAGGAGGGGATGTAATCCAGATGTTATAAGGATACATCCAACTGTGCAGGTGCCCAGAAGGGATAAATGAACAGCAGTTCCCTAGTTTGCAATATAAAGAGGCCCCTGGAATGACCTGGCCATAATTCAGTTGTCTATCAAGGAAATGCAGTTAGACGGGACAAAAACAGTGGCACAGTTCAAAGATCTGACCCGATAGACTGCTGGACTACCATACAGGCACCAATCTGTTTGAGACAAACCTCGGCAATAGCAGTTGAGGTGACCCATCAGAAGTCCATCTTGTTTGTCATCAAGGGAATTGAGCAAACCAATTGTGTTTGTGCTGAGGTTTGCAGCAGGCCGGTTTCCTACAGAAAAGTGATTCCTAAATTATTCAAGTGCCATAATAAATCAAAAGGCTCCTTAAACCTGTGAAATACCAACTGAACTGTACCGTTTGCACTGCCTTTTATAACACTATCCTGGGGGGAAGAAATCTTTTCTTTAGGCAAGCAGAAGAAATTTTAAGGAGCAGAGGCTACCAGGTTTTCAGCTTTGTTCTGAAACATTTTGTGCTAAGCAGTGCACAGACAAAACAATGCTTCAGTCAGTGCTGTTTAAAGTTATGTTTGCTGGCAAAGGACCACTCTAAGTGGAATCTTGACGCTGTAGAGTATGGCAAGGATTTCAAGGAACGTGTTTGTAGGAGACTTGAAGTGACACCAGGTGATTTACATAAGTATCCCTTCCCATCGCTGCAGGTCTCTCCAAAATCCCGAGTGAGCTTGGTTGCAATGCTGGAGAAGCAATTTAACAACAAAGAGCATCAACTGAACATATTGAAAGACCCAGCACACTCTTGAATGGTTGGGAAGTATGGAAATGAGGAGGTACCAGAGACTGGAGGAATTTCTCGCTTAAGATTTTGTTCCATATCAGCATTTGAAGGACAGTCATCACACATTCTAGAGTACTCTCTGAAACATCAGTGAGGTGCTTTATTTCTCCCTAATGAGCAAAATACTAGCAAATGGCAATCTTAGGAAAACAGATTGTTAACTCCAACTTCTGACATGGTCAGAAAAATTTAAATGATCCCAACAGCAAGAGTTACAATACAAAACATATTGGTGTGTTTCAACTAAATTGGAATTCTATACCTGTCAACTCTCCCATTGCCCCTGTTCTTCACAGTCCTGTCTCATGGAAAAACTCACCCTCCAAATGGTGTCTATCTATCCTCATATTTTTGAGTACATATTGGGTTTGATCCAACCAGTTTTCCCACTGCTTAAAAAGGAAGGGAGGGTCTCTTTGACCACCAAAACAGTGATGCTGGGGAATCATGGGACTTCAGTGCACAAAAACCATGTGGGATAAGGGTTGCAGGAAGGAGAAGAATTGGGTGAGATTGAGACCAATTTCACACAAGAGCTGCGCCGCTGTCACACCTCCCTTTGCCCCGTTTCTATTGGTCGGTTTCCCACTCAAAGACACATGGCCACATTTTGACCCGCAGCTTCACCCAATTTTACCCACTTTTTCATAATCCTGTTTTTTGAGGATCACAAAACCGCGGGGAAAACCGGGCAAAGCCGCAGATCAAAATGCAGCCACGCGGCTTCGAGTGGGAGATTGACCAATAGAAATGGGGCAAAGGGAGGTGTGATGGTGGCGCAGCTCTTGTGTGAAATCAGTCTGAGTGAAAAAGCTGGCTGGATCCAACCCATTGGTTAAGACACTGTTCTTCAGTGTTTCTAGACCTGTGACTTGATTTAACCCCCAGGCAGCAGCATTTGACAGGAAGTCTCATGACATCACTATCAGGAAACAGGAAGAGGAGGGCTCAGGGCCTGAATCTGCCTGTGCTAAAGAGAACTTCTCTCCACCGTATCTTGCCTTGCCATTATGTCGCTCCTCTCACTGTTCATGCAAAGAGTGCCACTTTGCAGTAGCAGTGGGTCTTTCAAAAATCAGCAAGGTGGGGACAACTCACCAGGTGTGACACTGTTCTGGTTATGGTGATATCAACTCCTCCCCCCATGGATTCTTTATCACATAACGTAACGACACTCATTATTAGAGTGACAAATAAAGCAGCTGGCATAACATGAATTCTTTTAAATTCACTTGCTGATTTCCCCCCTTTAACATTTCTTCCCCAAATCCTTAGTGCTAAATGCAAATTAGATGATTTTACAATTGACTATTTCCCTCTCCTGAGCCAGAAGGAAGTGCTATGGACTTTTGTAGGGCTACAGGGCAAAGTCTGGGGAAGGAAAAGACTATCTTCAAGTATCCACAGGAAGAGACCTTTGAATTTGTTGATTAAGCGTTTAGATGAAAAAAAGATGTTGAAAAAAATGAGAAAGACATTCTTTACTATGTGATACAGGGAGGCCAGCATTGCCTATTTGGTGAGCAACCTTCCAGCCTTGATCACCAGTTGGGAGAGAGCAGTGGAAACGGGTGGCAGGTGAAATGTATTCTTGCCACACTGTAACATCACTTCCGGCTGCATAACTAAAAGTTATGTCACAGTGTCATAAAATGCTCTAGAACAGGGGTATCGAACTCATTTGTTAATGAGGGCCGGATCTGACATAAATGAGACCTTGTTGGGCCGGGCCATGTGTGTCATAAAATGTAATGCCAGGTAGCAGAGATATAAACTTTATAAAAGACACAAACACAAAGGGTTGTTTTTTTAACTTAAAATAAAAACATGCTTAAAACATGAGCACTCTTGCAATATTTTGTTTATTTAACAGTGTCTGATAACTGACATCTCTTGCTCTGAATTAATGCATCAAAATGTCTCTGCTGTTGCAATCTTGAGTACGCTGCTCAGGTGTGTATCTGTAAGCTGCAAACCTACAATGACGCAGCAGCAGCAGAAGTGGAAGCAGCAGCAGAGGACAGCCAGTTCCACTGTGGGCCTGATAGAAGCCCTCCGGGGGCCTGATCCAGCCCCCGGGCTGCATGTTTGACACACCTGCTCTAGAATTTTCCTGAAGCCCTGTGTTTCTCATAGAGTTTTAGGGAAATCTGAGACAGTCTTGCAACATGATACCATCATTTTTGATTACGCAGTCAGAATTGACATCACAGCATCACAGGACATCATTTGGGTATTTACATCCCTTCGTCTACTGTGATGAGTATTATGGGTGCAAAACAACACTAGACACTTTTGGACTCAAACTATTGACACCTCGGCGAATTTGAAAATAAAAGCTCTTATTTACAATATCCAGGGGAAGCTTAGAACATGTAAATGCTCTACATTTATCTTGATGTGGGGCCTAGTGCCTCTAGAAGTTGTTCAGTTCATTGTAGCAAAACTGGATGAAATGGAAAGCAGCCAGTCTCTTCTGCCACATAGGAAACAACTGGCATATTTATTTATTTGTTTGTTCAATTTATACCCTGCCCTTCCCGTCAAGGTGGACTCAGGGTGGCTTACAATTTAAAACATCCATAAAACATCCATAAACAATCAGTATCCATTTTTGAAAGTGCTGGAAACAATTGAAGTACAGAGCAGAGATTCCTAAATCCAACTGTACCACTACTTAGGCGTTCGTCTTGGTGGTTTTCTCAAATCGGCTCAATTTGATCGAGTAATTTATGTGGCGAGATAGACTGGAGGTGGTAACACCAGGGCACAGGGTCACTCCTCAGTGTTTACGCATACAGAACGATGAGTCTGAGTTGTTCTTCAGCTTATCAGCCTTATGGTGGGGCCTGGGTCCAGAATTATGACCGATCAGTAGTCAACAAAGATCAATTCCTCTAAAGGAAATGGCAACTTCAGAGGGTGGAGGGCAGACTCTGTGGTGTCGCATCCCTGCTGTGCTCCTACCCCTCCCCAAATTGCCCCTCCCCAGTCACCACCTCCACATTTCTAAGCCAGCTGACAGTCTTATTTGGTCTTGAGTCATCTCCCCCTACTCTCTCAAATGGAAGCAATGGAGGTGATGTCTTGAAAACAGAAAGAAGAAAGCTCATTTTGATAATATTTGAAAAAGTCATTTGTATTGTAATGAAGGGTGTTCTGATTTCCTTTAACAGAGGACGGCATTCTCATCCACTTCCACTTTAAGGAACATCGAACTGAGACGTGCTTTCCTCCAGCCTGTTCGATTACATTCTTACCCAAACTCCCTGTCTCCTCCCTGTCTCTTCCATCACATTGTTCTTAGGAACTTCTCTACTACAAGAAAGTCCAGTATTTGACCCACCTCTAACTGAGAATAAAACAGTATTCTAAATCCTCAAACTATTTAGATGTGTTTACTGGAACTGAAGAGCCACTCTCCAAATTCATAAGCATGTTGATCATTCACAGCCGTGGCTATGTTCTGAGCATAATATATTCATATATTCACACTGAATTCTCTTACTAGGAGCACTGCTGACTTGCATTTGCAATATTATCTTAGCTACTAATTTAAATCCTTTGCATTCTGGTATGTTTCGAGAAACTTGCCTGTCTTTCCCTATTCAGCGGTTATGCCATGTGGCAGGAGGGGGTGGGCGCCTTCAGTAGATTACAAATGCCATGCCCCCCCATGGCCCCACACAGCACATTACTCATATATATCATGACGGCTGTAACAATGCAAACTGTCAATTTTGCTGCAGTCAAAAGACACAGGAGAACACCAAAGGAATTTTGATAAGCACTACCCACTATATTTTATGTGTGATTGAAATATTGCCCAGCTCTGAAATGCTGATAGACCTAAGAGAGAGAGGTCATATCAGTGGCAAAAAAGAATGAGGTATAGTTTTTGTTATGCATACTGACTGGCATCCACACACTCACATCTTGAAGAAAATAAGAACTGGGATACTATTATTTTAAAAAATGGAAAAGAAAGAAAAGAAGAAGACCAAACGATTTTCTCCTTCATAAGGGAAATATCCTATTTTGGGATGGGATTTATTTTCCATTTGAAATCTATCCCAGAATGTTGCATTTTTTCCCTAGTGGGTTCTCATAAATGTTGGGTTAAATCTAAACCACAGGGTTAGATTTTTAAAAGAAGGTATATACATAGGTGGCACCTTGGGTTTCAATATCTATGGTTATGGTCAACATAATACCATTTAGTGATCTGGGGCAGTTTCTGCGGCTGTGGGCCCAGAAAATGAGAAAAGGGGATGGATTTCTCCTTTGGCTTCTCAGGAGGGCCTCCACACAGTTGGCTCTGATCACCCACAAAACAGTTTTCTCTGACTGTTTCCCTTAAAATAAAAAAATGAGGGGCAAATATAGAGTTGTACGATATGTCTGAAAAAGTTGAGATGAAGTGAGAAGATTCTTTGTAAAACCCACAAAACTTCTCCAAGGCCTCCACACACATCCAAGTAGTAACGAAGTCATATTGAGCATGAAAAGTCAAGGCGAATTTGCAGGTTTGTGCTCCGAATTTTGCAAGCTTGCTGGGTTGATTTGAATGGCCACATTTGGCTTTTCTCTCTTTCCAGATTGAACCTGTGAGCCTTTATGCTTGCACCATTGTTTATAAATAACAGGAATTGCATATGAAATGTGTAAAAAATATGTAAAAAGAAACCAATGAATCATCAGAAGCAGCGACAAGACATAAGGGAAACTATTCACAATGACAGTCTCAGAACTGGTCTTAGGAAAATCACTCTCTCACATCCCCAAGCTTCCTGTCTGCAAAATGGGGATAATAACACTGGCCTGCCCTGTAGGACTGTTGTAGTGATTACACAACCATAATGCACTTTGAGCTCTTCGAATGCTGAGAGTACAGAGTAACTGTAATAGTATTACAGTGAATAGAATGCCAACCAGTGACATTAAATCAAAGTCCTTGTTCTTAGTCTATTAATAAAATGTGATAGAAGCATTTTTGCATTGTGTCCTACATAGTATTGCACATTTTAGCCATAAACATGCTGACCTCATACGTTATAATGTTTCCTTGCCTGTGGACTCTAAATAGGTATACCATCAGGGACTCCGGCTGCCTCTTATTTGAGCCAACTCTCTTGTCTAACCTGAAACTGACACATCATATACGGTATCCCAGGGATTCCCGATGTGGTAGCTATGGGAGCAGTGGTGCTCGCCAAAACCTTTCCTGATGCAACCAAGTGTTGTTGTTTTTCTTAGAAAATGGGTGAGGCCAAATGGGACTTTTGGCCAGGACGGCTTCTGATTGGTCATTGGAGATACAATTAGCTATGCAGTAAAAAAAAAAAAAAAAGCTATAGCAAAAGCTGCCACCACAGCACAAGGATCTTTGCTGTGTCCTTGCAAGAAAACATTTTAAAATGATCTGTTCATTTTAAAAGGCATCCTATTAAAAAGAGCTTCTTCCTGAAATGTGGAAGAGTTACTATTAAATTAATGCATAACCTCACTCCCTGACGTTTTGCGGTTATCCCCCCTCCATGGCACCTGTTGTGTGGCTGTGACCGCCAACTTGTGTCAAAATTGCAAAGGTGCCCACAGGCTCTAAAAGGTTGGGGACCCCTGTTGTAGTCCCTCACTCAATTACAAAGACCAATACCTGCCTTGTGGCTGTCTTTTACCACATTGGGGCTAAATAACTCATGGCTGAGTAATAGTGTGATGGGGAAGAATTCACACTCTTTCCTCAGTGTCCAGTATATATTGGGATCCTGAAACTGTTATTTAAAGAAGAAGAAGAGGAGGAGGAAGAGGAGGAGGAGGAAGAGTTGGATTTATACCCTACCCTTCACTTGGAGTCTCAGAGTGGCTTAGAATCTTCTTTCCTTCCTCTCCCCACATCAGACATCCTATGAGGTAGGTGGGGTTGAGAGAGTTCTGAGAGAACTGCTCTTGAGAAAACAGCTTTGAAAGAACTGTGACTGACCCAAGGTCATTCAGCTGGCTTCATGTTTTTTTGAATTTTGAATGTTTGTTCTATTTGTCCTTTTAATGTGTTTTAAAGCTGGCATGCGTGCCCTGTTGTGAGCCGCCCTGAGCCTTCAGGGAGGGCGGGATATAGATCCAAATAATAAATAAATAAAATAAACGTGGAGGAGTGGAGAATCTACCCAATTCTCCAGATTAGGGTCTGCGGCTCTCAACCACTACACCAAACGAAATATCAGTCATGGAACATCAACACAAGTCAGTGTGGTGTAGTGGTCAGAATGATGAGTGAGGGACTGAGGTCTGAAACACCCATGTTCAAATGCCCACTATGCCAGGAAGACCAGTGGATGACGCTGAGTCAGTCATTAAGACTTTCCTACCTTACAGGGTTGTTGTGAGGGTAAATGGGAAAGATAGAACCATGTATGCCATTGAGCTCTGTGGAGGAAGGCTGAGATTAAAATGTAGTAGACTGGCAGGCTGGTAGGCAGACAGACAGACAGATGAGTGGTTTGATATAGCCAGCTAGCAACAAATTGCCTGCTTTCATGAAGAAACTGGTTCTGCCTGGAAACCCGTGACCCAGGCAGGAAGTGAAGAAACGCACCTTTAAAATTCTTGACATCTTGCAAGGCAAAGTGTTTGAATAAAAATATAAAATTGAGGAATCTTGCCTCAGTTTTAATGAAGAGGACTTTTTTAGTGCAGCTTTTCATTTCTGTGAAATGTTCATTTTTAAACAAATGACTCCATCCGTTTGCATGATGAATGACTATTCATATGCTAGCTCTTTATTACATCTATCAAGCAGAAAATAGCTCTTTTTACACAGTGCTATTTTTTTTTTTTAATTTGTCTCTCCCCCCTTCATGTTTGGGGTTCCAATTTTCAGGAGGAAAAGACAACAGATATTGTAAACCTCAGGAAAAAAAGCTGTAATTAGTCTTACATGAATGTTATATTAAGTATGTTGCCATGGCTTTTTAGGGTTTTCATTTCCATACAATTATCTACACACCCAAATGTATGGCCTCTTCTAAAAATGCAAATTTTTCTGTGATCTCTAAATTCTAAAGGAAATATACTTTGGAAGATACGTGCCACGTGGTTAAACAATTCATTTGGGTTGCTAAAATGGATAATCCTACCCTTTTCAGACAACCGCAGCATGTAGAATGCGTGCATGTTGGAAGGAGGTTAGCCACCCCCCCCTCAACTTTCACCATCTGTCTTCTGAATTTTAATTCCACTCTTCTTCCAAGAACCCCAAGTGGTATCCATAGTTGTCCCTCACCATCCAATACCTACATCAACTGTGTGAGGTTGATAACTTGCCCAAGGTTGTCCAATCAGAATCCAAACCCAGGTGTCTCAGATTCCAATGTGACACTCTAACCCAGGGGTGCCAAACATAAGGCCCAGGGGCCACAACTGGCCCATCCAGGGCTCTTGTGTGGCCTGTGAGCAACCGGTGCAAGGGAGGGAACAGAAGACTTCTCGGGGAGGGGAGTGGGTGGAGTCATTCCAATTGTGGCTTCAGCACGGTCGAACAACCTTTTCTTCAGCAGTCAGGCAGCATGGGATAGTCTGCCCAGCGCTGCATGGCTGACTCTCCAGTCTGCCCATTTGGGTTTTCCTGTACACCCGCTCCCAGCCTATGGGACCTTGCAGTGAGGATACACCAACTCGGAGCTTACAAGCTGCTGCCTTAATACAGTTTATATCTCCAGTACCGGGCATTACATTTTATGGCATATATGGCCTGGCCTGACAACATGACATTTGTGTCAGATCCAGCCCTCATAAAAAATGAGTTTGACATTTCTGCTCTAATCAATATATAACACTGGCTTTCAAGCATCAAGTAAGCCCCAAGTGTCAAAGCAATTGTATGTAAAGTAGTAGAACTAGGATCTGTGAGATTCAGGTTTGAATGTCCACTCTGTCACAGAAGTAGTGTTGCCAGCCCCAGGTCCAGGTAAGGGTTCCCCCAATTCTGGGGGCATTAATCTGGCAGGGGGACTTACCAGTAGAGAAGAAGGCCCAGTCAATGGCACTGGTGATGTGGCATTTCTGGTGTCACACGGATGACATCACACGGGTGACATCCAGGTGATGCTCTGGTATTTGGGCAAAAAATGTTTGGTGTAGTGGTTAAGTGTGCGGACTCTAATCTGGGAGAACCGGGTTTGATTCCCCACTCCTCCACTTGCAGCTGCTAGATGACCTTGGACAAGCCATAGTTCTGACAAGAGCTGTCCTTGAAAGGGCAGTTCTCAGAAGAGCTCTCTCAACCCCATCTACCTCACAGGGTGTCTATTGTGGGGAGGGGAAAGGAAAGGAGTTTGTAAGCCGCTCTGAGACTCTGAGTGAAGCCGTAGTTCTGATAAGAGCTGTCCTTGAAAAAGAGCAGTTTCTGTCAAGAGCTCTCTCAGCCCCACCTACCTCACAGGGTGTCTGTTGTGCGGAGGGGAAGGGAAAAGAGTTTGTAAGCTGCTCTGGGTAGTGAAGGGCGGGGTATAAATCCAATCTCCTTCCTCCTCCTCCTCCCTCCTCCTCCTCCTCCTCCTCCTCCTCTTCTTCTGGTAGAAGTCATTTAGAGCTTTTTCCCAAATATCAGAGTGTCATCAGGGTACTGCAGTTTGATAACATCACTTCCTCTGTGTTCTGGAAGTGATGTTTCCATGTTGCCTGGGCCTTCATCTCTCTCTCTCTCTTGGTAAATCCCCCCCCCATCCTCTGCTGGTGCCAGGAGGGACCTGGCAACCCTACCAACCCGTGTTTAATGTATCCTCTAATTAGACCCCTAAGAGGAACTGGGGGAGTAAACCTTACCAAACATAAATATTCATTTCCATTTATGGAGAACATTAGGAGTGGCTTTCAGGAACCAAAGTTTCTTTGAATGTGTGCGTGGAGGGAAGCAAGTCTGAAAAGTACCAGTAGATATTACAATTTAGCTAAGAAATAAAACCCAGCTTGTATAATTAATTTGTTTTACTAGCAATAATATATGTTAAAAGATCCCAGAGATGGCTCATCAAATAGAATTATGATTTTCAGCAGAGTGCTTGGGGAATAGGGAAAAAGTGAGTCACTCCTCAGATAAATCAAGAGCAATTTATTTAGTTGCAAAATTTCCGAAGAAGACTCCAATGCAGAAAAGAACATTCATTAGAAGAGGGGGAAAGTGGGGGAGACTTTTGTTTCCAGGATGGCTACAAAAGTTGCTATAAATTATGGCTAAATCCTATCCATTAGATCAGGGATCTACAACCTAAACTCTGGAGGTAAATGTTGCCCATTCAAAAAGAAAATCAAATATTTGTTGAGGTATATTGGCAGGGTAAGTGGGACACTAGACTAGCCAGTATGTTAAGGGAATGGCAGGCAAGGATTTTTTTTTTTAAATGGGACTAAAGGGCTTCTTAGAGATGCTTAACAGAAAGGGAAATGCTACAAGTGAACAGTTGCTAGTAATCCAAGTGTGAACCATGCCTATGAGTATTCCAGTGCACTAAAACAGCCATGCAAGGTGTGTGTAGTTTTACCTTTTGTGAGACTTTGTGTGAGCCACCTCTTGAGAAAGGACTCATAACAACCAGAAACTTTTAAAATAATTCATTAACACGTGTTATTTATTTATTTATTTACTTTCCATTTGTATCCTGCCTTGCAGGTGTGAACTGGCTCCATTCTCAGTAAAGTTGAGTAACCTACTTTCAGTTAGAGATACAGGTTTTCTTCTGGAACTTTGTTGATCTCTTGCTCTGAATTTTGACGTTGTTGAGCTCTTTAATTGCAAATGGTTGCAGACTCCAGCATTAGATGATCATGGGGCATAGTGCTGACATATGTTCCAAATGTTTTGCCTAGAATCTGGGTATATAACTCGCTGGCCCTTTTACTGGCCCAGTTTCCCAACTGTCATTTAAAGTTTGCCCACTTGTTCCTACCTTCTCTTGTTGTACCCAATGAGGGAAATCATAGCTTGGAGTAGCGTTGCCAAGTCTCTCCAGACACCAGTGGGGGGCAGGGGTTGCCAGCTCCAGGTTATGAAATTCCTTGACATTTGGGGGTGAAACCTGGGGAGGACAGATGTTAGTGGGGTCCAATGCCCTAGAGTCCACCCTCCAAAGCATCCATTTCCTCCAGGGGAGTCTGGAGGTGAGCTGTAATTCAGGAGATCCCCAGGCCCCACCTAGGGGCCAGCATGCCTAGCTATGACTGACATGCTAGCTACATCATCTCTCTTCCACAAGTTTTTATTGTTGTCCGGGAAGAAAGCCCGGGCAAATCAGGGCATGCAGTTCTGGTCAGCGAAATACTTTGATCATTCCTGTGCAGCTTGCCAGGAGAAGGCAGAAAATAATTGGTAGAGAATCAGCATAAATTTGTTTGATTTGGTTAATCATCAAACAACAGGCATAAAACACACTAGGCAGCTTGCATTGGTGATAGCAGCTAGCTAGCACCTGGATGAAAGCATGTGTTTGATGTGCAGGCAATGTGAACTAAGACACAGAGGCTAAGTTCAAACTGGCATTTTGCAGTGGGAGCCAGTCGTTGCACAAAAGCCCCAGAACAAATTGTTCCAGGGTTCCCCGGTCATATGGGGCTGCCTGATGTGGAAGCTTACCAGGAGGAGGTGCGCCAGAGTGTTCAGACTGCTGGCCCAGAGGTGCCACTATCATCGGCTTTTCCCATGCGCACTTCGCCGATTGGGGGAGGATCTTGGCACTGCATTGGGTGGTAGAGTGGAGCATGGCCAATCAAACCGCCGCTGCTGTTCCAGCTTGCTCCCAGCTTATCAGCCAAGTGGTCACACGTTGGGGAAGCGGAATGCAGCGGGATAAAGGCACTCTTCAGGATTTGCTACCACTTTACAGAGGTATCTTTTTTACACAGAGGATAAGCGGAACGGCACGGGTTGCCTACGGCTGGGGAACACCAGGCAGATGTGCCTGTGTGAATGCCCCCTTTAATCTGATTGGGAAACGGGGCTGGAACGTGACTCTTGTGGGGCTAATTGCCAGTCTGAACGCAACCAGAGATGCTGGTGCCCAAGGTGTAAGCCAGGATGGAGTTGTCCACTTTCTATTTGCAGCTTAGAGGAGTGATCAGCACTTACTGGGAAAACTGAAGTCACCAGTTAGCAGGTGCATTGTTGTAGACTAACCTCGGTTTAACCCAATTTCTGGAGAACACTATCTCAGTTCTGAGATGTAGAGTCAACTAGATACCTATTATTTAATTTATTAGCTGTACTAATAGCCATTGTTAACTATCAGAAGTATTTTATTTTGCATTAACCTTTGTTGGTCAGTCAGAATAGAATGGGGAAAAACAGAATGAATAAATTTGCTGGTCTTGTTCTGTGTGTGCATGCGTGTGTGTGTGTGTGTGTGAGAGAGAGAGAGAGAGAGAGATTGTTTATGATATTCAGTTGGTGTTTTTATTGTAACCTTGGAAAAACAAGTTTGATTAAGAGTTAAAAGTATCCATGCTTAAATAAATACATAGCAAAAACACATCAAATATAGCACATCAAAACAGGGGTGGTTTGGATTTTGTTTGTTTGTTTGTTTGGAGGGGGGAAGGTAGAAGCCAAAGTGTGATGAACTAATAATACCTTTCCAGGGTCATCTTAAACACAGTTGCACACTTCTAAGCTCAGTTGACTCCAGTGCACTTAGGATAGCTCTGTTACTTTCCAATTGATCCAAGCTCACAGTGCATTTAGCATTACGGCCAGGTTGAACTCAGTATTTAAATGAATTATGACAGCCATATCAATTAAACATGAGACTTCTAAAGCTAATTAAAGTCTTGGAGTGTTTTAATTTGACGTCTGTCTCAGTGTAATATCTACTTTATGCATCAAATTAATGAAATTAAGATGGCATCATTATAAATTTCCACTTTTATAGTTCCATAAGTTCTACAATTACATGCCATATTTGAATGATAATTGAATGAGACTAAATAATTACGTTCATGCTGGAATTTTCAGGAAGGACCTTTTATTTATTTATTTATTTATTTATTTATTTATTTATTTATTTATTTTGTCCCAGATAAAAGCTGCAAAGGCTTAGCATTGTATTTCCCCCCCCAGGATATCCCCCCCACCTATTGACAGCCCTACCTCTAACTCACAGACTATTTTAATGAATAACACAATTTAGTAATAAAAAGGACTGTGGCAAAAATACATTGGAACCATATGAAAAGTCAGTGCCAGATGATAAGAACTGCCTTGCTGTATCAGACCACTAGTCCATCTAGCCCAGTATCCTGTCTCACACTGGTGGGTCCATGATGGAACATAGAGGCCAAGACTTTCCCCGTGATGTTGCTTACTGGCATTGGTATTCGGTTTCCACTAGACACCAGGACTGGTAGCCACTGAGAGACCTATCCTCCATGAATATGTCTAATCCTCTTTTAAAGCTGTCTATGCTTCTGTGGTAATCACTACATCTTCTGGCAGTGAATGATTTGATCCACACAGAATAGCAACCATTCAGATTAATAGAGCTACATCAAATGGATTTATGTCAATTAAATTTATTGATGATTAAGGGTTGGGTTCAGGTTAGGGTTAGGGTTGGGTTAAGGTTAGGGTTAGGGTTATGATTAGGGTTAGGGTTTGTGTTAGGTGTAGGGTTAAGGTTTGGTTAGTGTTAGAGTTAGGGTAAGGGTTGGTGTTAGGGTTGGGTTAAATTTAGGGTTAGGGTTAGGGTTAGTGGTAGTGTTTGGGTTCTGGTTAGGGTTAGGGTTTGGGTTCTGGTTAGTGTTAGGATTAGGGTCATGTTTATGGTTAGCATTAGGGTAAATTTTAGGGTTTAGGAATAGTGTTAGGGTTAGGATTAGGGTTAGGGTTAGAGTTAAGGTTAGGCTAGGGTTTAAGGTTAAAGTTAGGGTTATGGTTTAGGGTTAAGTTTAGGGTAAAGGTTAGGCTTATGGTTAGAGTTAGGGTAAGAGTGGGGGTTAGGATTGGGGCTAAGGTTAGGATTAAGTTTAGGGTAAAGGAGGACTGGATGATCACTCTGAAAGTGAATATTCTGGACATGTTACAATGAACAATGTGAACTGTCCACCAGAACAGTGAGGTGGATTTAGGGGGCCCAGGTCTCCTTCTATAGCAGTTAAATTCCTGACCTAACCCCCCCCCCGGGTGCTTTCTGCCACTCAATAGAGCAATAGGAGGAAAAATACGATATTACAATATCACTTCCATCATCACCCAGATATGACATCATCAAATTGGAACAGTGCTCTAGGATGCCACCTGGTAAAAGTGTAGAGTTTTGGTGGAACCATAGACCCCCCACTGATGCAATGACATCATTTGCCCCCAATTGCATGTCCCCAGCCTCCTAAACCTTTCACTGGTTGCTAGTGCTTGGCTGGCGACCCTATGTGGATGAAGAGATATAATGTATATAATCCCACCCTAACAGTAGAGCATTAAACGTCCTATCCTACCAAGTCTCATGACATGGAGCCTATGCTTAGAAGAAGCACTCCCATGCATCAACTATGCTCTTTATACAACATTTTTTTTCTTGGGGTACCTTTCTTAGGATTGTCTGTATGGCAACAGCTAGGTTACTTTTTTCTCCCCTACTGTGGGCCTACCAGAGTGGGCGCAGAAGCCATTTTTTGCTTACTCTATTTTGGAAGACATGCAAGACAGTTTTATTTCAGAGGGTATCTGCTCGAAATTCTTTTGGCAAATTAAGATGTGCATTTTTAACTGTATGGTTTTAATCTCCGTGCCTGTTTTTACCTTATCTTCATTATCTTCTTGTTTGTGCAACTTCTGACTATGCTGTTGGCCACTTTGATTCTAAGGTTATGCATTTTTTTTTTTTAATCAATAAATAAGCAGTGTTGTACTGAGACCTGGGGAAACAGCTGGTTTCCTCCAATGTGAGTTTGCAGAAGAGTCTCCTTTAAGTGAATAACTGAGCTGTAACACAGAGCACACAGAGAGCCATGGTAAGTGAATCCAAAGATCAAGAAGAGGTTTCCAGTAGAACAGCTTAGCAAGAGAAAAGCAAGTTGTGTGCTCATGATTCTTAGTATGCTTAACTGTGATCCTGTTCCCAGTTATCCTGCCACATCTGCTGATCCTGAGTCACTCTCTTCAGACTATGAGATGGAGAGAAAACAGTAAAATGAGAAGGTTTCTGACCTCCCCTTAGGGAAGCCAGTCTTCAGGTAGGGCCTGGAGATCTCTTGTAATTACAATTGATCCCCGGACTACAAAGATCAGTTCCTCTAGAGAAAATGACTACTTTGGAAGGTGGACTTCATGGCATTCTACCTTGCTGAGGTGCTTCCCCTTCTGAAAGCCTGCCTTCCCCAGGCTTCACTTCCAAATCTCCAGGAATTTCCATTCTAGATCTGGCAACCCTGTGTGTATGTTTGTGTGTGAAAAAGTGTGTCAAGTCACAACCTATAGTGATGGTGATCCGCACAGTAGTAGTTCGGCATTGCCTACTTCTGTGTAGCAACCCTGGAATTCCTTGGTGGTGTCCCATCTAAATAATAGCCAGGGCTGACCCTGCTTAGCTTCTGGGATCAGATGTGATTGGGCTAACCCCTACCACACCTAAATATCAGAAATATTGAATTTCGGACTCAGAGCTTTTCTGATGTGTACAAGTGACTGTTGTTCAGGTCAGCTTTTGAGTAGTCAGATTCTGACTTTATAGGCCAGCTGGTTATGCACAACTCCTGTTGAAATCAGTGGTGCCAGCCATAAATCTTGCATGCCTACAATTTCTAAACTTCATTTTATGCACTGCTTCTGCAAGGCCACGGCTTCCCCTCCTCTCTGTTTACTGCTCATTTGGGGTTGCTGTTCTGCCATCGGAATGCCAAGCGGTACTGTCGCCCAAAATACAGAGCGATGAAATACAGTGCTGTGAAAAAGGGGGGGGAGTTTCAAATATGGAAATCTGAAGCTAGATCTTTCCAAGCTGTCAAAAGTGTTGCTTTCTCCGGTTGTACCGCAAGCAAATGTTTTGAAATAACACTTTAATAAGTGCTGGGGAAAATATATTTAAAGTGCAGAAAAGAATTAATTTACATGGAAATGGGGATATAACATACTATGTGAGAGGATCATCACCCTGCCTGGAAGATTTGCTTTTGACATTTGTGTTTTAACAGGCAATTAAAATTTAATTTGGCCTATGATGAAAAGCAAATCCTTTTATCCCATGGTTGCAGTGAAAGTAGGTATATATTGTATTATAAAAAGAGCATTGTAGCTTAAGGTTTTATGTGATGATAAAAATATATATTAATAGCAACATTGCTCAAGGTACGGGGTTATAGACTGGTATCAAATTAACATTATATGGTCATCTAGATCGCCAGGCAAATTCAAAATTTCACGCACCAACCCTGGGGGGGTGGGCACGGTGATGCTTGAGAAATACACTACTTTCCCCTGGTTTCATGGAAGCCCTATAAAGACAGAACAAGGAAAAGTCTTTAAGATTGCATGCCCCCAACATCTGCCATTGCTCCCAAGAGACAAAAAAGGAAAATGTGCTTTATTTGTTTGTTTATGTTATTTATAGTCTGAATTTCTCACTGAGACTTCAGGTAAATAGCACAGTGTAAATCCATACAATCAATGGGATGGGACATCCAATAACCAATGCAATAGGATTAGGATTGTAGAAATATGAAACCCAGTTTTAAAGGACTGATTTCAAAGCAAGAGTCACAAATCCAAGCAAGGTGTGCGTGAGAGAGATTTTGCAAGCTCTATGCAATAAAATGTGAAATGAACCCTAAGAAAGGCTGGCGGCAGTGGAGGAGGGGGCTTTTGAAACTGACATGACTTGTTTGAAACTCACAATAGTGTTTCCAAGGATGGAGAATTCATCCCCCCCCAGTGCTTTGAAGTTTGGTAAACATTTTGTTTGAGCACAGACAGTCTGTCTGGAAATGTATCCATTAACAAACCAGCATGAACCTCCGTGAAGTGCTTGGAAGTTCGTGGGAGGTTTGTGCCGGTTGACCTGCCATGAACTTCAGTTCATGAACCATGAACTAGCCAAAATTTGTCATGAACTTTAGTTCGTGAAACAGTGCATGCCCTTCCCCAGTTCAGAAAAACTGTGACTGGCTCAAGGTTACCCCAGCAAGCTTCATGTGGTGGAGTGGGGAATTAAACCCAGCTCTCCTGATTAGGGCTTCCAGTCTTAACTACTATACCAGGCTGGCTGAAAAAGCCATCTTGCATTTGAGTAAATACTATACTTTGTGCTACTATCTCTTGTGCACACAGGAAAAGATAGCAGAGTGACAACTTCTCTCAAAGAGCAAGCAGACAGTGAAGATATCAGCTATCAGCATTTCTGCTTGCTCAAGGACTGTTGAGCACACAGAAATTTTCAGGGGGTATCATTGTAAGACACCTTGGAGATCAGTTGATGGAAAGGTGAGCTATAAATCTTTAAAATGTGTGCATGCATAAGCATAATTTGTTCCTGAAATATATGACTGGCTGCCTTACAGGGAGAAGTGAAAGGGGAAGTCCCTTTCTATTGGTCGGCTTGGGACCACTGGCCATTTGGCTCCACGCTGTCTCTGAGGTGTCTTCTGCAGCAGCCATTCTGCCCGGTTGGTTTGTAATTTAGATGACTTACCACAGAATTAGTGCCTCAGTTTGTTTGTTTTCCTCTTTGCTTCCTGTCACTTGTTCTTTTTGCCTTATGTAGAATTTGCATGGCAGGTATCGAACTGTAAACCATCCTGAATGCAATGGCAGAAAGGTGGCACGCAACTGTATCAAATGATTATGTAAAGGGTTCCTTCTCTAGGGTAGCCAGGTCTGAACCTGGAATCCTGGAGGCTTTGGGAAGGGTGCACAGGTAGGGGAGCATAACACAATCTTTTGATATCACTTCTGGATGAAAATCTGGAAGTGATGTCATCACATTTAGAATGTTCTATGAATCCCTTAGTCTCTGTAGTATATACTACAGATATAATGGGAATTCCTAGAGTCGCCTGACACTGGACCATTGAAAACCAGAAGTCACATAAATGTATTGCACAACATTGTGTTTCCCCCCACTCCCCCGACCCACTGCTCCATAGAGCAAGCACAAGAGAAAAGGAAGATTGGCAGGGGGTTGCCTGTCTGGATCTTATAAATGGTAACCCTATCTGTAATGTCCCCTGGAGAGTTTAAACCTATAGGATGGCACTGCCTCATGCACAACTACAACTGGCATAATGGACAGGAGAGGAGAGAGAGGGATTTTCTCAGAAAAGGACAGAGCCCACGACATTCTTTGCTCTTCCACCACAACCACATCAAAGTATGTCACAGCAGCACACCAGCTGCACAGCGTCATTACCTCTTACGCAGCTAGAAAGCAACCCATAGGACAGAAGTGTGAGATATATCTAGTCCATGATGCTCAAGGCAGGAAGTCTTAACTTACAGCAGAGTCTCACAGGGTGGCCGTGTTGGTCAGCAGTAGAACAGCTAGATTCAGCAGCACCTTAGAGACCAACAAGATTTTTTTTTGCTTTCATGAGTCAAAGCTTGCTTGATCAGATATCTGTCATCAGGTATCTGATAAAGGAATCTTTGACTCTTGGAAACTGATGCGTCCAAAATCTTGTTGGTCTTTAAGGTACTACTGGACTCAAATCTAGCTGTTATAGCGGAGGAAGTTGAGCAAAGAGGAAGGGCCTTGTCCAGAGGAGGATATGCCCAGGAAATCCATGCACACATTTTCTCCCCCTCACTCAATTGGTGCATCAGAGCATAGATTGCTAATGCATTGCTATGTGTTTATAGAATAGGACAGAACAGAGCTCACCTATCTTATCTCTGTATTATAATAGGAAGGCGGCTGAATTTCCCGTAATAATCGTGGAGGAGCCGCATTTTTCATGTAAAAGGGGGAGGAAAGAGTATTTTATTTTCCTGCAGGTGAAATGCTATTAGCCATATTTGAAGACATTATGCATGACATCAGGGTTGTGGGGTTTTTTTTGTCTCTCTCTCTCTCTTTCCATTTTGCTAAATGACAACCGCTAAATGAATTGGTAACTGCATGACAAGGGTATTTTTATGACATCAAAAGAGAAGGGGGGATTAGAATGAGTTTATTCAAAAGTGTGATTTGTCAGTGTTCCCTTATCAAGGAATTTGCAGGACAGCTTTAAACCGAAACACAGAGATCCAGCCCCTTTATTTGAATAAGTTAATATGATACGGTGTTCTTTGGAGAATACAGAAATCTGTCTTTTCTATGCAGCCATCCCAAGAAGAGCCTGTGCTTTTATACGGTCAGCTGCAAGGTGTCAGTCCCTTTTCATCATTTCCCCGTATACCGTCTTGCAGGTCTTGACAGCTTAAAGGTTCTTTTTTTAGTGGTGTCTGTGTGTGGTACTGTGCAGACATTTTCATATGATGGATTTCTCTCCAGTCTCCTAGCTTTTGCAGTCAAATAGGGATTTCGGCTTCCTCAAATCTCTCTGTTGTATTGAAGAGTGACTAATCGGCCTATTTGATATGCCATGTATCTTTCCCGACAATCAAATAACACCATACACAGCTAATGCATAGTGGTAAAAAGGGATTTCATATGCATTTTCCCCCAGAACTGGATATCTAGTAAATGAAGCCTGTGTTCTGCATGCATTGATCCATGATCCAAGCTGCAACTCAAAATCCCTCCTCAAATATCTCTGATTCGGGAGTATGATGAGGCCACCAAGAACTCAGGACCTAATATTCAGTCCCATTTCCTCTGTGCTGGAATGTTTTTACAAGGCAAGTTGTGACCATGGTTGTAAAAATACCTGATTGTCCCCAATGGAAGACACCTCTCAACAGAAGGTGATTCACCCTATAATTAAAAAATATATATACTGTGTAAAATGGCAACTTATGTGTGATTCTAAGGGTGCGTTCAGATGCTCCGTTTAAGCTGCTTTCGGCACACCTCAGAAATGGCTTTTACGTGTGCGATCACACGGCCAACATCTGCGCACCGTTCCCAGCCATCACTTTCTGGAGCAAACCCCCTTTAAACTGGAGTATTTTGACACCACTTACCAAGTGGTGTTTTCCTGATTCTCCATTTCAAGCTGCACTTTCCTGACATCTGATCGCTCCATCGAGCCACTTCCGGGTGCTTCAACCCCCCTTCCCTCTGGGAAGCTGCCTCCGGCTTCCACTTTTAGTCCGCCTTTTTTTTTTTTTGCCCTAGCGGTATGCGCTTGAGCGGAGCTCCGCGTCTAAGTTAAGTAAAGAAAAGCTTAAATGGTGCCTAGTTTAGGCATTTAGACGAGTCTGGGATCTCAGGGAGGCCAGTTTCGGGGTGAAAGTTTAAACAGAAGTCTTCATTTAAACTGTAAAGGGACAGGTTGAAATTGCTGTTCTGCGCACGCACCAAACTTTTAGTTCGGGAGAGGGCTGCCTGTGCGCATGCTCAAACGAGAGGGGAAAAAAAACCCACCTGCACGAGGATGGCGGGGAGCCCGGAATGAAGAGGTTAGTGTGATTGCGATTCTCCAGGTAAAAAAAAATAAAAATGCATCGGGCCGGAGCAGTTTAAACCGTTCCAGCACGCTGTCTGAAAGCACCCTAAGGCTACAAACACACACATGAGATAATCCACTTTCAATCCACTTTCAAAGCACTTTCCAACTGGATTTTGCAAGTTCACACACATAAAAAATCCAGTTGAAAAGTGGATTGAAAGTGGATTATTTCGTGTGTGCGACTGCAGCCGAAGACAGTCCCCTGTTTTTTTGATGGCAAATATGGGGGAAATCTTTGTCAGGTAAAAAGGGTACCTGTTTTCTGACTTTTCTACTAATGGAAGATGACTCCATCAGTGGATATCAGTTGCTGAACCGGTGCATTGAAGCAACACGTTGAATGCTCAAACAACATCTGTTCAATGGGTTGGATCCTGATCTTTAGTTCCTGAAAGTAGATATTCTCCATCTTCCCCCTACACCAGGAGCACCCTGTGAACTCCACAGATCCAGTGTTGATGGTTGGGGGAGGGGGAATTGTCAGCCAAATACCACATGCCAGAGGAGGCAGCAGTGAGGAAAGGGACTGAGCAAAACCATTCTCATCTTTTTGTGCTAGCAGACAGCTCACTCCACTGAAAGTGCCTTCCTAGGAAGGTTTACTTGTGAGTTGATGGTTGAGGGGAGTTTTCTAACAAGAGAGTCGTAACAGCTCATTCTGTTAGTGACAGCTAGCTATGTGTGCTCTGAGAAATACTGTGAACCTTCCTTCCTGCTCTGTGTTTTAGTGGTTGTTTTAATGTATATGTTATTGTACTATGTGTGTAAATTAGCTTGACTTTTAAGTGTTTTAATGATGTGTTTTTCTTTGGTTTTAATTATTTGTAAGATGGGTTTTTAATCATGTATGTCCCCCCCCCCCAATCTGTTAGCTGCCTTGGTGGCTCTAATCAGGGCAGAAAGGCAGGGCACAGCTTTCGTAAATGACAGTAACAGCAATTCCTATGGAATGTGTACATTTCCCAGTGCTATTTGTGCATCAATAAATCTGCATCATGCACTGTTAAAAAGGTAAACAATTTGCATTGTGTATGCATCTATATATGCTTTTGTACACAGTTCATAGAAATACCATATGGAATGGGCATAATGCATTGCATATGCAATACACAGAGAAGAACAAAGCCAACAGCTTAGCAAGATTAGACAATAAAGATCCCCATAGCCAGGAGTCTACCGTAATTGAAACATAGAGTTCCACGGAGTGGTGAATTTCTATGGAGACGTGCCGGGACTCAAGCAGCCTCAGAGCTACAGTTTATGCTCTGAAAACTTCATCTCTTAATCTCTTTGTGTGGGGTCAGGCGGGGATGAAGGAAGCACCCTCTGTATATGCTCAAAGGTATGTGCACTGTCGTAATTCAGTTTCCAAGACTGAAGGCTGGCACTGAAAATCGAGTTGAAGCCAACTGTTAACCAAGGCTGACTACAGGTGAGATCTTATCATAGATGAAGCCCTGGAATATAGGACATTTTCAACACTCTTTTTTTATATTTTTCCAGAAGCCCAAGCAATTAAACTGTGTCCTCATAGCACATCACAACAGATCCCTGTTCCTTTCAAAGCTGCTCTGGTTGCCCTGTGGGAGAGAACGTGTCTAGAATGGCAAGGCCTCTGAACCACAGCGCATAGAGGCAAGCGCTTCCGGCATTCCAGCTAGTGCTGTACAAATTGCAAATGCCGGCGCCTCTCCGTGGGTTTTGAGAATGAAAGAAAGACATGGAGAGGTCATACAATAAAGATTACCCTTACCTAGGGAATGGCAGAGAGAAAGAGTCAAGTGTACTTTGCTTCACAGCTGCTCTGCTTCCATTGTCGGTGCTCAGCATCTGTAGACAGCCTCATTTTCGAGGGAAACTAATTCGGTGGAACTTTTTACACTAAGCGGACAGTGTGGCAGGGCTGCACCTGTCTCACGCTATTTGTTTATTGGCTTGAAAGATGGACTGATACATTTCTCGGCTTACTTCCTGGTGATGCCATCAAAGTGGCTTAAAATTAAAACAAATGCTAATGTTTGGTCAAAGCAGCCTCGTAATATAACAGCAAATTAAACAAGTAACTCCCCCCCCCCAGAATAAAAAAAAAGCTCTGCAATTCCAGTCCCTGTTGCTTAGAGTACCCTGACCTGGATGCCCCAGGCTAGCCTCATCTCGTCAGATCTCGGAAGCTAAGCAGGGTCAGCCTTGGCTAGTATCTGAAAAGGAGACCTCCAAGGAATACCAGGGGCATGATGCAGAGACAGGCAATGACAAACCACCTCTGAAACGTCTCTTGCCTTGAAAACCCTACAGGGTCACCATAAGTCAGCTATGACTTGAGGGCAAAAACAAAATGCCTACAGTGGAGGAAAAACCCTACTTATAAGGACTGTTTTCATTAAGCATCTTAAAGGGGGCAATGAACTAGCCCTAAGTGCTCGAGAGAGTAAGAAGGCCTGGCGTCCTATTTCACGCATTGGTCAGCCAGTTACTATGGAGGATAGAGGTCATTCCCCATGCTGTCTCCCCATGTTATTAAGAGGTTCTCCTTAGTCACATTGTTTGTAGGGTTACCAGGTCCCCCCTGGCAACCAGCAGGGGATGGGGGGGCTTACTGGGAGCAGGAGGGAGGCCCAGCTGATGTTGCAATGACATGTCTACTCCTGGTAAGTCCCCCCTATCCCCAGTTTCCAGAAGGGAGCTGGCAACCCTATAACCAACACGACTAAAGGAAACCTCTTAATAACATGGGGAGTCAACATGGGGGTGGCCTCTGTGTTGCAGATCCTCCATAGTAACTGGTCGGCCACTGTGTGAAAGAGGATGTTGGAATGGGCTGATCTAGCAGGGCCTTCTTATGTTCTCATGCATAAACACATCACACAGCGATGTTTGTCTTCTACCACAGAGTTTTTGCCCAGATACCAGCGCGTCGCCCTGACATCACCTACATGATGGTGTCATTTCCAGGTTATGTCAGAAGTGACATAGACGTGTCACAGCAATGTCATCTGTGCCTCACTCTTTTTCTGGGTAAGTCCCCCCCACTGCCCAGTTGATCAATGGTGGGGCAGTGAAGCCTGGCAGTGGGGGGCGCCTGCCTCTACTGGTAGGTCTGGCAACCCTAGTTGGTTGGTAGCCATTGATTGACCTCTTGTCTGCAAATCTGTCTACTACTCTTTGAAAGCCATCTGTGCTAGTAGCCATCATTCACCACTGGCATTGCATTCTATAGTAGCCCTGTTCACAAGTTACGTGCACATATGTACAATCTGTGAACAATATACACTTGATTACAGGGCCGGTGCCAGGCTTTTTGGCGCCCTAGGCAAGGCTAACTACTTGCACCGCCCCACACTGCTAACCAATTTTCAAAAACAGATGAATTCTAGAGAAAATTAAAAGCACAAAACTTGACATTGCTATTTTTTTTTAAAAAAAATGTGAGAATAAGTAAAATGACAGCCTTCGGTTTCCTTTCTCAAACAGAAAACAGTTTTAGCAGACAATTCATCGATCATTTTGAATAATCCTATGAACTGTGATGTCAAAAATTAAGGCTTTTGAATGCTTTCATTTCAGGCACATCAAAATCTCATTTTGTGTGCCTTTTCCTTTGCAAATTTTGTCACTGATTCCTTCAGGTCAAGTGCAGATGCTTCAGCATGTTCAACTGATATAACTGCCAAACCAAATAGTCTCTTTTGCAGCAGTTCTCCTACAGTTTTCTCAGTTTTGCGATTCTTGATGTCAGATTTGTGTCCATTTACCCTTTGGTGTAGGGTTTGACCTGTTTGTCCTATGCTGAGAACTACAATTTACACATCCTATTGTATTGTTATTCCAATCTTGCTGTTTTTATTACTCAGTTACTTATTCACCTTGACTCTAATACTCTATTCCTGACAACTAACTCCCCCTATCTACATGTAATATTTGAGGAAATCTATTTTAGTGTATGTGAAGAAGTGTGCATATGCTAAGAACATAAGAGAAGCCAATGTTGGATCAGGCTCATCCAGTCCAACACTCTGTGTCACACAGTGGTCAAAAATACCAGGCACCATCAGGAGGTCCACCAGTGGGGCCAGGATACTAGAAGCCCTCCCACTGTTGCCCCCCCCCGCACCAAGAATACAGAGCATCACTTGCCCCAGACTGAGAGTTCTGATCTATACCTTGTGGCTAAGAGCCACTGATGGACCTCTGCTCCATATGTTTATCCAATTCCCTCTTGAAGCTGTCAATGCTTGTAGCCACCATCACTTCCTGTGGCAGTGAATTCCATGTGTTAATCAATCTTTGGGTGAAGAAGTACTTCCTTTTATCTGTTCTAACCCGACTGCTCAGCAATTTCATGGAGTGCCCACGAGTTCTTGTATTGTGAGAAAGGGCAAAAAGTACTTCTTTCTCTGCCTGCTCTATCCCATGCCATGCATAATCTTGTAAACCTCTATCATTTCACCCCTTTGGGGATTTTGAACTTAGACTTCCCAGATAGTAGGCTGATACTGACCACTTAGGCAAACACATAGCCTTCAGTCTGTGTCACAATGGCTTCTCCTGTTCTTGACCAGCACATGAAGCAACTTATGTACAAAAGGCTGCAATGCCAAGCCATTTCATGTTTTCCCCTGGGCCCTAGGCTCAGAACTCTGAGCATGGGATTTCTGTAGTGAATGTCAAAAAATCAAAAGTAGGTTTGCAGCTTACAGATACAGTCTTGAACAGTCTCAGGATTGCAACAGCACAGACATTTTGCTGCAATAATTCAGAGCAAGGGGTATCAGTTAAATGAACAAAATATTGCAAGAGTGCTAATGGTTTAAGCATTTTTTAAAGTTAAAACTTAACTTTTTAAGCAAGAGCCTGTGGCCGGTTGGAGGGGTGAGAAGGCCATCTGGGGAAGGCTTCTGAGGGGAGTGAGACTGTGGTACAGGCTGGGCCCCTTCCACCTTTCCCTCCTCCTTCCCCCCCCCAGGCAAAGAGTCCTAGCTCGCCTCCTGCGCAGATTAAAAATTTTCTGCGCGGATCCGCCCCCGCCTGCCCTGGTGCCCAAGATGTGCTTCCCGTGCCCATCCTGGTGTGCAGCTGCTGGTGGCAGGAGCCTTGTTGATGCGGCTTGGTTGCCTGCCCACCCCCAAACCCAGCACCAGCCCCAGGCTTGGCACCTCCTTGCCCACTTTCCCGGAGGTGGCAGCAGCTCTGGCTGAGGAAGTGGTGCCTGTGCGGGCTTCAGGCCATGTGGAGGGTTGGCTGGCTTCATGCTCCCCTCCCCTGTGCTCCGAGCCCAGCAGCTCCTCAGCTGTAAGGAGGGGGGAGGCAGGGGAAAGGCATGCTGGGAAATGTAGTTTGGGAGGGGCGCTGCCACCACCGCTGGGCCAAGCAAAGTCGGCTAAAACCTGCCAGCTCAAGCACTTGCTGGGGGCGCCAATGGCCTCGGTAGGGTGGCTAAGGACCAACAGAGCTGAGGGGGGAAAGGGGGTAGGGCCAGTGCGGCACCCTTCTACCTTGGCACCATAAGGCAACTGCCTTATTTCGCCTCTATGAACGCTCTGGCCCTGCTTGATTATATTTAATACATGCATTGAATAATTCTCATGTTAGAGTCAATGCATGGACAGTTGAACATGTGATACAAAAGCCACATTTCCCAGGTACTTTCCCCTGAATTCAATTGCAAAATCAATGCATTCCCCCCACACACACACACACAGATACACTCACATATGCAGTTTTCTGTAAGATGTGAACAGAGATAATGTCATTACTGGTTGAGTGCAGAAGTCTTTATTTTGTCTGTCCTAAATCTATTGCCGCTGAACTTAATTTGATGCCCTGTGTTCTAGTGTGAAATTGGTATGTGACTCTAAAGTATGTGTATGTATGTGTCATCAAGTTACAACTAAGTTTTTGTGACCCCAGCAAGGGGCTTTCAAGGCAAGTGAAAAGCAGAGGTGGTTTGCCATTACTTTCCTCTGTACAGCCTTTCTTGGTGGTCTCTGTCAAAGACCCAAGTCTGGGTCCCTCTAAGCCACCACTTCTTGGGCAAGCAAGCAGTGCTCAGATCTGTGGGTCCTCCTTGCTATATGCACATAAGAAACCAGACCTTAGTAAAATAGATGAATGTCTATTAAATATTTTGAGGAATAAAATATTACCAGGCAACACAGTCTCTACAACCCTGCAGCAAGAAAGTTGACTTTTCCATCGAATATTTCAATACCTGGTATTAGATAACTCACCTTTTAGAGTATCAAAGTCCAAGCCAGTGGCTCAAGCATTGTCTGTGTAGCAGTCCATTGCAATGGGGCTTGGCAACATCAGTGCCACTGTCCAGTCGAGTCATAAAGTTAGCACGGCTTGCCTCTTGTCTATGGCCTAATGATAGTCTTTTACCATCTGACATCAGATGGTGTCCCAAACTCAATCAGGAAGCTTGCTTGTTGGAAGTGGAACCCTCCAGACGATGGCAACATTGCTCCTGTTTTTCCCCTCCCATCTAGTTACAAAAGTGAACACAGGTTCCCATGATGAGACAATTACCACATTCTTGAATCTGGCCTTGAAAGAGATAAGGACGGTGTAGGCAGGGAGGCCCAATACGGACACCTGTGAGCTGGAGCCAGCCTGTTAATATTCACATTAACCCTTGGGAGGAATCAGGGTGCTTTGCCTCATAGTCTCCCATCCAAGTTCCATCCCTGCTTAACTTACGGGCTCTGATGAAATTCGGCTACACCATGCCACCTTCCCTCCCACCTCTAAAGTACCCCACATGAAAATCTAATTGCTTTAACATGCCAAACAACTATTAATAAACCTGGTTCAACCCAGAACTCCTTGTCTCGAGCTTTCATTGCAGGAAATGGGGACAATAGCAATGTCTCAGTGTTTGCTGAAGTCACTTTGCTAACCACTTTTGACGAGACAGCAATATAATTATCAGAGCCTCTTTATCTCGGCATGCTTCCCCATTTGAAGGGATTCTAGTCAGAGAACAATATCATCTTGATGGCACAATATTTACACCAACCATCTTATGCCTTTATTCATTCTCAAGGTTTAGCATGGGGGGGAAGCTTCATTGTTATCTAAGAAAACAGTCATGCAACTGTCAGTCCTGTCAGCTCTGATAGCGTAGGAGCCTAAATGACTAAGATGAATTACTTACCCATTGAATAAATCATTACTAATCATAATTTGTGTATGTTCTCGGACATTGCAATCAAGGATGACAGTGCTAAAGCCTGTCTAGAACTAATTGCTAGAATCAGTGCCAGATGTTGTAAAAATCTGGACGTATTCCTTGCAGTGCGCAGCAAGTAACCCACCAAGGTAAGCACATGATTTAATGGCATAATCTATATTTCTGACATTATAGGTCAAAGAAATATAGTAAATATAGAAAGCCTTTATTAATATTGTAAAGGGTTATCTCCTGCTGCACTGTTTTTTCTTTCCCCCTTTTTATGTCTCAAGCCTAATAAAGCTGTATCCAGCTATAAATTTGTAGGCCTGCACAAAGGCCAATGGTCCATGGAAACATACAAAGTTGAAATTTAAATTACATTTTGCCTGACACAATGTGGCTAAGGATTCTTCGCTTCTGTGTGGAAGAAGACGAACAATTTAATCTTCGCCCTGAAATCCGATTACATAAAGAATATCAGGCAAGGAACAAAATCTTCATAAACTGTCTCGCTGTTTCAATTTATGACGTTATTCGTGAAAGGCGACTTGGAATTTCATATAGGAGAATTAAAGGAAGGATACATCAAAGGCATTAAAATGAGAGTCAGTGCGGTTGGGGTGTCTGGGGGATTGGATCACACACTGGAGAGATTTGTATTCACAGCCTAACACATGGCCAAGTGACCTGTTACATGTTCCCCAAGCAATTCCTTTTTTTCGAAGTAAAACCAGGTGTGCAAAGGGCTGTGCCATGACAATGTTTATGTGCCTCCGTTGTCAAAGTGGGGTTTTCTTACCCCACACCTGGAAGCATTTTATTACTGATTTTTGCAAGTTGTGTGTATGTATAGTAAGCACCAAGCTAAGAAGCACTACGGTTCATTATGGCAGGGAATTCTAGTGTAATGAGTATTGTGTGTAAAGTTAATTGTACCATTAACCTTAACTAATATGAGTTACTTGCACTCGATGAAGGAAACCAGCCGACTGGACAAAAACTGAAATGCTTAGAATGGCACTTGAATTCTGCAGATGCTTTGTTGAAGGGGTACTGGACAACCTGCACAGGAGCCACTGTACCCAGGAACACTTCATGTTGACCAGTCAATTAGTTTAACGTCACCCCATTCAAGAAACTCTAAGGTGGATAATGAGAGCGAGAGGAAGTCTCAGCACTGGATTCAGAAGCTGTTTGCTTCAGTTTCAATACTCCCATTCAATTCTCCCTTGAGAAGAACTGGACTGGTTTCTTTTTTCCTCCAGGCTGATTTTTTTCCCCTGTTAAAATTAATGCATTTTTTCCTCTGTTGTATCAGTTTGAGACCCAAGTGCCATATGACAGAGTGAGCTCCCGTCTCTGGTCCCAGCTCCTGCCAACCTAGCAGTTCGAAACCAAGAAATTGCAAGTAGATAAATAGGTACCACTTTGGTGAGAAGGTAACAGCATTCTGTATGCTTCAGCATCTAGTCATGCCAGCCACATGACCATGGAAATGTCTTTGGACAGTGCTGGCTCTTCAGCTTGGAAACGGAGATGAGCACCGCATACCTAGAGTTGGATTCGACTGCCTTTTAAGCAAGGGAAACCTTTACCTTTTATTTACAAATAGCACAGGAAGTATAACTGTCATCAATACGGTGTACGAGGGAGAGAGAGGGGGGAGAGGAAGGAAGGAAGGAAGGAAGGAAGGAAGGAAGGAAGGAAGGAAGGAAGGAAGGAAGGAAGGAAGGAAGGAAGGAAGGAAGGAAGGAATCATTACAACAGTGCTTGAGAATAGGAGTGTTAACAGAGAGGTAGATAATGAAGACCTAAGTGGAAATTATTTTAATAAGTTATGTTTTAATAAATTAGAGAGTTGATGTTCCTATGCATGGCTAGTGGAGTATATATCTCTAATTACTCTGGCTCTGATCTGCTCCCGAGCCCGGCTCAAGGTGTTGGTTTTGACCTTCAAGGCCCTATATGGCTTGAGACCAAGGTATCTGAAGGATCATCCCCACCCATATGTTCCTGCCTGGGAATTAAGATCACAAGGAGTGGCCATCCTGACAGTTCCATCAGTCAAAGAAGTTTGTTTGGTGGGTACATGAAAGGGGGTCTTTTTAATGTCAGCCCCATGGTTATGGAACTACATCCTCAGGGATGTGCGCCTGGCCCTCTTTCTATTAACCCAGTGAACTTCTGTCTTGCCTTTGTCTGTATTTCTCTCCATAATTTGGAATTCAGAATCACCTGGACATTTTTTTGGAAAGGTGAAACCAATACTTCAGAATTTGAACCCAGAATATCTAACAGATAATGAGAACCACACCCCTAAACCAACATGGGTCCATACACTAACCTACTGGTCATCGCCATCTTTTATAATAGTGAATTCTATCTGACACCTGACAGCCCACTCCTAATCAGAAGTGGGACTCTTAGTCCATTGGAAATTCTGCTGAAGACTGCACCCTTAACCCACATTGATGTGAAGCAAATAATTCACTTGCTTATCAGAAGGGTAGCCATGCCGTCTTCCTACAGGTGACTCCCATTGGTAATTTATTCAAAATATCTTATAGTAAAATCTCACGAGCCAAAGGACGTTAAACAAAATCTATTGCGGAAAGCTCAGGGAATTTCATTTGGCCTCTTAAAAATGAATCATAATTGTGTTTCCCAGTTCAAACAAGGAATTAATAATTCATCAGTCAAAAGGCTAAGGGTACACGATATTTGATGTCTTAGATGAAACATTCGAAGCAAAAATGAGACCCGGAGTCTTGGTTTCTAAGAGGATTCTCGGCAGCGAGCTCTTAATACGCTGCTTTACTCTGTCAAGATTGCTAATACCTCCGGCTGGAGTTCCTGATATGCCTCAAGGTAGATCGCACTTGTTCGCACATAATCAAACACAGAGGGCATCATAATGAGCGTGTGAAAGATTGACATCCATAATGCGCCCCCTGTGAAATGTTCCTCCGATGTCGGATTATTCCAAGCGCCCAGGCACCCCAGTCATTGTTAATGATGTCAGTTGCCACTGTGGGGTGCCCTGAGGCATTCTTGCACAAGGTCACGAAAGGACATTGTTTCTTACATCCATGTTTATAGCTGACTTTAAGCACAAATACAATTACATCTGCTCAGTATGCCTGTGACTTCTCGCGGGCTCTCTAATAAAAACCCAATCATTGTTAAACCACAGAATTATGCTGAGGTTGGAGGTGTGTTGGCGGATCACAACCCAGAGGAGCAAACCTCTGCTTTACACACAGCTCCACTTGTAACCCACTCTGCCATGCTTAGAGGTTTCACAAAACCTATGGCATGCAAGATCAGCCACCACTAAATCACATAGGAATGAATCATTCTCCATAGCATTTAGAACTGCACAGAGGTGGTTATGGGGAGACTAAACATGAATTAGTTAACCAGCATTTGTGTCCGCACTGCTTCTGTCTGAAAAATCACTGTTTCTGACATGGATTCTTCCCATTCAGGATCACGGCTACTGCGATCATTCTTTCGTTTCCTGACCATACAAATGAAATCCAGTTAAAGATATTACTCTAAATAGGGATACCTGGTTTTGCATCAGTCACATATAAACAGAGTAAATGGGAATACACCTGTCATAAAAAGAAATAAATTGGGGGCAGCAACAAAAATGTGTGCCACAAAACATCATACAGTGATAACACAATTAAAAATGAGAAGGGGCAAATTTATGGTTTTAGTAAATTGAATGGTTAAGGAATAAAATCATAGAATCACAGAGTTGGAAGGGGCCAAACAGGCCATCTAATCCAACCCCCTGCTCAATGCAGGATCAGCCTAGAGCATTCCTGACAAGTGTTTGTCCAACCGCTGCTTAAAGACTGCCAGGGAGAGGGTGCTCAGCACCACCTCCCTAGGCAGCTGATTCCACTGTTGCACAACTCTTACAGTAAAGAAAGTTTTGTTTCTAATATCCAGCTAGTACCTTCCCGCTCTTAATTTAAACTCATTATTGAGAGTCCTATCCTCTGCTGCCAACAAGAACAGACACCTTATACTGAGTCAGGCCATTGGTCCACCAAGATCAGTATTGCCTACTCAGACTGGCCGCAGATCTCCAGGGTTGCAGACATAGGTCTTTCACACTACCTGTTACCTGATCCTTTAAATGGAGATGCCAGGGATTAAACGTGGGACCTTCTGCATGCCATGCATGGTTCATGTATGATCCCCAGACTTTTGGGATGGTCAAAGAAAACTCCTCTTTCCTTTTTGACCTGCAGAGAAATTGCTTGGATCCATAACAACAGGAAGAAACACATGTGATATTTTAATCCACAAACACTGCCTTTTTGCTCACAGACTTTGTGTGATTGCAGTGACGGGGAAAGACAGGTTTTTCAATGTGTGTTGATGTTCCTGTGCATGGCTGGTGGACAAGCAGTATGCATGATAGATGAGCTGTCAGTTTTCCCCTCCCTTTCTATATGGCCTACATTGTTCAGCAGGTCAACCTCCGCCACAGGGTCTAAAAGGCAGTTTTGATGAATTTCAGGTTCAGCACTTTGAGATGATTTGTTTTATTTTTAAAAGTTATGAGTCACATTCTCTACAAAACATGCAGAATGATTTACAGCATGAACAAAAACACATCGCAGCAAGCGGCTATTGAAACGCTTATTTAAAACTTGCAGTCACAGTAACATTGTATTTAGCATTCTAAGCAATAATGGACACTTGAGATCTTCCTTTTGTGTTATGTCTCGTCTCAGTGCTTAGTTAATGTAGGCTTGCCAGAACTAAATAATTATCTATTTGTTCATTAAAATATATATATATATATATATATATATATATATATATTCTGCCTCTCCACTCAGAAACAGGCTTCAAAGTGCCTTACATGAATCAGTGATAAATTGACAACCAAAAACACTAAAAAGCAGGAATAAAACCTTTAATGAAAGAACACTCATTACATCACTAAGTAAACACTCCCTAAAACCAAACTACCAATTATAAGTTGGTTAAAATGTTTCCATCCAGTTCCTAAGACAAGACAGAGTTCCACAAGAGTAATATAATCTCAGAGAATGGACAGACCATTAGGACTATCTGCCTAATCTCAGAATATGGGACACCCAATGCAGGGTGTCAACAGATAACACAAGAGATTGTGGGTAATAATACAGAGAGGATAATAATATTAATAGCACATCCTAGAAAGTTAACTCCACAGCATCCTAAACTATGTAATTATGTAACAGTGCTTAGTGATGGGCTTGTATCTAGCAATGCTCAAGTGAGAACATAAATAGATTTAGTGCAGTCATTTGAAGCCAGTAAGAAGCACATGGAAATGTTTGTGGCACAGATTCTGGCCCCACTTATGGGGCCAGTAACAAAATCAAAAGCAAGACATTCTCCCTGCCAAAACCAGCTTGGAAAGAAGTTGGAGGACTTAAAGGGGCTCATCCGTGTAACCTGACTGGACAAAGGGGAGAAAGGGGAGATCTAGAGTACTGGGAATTATTCTAAATTAGGTTAAAAGGGAAGCTTCCATGTGGGGCAGTCATAGGGCTCAAGCAGATGAAACAAAGACCACACAGCTCAGTCCAGTCATAAAAGGTGAAACTTCAGGTTCTTATAGTCTGAATTTGTCTCAGAGTCATAGGGTGAAGAAACAAGAGGTTTAATCTTTCAGCCTCCATTCAGTCTTGTTATTTGAAACCTTTTCCATGGTCAGCGTCATCAAACGAATCTGACTAGCAGTCAGGTTTAGGAGAGATAAAAAGAAGTACACGAGGAATTGGATTCAGCTCACTTTTTTTTTTTTGCTCAAATCTCACCCCTCCCAGATGACCTCCATCCCTGCAGGTCCCACAGTCGTCAGCATATCAGTTTGGAGTTACCGAAGGGAACCCATCTATCTTTTTTTCACCAGCACAAAAACTGGTTGAATCCAACTCAAATGAATAATTAGCAAGAAGGGATGATGGCTGTTTAAAGCAACTAGTCACTTTCATGAAGGAAAGATCCACCAGTGATTATCAGTTCTTAGTTGCTATATGGAACTTCCATGCACAGATGCAGTATACTTTGGAGTATCCTGGAGCTTTCATGCCCTCTTTCAGACTTTCAAGAAGAATATCACTGGTCAGCATTGGAAACAGGATGCTGGACTACATGCGTCTTTGGTCTTACACACCTTCCTTCATTTAGGTTTCTTTTTCCCTCCCACAGTTGTTACCCCAAATGTTATGTCGTGTCCAAAAGGGGCTGTCTCTTCTTGTTGTTGTTGTTGTTGTTTTTTTGGGGGGATTAGCAAGAAGACAGAGGCTTGTGAGGGGTGTAACAGCGAGATTTCTCCACCAAAGTTTACGGGGATCTTTCCCTTAGAGAAACTCTCAGAAATGAACCAGGCAGTGGCTTAACCAAAAGTACTTTTTAAATTATTATTAAAAAAAAGAAATCCTAATAAAATGCACACATACAGAAATAAAACACTTTAAAATATACACACAACTAATGGGCATACAGAGATGAACGGGAATAATAGGAGGCTGTTGAGTGTTATAATTACCAGTGTGGATGTGCAGAAATCCATGGAGAAAAGGCTGTGGAAATGGAAAGGGACCCAAATGTATTCGGGGGTGAATTGTCAGTAGGTGCCCAGGACAGACACACAGCAATGGAGCTGCATTTGTCCAGTTATAGGGCAAAATGCTACCTTAGGGCATGATGGCAAGATTGCCCCTCAGAACAATGTAGTGATGTAACTAGCTGAATAGTGTTCCCAGGGATGGACAAAGAACCTGGAGAAACTCATGATGTTTTTGCATGCGTGTAAATGAATGGGATTGTCCAGTGTAGGCTGGAACTGTTAATGTTTCCTGTTGCAGCTGTTAACAGAAATAAAAGTGTCAATATTCCACTGATGATCTCTTGATTGTGGGAGAGAAAAAATACCAACTAGTGTGAATAGTTACTAATTAGGGTAAAATAGACCAGGAAGGTCATGGAGATGATGTGCTGAGATCATCTCAGGGTGGGGAATCTTTTTCCTGAGATCTCATTCTTGAGATAAAGTATCTTTTCTTTTCAGGTGGGTAGAGGGCTATTGGAGTCACCTTTCCAAAATAGCATGTCTTTTGCCAGCATCCATCTTGTTTGGTCCTGCTCCATCTTGGGTTTAGCTCATGTCTTTCAGCCTTATCCTGGCACAACTTCTTGGCCAGGCTGTTCCTTACAAAGGCATGATTTCAGGGGTGAAATATGATGAGGGGCATTCTCTACAAACTGCCCTTCTATAAGGTTTATCTGGGGGCTAACACAGTGACCCCAGGCCTCACCCAACACGATATGATGAATATACCACACTTCATGGATACCATTTTCAATGTGTCTGTTCACAAAAACTTGGGGTTTGGTAAAACTGCATAGAACTGCAGTGTAATTTTTCAAGGGCAAATGGCAGCAGTCATTCTTAAATTAGTCTCTTGGGGCTGCTGAGCTGGTACTTTCAGAAGGCGGGAGTTAAGGCAGGGGGGAAAGGCCGCTGAGTTAATTTTAACAGATGAGATCAGAAGTAAAAATATCCCTCTCCTTTCCACTTTCAACAGAGGGGCTTGTTATTACTGTACCTGTAGTTTGCATATTGAGATCACACACACACAAAATGATATTAAAGGGATGCAACAAACAATAAAAAGCATGGAAATTCTCACAGGAGGATCAAGGATGCCAGATGTCCTCCAGTGCTGTACCTATTCACAACAGGGTGCAAGAGGAAAGTCATTAAGACAGCATCATGGTGTGCCTTGTTGATTGGAGGGCATCTGGAACTTTTCCCTTTAATCTAAAAGAGGGAGATAAAGAGAGCAAAAGAGAGAAACACTTCCCTTTTGAGTCTACCCCTTTATTTCCAGTAAAGATCAAAACTGCTTGCTACTGTTCAACAACAGCCACTCCATGGAAGCTAGTGTGTTTAGTAGTTAGAGTAGCAGACTAGTTATCCGGGAAGACTAGATTTGAATCTACACTCTGACATGGAAGTTGATGACACACTCTCTCAGCCTACCTCACAGGGCTGTTATGAGGATAAAATGGAGGAGTGGAGTATGGTGTAAGCTGCTTTGTGTCCCCAGTAGAGAATAAAGTGGGTTACAAATAAAATAAATAAGGAAATAAATTACCATTATTATTATTATTATTATTATTATTATTATTATTATTAGCTCCAATCTGGGCATGTGCATGAGTGAGGAAAGTGAGGGAACTCTCTTTGATCTCTGACGAAAGGTAAAAATCATGCCCAGCAGTGATTTTCAAACTGTGTTCCAGGGAAGGCCCTCATAAATTGATCAGACAGTCTTCCTTGAGCAGATCACTAAATGGTTGGTAAGGTAAAGGTAAGGTTCCTTGCTCGAAAGCCAGTCGAATCCGACTCTAGGTTGCGTGCTCATCTCCGTTTCAAAGCCGAAGAGCCAGCGCTGTCCGAAGACGTTTCTGTGGTCATGTGGCCGGCATGACTAAACACCAAGGTGCGGAAGCTGTTACCTTCCCACCGAAGTGGTACCTATTTATCTACTTGCAATTTCTTGCTTTCGAACTGCTAGGTTGGCAGGAGCTGGAACTAGAGACGGAGCTCACCCCATCATGTGGCACTCTGGGGTCTTGAACTGCTGAACTACTGACCTTCCACAGCCTGCAGTTCAGCGTCTTAACCACTTGAGCCACCACAGCTCCCCAAATGGTTGGTAGACTACCTAAAGATGATTTTCATGGCACTAGAAAAGAAAAGTAGTTTTTATTTCCACTTGTCTCTACTTTAAGGAGTCTCAAAGCAGCTTACAATCCCTCCTTTCCTCATTCCACAACAGGTGCCCTGTGAGGGGGTGGCTGCTGAGAGAACTGTGACTGGCACAAGGTCACCCAGCAGGCTTCCTGGGGAGGAATGGGGAATCAAACTCAGTTCTTTAGATCAGAGTCCTCTGCTCTTAATCATTGACTATACCATGCTAGCACTACCAATCACCCTTCCCAAGTAGGCCCAGAGAATGTTGGGTATGCTCTATGAGACACCATCAGCATTTGCTGATGTCTATACTAGATACAGTTCTTAATATTGATATGGATTGACTGTCTAGTCCTCAGAATTCCATAGCAGCTTGTAATGTGTATAGATATTTCTTGGCAGATAAGTCAGTATGGAAATGTTTCCTGAGGAAGAATGTTGGGAGGAAAAAAAATAAAAAACAATGGTGTGAGAGGAGACCAGGGGACCTGTGCACTCCTTCCAGATTCTAACATGGTCCATGATCCATTCCATACTTTTTTCATAGTTTTCCTGCACTGGGTGTTCCATCCCATTTTTCCAGCTGACCACTGAGAATTTCTGTGAACTACTAATTATGTGTATGAGCACTGCTCTCCAGCCACCTAGACAAAACAATAACCAAATAATGCTGCCTGCAATGCAGAATCCCTCCTTATCTCCTCTGGCAGACCATTCTACAAAAAATAAAACTGCAGATGAGAAGGTACTACCTTGGGCAGAAGAAGACGATATCTTCTGGGTGAGAGGGGCCTCATCAGTGTCGAGTAAGAGGGAAGTAAGTGGCTGTAGTGTATTGGCACTAGAGTTGTTAAGAAAAATTCCCCAGTTCCCCCCTGGAAATCTAACAATTGATTTATTTTCCTCTTTTTAAAGGGATTTGGAGTTAGTTTCTAATCAATTCTGTTCTGGTCAAACAGCAACTTGAAGAGAGGAAAGACAGGAAGGGAGCTTCTGCAAACCTGTCTGTGCCCCTCCTACACCACCACCCTGTGGTGTGTAACATAAAGGCTCTGGTCACACTGCAAAGGTAATTGCGCTTTGTTCCCACTTTGTTTAAATCGGGAACATTTTTCTTCACATTGGGCTGATTAGATGCAGCCAGCCCCTCTCTTACAGCAACCGCTCGCCTGCTGCTGCGCTGTCCCTCCAGGCGATCCTGCTGGCCACGGGGGAGGCTCAGGCGGCTGCTGCTTCTGCCGACACTTTTTTGGGGGGGTGCTGCCGCCGCCGCTGCCACCATTGCCCCACGAAAACAGGCTCCGCCGTGTCCGCCGTGTCCGCCATCCTCCTTGCCGGCCCCATCCAGGCTGCTGAAGCCCCCACCTCTCGTTCCCACCTCCAGGGCTGTCTTTTGTGCATTTTTTAAAAGCTTCCAGTTTGAGCGCTTGACTAAACATGTGCTTAATAAATCCATTATTAAACGTTAAATGGATTTATTAAGTGCATGTTTGCTCAAGCACTCAAACTGGAAGCTTTTTTAAAAAAAAAACAAAAGCACAAAGAGCGTTCAGACGGCCCTAATCGCAATCATTGCGAAAGATGGGCTGTCCAGATAGGCGAAATCGGCTAGACGAAATAACTGTGTTGTAATAGGCGACTTTAACTACCCACACATTGATTGGGTCAATATGAGTTCTAGTCGGGAAAAAGAGATTGCGTTCTTAGACACTCTCAATGACTGTGCTGTGGAACAGATGGTCACAGATCCTACCAGGGGAGAGGCGATCCTGGATTTGGTCCTAAGTAACACCCAAGACCTGGTGAGAGATGTAAAAGTGATTGCACCACTTGGAAACAGTGACCATAATGTCATTGAGTTTAACATTTGTACAGATAGGGAGTTGCCCAAAAAGACTGATGCAACCACTTTTAACTTTAAAAGGGGTAACTTCTCTGGTATGAGGGGACATGTGAGGAAGAAATTGAAAGGAAGAGTGGAGAAGGTCAAAACCATTGGGGAAGCTTGGAGACTATTTAAAAAGACAATCCTAGAAGCTCAGAAAAAATATATACCGCAGGTTAGGAAAGGTACAAATAGGTATAGAAAAAAGCCTGCATGGTTAACAAATAAAGTAATGGAAGCTGTAAAAGGTAAGAAGGATTCCTTTAAGCGGTGGAAAGCTAGTCTTAGTGAGGTTGATAAAAGGGAACACAGACTATGGCAAATAAAATGCAAGTCTGTGATCAGGCAAGCAAAAAGGGAATATGAGGAGCATATCGCAAAAAACATAAAGACCAACAATAAAACTTTCTTCAAATACATTAGAAGTAGGAAGCCAGCCAGGGAGGCAGTGGGGCCCTTGGATGACCAAGGGGTAAAAGGAGTAGTGAAGGATGATAGGGAAATGGCTGAGAAGCTGAATGCATTTTTTGCCTCTGTCTTCACTGTGGAAGAGGAGAAGTGTTTGCCCACTCCAGAAGCACTGATTTCGGGAGGGGGTTTGAAAGACCTGAATCAGATTGCGGTGACAAGAGAGGAAGTCCTCCGACTGATGGACAATTTAAAAACTAATAAATCACCAGGCCCGGATGGCATTCATCCGAGAGTTCTGAAAGAACTCAAATGTGAACTTGTGGATCTCCTGACAAAAATATGTAATCTTTCTTTAAAATCTGCCTCCATTCCTGATGACTGGAAGGTAGCTAATGTCACTCCCATCTTTAAAAAGGGCTCCAGGGGAGATCCAGGAAATTACAGGCCAGTCAGTCTGACATCGATACCGGGTAAGTTGGTGGAAACTGTTATTAAGGAAAGAATTAGTAGGCACATTGATGAACAAAAACTATTGAGGCAGACTCAGCATGGGTTCTGTAAGGGAAGATCTTGTCTCACTAACCTGTTAGTGTTTTTTGAGGGAGTGAACAAACATGTGGACAAGGGGGACCCAATCGATATTATTTACCTTGACTTCCGGAAAGCTTTTGATACAGTTCCTCAT